>OX463226.1:105387559-106741309 GCA_949820135.1 Sylvilagus floridanus
TATTATTAAATCTGGTTGACGTTTTTTGGCTTCTTGGAGTTGAGAAAGTCTTCTTCCATCATTTCAGATGACGATTTAAGGAGAATATAATTTCTCATTCCTCAACTTTAATATGTACACAATAGAAAATTAAGCAGCACGTTTTAAACACTTGCTCTATTTATTTTTAAAGCTAGCATTTTTTTATTTTTAAAGCTTTCCATCTGTTATTTCTTTTAATTCTCCCAACACTCCAAGGATAGGTATATTATTTAATCCTCCATAACAAATTATTCCAAAATTTAGAAATGTAAAAAACAAACTTGTTTTATCATTCAAGTTCTCTGGGCAGGAATCTTGACATAGCTCAGCTGGGTACCTCTGAGCAGGATGTCTCACAGGCTAAAGTCCAGGTATCTGTTGGCACTGTGATCTTGACTCTGCTAGACTCTGGGAGGATCTGATTCCAAGATTCCTCAGTTGGCAGTTGGCAGGCCTCAGGTTCTTCAGTGACTATTGGTTGGAGACATTAGTTCCTTGCCATGTTGGTGGCTCCACAGGGGCACTCATGATGTGGGAGCGGTCCTTCAGAGTAAGCACATAAGGCAAAGTGTCCCCAAGACCTGCTGAATCTTGGAATTCGGATCTCATCACCTGTGCCATATTGTGTTCCCTGGAAACATTTGCACAGCCCGGCCTATTCACCAGATTGCACAATGATGTGAGTACTGGAGTTGGGAGCAGTGGAGCCAGCTTAGAGCTTTCCAACCCGTAGCAGCAGCAGATGAAGCTGCAAAGGCACAGAGGGATAAACTACGAGACTAAGGTGGGGCAAATAGCGGTGGAGTGGCTGAGTTACAACTCAGGTCGTCTGGCTGTAGTGGTAAAATAACGCAGAGGTGGTCCTGTGGCCAAACAGAATGATGTCTTCAAATATTTGTTGTCATGCTTAAGTTTTCAATTTTAATATAGTTGAATTATTATCTTTTATTTTGTGGTTCTAAGACATCTGTGTCATGTTTAAAAGGGCTTACTACGTGCTGAGATTTTAAAAAAGCAAAACAAAAAGTAAGTACCTGTTTCCCCCAATACATACTGTTTTTATATCTGTGAGTATTTAATCTGAAATTTATTTCACATAAATTGTGACATATATTTTATTTCAGCTGAAGACCTGAATTCTTGTTGCCATTGAGTAATTCATCTGTTCTTGTGCCTTGACAATATGCTTTATTCTTATTTTATTGCATTCTGTTTCCAGACTTCTTGTCTATCCATTCATGAGTTAATACTGAATTATTTTAACTTCCATAACTTTATGATTTGTTTTAGTAGATAATAGGACTAATCTCTTTTTATTATTCTTTTGTAGACTTTTCTTGCCTCTTATTTTAGTTAGTATCATATGATGATAAATATGGCAAATAATGGAGATTATGGCAGGTCAGCTAGTATTTGTTCTTACTCCAGGGCTCTGCACAAGCAATATTATTTTCTTTAAAGGAGAGCAAGATAAAAACTTGAGGTCATTGTGGATTTACTCATTCCTCTTGGGGAAAACTTCTAACAATTATAGAATGTATTTTAATCAAACATTGTAGGTGAGAATGTAAACTGGGATAGCCACTGTGGAAGATAGTATAGAGATACCTTGGAAATCTGAATATAGACCTACCATATGATCCAGCCATCCCACTCCTGGGAATTTAACTTGACCACATGCTGGGGGTCATTAACAAAGTATCTTTATCTGAGGAATTGAACATTAAGGACCTGAGTTTGTTAAACATATTTCTATTTCCAGAGCTTTATCTAAGTTGAAATGTCACTAGGTCTTACTTAAATGACATCAACATGGAGAGGATTGTGACTTTCTTATTCCTTGTAGGTATTTGATGCTGGAGACTATTCCCTGTTGTGTTCAGGTCCCAGTGAAAATGGCCAGACGTGGACTGGAGGGGATTTTGTATCAGCAGATAAAGTCATCATTTGGACCGAAAATGGGCAGAGTTACATTTACAAACTCCCTGCTAGGTATGCAATACATAAGAGAAGTTAGGATTTTAATCCAAGTAAAAAAAGCAGAATTTGGTATGTAATCTGTAAGTATGAAAATGTAGGTTCTATAAATAATTTAGGTTACAGACATTAGAACTTTTTAACTTATGCTTAAAATCCAATTTAACTTTATTTATTTATTTAAAAGGTTTTTATTTAATTTATTTGAAAGGTAGAGTTAAAGAAAGGGAGAGACACACAAAGAGAAAAGAGAGGAAAGGTAGCTTCCATCTGCTGTTTCACTCCCTACATGGCTGCAATGGCTGGAGCTGGGCCAGGCCAAAGCCAGGAGCCTGGAACTGCATCCCGGTCTCCCATGTGGGTATCAAGGGCCCAAGTACTTGAGCCATCTTGTGCTGCTATCCCAGGGGCAAGTTAGCAGGGAGCTGGTTTAGAAATGGAGCAGCCAGGATTGAACTAGTGTTGATGTGGGATGTTGCCATCACAAGCAGCTGCTTAACCTACTGTGCCACAATGCTGGCCCCTGATTTAACTTCTGAGTACCAAAATTAGGTGGGTTTCTGCTTGAAGGATTTTTCTGGTTGCATAAATGTTTGAATTTCAAGCCTATAGTTTAATTAACTTATTTTTTTAATTTTTAAATCTTTATATATTTTTTTAAAGATTTACTTTATTTTTTTGAAAGAGTTACAGAGAGAGGTAGAGACAGAGAAAGAGGTCTTCCATCCACTGGTTCACTCCCCAGATGGCCGCAACGGCTAGAGCTATGCCAATCTGAAGCCAGGATCCAGGAGCTTCCTCTGGGTCCCCCACATGGGCCACCTTCTACTGCTTTCACAGGCCATATAGCAGACAGCTGGATCACAAGAGGAGCAGCCAGGACTAGAACCAGCACCCATATGGGATGCCAGCGCCTCATGCCAGGGCGTTAACCTGCTGCGCCACAGTGCCAGCCCCAATTAACTGTATTTTTAAACATTCTGCTTTGTCCATTATCAAAAAAAGTCCTCCTGTTATGAAATGATAAATTATTTAATGTCAGTATTTTAACTAAATGTTGTATTTTTTTCATTTTCAGTTGTCTTCCAGCTAGTGATTCATTCCGCAGTGATGTGGGGAAAGCAGTTGAAAATCTAATTCCTCCTGTACAATATAGCCTCCTGGATCGAAAAGATAAAGAGGTAAAATTCTTCAGGTACCATTTATAATTGATAGTTACATTGAAAACATCCTTTTTTTTAAAAAAAATAATTATTTATTTGAAAGTCAGATTTACACAGAGAAAGAGAAGCAGAGAGAGAGGCTTCGATCCATTGGTTCACTCCCCAGTTGGCCACAATGGCCAGAGCTGCACTGATCCGAAGCCAGGAACCAGGAGCTTCTTCCGGGTCTCCCATGTGAGTGCAGGGGCCCACAGACTTGTGCCATCTTCTACTGCTCTCTCAGGCCACAGCAGAGAGGTGAATTGAAAGTGGAGCAGCTGGGACTCGAACTGGCGCATATATGGGAGGCTGGCACTGCAGGGGGCAGCTTTACCCGCTTTGCCACAGCGCTGGCCCCCAGAGTTTGTGATTTCTAACTACCTGTTTAATGTTGACTTCAAGTTGAAATACAGAAGTACTCAGTACTGAGTTTTCAACTCTGTTCTATGTGCATTTAGAAAGAAGCTTTGGTTTAGGAGATAAAAGTTTCCTTTGATTATGTCCTGTGTCCCCACAGCTTAATGGGGAAAGCTGAACACTATGTTCTAGCTTTCTGTGGACAGATGGTAAGGGGAAGGCAATTGTTTAACCACAGTTTTTTGTTTTTGTTTTTTTAGATTTATTTACTTATTTAAAAGGCAGAGTAGTGGAGAGAGGAGAGAAAGAGAGATCCATGAATATTTTGAGCATATAGAATTTAAGGATCTATGTTTAACAGATTCTTTGTAGCCTCTTTGTTCTTTACTCTCCTAACTTGAATCCTACTACTACTGTCCAACCTAGATGGTTGTATCCAGTTAAATAATGGTGTACTGACCTGTATAAAAACAAACATAGATTAAAAAAAAAACTACTATAGATCATTTTTTAAAAATATCAGCTCCGGGGCCAGTGCTGTTGGTGTAGTGGGTCAAACTGCCACCCACAGTGTTGGCATCCCATATGGGAGCCGATTCGAGAGCAGGCTGTTCTACTTCTGATCCAGCTCTCTGCTATGGCCTGGGAAAGCAGAAAAGGGTCCATGTGCTTGGGCCCTGCACTCATGTGAGAGACCAGGAAGTAGCTCCTGGGTCTTGGCTTCAGATCTGTCCAGCTCTGGCCATTGCGACCATCTGGGGAATGAACTAGGATGGAAGATCTCTCTCTGCCTCTGCCTCTCTGTACCTTTGCCTTTCAAATAAATTAATAAATCTTGAAAAAAAATCTCCCAATACATTTTAAATTAAAATGTATTTATTATGTGGTATGAAATACTTATGTGTTGAAATATTGATTATTACAGCTGCTGTAGCAATTTCTCCTTTTTAGTATATTGTTAATAGTTAAAATTTTCAGAATTTAGGATATGTTAGGAAATTTTTATTGGGCTTAATATATGTACATTCCATAGGCTAGTGTTTTTTTATATAACAACTGATACCAAATACAGGAATTTGTTAACTATAATTGTCAAAATTGAAATCTGTTTTTTCCTGCTTTTCTAACTAAGAGTCCATGCTTCAATATTTCAGTACTTGTGAATTAATACTCTGATTTTTAATTTAAGGGTCCACAACTATTTAGTATTTTCAAATAAGTAATCTCACTGAAGGCATGAGATTGTAAGCTAAAAATAATTTATTTCAAAAATAAAAGTAATCACACAACCCTACTAAATAGTTCTTGTTTCTATTAGCTTATAAGTGACATACCAAGTTAGGTTAAAATTGATTTTCTAAATGTGACCAAGTGAAATATTATGTTATTAGTTGAAAACTAAGTTAATTACCCAAAAAGGTCTTCTAGTTGCATAATCTTGGTTGGTCTATTTTGCTGCTTTTTTTTTTTTTCAATTTTTATTTAATTATTTGAGACGGGATGGGAAGAGAGAGAGAGATTTAGTTTTCATCTTCTAGTTCACTCTCCAAATGCCCATAATGGCTGGGGGTGGGCCTGGAGAAGCCAAGGGCTGGGAACTGAATCTAGGCTTCCCACATAGGTATCAGGAACCCAATTAAGCCATCACCACTGCATCCCAGTTCCTCCTTAGCATGAAAGTGGAATTAGGAAATGGAGCTTGTAGTCATACCCATGTACTCCAGTGTGGGGCACTGGTGTCCTCACTGCTTTTTAACCATTAGGCCGCATACCTGTCCCTGCTTCTAAATGACTTACCAGGAGTGGGCAAAACAACAATCAAATAAATTGCAGTGTTGTGGCTAGAAACCGTGTTTAATGAAGCAGAGAGAAAGAATGTAAGTACTAATCATAGAGAAAGACTATAAATACAGTTTTCAATGCTTTAGATGTTTGTTATAATAGGTTTGAATATTGGTTTATGTATATATTAATGCTACAAAATTACATTAAAACACTGTTAAATAATCATACCATAAATGCTTTTTTAACTTGAATACTTAGATGTCAGTATCTAACATCTTTATTCAGAGAAATATTGATGGGTGAAATCTTTTGATTACAAACATAGCTGAAGATATTTTTAAATAATTTTTTGGCAGTTGCTTATTTGTCCTCCTGTTACTCGGTTCTTCTATGGATGCCGGGAATACTTCCATAAACTGTTAATTCAAGGGGATTCCTCTGGAAGATTAAATATCTGGAACATCTCAGACATAGCTGATAAACAAGGTGAAGAAGGTAATAGTCATGTGCAGTGACTTCCTAGTTTTTAAAATTTAACATCTTCAATACTAACCACTGGATAACAAATTCAAAATGTACATACATCATTTTTTTCTGGGGATTATATTTGATGACAGTTATATTTTAGTACATTGCTGAATTTACCAACATTATTGTAATGTTTTCAATTGTATTTTAACATCCAAAAATGTTTTTCTTTTCTACAAAACGAAACCTCTACAGAGCTGGAGATGACAACTTCTGTTAGTTTGCAAGAGGCATTTGATAAACTGAGTCCTTGTCCTGCGGGAATCATAGATCAGCTGAGTGTGGTTCCCAATAGTAATGAACCTCTGAAAGTGACGGCAAGTGTGTACATACCAGCACACGGGCGGCTCGTTTGTGGCCGTGAAGACGGAAGCATAATCATTGTACCTGCCACACAGACGGCCATAGTGCAGCTGTTGCAAGGGGAGCACATGCTCAGAAGAGGTACCAGTCTACAGATGTCTACAGTGTGTTAAGAACCCTATAAATAATGATAATGAAATATCTGTACTCTGTTTCTAACAAATATAATGAATCAGTATAGTTGATAGTGTGCCATATAGTTGGTGGAGTTTAATGTGCAGCTAATAAAATATTCAGTGCCTACATTATTGGAATAAATACCATATAATGACTGTAAGTAGAAAAGTATCCAATTTTATCTCTTGGGCATACATTAATAGTTTGAAATAATAATATTATTATTTCAATGGATGACTAAATATATTGCCAGTAACATGGATAATCTTCTAGGACAGTGTTGTCCAACAGAAATATGATACAAATCATATATGTAATTTTCTAATAGCTATGTTAAAAACTAAAGCCAAACCAGGGAAATTAATCACTGTAATATATTTGTATAACCTAATGTGGCAAATTATTTTCATTACAACTTCTTGACTATTTTTCATTTATAACACATACCAATCCTGAGCACTCCATTAGTCTTCTATAGAATATTGGACAAAGCAATTTTAGAAGATAAACTTGGAAGCTTTTTCCTATGATATATTTTGTAGCTTTCTGGGAAGTCATGTTTACTTTTATTTGTTGAAACTTTGTAAGACTTTAATTTTCCCATTTTAAATCCAAAACTCATTCACAGGTTGGCCACCTCACAGAACACTCCGGGGTCATCGGAACAAAGTCACATGTTTGCTATATCCTCATCAGGTCTCAGCTCGGTATGACCAAAGATACCTGATATCTGGAGGTGTGGATTTTTCCGTCATAATTTGGGACATATTTTCTGGAGAAATGAAACATATCTTCTGTGTTCATGGAGGCGAGATTACTCAACTTCTAGTTCCGCCTGAAAACTGTAGTGTAAGTTGGTTCATATCATGTTAAAGATTATTTCAGTGTGGTCGAGCTATGTCACAATCAGGCATGTAAGTGGAATCTAACGTAACTTAGGGAAATTGTGACACAAGAAGTAATAAAACCCTTTCACTTTTAGAACTAAAATAATAGACATAATATTAAGACAAAGTCATGATCATTTATATAGAAGACTAACACAGTCCTTTTTCCATTAATAGCTCCTAACATAGTGGCCATTTAGAATATGTTTATTGAATGAAGTTTCAGTCTTTAGAAATGATTTAAATATCCCTGAAGACATTGTATAGCCTCATTACTTTCAGGTCCATCTGAGCGAAAGGATAGTGAACACGAACTTTGAGGGAGACAAAACATGTAGGAAGAGTTCATTTGCACCAACAATGAATGTGACAAGGGAGAGAAGTTTCACAGCTGCTGGTCCTGATCCTGATTTTGGAAAATTTTGTACATGTTTTTGTGGAAGTAGATTTCTTTCTTAGTGATGTGTTTCAAGTTAGGGCATGATGTCAAGTAAAAAGTAATTTTAGAAATATGAGATTTTAGGACATAATCATGATTCCCTAACACTCACATGTGTGTGCACATGCACACTTGTCTTCTTGCATACATATTTCATGCTTATCATGTCACCAGTTCTGAGGTTACTGAAATTCAAAGTGATCTTACTGGTGTATCTGGTGTAGTATTTACAAGAGTTACTTCAAAACCCACAGAATTTTCTTTGGCCTTTCTACATACCTTCTTAATCTTTATTTTATATCTATATCTATATATATTTAAGATTTATTTGTTTTATTTGAAAGGCAGAGTTGTAGAGAGGCAGAGGCAGAGAGAGAAAGAGAGAGGTCTTCTATCCGCTGATTCTTTCCCCAGATGGCCACAATGGCTGGAGCTGTGCCCATCTGAAGTCAGGAGCCAGGAACTCTTCTGGGTCTCCCATGCAGGTGCAGGGGCCCAAGGACTTAGGCCATCTTCCACTGCTTTCCCAGGTCATAGCAGAGAGCTGGATCGGAAGTGGAGCAGCCAGGACTCAAACCGGAGCCCATGTGGGATGCCAACATTGCAGGTGGTGGCTTAGCCCTCTACACCATAGCTCTGGCCCCCATTATATTTTATTACCATATTCTGCCTGTGATAGACTATTCGATTTGGTATTGGGGGCTCTGTAAAAAGTCCTAGTACCAGTGTCTCTCATTATTTTTCCTGCCAGACTTAAAAATTTGGATCCTTAATTGTTCTCTTTCATCTTTTTTATTCTTTCTTTTTATTTTCTTCGTGTTAGTCTCTTTTCTTAATCACCATAAAATATTAGTTTGGGTTTACTTAACCAGTTATGTGTCATATTTTAGTGAATTAGATATCATTGTAATTACACTCATAAGATACAATACTGTTATACCCCTTCCCCTAAACTTTGTTTTATAGTGTTTGTGTTCCAAAATGGAACATGGGAATTTTCATCTATGAATGCTTATTTGGTGAAATATCGAATTTTTCAGTGGTCAGCTTCATTATTTAGTTGATATTTGGTGCCAGTTTAGAACAGCCATTTATTTTGCTAACTTTTTATTTTTATAAGAAGTAAACAGGGGCTGGTTTCATGGTGCAGTGGGTTAAGCCGCTGCTTGTGACAATGACGACTCTTATCAGAGCGCCAGTTCGAGATATAAAATCTTGGTACAGTTCAGGATTGTGTAGTATCAAAGGCGTGTTAAGAATAATTCTGAAGGTTTTGGGGAGCAGTACTTATTCTCTTCTCAGTAATATGTTTAAATGTTCTAAGGTGTAAAACCTTACATTTTGGAAAGAGGATCTGGCAAGTATTTCAGTAAGTTTTCTACAAGGCAGACTGTAACTAGCAAAGGAGAGCTATTAACAATATGCTTTAGTGTTTGAGGGAAGGGTCATATCATAAGTAGAGAGAAATAAATAACCTTGAGATTTGACTAACTACGTTGATTTTTATATGGAGTGCTGGAATTTGTGCTTTTGAGATCTCTATTATGTTACCTGCCCGTTCTGTCTCTTAAGATTATAAAATGTAAAAGGGGGGGATCTTTTGATTTTTATTTCTTTTCAGTAGTTTGATTTCTTTGGTTTTAAAGAATAAGTGATATATATATATATATATATGTACATATATCACCTATATATATGTTTAATTCTCTTTTTATTTGAAAGACAGAAAGAAAAAACAGAGAAAGAGAAAGCGAGCGAGCTTCCCTCTACTGGTTCATGCCCCACATGCTCCAACTGAGGCTGGATCAGATCGAAGCCAGGAACCTAGAACTCAATCTGTGTCTCCTATGTAGGTGTCAGGAACCTAAATGTTTGGACCATCACCTTCTACCTCCCTGGGTGTATGTTAGCAGAAAGCTAGATAGCAAGTGGAGGAGCTGGGCGTTCAACCAGGTACTCCAGTATAGGATGTGGGCATACTAAGCAGTATGTTTTTATTCATTTATTTAAAAAATTTTACAGTTTCTATTTAGTGACTCTTCCTCAACTTTTTTTTAAACATTTTTATTATTTATTTGAGAGATTTAAAAAGAGAAGGAGCGACAGAGAGAAAGAAATTGCAGCTACCATGGCCGCAATGGCTGGAGCTGGACCGATCTGAGTTTATTCAGGGTCTCCTGCACAGGTGCAAGGACCTAAGCACTTGGGCCATCTTCTGCTAATTTTTCTGGCTGTAGCAGATAGCTGGATCAGAAGAAGACCAGCAAGGACTCGAACTGGTATCCATATGAGAAGCCAGTGCTGCAAGCAGAGGCTTAGCTCACTACACCCACAACGCTGGCCCCTATTTTTTTTTTTTAAAGATTTATTTATTTATTTGAAAATCAGAGTTACAGAGAGAGAAGGAGAGACAATGATCTTCTCTCCACTGGTTCACCCTCAAATGGCTGCAATGATCAGAGCTGGGCTAGGCCAAAGCCAGGATCCAGGAACTTCTTCAAGGTCTCCCTCATGGGTGGCAGGGGCCAGACACTTTAGCCAGCTTCTGCTGCTTTTCCTAGGCCATTAGCAGGGAGCTGGATCAGAAATGGAGCAGCTGTGACATGTACTTGTGCCAATATGGGATGCCGGCGTTGCTGGCAGCACTGAACCTGCCATGCCAGCACTCTTGATTTCTTGATAAAACAATACACACACACACACACATACATATATATGAGGAAGAAAACAAAAATGAAATATTTATTGGAAATTAAACTCTTTATGTGACCAATATATGCATTATATAACATAAATATAATATTAAATGCTATGCCATTTTTATTTATCGTTCCAAGTTGTGCTTATTGTTTGTGAATGAGTGGTTTTGGATTTACATTATTATTGGCCTTATGCTGCAACTCCAATGTGATAGTTTACACGCAGTTTTAATAGTATTCAAATTTAAAATGAAATCTTTATATTATTATTAAATTAGGTTTCAACATCAGTATTCACAGAGGAAACGTGTACCCTTAGAAGTAAATCCATAGGAATGTATGCAGAACTATACAGCTCTGCAAACTTCCTCCTCCCTCTCTTATTCCCATTCTTATTTTTTACTGAGATCAATTTCAACTGACTTTATATACATATGATTAACTCTATGTTAAGTAAAGAGTTCAATAAATAGTATGAAGAAGAAGAAAACTGTTCCTTGACAGTTGAGACAAGGGTTATTCAAGTCATTGCTTCTCAAAGTGTCTGTTACACTTCTATAGAATTTCTTTTAGGTGCTCTATTATCACAGATCAGGGAGAGTGTATTGAATTTGTCCTTTTGGGACTGGCTTATTTCACTAAGTATAGTGTTTTCCAGTTTCATCCATTTTGTTACAAATGACAAGATTTCATTTTTTTTTTTTTACTCTGTGTTGTATTCCATGGTGTATATATACCATAATTTCTTTATCCAGTCTTCAATTGTTAAGCATTTGAGTTGATTCCAATCTTGGCTATTGTGAATTGAGCTGCAATAAAAATGAGGGTACAGATAATTTCTGTAATAATTGCTGATTTCATTTACCTTAGGTAAATTCACAGGAGTGGGATGGCTGGGTCATATCATCGGTCTATACTCAGATTTCTTAGGCATCTCCAAACTGTCTTCCATAGTGGTTTCACCAATTTACATTCCCACTAACAGTGGATTACCTTTTCCCCACATCCTCCCTAGCATTTGTTGTTTGTTGATTTCTGTATGAAAGCTGTTTTAACAGGAGTGAGGTGGAACCTCATTGTGGTTTTGATTTGCATTTCCCTGACAGCTAGTGATCCTAAACATTTTTTCATATGACCATTAGTCATTTGGATTTCCTCTTTTGAAAAATGTCTATATAAATGCTTGCCCTTCTCTTAACTGGTTGTTTGGTGTGTTGTGGTGGAGAATCTTGATCTCTTTGTATGTTCTGGTTGTTAATCCTTTATCAATAGCATAGTTTGCAAATTTCTGCCATTCTGTTGGTTGCCTCTTCACTTTCCTGTTTCTTTTGCAGTACAGCAACTTCTCAATTTGATGTAATGCCACGTGTTAATTTTGGCTTTGCTTGTCTGTGCCTTTGGGGACTTTTCAAGGAACTCTTTGCCTGTGCCAGTGTCTTGCAGGGTTTCCCCAATGCTCTCTAATAATTTGATGGTATCAGGTCATAGATTTAGATCTTTGATCCATTTTGAATGGATTGTTTTTTTTGTGTAAGGTGTAAGCTAGGGGTCTTGCTTCATATTTCTGCTTGTGGAAATCCAGTTTTCCCAGCACCGTTTGTTGAAGAGACTGTCCTTGCTCCAGGGATTGGTTTTAGATTGAATATAAGTTAGTTGTAGATTCTTGTATTGATTTCTGGCATTTGCATTCTGTTCTAATGGTCTACCCATCTGTTTTTGTACCAATACCAGGCTGTTTGATTATAACTGCCTTATAGTATGTCTTGAAATCTGGTATTGTGATGCCTCTGGCTTTGTTTTTGTTTATAAGATTGCTTTAGTTATTCGAGGTCTCCTGTGTTTTCATATAAAATTCAGCATCATTTTTTTCTAAATCTGAGAAGAATGTCTTTGGTATTTTGATTGGTATTGCATTAAATCTGTAAATTGCTTTTGGAAGAATGGACATTTTAATATCGATTCTTCCAAACCATGAACATGAAGATTTTTCCATTTTTTGGTATCTTCTTTTATTTCTTTCTTTAGTGTGTTTGTAATTCTCTTTATTTATTTATTTAGAATTTATGTATTTATTTACTTAATTTATTCACTTATAATTTGTTTATATAATATATTAATTTTATTTATTTATTTATAATTTATTCCAAGATATTTGTTTTGTAGCTATTGTGAATAAGATTGATCTTAGAAGTTCTTTCGGCTGGCGCCGTGGCTCAACAGGCTAATCCTCCGCCTTGCGGCGCCGGCACACCGGGTTCTAGTCCCGGTCGGGGCGCCGGATTCTGTCCCGGTTGCCCCTCTTCCAGGCCAGCCCTCTGCTGTGGCCCGGGAGTGCAGTGGAGGATGGCCCAGGTGCTTGGGCCCTGCACCCCATGGGGAGACCAGGAAAAGCACCTGGCTCCTGGCTCCTGCCATCGGACAAGTGCGGTTTGCCGGCCGCAGCGCGCCAGCCGCGGCGGCCATTGGAGGGTGAACCAACGGCAAAAGGAAGACCTTTCTCTCTGTCTCTCTCTCTCACTGTCTACTCTGCCTGTAAAAAAAAAAAAAAAAAAAAAGAAGTTCTTTCTCAGTCATGACATTATTTGTATATACAAAGGCTGTTGATTTTTGTGTATTGATTTAATATCCTGCTACTTTACCAAACTCTTCTGAGTTCCAATAGTCTCTTGGTGGAGCTTTTTGATCCCCTATGTGTATTATCTTGTCATCTAGAAATAGGGATAGTTTGAGTCCCTCCTTCCCAATTTATATCCCTTTGATTTCTTTCCTTTTTTTTTTCTTTTTTTTCTTTTCGGTATTTTGACGCCGAGTTAGACAGTGAGAGAGAGAGACAGAGAGAAAGGTCTTCCTTTGCCGTTGGTTCACCCCCCAAATGGCCGCTACAGTTGGCGCGCTGTGGCCGGTGTGCTGCGCTGATCTGAAGCCAGGAGCCAGGTGCTTCCTCCTGGTCTCCCATGGGGTGCAGGGCCCAAGCACTTGGGCCATCCTCCACTGCCCTCCCGGGCCACAGCAGAGAGCTGGCCTGGAAGAGGAGCAACTGGGACAGAATTCGGCGTCCCAACCAGAACTAGAACCCGGTGTGCCGGCACCGCAGGCGGAGGATTAGCCTAGTACGCCGTGGCACCGGCCTACTTTGTACTTTTACTGAGAGATTTTCTTCCTTTACCTTCTCTCAGAGTGATGACCATATTTCTTTGTTTCTGTGTACAGCACATCCTTAAGCATCTTTTACAGGGCCTGATGGGCAGTGACAAATTTTTTCAATTTCTGTTTGTAATGGAAGGTCTTTATTTCACTTTCATTCATAAATAGAGCAGTATGTAGTACTCTGGGTTGACATTTCTTTTCTCTCAAGACTTTGAATATATCTCCCATTCTCTCCTAGCCTGTAGGGTTTCTTAAGAGAAGTCTGCTTTGAGTCTAATTGGAGATCCTCTGAAAGTAATCTGGTGCTTCTCTCTTGCACGTTTTAGTGAATTTTCTTTATGTTTTACTGTGTAGAGTTTGATTACACTGTGTCATGGTGAAGATCTTTTCTGGTCATGTCTATTAGGAGTTCTATGTGCTTCCTGTATTTGGATGTTTCTCTTTTTCTCCAAATTGGGGAGATTTTCTGTTTTTATTTCACTAAAAAGGCCTTCTAATCCTTTCTCTCTTTCAACGCCTTCAGATACTCCTAGAACCCGTATGCTGGGTGTTTGATAATATCCTGTAGATTACCAACAGTGTTTTTTAGTTTTCTAATGTCTTCTTATGTTTGGTCTGACTATAATTTCCTGTGGTTTGTCTTGTAAGTTGGATATTCTGTCTTCTGCTTCACCAATTCTGTTGTTAAGGGTTTCTGCTGCATTTTTTTATTTATTCTATTGGATTCTTCATTTCTAAGATTTCATTTTGATTTCTCTTTAAGATAGCAATTTCATGGGAGAAATTTTCTTTCATGTCATGTACAGATTTCAGTAGTTCATGCATTTGCTTCTGATTACTTCTAAATAATCCGTTGATCAATTTTTTGAATTCCTTTTTTGGCATTTCTTCAGTCTCATGATCTTCACAATCTAGTTTCAAAGTATTGTGTTCTTTTGGGGGCATCATGTTGTCTTTCTTATTCTTGCTTCTTCTATTAGTGTGTTTGTTTTTTGGCATTTGTGGAGATAATTCTTGGTTTCTTTGGTTTTTCACTGTGGTGGCCTTTATCTTCCATTAGATTCAGGAGGCTCTGCTTGGCTGGTTGCTGGGCGTGAATGTGATCTGGTGCAGCTGTTAAGCATGTCCAAAATGGTGCCTGTTCTCTATCAGCTTTTTACAGGATGCCTTTGCAGAGTGATTGGGGAGAGAAAATGTGCCCCCTCCCCTTTGTGTTTTCTTCTCTAATTTGGCAGGTACACTACCCCTACAGGGCTCCAAGTTGAATTCCCTCTAGGCTCTTCCTGCAGCTTTTTCACCAATGGCTTGGGCTGCTGCAGTATGGTCTCACCTCATTCTCCAATGCTGGTGCAGAGGCTCTCGGCTGCTTGGGTCCCGAATTGTGGGCGTCCACCTCCACGCAGGTCCACTACATCCCTTTAATTTGCATAGTTTCCTCTGCTGTTTTCTCCCTAACTCTTCCCTGAGTCTGCACTGTTTCCACTTTTTAAAAACTGTCTTTTCTAGACTAGAGCAGTAAACTCCCTCCCTGTGCCACCATCTTAATCCCAGCTGCTGTTTTACTTTCTTTTAGGAAATATGTGTTTAGCATTTATTTCCTTCTCATTCACATTAACAATTACATCATCACAGCTATTTTTCTATTGTTAAAAGCTATTTATAGCCGGCACCGCAGCTCAATAGGCTAATCCTCCACCTTGTGGTCCCGGCACACCAGGCTCTAGTCCCGGTCAGGGTGCCGGATTCTGTCCTGTTTGCCCCTCTTCCAGGCCAGCTCTCTGCTGTGGTCAGGGAGTGCAGTGGAAGATGGCCCAAGTGCTTGGGTCCTGTACCTGCATGGGAGACCAGGAGAAGCACCTGGCTCCTGCCATCAGATCAGCACAGTGCGCCAGCCGCAGCGCGCCAGCCGGGGTGGCCATTGGAGGGTGAACCAACGGCAAAAAGGAAGACCTTTCTCTCTTTCTCTCTCACTGTCCACTCTGCCTGTCAAAAAAATAAATAAATAAAATAAATAAATAAATAAAGCTATTTATAATGGAATTCTTGGACACTGTTTTTAAAAGATTAGTAACAATATTTTCTGACTATAAGCTACTGGGCTGACTTCTTTAATAAGCTAAAAACTTACTACATTTCATTTATTACATCTTACTAAACTTGTGGTCATTTAATCTCCAAAAATATCCAGAAGGGGGCAGCATGGATTTGTAAAAACAGTCATATGAGGTATCTAACCTAAACATTAGTGTTTATACATTCATCTGATGGTATTAGATACCTAGCTACTAGAAACAGGTAGGATAATATGAATAGTCCATATGACTGTATGTATACTACTTTATCTAATGTTCACAGCAAGTATGAGCAGTTAGCAAATTAGGGTTAAAACAATATTGTACTTTTGTTCTAAAGAAGTACCCAAAGCTTGTACCCAAACTATCTCCCAACTCAGTTTTGAATCTGGATTTTTTTTTAAAGATGTATTTATTTATTTGAAAGTCAGAGTTACAGGGAGACAGAGGCAGAAAGAGAGAGAGAACGAGAGAAGTCTTCCATCACTGGTTAACTCTCACTATGGCACAGCGGTGACCCCTTGATTCTGGATTTTTAAAATTTTATTTTATTAAATTTTACATTTTATTTCAAATTTTAATTTGCAATTAATAAAATTTTATTGCAAATATTGCAAATGCAATATGACACTCTAGAAGGAATGTCAATAATTATGACATGGTCTCTGAAGCCAGGCAGAGTAAACTTTGTTAGTACAATTTTTTATTTTATAGATTTATTGATTTATTTACTTTAGAGGCAGAATTACAGACAGAGAGAGGGAGAGACAGAGAGAGAGGTCTTCCATCCTCTGGTTCACTCCTCAAATGGCCATAGTGGCTGTAGCTGGGCTGATCTGAAGCCAGGAGCCAGAAGCTTCTTCAGAGTCTCTCACATGGATACAGGTGCCCATGCTGTTGGGCCATCATCTACTACTTTCCCAGGCCATCTGCAGGGAGTTAGATCTGAAGAGTGGCAGCTGGGACTCTAACTGGCATCCAGTGGCATCCACCTGTGCTGCAGGTGGATGCTTAACCTACTACGCCATAGTGCCGGGCCTTGTTAGTACAAATTAAGCAAAAGCAAGAAACAGAACTAACATTTTTCCTTTTATTTTTATTAACTTTCACTTAATAAATATAAATTTCCAAAGTACAACTTTTGGATTATAGCGGCTTTTTCCCCCCAAAACCTCCCTTCCATCTGCAACCATCCCATCTCTCACTCCCTCTCCCATCCCATTCACATCAAGATTCATTTTCAATTATCTTTATATACAGAAGATCAATTTAGCATATTAAGTAAAGATTTCAACAGTTTGCGCCCACACAGAAACACAAAGTATAAAGTACTGTTTGGGTACTAGTCATGCCGTTATTTCACATAATACAACACATAAAGGACAGAGATCCTACATGGGGAGTAAGTGCACAGTGACTCCTGTTGTTGATTTAATAATTGGCACTCTTATTTATGGTGTCAGTAATCACTGGAGGCTCTTTTCATGAGTTGCCAAGCCCATGGAAGCCTTTTAAGTTTGCCAACTCTCATCTTATTTAGATATTTAGATAAGGTAATATTCAAAGTGGAAGTTCTCTCCTCCCTTCAGAGAAAGGGAGGATGGCCTGTTCTTTCTGCTGGGATCTCACTCACAGAGATCTTTCATTTAGGTGTTTTTTGGTTTTTTTTTTTTTTTTGCCAGGGTGTCTTGGCTTTCCATGCCTAAAATACTCTCATGGGCTCTTCAGCCAGATCCGAATGCCTTAAGAGCTTATTCTGAGGCCAGAGTGCTGTTTAGGACATCTGCCATTCTATGAGTCTGCTGTGTATCCCGTTTCCTATGTTGGATCGCAGAACTAACATTTTTCTAAAATATAATTAGTTGATGTTCCAGAATATTCTTGTTTCCCTTAACAGTTAATACTCATATTTTGAGACTATTTTCAGCTGGCGCCATGCCTCACTAGGCTAATCCTCCTCCTTGCGGCTCTGGCACACCGGGTTCTAGTCCCGGTCGGGGCACTGGATTCCGTCCCATTTGCCCCTCTTCTAGACCAGCTCTCTGCTGTGGTCAGGGAGTGCAGTGGAGGATGGCCCAAGTGCTTGGGCCCTGCACCCACATGGGAGACCAGGAGAAGCACCTGGCTCCTGCCATCGGATCAGCCCGGTGCGCCAGCTGCAGCGTTCTGGCCGCGGTGGCCATTGGAGGGTGAGCCAACGGCAAAGGAATGTCTCTCTCTCTCTCTCACTGTCCACTCTGCCTGTCCAAAAAAAAAAAAAGAGAGAGAGAGAGAGAGAGAGAGACTATTTTCATATATTATATATATTGCTAATTTTTGAAATTAATTTTTAGGAATTAATACCATGTAATAGAAAATACAGAAATTTTCTAAGGAAAATCTCATCATCTTTCTACCTCTCTGAATATATTTCCACAGCATCATTTTTAATGATATTTTATATTCAATTTTATGGAACATTTAGAATGTTTCACATTAACTTTTAGGTCTTTTGAATTGATATTGCCCTTCAAAAGATTAGGGATAAGTTTGTATAGCCACATTCTGCCACAATTTCCCATCATCCTTCTTTTTAAATTTTTTTAAAATTTATTTTAAAGTCAGAGTTACAGAGAAGGAGAGCCAGAGGTAGAGAAAGAAAGATCAATCTTCCATCTGCTGCTTGATCCCTCCGTGGCTGCAACAGCAGGGGCTGGGCCAGGCCAAAACTAAGAGCCAGGAGCTTCTTCTGAGTGTCCCACGTGGGTGCAGGAGGCCAAGTACTTCAGTTGCTATCCCAGGTACATTAGTAGGGAGCTAGATCAGAAGCTGAACAACCAAACTCAAGCTGGTACCCTTATGGGATGCCGACCATGCATACAGAGGCTTAACCTTCCAGGCCACAATGGGGCCATAGTGCTTGTCCCCAATCATCCTGTTTATAATCTTTTTTTTTTTTTTTAATTTATTTGACAGATAGAGTTAGATATAGAGAGAGAGACAGAAAGGTCTTCCTTCCGTTGGTTCACCCCTCAAATGGCCGCCATGGCCGGTGCTGTGCCGATCCCAAGCCAGGAGCCAGGTGTTTCCTCCTGGTCTCCCATGTGGGTGCAGGGTCCCAAGCACTTGGGCCATCCTCCACTGCCTTCCCAGGCCACAGCAGAGAGCTGGACTGGAAGAGGAGCAACCGGGAGTAGAACCTGGCATCCATATGGGATGCCGGTGCCGCAGGCGGAGGATTAGCCAAGTGAGCCATGGCGCTGACCCCCTGTTTATAATCTTTTAAGCCTTGCTATTTATATAGGCTTATGCATAGAAGTACATAAAGTATGTGTGAATATAGCTCTCATTCTCATTTAGAAAACACAGGTATATTAATATACCAGTAAAATATTGGTTGTGCTTTCTGACTGGTTTCTATTCTTCATAAGTTATATCTTCCATATATTTTAATACTGTAATGTATCATAGTATTCAAGATAAAAAAATGAATTTTTTCCTCTTATGTATGTTATGTATATGTTCAGATTTAATAATCTGCTCTTGTGTAGGACGTATCACTGCTAAGCCATGGAACTGTCAGGGAGAGGTCCTTTCACCCATGTTGAGCAAGGCTGAATCCTTTTTTGTCTATTTTGGATGGATTCCTCTAGATCTTAAGTAATATCCTGGATAGTAAAGAAGATTACATTGGGTATGGAGCTTTTCTGTAGTAATATAAGAAGTGATTTGGTGCCAAACCTTGCAAAAGAAGTAGTTGACTGATATTTTATTTTAGACTCAAAAGAATATCTGGTGCAAAGCAAAGACTGGTGTTCCTTGAGTTACTTCATTATAAGACAATATCAAAAGCAGCTAAAATTTATTTCAAAATGGCAGAAATTGTTAGGAAAAAATTGACCTTTCAAGATTACTACCTTTCAGGCAACATATTTTATGATTTATTTTATTTATTTATTTTATTCATTTAGCAAATATCTGAGTGCTTGTTATAGTCTAGGGACCCTCTACGACCAGAGATAGACTAGATGAGATAGATTCCCTGTTTGATAGAATTTAGCCAGACTTAGAAAACAGGCAATTACTGCACAGCATGATAAATCTTATAAAGGGAGTGGGTTCAAGGCCCATAGGAAATACTTGGAAAGGCATTTAGGAGGTCAGCTTTGGGTGGTTTGGGAAAACTTTCAAGAAAGGCAATCAGTATCTATGGTGTTTGGATATATTAGTTTTGTGGGTATTTATAAAATCATTCATGGTGCAAGAACAACCTCTGTGTGCAGGTGAATTTAGTATTATGTGTGTTGTGTGGAGGTGTCTGGAGCACCTGGTAAGTTTTCCTGACCAGAACCTAATGGGTCTGTCTGTTTAGGCAAATGCTAGCAGGTATTTGTCACACATGGTTTGGAAGTAATGACCAAGCTATCAGAGGAATGGTTGGGTAGGTGCTGCAAGCTAACTGTATGTGAGCATCAGGGCACTTTATTTTACCCTACTTTGGCAGAAT
The DNA here is from genome assembly GCA_949820135.1 of Sylvilagus floridanus. Classification (NCBI taxonomy): domain Eukaryota; kingdom Metazoa; phylum Chordata; class Mammalia; order Lagomorpha; family Leporidae; genus Sylvilagus; species Sylvilagus floridanus. The sequence goes on from OX463226.1 coordinate 105,407,640, forward strand.
TTTTGGAGGAAAAATGCTAAGATAATATGAAAGTGTACTGAGGTATATTCAAGGTGTTTGCCTAAAACGAGATTTAACAAGCTAGTAAAGTGAAATGAAAATGGGACAATACATGGTTAGAAAAGAAGCATGTATATACTAAAACTCAGTCTGTTTCCACATGATTCTTTGTTTTGAAGTCATTATCATGAGTTTTCCTTGGCCCTTGAAGATTTTCAAAACTAGTTGGAGAAGTCATTCTACTGTAGGTATATGGAGTCTTAAGTAGTATGGCCTGGTTTGCTGGGGCAGTTAGGACTGGGCTGTGAGAACCAAACAGTCCTGGGTTGGTGACTTCCTCTTGTGGCTACTCTAGTAAGTTATTACACATTTTTGAGCTCTAGCAACACTTTCTGTGAAGTCTTAGTATACAGTTTAGAAGTCTGGCCTGGCTTACCAAGGGAGCTCATTAAATCATCATTGTTGTTATTACTTCTTTTTTTTATGAGGAAGTTGAAAATTTATTATGTTTTATATTTTGCTGTAGAGCTGCTGCTTCACTGTATAAAACAGCACCAGCAAATGCAGTATACTGCCAAATTAAGATAGCATTATTCTTTCTCTGGTACTGTACAACTAACAAAAACTGTTGTGCATTCCCAGTTACTTCCAATGGAAAGAGCATTACATATGTTGACCCCAGTCCAGGGATGGGTATAAGCAAGTTACATTATTTGAATCACATTATTTGTATAACTGGTTTTTGCTATAGATAACTTCATGTATTCTGAATGCTAGTGCCTAGAGCCTAGTATAAAAATCATAAGGTACTGTGAAAAAGATACATATTGTGTTCATCTGCAACCACTACAAAGTTAGAGGATATTTTCTTCCAGTAGCAGAGTTGTAAGTAGTATTTCTTCCCATCAATATTGCTAAAAGTTGCTATTTTAAGTCCTGTCCACCACTAATTTAAGATAAAACTGTGCTGGATTAAGTTATTCCGTACTAGTTCATGTAAGGGTTCCACTTTCATTCTTCAATAGATTTTATGTATTTCTTGTAGGCTTCTTCACTCATTAGTTGATCTAGTTCTAAAGGGTTACTCAGTGTCATCTTGATCAGCCAACCATCTTTATAACAAGATTTGTTGACAAGCCCTGGGTTTTCTGCAAGGGCTTCGTTAATTTCATTTATGCTCTAGATAAAAGAGAATAGAGTTCACTAGCAGCTTTCACACTTTAAAAAGCACCAAATTCATCTTTTTTTTTTTTTTCAATTTTGTCCCAACTTAAGGCAGACTACAATAAACAACATCTCCCAAACCTTCCTGTGCAAAATTGCTGATCCCCACTATTCCAACTCCATTTCTGTTGTTATCCATTCATGTTTCTCTGAATTTATGCGCTGAGAGCAGGGTGAGTCCCATACACAGCATTCGTAGGGCGCCCGCCCACAGTCGCCAGGGCAGAGGCAAGTAGGGTGCAGCGGGAGCCTAGGCCATGAGCGGGCTGCAGGCTGTGGCCCGCATGCTCTGTGCCACTCGGCAGTGCCATTTTAGCGGGGGTGCCTTGTACTGCATCTGTTTTCGGTTAGCTGTATTTTCATTTGGATGATAAAGTCCTGAATCCCAGCAGTATGTTTCTTCATTTCCAGTTCTGGACTGACTTCATTACAGACATACTGTTTCCTATGATGTAACTACTTTTCATGTCTTTAGTTCCCAATGATAGTCAAGTGGTTTCCTTTCCAAATTAGAGATGAGTTTCCTTTCTCTGACAGACTGACTTTGCATCTTTTTGTTGCATTAGATAGAAATGCTTCAAGATACCAAGAGTGATCAACTGGGTAAATGGGTTTTAGTTTCTCCCAGTTCCTTGGAAATTATAGTCCAAAGTATTATGTCCCTCTGCTTGTTGCTTGGAAATAGGGATTTTCAACTCTCTGACAGGCCCAACTGGGTCATTTCTCCTGGACACTCTGGGTAGTTTGCAAACTGTTACTCTTTTAACGCTTTTGCTAGCATGGTCTTAGATAATCAAGGAAGAAGTTTGACCCCATTTATTGTTTTTTGTAGGGCATAAATTATAGATTTGCTTAACTTCCCTTCCTAATGTGGACATTGAAGGTTGTGTTTCTCTATATTCTTTGATAGCAACATCCTTTCTAAACAAAGAGGTGCTTTCATCATGTATGTTCCGTTAACTTACCTCTAAGAAAGAAATAATCAGATCCTTCCTGTATCTCCAGTTATAACAAGTGGGGCAGTGTCTTAACCTGTTTCCATAAAGAAAAGACTTTCTATAGTTTTATGTGGGTTGCAGCATTTCTTTCTCATAAGGACACAGGTATGATTAAAAATTACTTGGTCATATGTATGGCGCCCTTCAAGTTCCAAGTGGAAGAGTCATGTAAAGTAGAAGGGCAGGCCCACCGAACAGCCAGCTGCAGTCATAGCTCAGGCACTGTGATAACTGAGGCCATTATTTGAGAGGGCATTAGTCCCTGACTGTTCAGACCAACGGTTGTGGGGCTGGGCAGGTAACTGGAGGCAGCTGACTGGTGTGTAGAACATGGAAATGGGCAGCACTTTTGAGAGTTGCTTAAAAACCTCAGAATATATTTAGGGTCTGCATATTTGACTGTGTTGTTCTCTTAAAGTCATAAATATATAAGTGAAATTAAAGAAAATATTTTAATGTTTTAAAGACAGAAGTGAAAAATAATAAGCACATTAGAAAAAGGTTTGAAGGAATATTCAGGAAACAGTGGAGGGTAGCTTTTGAGTTGTTGTATTGAATACTTTTGTTGATGCATAGGTTTTTTTTTTCCCCTAAAGATTTAATTTTATTTGAAAGTCAGAGTTACAGAGAAAGAGGAGAGGCAGAGAGAGAGAGAGAGTGTGAGAGCAAGCGAGCGAGGGGTCCTCCATCAAGTGCTTCACTCCCCAGTTGGCTGGAGCTATGCTCATCCAAAGCCAGGAGCCAGGAGCCTCCTCTGGGTCTCCCATGTAGGTGCTGGGGCCCAAGGGCTTGGGCCATTTTCTACTGTTTTCCAGGCCATAACAGAGCTGTAGGGACCGGAATGGCGCCCATATGGGATGCCGGCACTGCAGGTGGCAGCTTTACCCACTACGCCGCAGCACCAGCCCCTACAGATGCATTTTAAAAGGTCAAATCTATCACATGTACTGACATAATAATAATAGTACTACTAGTAGTGGGAGTGATATTAACTACTGTCATATTTGTATTCATGATGTATTCCGTGAGGAACGGTTATTGCTGCAAAGCAGTTATACAGAGTAATGAGGCTTGGAGAAGTTACATCACCTGTCCCCCAGTTAGCAAGTGGCAGAGCTGGAATTTGACCATCAGCATCTGGCTTGAGGGCCTGAACTTACCCACCAACCATATGTCATGCATAGACTGTCTCCTAGCAGGCATAATAGTGCGTTTGAAAAAAGTTACATTTCTACAATTTTTGACACTTTTCATTATTGATTTACAAAAGTAAATATGACTTTGAGGTATGCTTAAATATTCAATAATCTAATTTTATCTTTATATTTAAATTATCTTTTACTTTGTAGAATGAAATACAATCGCCATACTTTTGATTTCTTAAATTTCTAATTTCCTTTGCAAAATTGTGCATTGCTTAATTATCTTATAATTTACCTTTTAGCTTTTAATCTCTGATTATTTGATTTGCATTTTTTCAGTTTTAGTCCTCTTTTTATTTACTTGGGTAACACATTACTTGCTCTTTAAAATATATTGTTTTAATTCAAATTTTATTGAATGTACACTTATCATTAAAGTAGAAGTTACTAAGACAGTAAAAGGTCAACTGTTAGCCTACATATAAGAGGACCATAATTAATGTATTTTGATATACTTGCAATTTTTGTAACCCTTTGAAATGCATTTATTATATACTTGTTATTATGCTATAAATTCAATGGTCTATGCATATATCTTCATTTAAATATTGTGACATTTTCCTAAGTTATTACACTTATTTGTGAAAATGGTTTTCAGTGATTTTACAACATCACCTTGTGTGAACATGCCATATTTATATATCAGTTTTCCTACCTTGGATATTTAATTATTTCCACTTTCCACTGTTGTAAATAACACAATATTGAAAATCTTTGTGTGTAAGAAGTTTATTTAGGATTATTTCCTTTGAATAGATTCCATCAATTTTGCATATTAGAACCTCAAAGTTTTCACGTAATTGTTTATTAACAATTTTAAGGCTTTTTTTTTTAATTATTCATTTATTTATAAGTCAGAGAAAGGGAGAAACAGATAGATCTTCCATTTTCTGGTTCACTCGCCAATAGCCCCTGCAGCCAGGGCTGGGCTGGGCCAAAGCCAGGAGCCAGGAGCTTCGTCGGAGTCTCCTACGTGTGTGGAATGGGCCCAAACACTTGGGCCATCTTCCACTGCTCTCCCAGGTGCATTAGCAGGGAGCTGGATCAGAAATGGAACACTTTGAACTGGAACTAGTGCCCGTATGGAATGCTGGTGTCACAGGAGGTTGTTAAACCCACTATGCCACAACACCAGCCTCCACAAACACTTTGGAGTTCCCTGGAATTTCTTGTCCTCTGCTCTTATTTTCTTTTTCCCTCTTGAGGATAATAGTGTTTATATGAGCTTTTAACTAATATATTAAGTCTCTCTGCCTGTGCTGTTGTTGGAATTTTCTTCTGATTTTTTACTTCCTTTTGAATTTTTAACACTACAGACATTTTTGTTTTTCATGTAATTCATTTCACATTTTTCTGTGAACTTCTTTCATATTTTTGAAGTGTAGGATCTTATTCTCCACCCCAAGAAACTTGGTAAAACAATTAAAAACAATAGCTTGGTTAAAAACAAACATAAAAACACTTTATCTGAAATTTATGTTTGTGAGATGAGGTAAGGGTAAGAATGACTTGTTCTTCCCTAAACTAACAGTTTATCACAACGTCACTTATTAGACAAATCTTTTCTCGGGTAGATAGTATCTTTTAAAACTTGTATTACATTTTTCATATTTATTTGCTGTTTTATTCATAAGGATGTGGTTGAAGATGACTTATTTCATTTTTGTTGTCTTTCTATCAAGTGTGTACAGGAAGATGTTAAAACTAGTCCCTAAAAGACTTACTTTTCGTCTAGGATATAATTACCCAGTGGATTGGTTAATCAATATTTTGGTTGAATATCTTGATCTTATTTTTTAAAATAGTTGTTAAAGACAGCTTTTTTTTTTTCTTTTTAAGAAAGATTTCTGAAACTTATTTTGTTTTAGTTTTGTGCAGGTATGGAAATAAAATCAAGTGAATTTCATAGACTCTTCTTCCCCTTCAGGTAGAATATTTAAAGGTGATAAATGATGCATCTTCATGACGCATTTATGTTCCATACAAAGAGTTCTGGGAAGTACAAGAACTAGTGATTAAGAGAACAGTGGGATTGATTTATGGATGAAAGAAGCTGGTCATTTACAGCTTGTCAAACGATGGGCATATGTAAAAGCAGAGACAATACAGCATGTTCATATGCAGACAAAGAGAAGAATTGTGCTAGGCATATAAGAGATTGCTCCTGAGATGATATGAAGAAAAAAAGTAATTATTTTAGAAAACAAATTAGCCAAAGCAGAAAATAAAAACTATCATTTACCGTGGGAACTGTTGGGAAGTGGAATCCTCTCCCCAGAGAGTGGGCGGATGGGCTAAACTAGCTGTCTCTGATTTCTGTAATTCGTGGCAGATGCCTAGAGACAGGTTACATAAGAGGTTTCTGGGAATGGTTTAAAATGAAGTCTTGTGAAATGCGGAAGGTCAGACTGGACGACCTGGGTGGTATATTCTGACTCTATCAGATCTGTGATAGCTTGTGGCATTCTGCAGTTCAGCACTAATGTCCTGTGAGGGTTGTTTACCGGCAAAATCTGTTAGTGCTCTATTTGGTTTAGGATTAGAGTTCTTTTAAAATTAATAATTGACTGAAAGATAAATAATTAGCTTTGGTACTTGTTTTGGTTCAGTATCTTTTTCTCCTCAATTTTTTCATCAAATGTAAATGGAGTTTTTACTTTAAAAAATAAAATATTCTGTTGCCTATTGTTAGCTTTTACTGTTAATTAGTATTTGATGTTACGAGTGCATAATGTTTCTAGGGCAGAATTAATGCAGTGTTTGGAACATAAATTTGAATAATCTTCACCTATAAACTGTTAGCCGAGTTGGTAGGAAACGCATTTCATGTTGCTCAATTTCTGCCCCATACTAATAAAAATTTTGAAATGGAAATTATATTTTTACTGTTTTGATCAGTTAGTTAATGATGATTGTTGGAATAGAGTATGTGAGATAGATAAGTGGGAATTGGGAAGAGAATGTTAGCACTTTTGTGTATTTTTAATCTTAAGAAAGGGAGCTTTATGAACATGGGCTCGACAGGGCGTGGGACGGAGGGGACGTGGATGCCCTCGTTATTTCCCATGTCAGACAGGCACGCATCTCCTGGGGCAAGAGCTGGCGTGCCACGAAGAGGGTGCCAGTGCTATGGTCACCCAATGTGTTTCCTGGTTAATGTGTTTGCTTAGGGGATTTTCAGATTATGTTGTATAGTTCTTAATAATTTTCTTAATAATTTTATAATTTAATATTATGATTATTAAGAACTTTTTACTAATTCTTAATTTCAGATTATGTTGTATAGTTCTAGTCATGAAAGGGGGAGAGAAAATATGGAAGATATTTCTAATGAAACATAAATAACTATTCATTTTAAGTTTCAAACAATGATCATTTGGTCCATCTGGCAGAAGAGTGGTCAAAAGTTGCACCATTATATAATATACACATTCACATCTACAATCATTAACAATTAACTTTCCTAAGGATTTATATCATCCCTTGAGGTGTTGGCTAATTTAACATGAAGTTATTAAGATTAGTGAGACTCTTGAAAAATGTTTCATTTCATCTTAAATGTGTTTGTTTAAGCTCAAATAATAGTTGTAAAATGTGAGTATGTGTCCCTGTGTGTATTTTACAATGTACATGAAATATGGGCATTGAAGGACATTTATATAATTTATTAATATATTATATATTCCAAAATTTTAAATGAGTAAGTGTGTGATCAGAAAAGTTTGGTATGATCATTTTCAACTAAGCTTAAAGATACGAGATTCAGAGTGGGGTTACAGTATAGAAGGTTAAGCTGCTGCTTGCAGTGCTGGCCTGCCATATGAGCACCAGTTCCAGTCCCTGCTGCTCCATTTCCAATCCAGCTCCCTGCTAATAAACCTGGGCGAGCAACGTCCTTGGGCCCCTGTACCCACGTGGGAGATCCAGAAGCTCCACGCTCCTGGCTGTAGCCTGGCCCAGCCCTGGCCTCTGTGGCCGTTTGGGGAATGAACCAGAGGGTGGAAGATCTCTCTGTCTCCATCTCTGCCTTTCAAGTAAATAAATACATTTTTCAAAAAAGATATAAGGTTCATTTTTCCAGTTTTATTAATTACACTGTTAAAATATTTTAATACTTTATTTTGTTATAACGTTTGTCGTGTTAAATTGTGTTTAGGTGACTTTTCCAGGTTGAGATGGAAAAGAAATGAAGTAGAATGGAATTAATCAAATCACAGAATTAGTTATTTTTGTGAAATAGATAGTAACTCAAATCTTGTTAAGAAAGGATTTGTGCTAATTCAACTTATTTGTGGGGAACCTGGATCTAAATCAGGAAGAAATATGAATTGCAAATGTTTTAAAAATGCTTTTTTAATAATTTTGAGAACAGATAAGAGAAATTTATTTGTACTTTAGTAAATCTTTTAAGTGCTTTCATTTAACAGATAGCTGAGAATTGTTTATTATTACTCTGTTCATTGTTTGAATTAAAATTAATACCAGAGTGGTGCTTAAGTGATCTTTTTTCCCCTTACATTTAAATAGGCTAGAGACATTGGCTTTGTTTATATCATTAGTTTGTTTTCACATAGACTGCAAAGGTAACCATCAGCAGAATTAATTAGTGGAATAAAAATTAATGAGGTTTATGGCACTGGTTTATTTCCACTCTAGGCCAGTTATTCTATTGCAATTTGGACTAGCATTTTCTTGAAAGAAGAAAAATTAGATTTATTTTAATCCATATTTAAAAAGAAGAGAGCTATCTTTTTTTGTATGAGAGTTAAGTACCTTTAATAACTATAGCTTTCTTGGGCTTAGCAATATTGATTCTTTTTGTTTTCATTCTTGATTATTTTGGCTATTTCTTGAGTATGTCTTATACAGCAAAGCTACAGTTAACTCTTTAGTTACTTATTATCATTTACAGAGGAGGCCTGTAATTTATAATTTTGAACCAAACTTTTTTTGTGCGTGGAACTTATCACTGGCCAGTTTTCATCATTATTGCACTGGTGAAAGAAGAATAAAACTTTTTTTAATTCAAAACATATTTAGATGAATATATATATATATATATATATACATGTATATATATTTTTCTCATGTATATTTATATATATTAATAAACAAATATTTTAATAAACTAAAATATATTTTAGTTTATTTTCTCATGTATATACATATATATATGAGAAAGTATCATGTGGAAATGAAAAGCTAGAACTTCTGGAGTTATAAATCTTATTTTAGCTTCAGGCCATATTCTACTTTCTAAAGTAGGTCTTATGCTATTAACGTTTATTTCATATGTGCTTTATTTTTAGTATATAAGAATAATAATAACAGAGCTTTTAAATCTTCTTATGAAGATGAATCACATTTGTTTGGATCTTTGAAATCCTCCACCTGTGTATCTGTAAGAATGGTGGAAGTTCTGACTGTGAAGCTTCTCTGGAGAGGCTGATAATGCCAAAGGTCAAACTCCTTATGGACTGGGAAATCCTCTTTGTTTTTGCTTAGTTTGCTTGATGCCTCTACGCCTGTTTCTGCTAGACTGTAAATTATGTTCAGTAAGGAGATTTCTGGAAGAGGAGAGACTGTGCATTGTTAAGTGGTTATCAGTAGCTTTGTATAACCTCAGATGTTGAGATCTACAATAACTCATCATTTTAGGGACATCTAACGTAGTAAAAAGTATTGGCAAAACTTCACATGGGCTTATGCTTCATTCCTGCTGCTTTTCAAAAGGGAAATGACTAGAGTGTGAACATTACTGAAATGACTTTGGACTTGGGAATTAGCTACTAGGCCAGTTAGGTGTGAGACTTTAATTAAGGATTAGATCTTTTTATTGATTTATTTGAGAGACAGGGAGAGAATGATAGAGATTAATAGAGAGAACTCCTGTTTGTTGGTTCACTCCCCGTATGTCTGCAATAGCTGGGACTGGGTTAAGGGTGGAAGCTAGGAGATGGGAATGCAATGCAGGTCTCCCATGTAGGTGGGAAGAATTTAATTACTTGAGCAGTCATCACTGCCTCCCAAGTTCTACAACATCAGGAAACTGGAATTGAGCAAGAGCGGGGACTTGAACCCAAGTACTCCAATGTGGATGTTGTATGTTAACCACTAGGTCAAATGGCTACTCCCTTTTTTCTGTTATTTTCTTAAAAACATTTTAAAGAAAATTCATTAATTGGATCAGTTTTTTATTTTTTAAGATTTTTGGAGAGCATGTCAGTCAAAGTAGCAGAAGCAAAAAGCAGTAATGGATATGTGAGTATTGTGATGGGCAAGTACCTAATGAACAGATGGGAATAGGCTGAAAGGAATAGTCTAGAGGAAACATGGTTTTATTTAATTATACTGTAAGAAAAAGATCACTTTTTCTGATGAGAGAAATGAAATCACTTTTTTGGCATATTGGTGTTACAAAATAGAAAATAGTTGTTAACCATTAATGCAACAATCAATCCTTTCATAAAATGAATAATAGATATAATGATAATCTGTAGAAATGCAAAGCATCCACTGGGCTAAAATGTCTTATTATCTCAAGTTGGCAGTGTATACCTGATGTAAACTGATAAATATTTTATGAATTGTGAAAAAATTGAAAATAAAGGCATTATGCTATATATGTTTATTTACCCAGTTTTAGTCTAACATGCCTAAATTTAAATATTTTTGTAGTTTTCTATTTTTTTAGATTTATGAGTTAATTATAAAACTAGTTTTTCTGTGCAATAAGTCAAATGCCTCTCAATTTTTAATTTTTTTAAAGAAGAAGTCACATGTTGTGTTTCATTGCATTTTACATTTCATTAGAAAGCTTATCAGAGAAAATGAAATTAAGTAACCTTAACTACTGCTTAAGAAAATTATATAATATTTTAATAGAGGTTTATAATGCTATTTTTATAGAAAGCTTCTATTTAATATAAATTTCATAAGTACAAATTTTAGATTATAGTGGGATGCCATCTTTCTGAACTTAAGTTTTTTTTAAGATTTGTTTATTTATTTGAAAGCCAGAGTTACAGAGAGAAGTAGAGACACAGAGAGAGAGAGATCCTCCATTGATCGATTCTCCCCACAAAGGGCTGCAATGCCTGGGTCTGGGCCAGGGTGAAGCTAGGAGTCAAGAGCTTCATTCTAGTCTCCCATGTGGGTGGCAGGGGCTCAAGCATCGTCTGCTGCTTTTCCATGCCATTAGCTGGGAGCTGGATAAGAAGTGGAATAGCTGGGACGCGAACCAGCATCAATATGGGATGCTGGTGTTGCAGCTGGTGGCTTTACTCACTATGCCACAATACTGGCCTCTGAACTTAGGTTTTTAACTTCTGAATTTAGTGGTCACCTGTTATGCTATTACCATGTTTAAATTATCATAAAACAAAGCATACAAATAAATCTAACAAAGAATAAAGATATATAAAACACTTTTGTGTTTAAGATCAGATAGTTAAACCTTGGTATTTTTCTTTTATCAATACTGTTCTTTGTTCAAAAATTAATTTAGGGTTGTTTACATAAGTAAGCATTGTTCGTTAACAAAAATAAAGCTAAATCATAATAAGAAAATGAGAGTCCACGTTTGTGAATGTAAGCGCAAGTTCTTGCATATTATAGACAGAAAATTCAGTCTTGGTTTTCTTAGCAGCCAAACACAAAAAATGAACCAGTTGGGATAGGTGTGTGTTCCTGTAAAACTAGGTGTAATATGGTTACCATGATAATTTAGGGGCAAATGATGTTGTATCCCCTTCTAGAGATAAACCTTCACATCAGCATTCTAAAGGTCCATGGGAATTCTGTGGTTAAAACAACTGCATAGCTCAGTGTTCGCTAGTCACATTTGGCCATCCTTCACTCCCTTTTTCCTCACCTAATATCTATCAACATTTCCCGTTTGGGGAGTCAGAGAGATATTGATCTTTAGCTAAAACAGTCTGTTTGCTTAGAAAGCGGCCCAGCAGGGTGAGGTTTAAGTTTCTCCTGCAGATCCCACAGAAGGGAGAGTACACTTATAGTGCAGGGGGCTCATCCTCAATGAATAGCCACCCTGTATATAATCATGACTTTCAGATGGCTTTTTCCATAGGCTTTGTTTTTAGCATGATTAGACAATGCAATGTAATAAGTCACTAAGAAGTTTTTCATTGCTTTTAAATTGTCTTACGAAAATGTAAAGACATCAGTGTTTAATTTTCTACATTGTTGTTTCTGTTCTCTGCTGCTATTGAAAATCTTTAGCATCTTTGTTTGATTATCTATATCCCATCCTGTTCTAAAAAGGAAGTGGAGGGGGAAAAAACTAGAGATGAGCAGAAAACACAGAGTGGAATGTTTAATTGGTTATTGTGTGGATAGTTGGGGTGGTGTACCTGCCGACATCATAGACAGAAGCTGTGAAGAAAACCAAAGGAAACTGGGACACCTATCTATGGATGATGCGAAATAACTGTGGCTGCTCAGAGGTGATGTGGCGGTGGGACCGTGAGGGTATTGTTTTTGAGCAAAGGTGCAAGGAAGAGCACGGGGCTAAATGACAGTCACAAGCAGAAGTACTGCAGAAAGCAGCAAACAAAGGAAAGGTCATCCTGTGGAAAAAGAACACATAATAACAGATCAATTTTTTTTCCAGCTTTGCCTGCTCAGATACAGCAATCGTTTTAGTAAGGTCATCTTCAGATTTGAGCAGTCGTTTCCAAGGATTCTTTTCCAATCTTTTTAATCTACAATTAATTTAGTATTTTTTAAGGGTTTTGATGAGTGAATTGAGAGTTTGATGTGTAACATAAAAGAATGCATTTTTCAACATGACCTAATATTGCAGTTGGTTTTCAATGGTAGTGAATGTATAATTACATTTGGATTAAGTTACTGGGGACAGGCTGCATTTCACTCTGAATTTAATCTAAATATAATTAAGATATCCTCCTCTTTCCAGGCAAGAGTGCAGCACTGCATCTGCTCCGTCGCCAGTGACCACTCAGTAGGACTTCTAAGTTTGCGTGAGAAAAAGTGCATCATGCTGGCATCACGTCACCTTTTCCCTATTCAGGTCATCAAGTGGAGGCCTTCAGATGATTACCTGGTAGTGGGATGCTCAGATGGCTCTGTGTATGTCTGGCAAATGGATACTGGTAAGAGCAAGAATAAAGAGAGAGAGAAAAAATTAAATGTGTGCATTTGATTTCCTAGAAATGACGCTCTTTTACATGACAAAAAGTCCTGAAATGTAAAACAGTTACTATTTTTATTTCTAATCACTGCTTTTTCTGAATGTTCTCATTATCAACAAATGCACACTTGTCCTCTTATTTGTTTTATTATTCCAAATACTTGTAGATGAGTTCTCTATTGAGCATAATACCCAGATAGGACCAACATACAGAAACAATATCATTTATGTAGTAAACTGGGAGCAAAATGAAGGGACCGTTTTTGTCTCAGTTTCAGGAATGGTGGAAAAAGATAAAAGCTCTTTTTATTTTACAGGAGAAAAGCAGTACTGATCAGTTAATTGTAGGAAGTAATTGACATTAAAGTTTTGAGTTCTAGAGAGAACATTTAAAAATTAAAGTTTAAGGGCCAGTGCTGTGGCATAGCTGTTAAAGCCGCTGCCTGCAGTCCCAGCATCCCATATGGGCACCAGATCAAGTCCCAGCTGCTCCACTTCCCATCTGGATCTCTGCTATGGCCTGGGAAAGCAGTAGAAGATGGCCCAAGTCCTTGGGACCCTGCACCTGCATGGGAGACCCAGAAGAAGCTCCTGGCTCCTGGCTTCAGATTGGCACAGCTCTGGCTGTTGCAGCCAGGGAAGTGAACCAATGGATGGAAGATTCTCTCTCTCTCTGCCTTTCAAATATATAAATAAATCTTTTAAAAAATTAAAGTTTGATACATTTTATATATGAGGAGTGTAATATGTAATGATTTATGAGTATGCATGGAATTCAAAATTTTACACCAAAATAAACATAACTCCTTAATTCCATTTCTGTACCACCTTTTTAAAGTATCCTCATATAATGTTTATGCACAGATGGCCATGGTTTTCCCTGGGAAATCTGTAAGTATGCAACTAAATATTTATTAGTTAAGGCCTTTTGAAACACATTCTGTTCTGTTCTTATGATCTTAAGTAATCATCTATCAGTAGTTAAAACCTTTCCTTAGATCCTGAGTTGTATTTTATAATTATGAATTTTTTTCTTTTTAAAAATGTTTTAAATTGTTCATTAATTTCCTATTATATTACTTAATTCTTTACTAATTATTATTCCTTATTACATTAATTCCTTAATACATTGGATTCTCAGGGTCACAGCAAATGCATGATAGTTAGTCTAGCACAATTCTTACCTTAATATGATATTAATGCAAAGAGAACAGATTCAATGTAGTTCACAGATACAATTGTTTTTAAAAAAAATTTTGTTTCCTTATTTGAAAGGCAGAGATAGATAGATAGAGAGAGATCGAGATCTAGTTTACTCCCCAAATGGCCCTAAGCCAGGAGCCAGGAGCTTCATTAGGGTCTTCCACATGGGTGCAGAGGTTTAAGCACTTGGGGGGCATCTTCCACTGCTTTCCCAGTCCACCAGCATGGACCTGGATGGGAAAGAGGAGCAGCCAGGACTTGAACTGGTGCCCATCGAGATGCTGGCGCCACACGTGGAGGCTTAACCTACTACGCTATAGGGCCAGTCCCCATAGACAAAATTCTAAAAAAACCTTTTTCTTTATTTAAAACAAACAAAACTTTTTAAATATTTCTTCTTCCTCTTTTTTTTTTTTTAATTTATTTGACAGAGTTATAGACAGTGAGAGAGACAGAGAGGAAGGTCTTCCTTCTGTTGGTTCACCCCCAAAATGGCCGCTACGGCTGGCGCTGCACGCATCCGAAGCCAGGAGCCAGGTGCTTCTTCCTGGTCTCCCATGCGGGTGCAGGGGCCCAAGCACCTGGACCATCCTCCACTGTCCTCCCAGGCCACAGCAGAGAGCTGGACTGGAAGAGGAGCAACCGGGATTAGAACCTGGCATCCATATGGGATGCCGGTGCCACAGGTGGAGGATTAACCAAGTGAGCCACAGCGCCAGCCCCCAAAACTTTTTTTGAAATCAGACTACATACATATTTATGTGTTGTACAATAGGGAGTTCCCTTAAGCCTTTTTTTGAATAAGTAATGATCTCCACCACTCTTTTGTGCATGTCCTTATTTCAGCTGCTAGAACATAGCTAAATTTTTTTTTTAAAGATTTATTTATTTATTTGAAAGGCAGAGATTTGTGAAAGGAGAGAGAGAAAGAGAGAGAGATCTTCCATCCTCTGGTTTACTGCCCAAATGGCTCCAAGGCTGGGTCTTGGACAAGTGAAAGTATGGAGCGAGGAGCTTCTTCCAGGTCTCCCATGTGGATGGCAGGGACCCCAGGACTTGGGCCATCTTCCATTGCTGTCCTAGACTCATTAGCAGGGAATTGAATTGGAAGTGGTGCATCTGGGACTCGAACTGGTGCCTGAGTGGGATGCTGGCACTGCAGGCAGTGGCTTTACCTGCTATGCCACAGCGCCATGCCCAGGACATAGTTAACCTTAACAGGAGCCTTCTTGAGGTCTGTATTTTAAAGTGTAACTTGTCTGGCTGTAAAAGAGATTCATTCTTTTTGCCAAATTTTAAAAGCACTGAAGTATTTGGAGAGAAGAAAAATGAATCTAAATCTCATCAGTCAATGAATCTAAATCTAAATCGGTGTTCACATTTTGGCATATTTCTTTCTAGTCTGTTTCTGGACATTTTTGAAAACAGATTGGCTGTCATAATACATTTGCAATTTTGTGTCTTACATTTGTGTTCCTTTATACTCTATCTCCTGAATAACAGAGTCCAGTGTTTGCTGGTTTGGTCTACCTCACAAACTAAATGTCCAGTCGTTGGCTCTGAAATCAGACTGGCGTGAATGTGGAATCAACCACTTGGCTAGCCCTGTGACTTATAACAAGTCATTGGACTTTTGTCCCTCATTTCCCTCATCCATAAGTGTAGGATAATAGTACTTCCTATTTTATAGTTTTGTTGGAAGAATAAAATGAGATGCTATTTCCCTGGTGTGTGGCAAACTGAATGTTAGGGTGTATGCATCTATGAATATCTGGATACACCTATAGGTCTGTGGGTTTACATGCATGTGTGTGTATTTTATATTGTATAAGGCAACATGCTGCTTGATAACTTGACCAGTATGAAAAAATATTTTCTTGGGGATTTAGAGGTAAGAAAAAGTTTGTATGGTAATAATGACATTTGTAAAACACTGTATTAAAATACTGTAGATATTAAGTTAGTATTAATAAAATGTTAATCATATAATTTTGATGCATTTTAAATGGAGAAGAATAATAAATCTGCCTAGAACTTGTTTAAATTAAATTAATACAGTTTAGGGATAGAGTATAATTTTCCTGAACTTTTTAGACATTTATATGACATTTGACTATTTCAGATACTTTAAATATATTTGCAAGGAATATAGGATAAAATATGAACTCCTTCACAAATGAGACTTTACTGAAAAGGAAAATTACTTTTCTAGTAATTTTTCTAGAAGGAAATTAAACATTGCCCCTAATCTTAGGGATACTGGAGGATGTTAACCTTATAATAAGTTTAGTACAATTAAGCCTAATTTAAACACAATTACATAATCTTGAAATTTTACAATTACCCTCTGACTTTCAGGAGAACTCAGGTGAACAGTCAGTTACTTTGGCATTCTTAAATCAAGATAAAGCTAGAGAATGCAGATGTGTTGCAGATTTCAGCTGTAATAGGAGGTATACATTGTTTTCTCTCCTTGCTGTGTAGGCTGTAGCTGGTGATATAAAGGTCCCTGTGGAGTCAGGCAGGTACATCCTGAAGGTATTGACATTATTTATTTATTAAATTTATTTATTTATTAGATAAATAAAAAATGAAGCTAGATAAATCAGATTCAGCCAGGGTTTGATGTATGAAATGTATTTAAACTCTGAGGAGCTACTTGATCCCTCTTCGTGGTGTTTTGGGAATGTATTTTACAGTGAAACCTTAGTGTACTAAACCTGCTCAAGCTACTGGGCTATTTTCCCTTCACTCTCTTGTTTATACTGAGCGTTTCTATTCTAAAACACTTAGAATGTCTTTCCATTACACACTTATGCAGTATCTGCTTTTATTTCTCCCGTTCAAGTAGGTGGTTTTGTTTGCAGTGTTTACTTGTATAGTCCTAGTGAAATGAGGTTGAAGCTAATAATGTAAATGTAATTGGAGAGATGGAAGCCCAGAATCTCTTGTTCTTTTATGGTGACAGCTCTATTATATGTAATAGCAACGTGATAGTTATACTGGGGCCATGGAAATTATTCCTTCACAGTTCTTGTTAGAAAATTAGTGAGATAATTGCAGTGCGATTGGACCAGATGAAACCTCTTGACTCCTGCTTATGGGCGTATTAAAGGTGAGCCAGTGACCTGGGTGGTGGCTGCTTCTGTATGGAGTTATTTATGGGCTTCAGGGTCAACCGTCTGATCTTTCGCATTTGATATTCCCATCGAATGTGCTGTGTGGTTCCACAGGCCTTTGACAAGGTCAGAATCCTGGCTATTTGTGAAACAGTAGCAAGCTTAAGTCATGACTGATAATACAAGCCATAAACAATTTATTTAAAAGTCAGTGTTACAGAGAGAAAGGGAGAGACAGAGAGAGACAAGAGAGATCTTCCTTCCATCTGCTAGTTCACTCCTCAGATGGCCACAACAGCCAGGAGCCAGGAGCTACTTCCAGGTCTGTAGCATGGGGCCCTCTGCTGCCCTTCTCAGGCCATTAACAGGGAGTTGGATCAGAAGTGGAGCAGCCAGGCCTTGAACCAATGCTCATATGGGAAGCTGATGTCTTGGGCGGTGGTTTTCCCTGCTATACTACAATGCCAGGCTCAAGAATGGAGTATAGCAGACTTAACATTTATATTGCTTTTCATTGCTTTGGGTAGATGCAGATTCCATCTGAATCATTTTTTTTGTCTAATATTTAATATTTCTTCTAAGTGTGCAGACAACAGACTCTTTATACTTTTGTCTGAAAAATATTATACCTTAAATGTACAAGACATTTTTCTCTGAATATAGGATTTTAGGTCAAGAATGGTGCTCTGTAATTATATAGATGTTTTCTTGAGTAGTTTCTTCAAAGTCATGCACTAATTTGTGCTCTTTGAACTATGTAAGAAGGACCTTCTGCAGTTTTGTCTACTTTGGTACTCTGTTCTGCCAGCTCTGGTTGGTTTAATCCCTGAACTCTCAATCCTCTCTCTTTAACTTAGAGAATCTTTTGGGCTTTTGCTAAGTTCTGTGTTTTTGGGCTGTGGCCTGGAGAGTCTCTCAGGGTAGTGAGCTAGAATAATCCTAGGACTTAACTTGTTTTTTTCAGTTTTCAGGGATTACTATCCTTAACCACCCAGTCTTTCATGTATTACTATTTTTTTTTTCCAGTTCTTTCAAATAGAAGGGTAAAATCAGTCCCTGTTACTCCATTTTGACTGGAAGCAGAAATCTGTCCTTCCTTCCTTCATTCTTTCATTTTTTCCTTCCTTCCTCTCTCCATCTCTCCCCCTTCTTTCCTTCTCCCACTCTTCTTTCTCCTTTCCCTTCCCTTCCTTGCCTTTCTCTTCCCTTTCCATTTTATTTCTTTTCTTTCTCTCTCTCCCTCCTTCCTTTCTTCTTTTCCTTCTTTTTCTCTTTCTCTTCCAATTCCTCCTCCTCTTCCCAGCTCCTTATTCCTTCCACCCATACATCCACTTATTTTATTTTTTAAAGATTTATTTATTTATTTGAAATTCAGAGTTCACACAGAGAGAAGCAAAGGCAGAGAGAGAAAGAGAGAGAGAGAGAGAATCTTTCATCCAATGGTTCACTTTCAGGTTGGCTGTAATGGCTGGAGCTGTGCCTATCTGAAGCCAGGAGCCAGGAGCTTCTTCCAGGTCTTCTACGCAGGTACAGAGGCCCAAGGATTTGGGCCATCTACTGCTTTTCCGAGCCACAGCAGAGAGCTGGATCAGAAGTGGAACAGCCGGGACTTGAACTGGCACCTATATAGGATGCAGGCAGTGGTTTAACCCACTATTGCCATAATGCCGGCCCCTGATCCATTTATTTAAAGGCGAGTGATAGAGTGTGTGTGTTGGGGGGGATGGGGAGAGGAGGGTGGAGAGAAAGAGAGAGAGAGAGAGAGAGAGATCTTTCATCTGCTGGTTCATTCTCCCAAAGTGATGCAACAGCCAGGTCTGGGCCAGGCTGAAGCCAAGAGCCAGGAACTCCATCCTGTTTTCCCACATGGGTGGCAGCAACCCAAGTACTTGGGCCGTCTTCTGCTGGTTTTCCCAGGCACCTTAGCAGGAAGCTGCATTGGAAGCCAGGCACCTAGAACTCAAACTGGCATATCAATATGGTGACACAAGTGGTAACTTCTTTTTTCTTTTTTTTAAAGATTTATTTTTATTTATTTGAAAGACTTACAGAGACACAGAGAGTTTTTCCAGCTGCTGGATCACTCCTCAAATGGCCACAGGGGCTGGTGTCTTAAGACCCCTCCAAAATTTCTCTAGTTGCTGCCCAAAATCCTTTATTGTAAAGAGATCCAGACCAGAATTGTACATGAAGCTTAGTTTTATGACTTTTTCAATCTAAAATAGTTCCTTATTCCCTCCTTCACATTAAGGACGCAGACTTTTTAGTATTACTGATGAGCTGTTTTCTGATACGCTTCCCACTTTCAGTTTGCCTTATATTTTCTCATGGTTGTTTTCAGAATATATGTCTTCAGCAAGAATGTCACAGAAATTTTCCTCATTGTGTCCTATGATGATATATTATTTTAGTTTGTTTCATCCCTGTTGTTTTCTTAGATCTCTTAAATAAGATAGTATTTTTCTGGCTTCTTCATTGGGAAGTTATCCTTTTTTCCTTTTACAATTAATTAGTAAGTATTTGGGGTGGGGGATACCTTGAAGCTGTGTGTAAATATCTGTTCTTCATCAGCATTTTAATTTATTCATTTTTCTGTATCAGTGAGTCCTGTTAGATGGCTGCTTTGTTCAGTGAATTTTACTCCTAAATGTTTGTTTTAGTGTTTTGGATTTGATTGGTGGAGTGGGGGCCTCTCTTTTGTTTGTTTGTTTTGCACTGTCTTGCTTTCTAGCACTGGTACATGACATGGCCTCCTGGTGTGGACGCCTTTTCATTCAACTTGGCTCTGATGTCCTGTACTGTTACCTCCCTGCAGAGATGCTTTCCTTACCTTTGGGCTCTAGACCATTCTCCCTCACCATTTGGACACCTTTTTTATATCTCTTCGATGTCAACATATTTGCCGATTGCATTCATGCCTGTACTCCCTGGGCCCTCTCTTGAGGTCTGTGTTGGGCACCTTCCCTGTGAAAACCCCTCCTCTCCCTGATCAGACTCTAGCACTGTATCTTTATATACGTTTCTGGGGTTCAACCCCTTCTGCAAAGCTGTTACTGCCACCTCCCTCTCCCTCTTGTTTAGTTTCTTTCTTCAGCATCCTGCTGGGAGCTATTGCAAGCCCTGTCCTTGTCACCACACCCCAAGCCCCACAGGGACACCTACATGTGCTGGCCTCTTTTAATTACTTTGGAGTCCGTTCGGGAGGGAAGAAGAAATGTAAAGTTTTGCACAAAGGAAAAAAATCAGTTGGTGCTTTGCCTGTAGTATATTTTAATTTATTTGTTGATTTATTTGAGATAACAAGAACGGAGAGTTACTTATAACTGCAAACCACATATAGCATTAAGAGCTAAAATAGTGAATTCTAAATTTATTCCTGCTAAACTTTATGATATCCAAAAGACTATCCTAAAGTTGAATTAATTTTACTTCACTTAAAATAATCTTACTTATTCCACATTTTAAAAGCAAAATACAATATGGGTTTGTTTAAAAAATTGTTGTGACTTTCATGCAGAATAATATGAAATTGCAGATTAATTCAAGCTTGCAGATTTCTCACTAGCCATTTTGTATCAATCAACTGAGAGGGTTTTTTTTTTAAGATTTTATTTATTTATTTGAGCGTTACGTAGTAACAGAGTTACAGTTACAGAGAGAGGGAGAGACAAAGAGAAAGGTCTTCCATCAGCTAGTTCATTTCCCAAATGGCCTCAACAGCCAGAGCTTAGCCTATCCGAAGCCAGGAGCTTCTTCTGGGTCTCCCCTGGGGGTGCAGGGTCCCAAGCATTTGGGCCATCTTCCATTGCTTTCCCAGACACTAAGCAGAGAGCTTAGTGAGGAGGAGCCAGGACACAAACTGGCACCCATATGGAATGCCAGTGCCACAGGCGGAAGTCTAGCCTACTATGCCACAGTGCCGGCCCCCATTGAGAGTTTTGTAGGATTCCTTCTCTCAATGTAGTATGTATAATGTTCTCTAACTTGTTTCTATTTTTCTGATATATTATTAACAACATGTTTGACTTCTATTCCATATTTTTCTCATAGTTTTTGTGACTTTACAATATTCCTTTTAGTTAATATGTCATAGTTTATATTGAACCTGTCCATTAATGACAGATACTTAGGTTTTTTATTTTCCAGCATTCTCTGTTATAATTAGGATAATAATAGCTAACACACATACATATTTGTATATGACATGATTATTTGGCATAAATCTTAGGATGGGGATTTCTGTGTGAAAGGAAATGAGAACTTTAAATTTAATAGAATTTATAAAAAAAGAATTACTTTTATTTGTACTAAAGATATGTCAGTTTTTTTATTCCTTTAAGAATCCTGAATATTTGAAATGATAAAGGATAAATGGTATTTACTTGTTGTTTTAATTTGCCTTTCTTCATTAGTGAGGTTGGCAGTTTTTAAAATTTTTTTAAAAAAGATTTATTTATTTATTTGAAAGGCAGAGTTACAGAGAGAGAGCTATCAATCTTCCATCCACTGGTTCACTCCCAAAATGGCCACAACAGGGCCGAGCCATACCGAAGTCAAGAGTCAGCAGCTTCATCCATATCTCCCTCATGGGTGGCAGGAGCCCAAGCACTTGAGCTATCTTCCCAGGTGCATTAGCAGGGAGCTGGATCAAAAGTGGAGTCTTGACCTGTGCTCAGAGGGATGCCGCTGTTGGTGCTGATGTTGGTGTCGCAGGCAGTGGCTTGAGCTGCTGTTGCACAATTGAGGGCACTAAGGTTGACATCTTTTCATGTGGTTATTCTAGCTCTTTTGTTGTCTACATTCAGAGTGGGGAGAGGCAGGTGAAAAACAACAAATAAAAACTTTAAGTAAATAGTATGTTAGGTGTTGATTAGTGTTGTGAAGTGCATAAAACCAAAAAGGGAGAAATTGCTAATATGGCCAGGGAGCATATAATATTGGAGACAAGGTCTGAAAGTCGTGATGAAGCTGCATCATCTAGTACCAAGAAGATATGCTGTGTGTTAGACAAGAATGCATGCCTGGAGAGGAATGAAGCAGATGGCCTAATGAAGCAGTTAGAAACAGTAGTTACTGGGGCCAGTGCTGTGGCATAGCAGGTAAAGCTGCCACCTGCGGTGCCAGTATTCCATATGGGCGCTGGTTCATGTCTTGGCTGCTACACTTTCGATCTAGCTCTCTGCTATGGCCTGGGAAAGCAGTGGAAGATGGCCCAAGTTCTTGAGCCCTCTGTACCCATGTGGGAGACCCAGAAGAATCTCCTGGTTCCTGGCTCCAGATTGGCTCAGCTCCAGCCATTGCTACCATTTGGGGAGTAAACTAGCAATGGAAGACTTTCTCTACTCTGTGCCTCTCTTTCTCTCTCTCTCTCTCTCTGCCTCTGCTTGTCTATAACCCTGCCTTTCAAATAAATAAATAAATAAATCTTTACAAGAAAGATAGAAAGAAAGAGAGAGAGAGAGGGAGGGAGGGAGGAAGGAAGGGAGGGAGGAAGGAAGGAAGGAAGTTTTTTTTTTTTTTTCACAAACCCATGTGGAAACAGTTGACTGAGTGTTGAGAGTCAGAATCAAGAAAGTTGCCAACAAGAGGGGAAAGTTGTAATATTTTTTTGTTCTGTGAAGGTTTCCTAGAGAAAGAAAAGCTTTATGAATTATTCAAGAAGGGAATAAAGAATACATTTCAGTAAGGTGTTTAGTTTACGATTGATTCACAACTTGCGGGAAAGTCAGCTCATAGAATTTAGCATTTGTCGTAGTGTAACAGTATGAAAACAGTCAAGGAAGTTATCTGGGAAGGAGGAAGAGTGGAGAGAAGCCTGGAAGAGTTTGTTGGAAATGGCTCTCAACCTGACTTTACTGTCCGCAAGAAAGCGGAAATGATTGACATTGTGCTACATCCATAGAACATCATCGGAGGCAAGAAGTCCAAGAAGATGCTCTGAGAGGCATGGATAAAGCATTTTACCCCATGAACAATTATCATACCATTTTTTTTAAACTTAGCAAAATGATTTAAATGTTTACAGTGTTGTGTAATACTTGTGTGTTCATTGCCTTCCAGGTGCATTGGATCGTTGTGTGATGGGAATAACAGCAGTAGAGATACTGAGTGCTTGTGATGAAGTGGTTCCTGCTGCCGTGGATTCACTCAGTCACCCAGCAGTTAACCTCAAACAAGCTATGACAAGACGTAGTCTTGCCGCCCTCAAAAATATGGCCCATCATAAGCTTCAAACCCTGGCAACAAACCTCTTGGCTTCTGAAGCATCTGACAAGGTATGTTTTGGATGTGGGCTCATGAAGGGTGGAGGCCCCATTTAACTTCATGTGCTAACACAGCTTTCCTGTGGCTTATTGAATTGTTGTGTTTTTTTTTTTTTTTGAGAGATGGCACTGTTAAAAATAAGCTTCTCATTTTAGTCTAGGTTTCTCCAACAATATTTTTGAGTATTTTATGTATTTGACATATTGAACAAGTAAATTTTTCTTACCATTCAAATATTTAGAAGTTATTCATACTGAAATAAGTGATGTCATGTTCTGAAGTTAGAGCAAGCACTGATAACATTATCTATCCATAGGAGGAAAATAAAATATTATAGGTACAATTAAGACATCTGTAATTGTGACATATAATTTGTTTAAAAATTAAGTTCTGATTTAGTAAGGTTAAGTCATTATAAGAATTTATGCAAATAAACATGGCAGAATTACACAGTTACTGGAATCTTTTTTATTTTTTGTGAGACCCCAGGTCAGTAACCCTTTCTTTCTTATTTATTTATTTATTTGAAAGAGTTACACAGAGAGTAGAGGCAAAGAGAGAGAGAGAGGTCTTCCATCCGATGGTTCACTCCCCTGTTGGCCACAATGGCTGGAGCTGCACCGATCCAAAGCCAGGAGCTTCTTCTGGGTCTCCCATGCGGGTTCAGGGGCCCAAGGCCTTGGGCCATCTTCTTCTGCTTTCCCAGGCCATAGCAGAGAGCTGGGTGGGAACTGGAGCAACTGGGTCTCCAACCAGTGCCCATATGGGATGCCGGCGCTTCAGGCCAGGGCATTAACACGTTGCGCCACAGCGCCAGCTCCAATAACCCTTTCTTAACTGGCACCTACAATCAGGGTATAAGTTACTTCAGTGAAAAAAAGATTATCCTATTAAAAAACAAGAAACATTCTCAGTTCACTATTTGGTCACTTATCTTTAGTTGCCCAGTGTTTAGTTTGTGGTATTTGTTCTCTGTGATTTTTTCAAACTAGTTTATGATAATGGATGAATGGAAACCTAAAGAATTTAGGAATTAATATTCATCTGAATTAATACTTAAACTTCTAGTTCTGTCTAAATATGTATTACCATTATCAATGGATAGCACAGATACCTGTATTTTCATTCCTTTTATTCCTGACTTCTATTTTTTAATGATTAGACTTGATAATAAATAGCATAGGGCTCTAAAGGCTCATCTACAAACTTGAAAATTAGCCATCAGTTAGTGAATGCTGAAGACACAGAAATACAGTAGGTACTTCCAGTGATCCACGTCCTCCAGTATTTGACAATATCACCCTGTGATCATTCTTTCTTTTCCCAAGTTATAAATGTTTTATTGGCTGTGTTGTATTGTATATTTCATAAGTTGGAATTGTGAAACCGTTTTGCATTTTTTCCATGCTTTTACCCCCACGTTCCAAAGTTTAAGAAGAAACAATAGTTTAAATGCATTTGCCACATCTGTAATTTCTTTCAAGAACCACATAGATTTCCCTAGAAATTCAATGTTCATAACACATTGTCTAACATACTATATAATTTTAATTTTGACTAAACTTATGAAGATCTATTCAAGAGCATGCAAGTATGTTACAAAATTCCCAATTATTTTTCTTAATGATATCTTCTAAAAATGACAATTTTTAAAAATAATTACAAAATTGGAAAACTCAAGAAAAACAAATGGTACAGTATCATTTATGAATGTCTTTTGTAAGTGATCATGGTCCATTTGATTTTTACAATCTTGTTTGTCCCTGTTTTAATAGCACATTTTATAGTGCAATTAGTGATAAAAGCACCAGATATCAGAGACACTACACTTATGTATTGTAAAATATATTGCTTGTGAACCTTCTCAGTCTTGTAGCAGTGGTAATTGTTGTCTGGTCTGCAAAGAAAACAATTATGGGAGTGGGGAATAAGACTTAGGAAGCTGAGGCTGCAGGAGGATAATCACTTTATGAAAAATGTATGCTGGTTAGACCATTAGGGATTTCTCCAACTATTTTCTCATGTTGAAGTTTGAGACTCTTTCTGAGGGGAATGTGTAAAGTGCCATCCTCTGGATGGCTTTCTAACCTCAGGAGAAATAAACCCACCCAAAGTTAAAAAAAAAAAGCCAGAAAGCATAATTAAGAGGTTCTCAGTGGTGTAGGACCTTCTGGAAGATATTGGATCTAATTTCTTCTGTAGGTTTCTTAGTGGAAAGTCAAGTCTCTACTGGGATACTGCTTTTTTAATTTTTTTTTTTTATTTTTATGTGATGCAGCTTGTGCATTGTTAGAATAGTGTTAGCAATCAGCGCAATTTGGAAGTAGCTATTTTATTTTGCTAATTAGATTCATTATGGTAGGCATAGAAACTTTTATAAACAAGGATGAAAAATTTACTTTTCTATGATTCTCCCCCTCAAGCAAGAAAATATTAAGTAAAATTATCCTTCATTACAACTGCCTTGAATCTTTGTAAGGTTGTATATTTGAACAACTGTGTATTCTCTTATGATGTATGTCTTATTTTCTCAAATTTGTAATAACTTATGCGGTTACCTGGTTCTTCCTATTGAAATCCAGTTTTTGAGGGATCAGGGTTATGACTTTTTTCTCTCTTTGGTTTCCCTACGTAGCAGAAGGTCAGTGATTGTTACATTGGGTGATGGGTCACAGAAAGTGCTGATGTCCTTTGCTTCGGCTTCCTTGCCCATGTCTTCTCCATTTCCTCATAATTTATTGTCTTGAGACACATGCTTTGAAGACACAAATGTACCCCCTTTCATGAGCCTTTAGATGTGGAATATTCAGTAACAACTTTTCTCTTGTGCTCTGTTTTGCATTCTTCCCTTTGGTTTTAGTGAGCAGTATTATCCAGGCCTAATTCATGAACCTTCCTTGTTCTCTCTGTGTTGTCAATATTCCAATACATCCTGGAATTCTGTTAATGCTAACATCTCCTTTATTCCCTTTCCTTTGGATCTAGAACACAGTTGCTCAGCTGTTGAATAGCTGACACTGTGGAATGAGTAGTTCTTTGTTGTTGGAGGTTGGCACTGACTATTGTAGGGTATTGAGTAGCACTTTTTCCTCCACCCATAGAATGCTGTTTGCACATCATCCTCCCAGTTGTGACCATCCAATATCCTTAGTCAGTCACAGATTTCTCCTGGGAGGCAGAAATAGCTCTGATTTAAAATCACTTCCCTGGAGGAAAAAAAAAAACAACAACTTGAAATAGTAGGAATCCTGTAATCTCCCATCTCTCTTTTTCCCTCTTCATCCTTGTCTTTTTTTTTTTTTAAATTTATTTATTTGACAGGCAGAGTTATAGACAGTGAGAGAGAGAGAGAGAGAGAGAGAGAGGGAGAGAGAGAAAGAGACAGAAAGGTCTTCCTTCCGTTGGTTTACTCCCCAAATGGCTGCCACGGCCGGTGCTATGCCAATCCGAAGCCAGGAGCCGTGCGGGTACAGGGACCCAAGCACTTGGGCCATCCTCCACTGCCCTTCCAGGCCACAACAGAGAGCTGGACTGGAAGAGGAGCAACCAGGACTAGAACTTGGTGACCATATGGGATGCCAGTGCCACAGGCGGAGGATTAACCAAGTGAGCCACGGCATCGGCCCCCATCCTTGTCTTTTTAATCCCTCTCTTCTTTTAGGCAGCTCTCTCCAGACTCTGTCTCCTCCTCAGAAGAGTGAAGCCCTTCCACTCCTCTGGAAGAATTAGTCTTACATTGCCTGTGTGCACACCTTTGTGTTCTTACCTTCCCTGAAAGACTTCACATTTTGTGGACTGTTTCCTTTCTTTATGTCTGTCTTCCTTACTAGATTTTGAGCTTCTGGTGGACAAGAATTGAATTTTTCATGTTTTTTTTCAGTATCAATATTGCATAACTATATTACATTATGTTGTAGCTATATACAGTATGGCACATATTAGTAAAACTTTCTAATTGTCAAGAAATTTAATGGAAGTTAGTTTGGAGATGTAGATTGGGGAAGAGCTTCAGTGCAAAGCTGAATGGTGCAATCCAGTGGATTGTAACATGGTATTACATAGATTTTTTTAAATTTATTTATTTGAAAGCTTTTCAGAGAGGCAGAGAAAAGAGAGAGAGAGCCAGAGAAATCTTCCATCTGCTGGTTCACACCCTAAATGACTGCAATGGCGGAGCTGGGCCAATCTGAACTCAGGATCCAGGAGCTTCTTCTGGGTCTCCCACGTGGGTGTGGGAGCCCAAGGACTTGAACCATCTTCTACTGCTTTCCCAAACCATAGCAGAGAGCTGGATCAGAAGTGGAGCAGCTGGAACTCAAACCGGCACTCATACGACATGCCAGCACTGCAGGCGATACCTTTACCCACTGTGCCTCAGTGCTGGTCTTGTTACATAGTTTTAAAAGGCGATTTTTGTTTAAGACACATTTTGTCATTTCTAACATTTACATATAGGACATTTCTAAATGTTGATAAGCAAACAAATTGTGAGGCTACTAGAGTGATACAATGAGAGGTAATGGCGATTGGGTGCAGGATTAGTCAGTGGAAACTTAGAAGGGGGATGGCTTGTAAACTATCATGGAAGGTGAATTAATAGGACTTCATGAATTAGCAACAGAAGAGTTTGCTATTCACAGTTACTTCAGAGACCCATGCCTGGCTAAAGGAGATAGCGGTGCTGTTAACAGAAATATGTGAACAATGGAATAGGCTTTTTTTTTTAATGTTTATTTATTTATTTATTTGAAAGAATTACACAGAGAGAGCAGGAGAGGTGGCAGGGAGGAGGGTGTCTTCCATCCACTGGTTCACTCCCCAATTGGCCACAATGGCCGGAGCTTTGCCTATGCGAAGCCAGGATCCAGGAGCTTCTCCCGGGTCTCCCACGCAGGTGCAAGGGTCAGGCACTTGGGCTGTCTTATTCTGCTTTCCCCAGCCATAACGGAGAGCTGGATCAGAAGAGGAACAGCCGGGACTCAAACTGGTGCCCATATGGGATGCCTGCACTGCAGGTGGTGGCTTTTCCCACTACACCACAGCACCAGCCCCTAGAATAGGCTTTGAGAATGATTGTAATATGAGATGTTTGCCCCTTCTGTGTTGTGTGGGGCAATAGAGTGTATGCTGGGGGAGCAAAATTCCTCCAAAAAATAAGTAACACCATAATAAGATGGATTAATCATCTTTCCCCCTAAATGAATGAAATGCAGGTCCTGAATTAGCCTATAGTTCACATTTGAGGTTCCTGTTGTCATCAGATTTTCCCAGATAGGCTGTTTTCTTCAATTCTCACAGCAAATAGGTGGGTTAGTTATTATTGTCAGCCTAAAAGAAAGGTGGATAGACCAGAGTCTTTGTGTGAGGGGCTAGCTAGCAAATGCTTGAGGCTTCGTAAGCTGTCTTTGTCACAGTGACTTAACTCTGCATTATGGTGTGAAAGCAGCCATAGACAATATGTGAATGACTGAGCACGGCTAGCATTTAATAAAACTATTTGCACAAGCAGTGAGGAATTGGGCTCATAGGCTTTAGCTTGCCGACCTCTGCATCAGAGATAGCATAATGAACATCAGAGTTGTAGGTACAGTTCTGTGGAATGGCCCTCATTTCGGTTTTGAAAAGCAGTTCACAGATGTGGCTACAAGCCTGGATTCTGATGACAGGTGTGTCTGTGTCCAAATCATCTCTGTAACTTGCTGTCTCTGGGTGTCCTTGGGCAATTGACCTCCAATCTCCTGTTACTTTCAAAAACAAAATTCATGGCATAAGTGATGGGACATTCGTCTACCTCATTTTATTTTCATTTTATAACCCTTGATTATTCAAGTCAACTGACTCTTCTTTTTTAATGGACATTTGCTGAATGGGTTAATGAATGAATAAACTTGGTTATATATTACAAACACTTAGAAAAGAATTATAGGAGAGAGAATGAAATTCATCTAGAAAGTTGTTCTTTTGTAAATGTCTTATATGTGATGCCTTCAGATGAAAATATTACCAAGGCACAGAGTATGGACAGAGAAGAAACTTTAGGATGGAATTCTTGTTTAGATGGCAGGAAAATTAAGATGCAGAGAAGGGGAAATCATAAAAGCAGATTTTAGATCACACATAGGATTGAATGCAAACTTGTCAAAAAAGTAAACGTTGGCAGTAGATTAGAGCAGTGAAATAATCTTAAAGATTGGGCTATAAAGAAGTGTTTAGATTAATTATGAAAGTCATTGTTGATCATTAAGAGAGAAGAACTGTTCTGGTGTAGATACTTGGTCAGAAATATACAGTGAGTTGGGAGTGAGTATTAAATGACATGGAGGTAGAGAGTGTGGGAGAAATTTGCTTTTGGTCAGAAAAGAGGATAGTAGCTTCTGTGGTTACAGGTTTGAAAAAAGTTGGGTTTAGACTTTGTTTAGGAGATTGCTGAGCATTTGTGTTAGAGAGGATAATAGGTAAACAATACAGGAGGGCATGTTGTTGAGAACAGAGTTGGAGAGTTCACTCTTACTAGAAATTGTTTTCTTGTCATTGATATTGATGGAAGAGTCAGAGGTGACTATACTGTTATTTTCAGGGAAAGAATAGGTTGTGATGTCTGTTAAAAGTAAGGAAGTGGTTATAATCCCTAGAAGGTAGCCCTACCTTGTTTCTTCTTCTTCTTTTTTAAGATTTATTTTATCTATTTCAAAGGCAGAGAACAAAGAGAGAGAGAAAGGGAGGGAGAGACAGAAAGAATCTTCCATCCCCTATTTTACTCCCCAAATGGGTGCAATGGACAGGGCTGGGTCAGATGGAAGCCAGGAGCTTCCTCCAGGTCTCCTACAAGGGTGCAGAGGCTCAAGAACTTGGGCTGTCTTCTACTGTCTTCCCACGCACACTAGCAGGGAGTTGATCAGAAGTGGAGCAACCGGGACTTGAACTGTCATCCATATGGGATGCTGGGGTCACTGCAGGTGCTTTACCCACTGAGCCGCAGTACTTCTTTCTAAGTCCCCACAACACTCAGTGTGAATTATGTATTGGATTAGGAGTTAGCAGATTTGTAAAATGTTAATACTTAGTCAGTTGTAGATTGAACATGAAGACATTGGGTAAATTCACAAGTGTGTGAACATGATGGTCTGAGCATATCAGGTCATCTTTTTGAGAAGTTTTCTCATGAAGCATTTGCCCCCAGACACTTGTTCTTGGTGAAGAGATCTTGGGGGTTGTTTTGGGTGAAAGGAATTTTATTTGTGAAGCTAGAAAGCCCTTACTGCTATGATATTCATAATGCATATAATTTTCTGTTCACTTTTTTGCATCTTGGGCGTTGTTGTACCAATCAGAATCCCCATATTTATATGGAAAAAATGACAAGGTTGAAGAAGTTGAAAAATAATCAAGATGATTTATCTTTTACCTTACATTTTTCTCTGTTGTCTAATTAGTCAAGCACCTGTAAAAATGAATGGGCAATATTTGCAAAGGTCAGTAGCTTCGTATTCTGAGCAACTAGGTGAGAGAATGGAATTTAGAAGTCAAATGTAACCTACTAAGAACATGTTCTGTGTTTTTTGCTTGCAAATTTCACTCTGTAAAAAAATTTTGTTCCGATTGAATTGACTTTATGATTCCTTGTGAAAAGGGCACTGTACAGTACAGGCATGGACAATCCAGATGACGTTGTGTACAGGATACTAGACCTTGTCTAGTGAACTATTTTGGTGCTTAGGAGAATTTTCATGATATGTGTGACCTTTGGAGAATCAATTAAACTTGCTTAACATTCTAGCCCCAAACTCTAATGACTGTTTTAATAGGAAATATAAAATGTTGATTATATGCTTATTATGTATTTATAAGTGTATATAAATTCAGTTTGGGTTATTCCAAATGGTTTCCAGGGCAAAGTTTGTGTATCACACTAATTATTTTCTAGTCTTTCATGAATAAAGTTAAGGGGCCTTAACTCACCTGTTTGGTGTTAAGAAAGTGAAGAAGTAAATGTTTATTATGAGTGTAGGAGAAGTACATTTCTTTGATCAAATAAAGGAAATGTTTGTCACTTTGCATTCTGTGAGAATTATTGAGAGAAGGAATATTATTCTATGAGCAAAATAACCATGGTCTTCTAAGATCCAGGATTCTTGTTAATAGCATTGGTAATTAAATGATAAGAAATATTTTAAAATTACTGTTAGTCTCTGAAATAATAACGGATAATCATACCCTGAAAGACTAATGTTTTAGGGGATCATCAAAATTATACAATGACTTGATTGCTTTGAATGCTAGAATTATTTCATCTTCAGATTTATTTATTTATTTTTAAAGGTAGAGTGACAGAGAAAGAGAGAGATTTTGAGCTGCTGGTTCATTCCCCAAATAGCCATAACAGCCAGGGCTGGGCCAGTCTGTAGCCAGGAGCCAGAAATTCCATCCAGGTCTCCCACATGGGTGGCAAGGACCCAAATACTTGGGCCATCTTCTGCTGCCTTCCCAGGTGCATTAGTAGGTAGCTGGATCTGAAGTAGAGCAGCTGGGACTAGTTGGCATTCTAATATGGGATGCTGGCATAGCAAGCAGCAGCATAACCAGTTGTGCCATAGCACTGGCTTCTGAATGCTGGCGTTCTTTTTTTCAGTGATTATTGGCATATTAAAATATGGACTTTGAATTCTCTGAAATGTGTACCTCATTAGATAGCATCATTTAAGTTAAAAATACATACCCTCTTTTTTGTGTGAAAATTTTAAAGGTAAACATTTAGAATGGGAAATGTTATGCTTTTTAAGTAGTCTGTATTGAATATTAATTAACTCTTTTTTGGTAACTTAGAGTAAACATTGGTATTAGAGTATGTCCTGTGATTAGCTATAGATAAAATATAATCTGTACATCTTCTTACCAATTAAATTATTTCTTTGTGTGCTTCTTCGGTCTCTATTATTCTGTTGGCTAACTGCTATGTCCACTGCCAATCTCTGCTACTCTAGTCTGTTTGTTTCTTAAAACTGATATATTTGGGTTTAGACTTACCATCTTAACATTTGCGGTTGGGGCCATCATTGTGACATAGCAGGTAAAGCTGCTGCCTGGGATGCTGGCATCCCATAAGGGCATTGGTTTGAGTTCCGAATACTATATTTCTGATCCAGCTCCCTGCTAGTGAGCCTGTAAAGGCAGCAGAAGATGGCCCAATTATTTGGGTCCCTGCAACCACAAGGGAGACTCAAAAGGAGTTCCTGGCCACTGGCTTTTGCCTGGCCCAGCTCCAGCCATTGCAGCCAACTGGGAAGTGAACCAGTGTTGGAAGATCTCCGTCTCTCCCTCGCATTCTGTGTAGCTCTGCTGTTCAATGAAATGAAATAAATCTTAAAGTTTGTGTTCCATTTAACTCACCTTTTTATAATATTTATTTTTCTTTTTTTCTAGTCCTCTTTCAGATTGAACAAATATTTTTTCTCTTCAACTATTTGTTCATTGTAGATTACTTTTTTGAGCTTTTACCTTTGCAATTATAGCATCTTTTATACAAAATAAAATAAATTATTACTGTTAATGTTTCTGTAGTTATAGATCTTAACACTGTAACTCCATTTGCCTCCCTTTTTAAGTTCTAGTTGCCATTCATTGTGATTTACATATATTTTAAATATAAGTAAAGACACTAATATTTTTGTTCAGTCTATATTATTTGATATTTATCCTATTTAACTTTTCTTTGTTTTTTCTCTTATATTTCCATGTGTTTATTTCAGATCATTTTCCTTCTGCCTAAAGAACTACTCATTTCTTTTAGTACAAGTCTGTTGGCAGTGAATTTTCCATTTTTGATAATCTGAAAATGACCTCTATTTTTGAAGGATGCTTTTTGTGGTTATAGATTTATTGGTTGGTGCTTATTTAATTTCATCATTTTTTTTTTTTGACAGGCAGAGTGGACAGTGAGAGAGAGAGACAGAGAGAAAGGTCTTCCTTTTTGCCGTTGGTTCACCCTCCAATGGCCGCAGCGCGCAGGCCGCGCTGATCTGATGGCAGGAGCCAGGTGTTTCTCCTGGTCTCCCATGGAGTGCAGGGCCCAAACACTTGGGCCATCCTCCACTGCACTCCCAGGCCACAGCAGAGAGCTGGACTGGAAGAAGGGCAACTGGGACAGAATCCGGCGCCTTGACCGGGACTAGCACCCGGTGTGCCAGCGCCGCAAGGTGGAGTATTAGCCTAGTGAGCCGCAGCGCTGGCCATCATTTCATTTTTTTCACATTTCAATCTCTTTAAAAGTTTTTTATTTACATAAAGGAAACAATTTTCATGTATTTCCTATATACAGATTTTTTAAAGATTTATTTATTTGTTTGAAAGAGTTACACAGAGAAGAAGAGGCAGAGATAGAGAGAGAGAGGGGTCTTCCATCTACTGGTTAACTCCCCAGTTGGCCACAATAGCCAGAGCTGCGCCAGGAACTTCTTCCAGGTCTCCCGTGTGGGTGCAGGGACCCAAGCACTTGGGCCATCTTCTACTGCTTTGCCAGGCCACAGCAGAGAGCTGGATTGGAATTGGAGTAGCCAGGTCTTGAACCAGCATCCATATGAGATACTGACACTGCAAGCGGTGGCTTTACCTGCTACGCCACAGTGCTAGCCCCACATACATACAGTTTTAAGAACATCATGATATTTCCCACTCTACCCTTCCCTTCCCTCCCTCCTTTTTCCCCACCCTCCCTCCTCCTTGCTTTCTTATTTTTCATTTAGTTTTTGCAATGACCTACTTTCAGTTTACTTTATAATCAGCCAACCATCATTGTTACTGTTGCTCCTTTGAAAGTAATGTTATTTTTCTCTTGTTCCTTTAAAATTTTCTTGTTTTCTTTCTTTCTTTTTTTCATTTTTAGCAGTGTAAATATGAAATGCTTAGGTGTGATTTTTCTATTTATCCTACTTGGAATTTCTGGAGCTTTTAAAATCTGTAGATTTTTGTCTTTGACTAGTATAGGAAAATTCTTGGTCATTATCATTTCAGATGCTGTTCCTTTTCCATCTGTTTTACTTTTATTTCAGAAACATCAATTATATGTGTATTAGACTGTGCCCTCCCCCATTTTAAATAAATTATATCTTACAGGGCTTGTATTTTTCTCTATATTGTTAATGTTTTTTTCTCTGTTTCAGTGTGTATTTTCTACACTCCACTAAATGTTTTCTGCTTTGTTCTTCTACAGTTAAACTATCCTATTGAGTTTTTTTCTTTCAGTTGTTTTTGTTTTTATTTCTAGTGTATCTGATTTTTTTAAAGGTTATAATACTCCAGTGAAATTCTGCATCTTTTAGTCTTCTTGCTCCATTGATTCTGATATTTCCTTATTATTTTAAAAGTCCTTGTCTGGCAATTCTAATAATGTGTAACTAGTGATTGTGTTGCCTATATTTTAGATATAAGGTCTAATCTCTTATATGTCTAGTAATTTTAGATTAGATTACCAGTCACTGCAGGTAGAAGAACTGTAGCATGTTCAGATGATATCCTCTTGCAGAGAGGTACCCCCTTTCTGTTGGTCAGATACACTGAAGACTGAATAGGTTCATTCAGTCATGGACTAAGCCAAAGCTGGGTTGGAGTGTTTTACCTCTCATTCTTCTTACGATATTGCTTCCACTCCTCTAGTGTAACTTTCCAAGGCATCCAATTGAGAGCCTAGGGTATTATGCAAGGGTTCTTGTTTGTGAGGCTTGTCTTAATCTTCTTGGCATGATCTCCCAGTCCAAAACTCCATTTTTATTTTTGTAGGCTTTCTGCTCAGATTCTTAATCTCCCCATGTAACATCAGTGTTTGGTACATGACTTGAAGAAAATGGTTCTGTCAGCCTCAGTTTTCTTCTCCTCCCTTCTCACTTGGATCTTGGTCCTTGAATATCAATTTTCTGTCTAGTCCTGCAAGGTTTCAAAAGCTCTGTTGCTTTCTCTATTCCCAGGGATGGTGCTACTGGCTGTTTGACTCTACTTTATTTATTTAAGGAACTTTAACGTCAACTTTGTAAGACTGAACTCATAATCATCTCCCTTAGAACATCTCATTCTTGGTCCTTTTCTATTATGTAGGGTTTGCACATTGTGGCCTACATGAACCCTTGAGCTAAGAATTATAGTTTTTACATTTTAAAAGTGTTCTTAAAAATGAATATGTGGAGGCATGCACTGTGATGAAGCAGGTGAAGCTGCCGCCTGCAGTGCTGGCATACCATATGGGCGCCAGTTCAAGTCCCAGCTGCTCCACTTCCATCCAGCTCGGCCTGGGAAAGCAGTGGAAGATGGCCCAAATCTTTGGGCCTCTGCACCCATGTGGGAGACCTGGAAGAAGCTCCTAGTTCCTGGCTTCAGATTGGTGCAGCTCCAGCCCTTGTGGCCATTTGAGGAGTGAACCAGTGGATAGAAGACCTGTCTCTGTCTCTCTCTCTCTCTCTCTCTCTCTCTCTCTCTCTGTCTGCCTTAGCCTCTCTCTAACTCTGTAACTTTCAAATAAAATAAATAAATCTTTTAAAAAATGAATATATGACAGAAACCTTGTGTGATTCCATACAAAAAGTTTTCCAATACTTCATTTTTCCTAGTTAATGTCAATCACTGTCCCATTGTAGATCTTAAAAATCATAGGTGTTATTTGATCCTTTTCCATTGAAAGCTTCCCCAAAACGAACTATTATTATTATTATTATTAAGGATTTATTTATTTGAAAGCAGAGATACAAAGAGGCAGATGCAGAGAGAGAGTCTTCCATCCACTGGTTCACTTCCCAAATGGCCACAATGGCTGGAACTAGGCTGATCTGAAGCCAGGAACCAGGAGCTTCTTCTGGGACTCCCATGTGGCTGGCAAGGACCCAAGCACTGGGACCGTCTTCTGCTTTCCCAGGCACATTTGTAGGTTGCTGGATCAGAAGTCTTGCAGCCAGGACTCAAATCCCATATGGAATGCTGGTGCTGCAGGTGGTAGCTTTATCTGCTATGGCACAGTGCCAGCCCCACCATTACATTCCGTAATACTGTGATATCTAGTGAGAATACTGGAAATCTCTAGAAAACTATAGTCACATGCTAGTTTAAGATTATAAATTATAGAAAAGAACCTCTAGCAATAATTAGCAAGTGTGACCTTGGTGTCTCACTTGGTTACCAAATGACCCTGTGTTCAACATCGTGTCATTTGCCCTCCTGCTTTGAATCCTTTTACAACCCATAGGGAGGGCCCTTGACCACTGCGGGCTGCAGACCATAAGTTGAAAGTCACTGACCTATATGGCTGGTGAAATTTCCTAAAATGATGGACGGCCAGCAAGGCAGTGAGCCTGTGTTGATGATTTTGAGGTTTAAAATTCTTCCAATGTGGAGTTCATGGGATGATTAATATGGCACAGTATTGCAGGCCCTAAAATTAGCTAAGAATAGAAATATATTAGTCAGTCACCTTAGAAAGGCACTTTATTGCGGTGTCCAAGGGTTGAAAGCATAATTGGTATATAGTGGTCGTGTTTGGAGTTCTGTACAGAGCCCTCTCTAGACGGGATATGGGCAGAATATATCCAAGGATCTGCTGTAGAGTCTTGCACTGATCACAGTCTTCTTTTGTATAAAAATACCTGTTTTTCTTAATCAAATTCATACCTCAGTCACATCTAGCAGTGATCAACCTTGCTGAAATTATTTTCTCAGGCAGTTGGATGGGGAGAGAGGAAATGGGAGAAAAAAGAAAGGGAAAGGCAGAAGGAGGGAACTGTCAGCCTCGCCGAGAATTGTACATTTTTAGAGTGCCTTGTAACTGGGTTCCTGGCTGCTTCACTTGTGTTTCAGTGAATGCACTCCTTTTTCTCTGCTGTGCCTGGACTGCCCTTGTCCTCCCTCCCCCTGGCTCACTCTCCTTATCTCAGGAGCTTCAGTTCAGGGGCCACTGCCCCTGCAGAGGCTCCCTGTACTTCTTGGGTGATACAGCCAAGTCAGGCAGTGGCTTGCGTTTCTTTCGCTGTGATCCTCTGACGACCGGTTTGTTTCTATCCTAGTATTTCTTCTCTTATACAATTAAGTTGATAAATTTTATGAGTATTTCTCTACATAGGGGGTTCTCAACTTGAGCACTATTGAAATTTGGGGTTGGATGAGTCTTTGCTGTGGGGGACTTTCCTGTGGATGGTAGGATTTTTAGCTAGCATCTAAGGCCTGTATCCACTAGATGCTATTGGCACCTCCCTCCCTCACCACCTCCGAACTGTAACCAACAAAGATGTCTTCAGGCACTGCCAGATGTCCCTTGGGCCTGTGGAGAATCACCCCTGACTGCGAACCTGCTGTGTATCAGACCCAGAGCTTCTCAAAGGACCATAGAATGCTCTTCCTCGTATCTGCAGTGCCCAGTGAAAAGTGTTCATTAAATCCTTGTGCATAAGCCAGGGTTTGAGGATTGACTCCCGCAGAGTGGCTTTACCCATTTCTTCACCATCTCTCCCATGCCTAGAATCTCTGCAGAACAAATTCCAAGAATATTTTAACTCCAAGAATTGGTGGAAATGTGTAGGAAGTGTTGGGAAGATAGAGGAGGGACCTGACTTTTTCCTGTATCGTCACTGTTTGCTGTGTGACCCTGGATGACTGAGTTACTTCTTAGCTTCAATTTGATTTTAGATTTGTGGCTGGAATACCTGGGTTGTAATGAAGTTGAATGAGATAATATGTTTGCATATACTTGTCATGATAGGTGTTCAGCACATACCAGTTTAGTGATTATTGAGTTGTACATTTGTTTGGCACACGTTGAGAGTGCACTGTAAGCTAGGCCCCAAGCTAGCAGTCATTGGAGAGTGCGTTAACCACATACATAACCCTGGTTTGGAGGAGTTCCTGCACTGAACTTTATACTACCTAAGGTGTGAACCAAGTAGGAGTGAGCCCTAAGGAGAGAAAGGACCTGCAGTCATTGGGAGGGCTCTTGTGAAGAGAGACAGGCTTGATTGACATCAGGAAGAATAGTGGGG
This sequence comes from Sylvilagus floridanus, assembly GCA_949820135.1. Lineage (NCBI taxonomy): Eukaryota > Metazoa > Chordata > Mammalia > Lagomorpha > Leporidae > Sylvilagus > Sylvilagus floridanus. Next base: position 105,445,827 of record OX463226.1, read on the forward strand.
AAGAACACCCCAGGTAAAAGCAAACAGTGTGTCCAGTGGCTGGAGTGGTGAATGGGCCAAGTGAGAATAGTGAAATGCAAGCCAGGTTGGGCAGTGCTGAGAGATTATTAAAAATGGGTTAGATTCTTTCTGGACGTGAACATCTCTGAAATTAAGTATTGCTCATCAGTGACCCCAGGGGGACTGGAGCAGTTGTTTGGATTTCTTCCTTTCATTTTGTCAGTTAGTCTTTTTTTTTTTTCCCTACCAAATTAGCTTTTCAGAGTCTCACCTTATTTCTGTTCACTTTACAGTTGTGATAAGGGTTTTGGCACACCTAGGAGGGTATATTATAACAGTTCCTTGGGATTTTATAATTTGTTTCCTTCATTGGGTTTAAACTGTTTTCATGAGTCTCTTAGTCATTTGGGATAAAAGGAGCTAGGTTTTAGTATCTCTCTTACCAGAGGGAAGAGTGTACTGCTTGTGTTATCATTAGCTGTTTGGCACACCTCTCTCAGAGAGGTGGGCTTTTCTTTACTTGGAAGATAGAGGAGCTGATGCTGTTTATGTGTTACTGTTGTGGAAACTCTTAATGTATTGGTCATGTAGTCCTTCAGTGTATTAGTAGCACTTGGATATTATTACTCAAGCATTGTTATACAGTAAGGCGTGACCTATGGAAATGTCTTTGGGACATATTTTCTTTATAAAAGCCATGATCCAAGTGTTTATATTTAATACTTACAGTTACTTTTATTGAGTAACTTACATTTTATTTGTCAGATGAAATAAATTATAGTATAATATAAACCTGAGACCCTCCCATAGATTATCTCTTTTTAGTTTATGCATATTAATATACTTATTATGAAAACACATAAAAGGATATTAAACAAAGTGAACTCTATGATTAGTCGTCTGTCATTCATACCTAATCATGAAATCTCATTCTGTCCAAAGTCAAATATTTAAGATAAATAAGTAGTATATTGTCTGATTCCAACATAAATGAATTCTCTGAGAAAGAATTCATCTCATTTTGTGTTGTTCTGAACATTAGCATTAAATAACAGCTGTGTAACAGCAGAGGGCACCAAATATCCATTTTGGCCTTTTTCTAGTTTCCTGTTCCTTTCCCCTCTTTCTCTTTTTATCTCCCTATCTTTCTTCATTTTTTCCTAAATACTTAATATCCTTAATAATAAAACCATATTGTGAATAATTTTGAGTAGATAGTTTGTTTTTCTCATAGCTAATTTTAGAGTATTTTAAAAGTACAATTAAGATATCTATTTGTTTTCATTCCATGAATCTTTTATATTTAACATTATGCATCAGAATTTTAGGGATTCTTTTAAGGAATTTTATTCGTTGAAATATTCTATATAAAATCATGAGCAAAATTGTTCCTTTGTTTTTTCTATCTAAATATTAGGTAATAAACTAGTTCTTTATACTAAGGAAATTAATTATTTAGAATATGCATTGTAAATATGATGCCTACATAATTAGTTGCTAAAATAGGATATTAAGATGTGTCAGATACAATTTTTTTCTCGTATTCTTCCTTAGGACTCAGTATTGATTTTTATAGATGATTGTGTATGTGTGTGTGTGTGTGTGTGTGTGTGTGTGTATGCGTTAGACATGATATTTCTCAGCATTATCCTTAGTATTCTTAATCTCTGGGTTCAAAACATTCTGATTTTTATTTTTTGTTGTTAAGTAACCAATTTTTTGTTTTATAGTACGCATCAGCATCAAAATCAGCTGATGTCTGTGATGCTGACTGGAATAAGCCATCTGTAATCTTAGGTAGAAATCTGAACCATTTGATGCAGTCCTATATTGGACTCAGTGCTCATTCAAGAAAAGCAATAAATTACCTGAAATTATTTTACAAGGGATTTAAAATAGCTACGAAAACCATGGTATTTAAAATTTTCAGGAATAGTTTAGCTTTTAATCAGGGCCTTTACAGTGAATGTTCAAAGAGTAAAATTTTTCACAGTGTTTTAAATTTCTCTTAGTCTGTGAACAAAATGAAATACATTTAAAATATCTTTGTGATACTGATTTTAAGAGACGAAGGTATCAGATATTTTCAGCAGACATAATTTAACCTAGAATATATTTAAATATATAGCAGTGGTAAATGTTACAATACATATACACCAACATTTCTTTTTCTGTGCAGATTCTTTTATTGCCTTTTTATTGCTGGAGGCTACTATATATATGGTATGTGTATGTATATGTGTGTGTGCACACTGAAAAATAACCATGCTTAAATACATATTAATCTCATGATCATAGTTCTGTAATTTTCCTTGTATTTTTCACTTGGGATACAATTTTACCTGTTACTCTTAATGTGATTTCCTCAACTTCACTTTTTTTTTTTTTTTGACATGCAGAGTGGACAGTGAGAGAGAGAGAGACGGAGAGAAAGGTCTTCCTTTTGCCATTGGTTCACCCTCCAATGGCCGCCACGGCCAGTGCGCTGCGACTGGAGCACCACACCTATCTGAAGGCAGGAGCCAGGTGCTTCGCCTGGTCTCCCATGGGGTGCAGGGCCCAAGCACTTGGGCCATCCTCCACTGCACTCCCAGGCCACAGCAGAGAGCTGGCCTGGAAGAGGGGCAACCGGGACAGAATCCGGTGCCCTGTCTGGGACTAGAACCCGGTGTGCCGGCGCCGCAAGGCAGAGGATTAGCCTAGTGAGCTGCAGCACTGGCCAACTTCACTTTTAGTGATGAGCAAACAATATAAAAATTTTTCCTATGATTGCATTTCTATCATATTTTAAGTGAAGTTCCTTATTTAAAATCTGAAATGGCTAAATCTGAATTTTCTCCTTTACAGAAAACAGGAAATTATAAAGCCTTTGTATTTAAAATAAAAATGTCAAATACATTTATCTTATCAGCCTATTAAGGAATAGTGGATATGTGTATATATGAAAATATGTATATGTGTATGTATACACACATATATGTATATACGTATATACACACAAATATGTATTATACATACATATATATGTATACGTGTGTATACATATATGTGTATACATATACATACACGTATACATATGCACATATATTTATTTGAAAGGTATGAAAGGTAGAATTACAGAGAGACAGAGGCAGAGAGAGAGAGAGAGAGAGAGAGAGAGAGAGGTCTTCCATCCACTGGTTCACTCTCCATATGGCTGCAATGGCTGGAGCTGCACCAGTCTCTGAAGCCAGGAGCTAGGAACTTCTTCTGGGTCTCCTAGGCAGGTGCAGGGGCCCAAGACTTGGACATTCTTCTACTGCGTTCCCAGGATCAGAATTGGATCAGAATTGGAGCAGCCGGGACTTGAACCAATGCCCATATGGGATGCCAGCACTGCAGGCGGTGGCTTTACCTGCTACACCATAGTGTTGGCCCCTTGTATTTGCTTATGATTTAACTTTCCTTTTGATCCTTTTCAAGTAAGTTTTGAAATTATAAGGCTTTATTTTTTCCCTGGCATCTTGCACATAATAAGTATTCCGCAAGTATTTGTTGAAAATAATTTAATCTTCCTCCATAATAATGTGTATGTGAGTTTGTGAGCACACATTTAGTTTGCTCTTAATATAGGCAGCAGAGCAAGCAGAGGGATATTCCTGTTAAAGAACTTCTTGGACATTTAGCCTGTATTTAAAATTATTGAGTGAGTTAGTTTACTTTTGACATAGGTATCTTATGAGTAGCCAGGAAACTGCTAGGGTTTGATAGCTGTTTTTGTTTATTTCCCTATAGCTAATCTTAGCTTCATGTGTTAAAATTATCAGACATGTCAATGTTTAACTCTGCCATCTCCATGCATTAAACCAAAATATTATCCTCACAGCTTTTCTGGATATCTCTGTTTTGCTGTGCAAGACTTGGTTACGTTTGTTGCAGTCTGTTGTCAGCCATCAGAAGTTATGCAGGACTTGGTGACATCAGTACTTGTAGCTCAGTTATAGGCCTTGGGGATGAGACAGTTTCTCTCTTTTTTTTTCCATCTTCTCCATTCTCATCTTTTTTTTTTTTTTTATAAAGATTTATTTGTTTGTTTATTTGAAAGGCAGAACTAGAGAAAGGCGGAGGCAGAAAGACAAGTCTTCCATCCACTGGTTCACTCCTCGGATGGCTGCAGTGCTGGGAGCTGAGCCGAGCTGAAGACAGGAGCCAGGAGCTGCTTCTGGGTTTCTCATGTGGGTGCAGGGGCCCAAGCACTTGGACCGTCTGCTTTCCCAGGCCAGAGCAGAGGGCTAGATAGGAAGTGGAACAGCTGGGACTCAAACTGGTGCCCATATGGGATGTTGGCCCCACTGGCAGAGGCTTAGCCCACTACACCACAGCACCAGACCCAGTTTTTTTGTTTGTTTGTTTATTTTTAAAATTTTCTCTTTTTCTGTGGATTGCAGAATTTTTGCCACAGTGACACCATCAGTAGCACTGAGTGGTTGTGATAAGAGGAGTCACACACATTAGATCCAGATATCATGGTACCAGATGCTAGATAACCTTTCCTTTATCCAAGCACATGGACTGTCTGCCGGCACTCCTCCCAGACAGACAGAAACATGAGCGAAATGGGGGTGACATCGGATGAGAGAGCCCAAAAGTCTACCTTGGGTCTGCACTCTTGCCAAAAAAAAATCGCTGCTTCAATAATTTCTTCATCAAATGTGATGAATTTTATATTCTTTGATAGTTGTGGCCTCTATTTTTCTCCTAAAAGGATTTTGCAGATCTTTTTTTTTTTTTAACTTTTATTTAGGATATAAATTTCCAAGGTACGATTTATGGATTACAATGGGTTTCCCCCCATATTTTCCCTCTCCCCCCACAACCCTCCCCCCTTGCCCGCTCCCTCCACCCTTTTGTTCACATCCAGATTCGTTTTCAATTCTTTTTGTATACATGTGATCAATTTAGTATGTGTTAAGTAATGAATTCGTCCCTTTGCCCTCATATAGTAACACAAAGTGAAATATAATCTTTGAGTTCTCATTTTAGCATTGAGTCACATTGTATAGCACATTAAGGACAGAGATCCTACATGAGATATATATATATATATATATATATTTGAGACTGATAAATTTTTTTGATGCAGTTTCCAATGTAACACTGAGTTTTTCTTTTTTTTTTTTTTCCTTTTTTTTTTTTTTCCCCCTTTTCGATTATCTTTATATAGAGAAGGTCGGTTCAGTATGTATTAAGTAAGAATTTTCATCAGTTTGATTTTGCAGATCTTGACTGGAAAGACATCTGCTGATTGTTTTACCTAATAGTCTTACTTATTCCCCAGTACCACTGTTAGGCCTGTCTGCCTAAAATATTGACATAAGATGAGATTTCAGTTTTTGCTATGGCATACCCATCAGTTATACCTAGCATAATGGGTGGGCTGTAGCAACAGCTTAGTGTGTGACAGCCATCATCATCACTAACAACTTTCCTATCAGCAAATATTGTATGTAAAACATTTATTGGGGCTGGTACTGTGGCATAGTAGGCTAAGCTTCCACCTGTAGTACCAACATCCTATATGTTTGCTGATTTGAGTCCCAGCTAATCCTCTTATGATCCAGTTCTTTGCTGTGGCCTGGGAAAGCAGTGGAGGATAGCCCAAGTGCTTGAGTCCCTGTACCCATATGGGAGATGCAAAAGAAGCTCCTGTCTCCTAGCATCGGCCATTTAGGGAATGACCCAGTGGATAGAAGGCCTTTCTCTCTATTTTTCCCCCTCTCTGTCTTACTCTTTCAAATAAATAAACAAATAAATAAATAAATAAATAAAATCTTTTAAAAAAACATTTACTAAGTATGATTTTATGTGTCTCACTTAGTGTTGATATGTATAAAGCATTGAGTATAAGGGCGGCCATTACACATTCAGTGTTTGAAAAAGGCATTGTAGGGGCCTGTGGTGTGCTGTCTGGGCTTGTGGTGTGCCGCCATCTGTGGGGCCGACATCTCATATGGGCATTGGTTTGAGTCCTGGCTGCTCCACTTCTGATCCAGCTCCCTGGTAATGCACCTGGGAAAGTGGTAGAAGATGGTTCAAGTCCTTGGGGTCCTGCCAGCCATGTGGGATCCTGCAAAGAAGCTCCTGACTCCTGGCTTTGTTCTGGCCCAGCCCTGGCTCTTGTGGCCATTTTGAGAGTGGAATAGCAAATGGAAGATCTCTCTCTCTCTCTCTCTCTCTCTCTCTCTCTCTCTGCCTCCCACACTCCCCTCTCCCCCGTAACTGTGCCTTTCAAATAAGGTAAAAGGATGATCCACACTTCTGTCTGTCCATCCCATCTTCTAGGTTCTCGGTGTTGTTGCATGCTTTTATCTTCCCGCATCTGGAGGGCTTCTGTTGTCTTCCCAGTTATATTCATAACTCTGGTCTTCTTTTCTGCCAACCTCGCTGTGGGTAAACACTGATGCAGTGAAATTTGATCTTATTATTCCCTTAGAGCCTTTACACATTAGTTTCTTAAGCTTTACTGCACAAAGTCATCAGAGGCACTCATTAGACAGATTCTGGCGTGTTCCCTGAGATAACAGTTTGAGGAGCCTTTATTTACTTGGACCCCTGGTGTTTCTGAGAAATGTACTGCTTTGGTGACTCCCCAACCTGCAAGATAAAGTCCAGGAGCCTTAGGGTGGCCCTCAGTGCTCTCAATGACCAATCAGTTACTTTCTTCATCTTGGTCACCTATGGTTTCAGTGTCCATCCTGAGATGTTTCCTGTCCTCATGCTTTTTCCTGCTGTCTTTCTCCCTGGAGTGCCCTTGTGTAGCTCAGGTGACCGCTTCACAAGGACCTCTCTGGTCACTCCCTTTATTTATAGCACAGTTATGGTACATGGTTTATAGTACATAGTACTTGTTTACACATCATTTTTTGTTAGTTTTGAGCTCCATTGTTAGAGAAACCATTTCTTATTCACCTTTGAACAAACATAGGACATACTAGGCTAGATTAATGCGTAATGAAGGAATTAAATACAAGAATGAGATTCAGAAAGTCCTGATTTTTTTTTAATCTCATAACTGTCTAGTATACTATCGCATTTCTTATGCACCTTAGGTTGCTTAACTATAATATAGAAATATTCATTTTCTACCTTTCTTTAAATGTCATTCTTTGAATTCAGGGCAGAAATTTATAGAAAGGAGATAGTGATAAGATCTGTGCTTACAGAATTCTGTACGTAATATTTGGAAGAGATGCCACTTAGGATTCTTCTTGAATGGGTAGAAGTATGTATGAGTTGACTGACACTGGGGAAATTGAAGAATCATGACCCTGGCTTAAGTGTGTGTAGAGACACAAATGCCTGAAACTGTAAGGTGCTGGAAAGTGTAGTGGTTTGATTTGGCAGCAGATGTTCTAGGGCTTGTGGTAAGAAATGAAATCGGAGAGTTGGGCAACAGTATATTCTGAAGGATGTTTTGTGCTTTGCAAACAAGTTTGGATTTCATTGCTGGATTATGAAATGCTGTGGAAGCTCGGAAGAAACATAATCAGATGGAGGAAGAATTGAGCTAGAAGAGAGATCAGTTAAGGGGAGTTGTAATTTTTTAACAAAAGAATTGATTAGCAATCTTAAAATAATTTTATAAAAATTTTATAACAGGGGTGGGCATTTGGTGCAATGGTTAAGATACCACTTGGGACACCCACGTCATATGTTGGAGTGCTTGAGTTTGAGTCCTGGCTCTGCTCATGATTCCAGCTTCCTGCTGTTATGTACCCTGGGAATCAGCACGTGGTAGTTCGAGTATGTGGGTCCCTGCCATCTATGTAGGAGCCTTGGACTGGATCCTGTGCTTCTGGCTTCAGTCTGGCTAAGTTCCAGGAGTTGCAGGCATTTGGAAAGTATACTAGTGGATGGAAGATCTCTATCTCTATCTATCTGCCCCTCAAATAAATAAAGATAAATAAATTATTTTAAAATTTTAATTTAATTTAATTTGAAAGGCAGAGTTAGAGAGGGAGAGAGAAAGAGAAAAAGGGAGAGAGAGATCTACCTTCCAATTGAAGGTTCATTCCCCAATAGCCACAATAGCTGTGGCTGAGCCAGGCTGAAGTCAGGAGCTCAGAACTCCATCCAGGTCTCCCATATGGTGACAGGAGCCCATGCGTTCAGGCCACTTCTGCTGCTTTCCCAGGAGTGTTAGCAGGGAGCTGGATCAGAAATGGAACAGCCAGATTCGAACTGGCACTCTTATGAGTTGCCAGCATCACAGGTGGTGGTTTAACTCGCTGCAGCAAAGCCGGTCCCTTAAAAAATTTTATAATGCTCTTTGTTCATTTTTCTAGGTATTCTGGTAGACTTAAGGTTACACAAGATGAGTAACATGTAATTAGACCCTGATCTTGAAATGGTCCTATAGCATAAACACTTGAAATAACTAATTATATAAATATTGCAAATACATATAAATATGTGACACACAGTAGATATAATGTGCTATGAGAGCCAGATACATTTTAGACTAAACTTTCTTGGGACAGTTCAAGTCTTTTTTATCCCCACTTACTGAGGTATAAGTATGTATATATACTATGTATGCATACAGATGTATGTATAGTATATGACAAGTAGTATATGTAATCAGGGTATACCATGTGGTGATTTGATAGACATACATTGTACATTGTGAGTGGTAGAATTAAAGTCTTAATGGGAGACAAAGTTTTGGAGTAGCTAGAGTAAAAGAAGAATAATATGGGTGAAGGAATAAATAAAAGGGATTGTGGTTACAGAAGTAGAGCCTGTTTGCTAAAGATAGAACAGTGTTTGATATTGAACTCTAATGTCGAATGTTGTACGAAGGAGTTTACATTTTTATTCCATAGCTTTATTTTCTCATTTGAGAATAAAAGATATCAGTTATATACAATTTAGGAAATATAAAGAAATACAAACAGAATGTTCTATATTCCATCACAAAATAAGTGAATATAGTTAACATTTTCATGGAGTTCTTTCCAGTCTCCCTTGCTGTGCTCATATTTATATTAAGCATTAAACAAATGAAGCTGGAACCATACTGTGTGTGTATGTGTGCACACATGTGTCATTTTATCTCAAAATTTGAAATAACCCTTTTAGCTGGGGGTTATATGTGCCCCAAAAGTGTGCTTCATGGTGATTTCAGTATTTATTCCATGGTCATGCTTGAATTATTCACCTATTTCTTTGTTGTTAGATGTTTAGGGTATCTCAGTGCCCATTGCTGATCATGCTGTCTGTGATTCTGACTGTTTAGCATGGGATCCTGGAAATAAATATCCTGTGTCAAACCATATCAGTCTGAAGATCTCACAGTGTATTTTTGCCAAATTAGTCTTCTGAATGGCTGTTTTTAAATTCATACCTGCAGTATGTGGGTTTCTCTTTCAGTCTTGTGTTTTAGTGTTCATTGTTTGCTAATTTTAAAGTGGAATCTTATGGTCACTTTAACTGCTATTACCTGACACCTACTTTGAGCAGCTTCTCCCTGTATTGGTTGACCATTTGTTCCATGTACTGTGAATTGCCCTTGACCTTTTCTAGATTTTTCTTCATTTTCCTTGTATTATTACTAGTATTTTTCTTACTAATTTGAAGAAATATTTATATAGATTAGTTCTTAATCAGTATTATTTCTGGCTCACTTTGTTCCTCCTTACTTGCTGTTTGACTTTTTTTTAAGTAGTGAATTTTAACTTTAAGTGTTCTTAGAAAGTCCATTTTCACTTCAGAATCAGATGTTTACCCATATTTTGGTTTAGTTTTTAGGAATCTTATATTTTCTATTTCTTTTATTTTTATTTCTATTTCTTTTTTTTTTTTTTTTTTTTGGCAGCAGAGTGCGGTGATTTGATTTATGCTTCAGACATCTCTACCTCTATGGAATATCATTGGCATATGGCACATATTCCAATATGGAATCACATTGGAATATGGGGGCTGTGAAACTTGCCTTGAGCAGCAAAGATGAGGATCCGTGTTTCCTTGGTGACACTGGGATAGAAAGGAAGAGGAATGATTCTCGTTTGATGAATCAGGAGATATAGTAAGCTTAGTGGGAGGATGGAGATGCAGATATGCCAACACATGGTGTCAGGGGACATGCAGACAAGCAGCAGGTGGAGACACAGGATTAAAGCCTTCAGGAAGCTGGACTGGCAGCTGATGGCAAGGATGGAGTCCACACAGAGAGAGAGGATGAGTTAGGGCCACCGACTGAGAGGGAGGCGTGGCTTACAAGGAGGATGTTCCCCAAGATGCTGGAGAGATGGCTTTTTATTCTTTCTTTTTATTTATGTACTCTCTCAACAAAAGCAGCGATGTCAGATACTGCAGAGGGGGCTGCAGTTTCCATTGAATTAATCTACTGCTTTCAGTAAATCTGGCTAGTAGGTAAATGGTGGTGGGAGTAATAGAAGAAGGGGGCATGGTCACAAGATAACACTTTTTAGGATCCGAGTAGACTGAATATGATCTCTACTGAAGGAATGGAATCTGGGACAGGGAGAGTGCAAGTAAGGCAGGGAGGGAGGATTGGATGGTGCAGCCACTTAGAAGGACCTGTAACTGTGACAAACCGATTATTACTCTGGGTGGAACAGTAGTTCATCTTCAGAGACAGAATTTGCTTATAAATTATTGAATCAAATTCTAATCTGTTCTGTGAGTGAAACAACTCTTTGCCTCAATACCACCGTTTTGTTTCCTTGATTTTTAATAAGCTGATAATTTTATGATTGTTTCAGGGTAGAGTTCTTATGATTGTATTAGCTCCTGTCTTTCCCATGTTGCTGATTGGCAAAGTTAGTGCACTGCTTTTGATGATACAGATCCCTCAAAGACAGCTTCATAAGCATTATGATTCTTGTATTTATTGTTCATTAATGAATACATGGCATGAAACACATTTAGTTATAACCATCTTTTAAAAATATTTATTGCAGGGGAATTTACCTAAATATTCTCATAACTCCCTGATGGTTCAAGCAATAAAGACAAACCTAACAGATCCGGACATACACGTGCTTTTCTTTGATGTGGAAGCGTTGATTATTCAACTCCTGACTGAAGAAGCCTCTAGGCCGAATACCGCGCTTATTTCCCCGGAGAATTTGCAAAAAGCATCTGGCAGTTCAGACAAAGGGGGCTCTTTTCTAACTGGAAAACGAGCAGCAGTTCTCTTCCAACAAGTGAAAGAAACTATCAAAGAGAACATAAAGGAACACCTCCTTGATGATGAAGAGGAGGATGAGGAGACAATGAGGCAGAGAAGAGAAGAAAGTGATCCCGAGTACCGGGCCAGCAAATCGAAGCCATTGACTCTCTTAGAGTATAATTTAACAATGGACACGGCAAAACTGTTCATGTCCTGCCTTCATGCCTGGGGTTTGAATGAAGTTCTGGATGAAGTTTGCCTCGATCGCCTTGGAATGCTGAAACCCCACTGCACAGTATCCTTTGGCCTCTTATCAAGAGGAGGCCATATGTCACTGATGCTTCCTGGTTATAATCAGTCTGCTTTTAAACCACCACATGGGAAAGCAGAAGCAGGAAGGAAACTTCCAGCAACAGAGGGCGTAGGAAAGGGAACCTACGGAGTGTCCCGAGCCGTCACCACACAGCACCTGCTGTCCATCATATCTTTGGCAAATACTTTAATGAGTATGACCAATGCAACCTTTATTGGGGATCATATGAAGAAGGGCCCTACCAGGTGTGACCATGATAGCTTGAGTTTATCCTTAAGTTTTAAGGAAGAAAACCTGTTTTCTTTGTGTCCTTGTTCATTTATTGTCTGCTATTTACACTTTTAGCATTTTATTTCAATTTTAGAGTTTCTCCTTTAAATTATAAAACAGCATTGGGCCACCAGAATGGCTGGTTTAAAGCAGTTTTATGTTTATGAAGACTACTTAGCAGCTATTTTAAAAGAATTTGGAATGAATTAGACATATAGACCAGTGTAATGTCAAAATGATAATTACTTTTTTTTAATGGTAATTAATGAAGTTTGCTCCAACCTTCAAAATGTGTTTTTCTGGTTGAAATGCCTCATCTCATTGTAAACTTTATATAATGAATGATACATCTTTAATATTTGACTTCAGGATTTTGTGAGATGCATAGTCAATGTTTTAGTAGGGAAAGAGAAAAAAAATATTTTAAAATGTAAGAGAACACTATTTTTAATATTTCTAGAATATATAGACTGAATTACTATTTCACATATTACCAAATTTGTGGATATAATTTATTATATTCTATTGAGAGCTGCCAATATAAAGAGCTTTTTTTATAGTCTAACAAATGCTTATGTGGCACTTATTTGTCATGTTCTATGATACATATTTTGCAAAAACTAACACATTAGTGTTCTTAACTTCAGAAGGTAGGTACATTTTTGTCCACTTATTATAGATAAGAAAACTGGGACACAGAGGGATAAAGTAACTTGCCCAAGATCACATAGCTAGTAAGTGGTAGAACTGAAATTCAGTCTACCTCAGGGTACAAGATTTCTTAATATCTTGGTACCTTTTTTAGATTTTAGGACTAAATACTTTTAAACTCATGTGTTGCTCCTTGAATTTGGAACAATGGTACAGAGTAGGTAGAAATCTCAGCATGCTAATATTGAAAACTGAAGGACTGAGTGTAATATTTATTTGTTAATGGTAGTACATTGAGGTGTTTCTAAATATTTCTTAAATGAATAAAAAACGTGAATTATATATGTAAAATTTTTATATGCTCTGTGCTTGTCATTTGTTTTTGTATATTAATGTTTGAAACATAAAAAAATTGTAGGTACAAAACCAAAGGAAATATTCAGTTTGGAAGAATAACTTGAAAATGTTCTGTATGTATTTCTTTCATGATTCATTTGGAGCTAGAAAACTTACTATTTTAAATAGTTCTGGAAATAGGAAAATGTGAAAAAAAAAATATATATATATATACATGTATTTTTTTTCTTTTTTAAGGCCACCTAGACCAAGCACCCCAGACCTTTCTAAGGCAAGGGGTTCCCCTCCAACTTCCAGTAATATTGTGCAAGGACAGATTAAACAAGGTAAAATTAAATCTTATTAAGTAATTGACATGACATTTCAGCTCTAGAAACTGAGGAGGCTTAGTTAATACATAATCATAACATTTTGTTTGTCTCAGATTGTTAAAAGAGAGAAAAGTTGTTATATACCAGATGTAAATATGGATAATTAAGATGTCAGTTAAAAATAAATCAGATTTATTTAGAAATTGATAAATGAGTATATTTCATATAATTTTATTTTACTGTCCTTGGCCTAATTTTTATGCATTAGGGGCACCTTAACTTGACAACACTGGTGTTTTAATTGTGTGCATCTTGGGTTTAAAAGTTACATCTGTTTTAAAGGAATGTTTAAATTCTTATTGTAGCTAATCTGCCATTTGCCAGTAGCTTTTTTTTTTTTTTTTTAGTTTAAACAACCAATATTTATTTCTTGTAATCCTAGAGTCTGGGAAATCCAAGGTTGCCAGTGGCTTTTACCTTGTCATTCACAAGTGCTAATCCTTCTTAAACTATCATTTTTATCTGCTTTTTTATTTAAATCTTTAGATACCTTAACATTGATATATAGCTTTGTTTTTATTTAGTGTTAGAAGATAAAAAAGTTGAAGTTCTCACTCTTCATTAATTATTGCTATATATTCCTGAGTATAATTAATTATAAATAATGTTAATTATTCCTGTGTATATCTTTTTTATTCTTTTTTTTATTTTTATTTTTTTTGACAGGCAGAGTGGACAGTGAGAGAGAGACAGAGAGAAAGGTCTTCCTTTGCCATTGGTTCACCCTCCAATGGCTGCCACGGACAGCGCGCTGCGGCCGGTGCACCGCGCTCATCCAATGGCAGGAGCCAGGTGCTAGGTGCTTATCCTGGTCTCCCATGGGGTGCAGGGCCCAAACACTTGGGCCATCCTCCACTGCACTCCTGAGCCACAGCAGAGGGCTGGCCTGGAAGAGGGGCAACCGGGACAGAATCCGGCGCCCCGACCGGGACTAGAACCCGGTGTGCCGGCGCCGCAAGGCGGAGGATTAGCCTGTTGAGCCATGGCGCCGGCCTATCTTTTTTATTCTTTTCATACTGACAAATGAGCTAACTGGGAGAGCTGGGAGTCACTTTTGCCTGGGGAGCTTTCTTTTAGGTCAAGAGTCAATGCCGACTCTCAGAATGTGATAGAAGGAAGAAGCAAGCAGGAGATGGGCAGATGAAGGTTCTGGCTTGGTTTGGTTTTTAGTTTGAAAGAGTCAAAGCAGTGCTATGAAGTTTGTTAGATGCCTGTAGTTCTGCAGCTTCATAGCTATGATTTCCCTCTTAGCTGCTGGTTTGGTAGGCACTTTTAATATCCTTTAATGGTGTGGGTGGTTTTCTGTATTCAGCACTGTCTCTTGGTGCTTATTATGGGAAATAAGCTCCTGCATGTTCTGTGCCATTCCCATGCTCATTCTTAAGCCCCACAGTCGCTTCTAGGCTCATGGCTCACTGCTGATTCCGATGCTGCTGTAGTTCTAGGTTGCTTTAATTGGCTGATTACTTTCCTCATATGTACTGTGCTTTCCTGCCTCTTTGCAGAGCTGCTCATCTTTGATTAGATGGCAGAGACTTAGATTTCACTTGATTGGGTACTGGTGTTGTTCCTCCCTCCCTCCCTCCCTTCCTCCTTTTCTTCCTTCCTTTTTTTCTTTCTTCTTCCTTCCTCCCTCCCTAGCTTCCTTCCTTCCTTCCTGTTTATTTGGGGCCAGTGCTGTGGCATAGCTGGTAAAGCCGCCATCTGTAGTGCCGGAATCCCTTATGGCCACTGGTTCGAGTCCTGGCTGCTTCTCTTCTGATCCAGCTTTCTGCTATGGCCTGGGAAAGCAGTAGAAGATGGCCCAAGTGCTTGGGCCCCTGCACCCATGTGAAAGACCTGGAAGAAACTCCTGGCTCCTGGCTCCGGATCTGCTCAGCTCCAGCTGTTGCGGCCATCTGGGAGTCAACCAGTGGATGAAAGACCTCTCTCTCTCTCTTTCTCTCTCAGCCTCTATCTCTCTATAATTCTGTCTTTCAAATAAATAAATAAATTAGAAAAGGGAAAGATTTATTTATTATTTGAAAGGCAAAGTTACACAGAGAGAAGTGCAGGTGGAGGCTTAACCTTCTATGCCACAGTGCCGACTCCACTGATTTGATTTTCTGCCAGACTCTCTATGCATTCAAGGCAAGAACTTTGTGTAATCTTCATGTATTTTAATATGCTTAGCCCAGTTCCTGGGACATAGTAATAAGCACTTATTTAATGTTCATTAAGTGAAGTAAGAACTTTTAATACCCTTTATATACCTAATTCAAGTTAGTGTTTTTGTTATAAGTTCATCTTTTACTATAATGAACTCTCTCCTTGGGGTTATTTTTTTTTTAAGTCAGAATCATAGAGAGGGAGGGAGAGATAGTGAGATCACAAATGGCCACAACAGGACCAAGCAAAACCCAGGAGCCAAGAACTTTTAGGTTCTTACACATGGGTGGCAGGGGCCCGAAATCTTGGGCCATCATGTTCTGCTCTTCCCAGGCCATTAGCAGGGAGCTGGATCGGAAGTGGAGCAGCCAGGGTGCACATTGGCACACATATGGGATGCCAGCATTGCAGGTGATGTCTTTACTTGCGTTGCCACAATGTCACTCCTCCTTGTTCTTGATTGTGGATAACTCATTGTATCATCTTGTCGGGATGCCTTCTTTGACTGTTAATTCATTTTATTGTGGTTGGTCTTTATCCTTCTGTTTCCTGGCACTTTGGTCTTGTTGCCCTTGTTTATTTGTGTTGTCTCCTCACTGTGTTTTAAGGATATCCTTTCTTTATGAGAATTTTTGTCTTAATGTCATTATATTGCTTCTGAATATGGTATTCATTTAATGGTTAAATATCTAAGTGAAACGGTCTAGATTATTAATTAATCCATACTTAAATAAATAAGATTTTGTATACTTTTACCAGTGTCATAATGAATTTATGAATAAAATTATAATATGAATAAATGATTTTCTTAGTACATACCATGAACTTTCCTCTATGTTTTTCATTTATTCCTCATAACTGCTGACCATAACAACTATGGTTATATTTAGCAACCACATTGCAAAGAACTCTTAGGACAGGGATTTTTTTATGGTCTGAAGTGTGTCTAGAAGTAACAATTTATGAAGTTTCACAGAAACTGCAACTTTGAGTAAGTAGTCATTTGAAATTCTCATGGTTGCTGATATAAGTGGTCAATTTCTAGGTTTATCTTTTCTTTTAGGGTCATATTATATATTTATTTTCTCTGTATAGTTTCTTATATAAGTTTTCTAAAAACAGTTTGATTAGTTGTGTTTCAATTTAGTGAAAGTGATTCATCCTTGATTTTATTCTTTGGAACATCTTCTTTAAACATTGCGTTTATTTTTCTTGTACTTTTTTAGATTTTGTTTTTTCATATGAAATATTTATTGAGGTGGCCATTGTTGTTTATGTTCTGAGTGGGTGGCTAATAAGATTTGAACCAATTTGTGGAGAGTATTTGCCACCCAAGGTATGTTACCTCTATCTTGTATCTGTTTTTAGTAGCACACTGGGAGTAGAGAAAATGGAGTTTAGAATTAGACATCCAATGAAGGCTGAAATACACCTGTTCAGATCAGAAACCATGGGTATTGTAAAACTGAATGCAAATATATATGCTGCCTAGGGAATCATGGCAGATGTGTGCATATATATGTTGTTCCATGAATTTATTTTCATTTCTCTTTTCATTTGAGAGTAAGTAGTTGATGATGCTCTTAGTTACAAAATTAGTTACTGAAGGGACACTTGTATGTAAAAGAATTTGTGGTCGTTCTGTAACTATTTTAAAGCTGTTCTAAAATTGTTTTCCCTTATATTTTACTACTCTTCAAAAAAGAGACACAAATTGGTAGGTGACATAGCAGCTTTTCTGTTTTAAGAAGTCAAGTGCTTGGTTATGTTTTATGTTGTGTATCTTGGATATCCAGTGCCACATTTTGATTTCATTATGTATCATTAATCTTGAACTTTTTATTTTGGCAGTGCTTGTGTCTTTTTTATTCTAATTTCAGTTGCTGAGTATTCTGTGTATCGACAGTTGTGAAAACTGCAGCAGAGTTTAATTTCTCAGATAATTGTGGAAGTAGTTCTAGGTCATGCCATTTCAGTTGAAAGTGTAAGGAAAGTTTTTGTTTTTGTATTTTGGTGGCAATGCAGATTTTTAAAGCCTCGTAAATCTGATTCCTTGATTGCTGATACAGTATTCTTCTTGATTTATAGTGCTCACAGAATTAAATAACAAAGGTAAATGCCTTTGTCTATATGATGTGTCACTTAAAAACAAGTCTCCAAAAATATAATAGCTGGGATTGGTATTTTTGTCTCATTAAAAATAGTTATGCTGCTCATAAGAGGCCCCAGTTGGGGGTATTTAAAATGGAGTGAACTGAAATCCTTAGCTGGTAGAATGGGAGTGTGTACTGTATCATATTGTGTACTGGTTAGGAGATGTAGACATCTTGATGGGTTTGAATTGGGATCCCCTGGCACGTTTCTAACTCTACCGTTAGGGGCAAGTCCAATTGAGCATGTGCCGAACTGTACATCTCCTCCCTCTCTTATTCACACTCTTATATTTAACAGGGATCACTTTTCAGTTAAATTTAAACACCTAAATAATTGTGTGTTAATTAAAGAGTTGAACCAATAGTATTAAGTAGAACAAAAAATACTAAAAGGAATAAAGTAGTAAGTTGTTCCTCTTTCAGTAAGCCAGTCATTTGTAATCATTCTAACAGTGCCATAGTAGGCTAATAAGGCTGTTGTGTTTTAAGAGGACATTTTTATTTGGGTTTTGGTAAAATTCCTTAATTTGTTGATTATATTCACATAAAATTAAGATTCACTGACACATATCTCTAATGACATGTATGAAAAACTATACACTGAATAACTTAGTGGATTATTTAAGAAAAAAATAAATTGTGTTGCACGCTTGCTCTAAAAAATAATTCTATAAGGTAAACATTATTTTATTAAGACATATGCTTATTCTAGTAGTTCTGCCAGTAGCATCTTGAGTTTCTTGTTAGACTTGTGTACATATACTCAGTGCTAAGCTTTTATTTGTTTATATTGAATTTCCTTATCCTCTCATTCTAGTGTCCCATCAGAATTAAAGGTAAAGTCACACAGAATTATTATAGTCTTTCCAGGGCAAGATAATTTCTTGCTTTTTTAAAAAAGTAAAATGACAGGAAAGTGCCAATTGTTAGAAGCCAGCAAAGATATTTTCTGAACATTTTGGTGCTGTGAAATCCAAAACTTGAAAATTTACTCCTTACCACCGAGGTGCACTACACTTTTGCATGGGAAGTGAATATTTTGTAGGCCATAATTGATTTTGTAATGAAAAATGATAGGAAATGAAAAACCCTTTATTCAGTGGTATATAGAAATACTTGAATTTTCTCTGCAAAATTTAATGGAGTAATGGAGATCTTAGATCTAAAAGCAAATTCTATTTCTTTCATAAGTATAGCATTATAAAACAATTATAATTTCATAAGGAGTAAAAAACACATCTCTCATAACAAAAGAATTATTTCCCAGATACAGCCTTCTATATGTAAAATGTGTTTCTTTGGGTTTATGGAGTTAGATTTTTTATTGAGGGGTACTGTTCATAGTCTTCTTTTAGTTCTCCTGTTTACCTCACACGTGCCTGATTGACATTATGATGCATTCGTGTGGAAATTATGAAAAAGTTGTTTTCATGCAGCTGTCCTGTGGTCACAAAAGAACTTCTCTGCATGAAAAGCAAACATATCATTCAGCAGACAATGGTTAATCTGTTCAGGAGCCCAAACCTATTGCTGTTCAATGACAGAAGAAAGGAGAGGGATTAATTTGAAGATGCTTGTGCATGACATATGGTAATTTCTCCATAGGAAGGAAGTGTCAAATGGTGACCTCTAAATCTTAACATTGACCTCCAGTTGTAGAATGTGTGTGCCATACGGTCCTTTTGCTTTTTCATATGATAATTTATCTGAAACATTTTCCTGGCAACGTAACTTTTTTTGGGGAGACGAGGGTGAGGGTGCTGGCCTGTCTATTTTATAAGAATTATAAAATTTGCAATAACTAATTTTAGTATATATGGCATTTATACCATAAAACATTTTTTAAACTCTAGTGAATAAAGTTCTGTTAGAAAAGTTGGTGTATTATAAATTGTTTGCATACATACAGTGAATCTTGAAAACTGAAAAATAATCTCAGAAAATATTTGCTTGAGTTATTTAAAAATAATTTACATTTAAAGTTAATGAATAAATTGTTAGAAAAGTGCAATTGGCAATATGAAGACCAACATAAACTTTTTTATTATGTGGTACATTTATAAAATTAGAAGTGTGGTTTTGCTAATTCATAATGTGTTACAGGTTTTTATTGTTGTTTTAGAGTTATGTCTTACTAGTCTATACATCATTCATCCATAATGCTAAATAGATTTTGATGTTAACTGGAATTTGAACTACATTGTGATTATTTTATAGAATGCATCATTTCTCTGCTGAAGTCTTTAATGATTGTGCCCTTCCTATTAAAACATCATTTTTCTATTTTACGTTCACTATATTTTGCCAACTTTGTGTTTCATTCTTCACTAATACTGAGCTTTTTTTCAGAAACTGCTGTACCTCAATTCTCTCCTCTTTATTTCTTCTGTTTTCCTCTGCAAGTCGCTGCACCTGTCGTTTCCGCTCGGTCTGATGCTGATCATGCTGGCTCTGACCCTGCTTCTGCTCCTGCTTTACATACCTGTTTCTTAGTAAATGAAGGTATTCTCTCTCAACTTTCTAACAACTCCCTTCCGATCTGTGCTTTATTCTAATTGACATGTTCTTTTTATCTGATTTATACATTCATCTCCTTTGTTATGTATGAGATCCTATAGTTCCCATTTTATATCTTTATTTGCTAAAACCAGTGACAATGTTTCCTACAATCAGATGCTGTTAAAGAAGTACAAAGATACTGATCTTTATGTGAGGTCGATATTAGAAGGTGGATTGATTTTTTTGTAATGATGTTTGTCATGTGGTTTCTGGGATTTGTACTAATGAATTTATTTTGTATGTATCATTGCTCTGTGACAGACACACTTTGCCATCTTTACACAACTGGTTGCTCTGGATATGGGCGATTCTCTCAATTTACATTCTCATTTGAAATGTATTTAGATTGATGATTGGCACCAGTGATTTTAGACTGGCAGGAATTCACTTATTTATCCTCCTTCCTATTTCTGTTTCCGGATACGGCGAAAATCCATCATTTCAATTTTTGAGATTTAGTTGAGCTATCATTTTATCCCTGTGGAATTACACAAATACAAAGTATTTTTAGAGCTCTGAAAAATATGAATGGGATCTACAAACCTTTATTCCCTAAGACCCATCTAAGATTATTTATGCTGCCTGGAAGCTTAATAGAACTTATGAGCTCTGAGTTATATCCACTGTCTTCTCTGTGGTCTCAATCTTTATATAATACATAAAGGAGAACATTTACAAAACCTAAAGTATAATGTGAGATGGTTTTGCCTCTTCACTAAAACGTACTGTTGTACAGGAGTGTTGCAATGTCTGTACAATACAGGGCCTATGTTGCAGGAACCACTCCTCTGGAAGGAAAACATAGGGACCTTAAAGTATAACTCCACTTTTAGGAAAAATAATTAGGTGCATATTTGTTAAGATGTTGTGAAAGATAGAAATTTGAGAATGAAAAAATAAACTGTCAGACATTGGGCCTTCTTTGGTAAGAGTCATCATTATGTTAATATTTGGCTCATAAATATACTTTACATTTCTATGACACATTAAGATACTTCTAAAAATTACTAAGTAGTAATGTACACACACATCTCTGTTGCAAATGAATTATAATTTCAAAGATGTGTGCCTATGTTAATTAGCATAATTACAACTTTATTGGCAGGTGATGAGAATTTCTTCATGGAGAGGATGAGTCTTTAAATAGGTGGCTTGTTCCTCTGTCTCTTCTAACTAACCACACTCATTCCCTTTTTAACAATCTCAGCCATCATTTTGAATTTTGTGTTAGGATTTTGTTGTTATTTTAGATTCTTTCAAAACATTGATTTTTGGTCACTGAAAATTCTGTGTTCACAGATAATTCACCTTGTAGTATGTTAGTGGACCTTTTATTTTTTAAACATCCATTCTTGATTATTTGTTTTTAGATGTTATCCCCAGGAGGTAGTGGTAATTGATGTGAATTGTGGCCTCATACATAATTTGGGAAGAATGAGGCATTTATTGGGAATGGAATTTTTTCAGACACCTTTAAAATAGAATTGGAATGATTATCTGAGGATGCCTGTGTACTAAAACTTTTAAATGTTGCAGTGCTGTACAGTATGTGTTTTTCATATAATCAAATTCCATATCATGAGGTAGAATTTTGGAGAAAGTAACTTATTCACATGGATTATAGTGAATGATGTTTAAGATTTTATAAATTTTGGATCATAAGGTTTTTGCTGTGTGGAATGTCTAAATTCATTTTCTTCTAAAAGTTGGCATTATGTTATTTATTTCCATTATGATTGTGATTAAATATCTGATTCATTTTGTAAGAAAAGGGATCAATAACTCCCTTAATTAAAGGCCCTCTGACAGAGAAGGGATGACATCTCTTTTGGCCAACACAATGGCAACACCCAGATGGCCATGCCTTAAGTGACATGAAGCTATCTTTGGATATCTCTGTGAATGTCCTTTTGACTGACAGTGTGTTCGGATCTATAGCTCCAGTACATATTTATTTCCATGCTTTCCCATCTCTCAATGTAAGTTTAAACTTAGAGGTTCTGTTTGGAAATGTGTGTGACAAGGCACTTTGAGTTAAGATGTTGAGAGTTCTTACAGGTTACAAATACATAATTTAGGATGAAACACATATCATATAATTCTTTTTACAAAATGTCTAATATTAAGTTGAAACCATTTATAACAGTCAGTCTGCCTTTTGTTGTTGTTGTTTTTGACATACTTAGGGAAAGAAAAACTTTTTGACTTAGGAATTCCAAAGAGTTTGAAATATTTGTGCCATATTCCCTTTTAACAGGATGGAGTCAGTTAGCTGCTATGCATTGTGTTATGCTGCCCGACCTGCTGGGACTGGATAAATTTAGGCCTCCACTTCTAGAGATGCTGGCTCGCAGATGGCAAGATCGATGCTTGGAGGTAAGTAGTATAGGGGTGATAAAGGTAGAAAACAACAGTATTAAAAATGCATTGGTCATATATAAATTTGAAACAAAAATGGTTAATGTATATCTAATTTATTATGTGGTGGCTAATACGTTTTTGTGATTTCTGTGTTTTTCTTTTCAATTTTTCCATATGCACTATGACACTATTTCTTAAGCATTAATTTCTATACCAATAATGTACACACATGCACACATACACATACCTACCTCATCCAAAATTACGTGTTCCGCATAATCGAATCAATCAAATTCTAAGCCAATAGCTATCTCAATGGAAGGTACTGTGTTACGGTAAAAGGCTTTGGAATTAGAAGAGAGCTGGGTTTAAATATCAGTCCCACCAATTATTAACTTTGTGACCCTGGGCAATTTACTTAACCTATTGCATTCTCATTTGTAAAGTGGGGATAATAATACAGCCCTCATGGGATTGCTGTCAGGATCAAATAAGATAATGCAAGTAAAACAGTAAGTCCAGGGCCTGCCTGACACATGGTAGGATCCCAATAAGTGGTTGCCAGGATTTTGTGTTAATGAACTTCGCTGTGTTAGGTGTTATTTGTAATAGAATATCCCAAAGAACTTGGGAGTGTTATATAGAGATTTTCCTTATATGTCATTTGACATGTAGCCATGCAGCAGTTTGTATCATTCCAGATTTTTAATTTTCCAGGTCCAAACAGCGTATTTATCTCTTTTTTGGTCTCCCTTCCCTCAACTCCAAATGAAATTGCAGCATACTAAAATTTTCATGAGTTTCCATTGAATAATATTTGAGTTTACTTCAAAAGCCAGGCATATGTAAACATAACTTTCAAATTCCTGCTTAGATGCTGTGGAGTTATCTCTTCAATGATAAATAATTAATGAATTGATTGGCACATCACTTGATAATTGACTAGCTTCCTTGACTTCATGTCTGTGGCACTTTTGCCAAAATTAAACTAAACTCAACTCGAACAGCAAAATAAAGTTGTATGCCACCTTGAAAGAAAAAATTGATAACATTTTGATAAATGAGTTGTTTTTGTAAAATTATAAATAATAAATCTGCCTATTTGTCAAAAATAGTTTAAGCATATCTTCAATATGCATAAATCATGTAGATTTATACATATTGATTTGCATAAAAATAATATTTAGCATAAGTAATATAAAGAAGCTCATTAGATACAGTTATACTTCTTCAGGCTAAAAAATGTAATTGTTCTAACAGAGACATTTAATAATAATTTTTATTAATTTTGTTTAATTCGAGACAGAAAGAGAGACAATGAGAGAGAGAAGGTTATCTTCTGCTGGTTCACTTCCCCAGTGTGCACAATGGCTAGAGCGTGGCTGAGCCGGGAGTCAGGAACTAGAAGTGTGTTAATCCAAGTTTCTCACATGGGTGGCAGAAACCCAATTAGTTGAACTATTACTGCTGCCTCCCAGAGGCTGCATTAGCAGGTAGCTAGAGCTGATAATCGAACCTTGACATTTCAGTGTGAGACATGGGCATCCTATCCAATGGACTAAACATCTGCTCCAGAAATAATATTTATATAGAAATTTTAAAATTGAAAATGGTACATTATAGTGCAAGAATAATTTGATGCATGAAACACTAAACCCAAATCTTACTAAATGTTCAAATATAATTCTGTCCATTAAGGTTAAAATATTTTAGTGAGATGATTAATTAAAATGTCTTTGATGATATGCTAGCATCTAATTTATTCCATTTTAAGCACTTAATTCATTAGATGGTTAGTGGTTTCTGTTGTGTAAATAAACCTGGTATTTACATTTTCTAGCTTTATTTCATTATGAACTTTATAATTCCCAGTCACTCACCTCATCAATTGATGTGCTTTCTTTTTTTCCATTTTGATCTGTGATTGTCCTAGGTAAGAGAAGCTGCACAAGCCCTTCTTCTAGCAGAACTGAGAAGAATTGAACAGGCAGGACGGAAAGAAGCCATCGATGCCTGGGCTCCTTATTTACCTCAGTATATGGACCATGTCATATCACGTAAGAGTTCTTGCACTTTTCCAGAGTGCTTTGCGTGCGTATATACAAAATGTCTGTAAACTCACGAACTTGGATGCTCTGCCTTTCAACAAGAGAGTCATTATTACCTCAAAGTGAAAAGAAGGAGTTCTCAACTTCTGTTCTTTCATTTTTTCCTCCAAATTCTGTAGTTCAGGAGTTTGGTTTAAAAAAATAGCAAAAGTTATTTAGTATCAAAATGTATGCTAATGAACTGATCCCTTGTAAAATTAATTTCCAATAAAAAATTCTGTCCTATTTATATAAGCATCTGTCTATGCCCATTACATTATTGTCCTTGTGGGTGCCAACTTCTTAGATAGCGATTTGATGATATACAAGCAGAAATGCAAGGGAGAGTCCTTAAAACCAAACTCTGGAGAGTTAGACCAGAGTACTTTCAAAGAAGAGAAAATTAGCAAGGATTTTCATGATGGGTCTTTCAAAAGACTACAATTTGAATGGATTGAGAAAATTGTTGAAATTTTTCGATATTTTTTGCAAAATAAAACAAATGTATTCGTATTAGGTCAGATGCATTGAATGAAAGTTATGTTTTGCTATCATTTTTGTCCTATTTGATTCACTCTTTGTTCTAACAAGTTTAGAATTAAAATTTTAGAATAAATTATGTTGTTTATAAAATGAATTAGTTTAAACTTTTTAAAGGTGAAGTCACAGTGTAACTTACAAAAAACTTTTTGATATGAAAATTTGGTCTTGGTTTTTACGTAGATTCGTTTTAAAGGCCCATTTACCAATACCAGGTGTTCTTGGTGATAAAATACTCATCACGCATGTCAAGATAGGTAGTCCATGATTGCACAAGAAGGAAAATGGAAACAAAATTCACAAACTGTCGTGACTGTTAGAACTGGCCTAACTCTACTAGATGTTTGCTAATGGTTACTGAAGTGAATGTTTAATTAGCATGTGACCTTGGCACTTTAACTTTCTTAGCCTCAGTTTTATCACAGATAATGTAGAGATGATAGTGGGACTTTATGC
The DNA here is from genome assembly GCA_949820135.1 of Sylvilagus floridanus. Taxonomy (NCBI): domain Eukaryota; kingdom Metazoa; phylum Chordata; class Mammalia; order Lagomorpha; family Leporidae; genus Sylvilagus; species Sylvilagus floridanus. The sequence continues at coordinate 105,471,269 of OX463226.1, forward strand.
AGTTGATATGATTATGGAATGTTAATCTTTGTTAAGTTTAAAGAACAGTACCTAATCAGTAGTAAACCCCTTATATTTATTAAATAAATTAGGATGGGCCATTTGGTACAGTGGGTTAGGCCACTGCTGGGGACACCTGCACCATCCCACGTCAGAGTGCCTGGTTCAAATCCTGACTACTCCATGCTTTCAATTCAGCTTCCTGATGATGTAACTGGGAAGCAGAGGACAATGGCTCATTAAAGTGCTTGGATTTCTGCCACCTATGTGGGAGACTTGGATGGAGTTCCTGGCACCCGGCTTTAGCCTGGCCAGCTTCAGCTGTTGTAGGCATTTTGGAGTGAAGCAGTGATCAGAAGTTCTCTGTTTCTTTCTCTCCCTCTCTTGTGTATCACTATGTCTTTTAAATAAATACATAAATCTTTAAAACTATTTTGTAATCTATGAAAATGTTAATGTACATATTTTACCTATAATTAAATCATCACACATTAACAATGCCAGTTAAAATCCTTATCTGTTGGAGTGATAATTCTTTTACTGAGTAAATATTAATTTTCATTTGTTTACTGGAAGTTCCTTGTAAGGTTTTAGGCTTAAAATTTTTAAAAAATATGTATAGGTTTAAAAAATAAATTTCTACCATTTAAACAATGTTAAACAATAAAATTGGGCTGAAAAAAGCTCTGCTTTTGAGCATGTTAATACGTAGTCTTAAAGAGTGTTCTTTGTTCATAACTTGTGGGCATTAATGTCATCATATTCCAGAAAATGGAGTTAGGCGATCAGTTCATAATAAAACTAATTAAATAAAAGATCTCCAAAGTTGAGAACGAACTGTGAGTATAATACTGTAGAGTAGGCTGACGGTGAAGCTAGATAATAGCAAATCACTAGACATTCTGTTCAGTGGAGACTGCTATTGTGAAAATATTGAGAAACATTTCTATTTAGAATGATCTAGTGTAAAGTGGGGAAACCGAATAAAGTAGAGTAAGTAGCTAGGAGGCTATTACAGAAGTGAATTTAGGACCCAGACTTAAATGTAGATAGGGCAGAATAAAAGAAAATGTCTAAGCCGATGGCTGATTATATATAAAGGTCTAAGAAAAACATCAAAGATGAGTAGTGTTGCATTCTTGTGAGTTGGGAGGATAGGTACGATTAGCAGTTGCCGTGGATGCCATTTTTATCCTGGAAAGGAGAAAACGACTTACTTACAAGGGAAAGCCGTAGTATAGCCACAAATGATGCCCCCAAAGCAGTGCTAGAAATGCATATGTTGTTAGTCAAGGGGTTTGGTTAGTTGCATCCAGAGAGGATTTGGTATAAGTGAAATAATGGTAATTCCCTACCGTTAATTTGACACCTTCTTTCAGCCAGGCTTTTGCTGAGTATTTGGTCTTTATTATTTCATTTAACAATTACAGTAACCTTATAAAGGAGGGACTCTTGTCACCATCCCCACGTCTGCTTTTGTTTTCTTTCAAGTGACTTCACTGAGGCTGGGAGAAATTGAAGAACTTCCTGAAGGTCCCACAGTCACTTAGTGACTGTCAGATTCTGAAGCTCCTTCTTAAACACTATTTATTCTGTCCTGTTTGCTGCCAGCATGCTTAGTTCTTTAATGAGGGTGGAATTGGAAGAACGAGCAACGATATTTGGTTTAACTAATACAGCTCTCTGTGTCCCTTCCAGCCATATTATGTCTAATAACAACAGCAAGAAAATGGAGCAGAAAAATTACTGCTGAAGTTAGAAAATTACTCTTTGCTGATTTTCAAAATTTAAATAAGAATAAACTAGATATTCTTAGGTTAAATTTAAATCTTTACACTTACGTAATGATGTCTTTTCTATTTAATTATTGTACTCTGAAGTACCTTATAAATTAATTGAATGCTGGCTTACTTAAAATTTTAATCTTGTCACCGTATTTTATTTTAGCAAAAGAATGAATAGACATGCATTTTACATGTAACTAAAACTTTACACACTTATAACCCTTGGTGTAACATTCTAATCTGCTCTGGAACTCTTACATTGACTGAGTGTAAAATTAGTTTTAGTTTGCTTTCCTAGGAGCTTTCTATTTTAATAAAAGGATGTCAAGCTAAAGGAATAGGGATTCTGAACGTATGAAAGGAGAAGAAAGCATACAACAAATGAGAAATGACCACATAGGGCTCTTGAACAGATTTGCTGTCCGAAGGGATCAAAAGGTTATGGAGCCAGCTGGTGGACAGCCCACACCTGCCATTCCACGTGCTTGTAGTGAATCGCCCCCACCATTGTCATTAGTGTTTGAGGAGCTGATCATTGTAGAAGTTACATCATAAAATATTGTCGTAGAAACTTATACCTATTGCTAGCCTAGTAATCGTCTCATTCGCTAAAGTAGGCAAAATGTTAAACAGTGCATCTGGTAAATACACCATTCGTTGTACTTTACTCATTCTAGGCATCTAAAAAGATTCCTAAGCGATGTTAGCTGCTCCTAAGCTTGGTCTAAGAGCCCCTGAGCTGACAGGCTACACACTAGCCTTTCTTCTTAGAAATGAGGAGGCAGAGGTTTAAAATGGATAGTAACTTTCATAATAAGTGATAGAGCTGGGCTTATGGTGACAACTGAGTCACCTAGCCCTACCGACTGTATTTTGTTTAGGTATGTTATATCATAAGCAGTCTTTTGCAAGTTTATCAGAAAACCTAAAGAAAGCGATGGACCAGAGCCAGTTACTTTCCTAACTGTTGAGAGCATTAAATGAGGAACTTTTTGTAAAGCATCCAGCCTAGTGCCTAACACACATAGTGAGTATGGGCTGGCCACCACCCCCTTTTCTTTCTGTTGTTCTATAGTTTTTATTGCTGCTGCTTCCGAATTCGCTTTCATTTATATTGCCCAGGGATTCTGGCAGTAGACTGAGATCACTGAGGAAGAAAAAGGAGCGTGGTCTTAATGGAAAAGCCAGCTGACAGATTTTCTTAAGCACCAAGTTCTTACTTGGTGAGTGATAGGAGAATTTTGGTGTCAGGTGATGGAGCACTGTTACTGAACCATTCACGACACGTTATTTTATTTACAATTGTGAGTATGTAAGCTTTTGTTGCCTAATTTCTGATGACAAAATTGAGGACAAGTGCATTGTGATTCCTATTCTAATGAGCAGGATTCAAGTGATAAATACTGTATACATTCTTATATACTGACTTATATAAATATTGTAAATCTTTTCTGAGTCATCACTCTTTACCATGTATAGATAATCACTTTTTGTTTGAAATCACTGTTGACAAATTCTACTGATTATTCTCACCATATAGGGATTCATGATATTTGTGAATCTGTTGTATTACAATTCAGAAGAAGATAGATGCTGTGAGTTATCTAAGATTTAGTTTGAACTTAAGGTGTTTTGTAGAGCCCTACTTTCTATATTTCTTGTTTGTGACATGCTACATGTAGCATTTTGATAATTGACTTTTTTATGAGGTCAAGCACCTGCTAGTTTATGAAATATACCCACACTTGCCCTTCATTCCAGTCAGTGACTTCTCTGAGGTACATGCTGCTGGTTCCTGATTCCCGTTGGCCTGCGAGGCAGAGTGACCTTCTAGGGCATGAGGTCAGCAGTGTAATTATTTCTCCTACATTGTATTCTGCTTGCTCACAGGGTCTCATCTCCTCTCTTAGTTTCAGAAACATTAAATACAAAGATGCCACTACCATTCTATAAATCAAAAATCGCCTCTTAAAGAGGGTGTTGTAATTTTATGCAGTTATGACCAGTGTAGTATTAATTTGCAAATTCATCATCTCAGATATTGATAGAAAGATGTGTAACATATCGTGTTTAATACGTATTGATGTCATCAGAAAGGACAATCCTTTGTTCTTATCGAGTCCCTGCCTTTTTAGCTTCCTTTTGTGTTAAGGTTACCAGGGTTAGGCTCGTCTTTTTGTCCCCCTTGGAAACAGAATAGGATCTCTTTTGTTCAATGAAAGACACTCCTAGTAAATGTTTTGGGTTTGACTCTCAACAAGCCATGCTGTAGTACCTATTTTAACCTGGAATTGAAGTCACTTTTCTGATGATTATAAAGTAGTGGTCATTCTGAGCACAAACGTGGATGGACCAACAATGTACAAGCAGGTAAGATGGGACTGTCTGTTATAGTGGCAGTGGGAAGGCATAGCGTAGCTGGGAAAATAACATAAATGTTAGTTTATGCTTTGATAGGCAGGTGTTTTTGAGGTTTGTGAGTGGGAAAATGATGGCAGAAGGACAAGCAGCTATTGATAAATATGATTTAAGTATGAGCCCCCTCCCCTCCACAGGCCTTGAACTGCACAGCACTCCTTGTTTCTTTCTCTCCTTCTCTATTTTTCAATTACTTTGAACTTTTGGAGATAGCTGATTTCAGGGAGGATTTCTCTGGATAATTGAGGTTTTGAAATCACTAGATGTGTAGATTGTTTTAAAACAATGTATTCTTTTTTTGTTGAAATATTTCAAATGGTCTCTAGCTTTTTAAACATTACAGTAACCAGAGTTGTTTTGACCTGTATTGTACAATCACCACATGCTTATTGAAGAACGTGTTCCTCTTTATCTGAATGAAAGAGTCCCCAGATTGATATGCCTCTTGCACTTCATATTGTACTTTTTATAATTTTCCTCTTTTTATTGTCTAGTAACTGTTACCAATTTTGATTACTATGGGGCTGTTCATCTCACCCTTACCCTGATTTCCAGTTTACCACTGCCAGTGTTGTGTGAGACTAGGAGCCAGGGAACCACGGTTCCTTGTGTTAAATATGCTGTAAGAGGGAATTGGCTCATAAGGGCTCTCTGATGAAAAATAGCTCAGGTCAGTGTCAGCACTCTGGCATCCCTGTTGCTCCTCACTTGGCTGCTTTCTCAGATGTTTTTGTGCCTCCCTTGATATGTTTCTTTTTTAGCAAGAATATTCTAATTTAAATTGGGGAAAGAAAGTAAAACTCATTTCGTTGCTTGTGAACTGATAATTCTAAAATACACCTCTCATAATATCTGTTTCATGAGTCAGCTGAAACACAGGTAGTAGTTCACCTTACAGTTTTCACAAACTCATTGGCAGTGATTGTATTGCAAAAGGGAACATATCAAATAATGACCAAGTGATCTAGGTAAAAACTACTTCTGTGTGAATTTTTATATTGTGGCACAAAAGGGGTTGTCCCAAGACAGACTATAGAGTGCGGAGCACACCATGTCCACCTTGTTCCTGTTTGCAGTGTTTCTTTGGGACCTGAGATGCCGGTTCCTCTTTTTCCTTCAGAGTGTCTGAGCTATTTGAACCTAATTTTAAGCACTCTAGACTGCGTGTATTTAACAGCATTAAGCTGTTCTGCTTACCTCTTTTGGCCACTAACCTAATGGAATAAAAATGAGATTTCTTCCATGTAAGTCACAACTATCTTAAGGAAAATCCATTCCATGTAGCCCGAGTCTTTTAATCTTCTTGTGTTTTTTCCCCTAATATCTTCTAAACAAGCCTTAGAAATTAGAGTAGTAAAGTGGCAAATGAAAAATGAAAGTGTTTCTGGAGGGTTCGGTGATGAGACTTTACTTCCAATAAACAGAACACACCTGGTGTCGCCAAGTAACGTTGTAGGTTAGGGACTGCCCAGGATGGACTTCCTGCTGCCAGGGCTCTCTTCTGTCTTAAGTGGTTCTGTGACAATAGAGCAGCCGCCTGCTTTCAGGTCATCAATACAAGTCTCCTGACAGGTTGCCACTTTATGGAACAAAGCAAGGAGTGATGCATAAGGAAATCCACTCACTGGTTCCTCGCGTAGCAGGGAGGAAATGGGGACTGCATCCGCTGTGGGACCTCATACTTGCCTCTTTCCTGCTCACCCCACTTACAGGATGCTAGTAATCAAATGGCTGCTGTCACAGGGATGTTGGGGATGAAAGAGGTTGAAATAATTTCAGCTATTTCCTTTTACCCCCCTCCCTGTCTTTCACAAGTCTCTATGTATCCCTTCAGTGCAGATATTTGTAAGCACTCCTACAGTTGTAGTTGGTGGCAAGGCCCCTAGGAGGCATAACTGACTTTCTTTGAGGTGTTTGTCTACTTACTGTCTGTTTAAGAAGTTGGAGGTACTTAAGCCTATAAAGACTGTTTCATAAAGGAAAAATACTCATTCAACCTGTGACACATTCTTTTAAAAAATGGTGTTCAAATGGAAGAGTCTGATGTACTTTCAGCTGAGGCTCTAGCACCCTTTGCTGTAATAAATGACCTAATATTAGTTGCTATGAAGACTGTTATATTGATTTGTGCCATTATTCTCTTGCTGATTTGCTGAAGAACAAAAATTTATAATGCTAATGGAAATAAAGTACTTTACAAAACACTGCACATGAATACTGGAACATGTCTTTGTGATAGAACAAGTATCTAGTAGGCTTTTAAATATACATTTTCTTATTCAAGTACAGATTATTCCAGCACAGATACTCGGAGTCCTGTTCAATTTTTTTTTTTTTTTAACAGAGCAAAAGGCTGTGTTGAAAATCTTGTGAGGTTTTAATTCTTAGACACTGAATATGCATGTGCAAATCCAATTTTGATTGGATTGTGAGACATTTATAGTGATATTTCAGTATCTCTTTCTGTTGATTGGATATTATAAATATTTGCACTGTTTAAATAGTTTAGTTTGAAGCCATGTTGTAATCTGCATGTGACAGAATAGATCTTATACTTCGGTAGGATTTAAGGTCATTGTAAGGATATGATATGGACCTATCTTAATATTTTGATGTAATACCTCAGGCTATAATTTGTTTAAATGTTGTATGTAAATCCTGGAGATAAAACAATCAAATTATACTAAAATATTTTTGCCTTATCCCTTCTCTTACTCTCTTCATCCTTTTTCTGGAAGTGTGTTATTTTATATTTTATTTTTCCTTGTGATATTGTAATAATAATTATTAAATCTGTTTTTTATTAAGCAGATTTTTATACAAATATACATTTTAAATATGGCTTAATATTTACAAACGGTTTCATTGTACATGACATTTTCTGACTTGGTTAATATTTTAGCACCTCTGGTATACAAACATAAAAAAGAAAAATTTTTTTTATTTGTTTGAGCACCCGAATTGACCCCGGCAAGATTGAGATTGATCTGGTTTCTTTCAGCCTGTTAAATGCCAATCCAGTCATCTGTAACAATACTTAATATTTTTGTAATTTTTCTGTATGTATTTTCTGTGCTTGTTCTATAAAACTTACCCATCACTTGAAAAGATTTTCCCTTGCTTGATTTAGAGATGAAAACAATCACAATCACCTATTTTGTTGCTTGTTGTTTTTAAAAATTGTTCCTATAGTCAATGTCAATGCTATATGCAGTTCTTTCTTTGTAAGCCTTGAGAAAGGACTTTACATTTTTCTAGGAAAAGATGATGAGGCTTCCATTTGAAATGTGTGCTTGTACCAAGGAGCATCCAGCTTTGGGGAATGGTAGTGGAAGGAATAATTCTTCATTCTTGGATGTTCCTGCTGATTTTAAAACAGATAATTAAATTACATCCTTTTAATAACTTAGCATTATGAGACAATCTCCTAGCATAGTTTGTGGGTGCAAAGATGTAAAAATTCGCTGATTTTTGAGATAATTTTTTGTATTTCAGGTATTAAGTGAAGAAGGCTTTTTGCTTACTCCCTGCTGGGGCTTGGCATGTAGGGTCCTACTTACATTTAGCTTTTGTTTTTTTCTGATTAAGTAGGAGACACTCTTCAAAGAAAATATCAAAGTCAGAGAAACTAAACCAGAAAAAAAAATCTCTGATTTCTGGGTGATAGGTAGAGCACTGGGCATTTGTAGTCTTAATTTAAAGAATAGTGATGCTTTTCACAATTTATTTACCTTTGATTTGAAGTGACCACATAGTCTCAGATGTCACCTATCTTCAAAGTGTGCTTGGGATTCTGGGACCATTCCAAGCTTTATCTACATAGAAACCAATGACTACTAGGGGCCAGAAGCCTTTTCTCTTCCAGTTCATCACTGTCCACTCTTGGAGAAGGGTCTTGACCCATGGTGGTTCTTGGTAGGAAGGGGGAGAGGCAAGAGGGAGAGTTTCAACAGGCAGTTCTCCACCTTACTCCATTTTCATCCCAGGATCTAGGCTTTTTTATTTCATAATTTCTCATTCAGATGACGGTAATTAGTGAGAAAACATACTCTGCTTCCCAAGGATTTTTTGTTAGTGATATAAAAGGTACTAATCTACTGAGCCAGATCATTGGTTAGGAAGACCAATGGGAAGAGAACAGCAGAACTGGCACCTTGTCCTCTTTACCCTGAAGTATTTGGAGCCCCCAAGAGATCACGTAGCTTCTGCACCAACCTTGTCTATATCACAGCTGCTTCTTGCATTAATGGAATGACAAATAAAAAGAAACACACTCTCTTTTTCAAACATTTTAGGGAGCATATTCACATGTGAAATCTAAATCAGCGTCCTGGTATGTTACACAGATAAAATATGTGAAATAATCCCTTAGGTAGTTTGATTTTTTTTGTTTGTTTGTTTGTTTGTTTTTGGTGAAAAGACTTCTTTTCTCTGCCTTCTGGGATTTTTCTAATACAATTGGAAGCTACTTAAGTATCTGATCACTAAATTCCTTCTCATTCTAACAAGTGATTTTTCTATTTTACACAGAACTAGAAATAGGTCAGAATCAGTAAAGAGTCAGTCTAAACTTTCCCTTACATCTAGGACAGTTGCTAAATCTGTTATGCAGGGCAATTTTCAGTTTCTCTATAATTCTTACAATTCTGTATGGCAACTTGGGAAATATATTCTTGCACCTTCTGAAGAAAGTGACTGTGCCCACACAGCTTCATAGTGGGTTGCATCAGGTACATTGTGCTTGAAGGGTCCTAGCCCAGTGTGTGGTGTGCTTAAAACATTGTCTGAAACAGCTGTTTTCCAGATGCACAGCAGTGGTTTTGAATAGACCACATTAGAGTTTGATCCATACTTCATTATTTGGATTTAAAATGTGCAAGCCTGGCAGACTTGGAGTGGCCAACTATCTTGTTTTAGAGCTTATTTATCCTTATGTAACTGTAATTGTGACGTGTGAGTGTAGATTCAGCCATCTTTAATAGTGAAGATCTACTTGCCAAACCTCTATACTGACGACTTTGTGTCCATTTAAATTAATGAATTTTTATTAGATGAGGTTAAATTTGTTAATTTTAATTTCTTTTTTTAAAAAAAAGATTTATTTATTTGCAAGGCAGAGTTAGAGAGAGAGAGGCAGAGGCAGAGAGAGAGAGAGAGAGAGGTCTTCCATCTGCTGCTTTACTCCCCAGATGGCCTCAATGGCTGGAGCTACATCAATATGAAGCCAGGAGCCAGGAGCTTCTTCCAGGTCTCCCACGTGGGTGCAGGGGCCCAAGGGCTTGGGCCATCCTCCACTGCTTTCCCAGGCCATAGCACAGAGTTGGATCAGAAGTGGAATAGCTGGGACTCGAACCGGTGCCCATATGGGATGCTGGCAATGCGGGTGGCAGCTTGATCAGGCCACAGCGCTGGCCCCAATTTTTTTTTTTATTTCTTTTTCTCTTTTTTCAAGGCATAGGAAGTGCAGTGATGCTTCTGTGATATGTCCTATGTGGAATCAGTAGATGCATTTGCTTATCCTTTTCTTTGCACCAAATATTAGAAGTATGTATAAGAGATTTTGCTTATATTATGGTTCTGATTGGGAAATTCTTATGTAATTAATTCTGTACCTATTTGCATTCTCTTTTTATCATTGGCAACACATATCCTGTGGCCATGTGCTGTGCCTGGGGTGATCATGAAAGTCATTCTTGAAGTTTTCTATTCACATGTCAGTGGGACAGGTTGCCTTTTTTTAAAACTTCAGGCCAAAGCACATTTAAGTACTTTTTATAAAAGCAGGCTTACCTAATCGTTTCTTTTATTAATTATGTACCCAGTATCCTTATGAAGGACAGTTAAAGGGATAGAGGTTTGAGGAGAAAACAGATGAGATAGGGGACATTTCAAAGGAATTGTATTAATTTTCACTACTGATAAGTAAATCCTTTTTTCTTCTTCCTCTTGGAGTTTCTTCACAGAGCTGTTTGGACGGTTTGTTAAATGATCTCCTCAGATGCTACAGCATAATTCTATAAACTGGTTTCAGACAACAGGCATGCTTTTATCCTGTTCAGTTTTTACAACTTTTTTTATTTTGGACTATTTCAAACGTAGTTCAAAGCAGAAAATATATAATGAACTTCATGTATCTACTGCCTTAGCCACAACAGCTTCTATCTTATGAGTACTCCTATTTTATTGATACCCCCTCAGCTTCTGCACCTTATTATTTTGAAGCTCTTCAGGTGTCATTATCACCTTGTCTGTAAATGTCGTAGTTTGCTTCTTAAAAGATAGTCTTTTGAAAAAAACTTACAATGCTAAATGTTCAATCTAATTGTTAATATTATAATTACTCAGTGTTTATACTTCCCCCAGTGAGTCGTATAATGTTTTTTACAGTTCACTTATTCAATTTAGAATTCTAAGTCCATGCATTACAATAATTGTTAAGGCTGTTTCATTTTTTTAATCCTATTTAACTGGATAGGAATCTATCAGCCAACCATCTACTTCTCTAGCCCTCTCCATTTCCTTGTCAGTTATTTGTGAAAAAATAGAAAGTTTACTGTGAATGGTCATTGCCTTTCTTATTATTAAGTAGTAAATTCTGATACTCTAAATTCTAACTGCCTTCTTCATTGGTTCACTAGAATACTTCTCTTACGGAGAATCTTATCTTCAACTGTTTTATGCCCTGAGCTCTATTTCAGGAAGAGCACAACCAAGATCTGAGATGGCTTACCAAAAAATAAATTTATTTATGTATTCACTTATTCATTTTTATGAATTCATGCATTGAAACAGTTTTATATTTTCATCCATTGTATTAATTCTTATCACTGTTCAAATTGTCATATCTTTGATCAATGGGAGCTTTAACAATTGACTTCCAAATCCTTTTGATGAGACTTTAGAAGTTTTGGATGGCACATTTGCTGAGAGCTAGTCTGGGCCTCCCCCATCCTTTATGCTCAGCCTTGGACCTTTAAGGGTATTTTGACATCACAAATGCTAGTTGAGCTCTTTGCTATTTCATTATTCACTGTTGGAGCCTTTTTTGGTTTCTACATTATATGTTTGCATTTGGATTTCAGGATACATAGAAAGCTGGGTTGATACTGATTCATCCCCCTTAAGACTGCAGAATTTTTGCTTTCTTTAACGTTAGATCTGCACGTTCTTTCTCCCACTCTTATAATCTTGGTTCTAAGTGACATCCATGTAATTATTTACTTATCTGCTTTTCTCCAAAGTACATGCACAACAGTTCAGAATACTGTCAACACTACCACAAATAATAGGAGTACCAAAAACATGGTGTTTGTGTTCTTATTTATTTGAATTTGTTTTGTTTTATAGCTTCTTTCTTTTTTGTGTATAATGCACTGGTTCTGAACAGTTAAGTTGTGCTTAAAGATCACTGGGAATAGTTGTCTCTGTGAGTCCACCACCAACTCGATACATGGTTGGGATCGATCGTTTCATTTTTATTTTCTCTTTTGAAAGAAATAACTTTCATTTATTCAAACCCTTTTTTGTCTTTCAGTTTTACATTTTTTTGTCTTCTAGTATTAGACATTTGTTAAGTTATTGCTGAAATTAGTTCATTTTATTTGAAAGAGAGGGAGAGAAGGGGTGAGGGAGAGAGGGAGATAGAGAGAGATCTTCCACCCACTACTTCACTCTCTAAATATCCGCAGCAGCCAGGACTGGGCCAGGTCGAAGCCAGGAGCCTTGAACTCCATCCTGGTATCCCCAAGTGGGTGACAGAGACCCAAGTACTTAAGTCATCACCTGCTGCCTCCCAGGGTATGCATTAGCAGGAAGCTGGATGGGAGGAAGAGCCAGGATTCCAACCATGTACTCTGACAGAGGATATGGGCATCCCAAGTGGAGATTTTAATCACTGCACCAGATGTCCACTCTTCAAGTAATTTATTGTTTTTCCAGTTATCTCCATCTTCATTTGGGTATTTAGGCCCTTTAAACCTATCCTCATTAACTATAAATGTTCATTTTTTTTATTTTTTACCATCTTCTGTTGCTATTATCACAGTATTATGTATACTCTAGAGAAATATGCAGTAATTCTAGGAATGTTTCTATAATATGATGATTGATAGCATATTAATAACACCGAAGATAATAAATAACATTGCCTATTTTAAAGAATGTAATGATGTATCAAAAACTTAATCAAAATAGTTAGATAATGATCACTATCAAGAAAACATGTTGCTCTTCCATGGTGAAGCCACCCATTGCATCAATAGTAATGTTATGGAGTAGGGGGATTGGATTTTGATATGATCCCTTTGGATAAAATATATCTCATTTCAACTGACTTGGAGGATTTACTTAGAGCTTTGAGACTCTTTAGACTAGACTAGTGGTTCTTTTTCAGGACTAGTTTTTGCATACTATCCCTCTCCACATTTAGGACTATCTGGAGATAGTCCTAACACCTATTTGGTTGAGAATGGGCTGTTTCTATCTAATGAATATAGACCAGAGATGCTACTGAACAGAAGAGCCCTTCCCACTTTGAACAAAGAATTATCCAACCCAAAATATCAGTAGTGATGGGGCAAGAAGCCCAGAGTGAGAGTAATTATACATAGTGAATTTGTTGTTCTCTCTTCAGTTATTTTTAAAAAAATATTTATTTAATTTATTTGAAAGAGTTACAGAGAGAGGTCTTCCATCCACTGGTTCACTCTCCAAATGGCCTCAATGGCTGGAGCTAAGCCTATCTGAAGCCAGGAGCCAGGAGCTTCTTCTGGGTCTCCTACACAGATGCAAGGGCCCAAGGACTTGCGCCGTCTTCCACTATCTTCCCAGACCATAACTGACAGCTGGATCAGAACCAGAGCAGCCAGGACTCCAACTGGCGCCCATATGGGATGCCGGTACTGCAGGCCAGGGGCTTTAACCTGCTGCACCACAGCACCAGCCCCTTCAGTTCTATTTCTAAGGGATAGTGTGTATAATACTTATGTGATAGTTTTTTTTTTCAACACTATATTATATACACTCAGTTACTTTCTTTTGCATTTAGCATTTGTGCTTGCTTTGTGAAACAGTTTCCTCAATATGTACATTGCACATTGAGTATCTCTTATCCAGAACACTTAAGACCAGAGGTTTTGCAAATATCAGTTTTCTGGATTTTGGAATATTTGCACAAACTACTGGTTGAGCACCCTTATCCAAATATTCAAAATCCAAAACTTCCAAATGCTTCCAAAACTAAAACTTATCAAGTGTCATGTTGATGTTCCAAAAGAATTGCTTCTGGCAAATAATGAAGATTAAAAACAACTAAGTAAATGTCCTCCTGATCAGTCTTATTATTATCCTATTCCCTTGTTTTTTCCCTCCCTTACTCAGCAGCTGTTTATAAGTGCCAAGTAGCTGTAGGTCTAGGGGTGTAGAGTAATGTGCAAAGGCAGTTGTAGTCCCTGACGTCAAGAAGGCCATCATGTTTGGAAAGCAGATACTCAATGAGCAATAAAACCATGTGGCAGCAACTCCATTTGGTACAGAATCCTGGGAATGTCCAGCTTTTCCAGACATTTAAGCAGCTGGGAAAAAATCATAGCATTTATAAATGCCAGTGAATTAATATAAAAGAGACGAATTCAAAGGGCAATGTTGAAACTCTTTTTTTGGAGTGTAGAGCAGTTTGGACTTTATAAATCCATTTTAGTTTTTACATCTCTATGTTGAATTTTATTATTCTCATCACTGTTTTCATCATATGTAAACAGCACTTGAGAATGCCATCCTGGTAACATGTGTGCATATACCTGTTTTTGGTGAAAGAATTAGATCCATTTAAAAAATGTATGGTGAAATACTCAAGCTGAAATTGCTGATGAGGGTGAAGTGGTTGCAAACTTAAATATGGGTTCTCATGACACCAAGTAGATAGGGCTCATCCATGTAACTTCTTTAAAGCATAGTTCTTTACTGTTGGCATTCTCTGTAAGAGCAACTGATCTACTTTTGTTAGTCTTTTAAATTTCTTTAATGATAATTTATTTGTAGTGAGTTTATGTTTCCTCTCTGCTACTCACACCCATCTTCACTAGAGAAAAGAATTAGAGTTCTAGTATAACAGTGACTGCCTCGTTCTAAATAAAGAAATAAGGATGTATTTAGTGGGATAGGGTTAAGTAAGTGAAAGTTTATATTTTCTTTATACATTGTAGTATATCCTTTGTTATCCTTTGTTGTCTGACTCATTTTTTATTCTTTCTATAACTTTGTTTGCAAGTTAATTCTTTAAAAGCTCTGCCAAAGAAATGATTGGTGCTCCCTTAGTTAATTCAACTTTTCATTTTTCTCTAAGTCATTGGTTAGATATGAATAGTCTTTACAATGAATTGTGAGATTTAATCAGTGTAATGTAGTGGAATAATGATGTGCTTCCATAGATGCATTATGCTCATTACGGTGTATGGATATTTGTATCTTCAGCAGTTGGATGCCACTTTGTCATGTTTCTATGTTGAAGCATATATATTTCATGCATCTGCTTGCTTAGTTTTCCTGTGGCTTACCGTTTTACTTCTCTCTTTATATTTCATGTATGAATATATATATATATATATTTATATTCTGAGATTTAATAATTTGTATATTTTTAAGATTATATTTATTTACTTGAGCAGCAGATTTACAGACAGAGAGGGAGAGACAGAGAGAGATGTCTTCCACGCACTGGTTCACTACCCAGATGGCTGCAACAACTGGACCTAGGCTTATCTGAAACCAGGAGCCAGGACCTTCTTCTGGTCTCCCACGTGGATGCAGGGGTTCAAGCACTTAGACCATCTTCTACTGCTTTCCCAGGCCATAGCAGAGAGCTGGATATGAAGGGGAGCAGCTGGGACATGAACTGGCTCCCAAACAGGATTCCAGCACCACAGGTGGAGGCTTAGACCACTATACCACAGCACCAATCCCAATATTATGATATTAAACCACACAGTCTTCACACACGTAAATATATGCAGCAAGTACTCCACCGAGAGCTCTTCTTGGCACCAAGGTCCCAGACTTTATATTTGTCCCCAAATGACAAGTTACCAGTTCTGCACCAGACTATTATTAATAACTATTGGATGAATACTGCTAATTTATTGCTTGGATTATCCTAGCATTAGTCATAGGAGGCTCTTTTCAGTTGGCTGTAACGTCACTGTGATATAGCATTTTTTTCCAACTTTTATTTAATAAATATAAATTCCCAAAGTACAACATTTGAATTATAGCTGCTTTTCCCCCCATAACCTCACTCCCACCCGCAACCATCCCATCTCCCTCTCCCATCCCATTCATTATCAAGATTCATTTTTGGGGCCTGTGCCGTGGCTCACTTGGTTAATCCTCCACCTGTGGCACCGGCTACCCATATGGGTGCTGGGTTCTAGTCCCAGATGCTCCTCTTCCAGTCCAGCTCTCTGCTGTGGACCGGAAAAGAAGTGGAGGATGCCCCAAGTGCCTTAGGTGCCTGCACCTGCGTGGGAGACCAGGAAGAAGCACCTGGCTCCTGGCTTCAGATCGATATAGCTCCAGCCCTAGCGGCCATTTGGGGAGTGAACCAATGGAAGGAAGACCTTTCTCTCTGTCTCTCTCACTGTCTAACTCTTATCTGTCAAAAAAAAAAAAAAGATTCATTCAATTATCTTTATATACAGAAGATCAACTTAGTATATACTAAGTAAAGATTTCAACAGACTTCACCCACACACTCAAAGTATAGAGTACTGTTTGAGTAGTAGTTTTACCATTAATTCTCATAGTACAACACATTATGGACAAAAGTCCTACATGGGGAGCAGGTGCACAGTGACTACCGTTGTTGATTTAACAATTGACACACTTATTTATGACGTCAGTAATCACCCGAGGCTCTTGTCATGAGCTGCCAAGGCTATGGAAGCCTCTTGAGTTCACCAACTCTGATCTTATTTAGACAAGGCCATAGTCAAAGTGGAAGTTCTTTCCTCCCTTCAGAGAAAGGTACCTCCTTCTTTGATGGCTCATTCTTTCTCCTGGGATCTCACTCACAGAGATCTTTCATTTAGGTCATTTTCTTTTGCCACAGTATCTTGGCTTTCCATGCCTGAGAAACTCTCAAGAACTTTTTAGCTGGATCTGAATGCCTTAAGGGCTGATTCTGAAGCCAGAGTGCTTTTAAGGCATTTGCCATTCTATGAGCCTGCTGTGTATCCTGCTTCCCATGTTGGATCGTTCTTCCTTTTTAATTCTATCAATTATTATTTGCAGACACTGGTCTTATTTATGTGATCCCTTTGACACTTAATCCTATCTTTTGATCAATTATGAACTTAAACTGATCACTTTATTTATTTTTTTTAATAATGCTTTTATTTAAAGAATATAAATTTCCAAAATACAGCTTATAGATTACAATGGCTTCCCCCCCATAACTACCCTCCCACCCGCAACCCTCCCCTTTCCAACTCCTTCTCCCCTTCCGTTCACATCAAGATTCATTTTCAATTCTCTTTATATACAGAAGGTCAGTTTAGTATATATTAAGTAAAGATTTCAACAATTTGCCCTCACATAGCAACACAAAGTGAAAAATACTGTTGGAGTACCAGTTATAGTATTAATTCACAATGTATAGCACGTTAAGGACAGAGATCCTACATGATATATATATTTTTAAATTGATTAATTTTCTATGCAATTTCCAATTTAACACCAAGATTTTTTAATCATTTGCAATTATCTTTATATACAGAAGATCGATTCAATATATACTATGTAAAGATTTCATCAGTTTGCACCCACACAGAAACACAAAGTGTAAAAATACTGTTTCAGTACTAGTAATAGCATTATTTCACATTGGATAACACATTAAGGACAGATCCCTCATGAGACGTAAGTACACAGTGACTCCTGAAGTTGATTTAACAATTTGACACTCTTGTTTATGGCGTCAGTAATCTCCCTAGGCTCTAGTCATGAGTTGCCGAGGCTATGGAAGTCTTTAGGGTTCGCCAACTTCGATCTTATTCCGACAGGGTCATAGACAAAGTGGAAGTTCTGTCCTCCCTTCAGAGAAAGGTACCTCCTTCTTTGATGGCCCCGTTCTTTCCACTGGGATCTCACTCGCAGAGATCTTTCATTTAGGTCTTCTTTTTTTTTGTTTTTCAGAGTGTCTTAGCTTTCCATGCCTAAAATATTCTCATGGGCTCTTGAGCCAGATCCGAATGACTTAAGGGCTGATTCTGAGGCCAGAGTGCTATTTAGGACATCTGCCATTCTATGAGTCTGCTGTGTATCCCACTTCCCATGTTGGATCATTCTCTCCCTTTTTGATTCTATCAGTTAGTATTAGCAGACACTAGTCTTGCTTGTGCGATCCCTTTGACTCTTAGACCTATCAGTGTGATCAACTGTGAGCTGAAATTGATCACTTGGACTAGTGAGATGGCCTTGGTACATGCCACCTTGATGGGATTGTATTGGAATTCCCTGGCACGTTTCTAACTCCATCATTTGGGGCACAAATGATTGAGCATGTCCCAAATTGTACATCTCCTCCCTCTCTTATTCCCACTCTTATATTTAACAGGGATCACTTTTCAGTTAAATTTAAACGCCTAAGAATAATTGTGTTTTAATTACAGAGTTCAACCACTAGTACTAGGATAAAAAAAAATACTACAATGGATAAAGTATTACATTGTACAACAACAGTCAGCACAAGAGCTGATCAAGTCACTGTTAAACTGATCACTTTAACAAGTAAGATGGCATTGGTACATGCCACCTTGATGGGATTGAATTGGAATCCCCTGGCACATTTTCAGCTCTACTATTAGGGGTAAGTCCAAGTGATATAGCATTTTTAAAGTACTTCTTTATCTTCTAACACATGCTCCCTGCTCATGTTGCAGTTATCCTACCCCATCCTAGAATCAGCCCTTTCTCTAAGGAGCCCTGGTTTCTTTCATTGGAGGTATTAGAATATAAGGTCTGATTGCTAGATGGGCTTAAATCAGGTATATCTGTGTATCTATGATGATCTCTGCATCCTTCTCTCCATGTATATTTATTAAAATAGACAGGAGTTTGTACTGACACCTCCCATTTCCATCCAACACCACAGGATTCATTCTGGTCTTCCCCCTTATTTCATTCTCTGATTGTGAGAAATGTGATTCTCTTTATCTGCTACAGATTCATTTGTTTTTTTCAACTCTAGTAGACATAAATAGTAACTTGGAATTGCTAACCCACACCTTGTAAAAAAGCAATTTACCAGCTAGAGGACAGTATCTGTTTGCAGTTCTTGTCTTTAGCTTTACACCAACCTGTCTTTCAATTTGTTTTCCAAAATTCTTTAGGTCAACTTCTTCTTTCTTTATACCCTCTAGTGAGGTTCTGTCCTGTATTTATTGTGCAATTGACTCATTTGTTAGCTCTGCAGTTTATCCAGGGCTTCACTGGCATTCTGGTTAATTATTTTTTTCTTTAAAAAAATTGCATACAATCAAGTTTACCCTTTGTGGGATATACTTCTTTGGGATTTGACAAATGAATAGAGTCCTGTATCCACCACATCTGTAGCATTTTAAGTATCTTAAAATTGTCCTGAGTAGTCCCTTTGATTTCAAACTGCTCAACCTAATCATGGACAAAGATTTGTTTTCTATCCTTATAGTTTTGCCTTTTCCAAAACACCACATAAATAGAGTAATATAGCTTGTAGCCTTCAGAATTCAACTTCTTTCTCTTAGCCAAGTATTTTTAAGATTCACCTGAATGGTTGCACGGATCATTGGTTCATTCCTTTTTATTGCTAATGTTCCGCTATGTGGTTGAACCAAAAGAGGTTGTTTATCCATTTACCTGTTTAGGGACATCTGGTTGCTGCTTATGAACAAAACCACAATCAATGGTAGGATTTTGTGTGAACGTTTTCAGTTTACTTGAGGAAATACTTAAGAAATTGAATTGCTGGGTCATATGGTAAATGTATCTCTAAAAAATCTGCCAAACTTTGTTCCAAAGTAGCTATACCATTTTAGATTCAAATGAGGAATGAATCACATTTCTTGTTACTCTGCATCCTTTGTTAGGCTCTAATTTTTCTTTTAGGATTTATTTATTCATTCATTCATTCATTCAAAGAGATACCACTTACCTAGAAGCCTTTTTTTTTTATGTTAGATTTATTTATTTGAAAGTCAGAGAGTTACACGGGGAGAGGAGGAGAGGTAGAGAGATATAGAGATAGAGAGAGAGATCTTCCATCCGTTGGTTCACTCCCCAATTGGCTGCAACAGCTGGAGCTGCACTGATCCGAAGCCAGGAGCCAGGAGCTTCTTCTGGGTCTCCCACGTGGGTGCAGGGGCCAGAACTTGGGCTTCTACTGTTTTCCCAGGCCATGACAAAAAGCTGAATTGGAAGTGGAGCAGCCAGGACTCAAACTGGTGCCCATATAGGATGCCAGCACTGAAGACAGTGGCTTTACCCGCTACGCTACAGTGCCAACCCCTGTTTATTTATTTAAAAGTCAGAGTTACACAGAGAGAGAAGGAGAGGCAGAGAAAGAGATCTTCCATTCACTGGTTCACTCTCCAATTAGCTGTGGCAGTTAGAGCTGCGCCAATTCTAAGCCAGGGGCCAGGAGTCTCTTTCACATCTCCCATGTGGGTGCAGGGGCCCAAGGGCTCAGGCCATCCTCTACTACTCTCCCAGGCCACAGCAGAGAGCTGGAATGGAAGTGGAGCAGCTGGGACTCAAACTGGTTCCCACATGGGATGCCAGCGCTGCAGGCAGAGGCTTAGCTTACTATGCCACAGTGCTGCTCCAGCTTTTGTTATTGACAATTTATTTTAGGTATAAAGTTGTATCTCACTGTTATTTTAATTTGTATGTTCCTAATGAGTAATAATGCTGAACATATTTTCATATGATCCTCTTTGGTAAAATGTCTGTTTAGGTCTTTTGACCAGTTTTCTTCAGTTAGGTTGAGTTTTAAGAGGTTTTTCTTGTATACAAGTGGGTTCAACCCCTTTAGCAGATATATAATTTTTGAGAATTATCTCCCAGTCTCTGGCTCTTCTTTCATTCTCTTCAGTGCCCTTTATAGAACAAAAGATCTTAACTTTTATAAAGTTATCAATCTGTCTTTTATGACTCATGCTATTGGTACAGTTGGATCTAAAAATTCAATGGTAAATCCAAAGTCATGTAGACTTTTCTCCTGGAAATGTTCTGCCTTTACCTAGTGACTTGATCTTTCCATCTGTTTCAACCCAAAAGTAACATCCTTGCTTATTTTATTATAAATCTTCCAGATCATTAACTTACCATCTATACTTAATACATCCTATGAAGTTTGCCTGCATCCTTACAAGTTACATATTTACTTACTATCTGTATATAGCTTTAAATGTTTATTTACTTATTTAAATTTACTTTAAAGACAGAGGGAGAAAGAGAGAGAGATCAAAATCTTTCATCTGCTGTGCTGGTTTACTCACCTTTAAATGCCTCCCATGTTGGTGCAGAGGACCAAGGCGTGGGCCATCTCCATTGCCTTCCCAGGCCATGGCAGAGAGCTGGATTGGAAGTGGAGCAACCAGGACTTGATCTGGTGCCCAAATGGGATGCCAACAATGCAGGCAGTGGCTTTACCCACTGCACCACAACACCGGTGTAGCATTTTTATTAGTTTCATCTGTCTTATTATTTTTCTTGTTTTCTATAAAAGATTTAAATATTCTCACATAATAAAATCAGAGCACATCACAATGTTTATCTAAGTTATTATGAAAAATTTTTAGAGTATAACAAATGCTTTATATTGTGATTTCATAGCGCATTGCTGCCAGTTGTGTCATTTGCTAGGATAATATTAAGCCAAAAGTCTCATATATTTGTTTCCATAATAATGATTCACTTAGTGTGCACGAGAATAAGAGTCAAAAGCCTTCTTGCTTTTGTGTATGTGAGTGTAAGTATTTGAAAATAATCTATTTGCCAGTGATAGAAGACAAGATAATCTGGTTCTTTGAAATGTATTCTAAAATTTTTTTACTTTAATGTGGCTAGTGTATTAATGGGTCTCATAAGATGTCTACAAATGTAGCTTAGATACATTTCCAGAGGAAAATAATGATTAAATATGAGTTTTATAAAAGGCTTAATAGTTTCATCAAAAGGAGAAAAAAATCTAAATATTGTATAGTGCTCTGCAGGTAGTAAAGTACTTGCTGAAAAAACATAAAATACTACTAATAAGCAAAAATGAAGGATAGCAAGAGCACTGGTAATAATTTTAATAATATTAACAGCACTACTTACTGAGCACTTTCTGCATCTCAGGCACTATACTAAACTCGACCCCTTATATCCATCATTGAATTTAATATACAACGTATCACTGCTTTTCATCTTGTGCTCATGGGGTTGTATAAATAGATACAAGGTAGCCTGGTTGCATTGCCAGAAATTATTGCTACTCTGAGACTGTTAGTGTAGATCAAACTCTCTTCCTTCGTGATTGTCTTCAAACAGCTGTTTCTGGCTCTACCTGTACTAATTCCTGAACTATTCTGATGGCCAGAAAGAGAAATGTTAGGATTATTTTTACTTATCCCAAAATCTCAATTATTTTAAAGTTACTGTTTTATTGTCATTGCATAGTCACCAACACTAACAGCTTTGTGATTGTGTCTACCAACTTTTCTACACTATCTACCACATGGTCACGAGGTGTAGCTCCAGGCATTCAAGAATAGAAACATATTCCTTTCTTGCTTCAAGTTTTCTGTTAACACCCTATTTCCCATTGCCTTTGGGACTGTGACCTCAGATGCCATGTCAGCCTCATTTCCCACCTCTCTCTTGTACTCACCCTCCTGCTTCCTAGTTCTGTAGATACATCAGGATCTCTTAAACATTTTTTCCTTTCTTCCTGTAATTTTCTTCATTTAGTGGCATTCCATCATAAATTCTGACACATTTTTTAAGACCCAACTCAAATATCTTCTTCCTTTTTTTTCCTATGTTTATTTTACCAATCTCCATCCCCATCTCTTTGCTTCTGTTTTACCCAACACAGAAACTCTGACAAATTTAATATATGCTCTTAGTTACTCAAATTTATGCCAAGATAATATAGTATCATTTTGTTTGTATATATATAAAATTTATGTATATTATAGCATGCTAAATTTTCCTGCTTCCTTTTTTAGTATACAATAAGATTTTTTTTTTAAACCCAGAAACCTTTTGTTTTTAAGGTGTACAAACTTCATACATTTCATAAATACAACTTTAGGAACATAGTAATTCTTCCCACCCCACACTCCTCCCCTTCTTCCTTCCCCTCTCCTATTCCTGTTCTTATTTTTTACTAAGATCTCTTTTCGATTAACTTTATGCACATAAGATTAACTCTATACTAAAAGTATCTTCTTGTGAAGTTGACTTTGACATGTATTCTCTTCCTTACTGTATCCTGAGAAGAGTTGATTTTTTTATGTGTAACAAACATTTTCACTTTGGATTTATAAATCTGTCTCACATTGTTAGTGCATCCCCACCGTTTCATTTTTACCCCCTTGGCCCAGTAAAACCGTCATTCCAAAGAATTAAATAGTGAGTCTTCCCTTTTTCCCTTCCCCATGTCCAGAGAGCTCCTGCCCTCATTTCGCATGTTTTACCTGAAAATGATTCTTGATTTTCTCCCCATTTATAGTCTCTTTTTTTAATTAAAAGAACTAGATCAGTGGTTTTCAAACATTTTTTAGGTGATACCCTTTTTGCAAATGGAAGCTGTAAAATACATGTATGTGTAGATGTTTACCACATTTAAGGCGGTAAACATGGGGAGCTTCGAGAGGTACTATGGCACTTCGGGGAAACACCTAAGGCTCCAGGAAGTGTGATTTGAAAACCATTGCCTCAGTGTTAGCTTTATTTGTGAGTCTTCCTAAGTTTTTAAAATTTTAAAAATTTATTTATTGAATTTATTTGGAAGGCAAAGAGAGAAACCTACACAGAAAGAGACAGAGAGAGAGCTCCCATCCATTGGTTTACCTCCTAAATGCCACAACAGGCAGGGATGGGCCAGGCTGAAGCTGGGAGCTGAGAACTCCATCCAGGTCTTCCATGTGGATGGCAGGGACTCGTGTACTTGAGCCATCTGTGCTGCTTCCTGAGTGTGCATTCTCAGGAAGGAGGAATCAGGAGCAGGGCAGGACTTGAATCAGGCACTCCGGCATGTATGTAGGTGTCCTGTGTGGCTCTTAATCCCTGGGCTAACCTCCTATCCCAGTCCTAGGTCGTTCTTTACATTACTGCAGGAGTGATCTTTCTAACACACAAATCAAGTTATTTCTCTGGCTCAAATTTCTTCAGTTATTCTCCATGTCCTCAGCTCACATGTGAGCTTCTTGGAAGCTAAGCAATGTCTTTTTCATCTTTATGTCCGTTGTCCCTGGCATAGGCTTGTTGCCTGGTATCCTGGGTGCTCCAATAGTTTTATAAATAACAGGGGACCATTCATCGTTAGCATTCTTCATTATTCCAGTGACTTTGCTTTATGTGTCTTGGCAGCGCCGGCCTCTCACTTACTCAGATCCATGCTGTCCTGCAGGCCCAACTCAGATTTTCACTTCCTTGTTTAAATCCATCAGCTTTAGCAGCCTCCATCATCTTCCCTTTCTTTGGTTTTCAAAGCATCTTAGTGTTCTCATAAATAACAACTACACAATGTACTGCAGGTATTTAGTGCACTGGTTTTGTTACCTCTGGGTGACATAACTTTTCCTAAAAGTTACTGGGGAGTGGGGTAGAGTTGCTGGGAGAGAGAGAAAGAAAAAATGAAGGACTTCCAAAGCACCTTCTTAACTAGCAGACTATGCATTGCAATGCCCAGAGGAGAAAATCCTCCTTATAGTTTGGGTTTCTAAATCAGCCAGAAGTAACAGTTTTTAAGCTTATGCTTTAGTACAGTTGTGTAGCCAAACAGTTTTATTTTTATTTCACAACACTTTGTAGAGTGAACGATCTAAGTCTTTGTTTTATTTATGTCTTCTGAACACAAAATTGGTGTTAAGTCATTTCATAGCCTGCAAATCAAACAGAAATCTTTTGGAAAGTGCATGCAGTGAATTAGAAGTATTCAGTATGATTTTTTTACTGAGTCCTTTTCAGTTGCTTTTTGAAGAGGAATATTAAAGCGTTATACTCTCACATTAAGATCTGTTGATATAATACACTTTATTCATTTTCTATTCCTCGTGTTTTTTTTTTTCAGTAAGCATGTTTCTCTTCCTATAAGTATGTCTTGTGTGACAACTATTTTCTAACCAAAAAGAAATAAAGAAATAAAAATACTTGTTAGAAAAAATATATTTCATTTCTTTAAAAACTGAAGAACAAAAGTCATGTTACCAAATAATTATTATATTCTTATTTAAGCTTGAAGATGTTGTGCTTTTATTAAACTGTACTTTATTTCTCTAGTTGTGGCCATCAGTAAATCACTGATTTTTGATGCATTGAAATCATCTTTATTCAATATAAGAGATAAATACCTTCAGCGGTTCTAACAGGCAGATTTTTCTACAAGACAACATCTATACAGTTATATTTTGTATTTTTGATGTTCCTGCAGAAGGAAAAGTGGATACTGTGTCTTTAATGGAAAGCAAAAGGTTATCTTTCTATGGCCTTTGTGTGTATGTGCTGATGTGGATGTAGGCAGCCAGACAGGCAGTGTGTGCAGAGAGACTCGGGAACCGGCTGCGGATCGATAGAAGTGGTGTGAAGTGAATTAATGTGAGGCAGGCCGTCTGTCTGTCATAAGGATTGTGGGGAATGTGGGGCAGGGTTGGTCAGTCACTGCAGAGATCTGCTTCCAATAAATTCAAGGCTTCTGCCTGAAAAGAAACTACAGATACGCACATACTCCCTTCCTTATTGTTAAATTTGACTTCATTCAAAGTAAACGCTCTGCTCAAATTATTGCCTCCAGTATACTTTAATTGGACCATTGGAAAACCACAGTTGTGAGACCCTAATGAAATAACAATACCTGCTGTTCTTTCAGATCTATTCTTCCCATCTCAGTGGAAATGGATACTACTATGAGAATGAGAAATATAATTTTTGTTAATGTTTATAAATTTCCTAGCATATTTTTCATTCTCAGTCCTAATAATATTCTTTATATCACTTCCATCTAGTCTTCAATAAAGTAATAAAATCATAATGAACTGGAGTGGTTTTATATTCTAGTATTGGTTAAAATGCTTTGCTTTTAAGTGCTACTATATTAAAATGTCCTTGGTTTTCAAATTAATCACATGACTGTAGTCTTCTGAATTCATCTTATTTATCATTGCTCAGATATGATTAGCCAGTTGGAAGAAAGTATTTATAATTTATGAGCTTATGAAAGATAAGTTTTAGAAAAATAAAACTGATTTTACTGGTAGGGATAGTTGAGTATAATTTTATTTTGTTGATTTTGAAAACTCATTTCTTTATTTACATATTAAAACCAATTTTCTAAAGTTATTAACAAGGTTACATATGAAAAGGAAAGTTGTATGTGTACGGAAATCTCACAATGAAAAGTGATCTAAAGATTTATAAATCTAGATAGTAATTGTCATTGTCTTCTTTCTTGACCTGTTTCTGACTTTTGCAGCTGTCCTTAACCCCTTTCCTCCAGGCTTTTGCTGTTGTTTCCAAAATTAAACCAGTTTTCTGCTCCATTCCATTTTCCCCATTCCAACCCACACCCCACCCTGATTGCCAGTATAGCATCTATTTACAAAGATCTGTTATTTGGCATAATGTAAGTTCATTTTTAAAATGAATTATGAAATTCATTATTTAAATTCAAACTATGAAATCTGGATTTGGGGACTCACTGTGTTTTTAAAATATCTCACATCTTTCTATTAAGTTATTGTATCTGTTATATCTTTTCACTCTCTGTATCTCATATCTTTTTACTATATCTTTTTCCTTAGTGGTATCATTTTATTATTAAGTATACTGTTATTTTCAGTACATTTAAATAATGTGATTTGTGTCATGAAGTTGAAAGTATTCAATTTAATTCAAACTTTATTGAACCTTTATGAGATATTCAGCACTGCTCGCTCTCTCTCTATATATATATAAATGGGAGCTACTTTGAAAGTAAATAATAAATCTTCTAAGATTTGTTGGTGTAATTGGACAGATAAGCTCTTACATCAGGTATCTTATACAAACTCTTACATAAGTACCTTACATCAGGTAATATTGACATTTATAATCTTTATTATTAATATTCAAGAAACTGAATTTTCTATGTAAGAGTTTTCTAAGTAGCCTCTTTTTCATATTTTCTTGGAATTTTCCATCATTTTTTGATGGAAACTGATTTAACTGTGAAAAGCTTACACTTTTTATAGAAGAAAGTAAAATAGTTTTTTTTTCCAGTCTCTATGTTTCATTGAAAATAGCATTGTGTTGTGGCATAACTTTCAATTACCTTTTGTGACAGTGATGTAGCATATTCTATTGTCTCTTTTTAAAGTTATATTTACATAGGTATAGTATCCAGTATATAGTTCTGTGAGTTTTTTAATAAATGTGGATAATCATGTACCCACTCCCACAATCAAAATAGCAATTATTTTAGTCATTCCAATAAACTTACTTTATCTACCCATAGCCCCTGGACACTGCTGTTTGTTTCTTCTCCATAGTTTTGCCTTTTTACAAAATATCTGTTGTAATGTCGCTCTCTCACCATAAAGTAATAAAAGAGTATGTAACTAAATACTGTGAAAATTAAAAACAGCTAAATTGTGGCTGGGAATTTTTAAAATGTTATTATTCCCTCTTTTGCAGCTAATAGCCACTATGCTTAGAAATATTAAATAATGGAAGGTTTTTTATGACTCTTTTGCTATGATTCAATGGTCCAAAAGTCCAAAATGATAAACATCTATCATTTCCATAATGCAGACTGTTAAAATTAGTTGTAAATGAACTATGGAATTTAGATTTGAGGGTTGAGTATGCTCATTTGATCTCCTCATTTTCAGTATTTTTTCCCCTTCACTATCTTCCAGAAAAGGTTAAGAATTTTAGGTAGTTTGTCACCATCACAACATCATTCTTATGGGAGTTAGGATATTTAGTTGATCCTTAAAAATATTATTTATGTATGAATATATATATACATTTATATAAATTTTTAGATAGCCTAGAAGTTTTCACTTTGAGAATTACCAGAATGAGTCACAAAATCAAGAATATAATTTAATTTTTTAAAAATTAAAATTAGAACATATTGCCTACCTGACACAAGAAATACCCATGGGGAATTTTGCTTTCTGAATGTACAGATGTTCCAAGGGGCTCTTTTCCCCATTTGGCTCTTGCCACCCAGCTGAAACAGTACCAAAAGAATATACAGAAGTAGCAAGGATGTGTAGGTTAATCTGGAATGTTAGGAAACCAGCATTTTTTTAAAAGAAGCTGCATTGAGATTTGATTGTATTACTGTTACAATCATTCTTGGAAATGTATAAATCTGTGGCTTTTTAGCATATTCACAAAGTTTTGCAACCATCACCACAACCAACGTCAGAACATCTCCTTAATCACAGTGAAATCTTTGTACTGATTAGCATTACCTGCCCTCCATGCTTCCCACTATTCTTAGCCCTCAGCTAATCTACCAGCCTGCTTTCTGTCTAGATAGATTTGCCTGTTGTAGACATTTCATATAAATGGAAACATACAATAATACATTGTTTTGTGACTAACTTCTTTTGTTTAGTATAATGTGTTCAATGTTGTATCATATATCAGAATTTCATTTCCTTGTATTGCTGTATAGTACATCACAGTTTATTCATCAGTTGACAGATTATGTCTACTTCTTAGTTTTTATGGCTAATTCTGCTATGAACACTGGAGCACAATTTTTGTTTGGGTATAAGTTCTCATTTCTAGTAGTGTTATTGAGTATAGTCATGTGATAACTACATATGATAGCTGTATATGTGTTTAATATTTTTAAGAACCGTTGTTTACTGTTGAGTTTTGAGAGTTCCTTATATAGTCTACATTCTACTTCCTTGTTGGGTGTGTGCTTTGTGAATCTTTTCTCCCAGTTTATAGTGTGTCTTTTCATCCTATTAGGATCTATACAAAGCAAAAATTCAAAAATTTTTATTACGTCCACTGTGCAAATTGTCCCTTTTATGAATTATGCTTTTGGCATCTAGTCTAACCTTAGATTTCAAAGATTTTTCTTCTTCTTTTTTTTTTTGTGAAACTTCCACAGTTTTATATTTGACATTTGAGTCCATGGTTCATTTTGAGTGGATTTTTTTACAACGTGTAAGCCTTACATCAAGGTTCATTATTGTTCCTGTGGTGACCAGTTAGTCCAGCCTGTTATTTAAGAGATTATCTTTCCTTCAGTGAAGTACTTTCGTATTTCTGTGCTTATTTCTAGATTTTTCTCTTTTGGTACATTAATCTACTTGTTTATTCCTCTGCCAAACCCATGTCATTTTAATAACTTTATATTTGGAAATGGGGTAAACTGATTTTTTTCCATTCTTTTTCAAAAGTATTTTATTCTGTTTCCTTTGTCTTTTCATATAATTTTAGGACAATCTTGTCCTTATTTACAAAGACATCTTACCAAGATTTTGGTAGGAATTGCCTTTAACCGATATATCATTTTGTGGAAAACTAACATCTTTACTATGTTGCATCTTCCAATTCATGAAAATGTTATTTCTCTGCATTTCATTGGTTTATGTCTTCTTTGATTACCTTCATCAGTGATTTTAGTTGTCAGTCTACAAGTCCTGTAGATTGTTTTAGACTTAAAACTAATTATTTCAGGGAAAGGAGAGAGATGAGAGGGAATTTTCTGACAGAATTGATTCACACAACTGTGGGGGCTGAAAAGTTCCACACGAAACCATCTGAAGGTAGAGAGCCAGAGAAGCCAGGGGCAGGACTCAGTCCATATCTGAACAAGTCTCAGAACAAGGAGTGCCAGTGGCATAACACCCAGTTGTCTGAGAACCCTTCAGGCTGCTGGGGCCAGTTGCGAAGTCAAAGGCCTGAGAACCTGGAATACTCATGCCCAAAGGCAGAAGAAAAGAGTCCTGAGAGAGAAAACAAGTTTTTCTTTCCTCTGCCTTTTTATTCTACATGAAGTTATAGCTGATGGATGGCATCACTGTTTTCCAGTACATTTTTCACCAACTCCCATTCCAGTCTCCTCTGGAATCCTCTCACACACACCTAAAATAAGCCATCACACAGGAGCAAATCACTTCATTCTTTCCAAAATACATGTCTTATTTCCTTTTGTGTTATTGTTGCTTCTTGAATTGGTTAGAACTTTCATTGCTTTTCTAAATAAGATTGCTTCATTGCTGATCGTAGGGGGAAAGCATTCAGACTTTGACCGTTAAGTCTAATATTACCTATAGTGTTTTAGAAGGTGCTGTTTATTAGGATGAAGAAATTCCCCTGTATTCCTATTGTCTTTGTTTTAAATTTATTTATTTATTTGAGAGGTAGAGTTGGAGAGAGAGAGAGACAGAGAGAGAGAGAGAGAGAGAGACAGAGAGAGAGACAGAGAGAGACAGAGAGAAAAGTCTTTCATCTACTTGTTTACTCCCCAAATGGCCACAACAGCCGGAGCTGAGCTGATCTGAAGCCAGGAACTAGGAGCTTCTTCTGGGTTTCCCACGTGGGTGCAGGGGTCCAAATACTTGGGCCATCTTCTACTGCTTTCCCAGGCCATAGTAGAGAGCTAGGTTGGAAGAGGAGCAGCTGGAAATTGAACCAGTGTGCATGTGGGATCAGGCAATTCAAGAGGAGGCTTTAGCCCACTGCACCACAACGCCGGCCCTTCCTATTTTCTTAGAGGTTGTTTTATGTTGTTTTCTCATGATGAATATGGAATTTTCCAAATGATTAGTATCACCATGTGTGTATAATTCTTTTTATATATATTGCTGAATTCTATTTGTTTAAATCTTGTTAAGGATTTTTGACATTATATTTGTGAGAGGTTATGGTCTGTAGCTTTCTAAGTTTTCTTCTTTCTTCCCAGGATTTTGTAACTCTTACTTTATTTTGGAAAGCATTGATCAAAGAACCAATTTCAGCATATCTTGGTCTTCCAACCTTAAATACTTTGAAATATACATGCTTGCTCCTTAATTTCAGTCCTTAAATGCTGAATGAGCCGGACTTGAATACTTTACTGGCACAGCACAGGAGCTTTGAGGAGGGCTTGCTGGTGTTTAATCAGCGTTGTGTGACTCCAGGATTTCTCATGGTTATCCTGTGATGTTCCGTGATACCTCCCATCATACCCCCAGGAATTTAGCTCCTGGAAGGACATGGAGACAAAAGATAGTGGGAGTTTGAAATGAGAAGACAGACACCTCAATCCTGGTTCCTGGATTTATTACCTGTGCTATGTTGAGCAGTTATATAGCCCTTCTGATTAAATTAGGTGAATGCAGCTTTGTGTTCATTGAATCCCTTAATTTTACAGAAAAGAAAAGCAGTAATAATAATGATTATTACTAGCATACTTTTTTCAATATCTTTTCTTGGTTTCTCTGATCTTTTAAAAAATAATTTTATTTTATCTGAAAAGTAGGGGGGAAGACAGGCAGAGACCTCCCTTTTCTCTTCCAAGTACTAACCAGGCCCGACCCTGCTTAGCTGCTGAGATCATACAAGATGGGGCATGTTCAGAGTGGTATCGCTGTAGATGAGACCTCCCTTCTTCCAATTATCTTCCAAATATCTCCAACAGCTGGGCCTGGGTCAGGCAGATGACTGGGTCTGGGAAATCAATCCAGGTCTCCAGTGTGGTGGCAGGGACCCACATATTTGAGCCATCTCCTGCTGCTTCCCAGGTTGTACATTAAGCGGAAACTGGAATTAATAGTGGACATATGTGACTTAGACCTAGTGACTCTGATAAGGGTTGGAGCATCCCAAGAGGTATCTTCCCTGCTTCACCAAACACCTGCCTCTTCGAATCAGTTCGAATATTATCAAATGTTAAGGAATGAGACTGAGAGATTTCAAAGATTTATATTTTGATTTGATGACATGAAATAATGATCTTTAGGGTGGCATTGTGGCACAGCAGGTCAACTGCTGCCTGTGATACTGGCTTTCCATATGGGCCCTAGGTTCATCATGATGCTCCCCTTCCCGTCCAGTTCCCTGCCAATGTGTGCCTGGGAAAGCGGTGGAAGATGACCCAAGTGTTTGAGCCCCTGCCAGCCACGTGGGAGACCTAGATGGAGTTCTTGACTCCTTCCTTAAGCCAAGCCCAGCACTGGTTCTTTGGGTCATTTGAGTAGTTAACTAGTGGATGGAAGATTCTTTCTCTCTCTTTCTCTCTCTGTAACTCTGCTTTTCAAATAAAACAAATCTTTAAAAACAAAAATAGTGATCTTTGAGTTTGTATTTGATATCTATTTAGGAATTGAAATTCATCTTATCTACTTTTTGTGAGTATTTTACTAAAAGTTATCTTTAATTAATACTATTTTTCTAGTAAATCACCTCTTCTCTGTTGTATTTTATCTTGTTAATCCATAAATAAAATATTTCTGTAAAGTTCTACCTTTGTTATTTTCTATTCATCAGGGATCATACTCATTTTTTTAAAGTAACTCTGAGTGATTATGCTAAATGGTGTGTTGTGTTCTCTAAATTTAAGTCATTAGAACTTGGAAGTACCTTCTGGTAAGTCCATGTCTGGATCATTCACAATGGCTAGAATTGTTCCTCTGTTGATGCCTTTTGTGAACCAGAAGTAGGAAGGTTGAATTTCAAGTAGAAATATTTAGGTTAAAACATGTTGGAAGTGGCCGGCGCCGTGGCTCAACAGGCTAATCCTCCGCCTTGCTGCGCAGGCACACCGGGTTCTAGTCCCGGTTGGGGCGCCAGATTCTGTCCCGGTTGCCCCTCTTCCAGGCCAGCTCTTGCTGTGGCCCGGGAGTGCAGTGGAGGATGGCCCAAGTGCTTGGGCCCTGCACCTGCATGGGAGACCAGGAAAAGCACCTGGCACCTGGCTCCTGCCATCGGATGAGCGCGGTGCGCAGGCCGCTGGAGGGTGAACCAACGGCAAAGGAAGACCTTTCTCTCTGTCTCTCTTCTCTCACTGTCCACTCTGCCTGTCAAAAATAAAATAAAATAAAATAAAATAAAATAAATGTTGGAAGAAAATGAATCTGTGAATAATTCTAATTTTGATACTTTAAAATATTTAATGGATCCTTTATAGGCAATTACTAAAGTAATTGTTAAGATTGTTTGTTTAGAGGCTCAACTCCTAAAGGAATTTCTAATGGTGAGATTTTTCTCTACCAGGATTAAGCAATCCTGTTGATAACCATATCAAAATTATTGATACATCCTACTATCCATTGCCAAATTAGAAATAATGTGGTAGATGCAAATTGACAACAAAATAGATCAAAGATGGAAAGATAGATGAGCAAGGAAAAGCCATTTGTATGAGCTGACAAGTTCTCAGGTGATTTACAGAGAGGATGCTTTTGGTGCCCCCAATCCATTTTGCCTGCTTGCTTCTGTCAGGTTGTTTCAGTGTGATGATTATCTCACCTCATATCTAATTCTTTCATATAGGGAGATGTATTCTCTTTGAGCATCGCATTTCAGATCTCATTGTTAGAGCTAGGGCACAAATCTATGTTTTGTCATTATCCTTTCTCCCAACCCCCAAGTTGCAAACAAACCACTATTAAAAAGAAGTAGACTTTTAAAATAGTCATTCAATTCCTAGGTCTCCCCACTTTTTAGCACATTATGTCTAAATCAACTAAAGTAACTAGCAAAAAATATCAAAAGGAATCAGTAAAAATTAATTTATGTAAGCATCCTGTTTCTGTTTTTCCCATATCTAGGTTAAAAGCAAATGCAGTGTATGCTCCTGTGTATTTATACATACAAATAAGTAAAGCACATGTGAGTGTTTTGTCCAGTGATTTGTGTCTCTTCCTAATTGGGCTAAAGGTGTTGTGTTTATTTACATATTATATTCAAAACCGGCAAGTAAGCTTTAGCTTTAAACATCTTGGTGCACCTTTCTTCTCATGATTCTAATCAAAATCTTGTGATTCCTGTTTGCCATAGCTGGGGTCACAGCAGAAGCCATGCAGACTATCTCCACTGCTCCCGACACCTCAGGCCCTGAAGCCAAAGTCCAGGAGGAAGAGCATGACCTTGTGGATGATGACATCACCACGGGTAAGCCTGAACATCTTTACCATAATCTGAATGGGGCTTTGTTTAATATCGCAGAATGTTTTTGGGTCAGTTATAGTGGGACTAAGTATTCCGCTGGAAAGGATGGAAACTTGTGTTGATGGTGTATTCAGTTTTACAGGGATCTTTAATGTTCTGTTTGATCTTGAGGGAAAAAGAAATGGGAATGTTTGTTTGGTTCTGGTTTGCTCATTGTCATTATAACAATGAACCTGCTAGCTGTACACTTGATATCCTGGAGATCTGTAGTTCAGAGACTGGCATCATCACTGACGCTTTGGGACGTGTCCCTAAGGTCAGCAAAGGTTTTTCAGCTCTAAGTAAACTAGAGAATACTGAAGCTGTAATAGCGCGATGTACACTATAGACTGCTAAGGAAACTGATACTCTTTATACTTACATACAGAAATGAGTGCTGTCTTTTAAAAATTACTTGTTTGGATTTATTTATGTATTTATTTAGAGAGAGCAGATTTCATGTGTTTCATATATATAATTTTAGGCACATAAAGATACTTTTCCATGCTTCATTTCTCCCTCCTCTCTGGTTATTTGTTGTTGTTGTTGTTTTAATTTTTGCGATAACATGCTTTCATTTTACTTTATAATTATCTGCCTTTTCTATCACATCACAAGGCATAAAGTATTTTTAGGGGACCCACTTATGATAAATATTTAGCTTAGCTTTTTTATTGACTCAAACAAGTTTTAATTACTGGACATTCAGATTAATTTAGCTTAATTTCTTTGAATGCACAGAGGAACAAACAGCCTAATATCAATATTTGTAGTGCTATTAATAATGCTAAAAGTTTGCTTATAATGCAGAGTTAAAATTTAAAATCTGTCTATAAAATCTGTTATTATAAACCAATAAATACTCATTTTAATAGTAATCAATACTTTAAAAAGAAGCATGCCCAGAAAAATTAGTAAAATTGTCAGCTAAAATTACTGAAAGAAAAATAATGTAAAGGAAATGTTTTCTTATTTTTATTTATTTTCATTGTATTTGAATGTCAGGGAGGCAGAGAGACAGACAGAGATCTTCCATCAGCTGCTTCACTCCCCAAATACCTGCAAAAGCCAGGACAGGGCCAGTACAAACCTAGGAGTTAGGAACTCAGTTCAGGTCTCCCTTGTGGGTGGTAGAGACCTAAGTATTTGAGTCAACAGCTGCTGCCTCCCAGCTGTGGGAAACAGAAGAGCTGGCAGTTGAACCAGGCAGTCTTATATGAGGTGCAGATGCCCTAGACAGCAACCAAACACCCCATTTTTTTTTCTTTTAAACCTATGTGGCACATTTTCTACTTTCATCCCATACCATTTTTTTTTTTCAGTAGGAAAAAGGTGAAGGAATCTAATGATCTCTCTTGAACATTTTTTTAAATATTTATTTTATTTATTTGAAAGAGTTAGAGGGAGAAGGGGAGAGACAGACAGAGAGAGAGAAAGAGAGAGAGAGAGAGATCTTCCATCCACAGGTTTGCTTCCCAAATGGCTGCAACTGCCAGGGCTGGGCCAGGGCAAAGCCAGGAACCAGGAGCTTCTTCTGGGTCTCACACATGGATGCACAGGCCCAAGCTCTTCCACTGCTTTCCCAGGCACATTAGCAAGGAGCTGGATTGATAGTGGAGCAGTCAGGACCTGAACTGGCACCCATATGGGATCAGCATTGCAGGTGGTAGCTTTACCCACTGCGCTACAATGTCAGCCTCTCCCTTGAATATTTTCAAAGTCTGATTTTTTTTTTTGGTGTTTTTTGTTTTTTTAAATAACTGTCAAGGGTAGATGTCTAGTCCAATCATGTGACACCTGCTTCTCACATTGTAGTATCTGAATTTGATACCCAGTTTTGGCTCCTAACTCCAGCTTCCTACTAATGCTGTCTCTTAAAAGCAGTGTGTGAAAGCTCGAGTAATTGGGTACCTTACTTATGATCCAGCTTTCTGATAATGCACACCCCATGGTGTAGCAGGTAATGGATGAAGTGGTTAAGTCTCTGCCACTCATGTGGAAAACCCAGATGGAGTTCTGGTTTTCTGCCTTTGGTGTGGCCCAGCCATGGCTATTGTGGGCATCTGGGGAATGAAATAGCAGGTGGAAGATTTCTCTCTCTGTGTTGTTTGCCTTTCAAAATAAATAAACTTAAAAAATTGAAAAAACAAAAAATATGCTGCATGGTTCCACTGCTGAAAATAAGTATTGACTAAGGGAGCATCTTGCATCTTGTTTTGATTAAAGGTTTTATCATGATGGTGGTTATTACTTATTTCTTTAAATCCTTTTTAATTTATCAGTTCATTGATGAAAAATCACCAAATTTAAATGTAATTGATTTCCAGAACTTTCAACTTTTCCAAAATTGTGTGGTACTTCTACAGTTACAGAATTGTTTTGGTAGCTACTAAAAGAAATATATTTGGTTTGAAGACATTTTTATTATTTATTTTTTATTTTATTTGAAAGGTAGAGAATGAGAGGGAGAGGGAGTGAGAGAGGAGAGATCTTTCATCTACTGACTCATGCCCCCAAATGGCTGTAACAGCCAGGGCTGGGCCAGGTTGAAGCCAGAAACCTGGAACTCATGAAATATGAATTATGTGATACCAAATTCATGAATTGGCATTATAACCTATGGCTTTATATTTTATTGCCAACAAAAATCAAGAAGCTTAAACATGCAAGTCTATTTTGAAGAGGCAATAATGCTACTTATACTGTGTATTTTAATCTGTGAGAAGTTTGGTTTAATATATGTGACAAATAGTTTCATCAATTGATTTATTCATTTCATGGCATGAGTGCTAGATGCAAGAATGTTCAATATCCAAAGAATTTAAATAACTACACAATGCTTCCTTAACACATTGTCAAAGCAAGTAGCATGTGGTAGTCTGTATCTCATACGGGCTACCTTTAGATGCTGTTACTTGATTAAGCTGTGATATAGATTTTTGTGAAGGTTTAGAAGAAAACCATATTTCTTTCTATTGACTAGAATCCTATATAAATTGCATTATGAAAAATATGGTAGATGCATTGCTAGAAACCTGTTTCAAGCGCAATATTCTTATTTTGAGCTAACCAGCGTTGTAGAACCCCCTTACTACAAAGGTAAAACTTACCAGTAGCCATCTACTTTGAAATATCTGCCTAATATTGTTGATTTATTTAAAAGAAATTATTGTGATAATATCTCTTCATAAAATAACTACAAATTATATCATAGCAGGCAGTTGCCTGTATTTTGAGTGATTTTTTCTTTGTAAGCTATAGTTAGGGGTATGTGTATATAGTTGCATTAGTTTCATTTTTGCCATAACCTGGGACTTGATTCTTAGAAACAGTCTGATCAGGATAATAATTAAAACATAAGGTGTCATTTAATGGTTTTGCAAAAGGCAAAATAATCGTTCAAATTATTTCCTTTTGAGTGAGGATGAATGAGGCATTTTAAATATTATCTTTGACATTTGAATCCACACCTAGCAGTCTTTTTTAGTGTGTGCCTTATAAAAGTAAAGAAGCATGGATAAAGCCATGTTAAGTGTGAGTTTTGATCAATTGGAACTAATTAAATTTGTTTGAAATGAAGAGTCTTAACTGGAAAAGAACAGCTGGAAAAACTGGGAGGAAAAATTGGGTCTTGATTGTGACAATTCACCCTGTCATTTAAAAACTATGCTGCAGCTTCTTTCTTTCTCTTTCTTTTTAAAGCTAATATCTATTGATCGGTGCTACAAAGTAATGCCAGTGTGCGCTGGTCAACATACACATTCGGTTTTACTTAGCTTTTACCTCAAGGTTCATCAAATTCTTTCCTTTAACTACATGTTTTAAATTATATCTCATAGGCATATGAGTATTAGCCATTTTGATGGATTAATATTGTTTTTATATAGAAAATATTCAAACCTTTCCCACTTTTTAAAAAATATTGTACCACAAGCATGGGAAATGTATGTTCTTTTTCAGTGGAATTGCTTCAGGTTTTCTAATACTTTATATATTTAAAATCTGTATTAACAATAATATTATGTTTCCTTTAAAGTAAAAACAGTAGCATTAAAATTGTTTCTAGATATAATTTCAGAGTCTTAAGAATATTACTCTCTACCTGTGTTTCTTTCTGTATGTGTACTTTTATTTTTTGTATTAGGAATTCAGCAATATATAGACATAATATATAAGCAGTACTTATAAATAATGTGTTCTTATTTTCTTTATGCCATTAGTAGATCATATGCTTATTAATGCAACAAATATCACTAAAAACTGAGACACGTAGAAAGAAATATAGATGAATTCATTATCTCTTTTTTTTTTTTCGTTTGGGAAGTAGACCTTTTGTATGACTTAGTTAATATTCTTTTATGTAGCTTTCTTCATGTTGAAGAATGACATTCCGATTGTATATTAAGCAACACATTTTCTGAGTCTTGTATTTTAAAACAGCCTTCCCTTAATTGCAGGGTAAAACCAATTTTGGAAGGGTTGTGTTCACAAACGGGCATGTGTGTTCCTTTAAGAAAGTCAGGTATTGTTCTGAGTCATGCTTCAGTGTCCTGCCTCTTGTACAGTGCAGCAAGGACAAAAACTGACCACATAGCAGTGATGAAGGGTCAAGAGTCACTGACATTGTCAGAAAGGACTGCGTGAGACTACATCAGTGGCAGAGTTGACAGATTCAACTACTTACAACAGAAAATACAATGATATATGGATCCTAACGGGTGTGTTGTGTTGACTGTATTTCTTTGACTTTCTGAATTGTTTTTTTTTTTTTGAAAAATTTTAATAAGCTACATTTTAATTATACTTTCAGGGGCAAATTTCTCTCTCTATCTCTCTATCACTGTTTAGCAGATGCTCAGAAGAAATGTGTTTTGCTCTTGCTCTGTCTTTAGTTCTGACAGAACCCATGTGTGCCTGTCTTCCCCCCTACTCTTCAGTTGCATTCTTCAGATATGTATTTTAAAGCTCATTCTTTGCATTTGTGCACTTTAGTAATTTGAAATTTTAAGTTTATGAGAAGACATCCTATTTTATGGCAATTGATACTCAGTTTTCTGTCATTGTGCCTTTGTTTTATTTTAAGATTGTAGAATCATAGGATTCTTTTTGTGTATGAGACCTTAGAGACCATTTTTTTCTTACTCTCTCATTTTACAATCAAATAAATTAAAATCATTCTTTCTCGAGGAACTTACATGATTGATAACTAAATACAAGGCATATTATTTGACCTCTCAGATGGAAGAATCAATATAATAATATTTAACATGAAATGATCTAGTGATGATTAAAAGTAATATTGTATGTATTATTGTTAATAGTATGTAGTAATCTTGTTAGTCCCCATTCACTCAGTAAATATTTTTGGAGCATTCTAGTGCTAGACACGGGTTAGGATATATCACTGAACAAAAGAGGCAGCAGCAGTTGTATTTCTGGAGCTTACATGTTAGTGAAAGAAGGAATACAATAATGATAGATAATCAAATATAGACCAGGCTAAAGGATAAGCAATGCAATGGTAAGAAGAACAAAATAGAGATAATTAAGAGAAATTGAAAATAGTATCAATTGTCAACTTTCTGTATTTCAAGCATTTATACACAATTGCTTTAAGTAGATGCTGCTATTTTTTAGATATGTAGATGTAGAACATGTTCAGAGTGACAATTTGTAGGGCAATATACAAAGTACGTAATGAACATTGAATTTAACATAATTCACACCCAATTCCAGTGCTTACATGTAGTATTGGGGCAAGGACTCAAGTGCTTGGGCCATCTTCCACTGCTTTCCCAGGCACATTAGCAGGGGGCTAGATCAGAAGTAGAGCAGCCGTGACTCAGACCAGCACCCATGTGGGATGCTGGCACTGCAGGCGGAGGCTTAACCTGCCACACCACAGCGCCGGCCCCTAGGACTGTTACAAGTCTGTAAGTAGAAGTATTCTCATTACTAAATAGTGATCTTATTGCATATGTACCAGACAAAATGTTCATTGTTCTAGCTTTTTAAAGTCATGCATATAAAACTGGTATGTTAACAAATACTCATACACTAAAGTCAGCATCTTGAGTATATTAAGGTAGTGCTGAAAAGGACATCTGGTCGGAGACTAACTAGTGATTTGTGCTTCTTGCTTCTTGTTCATGAGATGTTTACACATTTGTTCAGTCTGAAAGAGGAAATTTACACTGATAAAGTACAGATAAACACGGAAGAGCAAAATATGGGATGTTTTGTATTCAGAAATCAAAAGTGCTTTCCTACAGAGTCGAGGCCCTTATAAATCGTAGAATATGACTTCTGCCTGCCTCCTTTGGCTTTCTCCTTTACTTGATAGTTGTGACAGCCTAAAGAACAGAACTAGATCAGTGTGAATTTTAAATCACTTGTTCCAAATGGTCGCTGCTCCTACTTTTGTCTTGGAAGTGCTAGCTACTGCAAAATATATGGGTTTATTAGGCCCATTGATAATTATAAATTACTAATACTACCATGAATTTGCTCTGCAGTTTTCATGAAAACAGATATTTAAAAAATGAGCCTCACAGTTTATGGAGTGAAGTATGTCACTTCAAATAATGTATATTTCTTTAAATTTGAGGGAGGAAAAGGTATAATTTAAATATTTCTTTCTTTTTTTATTTTTGATGCTTGGCTTCAGTTGTATATCCATAAAATAAGTAGATTATTTCTAAATCTGGTCTTTGAGAGTTTATGTTAAAATACAGCAAAAATGGGGACCGACCTGTGGCATAGTGGGTAAAGCCAGTGCTTACAGTGCTGGCATCCCATATGGGCACCAGTTCGAGTCCCAGCTGCTCCTTTTTCCATCTAGCTCCCTGCTATGGCCTGGGAAAGCGGTAGAATATGGCCCAAGTCTTTGGGCCCCTACACCCACATGGAAGACCTGGAAGAAGCTCCTGGATCTTGGCTTCTGATCAGATCGGCTCAAGCTGTTATGGCCACCTGGGTAGTGAATCAGCAGATGGAAGACCTCCGTTTGTCTCTGTCTGTCTGTCTCTTTCTCTGTAGCTCTTGCAAATAAATAAATCTCTAAGAAAAATACAGCAAAAATGATGCTATATAATACTGACCCTAATTATATTTTCTCTCTTGAGTGTTTTACTGCTCTTTGCATGCCCTCTTGCATGCTAATGGCCATCAAATCTATTTCTCCAACCAAGGCTTCTCTTCTAAGTAGCAGATTTATATGTTCTTCTCCTGAATGCCCTATGGAAACCTAAATACCAAGCCCCAAATGAGCTCATATGTCTTCTTTTAAACTCAGCTACTTTTATATTTTTACCTCAGCTAAAGGCATCAGTAATGATACCATTAATCACACAGTATCCCAAACTAGAAATACAGGGATAATCCTGGCTTATCCAGTTTCCAACAGTGTCTGCAGATAGTTGGTACCAGTTCTTAGAAAACGTGCCCCTTAAGTATGTCCCAGTTCTTTTCCTCTTCTCTGTTTCCAGAGAATATGGACATCCAGACTTCGATGTTTGCATCTTTAGGTCATTATTATATTCTGCATATGTTGTATTCTGTATTCTATGACAGCCTTTCTGTCTCTATTCTCTTTCCCGCTCCTCTTCCTGTCTCCATTACCCTGAGTTTCAGAAACCAGGTTCTTCACCCTTAGTACCTACTGCTTATTTATTTATTTTTAAGATTTATTTATTTATTTGAAAGAATTGTGAAGAAAGAGGTAGAGACAGAGAAAGAGAGAGAGCAGGAGAGATATCCATCTTCCGTTGTTCATTCCCCACATGTCTACGATGGCTGGCACTGGGTCAGCCTGAAGCCAGGAGCCAGGAGCTTCATCCAGGTCTCCCACATGAGTGGCAGGAGCCCAAGCACTGGAGCCATTTTCTGCTGCTTTTCCCAGGCCATTAGTAGAGAGCTGGATTGGAAGTGGAGTAGCCGGTAGCCGTGGCAAGAATTGGCACCCACATGGCATGCTGGCGTTGCAGGTGGTTATTTGACTTGCCACCCTGGAGTGCCCACTCCAGTATTTGTGCTTAAAGCCTCCCCATTGATGATAACACAAAAATCTAGCACCTCCGTGAGATGCTGAGGGCCCATCAAGGGCTGATTCCCTTCTCTGCCCTCACCAGCTGCTGGAGCACTGCTTGTCTTTGTTTCCCCAGAGCAGCCTGCTTGTTCATGACACACTTTGCATGTGCTCGCTTCATCTGGCTGGTATACTCTCAGCTCCCTAACATGGGCTGAAATCCCAAGAATTCACCTCAACTCTTCGTGGAGCCCTTCTGACCCTGCTCCTTATACTGTATATTTAGGCTTATATGATTACTAAATGCTTCCTATCATTAGATGGCATTCATCTCCTTAACCTCCTTCTTCTTATTGAATATATAAGGAGTAAAAAAAAAATGTTTGTAACAATTAGTGAGGGAACACAGGCTTGTTTCCAAGCAAACCATCTCTTGATGTTGTGAACATGAGATTTGTAAGCAGATCCAAGAACATAATTAGTTCTACTGAGTTAGTCGTTGTTGGCAAATGTAAGCATTTTCCTTTTTCTTTTAAGAAATGATGTCTTCAGAATAAGGAAAATGATGTGACACACCGACTTTCAATGAGAAAATATAGGGAAAAGTACCTATATCAAATGTGTTTTGTAGCTTCCATCCAAGGAGCAGACTGAAGGTGAGGTGTGCTGTTGCAGGTTGCACACGCTGAGAACCCAAGTCAGAACTCTCAGTTTTTTTTCTGTGTACTGCAGAGACCTGTGCAGGTTGGGTGGAAAGTGGAGGTGCACTTAAGGACAGTGTCCTAGTTTCTTGTGAGTCTCTGAATCCTTGCTTGGCTGTCCTGTGTTCCCACCTTGCTCTGGTAGCTACACCACCTCATTTCAGACCTTGGCCCTGTCAGTGAGAGCCCAAGTTTCTTGTGGCTTTGCTGGAACTGGAGATACCAGCCTACTGTAGCCATGGATCTCTGGGACATGCAGGCCCATTGCAGGGGAAGCACAGTGGCTTGTGTGAAAGGAGAGATGGGAAAGTGGAGAGAACTAGTCGTAGGAAGGAGAGAAACGCGGTCTTTCCAGAGCTGCTGACATTTAAACACACGCCTTTGAGGACCAGAGCGTACAAGTTCCTTGCGTTCCTGTGGCTGGGCGCAGTTACTGAGCATCAAGAAACTTGCTGTTTGCTGTCCATTGACAGTTGTCAGTTATACACCCACCTTTACTGTGTTCAAGCTGTGTTTGAAGGCCTCGCATGGGGAGACTTGCTGGCATGAAAAATAGTGCACAAGAACTAGACACGAGCAAGGACCCAAAAAAATGGCTAATAAATGCCCTTTGAATGTTTACTTTCTCTTTAAATGAATTTTTAGGCTTTTAAGTAGGGAGTCTACTCAATATTGATGTATTTTCAACAAGAAAGTTCTTGTATTTTTAAATGAATTGAATATCATAAAGTATCAGAAGTGCTACAATAAATTACTTTAATGAAGTGTTACTTTCACACCAAATCTTTATTCCCTTTTTAAGATTATTTTTAAGATTATTTATTTGAAATGCAGAGTTAACAGAGAGGGGGAGAGAGAGAGAGAGAGAGAGATCTTCCATCTGCAGGTTCACTCCCTAAATGGCCACAATGGCCAGAACTGGGACAGACTGGAGCCAGGAGCTTTATCCAGGTCTCCCACATGTGTGCAGGGTGCCAAGTACTTGGGCCATCTTCTCCTGCTTTTCCAGGCACATTTGGAGGGAGCTGGATCAGAAGTGGAGGTGCAGGCAGCAGCTTAGCCCAGTATGCCACAATGCCAGCCCCAAGATTGACTGATAATTTGAAAGGCAGAGTTACAGAGAGAGGGAAAGAATTAAAAAGAGAAAGAGAGATCTTCCCTCCATTGGTTCACAAAGTCCAGGACTGGGCCAGGCTGAAGTCAGAGCCAGAAGCTTCATCTGGGTCACGCACGTGAGTACAGGGGCCCAAGTACTTGGGCCAACTTCTGCTGCTTTCCCAGGCACATTAACAGGGAGCTGGATCAGGAGTAGCCAAGACTGGATGGCTTTACCCACTATACCACAACACTGGACCAACACCAAATCCTTCATACTGATTTTTCCAGTAAGAGAACTTTTATTTTTTTAAATGTGTATATATAGGCAGTTTACATCTAATGCTTTTGCAAGGGATTTGGCAAATAATAATAAACACCAATCTAGTAAACTCATGTGAAAGAACACATTTTTAAAAATCAGGAATTTAGGGGCCA
The DNA here is from genome assembly GCA_949820135.1 of Sylvilagus floridanus. Lineage (NCBI taxonomy): Eukaryota > Metazoa > Chordata > Mammalia > Lagomorpha > Leporidae > Sylvilagus > Sylvilagus floridanus. Next base: position 105,515,116 of record OX463226.1, read on the forward strand.
GTGCGGTGGCATAGCAGGTAAAGCTGCTGCCTGCAGTGTTGGCATCTCACATAGGCACCGGTTCATGTACCCGCAGCTTCACTTCCAATACAGCTTTCTGCTATGGCCTGGGAAAGCAATACAAGATGGCCTAAGTCCTTGGGCCCCTGCACCCACATGGGAGACCCCCAAGAAGCTCCTGGTTCCTGCCTTTCGATCAGTGCAGCTGAGGCCGTTGTGGCCAACTGGGGAGTGAACCAGCAGATGGAAGACCTCTCTCTGCCTCTCCTTCTCTCTGTGTGTAACTCTGACTTTCAAATAAATAAGTAAATCTAAACAAACAAACAAACAAAAACTACAGGAACCTAGTAACTATCCTAGCAACTCACTAGCATTGGCTGTGTACCTCATATGTGTCAGGCTGTTTCTACTCTTCTCAAGAACTCATGCTAAGTCCTCATTATTGTTTCCATTTTGTGAGAGAGGAAAAAAGTGAAGCACAGAATGGTAAAGGACTTTGCTGGTAAAGTCCACAGATAGCAACATCAGGATTTGAATCTAGGCTGTTTGCTTCAACATTTTGTTCCTCTAAATGGGAGTAACTTGTTCGAAACCAGATGACTTAAAGAACTCTATATGGGGCTAGAGCTAGCCTAGCTATTAAGAACCTGATTGGGATACCCGTGTCACATATCACAGTGCTAGGGTTCAAGTCCTGGCTCCACTCCTGACTCCAGCTTCCTGCTAATTGCACCCTGGGAGGCAGCAGTGATGGGTCCCTGCCACCCATGTGTGTGGCCTAAGTTTAGTTTCCATCTCCTGGTTTCAGCCTGACCGAGCCCTGACTATTGTGGGCATTTGGTGAGTTATCCAGCAGATGAGAACTGTCTGTCTCTCTGTTCTCCACTTCTCAAATAAATAAGTAAAAATTTTAAAAACCACATAAGACCCGGTTGCCCCCCTTCCAGGCCAGCTCTCTGCTGTGGCCCGGGAGTGCAGTGGAGGATGGCCCAAGTGCTTGTGCCCTGCACCCCATGGGAGACCAGGAAAAAGCACCTAGCACCTGGCTCCTGCCATCGGATGAGTGCAGTGCGCCGGCCGCAGCGCGCCGACTGCGGCGGCCATTGGAGGGTGAACCAACGGCAAAGGAAGACCTTTCTCTCTATCTCTCTCTCTCACTGTCCACTCTGCCTGTCAAAAAAATAAATAAATAAATAAAATAAAAAAAAACACATAAGAAAGAAGGAAAAATATTCATTATGGCATATCATCATATCATTTTCTTTTTGTGTGATGTGGAAATTTTTAATTTTTAATATACTTTAAACTTTTATATAGTACTGGAAAATAATTAAAATGTGAAGAAATTACTTAATATTTTTAAGAGATAAACATAGAACTTCAGTTTATGAAGATAACTTTATATTTTTCCTAGATAAATTAGAATTTCTATTTCTTGAACATAGAAAAATAAAAATACAGTAGCATATGCATAATAATAGATCACAAAGGCTTAGGGTTTGATTTTCATATTTAATAATATTAATAAATTGAATATATATTAAAACATATCCCATTTGCTAGGTATAGAAAAAATAGAAAAAAAATTCTTAATTGGCAAAGAATGTGGGAGCTGTATTTAAGGAGAGAGGAAAATACAAAAGCTGTTCCTGTGAGTGAGTAACCTTCAGGATGAACTCAGAGTTCAGCCTTTTGAGCTGTGTGATAATATCTCACAGAAAAGAATGAATTGCATTAGATTGTGGCATACTATTATATATCTGTATATTACATGAATTGCCCTTATAATTGATATCAAACCCATATGACCAAAAGTTGTAATTCACAAAAGTAATGACAACAATGTCTCATAATTCACAGACTTTATGTCATACCTGTGAATGATTACTTTCACTGCGCAAACCATGTTAAAGGGGAAAACCAGGGTTTAAAATGGATGTTGGGTTTTGAAGAGTCCTTCTTCCTGATACTGTTTAGGCAGTTTTAATGCATACAATGATCATTAAATTCACTAGAATTCTTGAATTGGTCTTGAGTTGCTTTCTTGAATTAAAATCCATTGTCAAGCATAAAGGCTTTTACTCTTAACTTGAAATTTGCCATCACAAATGAAATGTAGTATTAAATATTTGAAATGAAGATAATTTTGAACTTGGATGTTTTTTCTATTCATATGATATACTCAGAAGAGATGTATTCATTCATAGGTAGAGTAGACATCAAGTGAGAACACTGTTGACATCATTTTAAAATAACTATCTTAAGTAACGATGGATAAAGTTCAATGAGGTCAGCTTGATACCAAAGGAGTCAGAAACTCTGAACCAGTTCCTCTCTCCTTATTTGCCCCTTTTGTGTATGTATGTGTATATATTTATATTTTCCCCAACATGATTAGTACCACTTAAAAGAGTATAAAGAATATTCAATTTTATTTAAAAATTAGTAAGCGCTTTATATTATCCATTAATGCATGCTGTAGAGGATTTAGTAAAACAAGCCTGTCATTGAAAAGCTGCCAGTCTAATTTTAGACCTAGTCTGTTCACATGGGCCTTTGTGTACACATTGCACGCACAGCACATGCATGCATGTAAGAACTGAGCTAAGAGACTTCAGAGCACTGGGGTTGGTTAAGGGTAGGAGCTATGTAAGAGGTGAGCCTGCCTCAGTGGCAGCTCAAGCTGTAAGTCTACAGACTTGGGACAAAGGTTCTGTGGAGGGAGTGGGAAGAGTGGCCTTGCTGAAGCTGACACACTGGCTGTATCATCAAGGAATAAAGGCCTCATGTCAAGTCAGGCATGTGAATTCAAAAGTAACTCACTTTGCATCCTGCAAGATTTGTGACTTTAAAGCAGCATTATTATTAAACAGAGGAAAGGGGATATAGAATGTTGAAAGATTGTATTGGCTACATGCCTGATATTGCTAATTCTGCATCAGTGATTTTTGTTTTGGGTCAGTATATATATATATATATATATATATATATATATATATATATATATATATTTTGACAGGCAGAGTTAGACAGTGAGAGAGAGAAAGAGACAGAGAGAAAGGTCTTCCTTTCCTTTGGTTTACCTCCCAAATAGCTGCCATGGCTGGCGCACTGTGCTGATCTGAAGCCAGGGGCCAGGTGCTTCCTCCAGGTTTCCCACATGGGTGCAGGAGCCCAAGCACTGGGCCATCTTGTACTGCTTTCCCAAGCCATAGCAGAGACCTGGATTGGAAGTGGAACAGCTGGGTTTCGAACTGGCATCCATATGGGATGTCATCCCTGTAGGCGGCAGCTTTACTTGCTACACCACAGCACTGCCCCCCATCAATAGATATTTTTGAGCACCTGCTATGTACTGAGCACTTACTAGATGCTAAGTAAAATCATAAAGTTCATGCTGTAGTCTAAAGGGCAAGGCTGGATCTATTGATTTTGGGGAAATTTTTAATTCAAGAGTTGCGATCTTGTAGGCCAACACTGTGGTATAGTAGGCTAGGTCTCTGCCTGTGGCACCAGCATCCCATATGGGTGTTGATTCATGTCCTAGGTGCTCCTCTTCTGATCCAGCTATTTTCTATGGCCTGGGAAGGCAGTAGAAAATGGCTCAGGTGCTTGGGCCCCTGCACCCACATGGGAGACCCAAAAGAAGCTTCTAGCTCCTGGTTTTGGATCGGCCCATCTTCAGCCTTTGCAGCCATCTGGGGGATGAGCCAGTGGATGGAAGACCTTTCTCTCTGACTCTCCCTCTCTCTATCTGTAACTCTCTCTCTCTCTCAAATAAATAAATAAAATCTTTTTTTTTAAAAAGTTGCTATCGGGTCCGTGCTGTGGCTTAGCAGATAAAGCTATTGCCTGCAGTGCCAGCATCCCATATGGGCGCCGGTTCGAGTCCCAGTTGCTCCACTTCTGATCCAGCTCTCTGCTATGGCCTGGGAAAGCAGTAGAAGATGGCTCAAGGCTTTGGGCCCCTCACCTGCGTAGGAGACTGGGAAGAAGCTCCTGGATCCTGGCTCGTGGCTTTAGATTGGCACAGCTCCAGCTCCTTGTGGCAATCCAGGGTGTGAACCAACAGATGGAAGACCTCCCTCTCCCTCTCCCTTTCCCTCTCCCTCTCCCTCTCCCTCTCCTTCCCTGTCCCTCTCCTTCCCTGTCCCTCTTCTTCCCTGTCTCTCTCTGGACAGACCTGGACAGAGTTGTAGCCATTTGCGAAGTGGATGAAAGATCTCTCTCTCTCTCTCTCTCTCTCTCTCTCTCTCTGTGTGTGTGTGTGTGTGTGTGTGTATAACTGTGACTTTCAAATAAATAAATAAATCTTAAAAAAAACCCTGCTATCACAGGGGTTTAATACACTCATGGTATTGTGATGTACAACTAACATTTTGTATGTTAAGAGGCTTTTGAGGGCAAGTGTTTTGGAGTATCAATTAAGATGCCTGTTAAGTTCCTGCCCCATAATGGAGCATCCGAGTGTGAGTCCTGGGTGCAGTCCCCATTCCAGCTTCTTGCTAATGCACACACTGGGAGGCAGCCGGTTGTGGTTCAAGTAGTTGTGTGTCTGCCACCCACGTGGATTCGATTCCCAGCGTCTGGCTCCCATGTTCAGCCTGTCCCAGCCTGTCTCATTGTGGGCAGTGGATGAGAGGTCTTTACCTCCATCTGTTTCTGTCTCCCTGTTTCTCTGACTCTCAGACACATTTTTAAAAGTCATGGAAAATGTGCATTATGAAGATCTGTGCATGGACTTCAAAAATTCTCTGCACAGTAAACTTTTAATTCAACTTTCCACAGATTTTTGAAATGCCCTCTTATGTCTAAGAGTGAATCCATAGATTTCTTAGAAGTAGAAAAACCAGGGCCTTTGCTGTGGTATAGCAGGTAAAGCTACCATCTGCAGTGTCAGAATCCCATATAGGCACTGGTTCGAGTCCTGGATTCTTCACTTCCCATCCAGCTCCCTGATAATGCTCCTGGGAAAGCAGTGGAAGGTGGTCCAAGTCCTTGGACCCCTGCACCCATATGGTGCAGAAGAAAGAAGCTCCTGGCTCCTGGCTTCAGATTGGCTCAGCTCCAGCTCCTTGCGGCAATTTAAGGAGCAGCCCTTTGGGAATTGAACCAGTGAATGCAAAATGTCTTTCTCTGCCTCTGCCTTTGTCTCTGTGTAACTTTGCCTTTCAAACAAATAAATCTTTAAAAGAAATGAAAACCATTAATAACAAAAAATAGTTACTACCTGCAGGGAGAAAAGTAGTACTGAAAGTTATCATAGCAAATCACAAGATTGAGTTGTGGATAGCATGCCCGTATCATAAAAATACAAACATTGATTATGATATCATTATTTTAATAAAAATGATGATATGATAAATTTGGGGAGGAGCAGAGTAAGAAGGCGGCAGGAGACACTGTGAATGTTATATGTGTATGTGACATGTAAATAGATGATTTTGTGTGACATGTCCAAGTGGATATGTGGAACAGAACCTAATTTTCATTGACCAGAATGGTAAATCATTAGCTTCAAGAGAAGATAAACCTAAAGCTAACACACAAAAAAATAACAGCACAGAAATTTCTAAAATAGTTGAAAGTGGTGATTTTGTCACAGTGGAAAATGGAGGTGGGGCTGAGAGATTACTGCTTTTGTTAAACTTGTTGGTAGAACTCTTTGACATTATTATTATTATTTTATTATTATTGAGAGAGGGAGTGAAGTACGAATAGAAAGAGCCCCCATCTGTTGGTTCCACTCTCCAAACACCCACAACAATGAGCCTGTGCCAAGCAGAAGCTGGAGCCAGAAACTCAATCCAGATGTCCCTCATGAGTATCAAGACCCAACTACTTGAGGTACCACCTACTGTCTTCCAGGATCTGCCTTAGCAGGAAACTGGAATCAGGAGTTTGAGCTGGGGCTCAAACCCAGGTGCTCTGATATAGGATGCAGGCATCCCAACTGACATTAAAGCATTATGTAATCTGATATAATGAAACCAAATTATATATATATATATATATATGTATGTATATGTATTTTTTTAAAGTAAGACATAAGAACACAAAACCAAAGATGATAGCGAAAGGCAGAGTCCAAGTCAGAATGAGCTGGAAACAAATAGAATGTTCCCTCTATTTTTCCCATCTTTTCTTCCTAGTTCTGTTCTAAACAAGAAGAGACAAAGAAGAGAGGTATCCACTGTGATGTACAATAGCCTAAGATGTAAAGAGAAGGAAAGGCATTGAAAATGCTAAACTGATGTGAGTAGAAAAGTGAAGGGAACCAAGATATTTAAAGATGGTCGTGCTGCTGGCGCCGCAGCTCACTAGGCTAATCCTCTGCCTTGTGGCGCCGGCACACCGGGTTCTAGTCCCAATCGGGGCGCCGGATTCTGTCCCGATTGCCCCTCTTCCAGGCCAGCCCTCTGCTGTGGCCCAGGAAGGCAGTGGAGGATGGCCCAAGTGCTTGGGCCCTGCACCCCATGGGAGACCAGGAGAAACACCTGGCTCCTGCCATCGGATCAGCGCGGTACGCCAGCCGCAGCACACCGGCCACAGCAGCCATTGGAGGGTGAACCAACGGCAAAGGGAGACCTTTCTCTCTGTCTCTCTCTCTCACTATCCACTCTGCCTTTCAAAAATAAAAAGGTGGTTGTGCCTTCTGATCTAGTAAGCGGCATCTCTAGGTAATGAAACTTGCTACAGGGATAACACCACTGCTCTTGGTTAATTCTGAAAAGGAAAATGTTGAGACTCAAAAGTCTGCAGATATAAAATTCTTTGTTTTTTAAAATGGAGAAAATTGCATTTAGAAACTTTAAACTGGTTAATGTAATTTCCAAATACACCAAAAATCTGCAGTGGATTATGAAATATGATTTGGGAGCACTTAGAAGAAAAAGTGAGAATCAGTACAGCTGCCTTGAACCTTACTGCACTCTGAAATTTTATCAATGTGTTTTAGTTGCGTTGATTTTATTACCCTCCATCACATAAAATAATTTTGATATCTTGCTGTGAGATGTATATGATTTATCATAAAATGACATTTATAGTCATCTGTGAGTTTTCACTGTACACCACACACACTGGAATGGGTTGTTTTCTTGCTTGTAGAAGGCTGTTCTTCGTGATGAATTTGAATTTTTTGAATTTGGTTTGACATTACTTGTTAGTGTCATTAGTGGTGTAAACATCATTTCTACTTCCCTACTTGCTATTTTCTCATGATGCATTTAACAACTGACTCAGAAATTAGGAAAAAGCCCTGAACAATAGGAAAAGCTCTATAAAGAAAATTCCAGCAATATAGCCTAACTCATCAGGACAGTGAAGAAACGTGCCACTAGTAATAATCACTGCTGAGCATTATCTCCAAGCCCTCTCTGCTCTAGGCCTCTTTGGTACTTGTGATGCTAGGGTCTCTAACTCACTCATATATATTCCTGGGGGAGTTTTTGCACATTCCAGTAAACAGATGCTCTTTCAGAGGGTCTGGTTTGCTGTCACAACACACATTTTACTGTTAAATGTGCAAAGTGATATTCACTCTTTGTAGCACAGTGGTTTTTCTGGCAGACGACTGCCCCCCTAGAAGCATGATCCTCAATACAGTCAGACTAAACCGTACATTGCCCAGGCCTCGGAGAGTCACTGTTCGGGTTCCTGATATGCTGACTGAGCCTCTTTGGCCTTGAATTAGCCAGGCAAAGGGGGAGAGGGAAAGCTTTTCAAGTTGGAGCCAAAGCTTAGTGTGAAGTACTAGTCTCCTGTGTTGTCTACGTTAACTAGTTAATTACAGACCAGACCCAGAGAGACTTGTGTAGCACATGGATAGAGAGTTCCTCAAACTAGTCAGCAGCCCTGACGTCTCTCTGCAGGTACAGTTTCTCGGCTCAAAACAATCCCACCTTTTTGCAGTATTCCAAGATGGATTTCTCCATATTGGTCATAACAATACTTCAAGAGATTTCTTTAAAAAGATTTATTTATTTATTTGAAAGGCAGAGTTAGAGAGAGGCAGAGGCAGAGGCAGAGAGAGGTCTTCTGTCTGCTGGTTCACTCCCCAAATGGCTGCAACAGCTGGAGCTGTGCCGACCCTAAGCCAGGAGCCAGGAATTTCTTCCAGGTCTCCCACACAGGTGCAGGGGTCCAAGTCCTTGAGCCTCCTGCTGCTGCTTTCCCAGACCATAGCAGAGAGCTAGATCAGAAGTGGAGCAACCGGAACTCTAACTGGTGCCCAAATGGGATGCTGGCACTGCAAGTGACAGCCTTATCTGCTACGCCACAGCGCCGGCCCTGAAATTTTTTTACTTGGCTTGCTCGAATCAGGTTATATTTATGGACAATATAGATTTTTTTAAAGTTGTTATGTGGGTAAAGCAGTTTTTTTAAAAAAAGATTTATTTATTCATTTGAAAGGCAGAGGTACAGAGAGAAGGAGAGAGAGAGAAGAGGGAGCGAGAGAGAGATCTTCCATCCACTGGTTCACTCCACAAATGGACATAGGGATCCCAACAGAAGCCAGGAGCCAGGAGCTTCTTCTGGGTCTCCCACCTGAGTGCAGGGACACTTGGGCCATCTTCCGCTACTTTTCCAGGCACACTATCAGGGAGCTGGATCGGAAGTGGAGAAACTACGACTTGAACCAGCAGCCATACAGGAAACTGACACCACAGGCAGAGGCTTAACCTTCTACTCCGCAGCACCACCCCCCAATGTAGGTTTAGTATAACGGATTTTACATTTGTGGTATTTGCACATAAAGGGCTTTAAAAATTCTTGAAATGCTTTGAGTTGTGGTAATATTGAAGATATGTAATCTTTACTTTGGCACCCAACAACACTGATCATCCTCAGCATTTTCAGGTTCATCTGAAGAGATGTTGTCATGTGACAGAACAGATACAAGCAGTGCCTGTTCATAGGTATCAGGAAGCTACACATAATTCAGCAGGATGTAAAAACTGATATTGCTAACTTTGCTTCTGTAATGATTTTAATGGTAAATACTGATTGATGAATTTATAAGAATGAGTCAGTATTTGACTTTTTTTTTTTTAGATGTATGTATTTGTTTAAAAGGCAGAGTTACAAAGAGGCAACGGCAGAGGCAGAGACACACAGAGAGAGGTCTTCCATCGGCTGGTTCACTCCCCAGATGGCCACAACCGTCAGAACTGTGCCGATCTGAAGCAAGGAGACAAGAGTTTCTTCCGGGTCTCCCAGGCAGGTGCAGGGTCCCAAGTACTTGAGCCATCTTCTATTGTTTTTCCAGGCCATAGCAGAGAGCTGTTTTGGAAGTGGGGCTTCTGGGACTTGAATCAGCGCCCATATGGGATGCTGGCACTGCAAGCATCAGTTTTACCTGCTACGCCAAAGCTCTGGCCCCAGTACTTGACTTCAAAGTCTTGTGTCAGGCCCAACGTTGTGACATAGCAAATAAAGCCACCTCCTGCAGTGCCAGCATCCCATGTGGGTGCCAGTTTGAGTCCCAGCTGCTCCACTTCTGATCCAGCTGCCTACCAATATGCCTGGAAAAGCAGTGGAACATGGCCCTAGTGCTGGGACCCCTGCACCTATGTGGGAGACCCAGAAGCAGCTCCTGGCTTCTGGCTTTGGTCCCACCTAGCTCTGGCTGTTGCAGCCATTTGGGGAATGAACCAGTGGATGGAAGATCTCTCTCTCTGTCTCCTTCTCTTTCTGTTGACTCTACCTTTCAAATATATAAACAAATTAAAAAAAATAAAATTATTAAGTCTTTTGTCACCACGTTTTTAAAGTTGATAAAAAGATATAGCTAATAGGTAAGTATAAGATTATTTATATACTGTATTACTTTTAAATATCACTTTAAGAAAACCCAATTTTTAATTTAAAAAATCAGAATATTTGTCTCCCTGATATTAATTGATTCTTGACATTTAGACATTTGTTCTTGACTATGATTCATAATTGAAAGACCTTACATATTTGTGATTTTTGTTTACACTTCTCTGGGAACAATTTTCATTAACTATGAGATGCTTTATTTAAAGGTTTATGAGTTTAATTTGAAAGGAAATTAAAGAAATAAATATTGAATTAATTGACAGCTTTGTGTAATCACATACAAAGCAGTCATGTAGTTTATTTTTAAATGGTATTGAGTGGCTAAACCTAAATGTTTTTTCTTATTCTCTTCCCACTGGAGCTGATTCTTTTTAAGTAAAAGTGGCAGGTGCAGTAACAGTACTTTCCTCTCATCTCTGGCCAGGATTCACCTAAGTTTTGTAAAAAGTGAAAATATACAACAAATGAAACCATCTGCCACTCCCATCCAACTAGCCCCTAACCCACCATTGGGAACAATGTGGAGGGGTCCAGGAACCAGCCCCTGGCAGGGCTCCTGCTAGGCTACATTTCAGAGTGTTAGAGTATATCCTGTCAGCACACATTTTGCAATGATTCTCTCCCTAGCCAGTCATATGGAGATCAAAGAAGCTTTTAATTTGTGTTTAGTTACTCTTAGAGAAACCATCCACCATGTCCCACAATAGCTGTTTAAAAAACAAAAAAACAAAAAAACCCACATATTTATGTGCCTTTTGGAAATCTGAAATGGGCTTAACCTCTTCAACTGCTAAATATGAAAATACTCATCCCTTCTTGCATCTCCTTTCTTTCTATTTTGATAAAATTATCATTATGGAAATATAAATATGAACAGAAAAGATTATTGTGCTTTTTGCCAGTGATTCTTTGTACCAGTTTTCATTGTTTTAAACGAAGCCTTTCTACTAAAAGCCTCTTGGAAGATGGCTTAGCATATTCTCAATGGGAATTTTTATGTCAGCATGAAACTCGAAGTTATAATAAGTTAATGGTATTTTCAGTGCTACTGTTTTTTGTTGGAATTTTTAAAAATTATAATTTTTGTAAGAATATTATTTTGTTTATTTTTACAGTTTAGCAAAATAATCACTAAGTATCATATACTTCAAAAGTGACTTTCCAGGGTTGTAACTGATACACATCTGTCACATAACAAACTTGCATAAATAATTTGTCCTTTGTTAGGTTTGTGAACCGACATCTGCTTGAATGACAGATGTCAGTGCAGTTGAGATGCAGTTTAATTTGGGGGTGTTAACCTAAAAGAAGCTCACATTTTAATCATCTGAATTTGAAAAACAAATGTGCCTATTGCCATTAATAGGATTGACTCGTTCCTTGAGGAAGAAGCATGAACCTGCACAACTAACAACCATTTGGCTATAGCTTTCTGTGGTATGACCTGTGGAAAGATCTGAAAATTAGTCATTGTGACCATTTTGTGGACCATTGTGACCAGTGAAAAAAGATGTCTATCGATTAGCAATGCCTGACATTTCAAAATAGCCATGTAGAAAAATGTTATCGGATTTATTAATGTTTCTCATCAGCTGTAATCACCAACAAATTTCAGTAAAAATGTCACATGCTGAATCTGCTTAACAATTTGCTATTGTGAAATTTTAAACAAGTTTTATAGCCTGTAATTTTGATTAGTATATTAAAAATGTCACTTTATCAGGTCATTATGAGTGGACTTTAAGAAAAAATGGGAAAAAATTAGTGAAAAAATAGCTTTTAGAATTGGTTCAGGTCTTGAAGAATTTAGATATTTTTATTGAGATGAGATTCATATAATCATTTTTAAATGGATATTTGATTTACTTTTAAAAATAAGAGCACATTCAGAGCTGACATACTTCTGTTCTCTAAGTGTTATAACTATATGTCAGTACAAAATGAAAAAAAAACTAGTAAATTTCTCTTTAGACAAAATTCTGATATACTTAATCCTTTTCATCTTAATAACCAGAATTAGGAACAAACAATACTATATATAATGATGATATATGAAAGAAAACTCTGCAGTTACATGAATTAATTCTAAGCAACTCAACAAGCACGTAGCACAGGAACATATGCTAAAATTTCCATATCATTGTGACTTTATTTTGCCTGCCTTTTACTTTTTTATACTTGTTAGCATGGTCTTTGATCTTTATTTAATTTCATTAGTATTTTATATTAAAGCAGAGGTATACAGCTCAGAGCAAACTCTAGATCCTGTAGTATCTAACAGTGTGTACTGATTATACCAAACTTGACCTAACCACCTTGAAATGATTAACTGATGAAGAAGAGGGAGGTAATTAAATATAGTTTTCCTTAACAGTTTTGGATGTCTACTGCTAGAGTAGGAATATAAGGACCTGAAATACTCAACTTCTACTGCTTTAAATTTCTATATTTTTATATTCATTTAATTTTGGTCCTGCACATCCAGCAATATGAACATCAGTAAGGTCCCCATAGTAGGAGGCTTGTAAAAAGTATTTATTGGAGGCTGTCATTGTGGCACAGCCAGTATTTGCTGCCTGTTATGCTGGCATCCCATTGGGCGCTGGTTTGAGTCCCGGCTGTACCACTTCTGATTCAGCTTCCTGCTAATGCACCTGGGAAAGCAGCAGAAGATGGCCCAGGGAGACCTGAATGAAGCTCCTGGCTCCTGGCTTTGCCTGCCTCAGCCCTAGCTGTTGTGGCCATTTGGGGAGTGAAGAAATGGAAGGAAGATCTGTCTTTTTCCCTCCCCCCACTCTTATCTCTCCCTCCCTCTCTAACTGCCTTTCAATAAATAAGTCCTTTAAAAAAATGCTTATTGATTAAATTATTTGGCACTAATTTTAGTTTTGATGCAAATACTCAAAATAGGAAAAAAATTATACCTAGATGTATTTTAAGGTCATACATGAGTACAGATTCTTATGAATTAGATTTAGAATCACTAAATCACACTTTTTCTCTCTACTGTATGAATTTGACTATATTTGACCTCATGTAAGTGGAATCAAGTTAGTCTGGCTAACAGTTGATCCATATTGTAGTTTATGTGAGTTTTTTTTTTAAGATTTATTTATTTATTTGAAAGGCAGAGCTACAGAGACACAGAGGCAGAGAGAGAAGAGAGAATCTTCCATCAGCTGGTTCACTTCCCAAATGGCCACAATGGCCAGAGCTGAACTGATCCAAAGCCAGGACCCAGGAGCTTTCTCCGGGTCTCATACATGTGTTCAAGGGCCCAAGGACTTAGGCCATCTTCCACTGCTTCCCCATGCCGTAGCAGAGACCTGGACTGGAAGTGGAGCAGCTGGGTCACAAATCCGTATGAGATGGCAGCACTGCAGGCAGCAGCTTCACCTGCTACGCCACAGTGTGCAGGCCCCTTCTTCCTTTTTAAGGATGAATAATATTCTATTATGTGTATAAACAATGTTTTGTTTATCCATTCATCTTGTAGACAGTTGAGTTCCCTCTGCCTTTTAGCTATTGTGAATATGAAGCTATGATATTGTAACAATGTTTTCAGTTTTTTATACATGTATGCAAGCCAGAAGATTCTTAATAATTATTGACTCAGTTTTAACTTTTTTTTTAAAAAGATTTATTTATCTATGTGAGAGACAGAGTTGCAGAGAGAGTTCCACTCCCTAGATGGCCGCAATGGCCGGAGCTTTGACAATCCAAAGCAAGGAGCTAGGAGCTTCCTCCCGGTCTTCCATGCAGGTGCATTGGCCTGAGGACTAGAGCTATCCCCCGTTGCCTTCCCAGGCCACAGGAGAAAGCTGGATAGGAAACAAAGCAGCTGGGACTCAAACTAGCTCCCGTACAGGATGCCAGCATTGCAGGTGGTGGCTTTACCTACTATGCCACAGCGCCAGCCTCCTTTTCTTTTCTTTTTTTTTTTTTTTTAAAGAAGTTTATTTACTTATTTGAAAGGCAGGGTTAGATCTAACTCTGCCTGTCAAAGGAAGGAAGGAAGGGAAGGAGGGAGGGAGGGAAGGAGGGAGGAAGGGAGGGAGGGAGGAAAGATTAGAAAGAGAGAGAGGAAGAGACAGAGAGCTCTTCCGACTGCTGGCTCGCTCCTGAAATGGCCACAGTGGCTGGAGCTGAGCTGATCTGAAGCCAGGAGTCAGGAGCTTCTTCTGGGTCTCCCACTTGGGTGCAGGGGCTCCAGAACTTGGGCCATCTTGCACTGCTTTCCCAGGCACATTAACAGAGAGCTGGATCAGAAGTGGAGCAGCTGGGACTCAAATCAGCCCCCTTATGAGATGCTGGTGCCACAGGAAGCTCCTTTACCTGCTGTGTCACAGTGCTGGCCTCTAGTTTTAACTTCTTAAAAAATAGGTACATAATTTCTGATGCTTATGTTCAGTGTTATGTATTATAAGAATTAACTTTCCCCATTGTAATACTTTTTCTTCATTTATACAAGATTTGCTTTTCTATGATTTGTGAAGTTTATTCCAAATACTAAGGACAGTCACAAAGAGATTAGGTTGTAAATGGAGATAATATTATGATTATCCTTTTCACATCTACTTTAGAAAATATAATTTTAAGCCGTTAGTCTTGAATTTATTGTTTTAAATTTTAAACATGTGTGATAGCAGAAAAAAGAGCTACAGGTGTGTGTAGCCATAGGGTAACCTTGCAAGAGTTCAAACAGCCATGGCCATTCAAGGCTAAAGGCTGCTGATCCCCGGGAATGAATGATTTATTAAAGGGAAAACAGATACACATAGGTTGACAGAAAGAATTAGAACTGAGGAACAGTCAAGACTTAAAATTGTTAGTGGACAGTGAGAGAGAGAGACAGAGAGAAAGGTCTTCCTTTGCCGTTGGTTCACCCTCCAATGGCTGCCGCGGCTGGCGCACTGCGTTTGATCTGAAGGCAAGAGCCAGGTGCTTCTCCTGGTCTCCCATGGGGTGCAGGGCCCAAGGACTTGGGCCATCCTCCACTGCACTCCCTGGCCACAGCAGAGAGCTGGCCTGGAAGAGAGGCACTGCAGCTCAATAGGTTAATCCTCCACTTGCAGCGCCAGCACACCGAGTTCTAGTCCCTGTCAGGGCGCCGGATTCTGTCCCGGTTGCTCCTCTTCCAGTCCAGCTCTCTGCTGTGGCCCGGGAGGGCAGTGGAGGATGGTCCAAGTGCTTGGGCCCTGCACCCGTAGGGGAGACCAGGAGAAACACCTGGCTCCTGGCTATGGATCAGCGCAGTGTGCCAGCCACAGCGCGCTGGCTGCAGCGGCCATTGGGGGGTGAACCAACGGAAAAAGGAAGACCTTTCTCTCTGTCTCTCTCTCACTGTCCACTCTGCCTGTCAAAAAGAAAGAAAGAAAGAAAGAAAGAAAGAAAGAAAGAAAGAAAGAAAGAAAACTCATTTTCATGTGTCTTCATACATTTGTAGCTCAGTATTAGATGTAAGTTTCTTTTTGAGTAACTGCATATATGCTTTTCAAAGCAGGAAATTTGAAGATTTTAGATTGACTTTTCAAAGCTATCAGAACTTTGTGACATCTTTACAAGGAAAATTTAAACAATGATTTAATTAGAATTCAAGTTTATGGAGGGTAATATGTTTGTTATTCTGCATTTGAAAAACTAGTAATCTGAAATAATTAAAATAATATTTAATAGTGTCTCTTCAAAATTTGTGCATTTTTAGTTAACATTACTTTGGTTTTTTTTTTAACTTTTATTTAGTAAATATAAATTTCCAAAGTACAGTTTATGGATTACAATGGCTTTTTCTGCCCCATAACTTCCCTCCCACCCGCCTCAATTCTCCAATTAAAAGACACAGATTGACTGAATGGGTTAAGGAACAAAACCCATCTATTTGCTGCTTACAAGAAACACATCTTTCCAACAAAGATGCATGAAGACTGAAAGTGAATCGCTGGAAAAAGATATACCATGGCAACAGAAATGAAAAAAGAGCGGGCGTAGCCATCTTAATATCAGACAAAATAAACTTTAACACAAAAACTGTTAAGAGAGACAAAGAGGGGCACTATATAATGATTAAGGGATCAATTCAACAGGAAGATATAACGATTATCAATGTTCAGCATTACTTTTTTTTTTAAATGTTTATTTGCTAGTTATTTGAACGGCAGAGTTACAGAGACAGGAGGAGAGACACAGAGAGATCTTCCATCTGCTGGTTATTCCCCAAGAGACCATAATGATTAACATTACTTTTAACAAAGACAAAAAAAAAAAACCAACTATTCCTCAATAGTCAAGACAAGGGCCACTCAATCATCCCTTCGTGAAGTGTCAATTTCAGTGCTACATCTTTCACTTTAGTGGCTCTATTAGTTCCATAGGTCAGGGAGAATATATGATATTTGTCCCTTTGGGACTGGCTTATTTCACTAAGTATGATGCTTTGCAGATTCATCCACTGTGTTGCAAATGACTGGGTTTCGTTTTTTTGTTTGTTTGTTTGTTTGTTTGTTTGTTTTTTTACCTCTGTATAGTATTCCATAGAGTACATATCCTATAATTTCTTTATCCAGTCTTTGGTTGATAGGCATTTAGGTTGATTCCATATCTTAGCAATTGTGAATTGAGCTACAATAAGCATAGGGGGTGCAGGTAACTCTTTTATTTCCTGATTCTATTTCCCTTGGGTAAATTCCCAGGAGTGGGATTACTGGGTCATATAGTAGGTCTGTGTTCAGATTTCTGAGGTATCTCCATACTGTTTTCCATAGTGACTTTACCAGTTTACATTCCCACCAACAGTGGATTAGGGTACCTTTTTCCCCACATCCTCTGCAACATTTGTTTTTTGTTGATTTCTGTATGCAAGCCATTCTGACGGGGTTGAGGTGATACCTCATTGTGATTTTGATTTGCATTTCCCTGATGGCTAGTGATCTGAACAATTTTTCATGTGTCTGTTGGCCATTTGGATTTCCCCTTTTGAAAGATGTCTGCTTTTTTTTTTAAGGTTATTTATTTATTTATTTATTTGAGAGTTAAAGATAGTGAGAGGGAAAGACAGAGAGAAAGATCTTCCATCCATTGGTTCACTCTCCAAATGGACGCATGGCTGGAGCTATGCCAATCCGAAGCCAGGAGCCAGGAGCTTCTTCCCAGTCTCCTACATGGGTGCAGGGGCCCAAGGACTTGCCATCTTCTACTGCTTTCCCAGGCCATAATAGAGAGCTGGATCGGAAGAAAAGCAGCCAGGACTAGAACCAGCACCCAGATGGGATGCCAGCGCCGCAGGCAGAGGATTAAGCTACTACAGCATGGCACCAGCCCCGTCTGCTTAAGTCCTTTGACCATCTCATACCTGGGTTGTTTGTTTTGTTGTTGTGGAGAATCTTGATTTTTTTGGATATTCTAGTTATTATTCCTTTATCAGTCGCAGAGTCTACAAATAATTTCTCCCATTCTGTCAGTTGCCTCTTCACTTTCCTGAGTGTTTCTTTTGCAGTTCAGAAACTTTTCAATTTGATATAATCCCATTTGTCAATTTTGGATTTGATTGCCTATGACTCTGGGGTCTTTCCCAAGACATCTTTGCCCATGCCGGTGTCTTCCTGGCTCAATTTAAGTAGCTTGTATGTGTCCAGGAATTTATCCATTTTTCCTAGATTTCCCAGTTTGTTTTCATACAGCTCTTTGTAGTAATTTCTGATGATTCTTTTTATTTCTGTGGTGTCTGTTGTTACATTTCCTTTTTCATCTATAATTTTGTTGATTTAGGTCTTCTCTCTTCTTTTGTTGGTTGGTTGGGCCGATGGTCTATCAATTTTGTTTACTTTTTCAAAAACCAGCCCTTCATTTTGCTGATCTTTTATATTTTTTGTTTCAATTTTATTGATTTCTTCTCTAATTTTGATTATTTCTTTTCTCCTAGTTTTGAGTTTGGTTTCCTGTTTTTTTTTTCCTAGGTCCTTGAGGTGCACTGATAGCTCATTTATTTGGTGCCTTTCTAATTTCTTGATGTAGGCAGCAATTGCTAAAAACTTTCCTCTTAACACTGCTCTTGCTCAATCCCATAAATTTAGTACGTTATATTGTCATCTTCATTTGTTTCCAGAAATTTTTCAATTTTTTGAATTCCATTTCTGGCATTTCTTCAAATACTTTATCTTCAAATTCTGATATTGAAGTGTTGTGTTCTTTGGAGGGCGTCATGTTGTCTTCCTTATTGTTGTTTCTTGAATTGGTACATTTGTTATTTGGTATTTATGGAGACACTCATTGTTTTCTTCTTCATTTTTTCACTGTGGTGGCTTTTTTTTTTTGTACTATACCTCTGTAGATTAGTGGAATTTTTGCTTTCAGTGAATATTTAGAGGCCTGTATTGGGTGTGGCCAAGAAGCTCTGTTCAGTTCCTCAGGGTGAAGGGAGCAGTAAGGTGACATTCAGGTTTGGCATGATATAGCTCCTCTTTTTCTTTTCTTTCTTTTTTTTAATCATATTGTGGTTAATTCTGCTCATTTGAGCTCTTCTCTTCAAAGGAGACTAGTGCTTGAGTGCTATCCCCGATGGGTATAATATTCATCCACTGTGCCTCAAGGACCACACAAAGGATCAGTATAGTCTTCAGTGTAAGCTCACTTTACCCAGCAATGTCCCTCACCATGTAACCAGGGAGCCCTGAGCATGTGGAGCCTTCCACAGTAACTGCCCAAAGTCCTGGCCACACCGTGAACCCTCTCACACAGCCTGTTTTTTCACAATTCCCACACATGAGCACCCAGCTCCCTGTCAGTTCTCCTCACCAGATTCAAAAGTCTCCATTTGGCTGATTGCTGGGTGCAGACACGAGCTGGCACAGCTGTTAACATATGTTCAAAATGGTGCCTGCTCTCTATTGGCTTGTTACAGGACACCATTGCAGGGTGATCAGGGAGAGAGAAATGTGGCCCTTCTTTTTTTTTTCTCCACTAATTTGCAAGTACACTATCCCCCACAGTGCTCCAAGCCAGGTTCCCCCTAGGCTCTCCCTGGAACTTTATTGCCAGTGGCTTGGGCTACTGCAATCAGTTCTCACCTCCCTCTCCAATGCTTGTGTGGAGGCTCTTGGCTGCTGGGGTCTTGAGTTGTGGGCATCCATGCCTTCCATGTAGGTTCACTGTGTCCCTCTAACTTGTGTAGAGTTTCCTCTGCCATTTTCTCCCTAACTCTTTCCTGAGACTGACTCTCTCCACTTTTTTTAAACTATCTTCTCCTAGACTAGAGCTGTAAGCTCCCTCCCTACTACGCCATCTTAATCCCCTCCTAATTTTAATTAATTAATTTATATAAAGTGAGCAAGTTTCATATATTATGTATTTCATATATACAGTTTTAAGAGCATAATGATACTCCCTACGCTACCTCCCTCCCTTTCTTGCTTCTATCCTCTCTCCTTCCTTTTGTTATTTTTTCTTTTAATTTTTACAATGATATACTTTTTTTTTAAGATTTAAAAAAATTATTTTAAAGAGAAAGTTACAAAGAGAAAATGGGAGAGAGAAAGAGAGATATCTAGATCTTCCATCTGCTAATTTACTCCCCAAATGGCCACAATGGCCAGGGCTGTGCTAGGCCAAAACCAGAAGCCCAAAGTTTCTTCCTGGTCTCCCAAGTTGGTACAGGAACTCAAGTACTTGAACATCATCAGCTGCTTTCCCAGGAGCATTTGCAGGGAGCTGGACTGGAAGTGGAGCAGCTGGGTCTTGAATCAGCTCCCATAAGTGGATGCTGGTATCCTAGCTGGTGACTTAACCTGCTACACCACAACACTGGCCCCAGTGTACTTTCAATTTACTTTATAATTGCAAGCATAACCCACCATTAAATAAATAATTCAACTGGTAATAAGTTGAAAAAACTACTCTTCTTCAGGAGTATAGATAAAGGGTACAAACAATAATCAAATCTCGAAATGTCGATTTTGCTCATATGCATTATAATTTTTTGTACTCTGTATATTAGTTACCACAGTATTGTCAAATTTATGCCTTTTTCTTTTATCTAGTGCTTTTAGGATCTTAAGAAATTCTTCCTACATGAAAAAAATCATCTACATTTTCATTTAGAAGTTTCTAAGTTTTGCTCCAGACAATAAGTGCTTAACCCACTTATAATTGATATTGTGTATGTTGCAGAGTTCCAATTTCATTTTTTTAATGTTTGAAAACATCATTTGTGTTCTATGTAACTATATCATTGTTGAGAACATTCCTGTGTATGAATGTGGCATAATCTATTTATCCCATTTCTTTTTTCCTTATAACCATTTTATGATCTATGATATATATGTATCTTACTGTCTTTCTCTCATATTCTACCTGTAAATTTGTCACTGTATAATACCATGCTGGTTTAATTGCTATAGCTTTATAATTAGTCTTTTACCTAGTAGGGCATATCTTTCCTTTTTTCTTCTCCAGAGTGTCTTTGGTTATTCTTGTCTCTTTGTTCTTCTATAATACATTTTACAGTTGAATTAATTATTCATCACAGGCTGTGCTGAAACACAACAGCCTTTCCCCTTTGTGCACCTGCTTCTGTAAAACTCATGACTTTGAGAGCAGACTAGAATATCTACTCTTTGCAAATAAATGTATTCCAAAGAGAGGGGAAGGGGCTGAGCTCATGACTCATCCATCACAAAAGCTACTATGATACCTCTGGGAAGCCCAGAGTGAGAGGTGGGGCAGGAGAGCTCAAAGAAAAGTATCTCCAAGGAAACTGGAGGGATTGTGGATAAGACCTCTTTGACCTCCAACAATTTTCTAAAATTTCTAAGATTGACTTTGCAGAGCAGTCCATGGATCTGGACCATTCTGAATGCTCTGACTCAAAGCAGGTGGTGTTTTCTATATGTTTATTTTGTGGGAGAAGTCAGCGTCCTTTGTTTTGAAGATCATACCATTTCTGAAATTTGTTTTATTTAAATAAGAATGACCCACATTATACTTAACTAAAAGGTTTAACAATCCAAATTTCTAGGCTATTTTTTTCTAGAATTACCAAGACTTCTTTATATTGATAACTTGTATAACAATGTATGAGCAGCTTTTGCCTAAAATTTCTTTAAGTAAACAACAATACTTGAAAGCAAGAGTTTGATGCCGCTTTTTCATCCTCCCTTCCCTTCCACTGGTACATATTTGAAAATTAATGATTCTTAGCTGAGACCACAGCTATCCTATAAGTTTAACTTATGTCTGTCTTCCCCCTTTCTGTAACTTTTATAACCCAGAAGGTGAAAGTTGTGTAATACGAGGGAGTTGTCTGCTCTATAATTTCTAATTTTTTCCCTACGGCTTGAGCTAGCAGCGAGTATCCTGTGAGAATGTGTCAGTCTCCCACAAGGAATGAGACATAAATTCTGTGCATGGAATTGGCCCCACAATACTAAAAAGCTGCATCAGTTCATTGTAGAACATTCCTGAGGAATTATTTTCCTTTTGAGGCTGTAGGTAGGACTTCTTGGTTTGCTTTTTTAATACTTGAGTGGAAGGAAAGTACCAAATAGAAGCAGTGGTTTATTATTTAGCAATTTTCCTCAGGGGATGAAATTCTTAGTGGGCCAGGAATACATAGGCTGCATGAAACTTTTTTTTTTAAGATTTATTTATTTATTTGGAAGTCTGAGTTAATACAGAGAGAGAAAGAGAGGCGGGGGGGTGGGGTCTTCCATCCACTGGTTCACTCCCCAATTGGCTGCAACGGCTGGAGCTGCGCTGATCCGAAGCCAGGAGCCAGGAGCTTCCTCCGGGTCTTTCAAGTGGATTCAGGGGCCCAAGGACTTGTGCCACTTTCTACTAATTTCCCAGGCCATATCAGAGAGCTGGATTGGAAGTGGTGCAGCTGGGTCTCGAACCAGTGCCCATATGGGATGCCGGCACTGCAGGCAGCAGCTTTACCCACTGTGCCACAGCATTGGCCCCAAGCAGCATGAAACTTTAGGCATACACTCACATACACATGCATACATATACATGTTTTGGCAGCACAGAATCTTAACACATACCAACACTCACATATGTACATGCGTGTTATCACTCACACATACTCTAAAGCACCAGGAATTATGCTCAAGGAACATAGGGATAAAAGCCATAAAATGGTGAGTCCTACACAAGCCTGTGGATGCTCCTGAGTGCCTCCAGGAGAGAACCAGTTCTGACTCACTAGGCTGTCTCAGTTGGTCAGGTGGAGAAAGTGGGAAGGGAACATCTACATTTTCTGTTTCCTTTTCTGTCCCCAACATCTGTTGCCTCATGAGGTTTTCCCAGCGATCTCTGTCCAGGCCTCTCTCTCTCCTTTCCTTAGTAACATATCCAGCCTCTCAGCATTACTTGCCCCCTGACCGGGAATAATTCCAGCTTTCTCTCCAGACCTCACCTTTCTGCTGAGCTCCAGGCTTTCATTTTCAGCTCCTTGCAAAAGATATGTCTTCACCTGGATATCCCAGAGGTCATTTCAGCTCAATCGTGTTTAAACTGAGATTTTCTTAGTGGCACCATTCACCCAGATTGGAAACCTTAAAATCATGCTTTCAGCCGGCACCGCGGCTCAATAGGCTAATCCTCCGCCTTGTGGCGCCGGCACACCGGGTTCTAGTCCCGGTCTGGGCACCAGATTCTGTCCCGGTTGCCCCTCTTCCAGGCCAGCTCTCTGCTGTGGCCCGGGAGTGCAGTGGAGGATGGCCCAGGTGCTTGGGCCCTGCACCCCATGGGAGATCAGGAGAAGCTTCTGGCTCCTGGCCTCGGATTGGCACGGTGCGCTGGCCACGGTGGCCATTGGAGGGTGAACCAACAGTAAAGGAAGACCTTTCTCTCTGTCTCTCTCTCTCTCACTGTCCTCTCTGCCTGTCCAAAAAAAAAAAAATCATGTTTTCATTGTTCACTCTTTTTTTTTATGCCTCTTAGCTCTATTAAGCGCAGAGAAACTGCACAAAGATTTGTTGCTGTATAATATCTTCTTCATTTTCACCACTGCTACCCTAGTTTGAGGCTTTTAGCATCAGTTGTCTCTCATATCTGAATTCTGTAAAATGCAAAGTTATGAAATTGATCTTCCTAAAAAATCACCATATGATTCAAAATTTTTCTCTGGCTTTTGATTGCCTTTAGACTGTAATGTCCTTTGTCAGTTTGAGACCTCTGTAGTCTACAACTACGTATTCTAACCTTCATGCCCATCGACTGCTTCCATCTTCTCTATCTTGGGCCAAGTAAACTGGATCCTGTTTCCCACATATCACTAGAACTATTCTGCCTCTTTGCTTTATTCATTAGTTCAGTAAATATTTGTTAAGCATCTGCAGGCCATGCTTTGTTCTAGACTTTTGAGCAGCATCTGTGAGCAAAAAGAGAAATATCTCAACACCTGTCTTCACAGAGCTGCATTCTAGCAGGTGGGAGATGTTGTGGGGGAGGAATTGGCATACTAAATTAATGAATTTTAATATTATCTTAGAGGGTGGTCTTGCCATGGTAAAAAAATAAACGAAAGTAAAGGGGGGGATTAGTCGGGAGCAGGAGAAAACGGGATGTGGTCAGGTTGGGTCTGTATTCCTGTTATGATTTCCTATTGTTTAGATGCACCCTCGTTTGCTCCTGTCTAGTCTGAATGGATTGGGGACCAATATGGAATGGCACCTCTGTTATGAGGCCTCCATTCTCCCTGCTGAGGCCAACTTCCTGTGAATATCCGTCTCGTTCTTGTTGCCCTTGCTTGACATCAAGTATTGCTTTCTTCCTTGAGTCTCAATTATTTGTTCATTTATCTTTGCTTCCTATTAAGCTTTGAGATCCTTTTAGAGAGGGCTTATTATACCTGATTTTTATTGTTGCTGTAAGATGTAGTTAACAGCATTGGATTTAGAGTTAGTCTGACTTCGTCTATGTCCTGGGTGCATCGCTTACTACTTGGGTCCTTGGGTAGCTTACTCAACCATTGTGCCTCTAGTTGGTGATTTTTAAAAAATTGTTGTTTCTTCTTTCTTGTTAATTTTTTAAAAAATTTATTTATTTATTTGAAAAGTGGTTACAATGAAAGAGAGGGAGAGAGAGAATCTTCATCTGCTGGTTTACTACCCAAATGGCCACAGTAGCCAGGGCTGGACCAGGCCAAAGCTTGAATCTCCATCTGGGTCTCTTATGGGGATGGCAGGGGCCCAAATACTTGGGCCATCTTCTGCTGCCTTCCTAGGTTCATTAGCAGGGAGCTGTATTGGAAGCAGAGCTGCCGGGACCTGAATCAGTGCTCATATGCGCTGTGCCACAGCGCTGGCCCCTTTGCTTCTTTCTAAAGTTGATTTTTTTTTTTTTTTGCTGTATTTTCTGTATTGCTCTTTTGTTTGTTTCTTAGTATTACTACACTTGATAATTTGTATTTGTGCATTTGCTTTCCCTTCCTGAATATACTGCAAGAAGGCAAAGCCATTATCTGTTCTTTTTTTTTTTTTTTTTTTTTTTTTTTTTTTGACAGGCAGAGTAGACAGTGAGAGAGAGAGACAGAGAGAAAGGTCTTTCTTTGCCGTTGGTTCACCCTCCAATGGCTGCCGCGGCTGGCGCACCGCGCTCATCCAATGGCAGGAGCCAGGTGCCAGGTGCTTCCTCCTGGTCTCCCATGGGGTGCAGGGCCCAAGCACTTGGGCCATCCTCCACTGCACTCCCGGGCCACAGCAGAGGGCTGGCCTGGAAGAGGGGCAACCAGGACAGACTCCGGCGCCCCAACCGGGACTAGAACCCGGTGTGCCGGCGCCGCAAGGCAGAGGATTAGCCTGTTGAGCCATGGCGCCGGCCTGCCATTATCTGTTCTTATCCCCTATTATTTCCTCCTTCCTATTTTGAATGAGTGGATGTTTATCAGTAAAGCAAAAATGTACCTTAACTGAATATGTAAAATACACCAGTGTAGGAGTGATGTGCATTAAACATTTGTGACCACTGAACAGAGTTTTCTACTGATGCTTCTAATAATGACAACAGCAACAAAGAAGAATATCCCTTTTCACCTAGTTCCTACTTAGTATTATCCTATGTGGTCTGGCTCTCACACTTAATCTACTTTCCATCCTCTTCCCTGAAAAATCATATAGACATTCTCCACTAAAATGTCTCCACGTTTGTGGATTTAAAAGCATTGATTTTTGTAAAGAAAAATGAGTAAACAGTTATAAGATATTTTATCAATGTAAATACAGGAGAAGTATTTTTATAATAATGAATAGTAGAAAATGGAGGTTCTACACACTCCTTCATTGGATTTCTGCCCTTGAGTGTGTGGTAGTTCCTGGAATGGCCGATGGCCAGTCCTGGTTCTCAGCCCATCATTGCCTGGAAGTGCAGACTGATGGCTTCCCAGCTTCCAAGAATAAGTGACTGTTCTTGAGGGAACACTAAAATTAATCTGTATTCTATCCAAATTCTTATAATCATTAATACTTTATAATCATTCATCTGCATATGTTTTAACTATGTAATCATGAGTGGATATTTCAATACAGTTACTGTTGAACACTGATATGAAAAATGTGTAAAAATTTCCAAAGAACTGTAGCTCATCCCAACCAAAGCCACATGGTTCCGTCTTACCACCCTTAAATTTCATCTGTGTTTACATCTGTTTACAAAATCTGAGCATTCCCTCCCCACCACCAACCTAATGCTTCAGTGCTCCCTTCTAATAAAAAAATCAATATAGCATCCAGCACTCACGAGCAACCCTATAATAATAAACCAGAGTACATGCAATTGAAAAAAAATAATTTCAGGAAAAAACCAATTAGGATTGTAGCCAACCACACTTTTCTTAAACCTAGATGTTATGCAGATATATCTTTTAATTTTATGAAGCCTTTTGCTTGAGATTTCTTTAGTCCTACTTAAAAAGCATCTTTGTTAAAATGATGTGCTTGATGTTCCTTCCCTTCAAGCAATTAATGATAGAGTCAATCTGAGAACTTCTAAATTAAGATGTCTTTAAGTCTCTGACTTAATTCAATGTTATATTTTTTTCTTTCTTTATTTGATGAACATCTATAACAGAGTATATACAAAATCAATAGTGTATCAGATAGTATTGTGTGCCAAAAACTGTATCTTTAAAAAAAGTATATCTTTTACTGTCTTAAAAATACAATTTTCTAATTTCTGTGCTGTCTACTCTGTTTTGCTAATTTTCCATTGCACAAATTTTTACATTAAAAATTAAATGCACTTAAAATACAAATTCCTTATATTTTTGCAAATGTATTTGTAGGCAAAATAGTGAAAGTACAATTCACATTATTCACTCTTTTACTGATCTTTGATGGTTGCACTTTGATAAATAAATAGATCATCTAAGATTCAATAGGCCAATTGCAGCATATAATAGCTATTCAGAGGCAATTAAACTGCCTTTTTTCATGCCGGCATGTGAGCCGCCCTTTCACAACCTTCAACTTGATTCGTGGTGATTCAAAATTAACTTAAAAGTCTTGTTTGCTGACAGCTTAAAGCTTAATTGACTGAAAGCCAAATAGAGTGTGTTCTGTATTCAGCACTAAGGCTATTGATAAAGCCATGTGTAAATTGTGCATGGTGAAAGACAGCGATTGGGCCTCCTGTTCTTGTATTAGTCCACAACTTAGCATTGCTGCACAGTCAGAATTGCTTTGTCAAGTCTTTTATCACACCAGGTTAACTCTCTCTGGAGTTGCTCCAGCAGCAGAGCAGTCAAGTATTGAGTTTCTTCAACACTGTGGGGCCTGCTATAATTCTGTTACTTATTTGTGGTTTCATTTTTTTCTTTAATATAGTATCAGCCTTTCATTTCTGAACAGGCCTGTTGGTAGCATATTTCAAGAACCTACTGATTTTCTGTATTTGTCACTTTAGGAATGAACACGGTCTTTAGGTTTAGAGGTTTTGAAAAATATTTTAAGAAAAATAAGTATCATAATATTGATTTGTCTCTCTTATGAAAATTAAATCTAGCCATTTTGAGCTCTTAATTAGGATAAGAAATGCATGCTTAATAACCTTGAGAGTAATACAACTGTTATTTTCCAACTGCAATTAAATTATTGGCTTCTTTCAATACTTTTACACAAAAATATATCAGTGATTATTGTACCTCATAGACATGTACATTTCTTTTTGTAAATTGATGTGTAACTGTTAATGCATTGAATTATTAATATATGTAAGTATATACTACAAAATTTCATAGTCATGCCTTTTTACAAATAAGTCTATATGCAGTTGAATAGAAAGTCAGAGATTTGCACATCAATATATGTTAACCAAGAAAGAAAAATTCAGAGTGAAGCTAAAGTAATTTTCAGAAGTACTTTATTATTCTCAGCAATTATGTAAAATATCTTAGAATTCTGCACTTTCATTTTTTAATGTGAAGATTTTGATCTGATATTGATTTGATAACTAACAATTATAAATCCATCATCTAATGCATCTTGAAGATATTTCATAATGTTTATGTTGTAATTTCTGCTTTTTGGAATAACTAAATGAATGGTATTAAATTTATTTGTGATGAAATGTCCTTTTCATTTTTTGTCTTAATTTTATGCAGTCAACTCAAATTCAGCATAGAAGGTTTATTATGTTTTTGAAAAATTTTCTTATTTAAATGTTTTCTATGTTAAATATTTGAAATGTGATGAAGCTTAAAATCCCTATTTTATATTCTTACATCATAGTGCAGCTATTTTAGTTTTAAAACAAGCAAATTAAAAATATAAAATGCAGTTCTGATAATGAAAAAATGATTATGAAAATGTTTCAATATGTATTTCAGATTATACATAATGGCATTAAAATATAATCTGCATTTTAACCATTTGCATGCAGAAAATATATTTTTATCTTCTTTTTATTTTAGCATCAGACTTGGAATTGGATATGGCTTTATCTCTTATTGATATTCTGGTAACCATGGCTATCTAATTTTACCTGCCTTCCCATTGATTTCCAATAAAAACCTACTCTATTTATAAAGAATCAGGATAAGTTGCAACTTAGTTTCAAAATGACTATAATTTAAAATTGTGTGTTATTCCTATATACTTTTCAATAAAATTGTAATCATGTGTCAAAATGTAAAATCCAGGAGAGTACCACTTTTATTGAAGTTTCACCTATACCCAGTGAGATTTGAGAGCCAAGAATGAATTGTTTTTATTGATTATGTTTTTGTATTAACAGTTAATCTAACATATCTTTAAAGGCATGAATTATTTGAAAACAACATTTTGTTTCTTTTTCATAACATACTTGCTTAGTATATACAAAACAGTTGTATGGTTAGATAAATCTCTTATTTTTACCTTTTTTTAAAGAGATTCAATTTAATTGTAGGTATAATAAATTGATTTAGTTTCAACTTAATTTAAAATTGCCATGATAAAGAAACAAACCATCTGAAAATTTAGGGAAAATGGTATAATATTGATTGCATAGTCAGTAAGCGATTAGTAGTAAGATATTTTTGGTGTAGAATTTGAGAGATGAAAGCACTAGTCTAGGCTTTGCTGACTCTTGGCAGCACAGTTTTGTGGATTAAAAAATGAGAATGTACTGAGTCTCTGAACGACTACCTGCTCGAGGAAGGTGAGACCAGAGTCAGTTTCTGTGGTGCTAATTTTATAAATTGTGTACTTTTCAAAAACCACATTTTCTGAGAAATGATTATAATAGAAAGATTGGTATTTTTATTTGTTACAAAAGTGAATTCTCCAAACTTTTCGGATTCAGGGCCTCTGAAAAAAAGTGACTGATTCATATTCACAATGTTTGTGCTGACTTTGTATAGTTCCCTCTTCTCTTGTTATTTGTATATTAGACTTTTTTACATAAATAGATGAGTATTAGTTTTCCTGTTTGTCTTGAATTTTTTCCAAAGAAGTTTCTCCTTTTTCATAATTACTAGACTGATTCTATGTTTTTGTTTTGTTTTGTTTTGTTTTTTGCTATTTGGTCAGTTCAGAGGACTCATTGATGTCCCTTAACAAATGAAAAGAAATGGCCATTTAAAAATCTCAATGCTTCATATAATTGGCCGCTTAACCAATAAAAATCATCTGTTATTTATGTTAGGATATCTAAGAGAAAAATGGGAAAAAAATCATAGATCAAATGGGCTGGTAATTAGAATACTGGAAAATTTTTAAATATTATAGTTTATACAATATGTATTTGGAATTTTAAAGTACTAATAGCTAAAAGAATACTTTTATTTTGTAGTTTGTTATCTAAATGCTTCTGGGAAAATATCAGATATCATCCCGTTAAATAAAATTTTCACGTAATGCCATGACTCTCATTTAGGCTGAAATCTATATTAAATAAATTGAAAATAAGTTGTAAAACTGTAGATGAGGTCATAAATACCAGACCATATATTTTTATTTCAGCTTTTTAAATGAAGAAGAAATTAATATCTTGCAGAAATGACATTTTCATTAATATTAGCTTGAAATTGAGAAGATTAGTGTAATAACATATAAGAATTAACTTCTTATAAGTATAGAGAAAATTACCTTGACTGTCAAATTTATTCATTTGCTTCAGTAATATTACTAAAGTCATTCTGTGTTATTTATTAAACCTTTCAGGGAATAGAAGATAAATATGTCTTAATTTTTTCTCTCAACTTGGTAATATCAAGAATAGTGCAAGGTCCTTAATAATGGATATTCCGCAGTTGAGATGATCATATGCTGAAATTAAGATATGAACAGCATTGATGAAGCAAGTATTATTTTAAAATACATTCAGAATTGCAACTAAAACTACCCCTGATGAATTCTGTATTGCAATTTACTTTTTCGTACTTATATGTGACACAGAATAATATATGATGTGGAATGGTAGGAAAGACATCGGGTTTTATTTGGGTGTAGTATCCAATAAAGAGTTGACTGTAGCTTGTGAGGTTAGCCATGTTCTCCAAATGAGACTTACGCAAACACTGATGTCCTCTTTACTAATTATCGGTATCCATTGTTCTCTAATCCAGTGGTAAATATGAATTAATATTTTGGAGCATTGTTGATAAAAGAATACATGGTTAAACAGAGTGACTGAAACATTTCGAAGTGCTAATGACTACTTACTTGGTAGTCTATACTAACGCTTTAGTGGATGCTGAACAAGTTTAGATGTTAAGCTTTTTAGGAAGAGTGAATGATGGCTAATGATTATTTAATGACAGATCTCTGGACTGAAAGGCATTTAGCACTCAAAGTATACTGCAAAGCCTATCCCTCAAAGCTTCAGACAGGTTTATTTGGTCTCACCTTGAATAGAACAGTGCTGTATTGATTTCATTGGTGTGGATTTAAACACACTATCGGCTTAGAATAGCACCACTATGCAGCAGAAAATGATTGTCTTAACCCTTATGGGGCATCTCAGCTGTTCTCTCATATTCTACGTGAACCTCAGAAAGGATCATGAATGTTTTTCCAGTATTTGCTGTTTGTGTGATTTTGGACAATACTGTGCATGTGTGCTTACACTCATAGTAGATGTTATCTTCTGGAAAGGTTTATTTAGAAGTAACTAAAAACTTAAATTTACCTTTTGAATGAATGGGTGGTTTTTTTTTTTTACCCACATTTGTATATATTTGAAGGAATTTTTCTTTTGTCAAAATTATTGATATTTCTGTGGATGACATGCTGATTTTGTCACTCTACTAAGTTATTTAAGTATTTGATCTTTGGATGGTAATGATATTTATGTGCAGTACTTTGTGTTACTTTTAGTATGTTTAGTATGTTTCCCATATGTATATTCCATGTAAAACCAATTTAATAGTTACTTCATATGCTTGATAGAATACCCAGTTTTCCACATTTTTAATAGCCTAATCGAAAAAAATCTATGTAACCTCATTGAACACTATACTTATTTTATTAATAAAATACTATTCCTTTCTAATTATACATTATGTTTGCTCATTTTTTAATGAAACATTTCAAATTATAGAGACTTTGAAGGTGCCTCCCATTAATCATTTTACTAGAGATTCATTTTGGAGCATGTATTTTTTTCTCTAGTACTCCTACTTTTATTCACTTATACATATGTATATAAATAATACATGGCTCCTTATATACATATTACATGAAGAACTAAGCTTTTAGAATGTTGTTGCAGGCAGGTGTTAAATATGAGCTAGTTCCTTTGCAGCAAACACTGGGTGATGGGCCAGTGCAGAGTCTACAGATTGATTTGGATGACGTTGCGCAGAGTCCCCACTCCTCTGTGCCCTTTACCTTGTCACGTGAATGCTTAACCTACTTACCCTGCCTTATCTGTAAAGTACGGGTGTTGGTTTGCTTAGAACTGCTCTCTGATCGCCTTTTCACCCTAGAATTTTCCTCAAATACTTCCCTTGTAAAATAGCAATTCCTTTTGTGAAGGCATTTGGAAAATGACTATATTAAACATACAATTACATCATTAGAGCAAGAACACAGTTAGGAGATTGTCTGAGGCGCCTTCAGTAAGCGAATTGAATTTGTATGGACCTAGTATTTTTCTGCTTATTTGAAAGATAAACTTAATGTCATTCTGTTGTTTTTTAAAATGGGGAAATTTTTATCTTTGCCATATTTTGAGAGGCTCCCCCCCATAAGCAAATGTTGCTTATCATTTGAGTATTTTGTAGAAATCAAAACATTCTTTAAAGTGTTAGAAGAATGATTCATTTATTTTCTTTTGCTAGTAAGTGAAACAAGTTACATGTGAGAGAAGTGTGCACATGTTGAATTCCTGCTTTGAATTTTTTCATGTGCCTGTGTGAATCCTTGTGTGGCGATTTATGATTCTGACGCCAGCAGGTTTGTGGTAGTGGTGGTAGTTAGAGTTCTCAGTAAATTTTATCTTCTCTCAATTTTTTTCTTTCCCCTCCCAAAAAGTCTCAGAGCACTGAGATAGAGTACAAGCCATCTTGAGCATGAGTGTTTATCCAGCATCAATATGTGTG
Source organism: Sylvilagus floridanus (assembly GCA_949820135.1). Classification (NCBI taxonomy): domain Eukaryota; kingdom Metazoa; phylum Chordata; class Mammalia; order Lagomorpha; family Leporidae; genus Sylvilagus; species Sylvilagus floridanus. The sequence continues at coordinate 105,546,956 of OX463226.1, forward strand.
CATTTTGTAGGTTTTTACATAGGAGAAAAACTATTTTTTTTTACTTTTATTTAATAAATATAAATTTCCAAAGTACAGCTTATGGATTACAATGGCTTCCCCCACCCCCATAATTTCCATCCCACCTGCAACCCTCCCATTTCCCGCTCCCTCTCCCATTCCATGCACATCAAGATTCATTTTCAATTATCTTTATATACAGAAGATCAATTTAGTATATATTAAGTAAAGATTTCATCAGTTTGCACCCACACAAAAACACAAAGTGTAAAATACTGTGAGTACTAGTTATAGCATTTATTCACATTGTTCAACACATTAAGGACAGAGATCCTACATGGGGAGTAAGTGCACAGTGACTCCTGTTGTTGACTTAACAATTGTTTATGGCATCAGTAATCATCCTAGGCTCTTGTCATGAGTTGCTAAGGCAATGGAAGCCTTTCGAGTTCGCCAACTCCGATCTTATTTAGACAAGATCAAATATAGAATGAATTAGGATGACAATTTAAAAGCTATCAACTCACAGCTCTGAACTAGCCTAAAGATTTGAGAAAGTCAGGGAAAATGTTGAGGAAGTCATTCTTTTACCATGTAGCAGAAACAAATTGTTTTTAATAAGACATGCTATTTAATATTAGCATGACCTCTTAGAAACCTGAGTGTCTGACTACATACACGGATAGGTTCAAACATTAAACTTTTCTTGTAGTGTTCATTTCAGGAGTAGAAGCTTTTCTAAATCCATAATTGAAACAGATCAGTGAGTTGGATATCCAGTAATTTTAGGTGGATGTGCTAAGTTACACATTGAAAGGCTGTGCAAAAATCCCAAGCCCAAAGCCTGGTGTGTGGAAGGCTGGCAACTCAAATCCAAGTTCTATTAGTGATTAACTAATGGGAATTAGTTAATGGGAAAAATATAAAATAATTACATGAAAGAAAATATAAGTAATCTTTAACATCTCTCAATGCTTATTTGAGAAGGTAGATAGTGAAAGAAATCATGTATAAAGGGTTGGGGGAAGGTCTGTGGGAAATAAATTGCCAGAGTAAATTAGAGTGAATTTGATAGAATTATCTCCATCATAAAATGAAGAAATGTAAGATAATTTTTAAATCTTCTTAATAATTATATAGGTACAACATTCATGTCTGTACACATAGCACATAGCATAAAAATAATGGAAACCTAAAGATGGAAAAAGATCAGAAATGTAAATTCTGTGTAGCTTATCTAATAGTGATTCAGGTTCTCATCTTCTTCAAACTCTTCATTTCTCTGGAAGAATGGGCATTAGCCACTGACCCACATGCATATTCCTTCAGCTCTCCTAGGACTGTCGTTTTGTAGGCTGTGTTCTGTGAACAAGTCTCTGCTCAGCAATCTGAGGCTGCAGCTCACTTTGCCAGTGGCACTTAGACTCTCAGCATGAGTGCTTAGTTTACGTTCGCTTCTTTACTTTATTGTTATTAAAAGATTTCCTTTCCTGATCATCTGTTGATGTGAGTAGTAAATTAAAAGTTGCCTTTGACCTTTTAATTTCTCCTTTGATTTTTCTTTATTTTTTCGTATTTTATTTCTCTTAGATTTTTCTATTATTTCCTCTTGAAATGTCTTCTCATTTAGTTCTTAGAAATAACCATATGCTAATGTTCATCAGGCTTTAATAATTCTCAGGATGCTAAAAATAAATAAAGGTAAAAATCTCACATCTCTGCTGCTTGTGAACCAGTTAAAATCTTTATTACCAAACTTTGGGCTTACCCATCACAATTTTTTTTTTCTGGAACTGGTGGTACTATTAAGCTGTGGCTGTTAACTTCAAGGATATCAAGTTGTCCCTAACTATGCAGCATTATTTCTACTTAATACCTCACTTACAGTGAAGGAAACAAGAAAAATCGTGTGAAATAAGGTGATCAATTTACAAAACCAGGTATAGCGTTATTACTTCTGCTGAAAGAAGTATAAAGCTAGATATTCTTTTGAAATTCTGATTCAGTCCATACAAACCTTTAAAAATTGTAACCTTCAGTCACATGTCCTTGTTTCATTGTGACCAAAAGAATAGTAAGTAATTCAGACAAATGAATACCACAAGTAGGTCTTCTAAATGAATGGATGTACCTGTTAGCCCCTCAGAGGCAGAGCAAGGCAGTTCCATCTCTTGTTCACAGGTATCCATCACTGAGTTCAGAGACATAATTTACTTAGGTGAAAACATTTTTAAGTGAATCCAATGAATGATTTGTGACTTTATGAATAAAAATGACTTCAAGTGTAACTGTTTCTCACTGTATCCTAGTGCACAGGTATACAATCATCATAGGGTGCATTCTGACAGTCCACCACGGGTTCAGTCTGTGTATTCTGTTTAATTGCTTACAGAAGCACACTGCCATCTGCTCCAGTATTTTCATAAGTAAATCTGATCGCAGAATTGTTGTCCTTTCAGGAACGATAACTGCAGGAGAAAAGATTCCCCACAAGAAGGATTGGCCACATTTTCAGATTTATATAATTTTACAAGTTGCTAACCACCGTGTTTCTGAAATATTCCCTTTATTCATGAAACATCTAACAATATTCTTCCAAATATTATAATTTGTCCAGGCTTTAAAACTTGTCATTTGTCTCAAATCCACCTTTGAAAGGTACTCTAAACCAAGAATTGAACATTTTCAGAGAGGATTACTACCTAAAATTTTTCTAATTACCTAGATGTCTTTGGTCTTTTGGCACTTTAAAAATTGCAATTTTCTCCCAAGCTGAGAATTTTTACAGTAAAAATCAAAGTAAAGAAAAAAATTGACTTTCTAATGTTTAAATAGAAAACAAAGAGAAAAATAAAGTAATGTGGATGGTGGAAAAACAAGTATTGAATAGTACCTATAAGAAAAAGAAGAAATTCATACCTGATTTTGCTAGAAAAACATATAAATTGCCCTTGAAGCTTAAGATTTCTAATTATTGAAATAGGATCATGAAAATATTAAGCTTTCTTTAAAAATTGTTTTAGAGTAGTCATAGGTTTTATCTGATGTAGTGGGAAATGGCTCTGTGTATTTTGTCAAATGCATGCGCACGGAATACTCACATGTGGGGAGGCATTATTGCAAAATGGCTTCATCAGCCACAGCAGCCGAGAGGGATATGCATTTGCAGAGCCCATTGCGTTCCAGCAGGGGGCTATCGTGCATGCATACAAATTAATAGCAGGGTTATTTACTGGAGTTTTCAAGAGAGGGGGACATAGTGCAGCAAAAACCACAGTCAAGCACCTTCCAAATCCCTTTCAGTAGGTGTGAGAAAGTTATGGGCAGATGTGTCACACACACACACACACACACTATATATATATATGTTCTTTATATTTGGTAACATTCTGCACACACTCCAGCTTTGGTAATGATGTGAAAGTTTGAAAATAGGTGTGTGAGTTCTCCGTGACGCTCAGTTTTAATCAGTTCTACTTTTTCCTTTAGGAGGTAGAGAGGAAGATGCTGGAAACGTGCCCTCCTTATTTTATTCACTTTAAGTGCATAGATAGAAATTTACATGCCATGTAACTATGTGCAACTTTTTTATTTTTTTATGGCATTAAAACTTAGTTGCTGTATTTTGTAAAAATTGCCCAGCTCTAAATTAGTCCAACGAATGAAAATAATATTAGTAGTAGTCACATGATAGCACTTGTTTGGAAAAAGGAATCTAATTACATACATTTACAATAGTATAGATTGACACCTTCGCCCCATGAGCCCATGAAACCCGGAGTCACCACCATGACACCAAGGTCTTTGAGCCTCTTCCCACACACTGGATTGTCACCAGTCTATGTTTTTCATGTTCCCACTTCACAAATTCATCTTTGAGTAAGACCTGAATATGAATTTTTTTAATCAAAAGTTTTAATAGTGAATTAATATTCAATGATTTTGTTTATTTTAAAGATTTCCCCTCTATTGTTAACAAGTTTACTAGAATGACTATGGTAGCACCTCTGGTAAAAACTGGCAATTTTGGTCATTGTATGTGTGAGTCTTTAGCAAACCCGGGAGTAGCAAGTAGATACAGAAAATCTTAGGCCAAAAATATGTGGAAAGTATTTGTGCTGTGAAAGCTTCACTGAGTTCCAACATCTTTCTCATTATAATTCTAACACATGGCCAACACATTTTAAAATCTCAAAAATGTAGTTCTAGCTGACTTAGGCATAATGTCTTGCTATGCTCACTAAGAATGTTATATACTTGTGTGTGTGTAATTATGTACATGTAACACATGTAAGAGTATGTATACATAAAACCAACTGTTAATTAGTAGCATGATTATTTAAAAGGCATATCTTAAAAATGAATAGTTAAGATTATATTTAACAGCCAGGTACATGAATTTAGATAGCAGTCAGAAAGAAGTTTATTTTTATTAAAATACATATAAAATACAATTTGAATTCAGCTTACTTATGAAGATTTAGTTTAAGATGTATATTTTTATTGGACAGATTTCACTACCATATATGATTTTAAACTCATCTTTACTTGGTGTATGCTTTTAGATATGCTCTTCCTAATCGGTATCTACTGATAATGCCACATCACATTTAAAATATATGTAGGGCTTAGAAAAGAGAAATAGGGAAATGTGGAAATTTTAGAAGCATATTTTACCAATCTGAAAATAGGAATCTCTTGTAGCTGTATTGACTAACATTTGTAGAGCTTTGAGTGATATGCTGAGACTATTCTAATTGTACGTGGGCACTGTAAATACTAAGCCATGTGTCTTCATTGTGAAAGTTCTCTTGTCTTCAGGACTGCCGATATTAACAGAGGTCATTTTGCCATGTCTACTCTTGTTCTTAATAATTAATCAAAACCTAATATTAGCAGGTATACTTTATTGCAGATAAAACAAGTCTGTAAAGAACCATAGTAGAAAATAATTTCAAGCTTAATCCAGATTATTTTAAATGGTTCCTGCATGTTGCCTTTTAGGCTTTTGTGAGATCTTTCAACCTACTCACTTTCCAATTTTGAAAATTCTTACAAAGTCTTGGTAATTTATCAATTTATAAAAACATGTCTTATTAAATATAAACTGGATATTTTATTTTGCTAGGTAACACATATCAAAAATAATTTCTCTCAATCAATATGATTCTTAACATTGTTATATATTAGAACAGTAAAGAATATTTAACATTTTATTTTCACTTATGAGCAAATAGACATTTCTGAATTTCCAAAGTGACGATTTAGGATGTACTGAAAGTTATATTAATTTCAAAAATATTCATATCATCTGATATCTAAGTGATATCTTGGATTACATCATGTGCCAGAAATTTTAGCATAAAATTGTATTAACACCAACTTCATTGTAATGTGTTGGCTGTGAATAAAAAAACCCTAATATGTTTGAAATTCAGGATATCTCTTTAAGATAATAATAATCTTGGAATTCTGATTGAATTCAAACACATTACTTTAATTTTTAGTACAAGTTTACTTATTACATGCATATGTCAACTATAAAAAGCATTGTGATTATCCTAAACGTTACCAAATTTTTAAAAATAGTTTTTCCAGGTCAAACCACATTGTTCTTAAAGTGTATTTTTAGAATAATGAATTGTTGGAATGTACTTAACCTAAGTTTTTAATAGCCAGTCCAATATTTGAGTTCCACCAATGCATGGGTAATAGCAGATATAAAATATCTACTGGTAGTCCATCTCTCATAAAACCACCTTTAGCCTTAATTCAAATCCATTGATTCCTATTCCAGTTAAAACTGAAGAACTTAATATGTCTTTTAATCCTTTTATTGTAAGCTAGGATAAAATTAATTTTACCCTAGAACTGCACAAAGCCAATTAACATGATCTTTAGAGTTATTTAGTAAAGTGCTTCAAACTGTTAAATTTATCTTGACCTCTTGGTTGCACTCTCTGACTGCTTTTTAAATGAAGTAATCAATATCTCATAGCCCTTTAAATAGCTTAAACTTCTCAAATATTTTACCCGTGTTCTAGTTAAGCTGTAAGTAAAGTGTTTACTCCTGTTCATGTAAATCTAGAGTCAATTATTCTGAATCTAAAGATAATTATGGACTTTTGAGGAACACTATATGAATTAAATGGTGGTTTTGAGAAAATTTCAAGCAGCATACTTTGCTAAACTAACCCAGTAACAAGGAAACCTATCATTTTCACACAGAATACGTATTCCGATTGCAACTTATAACGTGGAACATTGACGTCCTTTCCCATTGCTTGTAGCTTCTGTTTTCCACACAGGGCTAGTTGAAGGTATTAATTTTCTTGCCGTGATAGGGTGATCAAGCGTCCTGTCAAGAAAATGGATCTCCATGTCACCCTTTAGCATGATTAAATGGAGGCATGTCTCTGAGGGAAAAAAATACCAAATTTTCATGAGACAGATGAAATGGTAAAAAGGCTTACTTTCACAGAATTATTTTTATTTTTAATATCATAGAATCTCCCATTTGATTGTCAGCTTATTAGTGGGAAAACCTTGCAGCTAATCACATATTTCTTCCATCATTGAACAGAAAACACAGGAAGAACTGGTATTTTGAAGATATTTCCAAAGCTGAAAAATTAAAGAATGAGAAATTGTTGTGTTATTTTTAGAAATAGTAGGGATGGGCCTGTGTACCTGATATATTCACTGATCTGTCAGTGTCTCTTTTAGGAGCTTTTTGTCTTGTCTTTTTTTTTTTTTAACCTCTTCCCTTGTTAACAAAGAGCTATCATCTTCTCAGATCTGAGTCCTGATAAAAATTATATACTGCAGAATCTCTGCATCAGTAGTGTTAATAGCCAGTTGGACAGTGTTCTTAGGAGTGCATGCACATGCCAAACTTTAAATTACACCAAGTGATGTACTTGACAGCTAATTAAGATTTCATATTTTGGCCACTTAGCAGAGGGCACCTGTTACGATTCTTTCTAGTAGCCTGGGATAGAATTTACCAATGGCGATTTGCAAGCACATTATTAAAACTTCCCTAAAGTCTTAATTTCTTCCTGAGGAGTGGGAGTTCAGACTAGATTGAGGTAATTAAACAAAAGGAACACAGAGAAGGAGGGGGGACCAAGGATGGAGGCGGAGCTCTCCAGATGCCCCTGTTGTTTAATTTCCTACTGGAAGCAGCCCATGTGTGCCTGTGCGCCCCCGCCCCCTGGGAGCAGCGGCCGTTGCAGAGGCTGAGCGGCTGGGGTCAATGCCTTGCCTATTGATCAGTATCCCTGCAGTCCCTTGCTCCAGCAGCTGCTTCATTGGCTTCTTTCAGGGCCTGCTTCAGTACATTAGAATAGAAATCCATAACCAGAGCTGTGCTCATCCAAGCAGGGGAAGAAACTAAATTAAATGGTATAAAACAATCTTGGATCAGGAGTTTGTGCCAATTCATCTTGATCTAAGATGTCACACCGGGCTCTCTGTCTGAGCACCTGGGCTAGAGGCAGCCATAGTGAAAATAGATGGAGCTGCGATCATTCATTTGTCAGCTAAGGAGCAAGGCAGCGGTTAGCAATTCCCTTCTGCAGAGGTCAGCTGACAGAACAATCAGTGCAACTGCAGAAGAGAGCTTTCCTTTGAACTATTGTTATGGAGCACGCTCTTGCTGAGCCGTGGGGGAGGGGCGCTGGGTTTGCTTCCTGTGTAAAGAGTAAAATATCTGGTGGGCGAATCTAGCTGCTGTGGCACAGAGCTCTTAGTCCCCCTGTCTGTTCTTGTACATAAACAAAGTTGGTTTTAAATGCAAGCACGGAGATCTCAATGATCAAACTGTTAAATATCACTTTGTCTAGAATTACGATCTTTGTAAGCAGGAGGCAGTGACGATTGATTTTTCTTCTTCTTCTTATGGTTAACCTTTTAGGTGTTGTTTTTCCTACTTCCATCACCGTAACTATCACCGATCAGTGCCTTATTTTGAATCTGATAGTATGTACCTGCTGATACTTTTAGACCAGCATTTCCTCTCTGTGTTTAAAAACCTAGAAAATTTTTGTGAAGAGGGAGAAACATGTGCTATAGTATCAAATTAGAAGATCTTTCTTAACATTAACTAAATATTTGTTTACCTTTACACCAACCGTTTTTATATGAAATATAATTTATGAAATTTGATTTATCATGTTGGTGAAAGTTACAAGATATTTTGTAACATTGGACGAGCATTGTGACAAAGCAAACCTGCATGGGATTTAAAAATATACCATATAAAATTCGACAAATTAGAAAAATGGGGAATAGCTGAAGTGTTCAATAAAAGAATCTTTTTAAAAAAATATATTCACTCTGGATTCATTTATGATTTTGTCTTTCTATATACACTAAAAAACTAATCACAAGTCGTCAGAGCTAATTTTAAAATAACAACATGGTACAATGTACAGATTCTAAGAAACCATAACAGCATTGACAGCAAATCTATTTTGTACTCATAATTACACCAAACTTTTCTTGGAATCCAAGTAAACAGCCACTACTCTGTTGTTACCATTTTGGTTTTCTAAATAACTAACACCTTATTTCCTTAAGTACTGGTACTTTCTCAGTTAGTTCTTTAAAATTTAATTTATATTTGTTCATTGTTTTATCTAAGAGGGAGAAGAAGGGCCCAGGGTTGGTGGGGGGGGGGGGGGGGCTGAGAGAGAGATCCTGCATAAGCTGCTTCTCTGCCCAATGGCTTCCAGATACATACTTGGCTTCAGCCAGGTTGTCCATGTGGGTGCCAGGGATCCCAAGCACTTGAAGCATTGTCCCCTGCATCCCAGGATCTGAATTACCAGGAAGTTGGATGCAAAGCAGAGTAGGGACTAGAACTAGAGTGACTTAAACACTATGCCAAAGGCCCACCCCCAATTATTTCTTTTCAGTTACTAGATTTTTGTATAGTATCTCAGCATTTATATTTCTTAGGCTTACCTAGGTTTTCTTGCTCATGTCTAGATCTATTGTGCCTTTAGTACAGCTGAACAGTGGAATTTAAAATGTGGTGTTTTTCATTCAGCTTCTTTAGTGCTCTATCTTCTTGTCTTGCCAAGATTTTATGTTTTGTTTGGTTTTACTTAATCAGAATTTTAAAATGAGCTCAGAATGTGCATTTCAAATCTTTCTGCATTGTTTTTCCATTAACTATCCAGACTTACCATGTATCTTGAAGCTCTCTCTTCTTCTCCGTTTACAGTTTAATATCCCCAAGCCAAATCAACCTTAACCTCTCACCTTGTCTTTAGTAACTCCAAATTGATCAGTCTACCTCTCTTCACAAAATGCTCAGTTTTCTGAAATCCCAAGTTTAATTAGGTGACTCTGTAGTTTAGAACCTATCTGTATTATTTTCCCGTTGTTCATGGGATACAAATTGAAGTGTGAGTATGACCTATAGAGACCTATATGATCTGGCTACCTATCCTTGTAATAAAAATCAACAAGTTCTTCATGCTTTAAATCCTTCAACTTCTCTCAATCCTGAAAGTTCTGTTTGACTATGTAATCTATACATTTCCAATTTCTAGTCCAGTTTAGCACCTTTTAAATTGAGTGTGAGCAGGATTTTACTTTTCTCATCCCTATTAATTCATATACTACTGTAATGTCATTCATCCACTAGATATACAATTCTTAAGTGCTGAGTAACTGAAATGTTGAAGGAACTGCCACCATCACTGGTACTAAGTGTTGTCCACCTGGTCATCACGTGAGTGGTTCTGCTTGACTCTAATCTTATATCATATCCTAGTCTTTCCTTTATACTGCCCCTGTCATGATCTTTTTAACAATGAATGATTCAAATGTCACCACCTTGTTCAGAGGTTAAAAGTACAGCAGACCATCTATGGCCTCTCATGCCTTGGTCTCTCTTAGATTGCCTGACTTCCAGCAATATAGAATAATAGAGCAAACAAAACAAAACACTAGAAAATATTCAGAGACTCTACTGCTAATTTCTTGATTCAAATACTGAGTTCTGAGTGACTTTTGTTGTGTTGACTTAATTAATATATGAGGCAAAGAATTGAAAGCAACCAGCAAATTTTTTTGGTTGGACTAATATGGGAAGAGCAGAAAGTTGGCTTCCAGTCAAGATGGCTCCAGGAGGACACTTTTGTAATCTCTCTGTGCCAACTATGTAGCTATGATGGATAAAATATAAAAACAGAAAACCAAAGAGCCACAGTTGGATTCAAAAGAGATATATCTGTACTCCAGTAGTGAAATAGAAATACAATAATATTGGCTGAAACCCTTAGCTACTTTAGCTCTCCTGTGAGCTAAAAAAGGCTAAAATACACCATGAATAAAGTTTTAAGCCAGAAGCTAGGCTATGACTTTCTCAGTTCCCATTAAAAGACATTGAAAGGATATCAGTACCTTGCTACTTCAAATAAAATTGAGGTTATATTATGTTATTAAGAGAGAAGAAGAAATGGATATTAAACACAAATATACTTTAAAGTTTTCTCAAAAAATGGAATTAGAAAGTTTTTTTGGTGCAAAAAAATTGAAATCCCTGCAGTTTTCTTGTACATTTTCCACGAACTTTTTGAAGATCCCTTACATGCATGGATTTCGAAATGTATTGCACCAAAATAAACATATATGTCATATATACATATGTTATTTATTTATTTATTTGAAAGCCAGAGAGAGAGAAGTATCATTTGTTTGATGATTCACTCCCCAAATGTCCACAGTAGCTAGAAGTGGCTATGCTAAATCCAGGAGCCCATAACTTCCATGTGGGTGGGCACCCAAGCACTTGAGCCATTATCTGCTGTCTCCCAGGTGCATTGCTGGAAACTGGATCAGAAGCAAAATAGCTGTACTCAAATGTGGATGTCCAAAGTGGCAGCTTACCCTGATGTACCATAATGCTTACCCCTAATCCTGTCTTTTAATTTCATTTTCCATAAGCTTTTAGAAGTACCCACATACGTGACTGTGTTAACCATAATTGTGATACCTACTCCAGGTTTTTAAAACCACTTGCAAATAGCAATTGACAAGAGGCCAATATGCAGCTGAAACAAGGTTTACTGGGGATTTCTGCTCAAGCAGGAGAGAGGCACGATTCCTTCTTTTTGTTCATGGCATATTCAGAATGGCGGTGTTGTTCACTATTGCCACCCTAGGAAGGTCACAGATTGGTCACATTGGGCTATTCTGGGCATATGTGCAGGTTAGGCAAGTCTCTAAATGGCAGTAGGGCATCTTTTTTGGTTAGAGTCTGGATGTTCCTTGTCCTGATTGGTTTGGAACTGGGGATTAAGACATATCAGATTGGGAAATGGACACTTCAGATCAAGAAGGGCTTGATTTTAGTAGTGCTGTTTCTATATTGTCTCAATTGGAAATAAATTTGTTCTATTTCAGAACCTAGAAACAAAACAAAGAGAAAGAAAGGAGACAAAGCCTTAAGAAGCAGAAGAAAGAATAACAAACTTAAGAGTAGAAATGAATGAAATAAAAAGCAGTGAAACAATAAGATCAAAACCAAAACATTCTTTGAAAACAGCCTGGTAAATTTATATCCTAGCAAAGCTATTTAGGAAAAGAATAAAAAATAATATTAGAGAAGGAACAAATTTACAAGGCTTAAAAGATTTGAAATACTTGAGATTTTTAATCCTGGAGAGTAGTATAAGTAACTTTATGCTAATAAATTTGAAAATTAGATGAGGTAGATAGTTTTTTTTTAAATACTCAGCTTCCAGAAATGACTCAAGAAGTAGAAAGCCAAATTAAATAAGAAGCTATTAATGAAAAAGAATTGTTAATTAAAATATTTCTTTTGCATTCCACTATTTCTACCACCATCCCTTCACCCCTGACTCCAGGTGTCCTGAGATACAGACTCTGAGTATTTTAGAAGAGAGTTTTTTCAGACCTTATGAATCCTTGTACTGCTTTCAGTGAATTGGGAGTGGGGCACAGGGATTAGGCGAGAGGGCACACTAGGTTCACACCAAGACTCAACAAGTATAATACAAGTACAGGAAAGGGAAATTATAAGTCAATCTCACTTATGGATATAGATGTAAAAAATTCTGTTAGCAAATGTAATTTACAGTCTGTCTACCTCTCACCATCCATTTACCCAAATGTATTAGCATAGTTCAAGTCCAGAAAATATATTAATATGTAATTTCAGGTAATATTTCATATAATAATCAGGTATGATTATATGATGGATATCAGACATTTGATAAGGTCAGAATTTGGGTAACCTCTGCAGTAGTAGGGCGGGAAGTAAGGTCAAGACCATCTATAATGGGCTTTAGTTACTTCAGAACTGAAAGTTGTGTCTGTGTGTGTATGTGTAGCTTATTAGATTGACTCACATGATCACAGAGGCTTCAGATTTCCACAGTGGCTCTCTACGAACTGGAGAACCAAGGAATCCAGTAAAGGTTTAGTCCAGGAAGCCCGAAGCCTTAAAATGAGAAGGGCTGATGATATGGCCCCCAGAGGGCCTGAGAAGCCCCAGAGGGCTGCTGGTGAAATCCCAGAATTCAAGGCCCTGAGGACCTAGAATATGATATCCAAGTCAGTGATAACCAAAAATACACCCACTCCAGAAGGGAAGGGGCAGTAGGAGGAAAGGGAGAGAGAGAGAGAGAGAGAGAGAGAGAGAGAGAGAGAGAGAGAAACAAGGTTTCTCTTTTCTCCTTCTTTCCTGTTGTATATAGGTCTCCAGCCAGTTGGATGGTACCCACCCACATTGATATTGGGTCTTCTATACTCATGGCTGACCCAGCTGCCAATCTCTACAGACAGCCTCACAGACACATACAGAAAAAATGATTTACTAATTCTCTGGACATTCCTCAACCTGGTCAAATTGACACTCAAAAGCAACCATCACAACTGTGATCTGTTTTGAGTTGATTTTCAGATTGGTGGTGTAGGGGTCCAAGTTCATTCTTTTACATGTGAGTGAGTGGCTGTCAGCGCAGTGCATTGAAAAGGTTCTCTACTGAATGCACAGTCTGGAATGTTTTTCTGATTATACCTTTTTTGTATTGATTTTTTTAAACTTCTCTTTCTATATTTTGGTTTTTAGGTTGTTTATCAAGTATGCCCCAAATGAAAAAAATTTCCACATCTTATGAAGAAAGACGCAAGCAAGCTACTGCTATCGTTTTGCTAGGAGTAATAGGAGCTGAATTTGGTGCTGAAATTGAACCTCCGAAACTGTTGACCAGACCTCGAAGCTCCAGTCAGATTCCTGAAGGATTTGGTTTGACCAGTGGTGGATCCAACTACTCCCTGGCCAGACATACTTGTAAGTTTTTAGATAACAAATGCTATCTATTCCTTTCAGTACATATTACTTGTCAGTGAAGTCTCAGAATGTTGAATATATCCTGAGTTTTTGTTCATCTGGATTGCTTGAATGAAATAAGAAAGCAGTTTTGGTATGTTTGGCACATTGCTGTGTGGTTAGTTACCTGAGTTTCTTTTTAAAAGTGAAAACAGGGTCTCTTAAATGTTCTCTTATAATAACATATTGCTGAGCTTTATGTTTTTGCATTTTTAATTAAGATTATTGCCAAAATCTATGAAAACCAGCTTAAAGTTAACATTTCTATCTTCTCAAATAATTTCTGAGAAACTATACAGCTTGTCCTGAGTGTGGTTTGATACGTCACGCATAGGGTGGAGCACCAAGCTTTTTATTTTTATAAAGGATTTATTCATTTGTTTGAAAGGCAAAGTGAGAGAGATCTACTAGTTTACTTCCCAGTTACCTGCAGCAGCCAGGACTGGGCCAGGCTAAAGCCAGAACTCTATCAGGATCTCCCACATAATGACAGGGACCCACATCCTTGGGCTATTGCCTTCCCAGGCACATTAGCAGGAAGTGGATCAGAAGCAGAGCAGGACTTGAACCATACTCCAAAATGGGAGTTTGTTGCCTCCCAAGCAACAGCTTAACCTACTTAACCTGCTTTGCCATAATGCCTGCCCCATGTAGTGCGTATTATTTTGGGATTTGGTCTTTAAGCAAGGGAAAAAGTTATACATTACTTTGTTAGCTATGACAGCAAAGAACTTCTTTGGACCATTGTCTCATTCTTTGGCTGTAAAACCCAGGCGCTATACTAGTGCTTCTACTTTGAAAACTTTTCAGTAGATTTAGCTGCCCCTTTTGTATGTTTTCTTTTAAAACTTACTCAGTGAATGCTTATTAGTGATAATCTCGTGATCTCTAAATATTGAGCCTCAGAGAGCAGTAAAAACAATATCATCACCAATACCAATAAAGCAACTAAATTGAGCATTATTTTTAAGTTCTCTACATGCATCCGGTTACTTAATCCTCATAATAATCCTGTGATGTGGGTGTCTCTCTTGATTCCATTTTAGGCTACTGGGGCACAGAGAGGTTTTTATGTTGGTGAGCCCATACCTCCAGGAAGGGGCAGGCTTTGTCTCAGTCTAGTGTGTTGATTCCAGGCTTATGCTTTTGACAATTCTGCAGATTTTGACAATTCAGCTCCCAGCTGGAAAAGGCTCCATTGCTGTTACTTTCTTTTCTTTTCTGTTCTGTTCTCTAATTTAAATAGACGTAAGACTTCTTCAAGGTAACTGGGTCCAAAGGTGGTAAAGCCCGTGAAGCTTCCTGTGACCTGAAAACCGGGCCCTTTGTGTTCATGCGCTTTCCTCCTCGTGCGAGAGGCTGTGCACTGCAGACTCCAGCCCCTCAGCTCTTGACTCTGCTTATCTTCTTTTTAGTTCTTCACATTCCTGCTTTCCATTCATAAAAACCCGTTTTCCTACTCATTGTCTATACCAAGGACTCTTTAATTAGGTCTGTGTCATTGACACCAACTCATGACTTCCGTGTGCAGTTCCTTAGAATGTTGGTATTGGAGTATTGGAAACTAATGAAACTTTGACGTAAGATACTTTTTGAACACTGTCTCCCTAAAGCTAACAAGAAATGTCTAATCATTTGCACGTCTTTTTGTTGACAGCCAAAACTTTTAAATTAAGTTTAAACATTAACAGAAGATACCATTTTGAGGATTTTATAAATATGACATTTAAAAGCACAAATATTGCTCTTTTCAATATGTTGCATTCAGTAGAATATTTACCTTATTCATTTGATATTTATCATCATCCATTTAAAATAATACAGGAACAAACTTTCCTTTAAAAAAAAAAGTCAGGAATCTTATTTCCTTGATTACTTTCCACAAAGAGAGAAAACTTCTACCCTCAGCATTTTAGGGAGGGAGTTCATTTGTGACTTTATCATCAAGAAATCAATTCCTTTTTATTACCTATATCTTAAAACTATTTGTGTTTTTAAAATTATTCTTTGAAAGGTTCTAAAATCTTCCTATTTGAAGGGGTTTACCTATTTGGAAGACCATTGATTTAGTCCAACATGTTTTATATGATTCCACAACAATTGTTTGTTTTTGATATTTTCCTGTAAGGAACCTGAGCATAAATGCTGTTTCCTTTGGAATTTTCCCATAGATCAGTATGGATTTTTGTGTGTAAATGTTGGAACATCAGCTAATGAGTCGCTGATTGATTCCACCCATTGCACTGACTGGTTTGCTAGGTAAGTTGGTTTATACCACATTATTCTAGTTATCTAGGCTAGAACTGTTTTTTTTTTATGATTTATTTTATTTATTTTGAAAGGCAGAGTTACAGAGAGAGACAGGGAGAGACAGAGAGGTCTTCCGTGTGCTAGTTCACTCCCTAGAGAGCTGGGCCAGACCGAAGCCAGGAGCCGTGCACTTTCTCCAGGTCCCCCTTGTGGGTGCAGGGGCCCAAGCACTTGGGCCATCCTCTGCTGCTTTCCCGGGAACATTATCAGGGAGCTGTATCGGAATTGGATCAGCTAGGACTGGAACTGGTGCCCATAACTATAACAATTTCATTTGCAAATTGTTACTATTTTAACAAGAAAACAGAAAGGAATTAGGAGAAGGGATGAAGTTAAAAAGCTGGGACAGAATAAAAAAAGATTTTTCAAAGAAGTCCTGGAAATTGATAAATGATTTGAGGAGCATCTTAATGCTATTCTTGTGGTTTGTCAAAAGACAGGGAGCTGAACTACATGTAAAGGAGTCCCCAAGCATATAACTGGCAGGAGGGACCCCCCTGGCAGAACTGTTATGAGGAGGAACATTTGCATGGTACCTTCTCAACTTTCCTAAGCAAGGTAAATGAATTTACACAAATTTTTTCAATATTTGTTTTGAGCAAGAACTGTTATGGGAAGGGTGAAAGGTAATGCTTTCCAACCAATTATCTTTGTGCCTCTTTGAAACAAAAGATAGAGATTCTGAGAGGTTTGCAGCAAGCAAGGAAGAATATATCAAAATGAATGATATAATACTTATTAGAACCAATTTACAATGTGAAAAAGTCCTTGATTTTTTCCCTCTTTTTTACACTTTCCCTATTGCTTTTAACTTCCATCCCATTACTCTGTTTTTCCTTCAAAGTTTATTAAGTTCATTCATTGGTAGTAATTTGCTTACCAATATAATTTTTAAAGACATATTTGATTAAATTTAAATTTGTTGGAGTCTTGCTCTCCTGGAGGAAGACCGCCAGATGTCTAAATGTTCCTAGGTCTTACTTGGACTCTTTTTTTCGTCAGTCATGTGTAGTATCAACTTAATAAAATGTTAACCTGCTGGAAGTTGCTATGTGTATTTCCATGTTTGTTTATGTGGCACTTAGAATGCATTGCTACATTAAATATTAATTCTTTATGAGATCCTATTAAATGAGATAAATATTATCATCCTTATCTTGAGATAAAACCATTAAGGTAAAATATTTGATGAACTTTAATTACTAGTTTAGTTAGAGGTATAGATAGTTCTAACCTTCCTTGTAAAAGCCATTTTGTGAAAACTCATAATGTAGTCAGATCATAACTATCCACGTTGATGGGAGAAAAGAATGGTCCTGAAGCACAGTTCAAAACTCAAAATCAGTTCTTTAGTACATTTTATGCTTTATATTCTTTTTGAATATGGATAAATCTTTTGTTGGGCTTATACTTTACATATAGGGAAGCATACGTTGAAGACAAAGCTGAAGGACTCTGAAAATTAATAGGAAATCAAGACTAGTAGTCTAGGCTACTCTATTACCTAGTACCCTTGGGTAAACTAAGTACCCCTCTGGGTCACAGAATTCTCTTGTATAAAATATAAAGTGGGGCCTCTTCTGACTGTAAGACCCCTTTTGGTCCAGTTAGTCTCTGCTCATACAGTAACATAAGAAGCATCGCTGGGATTTCACCTTCTCTACTTGTAGCTCTACATGTATTGCTGGATTCTGTGTTGCTTCATAACATCTCACTTCAATAGATCCTTCTTCCTTTTTTATTCTTTTTTTTTTTCTTTTTTTTTTTTTTTTTACTCTTTTTTTTTTTTTTTTTTTTGACAGGCAGAGTGGACAGTGAGAGAGAGAGAGACAGACAGAAAGGTCTTCCTTTTGCCGTTGGTTCACCCTCCAATGGCCGCCGCGGACGGCGCGCTGCGGCCGGCGCACCGCGCTCCTCCGATGGCAGAAGCCAGGAGCCAGGTGCTTTTCCTGGTCTCCCCATGGGGTGCAGGGCCCAAGCACCTGGGCCATCCTCCACTGCACTCCCGGGCCACAGCAGAGGGCTGGCCTGGAAGAGGGGCAACCGGGACAGAATCCGGCGCCCCGACCGGGACTAGAACCCGGTGTGCCGGCGCCGCAAGGCGGAGGATTAGCCTGTTGAGCCACGGCGCCGGCCCCTTTTTTATTCTAATCTATAATTAAAGCATTTCTGGAATATCCTAGGGTACTGTTTATATTATCTTACAGGTCTTTTGATTTATTCTTTCAGTTGGTCTCTTCTGCTCATTTTACAGTTGTGGAATTATGCTGGCACCTCTGTAGTAAATTCCATTTTGATCTCATGTTAGATTTTTGACTTTGGGCAAAGGCCGTAAGTCATTTCCCTAGGCAGCAGACACTGAGACAGATTTGTGTGCAAGAGTGTTCTTAGGATCAATAGCTTAAGAGGGGTGGAAGAAGCAGGATTGGACAAAGCGAAGTTGAATTGTGTTTCAGTGGCATAGAAAGCCTCAGCTGATCTTGGGAAACTGGAACAGAGATGACCCATCACACTTGTCCTGAATTGAAGCTTGGGGCTCAGCCCTGGACTAGATGTACCCTGGGTAGGGGCTGCGATCTTGGATGCAGCAGCTGTTACCCTAGATAAAGCCTAAAGAGGGACTCTGTTGAGACTTGGTAGCTGCTAACACCCCCAAGAACTTAGGGGGTTAAGTACTGTAGTCATGGTGGGGAGACGGGCCCCACAGAACCTGCAAATGTGGGTGTTTATTGAGTCTTTCTTTTGGGGATGTGCTGATGTTGTGGGGATATAAATGTCTACAGAACCCACATCTCTATGTTGGGGAACCAGCTGTCATTGATGGTGTAAAATGCTTAGATTACAGGATATGAAGTTTTCCCCACAATGGGTCTTTAGAAATACTGTGATTCTAGAATTCTTCAGCTGACCAAGGTACGTGATCTCACTGATGATACATGAAAAATGCTAAATTTCTGGGTACTTGTGTTTTTGTTCTGGAAAAAAGATCCACAGATTCCATTAAGTTCTCAAAAGAAAGTCATTAAAATAAAAATGAAAAAGAACTACTGCAGGAATGTGTTGGCATAATTGCTTATCTGTTGTTATGATTTTTAAAGTGATATAGAGTGATATTCCTCTTGATTGGTTCAGCTACAGAACCACCAAATGGAAGTTTTAGCTAGATGCTGCCTGAGGAATATTTTAAATCTGTGAATCTCTTTTTAGAGTTTTATTGTTCTGTTACTGTGTTCGGTTGTATTTTGTTGTAGTCTACTTTGTGAAAATGACCCCCGGGGACCAGCATTGTGGTGCAGCAAGTAAAGCCATGGCATCCCATATGGATGCAGGTTTGAGGCCTGGTTACCCCACTTCCAGTCCAGCTCCTTGCTAATGTTCCTGGGAAAGCAGCGGAAGATGATCCAAGTCCTCGGGCCCCTGAACCCACGTAGGAGAATTGGAAGAGGCTCCTGGCTCTTGGCTTTGGTCTAGCCCTAGCTGTTGCAGCCACCTGGGGAGTGAACCAACAGATGGAAGACCTCTCTCTCTCTTTCTCTCTCTCCCTCTTTTTATCTCTTACTCTGCTTTTCAAATAAATAAAATAGATCTTAGGGAAAAAAAAATGACCCTTTAAATACTCTCTTGTGCTTGCTTATCATGCATATTTTAATTATTGAATATTTTAATATGGGTTGAGATTTGTTTTACTATGAATTGATTTCCTAAATTTGATTTAGAAATTTTAACCAGAAGAAAGTTAATCCAAATCACAAGTATTTTAGCAGCAAAAGTCACCCAGTTGCAGTTAATAAAGCTAATGGTTATTATAAATTGTGAGAAAAGTAGCAACAATGACAGGAAAATACAGAGGCCCCTTGCAGAGATAAGCAAAGGAAAACAACAGATGCTGTCACCCTTTACCAGTCGGCAGGGTGTGTTGCAGAACTGCTGCTGTGGCAGAGATTGCTGTCCCTTGTGCTTGCAGCCTGGCCTTCCTGGCATTCGGAAGTAACACAGCCTTTTTTTTTTTTTAACTTTTATTTAATAAATAAAAATTTCCAAAGTAGAGTTTATGGATTACAATGGCTTTTCCCCCCCATAACTTCCCTCCCACCTGCAACTCTCCCATCTCCCACTCCCTCTCCCATTCCATTCACATCAAGATTCATTTTCAATTATCTTTAAATACATAAGACCAATTTAGTATATTAAGTAAAGATTTCAACAGTTTGCACCCACACCGAAACACAAAGTGTAAAATACCGTTTGAGTACTAGTTATAGCATTAATTCACATTGTACAACACATTAAGTTCAGAGATCCTACATGAGGAGTAAGTGCACAGTGACTCCTGTTTTTAGCAAATTGACACTCTTATTTATGGTGTCAGTAATCACCCTAGGCTCTTGTCATGAGTTGCCAAGGCTATGGAAGCCTTTTGAGTTCACCGACTCAGACCTTATTTAGAAAAAGTCATAGTCAAAGTGAAGTTCTCTCCTCCCTTCAGAGAAAGGTACCTCCTTCTTTGATGGCCCCATTCTTTCCACTGGGATCTCACTCGCAGAGATCTTTCATTTAGGTTTTTCTTTTTCTTTTTTTTTTTTTTTCCAGAGTATCTTGTCTTTCTTTGCCTAAAATACTCTCATGGGCTCTTCAGCCAGATCCGAATGCCTTAAGGCTAATTCTGAGGCCAGAGTGCTATTTAGGACATCTGCCATTCTATGAGTCTGCTGTGTATCCCGCTTCCCATGATGGATCCTTCTCTCCCTTTTTCATTCTACCAGTTAGTATTAGCAGACACTAGTCTTGTTTATGTGATCTTTTTGACTCTTAGACCTATCATTATGATCAATTGTGAACTGAAATTGATCACTTGGACTAGTGAGATGGCATTGGTACATGCCGCCTTGATGGGATTGAATTGCAATCCCCTGGCACATTGCTAATTCTACCGTTTGGGGCAAGTCTGATTGAGCATGCCCCAAATTGCACATCTCTTCCCTTTCTTATTCCTACTCTTATATTTAACAGAGATCACTTTTCAGTTAAATTTAAACACCTAAGAATAATTGTGTATTAATTACAGAGTTCAACCAATAGTATTAAGTAGGACAAAAAAAATACTAAACTGGATAAAGTATTAAATTGTTCATCAACAGTCAGGACAAGGGCTGATCAAGTCACTGTTTCTCATAGTGTCTGTTTCATTTCAACAGGTTTCCTTTTTGGTGTTTGGTTAGTTGTCACCGATCAGGGAGAACATATGATATTTGTCCCTTTGGGACTGGCTTATTTCACTCATCATGATGTTTTCCAGATTCCTCCATTTTGTGTAACACAGCCTTAATCCATTCCCCCATTCACTTTTCTCCGTGCACCAACTTCGCATTCCAGATTCTTTACCAGCATCCCTTGCTTGTGCTTTGACTTCTGAAAGTCATCCTAGTTCCAGATGCCACTTGACCTCACCTTCGTGTCCTCACATCCTCTGTGTTTCAACAGTGATTCTGCACTCTGGCTGTGCATTCAAGGCCTGTGCAGTGCTGTAAAATGAAGGTGGGCTAGGCTGAAGCCAGGAGCTTCTTCTAGGTGACCCACATGGATGCAGGGGCCCAAGCACTTGGACTGTCTTCCACTGTTTTCTCAGGCACATTAGCAGGGAGCTGAATAGGAAATGGAACAGCTGAGACTTGAACCAGCATCCATGTGAGATGCCGGTGTCATAGGCAGCAGCTTTACCCACTACATAGCAATGCTGGCCCCTCATTTATGTTTTTTTTTTAATATTTATTCATTGATTCATTTATTTGAAAGGCAGAGTTACAGAGAGGCAGAGAGAGAGAGAGCGAGAGGTGTCTTGCATCCACTGGTCACCCCCAGTTGGCCGCAATGGCCCAAGCTGGGTCAGTCCAGAGCCAGGAGCTTCTTCTGGGTCTCCCACAGTAGTGAAGGAGTTCAAGCACTTGGGCCATCTTCTACTGCTTTTCTGGGCCACAGCAGAGACTTGCATTGGAAGGGGAGCAGCCAGGAGTTGAACTGATGCCCATATGGGTTGCCAGCACCACAGGCAGAGGCTTAGCCTACTGTGCCACAGTGCCAGCCTTTATAGTTATTTTTTAAAAAAAGATTCATTTATTTATATGAAAGGGAGAGTGACAGGGAGAGGCAGAGAGAGAAATCTTTTTAATTATTTTATGTAATTTTCTTCATTTAGCTATCTTACTGTACAAACTGTACATTTTTGTTATATTTTCAGATGGAAGAGGTAATGACAACTTATCGGACTGACTACATGACATTCATAATTCTCTCAGAACTAATTCTTTAAATAATTCATCTTTTTTACTGCAATTTCATTATTCTGGAATAGATTGCTTGGGTTTGGATCTTGGCAACACCATTTAGTTACCGTGTGCCCTTGAATACTTTGTGATCAGGTTCCATAACTAGGAAGTAGGACTAATAACAGCACCTACCTGACAGAGTCAGTGGGAGCTTTGAGGTATGTAAAGTGTTTGGAAAAGTACCTGGCATAAGTGCATTATTCATGGCTATTTATTGTTCCTAGAAATGTGTGGAGATGAATGAGGATAGGAAGTAGCTCCTTTAAAATGTGTATATGGTACTTTTACAGTCGTCTTAAGAACCATATGAGGCAGGAATTATTGCCAACGTTTCATTTGTGAGTGTCCTGACAAACATGAACTGACTTCCTTAAGGTTTTCTGTCTTATCAGAGTTTTGAATCCTGATGAGCTTTTCTCCCAAAGCCCATGATACTCTGCAACATGCTGATTTCTACTGTTTGTGGAAAAGCACATTAGTTCTCAGAAGGTTTGTGTAAAAATACACTTTACTTGGCCATATTACTATTATACATGTGTTGAAAGAAAACATGAAGTAGTTCTATAATTATTTCTATTTAGATGAATTTTTGTATGTTTATTGCCTTGTTTCTAATTTGAACTGCCTCAACTATACTAAGCTCAAAGGGAGATTTTTTTCCTTCCTTTTGTTTTTACTTATAAATAATTTATATTGTAGGGCTGCTTCATCATTTTTAGCTGCATTCTGACACGTATAGTATAGCCTCTGTCTGATGATGTAATCCCATCCTTCTCCAAAAATAACCTTAATTTTGTTAATTCACTGTACTGTAGACTTTGAGTTTCTCCTCCATAAAACAAGGAAGTTGGACAAGGTTATTTCTAAGAGTATTTCCACCTAAAATTACAGAGTTCTATGGAATTATTAATGTGATGGTTATTATTCTAAATATAAAGTGCTGTATTTCTGTTGTCATGTGACTTACCTATCCTACTTAGATTGCTTTCTATACCAGCTCTTCTACTTTTGTAGGTTCCACTAATCCACAGCTGTGCTATGTATTTGAGGCTGAGCAACTTTAAACTAGTTTTCTGCCACCTCTCCATATGGATACCTCCTGTAATAGCCTCACAAAGCAGCAGCTGTTTCTCTATAACTCATTCTCCACACCTCTTCAGCTTTATGAACTTATATTATCTTAAATTAATTGTACTATAGGCCATCTGATATCAATACCACAGCTGTTAACCAAACCTGGTCCTCTGCCTGTCTTTTTCAAATAAAATTTTATTGGAACACAGCCACAGTCCATGTTTACACATTGTCTGTGACTATTTTCACACTGAAGGGAAGAGTTAGTTGCTATTAAGATTTTATAGCAGAAATGGCACTGTGATGTAGCTGGTAAAGTTGCAGACTATAGTGCCAACATCCCATATGGGTGCCAGTTCGAGTCCTGGCTGCTCCACTTCCAAACCAGCTCTCTGCTATAGCCTAGGAAAGCAGTAGAAGTTGACTCACGTGCTTAGGCCTCTACCCACACGTGAGAACTGCAAGAAGCTTCTGACTCCTGGCTTTGGACCTGCCCAGCTCTGGCCATTTGGGGAGTGAACCACAGACGAAAGATTTTTCTCTCTCTCTTTGCCTCTGCTTCTCTGTAATTCTGCCTTTCAAATTAATAATTATCTTTTTTAAAAAAAGGCTATATACTGGCCGGTGCCGTGACTCAACAGGCTAATCCTCTGTCTGAGGCACCGGCACACCGGGTTCTAGTCCCGGTCGGGACGCCAGATTCTGTCCCGGTTGCCCCTCTTCCAGGCCAGCTCTCTGCTGTGGCCCGGGAGTGCAGTGGAGGATGCCCAAGTGCTTGGGCCCTGCACCCCATGGGAGACCAGGAGAAGCACCTGGCTCCTGCCATCGGATCAGCGCGGTGCGCTGGCCACAGCATTCTGACCGCGGCGGCCATTGGTGGGTGAACCAATGGCAAAGGAAGACCTTTCTCTCTGTCTGTCTCTCTCTCACTGTCCACTCTGCCTGTCAAAAAAAAATTAAATAAATAAAATAATAAAAAAAATTTTTAAAAAGGCTATATGGCCTATAAAGCCAAAAATATTTACCATCTGACTGTTTACAGAAAAAAAAAACTATTAACCCCTGCTGTGTATCCTTTGAAAATTTTGTTAGTTGTCCTTTCTTGTCATTTCCTATACAAAAGGGATTTAAAGTGACTTTGGTAAAAATATGTCAGTACTGAAATACAACATCTCTGATAGTTTGAGAACCATATCTTTCTAGAATTCTTAAGTACCACAAAGGCTTTATAACAGTTTTTCAGTCCGGAATGTGACACACACTGATTTAACATTCTGTTGACCAACCTTCTGTTGTATGCACTATCCACATAGA
Organism: Sylvilagus floridanus; assembly: GCA_949820135.1. Lineage (NCBI taxonomy): Eukaryota > Metazoa > Chordata > Mammalia > Lagomorpha > Leporidae > Sylvilagus > Sylvilagus floridanus. The sequence continues at coordinate 105,571,349 of OX463226.1, forward strand.
TTCTGTTTTGAATTTTAGTTCTGTTTTCAATTTTCTTGATTCCTTGTCACTGAGCTGCCTGAGTAGCAGATTTAATGACAGTCTTCAGCATTGTCATTGCCAGTGACAATTTTTTATACCACATAGGACATTCCTATTTCTGTCGATTTTTTTAAATGTTAGCAAATTTAAAACTTTTTTATTTGAGAGGCAGAGGGACAGAGAAAGAGCTCTTATGTTATTATAAAATGCCCACAGCAGCTGGACTGAATCTGGGAGCTGGAAACTCGATCCTGGACTCCCATGTAGGTAGGCAGGAACTCAAATACCTAAGCCATCATTGCTGCTACCCAGGGTCTGCATTAGCAGGAAGCTGGAGTCAGGAGCTAGAGCCATGTCTTAAACCCAGGCACTCTAAGCTGGGATCTGAACCACTCGGCTAAATGCCTGCTCCTATTTCTGATTTTTAAATAACTTTGGTATGAAGTTGTCTGACAGCTCCCCAGAACAATTCCTTCATGTTTAGATGTCTTAATATGTATGTGCGCCAAGATCTCTGTGAGTGAAGTGTTCCAGTTATTTCAAGTTCAAACAATTTTATATCAAGAAAGGGAAGGGGTAATGGAGAACAACCAGTCTGACCCCTTCAAGAGCTGCAGAAATATTGATGGTTCCCTTTGAAAGCCTTCAGTAAGAAGTAAACAGAAACATTTTGTGAACTTGTTTGTAGATTCCCTGCCATGTTCTGAGAAAACTCAATTTCCAAGACTCTGCTGAGTCTGCCCACGTCTGTTTTATTTCTTTACTCTTTGGCTTGCATGGTCAGAAAAGTAAGTTCTTGGTTCTACCCAGTTTGACTGGACACTGCTGGAACCCAAGTCTGCTAGAGGACTGGAATGCTTATGAAATCAATAAATGTGGAGTTCTTTCCTTATTCCTTTGGTTTCAAAATTATGTTCGACAGAGTCCTATGGTTCTGTAGAGATGACTCAGTGCCTGCCTAGGCCTTTAACACTACTTCAAGCACAGCAGAAGTGATTGTGTGTTTATGTGTGTGTATGTGTGTATATGTGTATGTATGTGTATTATATAAATAAGATTTAAAGAAAAAAATTGAAGTGTTATAAGAGACCTAAATAGAGAGATGCATATGATCAATAGATAGGACTCCTGAATCAGTATCATAAAGTTGTCAATTTTCATAAATTTACTTAATGATTCAGTACCATTCCATTCTAAATAAAACACGAATAGGATCTTCTTTCATTGTTTTTCTTTCTGAACTAGACATGCTGCATCTCAAATTTATGTGAGAGAGCAATGGGCTAAGAAAAGCCATGACAGTGCTAATGAAGATGAAGAAGATGGAAAGATTTTCCTTAATTTATGTGAAACGCTGTTACAAGTTTGTAGCAGTTAGTACAGTGTTACATTTGTGTAGGAGAGACCAGCAGATCCATAGGGCAGAAAGAGAGAGTATGGAAATGATTCTGTACAGTTTTTTTCTCACCTGCTGGACTAAAAGCTTAAAGTCCTACATTATCATTTTGTGTGAGGATGTAGAGAAACCAGAACTCTTTTAGAATTACATTTCAGTTGGTTTGATCAGTTTGGGAAACTATTGAGTGCACTATTTTGCAAGTCTATCCTTTCTATGTGTAAAAAATACTTGCCATGTGCGACCCAGGAAATAGGGACAAACATGTACATAGCAGACACTTTGAAATGGAATTGGAAACAATGCTGATAAAGATCATCTATTGAATAAAAACAATGCTGAGCAAAAAAATGGAAAAAAGAGTGAAATATTGTTTTTAATTTTATAAAGCAGAGAAGCATGTGAAGTTAAATCACTTGTTTTTAGGGATACAAATACATGTGGTAATGAAATAGAAGCTGGGGGATGATAACTGCATAATCCATAACAATGATAATTCTGAAGTGTACTAAGAGAGGAGGTAAATTCTGGTAGAACCACACAAGGACTTCAAAAATGTTACAGAGACATTGATCATTTGTGTGTAATCAGATCTTCACTCTTACCTTTAAGTTATTGAACCAAAAAAATAAGACTCCATAAAAGGTGTGCATTTACATTCAGTTCTATAGTAAATTTTATTTATTCAAGAGTCTAAAATAAGTGACCAAGATAATAAAAATGATTATCTCAGTTATAAATAAGGAGAAGAGCAGAATGAACCTGAGTTATCAATGTGAACTCATAGTTTTTAGTACGTATTCTGATAGACATAGAAATAAATACAGGAGCCAATGTTATGGCATCATGGGTAAAGCTGCCACCTGAGATACCAGCCTCCCATATCAGCACCAGTTTGAGTCCCAGCTGCTCCACTTCTGATCCATCTCCCTGCTAATGGTGTGGGAGATGCAGCAGAAAGTGGCCCAACTGCTTGGGCTCCTGCCACTTGTGTGGAAAACCCAGAAGAAATTCCTGGCTCCTAGTTTCAACCTGGCCTAGCCCATCTAGGGAATGAACCAGTAGATGGCAACTACCTCTCTGTAACTCTGACTTTCAAGTAAATAAATAAATGTTAAAAGAAACAAATATAGACAAGTGTGATTACGTTGTTTGATATGCATATATATGTAAATCCTGGCTCTGGCCATTGTGAACCTAGTAGTAATATCCATAACTAGAACTCAGATCTTGTTTTCTAAATAGTATTTTTAATAAAAGGAACTAAAACTCCTTGAAGAAGTGGTTGATCGCAGGACTGGGGCAGGAAAAGTACAAGATGAGCCTGGAACATCTGTGATGTCAAAAAATAAGTAAGTGCTTTGAAAGGATAGGAACATGGGGACAACATGAAGGTGCTTCTAATAGCCAAGACTGGAAAATTTGAGCAACAAAACAAGTGATATATTTTATAAAGTTGTAATCCATAGAATAAAATACCTTTAAGTCCATAATAATATAATACAGTAAGTAACTGAAGGAAAAGGAGCTGCTCTTACAAAAGAATTTTAGTTAATATGGAAGGGATGCAGGAAACGTAGAATCTCCCTTAAGGAAAGACTACAGTAATACTTGTTGCAGACATTATTTTCTGTTGGCTGCTAACATCGGTATGTTAACGCAGCCTTAAAGAATCTCTTCCCGGCTGGCACAATGGCTCACTAGGCTAATCCTCTGCCTGTGGCGCCAGCACCCGGGGTTCTAGTCCCAGTCAGGGCACCAGATTCTGTCCGGTTGCTCCTCTTCCAGTCCAGCTCTCTGCTGTGGCCCGGGAGTGCAGTGGAGGATGGCCCAAGTCCTTGGGCCCTGCACCCCATGGGAGACCAGGAGGAAGCACCTGGCTCCTGGCTTCGGATCGGCACAGCGCACCGGCTGTAGCAGCCACTTGGGGGGTGAACCAACGGAAAAAGGAAGACCTTTCTCTCTGTCTAACTCTGCCTGTCCAAAAAAAAAAAAAAAAACTCTTCCCAAGATTTTTATCAATTATAAAGTAAAACTAGATGCTCTATTGTAATTGGTTTCCTGAACTGAGTGAGCAAGGTTAATATTGTCAGTAATAAGACATACCGAAATCATATTTCTCCAGAATTGATACACTCAGAAGCCCATATCACTTCTATGGATGATATTTTAGCTCAAATATATACCCTTAACCTAAGCATAAGAAAACATCAGACAAAACCCAAATGCAAGACACTCTATAAAATGACTGACCAGTATTCCAAAGCTTCAAAAAGGAAGGCAAGATAAGTCCGAGGGACCTGTCACAGACAGAGGAAACTAGAGAGACATGATAGCTGAACACAATGCCACACCCTGGAGTGGATGCAGGAATAAAAAGGGGCACTGATAAAACCCGTGTAAGGTCTATAGTCTAGGGAGCAGTAGTCTAACATTACTAATTTCCAATTTTGATCATCGTAGTGTTTTTTTTTATTTTTTAATAATGCTTTTATTTAAAGAATATGAATTTCCAAAATACAGTTTATAGATTACAATGGCTTCCCCCCCATAATTTCCCTCCCACCCGCAACCCTCCCCTTTCCCACTCCCTCTCCCCTTGCTTCACATCAAGATTCATTTTCAATTCTCTTTATATACAGAAGATCAGTTTAGTATATATTAAGTAAACATTTCAACAGTTTGCCCTCATATAGCAACACAAAGTGAAAAATACTGTTGGAGTACTAGTTATAGTATTAATTCACAATGTATAGCACATTAAGGACAGCGATCCTACATGATATATTTTTTAAATTGATTAATTTTCTATGAAATTTCCAATTTAACACCAAGATTTTTTTTTCATTTTTAATTATCTTTATATACAGAAGATTGATTCAGTATGTACTAAGTAAAGATTTCATCAGTTTGCATCCACACAGAAACACAAAGTGTAAAATACTGTTTCAGTACTAGTTATAGCATTACTTCACATTGGACAACACATTAAGGACAGATCCCACATGAGACTTAAGTACACAAAGACTCCTGAGGTTGATTTAACAATTGGACACTCTTGTTTCTGGCCTCAGTAATCTCCCTAGGGTCTAGTCATGAGTTACCGAGGCTATGGAAGCCTTTAGAGTTCACCGACTTCAATCTTATTCTGACAGGGTCATAGTCAAAGTGGAGGTTCTCTCCTCCCTTCAGAGAAAGGTACCTCCTTCTTTGATGGCCCCGTTCTTTCCACTGGGATCTCACTCAAAGAGATCTTTCATTTAGGTCTTCTTTTTTTTCTAGAGTGTCTTGGCTTTCCATGCCTAAAATACTCTCAAGGGCTCTTCAGCCAGATCTGAATGCCTTAAGGGCTGATTCTGAGGCCAGAGTGCTATTTAGGACATCTGCCATTCTATGAGTCTGCTGTGTATCCCGCTTCCCATGTTGGATCATTCTCTGCCTTTTTGATTCTATCAGTTAGTATTAGCAGACACTAGTCTTTTTTGTGTGATCTTTTTGACTCTTAGACCTATCAGTGTGATCAATTGTGAACTGAAATTGATCACTTGGACTAGTGAGATGGCCTTGGTACATGCCACCTTGATGGGATTGTATTGGAATTCCCTGGCCTGTTTCTAACTCCATCATTTGGGGCACAACTGATTGAGCATGTCCCAAATTATACATCTCCTCCCTCTCTTATTCCCACTCTTATATTTCACAGGGATCACTTTTCAGTTAAAATTTAAACACCTAAGAATAATTGTTTGTTAATTACAGAGTTCAACCAATAGTACTAGAAGAAAAAAAAACTAAAATGGATAAAGTGTTACATTGTACAACAACAGTCAGCACAAGAGCTGATCAAGTTACTGTTTCTCATAGTGTCCATTTCACTTCAACAGGTTTCCCCTTTGGTGCTCAATTAGTTGTCACTGATCAGGGAGAACATATGATATTTGTCCCTTTGGGACTGGCTTAATTCACTCAGAATGATGTTTTCCAGATTCCTCCATCTTGTTGCAAATGACCGGATTTCATTGTTTTTGACTGCTGTATAGTATTCTATAGAGTACATGTCCCATCATTTCTTTATCCAAATGTATGGTTTGAATTCCCTGTGATCTTTTGCTGTGAGGTTCCCTTCGTTTACCTTCTTTCATGTTGCTGGCGATGTTTCTGTGTTTCTGTGTGTAACACAACTTTAAGCATCTTTTGCAGGGATGGACAAGTGGCAACAAATTCTTTCAATTTCTTTTTGCAGTGAAAGGTCTTTATTTCACCTTCATTCACAAATGAGAGCTTTGCAGGATATAATATTCTGGGCTGGCAGTTTTTCTCTCTTAGTACCTGGGCTATGTCTCGCCATTCCCTTCTAGCTTGTAGGGTTTCTGATGAGAAGTCTGCTGTGAGTCTAATTGGAGATCCTCTGAGAGTAATCTGACGTTTCTCTCTTGCACATTTTAGGATCTTTTCTTTCTGTTTCATTGTGGTGAGTTTAATTACAATGTGTCGTGATGAGGATCTCTTTTGGTCATGTTTACTAGGGGTTCTAAGAGCTTCCTGTACTAGGATGTCTCTGTCCTTCTCCAAACCTGGGAAATTTTCTGCTATTATCTCCCTAAAAAGGCCTTCTAATCCTTTCTCCCTCTCCATGCCTTCAGGAACTCCTAGAACTCGAATGTTGGGTTTTTTAATAGTATCCTGTAGATTCCCAACAATATTTTTTAGATTTCTAATTTCCTCTTCTTTTCTTTGGTTTGACTGTATACTTTCCTGTGCTCTGTGTTCTAAGTCCGATATTCTCTCTTCTGCCTCACCCATTCTGTTTGTAAGGCTCTCTAATGTGTTTTTCATTTGATCTATTGAATTCTTCACTTCATTATGATTTCTCGTCACTATCACAGTTTCATGTTCTACTAGTTGTTTCATTTCAGCTTGATTCCTCCTTAATATTTCATTTTCACGAGAGAGATTTTCTACCTTGTCCATTAAGGATTTCTGTAGTTCAAGAATTTGTTTTTGAGTACTTCTTAGTGTTCTTATCAATTTTTTGAGATCCGCTTCTTGCATTTCTTCTATCTCATCATCTTCGTAATCTTGAATTGGGGTGTCTTTTTCATTTGGGGGCGTCATAGTGTCTTCCTTGTTCTTGTTACCTCGGTTTTTGCGTTTGTTGTTTGGCATATTGGTTTCTTCACTGTAGTGTTTTTTCTTGTTATACTATGACTCTAGATAAGTGGACTGTCTGCTTTCAATGGAGCCTTAGAGGCTTGAGATGGGTGTGGCCTGATAGCTCTGTTTGGTTCCTCAGGGTTGAGGGTGTGCCAAAGGTGACACTCCCAGGTTAGGCGTGGTAAATCTCTCTCTGTTTCTTTCTTTATTTTTGATTCAAAAGGGAAGTAATTCCACACAGCTGAATGGAATTGGGGGTGGTTAGCAGGCAAATGATATACCCACAGGAGCCAGAGATCGGAAGCTCTTTCCCAAGGACCACAGAGGGAATCTCTGCAGCCTTCAGTGTGGGTTCAAATTCTCCTGCAGTCTCACCACTGGGCTACCAAGGCTACCGAACTGTAGCGTCTCTGGAGAGTATTCACGTGGTGAATTCTGTGAGTTCTCTCCCCCAAGTCTCTTTTTCCACAGTCTCAGTTCATTAGCACCACACATTCATTAGGTTCTAATCTCCTGTTATTTCACCCCCACGCCCAGAGTCAGGTTTTTCTGCTAGGCTCAGGGCCGGTGCAGACCTGAGGTCTCCCTGCTTATGACGTATGTCCAAAATGGCGCCTGGTCTTTGTCTTGCTCACCTTTAAGAGGTGGGCGGAGAGAGAGAAACTCGTGTCCGTATCAGTCACTTTTTTCTTTCTCTCTCTCTTCTAGTTAGCCTGGTGAACTTTTCCCCACAGGGTTTCACGCCTTGTTCGCTCTAGTCTCCTCTTTCCTCTTCCCTGCTGGTGTCTAGGGCTATTGAGGTTCGGCTCACCTCGCATTCCAGCCCTGGTGCGTTGAGTCTGCCGCTGGTGTCCCGAACTGCGGGCTCCCATGCTCTCCTCAAAGGTCAACTGTGAATCACTCGTTCCGGAAGAGTTTCCTCTGCTGTTTCTTTCCCTACTCTTCCTTGAACCTGCAGTATCTCCACTTTTATTAAACTGTCTCTCCCCGGACTATCAGTATGCTGCCTTCCTATTCCACCATCTTGCCCTAATCTCTCCCATTAGAATCTCTGACATTAGAAAAATCTGAGTAAAGGATATATGTGAACTCTATTTATGCACATTTTCTGTAAGTCTGAAATTATTTCAAAATAAAAAATTAAAAAAACTTCTTAGAGGCAATGACAAATTTATATTTTGTAGTAGTGTAAGTAATATTATATTTCAAAGTAATTGAGGGTGTTCAGATTGGAAATAGCGATTTACTTTTTCTGTGCCTTCATTCCTCAATATCTCTGCCTCTTTAATTTCTAGGTGTGTTATATAACCCATAGCTGGAAAATTTAGTACAGTTGTATTTACAGATTTTAAAATAGATGCATAATTATTAGCATATATCATTTAATTCTTAGGTAAGTTTTAGAATAGAAAGTAGATTTTTCACATTTAGCTTTATTCATGGTCCATTAAGCCACTATGCTTCTTACCTAATCCAGTGTTTTAAACAGGAATGTTTCTCCCTGGAGTATTTCCTGAGATCGGTTGAAACAAAATAAAAGAGTAACTGTTTCAATACACAGAATTTTGTCCCTTGTTATAGGGGAAAAAGGAAATTCTTTAACTCCATTCTTAATAAAGTTTTGAAAATTCTTATATTTCAGGTACAATAATGTGTTTCTAAGGAATTGCCCTATGTTTCTGAAATTTTAAGGCACTTTTGTGTTACTTCAACACCAGCTTATTGCTGTTAGCTGTTATGCTCCTTGAACTTAGAGTAAGGAGAGCTACAACGCAAATTAGGTCCCAGTGCAACGTGCTTCTCATTCATTGACTTTTCTTTCAACTTTCACTACTAAAATCATTTTTGATTGTACAAGCCGGAAACTGACCTTCACCATCTCTAATGTGTAGAAACAGATGCTTTTGGTATTGACAATTTCTTGTAAATCTCAACAATAAATGAGTTTTCCATTTCTTTTGAAAAATATGTTGACATGTTGGTAAACGTGTAATTTGGAAAGTAACCCTAAGAACTCAATACATGCTCCAGTTTCTATTCTTGTGACCATGTGTAAGTGTTAAATTGGACTACAAACTTTGAAAAGCTCTCAGGGTTTGAAATGCACCCCTTCATGATTTTGTAATGAAAAGAGGAATTACGGTCTTCTGGAATACTGCTAAAGCTGAGCAGTAGTATCTGCCTAGAGCAGGAAGAACAGTTACTTTGGGATAATGTGATGCTGGTTTCTGATCCTTCTTGATGAGAGACAGGAAAGAAACCACTTAGTTACATCAACAGAGAAACTTTAATGTAAACACTTATAAGTAGTAAGTGGCTAACTACTGAAAGAGAGAAGAAACTCTTGTCTAGAAATAGTTGGTGGAAGATACTAGCTACTACCTGGTCCAGGGTGAGGAAGAGTAGATAATAACTGAACTAAGGGTAGAGGAAGGCTCTGCTCTAAGGCTGTGCTTAGATTTTCAAGGACTAGTGACTGGCAGGTGATATACCCCTTGCATGATGAGGAAACTTGCCAAAGGGTGTGGGCAGGCGCAGTTTACTGCTTCCCAAGGAAGACAGCTTGGCTGTTCCAGAACTTCCTAGAGGGGCGGGAGCTAGAGTTGCTCAGAGCAGCCCATGGGTGTTGGAAGGAGGGCCATTTTCCAGGCATTGTGCCAGCCAGGACCACTTGGGAGAGAAGTGTCTTTCTCCTTTATGGTCACTGCATTGACCTCTGTTGACAAAGCTGAACCTTCTGGCCGCTGACGAAAGAGCCCAGTATTAAAGAAGGGAGCAGGGCCAGAAGCAGTGTGTTTGGAGGTAGTATACTGTGATGGCCCTGAAGTCATAAGTCAGAACTTTCAGATTACTAAAGTTTGATTTTCTGTTTTGTTCTTTAGGATGCTAATAATCTTCACCATAAATATTTTTGAATTATTTATGTTTTGAAAAGTCAGCCAAGAAATTATTCTCCATTTTGTGTCTTCTTTCTGGGAGGTACCCTTTTGGTAGCTGTGTAGATTTCTAGGCAATACTAAGATTAGGTTTAAAATGAAGAGAACCGGGGTCTCAAAAAAAAAATAATTGAAGCCTTGCCTGTATGTGGTAAGTACAACTAACCCCATTTTGCATTTTCAGATAAATAAATGGTTGTTGGCAACTATTGCCCCTAAATTTGCATTTCAATAGCCTGATAATGTCCCATCACTTACCCAGGACTTCACAGGGATGCTGGTGATAAAGAATAATTAATGATTTGTTAATAAGATCAGATCTTTGATTATAATGTACAATAGATGTACAAATTCTATATTTAACTTTATTTGCCTTTTAATTGCTATGGATTTCTGGACCTGCTACTAGGTACTTTATCAGACTGAAGAAATGCTTCCTATAATCTCTTATCCTCAGTCCCAGTGGACATTACAACGTATTTTTTCCAAAACAAAAAACACAGTTCAGTTCCATTATATGTTGTCAAATGTTGCAGTGCCATCCATTCTAGCTGTAGTTGTCAGTTCACCAGGACAGCTTTCTGGGTGTTAAGAAAGAATAAAAATTGCAGGTAGAAGATTTACTAGTGTTTTTGTGTTGAATGGTTTAAAGGGAGAATACTATTGGCAGGTGAAGAATTCTGAGTTTCGGGCTAGAAGGAGGTAATGCATTAAGGCCAGGCCCATCTAGGATTCTGCTTTGACTGACCATCACTTTTCAGAGCAGTCAGCTCAGATGTCTCCAGCGTCAGCTCCAGGACTTCTCAGAGCTTCACATAGCAGTTGGTTTGAGTGGAGCAAGTCCCTGTGCTTCTGGGAAGAAGAGTTCTGGGCAGTAGCACCCATCTTAAAATATTGATGTGGCCACTCCTAAGGTACAGCAGTTTGTCATTCAAGCTGTTTCCATTGCCCAGAAAGCATAATGCCGAACCTATAGGTTGTCAATCAAATTTAGTTTGTGTTGCTACAAAGTAGAGTTCGCTGAGTGTTTATACACACACACACATACACACACACACATATTTATGGTTTTCTTATTCAAACAATGTGGTAGTTTTAAAAATACCACATAAAGATAGAAGCATTAGTGTCTTATCCATTAAGTCATGTACATATAGTCATCCTGGTGCACACATATGGATACTCCTTGGAATTATTCTCTGAATGCATATGTTGTTGCAGGTGTAGTGGTAATAGTGACCATGCAGTATCCAGTATTACCTTGTACCATATGAAATAGTCATTGCTGAAAGGCAAAGATGGCCAAATATTGGCAATTTCACATGATTCAACCTAACAGTAAAGTATTAACTGTGCTAGGATTTGTTAGTGCACCAAGTCATGAAAGCAAGCTATATAAAGCAGAGCCCAAGTTAACAACTGGATGGGAGGCAGATGGAAATGCTGTTAAGGGAAGTAAAAGGCAATGAGTGATTTATGACACAAGCCTTCAGTGCAGTGGTATAACTGAGGTATGAGTCTTGCCACTATACTGACAGAATATGTTTTGGTCAACAGATTTTTCCCGTTTTGAACAGTGTTTGTTTTATGTCTAGGATTATATAAATCCTTGCAGGTTAGTTCTTTCAAATTTGCTTATGTGGCTGCCTTCCTGACACCCCACACACAGATTTTTAGTTTTGAACCCTACTACCCTTTCTCACTTTTAAATATCAAGGCAATTGCCTTGATATGTAAAATACTTGGTGGCATTATGTGTTAGTGCTTTTTTTTTTTTTTTTAATTTTTTGACAGGCAGAGTGGACAGTGAGAGAGAGAGAGAGACAGAGAGAAAGGTCTTCCTTTGCTGTTGGTTCACCCTTCAATGGCTGCCGCGGATGGCGCACTGCGGCCGGCGCACCACGCTCATCCGATGGCAGGAGCCAGGTGCTAGGTGCTTTTACCTGGTCTCCCATGGGGGGCAGGGCCCAAACACTTGGGCCATCCTCCACTGCACTCCCGGGCCACAGCAGAGGGCTGGCCTGGAAGAGGGGCAACCAGGACAGAATCCGGCGCCCCGACTGGGACTAGAACCCGGTGTGCCAGCACCGCAAGGCGGAGGATTAGCCTGTTGAGCCATGGCGCCGGCCGTGTTAGTGCTTTGAGTCATAATTACTTGCTTTTGTTTTATACTTAATGACATCTTTACCTAAAAAGCTATTCCAAGTATTTCATCTACCACTACAATAGTGAATTTTTTATTGGTCTATCTTTACTATCTGGCATTTTCTAAAAATGATGGTTTCACTGAGGTCTTTCAGTTCTATGACTGAAATTGTAATAAATTTGATATTTTTAATAATCTTCATTTTTGTGGTGAGATATACTTGTTCTTTGAAGAGCTGAGCTGTGCATAGTGAATATCCATTAATAAAACAATGTTCAGTTAACATACCTTGTCTACTGTTTTTAATGGAAGTTGGATTTTGAATTGCTCTGGCAATTTCAAGAAAAGTACTATGGACAGCAGGTCGTTCCCAGTACCTGCCCTAGCCATGAACATGCATTTTGTTCTGTTATTGAGAAATTAAATTATTTAAAAATTTTGGTTGGGATCTAGTCTGGCTCCACCTTACTGTGGTAGACAACTTACCTAGTTTACCATATGTCATCAAGAGAATTCTTTATTTACTGATACCCACTTTTACACTTAAAATTCAGTTGGTACAATGTTTATAAATGCAAAGGTTTGACAAATTTGGAAAATTCTTTTTATCTTGAACATGAAAATGTTCAAACTAATTTCCAGTGCCATGTATTTTTCTAAGCCACAACTTTTAATATAGCTATTAATTAGAAAAGCTTTGCACTTAAATTTAATTACTCCAAACATAGAAGTAAAATATTAGTCTTCAGTGTGACGTGTTTTTGTAGCCTTTTGATCCCAGGAAATTGATGATTTAACATAGGGTATTTTCAGGTTTTTACAACTCACACCGACATGGAAAGTAGAGATTGTCAGTCAATCCTCATTTCACCTGTGGAAACCAGGGTAAGCTTCCTGGCAGAAAGAATGCAGGGTGCAGAGTCTTCCTCTCACGATTATTAAGTGACTGTGTGAGAGTTCATGTTTGAATGTATAGAAGAAAGTATATAGTCTCACAGACTGAAAGATAAATCTGGCTTGGGGAGTATATAGAGGTAGAACTTTGATGAAGGAAAGACTTATGGCAAAAATTAAACCTAAAATCTAAGTAGTATCTTACCCAAAACAATGGAAGGACTTGTACCTTATGTTTCTTTTTTTCAGTGTAAATAATTTTAAGAAAATGCTGTTAAGGATTTCTGTTTAGTTTCTGACTGTTTTTATTGTAGTGGACTTGGAGATACAAATATTCGAGCCCTGAGAACTTATAATTCAAGAAATGCAGTCTATCTCATGATGAGTGGTAATGATTCCTACTTCAAATTTTACTTATATTTATTATTTTTTAAAATTTTCTTTATTTTTTTAAGATTTTATTTATTTATTTTAGAGATAGAGGTACAGACAGAGAGGGAGAGACAGAGAAAAAGGTCTTCCATCTTCTGGTTCACTCCCCAGTTGGCCGCAACTGCCAGAGCTGTGCTGATCTGAAGCCAGGAGCCAGGAGCTTCTTCCGGGTCTTCCACGTGGGTGCAGGGGCCCAAGCACTTGGGCCAACTTCTACTGCTTTCCCAGGCCATAGCAGAGAGTTGGATTAGAGGAATAGTAGCCTGGACATGAACCAGTGCCCATATGGGCTGCCAATGCCACAAGCGGAGGCTTAGCCTTCTGTACCATAGCACCGGCCCCTATATTTATTCTTTAATTTTATATATATTTCATATATGTGTATATATATGTATAGATGTATGAAATCATACTACTGCTAAAAAAAAATCTGTTGGGGAAATACTGCCGCACAAGACTTAGAATCCCGAAACATTTTTTATATTTATATTTATATAAAATACTATATAAGCAAAATTAAACAACAGTAACAGCAGTGGAGGGAAATAGAAACCCATCATTCTTTTTAATCCAAAAATTCAAAATGATCCTGGGGGCAGAGAGTGATAACATAGATCTCGGTCTCATTTTTGAATGATGCTAAAAAATTAGTAGGTTAATCCTCTGCCTGGAGGCCACTAGCATCCCTTACAGTCTCTGGTTCATGTCCCAGCTGCTCCTCTTCTGTTCTAGCTCTCTGCTTATGTCCTGGGAAAGCAGTAGTAGATGGCTCAAGTACTTGGGCCCCTGCACTCATTTGGGAGACCTAGAAAAGGCTCCTGGCTCCTGGTTTTGGATCAGCCCAGCTCCGGCTGTTGCAGCCATTTGGGGAGTGAACCAGTGTGGATGGAAAACCTTTCTTTCTCTTCCTATCTCTCTCTGTAATCTACCCCTCAAATAAATAAATAAATCTTAAAGAAAAAAACCTGGTAAATACTCAAAAAGGGAAGTAAACATTTATTCTGTGTTTTATACAAGTGTACCCTCCGCATTATCAAATGATTGTTGGAAAGAAACTCTTCTTTATAACAGTATTGTAGCCAATAAGTGAAGGAAGGATTCTTACAGTTCACATGAACTCCAGGGACCTAGGCAGTGGTTCCTGACATCATCCTAAGGGATGTACAGAGCTGCATCTCAGAAATCCAAAACGGAATCTGCTCAACCAGTTATTAGAGCTACAGAGGTCAGAAGAACACTGCAAACATTGCTATGGGAACTGAATTATCAGGAATCAGAGTTTAGGAAACTCTAGGATAAAGAAGCAGATTCAAGAAAAGGGGAAGGGAGAGGCAGACGCTAGAATAAGAGATCTAAGAGCCATATTTGGATTATAATTGGGAGAGACAAATGTAATTAATGAAAGAAAAGAAAAAGAGTAAGAGGCAAGAGAGGGAGAGTTTGGGGTGGGAAAGGGCAGAAAGAATTGGTAAGTGTTAGCACTAACAGGCAATTTGACCATTTAGAGGAACTGATAATGTTGATTAAGTGTGGCGATGATGTAACGGTTATGTTTTTTAAACGTCCCAGTCTTTAAGACATATAAGGGATAGATAGAAAGTTTCATAGATGGATATTTGGTGGAATGTAATTCAAGGTACTGGGAGAAGTGAGTGTGTGCACCGGGAAGGATATAGATGAGACAATATTGGCCAAGAGTTAAAAATCTTGAAGCTAGATGATGATGGGTGTAGCAAAACTTCTTTCTGCCATTGTTTATGTCTGAAGTTTTACATAGTGAAAAAGGACATCTAAAAATGGAACTGGCTGTCTCACGGAATAATGACTTCCGTGCTACTGGACTATGTTCTGAATCTGTAGGGAATCTCTGGGCTTATGGCGGGCTAAGTATTTGTGTTTTCATTGAGCTCATTTGGTGATTTTAAATACCAGCCAGGATTCGAAAGTTCGGGGCCAGCTGCCCCTGTGATCCTTGTGATACTCAGTTCTCCAAGGCTGTGCTTTTGGAATGGTTTGAACAAGCTGCGCTCAGACAATCAGGGACAAAAGATAGTGACCAGCAAAGTAAAGCAGCTGAGAGCTTGAAAGAGAGTTAAAATGGTAGAATATGAATCAGATCTTCATTCCACAGATGTTTCTTAGGGCTTTCTCAGCCCTAAAAACACTGAGATTTGAGTGTGATCAAAACAGTCATAAGGATAATACTTTTGAATCTCATGTATTATGGAGGCTTTATGTTACCATAGAGGAAATGTTGGTTTTTCAGATGCTGGCTTTGACTTCTGTACCCACCACAGCACTTCCTCTTTAACTTAGAGACACTCATAGCCTTTTAGAGCCTTGGTTTTGTGATGTGCAATATGGAAAAGTTGGTCCATTCTGGCTGCTGACTTTTTCAGAAATATTTTACATAAAGATATTTTGTTCTATTTCTTTTCTTTTAAATTTATTAAATTGATTTATTTGAAAGGCAGGGTGACCAAAAGAAAAGGAAAAAGAGATCTTACATCCTCTGGTTCACTCTCCAAAAGTCTGTGTCAGCAGGGACTGGGCCATGCTGAAAATAAACCAGGTGCCAGGAGCTCCATCTGGGTCTCCCACTTGGGTGGCAGGGGCCCGAGTGCCTGGGGCAACTTCCACTGCTTTCCTGGGCACATGAGCAGAGACCTGAATTGGAACCAGCGTTCCAATATGGGATGCCGGCATCAAAGGTGGCATCCTAACCCACTACACCACAATGCTGGCCACTTGTTCTACTTATTTATCTGTAGTCTAACTCCCTTCATACTGCTATGGCAAAGTACTGTAGACTGAATGACTTATAAATAACAGAAACTTATTATTCACACAATTCTAGAGGCCGGGAAGTCTAAGCCCAAGGCACCAGCAGATTCAGTCTGTGGGGAGAGTGCATCCTGTATAGATGGTGCCTTCTACTGGATCCTCACATGGCAGAAGGAGCAAACAGACTCCCTCAGGCCTTTGTTATAAGAGCACCAGTCCCACCACTATCCAAAGATACCACCTCTTAATATAGCTGTCACCTCAGAAGTTAGGTATCAAAATAGGGATTTGGGGGATATATACATTCAGATCTAACAGCTAAATATGTAGATCCTGTGGTATGTGGGCTTCAGTGTTTTTGTGACTCTGATCAGGAGCCATAAAATTTGCTTGTTAACAGAGGGTGGGCAGTATCTTTTATCTTTTTCCTGCCTCTGTAACATAGTTCTATAAACTTGCATTTAAGCTCATATAGTTAGAATCTCTTCATAATCTCAAACAGGTCTGATATTAAGCTCACTTACTATTTTAGGACAAAATTGACCTTTCATATTTGATTCACCTTCTATAGATTTTGAAAGGTTGAAAAATAGCATCACTGGCTCGATTTAACTAGGCTCAGTTTACCTAGGGAGAAGGCAAGGAAAGCAGTTGTTAAAATATTAGTTTGCCGGCCGGTGCCGTGGCTCAACAGGCTAATCCTCCGCCTTGTGGCGCTGGCACACTGAGTTCTAGTCCCGGTTGGGGCGCCGGATTCTGTCCCGGTTGCCCCTCTTCCAGGCCAGCCCTCTGCTGTGGCCCGGGAGTGCAGTGGAGGATGGCCCAAGTGGTTGGGCCCTGCACCCCATGGGAGACCAGGAAAAGCACCTGGCACATGGCTCCTGCCATCGGATGAGTGCAGTGCGCCGGCCGCAGCGCGCCAACTGCGGCGGCCATTGGAGGGTGAACCAACGGCGAAGGAAGACCTTTCTCTCTGTCTCTCTCACTGTCCACTCTGCCTGTCAAAAAATAATAAATAAATAAATAAAAAATATGAGTTTGCCTTTCCCTGGCTTATGTTCATGTGTGAATGCAGGTAGATTGTTCCAGCTGAGGATTTCAGCCACCTTAGAGGAGCACTGTGTGCTTGGCTTCTCACCTTTCATGCACATTTTGGTGGTTCAGCACGACTCCCTTGTTACAGACCCAGGTTCGAGTAGCAAGGATTATCAGGAGAGGGGGCCAGTGCTGTGGCATAATAGGTTAAGCCTCCACCTGCTGTGCTAGCATCCCAAATGGGCACACCAGTTCATGTCCTGGCTGCTCCTCTTCCCACGCAACTCTCTGCTGTGGCCTGGGAAATTAGTGGGTGATGGCCTAAGTCCTTGGGCCCCTGCGCCCGAGTGGGAGACCCAGAGGAAGCTCCTGGCTCCTGGCTTTGGATCAGCCCAGCTCCAGCCATTGTGGCTCTCTGGGGAGTGAACCAGTGGATGGAAGACCTTTCTCTCTGTCTCTCTTTATTTGTAATTCTGCCTCTCAAGTAAATAAATGAAAAATATTTAAAGAAATTTTAAAAATGATTATTAGGATAAAGTAATGCAGTGTACTTCATATGCAGTATTAACCAGAAAGTCCCTTTGGTCTCTAACTTTTAAATATTTTACAAATGTAATGGATAGAACAGAGGATTTCTTTTTTTCTTTTTTAAAAAATATTTGTTTATTTATTTATTTGAAAGAGTTACACAGAGAGACAGAAGGAGAGGCAGAGAGAGAAGGAGAGAGAGGTCTTTCATCTGCTGGTTCACTCCCTAGATGGCCACAATGGCCAGAGCTGCGCCAGTCCAAAACCAGGAGCCAGGTGATTCTTCCAGGTCTCCCATGCGGGTACAGGGGCACAAGGATTTGGGCTATCTTCTACTGCTTTCCCAGGCCATAGCAGAGAACTGGATCGGAAGTGGAGCAGCCAGGACTTGAACCGGTGCCCATATGGGATGCCAGCACCACAGGCCGCGGCTTTACCAGCTAGGTCACAGCACTGGCCCCAGAACACAGGATTTCAAGTCAGGTAAACCTTAACAATACTTACAGTATGATCTAGAGTTATTTAAGGTTTCTGAGAAGCAATTTTTCCCATCTTCAAAACTGAAACTAATATCACATTCCTCATGGGCTGGTTTCAGAATTAAATGAAATAGTGCATGTAGACACCTAACACAGTAACTGCCATCTATCAGGCAGTCCACAAATATAACCTTACTTTTTTCCTTCCCTTCATTCATTTATTAATTTTATTATTATTTTTTCTTACTGTTGGATAAAATGCTTTATAGTGTTTTTAAAGGATTGAAGTCCATGAAGTTTTCCTACTTTTTTTTTTAGTCAATTTCAAGTCTGAGTATAATTTACAAATATCAGTGATTGAAGAAAGTAACTAAGGGACAGTTTCTGTGGAATCATATGTGTGGAGATGGAGAGAGGAGAGTATGATATATAAGGAGCCTACCCAGTGTTAGGCCTGGAGTACATATCTCATTTAATACTCCTGTCAACTCAAGAAGTAGGTCTTATCCTTGTCTCATTTTCTCTCATTCAATGTGGAAACTAATAGCTGGTTTAACTTACCGAAATCTAACTGTTAACCAGTTTATTGGCTTGGGATGGAGACCAGATATTACTTCACAGCTCTCTACTACCTGCACAGGTTTTTACTCACTGGAGAGAAAGGGTGATAGTGTGTGCTTCCTGATTGGTAGGGCATGGCCGAGGTGTGGAGAACAGATCGAGAAGGGGGAACATTTCTGAACCATTTAGAGGACTTCCAAGAGTTAGAATTACAGCTCTCCATCTCTACTGAGACGCCCACTTCATCTGTCAGGTATACTTCATTATTTCTCTTCATGAAACTTTGCTACCTCTCTCTCTTTTTTTTTAATAACGCTTTTATTTAAAGAATATAAATTTCCAAAATACAGCTTATAGATTACAATGGCTTCCCCCCACCATAACTTCCCTCCCACCCGCAACCCTCCCCTTTCCCACTCCCTCTCCCCTTGCTTCACATCAAGATTCATTTTCAATTCTCTTTATATACAGAAGATCAGTTTAGTATATATTAAGTAAAGATTTCAACAGTTTGCCCTCACATAGCAACACAAAGTGAAAAATACTGTTGGAGTACTAGTTATAGAATTAATTCACAATGTATAGCACATTAAGGACAGAGATCCTACATGATATATTTTTTTTAATTGATTAATTTTCTATGCAATTTCCAATTTAACACCAAGATTTTTTTTTCATTTTTAATTATCTTTATATACAGAAGATTGATTCAGTATATACTAAGTAAAGATTTCATCAATTTGCACCCACACAGAAACACAAAGTGTAAAATACTGTTTCAGTACTAGTTATAGCATTACTTCACATTGGACAACACGTTAAGGACAGATCCCACATGAGACGTAAGTACACAGTGACTCTTGTTGTTGATTTAACAATTTGACACTCTTGTTTATGGCGTCAAGAATCTCCTTAGGCTCTAGTCATGAGTTGCCGAGGCTATGGAAGCCTTTAGGGTTCGCCGACTTTGATCTTATTCTGACAGGGTCATAGTCAAAGTGGAGGTTCTCTCCTCCCTTCAAAGAAAGGTACCTCCTTCTTTGATGGCCCCATTCGTTTCACTGGGATCTCACTCGCAGAGATCTTTCATTTAGGTCTTCTGTTTTTTCCAGAGTGTCTTGGCTTTCCATGCCTAAAATACTCTCATGGGCTCTTGAGCCAGATCTGAATGCCTTAAGGGCTGATTCTGAGGCCAGAGTGCTATTTAGGACATCTGCCATTCTATGAGTCTGCTGTGTATCCCGCTTCCCATGTTGGATCATTCTCTGCCTTTTTGATTCTATCAGTATTAGCAGACACTAGTCTTTTTTGTGTGATCTTTTTGACTCTTAGACCTATCAGTGTGATCAATTGTGAACTGAAATTGATCACTTGGACTAGTGAGATGGCCTTGGTACAGGCTACCTTGATGGGATTGTATTGGAATTCCCTGGCACGTTTCTAACTCCATCATTTGGGGCAAGTCCAATTGAGCATGTCCCAAATTGTACATCTCCTCCCTCTCTTATTCCCACTCTTATATTTCACAGGGATCACTTTTCAGTTAAAATTTAAACACCTAAGAATAATTGTGTGTTAATTACAGAGTTCAACCAGTGGTACTAGAATAAAAAAATACTAAAATGGATAAAGTATTACATTGTACAACAATAGTCAGCACAAGAGCTGATCAAGTTACTGTTTCTCATAGTGTCCATTTCACTTCAACAGGTTTCCCCTTTGGTGCTCAATTAGTTGTCACTGATCAGGGAGAACATATGCTATTTGTCCCTTTGGGACTGGCTTAATTCACTCAGAATGATGTTTTCCAGATTCCTCCATCTTGTTGCAAATGACCGGATTTCATTGTTTTTGACTGCTGTATAGTATTCTATAGAGTACATGCTACCTCTCTTACCATTACTCTCCTATGTCTGAAATCTTTCTTGCACAAAGACAAGAACACCTGAGCAGTCAATCCCCAGTAACATAATATATATATATATATATATATATATATATACACACACATATATATAAATTATAAATATACATATATAAATTATATATATACATATATATATATATATATATTTGAAGGGCAGAGAGACAGAGATATCCCACCCACTGGTTCACTCCCAAATGTTTGAAATAACCAGGGCTAGGCAGTGAGTTGGGAACGCTATCTGGGTCCCCTAGTAGACCCAACTACTTGGGCCATCACCTGCTGCCCTCCAGGGTATGCATCAACAGATAGATGGAATCGGAACCAGAAGCGCGACTCTGACTCAGGCACTTCAATATGGGGTGTGAGCGTCTCAAGAGAGGCTTAACTGCCTTAACTGCCAAATGTCTGCACCACACATGATACACATTTACTGAAATACTACACTGTACCTCACAAATGTGCATAATTATTATTAAAAAATCTTAAAAATGTTTTAGGACATGGAAATACTAACCTGATTTGATCAGTACGTATTATATACTTATATTGAATCATCATGCTGTATCCCAAGAATATGTATAGTTATAATAATGATAATAAATAAAAAGCCTAAGCATTAAAAAAACAAAAAGTTGTAATAACGACCCTATTTTCCCTTCTAGTTTTGATACCCCTCCTCCTGTCATGTAAGTCGTGGTTGGGTACATGTCATTTTTCAAGTATGTTGGGAAGGGCAAAATGTTGAGCCTGTTCTATCATATACTGCCTAGACATTAAATCGCTCTACTAATAAATTAAATCTATACATGGATGCAAAGTCTTAAATATATTTTGACAACTTTATTTTTTTGCTCCTAGACAGTTTAGAAGTATCTAGATATTTTTGTACATTATTTCAAGTTTGCTTAGCAGTCAAGGACAGATTAACAGAAAACTATATTTCTTATTTTGCTTTACAGCATTAATTGCTTCATATTTATTAAAAATGAAGACTGTTACAGAGCTTTTTATCCAATTTGATTATATAAAAGAATTAACTAATGAAAATTAAGACATATAGAGGCATTTTGCAAATTTAGTAAAAAGGAGCTATATTTGAGGGAAAATATAAAAACATTAAACCATACACTAGCCAATAAGGTATGAGGCAGCTAATTGCTTCCTGTCCCTTTTAAAATTACTCAGCCTGAAAAAAGATAGCATGTATTGATTTACTGTATAGTAAATGTCCCATTGTCTCTCCTCCTCTAACACCCAGACACACACACGCACACACATCCCACACTTACATGCGTGGCAGCAGTGACAGGGAACTGCATATCTAACCATTTCTTTCATCAAACATATGTAATAACAAAATTAGGATGGAATTTTTTTTCCTTTATAAAAGAAACTTGCGTAAAATTATCTTAACACAAAATGAATGGCAATGTAGTATTATCTTGTAAACATAACATATTTAAGCTCCAAAGAAAAACAAGTTTCCAAAGGAGAACTAAATATTTTCTTGTAATGTACCAATCTACTTATATGTATTTGAAATATCTGTATCTTTTTAAAAGATATGCATATATTATATTAGGAGCCAAGTCTATTTAGCATATATTTGATACTTTTTTGGAAGTTAACACGAAAATTATGCAAATTCAAATTGTACTCTCCTATTTGCTCTTTTGTTTTATTTCAGTAATCTACTAGAGTGTGAGAGTTTTATTCATATAAAATGTTGTGTTTCAGCTCCCGTATAGATTTGTGTTCTGCTATTTGTGATTTTTCTACAAGTTTTTTTTTTCCCAACATATACTTCACGATGCTAGCTTTAATTGTCCTAAAGCCAAATCAGTAAAATTAGCGTTAGGTTCCAAAAGAAACAGATTTTATAGAGCAAGCTGCTGTGAAGTGTAATGTCATATAAACATACAGATGTTAGAAGTATAGTAGCACATGATGTTTCTTTTTTGTTTTAGCCAAACATGGTTATTGTATAAGATTTTTAATTGTCTGATCTTGGTTGCTTTCATAGCTCGGATAGTTGGGAATTCATCATATTATAGCATCTTGTGCTTTATCGTGAAAGGATCAGAGCATCCTTACTGTAGGAGATAAGGTAGTTTGATTGAAGTGCCTTTTCCTCTGTCATATTCTGTTACTTAATATATTATTGTGTATCTTGTTGTTAAAAAATATATATACTCTCCGCTATTTCTTTGGTGATGTATTTGTTCTCTGTCTTTGTTTAACATGAACCTTTATTCCTGGAGGAGCCCTGTTTCAGATCTTCATGGAGCTTTGTTGATGACTGGCCTGTAAACACAGCAGCATCCCTTTCATCCCAGAATTCTGAGTGCAGACTTGGCTGGTGTAGCAAGGCTGCTGTTTACTGGCGAGTGCCCATTAACATAGCCACCACTCCTGGGTTAGATAATGGACTCAAAGGTTAAGAGCAGAGGATCTCAACAGCTCCAATCAGCAGGGCTTTTCCAGGGCTAATTACCTCTTTACTGCGCTGACTCTAATGTGACATGTTTATTGCCTTAACTAACAACTCATTAGCTTAGTTGATGTTTTTGTCAATATTAATTCGTTCATTTAAGCCAAGTCAAAGCTTAAACAAAGATGTCCAGACTGAGAAACGGGCAGCAGAATGACTTTTGTTTGCTCATCTTTTTCCCTTCCTTACTCAACTTCAATAAAATAAATGCGTAGAACTGAAACATTTAAAGTGCTTGTACTGAGAATGTTGGTTATTTGTCCCTTTACAGCATGTAAAGCAATTCTAAATTTATTGCTCCTATACTTACTGCATTCTCCATATCACAGCTTTCTTGGTATTTGCTGTTTACTAAGGCATACCATTTCTGGTCTTTTATATCTGTAAAGGGTTAATGACATCTAGCAGTTCTTGACTCCAGTTAATGCTTTACTGTGGTTATTAGAAAAAAGAACAAGTAATTTTTCATGTGATTTTAATTTCCACTGGACTACCCATAAAATTACTTTGAGATATGGCTTGTGATGAGAGCTTTCTTAATTAGTTTGTGTGAATTACTTAAAAAAGGAAGCAATTGTGAAGTTACAAGGCAGTATTTCGTTTCTTTTCAGTTTTTTGCTATACTTTTAGTCAACATTAATGGTATTTCTTGGAGAAGGTCTTGTTTTGGTGTCATGCAGTTTTTAATAATGATTAAGTTCCTAGCACTCTGTAGTAATGCGAGTGGATGAAATAGCTGAGCAGGTACCTTTGATTGAAGAGTAACTTGATTGATTGGGGGAGGTCCATCAGCATCTTCAGAACCTGGAATCTACTTGACAAGTCCCTCCCGTAGGCTTTGTAGCAATATACAAATGAACAGAAACGGTAAGGTACAGACCTGAAGAAATCGGATATGAATGAAGCTGCAGGGTTAAGGGAGTTTCATCTGTGGAAAGGCCAACCTCTGCTGGCCTCTGGTTGGTTCCAGGAAGTGATCCAGAGAAGGCCAATGGAAGCTAAGAATAGAACATGGGATGCTACTTTATAGTGAGAAATACTTTTCATGTAACCTAGAGATACTTGTATCTGTTTTATGCATCATTCCCTAGTCATAAAAAGTTACATGGACAAGAAATGATGATCAGTAATCATAAGAAATCAATGTCGTAGGAATCTGTATAGTTGCATACATTCTATGCTAAATGTTCTTTGTTTTCTAAGTTGGAAACAAACTGGGTCATTCTCCACCAAATAGCCTTCCTCAAGTTTCTCCCAGTATTTAGAATAAAACCCCACCTCCTCAGGCTCCTGCAACATCCACCCTACAGCCACCTCTGTGACTTTGCATCCTCCTGCTGCCCCTTGTTTCCTGCCATCCAGCTGCACTGGGCTTCTAGCTGTCCCTGAAATGTCCCAGGGCTCCTGACTGAGGACACTAGTGCTTCTCTCACAGGCCCTTCTCTGATTTCCCTCAGGTCTCTATTAAGATCCTACCTTACACAGAGTCTTTCCCCCCACCACTCTCTAGATTCTTACCTGCTTTCTTTCTCTTCACACCTCTTTATGCTGCTTGATGTACCTGGTTGTTCATTTCATGGTTATGTCCCAGCTGGAATGTAAGCTTCATCAGAGACAGACCTTGTTAACCTGGGTCTAAAACAGTGCTTGGCACACAGCAGGCACTCAGTATACCCTGAATGAATGAAAGGATCAGTAAGCTGATAGGTGCCAGAGGTATAACATAAACCCTGGTGTTCTCTTGTCTGTCTCCCTCCTCACTCTCTTTCATTCATGTAATTCAACAGCCCACTATCCTTAGGGGTGAGGACGGACATATTTGGACCATTCAGTATTAATCAGGTTATAGCTCTTTTTTTTTTTAACATCTCTTTGACTTTGACCTCATCAACATCTGCTTCTAACATTTTCTTTATTGTTGACCCTTAGACTATCAGTCAGTCAGCATTCTTTACCTTCCTTAGGGAGGGAAAAATCTAAAGCATTAAGTAATACTCTTTTGTATATAGGGAGGAAAGATTTTCTTGTATCTTAGTCTGCTGTCCAAAATACATTATACCAAGAGCAAAATTAGGTTAAATTTCTCTATATGATGTGGCTTAGGTAATTTGAAATTCAATAGAATAGAAAAACAATCTTCTTTGAATCCAAGAAAATTTGTATTTTGTATTTTTTTTATAAAGATTCATATTTTTAATTGAATGACAGAGTTAGAAAGGGGTGGAGGAGAGAGAGAGAGAGAGAGGTCTCCCATCTACTGGTTCATTCCCTAAATGGTTGCAATGGTCAGAGCAGAGCCAGGCAGAAGCCAGGAGCCACGAGCATCATTTGGTTCTGCCATGTGGGTGCAGGGATCCAAGGACTTAGGCCATCTTCCACTTCCTCCCTAGGTCATTAGCAGGGAGCTGGGTCAGAAGTAGAATAGCCAGGACTTGAACCAGTGCCCATATGGGATGATGTTGTCACAAGTGGTGGCCTAATCTGCTACACCACAATGCTGACCCTTATACTCTTCTGATTATAGGATAGGAAACAGCAAATTACCTATTCTTTGGATTAGGACTATTTTTTATTAAACTGATATTAGATAATGAGCTTCTAAATATCTTTATTAAATTAATTTCCTGGGAATAGCACTGTTACACAGCAAGTTAAGCTGTGCGTGTAATATTTGCATCCCATATGAGTGCTGGTTCAACTCCCAGCTGCTCTACTTGCAATCCATCTCCTTGGTAATGCCTCTGAGAAAGCAGCAGAAGATGGCTCAAGTGCTTGGGACCCTGCCACCCCTGCAGGAGACCTTGATGGAGTTCTAGGCTTCTGGATTCTGCCCATCCCGGCTGTTGCAGCCATTTGGCGAGTGAACTAGCAGATGGAAGATCTCTGTCTACCTCTCCCTTTCTCTCTCTCTAACTCTCTGCCTTTCAAATCTTTAAAAATATGTTTAAAAAATTAATTTCCTAATTTTACAAAATTATTTTATGCTTTTTGTCCAAATAAATGATTTAGTTTTCATGCATTACAGATGTAAAAAGTTTAAAAGCAGTTTTTAATAATTGTGTTACTACAGGACATCTGGTCATAGAACTGTTTCTGAATTATTCCATATCCATGAATAATGCACACTGCATTGGAATTATTTTTAGTCAAATGAGGTACCTGTATAAAGCAAAGGAATAGAATTCTAGATGGCACTCTGCCATCCTTGTTCTTTGATGGACATTAGCAAGTGGGAAAAGGCTTCGTTCACTTGGTTACACTTTGGAGTAAGTGGCCAATCATTATTAATTCATTTTGCACTCATTGTAATGGCATAAATCATCATAAATTCATTTGGTTTAAAGTGCATATAATATGTTCTCCCATAGGAATTTCCTTGTAATTGAGCTATTAATTAAAGTATTTTTTTTAATATGACCTTTTTTCCTTTCTCTACTATTCAGAGACAAGAATGGTTAGTGGCTGTTTCTTCATTTGTGATTTCCTTTTAAGTATGAAAAATGAATTTACTTTAACTAGGAATGTCCTAGGAGTGACCAAAGGCCAAGTAAATGGTTGTGTACATTTCCCACTGACAGGAGAGCAGTAATATTCATGAGTCTCAAGGGCCTTAGAGAAATTCTCTGAAATTTTAGGTTTTATAATAATTCCAATAAGAACATTTCATTCTCACTTATTAAATATGGATTGACTCTGTCTCCTGTTTTAATTTCTTTTTTTTAAGATTTGTGTTTTTGGAAGTCAGAGTTACAAAGAGAGGGAGAAAGAGGAAGATAGAGCAAGAAGGAGAGAGAGGTCTTCCATCCACTGGTTCACTCCCCAGGTGGCCACAATGGCCAGGACTGGGCCAGGCTAAAGCCAGGAGCTTCTTCAGGGTCTCCCACATCTGTGGCAGGGGCCCAAACACTTGCACCATCTTCCACTGCTTTTTCGCAGGTCATTAGCAGGGAGCTGGATTAGAAGTAGAGCAGCCAGGGCGTGAACCAGCGCTCATATGGGATGCCAGTGTTGCAGGCGGTGGGTTTATCCCTATGCCACCCGGCCCCTTCTGTTTTAATTTCTAAGCTCTTCCCTAGGGCCACTGGTTTTCTGTCAGCATTGTTGCTAACAAAATCCAAGCTTCCTTGCCTCGGTCATGGAGGCACTACACCAGGGATGTTGCCTTGCCTTCTCATGGTGTCCGAGTTCCCCTCTTCCTGCTTTCAGTGCTTGCTGTCGACTTCTGTTGGGGGTCCTGGCTCTGGTGAGACTTCCATTTCTAGATTTCTGGGAGGTCTTTAAGCTTTAAGTGAACCATGGGTGAGAAAAATAGGCAAAAAAATAAAACAAGGTATTACTAGTGAAGCCTGGATAAAATGTCCCTGACTTTATACCTCTTAAAATGAGCCTTTCTTATTTTGTGCCATTTCTGCACAAATACAAACTGGGTAAAAGCATTGTATATGATTGCTTAATGTTCATGTCTTAGGATCTGTGGTTCTCAGAAAATAAAGTTGTGGGCAACTGATGGTTTGTTGGTGCATATAGCTGGCAGTAATTGACTCTGTGTGAGTAGGTTAGTAAGAGAAGGCTGTCGCTCTGTGTGTCTGTTGTGTCTTCAGTGTGCTGTGGAGAACTGAAGGTACCACTAGCAGGTTCAGTTTGTCCTTGTGCTGGAAATGTGAGAAGGGAGAGGAAGTTTCACTTAGCAATATAAAAGTATTATTCATTATTGAACAAATGATGCTTATAGAAGTATATAACAACAGTTCTTCATAGTTAATAGTCTTTTCATAATAGACATTCAGTAAATGTAAAATGCATTAGTAAATGGAGTCTGTGAAAAGGATAACAAATTTGTTCATAATACTAAGTGATAACATTAGTACAGGAATGCGTACATGCAGAGAGAGAGAGAGAGAGAGAGAGAGAGAATGTGTTTATGTCAGGTTGCATGGTAACCTTTTATGAGGCCTAGCCATCATGATTAGCCAGATACTACAGAAATTTTAAACATTGACTTGTATTGGTCAATTTGTGATTGGGACATTGTTTTGTCTTGCCAAAGCAGCCCCTTAGCCATAGTATAATACCGTCAGCTTTTTAACCACAGCTTACCTAGACCTTATTTTGGTGTCTTTGTTTCAACTCTTTTCTCGTTTTTAGCATTTTGCTGCTACAGCAAAGTGTGAATTTTTTCTTGCAGCTTAGCTTTTTTTGTGGCACCTTTTAAAAAATATAAGATTGCAGTTGATACCCTTTAAAAAAATAGAAGACTTGAGATAAAATAGCACTAAAATATGAGCTATTGTTATTACTCGTGACTGCATGACAACAGAATTAGTTTTCCAGCAGCCAGAGGGTCCAAGTTAATTGTGATTTATCCAGTGCTGGATTTTAGTGCTTTCTGCTTTTTAAAGGATTTTGTTTTGTTTTGATTGGTTTCCAGTGTTCTGAATCAGTGTGTATTGTGGTAGCTCATTTGTTCATTTGGCTGGACAAACAGAGGTGCTGGGGGCAGGTACTCTACACTAAATCCTCAATATAAAGCTGCCTATAGGTAAGTCAGGCCACTGATTTGAAAATTTAGCATTGAGCATGGCCTTAGATTGACTTGAGTAGTGCCAGACTCCACTCTGTAATAGTTGAGTTAGGAACCTTTTGCCACTCTTAGTCAAGAGCTAATAATAGGATTTACTAGTTGTGATATTTAGAGAGATAGGTATCCTTTTGGTCCCATGAGACAACAGACTTATTACAGTTGATGGTGACTTCCAATCTTTACAATCAAAAATAAAATTATGGGCACTTAGTAGATTTTAAAATGGTTTATTTTGCTTAACATAAATATTATAAGATACCACTATAAATAACAAATATATAAAATGTATAAAAATCTACAATTTTATCTTCAAAAAATTTATTCACTACCGAAGTAGTAAGAACATAGCCTCTCACCAAAAATGTAGGAAGACCATAACCTCAAAATAAACATTCCTTTGGATGGAATACATTTAATTTTATGTAAAAGATTGACTCCATTGTTTATGTTTTTCCCATTTTATCATAGAAACTTTGCTATGGGCCAGCACAAGTTTATAGCAGACTTGTGGGAATTTTTAGCTCTGCATAATTTTGTTGATTGTGCTGGGCAGATATGGTGGAAGATTCAGTATTTGTCAAAGCAGCAATTATGTATTCAGTACTTACTGAATTCAAAGTACTGTGGTAGGCCTTATACCAAACAGAAAAGTTCTTTTTTTTTAAATTTTGTATTATCTGGGGAACTGTTCACCAAGTTGAAAAAGTAAATAAATTTTTTTAAAAATTGGATTTTTAACAAGGAGCAAATACCACAAGCTGGTATATCATTATTTATTAAATGTATAGATAATGGTTGTTGTTGTATTAAAGGGAGGAATTTTATTTTAACTTAAACAGGAAAGATGTGGTAGGAATTCCTAGGACTCTACCCCATTCTTCCCTTCCATATAAACAAAGCCTCAGTTTTATTGAAAATGGCAATGTATGCTCAGCTAGCAAACTGCATTTCCCATCTTTTCTTGAAACTAGGGGAATTATTATCTGATATAATTCTGATGAGTGAGATGCAGTCAGACTATAAAGTAGGGCTTGACTTAACTGGCACATGTCTTTTTGTCCTTCACCCCTCTCTCTGCCTTGCCTGCAAAGTGGCTGCTGTGCTGGGTGGGAGATAACCATTTTGTGGCCATGATGCAGACACGTTACAGCCAAGACAGTTACCTTGCTATGGTCATCCTTAGTTGTTGCACCAGTGACCACCATCTTCTTGTTGTTTGAGAACAGATAAAACGTGTAATTTATTTCATTTTCTGTTCTAGGGAGAGGCTGATAAATGCAGCTAGGATTAATCCAGAAGGAGGAGATGGGCTCGAAATGGGTCATAGAGGATGTGGTTCTGAATCCATGGTTGGGTGGCATTCCAGGAATACAGCATGGTGCGAGCTGTGGCCCAAGATGGGCACTGGTCATTACACATGAGGCCTGGACGCCTTACCAAGGGCTGAAGTTATCCCCTTGCTTTCCATTTCTCTCTCCCAAGACATGAGAACAGTTCAAAGTTGTCTAAAGTCCTTTCACTTCAGAAATTCTGATTCTAATCAATCCATTTGGCTGTGGGTGTGTGGATTGGGATTAAAAGGCACTAAATCTTGCCCCTTTCTAGAAATGAAAATCTGATCAAGCTTCTCCTTTGCTCAAGACTTTCGGTTATTGTCAGAAATAATGAATTCCCAAGCCAAAGGCCCTTTGAATGAGGTGCTAATATCCTTCCCCAGGTCTCTGCCTGGCCCTGTAATCTTCCTTGCCCATTCTTGCTGTCTCCACCCCAGATTTGCAGCCCTGTTGAGCTTGGTGTGGTCCCTTGAGATCAGTCCATGTTCTCTCTCATTTCCCTCTGTTCCCTCTGCCTCAAATATTTTCTTTTCATTCTCTTCCCCTTTGATTGACTAAGTCTTAAAAAGGTACCCTTCCTAGGGAAGCCTTCTTGTACCACCAGGGTGGGGTTAAATGCCTCTGTTAACTGCTGTCTTGATACCTTGTACTTATAAATACTGTAATACTCTTCATAGCATATTCAAATGTCCTATTTTTCTTGGTCATCTACTGAATTAGAATGAATTTTCTTAAGGGAAAGAACTGAATCTTCTTCCATGTGGTTTCGCAGCACTTAGTATAGTATGAGCAATATTAAATAAATAGCCGTTACATGAATCGTTGGATGCATAGGCTGGGACCCCATGATGGAGAGCATTGGATGTGTGTCAGGCCAGCTAGTTGAGCTTTTTAATACTGCCACTGGGGAGACTTTGATGAAGGCATCAATCATAATGGCAAATGACAGTGATTATTCTCCTTGCTTACTCATGAGGTACTACCAAATGGAGGTGCACTTACATGAAATAAATAAATAAATATGTATTTTTGAATGAAATTAGATTACCTCTTATACAGATTAAAATATACAACTTTTGGGGCTGGCATTGTGGCGTAGTGGGTTAAGCCACTGCTTGCAATGCTGGTATTCCATATGGGCTCTGGTTTGAGTCCTGGCTGTTCCACTTCCAGTCCAACTCCCTGCTAATGCACCTGGGAAGGCAATGGAAGATGGCCCAAGTCTTTGGGCCCCTGAACCTTTGTGGGAGACCTGGATGGAATTCCTGGCTCCTGGCTCCTGGCTTCAGTCTGGCCCAGCCATGGCTATTGTGGCCATTTGAGGAGAAAACCAGCTAATGGAAGATCTTCCTCTCTCCCTCTCTCCATAAACTTGCCTTTCAAATAAATAAATCAATATTATGTTAAAATACAACTTTTACCAGATATCAAAGGCTTAAGAAAAATTATTGGGCCGGCGCCATGGCTCAACAGGCTAATCCTCCGCCTTGCGGTGCCGGCACACCGGGTTCTAGTTCCGGTCGGGGCGCCGGATTCTGTCCCGGTTGCCCCTCTTCCAGGCCAGCCCTCTGCTGTGGCCCAGGAGTGCAGTGGAGGATGGCCCAAGTGCTTGGGCCCTGCACCCCATGGGAGACCAGGATAAGCACCTAGTACCTGGCTCCTGCCATCGGATGAGCGCGGTGCGCCGGCCGCAGCGCGCCGTCCGCGGCAGCCATTGGAGGGTGAACCAACGGCAAAGGAAGACCTTTCTCTCTGTCTCTCTCTCTCACTGTCCACTCTGCCTGTCAAAAATAAAAAAAAATAAAAAAAAGAAAAAGAAAAATTATTGAAGATAAAAACTTAAAATTCATAAATTCTGTTATGAGAATGTCTCTATCAAGAGGAGAACTATTATCATTGCTTTATTTTGGCTTTTATATTATTTGGATCAATCCTGCAAAGCACCTATGTTATATGAAATTATAAGTTAGAAAAATTCTAGATGAGAGAACATAAGAAAGGAGTATACCTATCCTTTTTCTTGTCTTTTCTTTTCGAGAGAGAGAATGAGAGAGAGGAGGTTCCTATTTGTTGGTTCACTCCCCAGATGCCTGCAATGCCTGGGGCTGGGCTGGGCTGGAGCCAGAAGCAAGGATCACAGTTGAGATCCATTATGTGGGTTGCAGGGACCCAGTTACTTGAGTCATCACTGCTGCTTTTCAGGGTCTGCCTTGGCAAGAAGCCAGAGCTGGACCTCAAACCCAGGCCCTCTGATATAGAACACTGGCGTTTGAAGCACTCTGAGCCAAACACCTGCTCCCCTTTTTATTTTCACTCAGCCATTTGTTAAAGACCAGTTCCTTAGTACCAGCAGAAAGGATATAGGCTGAAGGAGCTTGGAGTATTAAGCAATCCAGATTTCCTTCAGAACATCAGTGTCATTAGTGCTGGGATCAGTAAAGTCATAGGCATCCTATTGATCAACAGGGCTAAAAATCAAAAGACTTACCTGGAAAACCTTTTTTAACTTGTGTTATTTACCTGTTTTGTTTAGAAGAAGTTGTCAGAGACAAATGTAGGGGGGAAAATATACCCTTCCTAGTACATTTTAAAGCACTAGGACATTGAAATCTGTGTGGGAAGCAGGCTGTTTTTCTTTCTTCTTTTGATGCCCTGCACATAGCCTGCCAGAGCTGTAAAAACTGCCCTGCCAGAACGGCGGGAATCCTTGCTTTATGTTACCTGGAGACTATAATTTGAACTAAAGAAGCAGAGACGCGGTGGGAGAATTTTACTTATGAGGTCATTGAGTGAAGTAGAAGGTGATTTAAGGGGAGGGTGGCAGTGCTCCGGGACCCTGTGTTTCCTGCTGAACTACACATGCTCCCCATGGGGCACAGGCCACAGTGTGCACAGGAGCAGCAGACACTCTGGCGGGCCACTGCGAGGCTGGGGCTTTTGGACGACCACTCTGAATTCCCTTTTTCTATCATTTCATCAAAAGGCAAGTGATCCCAGCCCTGTGCCATCCTTCCGCCTTCATCAGAACAGTGGTGGAAACTACCAAGCAGTCAGCCGCTTGCTGTTTATTTTCGTTCTCAGGAATCACTGTGGGGGTGGTGAGGAAAGTGCCTGTGCACTCACTACCTCACAGGCCCAGAGAGGCCGGCGAGGTCCCTAGCATTGCCAGATCCCTAGCGATGTCCCCCCCTGTAATAAACAGGGCGGTGGTGGAGCATAGGGCAGGAAGATGATGATGAAAATGCTGTAAAACATTGCACTCGGGAAGCTCTCTTTCCCTTTTGCCATATTGCTTCCTAAAAATACTCCTCCAGAGGGCCATGCTGCTTAGACTGGTGGCCACTGCAGCTGTAGGTTCAGAATGTCTGCAGAGAAAAGCAGTAGGAATTTCTCTGCACCTCTTATAACTCAACAGCAAAGTGGAAGGCTTCTTGCCTATTGCACTATCAGTGTGACAAACTGGGAGGAGGCTGTGTCAGAAGCCCGCGTGTGGTAAAGGCAGGTGTGTCTTGTATTTTAGGTTGCGTGCAAGGCACTGTGCTTGCTGGTTTGGACGAGGCAGTTATATGAAACCCACCTCCTACTCTCAGAGCTGGCAAAGTTGCTGAGGAAAAGGGACATGCCCAGAAGTGCCTTTGTTTTAAAATACGTGACAAGGGACACATAAGTGCTGGCAGAAAGTAGGGAACAGCTGATCTGTGTTTTTAAATTAATTTTTCTGATCCAGAACCAAAATAAGTAAACCTTAACTACATTTACATGGTTAAATATGAGAGTAAATGAAGTGGGGTTTGGGCCCTTTTTTCAAGAAGGCTTTGTGGGTACGTACCTTCCTAGTTTTACCGTAGGACTTGTTAGCTCCAGGTCCAGGGCCTCCTTGCAGTTCTTCTGCGGAAGCTGGTGGCTGTGTGTGTGTGTGTGTGTGTGTGGTCTCCTGGGGAAGGGACTGAGGGTTTTCAGCAGATTCATAAAGGGTTCCGTGCTTGAGAGCGGCTTAGAGCACTCAGTTCCAGATACCATAGAGCTTGGCTTTCCAGTGCCCCCCCCCCCCACTTCTTCACTGCCATTTCAGTTCATTCTCGTTCAGTAGCAGGCAATAACATAAGATTGACTAAATGCTTTCATTTGTTAGATAGATGAAATTTTGTCATGTATCTTTATTTGGAACACTTGCATGCTGAGCGTATTATTCATAAGGAGCCCTGCCTGCAACTTTCTGAGCACCCACAAGTTTCAGAAGACACTTGGCAATGATGTACTTCACAGACATAAATTCATTTACACTTAGACTCTTGGTGAGTGAAAGGGATTATCACCACTTTACAGACCAGGAGACTGAGGCTCAGTGAGGACCTTCCTAAGCTGGCCTCCTAGTAAATTGTGCAGCTGCGGTTGGTTCCCTGCCTGCAATCTGAAGCCTGGGCTTCCTTCACTGTCGTGTTCTGTGACTTATGAGCCATCCCTCTCTTCTCCTCAGAAAATGAACTTCTTCCAGCTTCCATCTCTAGGGCTGTCTCTTTAGAATGTCAAAATGCCTTTTTGAAGTGAATGGGCCTTTGCAGCTTGATGATACAAACGATCAGTATCATCTCCAGCAGAAAGGAAGACCTGTTAATTAAAATCGAGACCACTTCATCTGACTAAGATGTCATATTGTGCTGTTTTTGGTATCTTTACAAACTCATATGAAGAAGGTGCTACATACTTGACATCACTGTATTCTACAGTACATACACCAGCAAAGTAAATCCTTCAGGAAGGAGGTTTTTCCCAGCTACACATTCTACTTTCTCCTTCCATCACTCCAATGTTGTCTGTGATGAGAGGTGCTACTCGTGGGAAGTATTTTTCATATACCTTGTGTTAGGTGCCGAGAAAGGGTAAGAAATACAACATTATATGTTTTGAAACCTCTGCTTTGTAAAACTTTGGGTAAGGAGAAACAATATAATGCTGATTTATATGTAATTCTTATGTAATTAAGCCTCTTTATAATATAGAATATTGTAGTCTGACTTTTCTCTGGAAAGTATAGGACCAAGCCAGCCATAAATGTGAGATCTCGTATACTTTTATCATTAAAAATCCTTCCAGTGGAAAAAAAAATCCCAAATGGTTTATATTTTGAAACTGCTTTTTAAAAAAGTTACAAAGTTGAATTGACTCTTCCACATTTTGTTCTGTCTTTTTAGGCAAGGCCCTGACATTTCTTCTGCTACAGCCACCAAGCCCCAAACTTCCCCCACACAGCACTATCCGAAGAACAGCCATTGATCTGATTGGACGAGGTTTCACAGTTTGGGAGCCTTACATGGATGTGTCTGCTGTTCTGATGGGGCTTCTCGAACTTTGTGCTGATGCTGAAAAGCAGCTTGCCAAGTATGTGCTGAATTCCAGTAAAAATTTGCTATTGTTTAGGTTTTGGGTTTTTTGTTTTGGTTTGGTTTTGGTTTATTTTATTTTATTTAATTTTTTATTCAACAGATAGAGTTAGACAGTGAGAGAGAGAGAGAGAGAGACAGAAAGGTCTTCCTTCCGTTGATTCACCCCCCAAATGGCTGCTACGGCCAGCACTGCGCCGATCCGAAGCCAGGAGCCAGGTGCTTCCTCCTGGTCTCCCACGCGGGTACTGGCACCCAAGCACTTGGGCCATCTTCTACTGCCTTCCCGGGCCACAGCAGAGAACTGGACTGGAAGAGGAGCAGCCAGGACTAGAACCCGGCACCCACATGGGATGCCAGCGCTGCAGGTGGAGGATGAACCAAGTGAGCCACGGCGCCGGCCCCTTTTTTTGGTTTATTTAGTTGGCTTTTGTTTTTGTTTTTTTTGGGGGGGAGGTAGATTTTATCCATTATTATTTATAAATTGTGTGTGCTTAATAGATTGAAAATAGGCACATCTGAGTATGTGAAATTTTGAATATGAACAATGAAAGGAAGGCAGGTTTCTGTAATTGTGACACAATTGATGTTGAGCATCAGTGAATGATCTGTGAAGTCATTTTCAAATTCTTTTAATACGGTAAAATATTACTAATAATAGTATACACATATTATGTGGAAAACAATACATTTTATACTTTATCAGATATGTTTTGATATTGATATTCTGTCAGAAATGTTTTCCTGACAGACTGCGTGGCCAATAGTTTGGAGGTTTACTCCTGCACCCTCATGTTAATTGCTACTCAGCTTCCACGGGGTTTCATCTGGCACACAGTGGTATGGAGGTAGCAGTGATCCTGCAAAGCAGTGGCCAGAGAATAAAGGAAGCTGAGGGGGCTGTAAAAATGGAGTAAGTTGGAAAAGCATACATGGTAACCAGCTGCCTAGGAGTGATGGGGGTGATGGTGCTGGTCATGATGGTAAAGGTTAGTGTTGGCTTACAATGGCCTCCTGATTCTAGAAAGTTTCTGTTGTGTGAGTGTGTGTCTATTACATGTAGTGTGAAATTCACCATTGTAGTCATCTTAAAAGTATCAATTTAGTGGCAGTAAGTATATTCACAATGCTGAACAAGCATCACCACCATCTAGGTCCCAATAGTGATCTCCCCATAGAGACACCTCATACCCACTAGGCAAGCCTTCCCCATTCCCCCCCTCACCAGACCCTGACAACCACAAGGCTGCCTTCTGTCTATGAATTTGCATATTCTGGATATTTCCTATACAGGGAGTCATATGGTCTTTTGTGACTGACTTCTTTCACTAGCGTAATGTCTATAAGGTCTATCTATGC
The DNA here is from genome assembly GCA_949820135.1 of Sylvilagus floridanus. NCBI lineage: Eukaryota > Metazoa > Chordata > Mammalia > Lagomorpha > Leporidae > Sylvilagus > Sylvilagus floridanus. The sequence goes on from OX463226.1 coordinate 105,607,788, forward strand.
TGTAGCATGTATCATTGCTTCATTTGTTTTTATAGCTGAACAACATCCCATTTTATGGTGATAGCTCATATTGGCTATTCATTTATTTGTTGGTGGGCATATGAATTGTTTCCACCTTTTGGCTGTTGTAAATAGAAATACTATGAACACTCATGTGTAAATATTTGTTTGAATTTGTCATTTAAGTAGATACATAAGAATTCCATATTGAACTTCTTGAGGAACCATCAACTCTTTTCCATAGTGGAGTGGCTATACCATTTTCCATCCCTGGTAATGTTGGAAAGTTCTGTGTTCTCTGCTTCCCCACTAGCGACTTTTTAAAGTATAGTTATCTGAGTGCATTTAAAGTAACAGAAATTTTTGAAGTGTCCTGTAATACCTCCCCTGATGAAAATGTTACCACCTCTTTGATTTTCTCAATGAATGACATTTCATTATTGTCACTGTTAACCTTTTAAAAAACTAGAGTTCTCTGCCCTTTTCTTCATGATTGTCCTTCCCACACCCCACTGTTCCCAAAGGTTCCAGCATGCTTTGGGCTCATAGTATTTATGCTAAGTGCTCAGTAAGTGGAGACCAGAGAAGTAGCTGAAGGCTGGAATGGAATACTGTAGCTTTATCTATGGAATGAGCATTCCTAGCCCAAAGTCCCAAGATTGATTGGTAATGGGAGGGTGTTCATTTCAGACTCAGGGTGCTGCCCTTTCCCATTACTCCTCATACTGCCATGTTTCATGAACTTCACCTCCATCTCTCCCTAGCTTTATGCCCCTCAGCAAATGACCTCACCTCTCTGCACCTACAAGTTGGGACTAATTAAAGAACCTGTCTCATAAGGTTGATGTCAAGTAAAATTATATTTGCAAAGCTCTTAGCAGATACCAAAGTATTAAATGGATGCTACTATGTGGTAGTATGGGTGGTGATCCTTTGTTATGTTCATGTGTTTGACAAAGATCAAGAGTAGCCTATTTCTAGCATGAGCAGTTTGGCATAATGGTTGCCAGGATGGTTTCTGTATACAGGAGGCTAGAACGTTCTTGATGAACTTTAAGGCTTAGGAAGGAATGTGAGCTGAATAGTGTGTGCCAACAATGCAAAGTAACTGACTTTTGTGCAAAGTCCCCAAAACATTTTCAATCTTTTGCCATCCCTATAGCTGCAGCTGCCATGTTCACCCTCCATTTTATTTTAAGTTTCGTGTTTAATATTTTGTTTGAAAATAAATTTGCATTAAGCTTATATCAGCATACATAAAGATCCATGTATGCTTTCTCTACATGTAGTGTGTCCACAGACACAAGCACTGGAGTTTTCAGCAGATAATTTAAGTCTTGCTGTTACATCCTTTTCTGTTGTGCAGATTAGTCTGACTTTCTGTACGTGGCTCTGAATAAATGAATATGTCAGCATGTAGCCTTAAGGAGTCCAATGTCATTTTCATCATGATAAATTACATAATAAGCAAGAAAATGTTTGCTTATTAATCTGTAACAAGATTTAGATTGAAAATGGCCTGTTAAATCCAAGACATGCTTGGTACATACTGAAGAGGACTGAGATGTGTGTGCGGGGGGTTAAATGTGCATCTTACCCTCGTGGTACCCTGCTGGGCTCCCCCTTTTTGTACCTGATTTACTGTGTACACAATAACCATGCTCAACTGCCTGGCTTCTGTGTGTGATGTTAAGCATCCTTTATGAAGAAGCTTCTATGTTAGACTTGTGCTTTTTAAAATTTCAGGACACATTTATTGAAAAAGAGCAGTGATTCCTTCTTCATTTCCATCCTTGCAAGTTCATGAGCTGGGAGTTTGGAGGCAGGGTAGCTGGCTCAAGGCTGGTACCTAGTTTTGGGGAACACACATCATAGTGTTGTGCCTGAGCGAGTGCAGAGGAGCACCACACATTGATAAAATTTTACAGTCCTTTATTGCTGGTGGTGGAGAGTGGACTCTTGACCCTGAAGCTCAAAGCAACAGGGTTTATAAAGGCAAAAACCACAAGGAGGAGAAGGGGGATACATGGCTGCTAGGGTCAAGCTGACCTAAAGCATATGTGAAACTAATATCAATTACAATTTTGACAATATCAATTACAGTCTTGACATTAGACCAGGTACCAACCTAAATCATATGTGGGACATAGACAAATTATAGTCTTAACATTAATCCAGGTGCAACCTGTCTGTTTTAAGCTTGAGTGATCATGCTAGGGAGTTTCTATGTTCTGCCAGGCGGGATGCAGTGTGCTGTTATTGTCTCAGTTTTAGACCATAGTTAGTTTCAGACCTTAGTCTCACAGTGGGGGGTACTTTCTCAAGATGGAGTCTCGGGTGTTCTAAAATGGAGTCCCTGCTGTCAAGGTGTTTCTTCAGTAGCACAGGTCATTTCTGCCTCAGTCTGTAACAGCATCCCCTGTGTTAACTGAATCCTAAGGGGTCTCCTGGAAAACTGCAGGAGACTGAAGATCAAGAGAGTAGTTTTCCAGAATTGATTACACCGTTATTTCAGAGATAGGATTTACAATTTTTACATCTTTGAAATCAAAATAGCCACAGTTGTTTTCCATTGTTTTCAGATATTTTGCCAAATTTTAAGCTGTATGTATTAATTGAACAAGCATTTATTGAGAAACTAACATGAAAAGGGACAATCTGAAATATTATCTGTAGTTATGAAGTTGAATCAAACAAAGATTCTGTCTGCCAAGCATTTACAGCTCTACCGGAAAGAGATACCTGCAGCACAAAGTGCAGGGGAGAGCGCATGGGCTGGGCATCCCGGGCGTGGTGACAAGGCCCACAGCCAGTAGGGTAACTGGAAGGTGTGTGGGGAGGAGTCTCATTTGAATCTTTCCTTTGAGTGATTACCAGGGGGGAAAGGGAAGACACGGATATTCAGAAGGCTGGTGGCAGGAAAGCTTGCCCAGAAGGTGTTGAATGGTGCCTCAACAACATCCGTGAAAGAAAGTAAATATTGTTTTTCATAATGTTGCTCAGGAATTCCTTGCAGAACTTAAACTAGCATGTTCCCATTTATAACAGCATCATCTCCTTCCCAGTTACATCTGGGGAATAGAATTAGGGTCGGAGAAGATGGCTTAGTTTGACCTCTTACTTTAGAAAAACAGGTCTCAGAAAGTTTTCTGTTTTGTTTTTGCTTTTAGCATTTGCCACTCCCTAGCCAAGTACAGGGATCCGCAGGTGCAGGATGCTGTCTTGCTGTTGAATGCTGGCTCTATGAACTTTGGTATTGTGTGCCACATGAACAAGCTGCTTTAATTAGGGAGAAGCCTAAAAAATGGGCCTGATTTGAATTAGTGGTTTAAAAAAAAAATCCACAGGACCTTTGTAGTCAGTGAATAAAATAGAATCCAAACCCAGGTGTACCTAACTCCAAAAACCGAAGCTCCCAACATTATGCCATCTTGCATTCAAAACCTTAACACCCATAGAATTAAACCAACTTATTAAAAGTCCATAAAAGTGGTCAACTCAGAATTCCCAGGCTATTTAATATAATTAATGTGATCATCTTGATCAAGGATTTGGTAACTGCTAGAAATTAAAAGCCTTATTCAAGAACCAGCAGACTCTTTGAGTATTTGGGCCATGTAGTGTGTCTATTCTTTTTTATTTGTAGTATATCGTAAGTACTTTGCCTACAAAAAATGTTTAATAAATTCATGGAATTTTAGGAATGAAAATCTCCTTGTATAGCATTGGGTCCAATGCTCTAATATGCTATTAAGTAAAAATAATGCTTAGAGAGATTAAACTGAGGCCACACTACTACTCTCCCACTAAGAGCGTCACTAAGGTCTCCCAGCTCTCATGCAGCTCTCACAACATACGCCTGTGCCACCCTTTGTGTGGCAGGGATCCTCAAGTAGAATCTTCTTGAAGAGTTTTTTACATAAATGAGCATAGGCTGCTGGTACAAATTTTGAGCCATCCCCCAGCTAATTGTGGGAAAAATAGAAACTTATTGGAAGTGGAATAACCAGGACTTGAACTGGCAGGAGTCCCAAGTAACTGCTTGATTCTCTGTACCACAATGCCTACCCTGTTCTAATATCAATTCTCAAATCTCAACCATATTTTTTGGTGTGGAGAAAGGAGCACCTCATGCAAACACTGAGATGCTTTAAGATTCTATATTTAAACTGCTTTTATATTCCCATGAAATTCACTTTTAGTAGAGAATTTATAACTTGAGGAAACTGTATATGTACATCACATTAGCCTGGTTTTTATTCACTGTAATGTATGCAACATACTTGGAAGAGAAATTTCCACCTAATACTCAGTGCCCCTTTGGGCTACGCACTTGTACAGTTAAGGTCCAACTTGACAGAGAGAAATTGAAGATACTTACTAAACGGAGAACACTGTCACTTTTTTTTTTCACCAGGAAGGGGTCAGATGGAAATCCTAAATGCTATAAAATTAAGTGTTCTTTTCATGATAATTCTAGTCACCTTTGTTTTTTATGGGGACTGTTCAGTGCCCTGTTGCTGTTGGCCAAAACTTGCGTGCTATTCAGTGATAGTTTAAAAGCTTTTCTCTCAAATATGTCCTCATAGTGTCCTTAATCTGACTGATGGTAACATATGACAATTTCAGATGGTTGCATTTAGCTGTCCATTGTCTCTAGCATTTCATAATGGATGTGTGTACTGAAATGCTGAGTGAAATACAGAATCTGTCTTGTCCCTTGTTTTTACAATAAAGACTGAAACCAAATGCCCAACCTGTGAGTTTGTGTAGCACCTGTTCCATATTACAGCCAGAGATGAAGGATCAGAAGAATGAGTTCCCTATTCAAATGCAGATTCCAGAATAAGACAAACACATCCTTACTTTCAAACCTTAGGTAGTATGGCCCTGCTTCATTCAGATGGAATTCTACATTAAAATATATCACACACACAGTGCACTCATGACTTTAAAGATAACTGCATGTAGAATTACACTCCATCTGTTGGGACTGCCAGCTCAATTACTTTAACTTTATTGCCTGGCCAATTCAGTCCAGTAACTGCCTTAAGTGATTTTTTTTTTTTGGGGGGGGGGGTGTGCTCCTGCTGAGTTTGCTAAGCCAACTTTATTTTGTATGTAACTACTGAGCTACCACTAAGTACCTTGGGGTGATCCTTGGGACTAGAAGGTATCCCCCCAATCTGCACTGAGTTTACAATACAAACTTATTCCTAAGGCCCGGCAGAATGTGATTTAGTACTAAGGGCCCAAAATACATGGGTTTTGATGCTGGATGTTTTTGTTTCTGTAGGAAGCAAATGGGTGCTATAGCAATTGTGGAATATCAGATAGGGAAGGCAGGAGTTGAACAGAGGGTTAGGAAGTGAATGTGCCAGTTAGGAAAAGGGGAGAGAAGCATTAGCAATATATTGGGCCACCTTTGAAATTAACATGCCCTCATGGACATCTGTGTTGAAAAGACTGAGCTGAAAATTAGTGCGGTTAGATTATGGAAGGCTTAGAATATATACTTTTTGAAGATTTATTTAGTTATTCGAAAGGCAGTTACAGAGAAAGATGCAGAGAGAGAGAGAAATCTTCCCTCTGCTGGCTCACTCCCCAAATGCTACAACAGCCAAGACGGCGTCAGGCCGAAGCCAAGAGCCAGAAACTCCATCTGAGTCTCCACATGGATGTCAGGGGCCCAAGTACTTGTGCCATTTTCTGCTGCCTTCTCAGGTACATTAGCAAGGAGCTGGATTGGAAGCACAGCAGCTGGGACTTGAACCAGCACTTCAATATGGTATGAAGGCATAACAGGTAGCAGTTTAACCCACTGCACCACAATGCTGGCCCCAAGGTTTAGAATCTTTTTTTTTTTTTTTTTTTTTTTTTGACAGGCAGAGTGGACAGTGTGTGAGAGAGACAGAGAGAAAGGTCTTCCTTTGCCGTTGGTTCACCCTCCAATGGCCGCTGCTGCTGGCGCACTGCGGCCGGCTCACCGCGCTGATCTGAAGGCAGGAGCCAGGTACTTCTCCTGGTCTCCCATGGGCTGCAGGGCCCAAGCACTTGAGCCATCCTCCACTGCACTCCCTGGCCACAGCAGAGGGCTGGCCTGGAAGAGGGGCAACTGGGACAGGATCCGGCACCCCAACCGGGACTAGAACCCGGTGTGCCGGTGCCGCAAGGCAGAGGATTAAGGTTTAGAATTTAAGTAAAGGAGTTTAGGATTCTTCTCTCTCTCATTTTTTAAAGATTTATTTATTTATTTGAAAGTCAAAGTTACACAGAGAAGGGAGAGGCAGAGAGAGAGAGAGGTCTTCCATCTGCTGGTTCACTCCCCATCTGGCCACAACTGGCCGCAATGGCTGGAGCTGCGCTGATCCAAAGCCAGGAGCCAGGAGCTTCTTCTGGGTCTCTCATGCAGGTACACAGGCCCAAAGACTTGGGCTATCTTGTACTGCTTTCCCAGGCAATAACAGAGAGCTAGATCAGAAGTGGAGCAGCCAGGTCTCAAACCGGCACCCATATGGGATGCCGGCGCTTCAGGCCAGAGCTTTAACCCGCTGCGCCACAGTGCCAGCCCCAAGGATTTTTCTTAGCAGTGTTAGGGACAGGGCCAGTATTATGGTGTAGTGGGTAAAACTGCTTCCTGCACCACTGGCATCACTCATGGGTGCTGGTTCATGTCTTTGGTGCTCTACTTCTGATCCAGCTCCCTGATAATGGCCTGGGAAAGGCAGCAGAAAACAGCTCAAGTGCTTGGGCCCCTGCTATCCACATGGGAGATCCAGAAGAAGATCCTGGCTTTGGCCTGGCCTGGTCCTGGCCACTGTGGCCCTCTATTGAGTGAGCCAGTGGATGGAAGATCTCTCTGTCTCTGTCTCTCCCTCTCTCTAACTCTTTCAAATAAATAAATAAATATTAAAGAAACAAAAAGAAAAGAAGGAATGTTAGGGAGCCACTGGAGGTTTCTTAGCAGGGTAACCATAAAATCAAGTTCAAGATTTTGGAAGATTACTCAAGGTCATGCTTTCCTGCTACCTTATGCCTTGGTGGGCTTTCTGCCCTCACACTCTTATCCCTCCCACTTTGGTACTGTGGGTACCTCCAGGTCACTACAGAACCCTGACTCAGGGCAGTCCATTTGTCCATGTCCTGCAGTCCTGCACTCAGACTGCCAACTACCCATGCAGGGGGGCCCTCAGAGGTACACACTGATGCCTCTGCCAGGTGCTGGGCTTTCCCAGCTTCTGCACGCAGAGGTGCAGTGTGTTGACACGTCTTTGGTACACTGCCTTCTCCCTTAGCCTTCAGCTTCCCTTCCAGACCCTGCCACCCTGTACCATTTTTCTTGCTGATCTCCCCAAATTCACAAAGCTTTGTGCTGAGATGGGGGAAAGGCAATGTATGGTGATATCTTTAAGTTGAAGCCATATCCTGCTGTTAGTTGATTTCATTTGCCTTTCACTTTGTGAAAGACATCTTCGATAAGAAGAAGCATCCATTATACATGTTTTATAGGCCAGGGACAGGATTGGATGTTTTTTGCATCTGTTACCTCATTTAATCTTCCCATCAACCCAGTGGATTAGTATTTTAATATGCCCATTTCATAGATCTTATGCTTATTCAACCTAGGATGGCTGTACACCACAGCATAAAGGTAAGATGACATGTCCACTTGTCACCAGGGCATGAGCCTTGAAAGTGAGTCAGCTACCACCCCACCGCAGCTGCACACATATTTATGTTCATCTCTGTCTCTCCTACCCCCAAGCTTCTGCTAAGCTTTTCTCCTCCAGGTAAAGGACAGGGATGGGGGCGAAGCAAGAACTTAGAAGTACAGGTGAGTTTGCTAGGATCCTCTTTCTACGAGTAGAGCTCTGGTTTCCAACTGCAGGAGGTCCCAGCAGCCCACAGCTCAGAGTGGACTGGACATCTCTGGACTCAGGAGGATGCTGTGAGTCTTGTCCTGCAGGAGCCAGGCCCTGCTTCTGAGCACTAGCTAGTAAGCAGCACCTCCTTGAGGAGGGTGGGCAGTCACCCAGAGCCACAGAGGACAGCCAGAATAGCACCGTGCTTCTCACAGTTTCTTGGCACTCAGCCCCAGACTTTCAGCAGCTGCATCACCCACTATCCATTTTTCTGTTTGAGACATAATCTTCAGCAATTCACAAGCTCCATTCAGTAGTCTTACACCTACCTCCCATCAGCAAAGGCAGCACATGTGACACTTCTTGTGTCTTTCTGAGGACTTTATATCCCAGTTATGTGACCCCAATTTAGTTGTTCTCCCTTACTACTTTCCACCCAACCAACTGATAGCCATGCATCCTTTATCTCCTTTCACATCACATCAATATTGAATAGAACTGTTTAAGTCCAAGTACTACAACACATTTGTGAGTACCTTTCTGAGGGATACAGTCTAGCTGTTTTTCCAGAACCACTGAATTTAGTCATGATACTAATTAATTAGTTTAGTTAACCACAATATTGTAATATCCTTTCCCTTTTATTTTCTCTAAAGGTAGCTATCATGAAAGACATTGTCATAGGTGCCCCCCCCCCACCTCTCTGCAAGGGATCTGCTCCAAAATCCCCAGTGTGTGCCTGAAACCAGGGGTAGTACCAAAACTTATATACTGATGTACTATGTTTCTTCCTATGATAAAGTTTAATTTGTAAATAAGACACAGTTGGAGATTAACAGCAACTAATAACAACATACAACAATTACAGCAATGTACCATAGTAAAACTTATGTAAATATAATATCTCTCCTTCTATCTCAAAATATCCTTTTATACTATACTGTCCTTCTCCTTGTGATGTAAGGTTATCTGGTGGCCTGTGTGATGAGAGGAAGTATGGTGAATGACGTAGGCATGGTGAAGTAGAGTTTGGCTATTAGGTAGGGGTTGCTGGAACATAAGCACTGTGAAACTGTGACATTCAATCTGATAACCCAGACAGCTACATAGCTATGCTGGACAAAGAGATAATTCAGGTCTGGGTGGGATGGATGGGGATGGTGTCAGATTTCATCATGCTATTCACAATGGCGTGCAAATGTAAAACTTACATTGTTTATTTTGGCAATTTTTCATGTAATAATTCTGGACCACAGTTGACTGCTGGTAACAAACTACAGAATGCAAAACCACCCATGGGGGACTGGGGGCTCTGTAGTACAGTACTGTCTCAGCACATCCGTGAACTTCTCTGGACCTCAGTTCTCATTTGTAAAGTGCCTGTATCACTTACTTCACAGCAGTGTTCTGGGGGCAGATGCCAGAGGGCATCACAGGAAAACACAACACAGGGAAAGTCTGGCTTTAGCCCTAGACCTTGGGTTTTCTGTCCAGTTCTTTTTCCTCTGAATCGTGCCTTCCAGATGTGAGATAGGCTGCCCAGGAAATAGATGTACCTTTTCCTTTGCTGACTGCTTGTCAGAAATGTTGCCTGGGAATCCTTTCCAGCTCCAACATTCTGTGATTTTATTGATCTTGTGAAATTTGATTCAGGTGTGTTCAGAATATTCAATTAACAAACCATCTTGGTTTTTCAGTCTTTCAATATCACCAACCCCTGTGCATGCACACTGATTTAAAAAAAAAAAAAAAAGGCAACAGCCCAGTATCTCAAAAGTTTCATTAGCTTTTGAGTTTTACTTAAAATATGAATATACACAGTAACCTAAATTCTACAGTAATTAGTAAGCACTACAGACATAGCAATACTTACATTGTAAGCATTTCTTTTGCTGAATTTGCAATGATAAATGCAGTCCAGGAAAGAAGCCGGCTAACTCCCCACTGCCCTTGCTGCTTTCCTGCGGACCACCTCTTCCCAGTACCTCCTAGGACTCGAGGGCCCAGGCATCTTCTTTGGGTAGAGAAGTGCTCACTAGTGCATTGTGTGTGTTGATGGTTTGATACATGTGTTTGTTCTCTCAGCTCACATCTTTCTTTTCAGTAGTAAACATCAAAGGAAGAATCTCTGTACTCCTTTATTCAAAGACTTCCAGCTTTGTATCTACCTTCAATCTGAAAAAAAGAAAGTCATATTATCAGTCAATGGTTTAAGCAGTTAAAGTCACAAAACAATTATAAGCAGAATTTTCTATAATCAGTTTACCTTCCTTAACAGTGATGAGAATACCTATGTTATACATCTTTGTTTTCAACTAAAAGTTAAAATAATGATTCTTAGATCAAGTATAGAGATACCTGTAAGCTTTCTGAGAAATTTGAGTAAGCATACTCAAATGTAACATGAAGTGCATAGACCTATTTGATTGGAATGGGATAAATCTTAATGAATATATATATAATTATTTAGCTAGAGAAACTATAATTAAATCCTGTACTAAGTAACAAAATGATCCTTGTATACATCTAATATGCAAACCACATGCTACATTTTAATTGATAGTCTTAATACTTTTATAGTGATTGATATATATATATATATATATATACACACACACATAATAAAAAGAAATCTTAGAAACAAGTCTTTTATCTATCTGCATTAGAGGTGTGGAATAAATGTAGCATCGCATCCCAATTCTCACAGTTTGGAAAGATTTTTTCATTGTGTGTATAGTCTTATATACAGGCTGAACAATGTCATATTGTTTCTTCTTTATATAAAGATAATTAGTGTCAGTTAATATCATTTTTGCATCAATACTAAAAAGGTATTGGCTGAGCTTGCTGATTAGTAGATTGGTTCTAAAACTAAGCTAGCAGCACTGAAGATATTTCAAACTGAAAATAAACCTGGCCTTTAAATAAATTATTACCTTTAACCTTTTTTTAGGACAAAATTTGAAGATAGCCAGCATGATATTTCTTCTTACCGTTTTCTGAGCTTTGTGATATGTATTCAGTACTAGTTCTTGATAATTTGTTAACAAGGCGTTTTTAACACTTTGGACAGATGCACATACTGTTTTCAATCTTCACGGTTAATTATTCGATTTTGTATTTGATGCCAGAACACCCTGACTCCTAATCACTGCTCATTGTTGCAAGTCCATTATATTCTAACTGTTTGAGTGCTCCCATTGACCTTGAACTGACATTATAAGCTGTGTCTAATCTTTTCAGTCTATATTTCTAATGCTTCTTTTCTCTTTTCCTTTTTTTCTGATCCCTGTTTAGCATCACAATGGGGCTGCCTCTGAGCCCAGCAGCTGACTCCGCCCGCTCTGCGAGGCATGCGCTCTCGCTCATTGCCACTGCCAGACCACCCGCCTTCATCACTACCATAGCCAAAGAGGTGAGTGGAACTTCTCAGTGGGCTCCATCTTCTCATCCAGAGGCATTATTTGATATGCAAGCCTCATGGCCATATCCACAAGTAATCCTTCCAGTGGGTTGTAGTTTAGAAAAATCCAAGTTAGTAATTCAGTAATGAAATGAACACACATTGTGTTTGTGTGCATTCATTACTCCTACCTTTGTATCCACTTATATCACTTGTAAATCTTTGACAATAATTTTTCAATCTGAAATATAGCAGGCCTATGTCAATTAAGCTATTATAGTAAGGGTGTTCACTTTTTTTTCAAGTCTAAGTACCTGCTTATAGTAAAAACCAAACTTATTTAGCCCTGGCTCACCAACTGTAAACAAAAAATGTAAGTCATAAACTTGCTAATTGTTTTTCCTATTACATGTCACAGATAAAGACTTGAATGCCAATTGATTCCCACATTCTTAGTGTTCTAACTAATTGCCCACATCTGACTGAAAAACTAGTAAAGAACAATGAACCAATTATAGGATCTCTGCTATAGGTCTTAGTAGTGGGAGAAAAAGGAAAGGATGATAAGCTCTTCAATTTTTTTAAAGGTTTGTCCCATTTCTGCATGAATAATATGCAGATTCCATGTCCGTAGGGAATGGCTCTGAGTTGTTTTTCCTGTAGCAATGATGAATTTTTAAAACACAAAATAAATACCTCTAAGTCTACCCTGAAAACTTGAAACCTACTGGGCCTGGGTGTGCCCCAGAGCCATCCCTAATAGAAGTGCTGCAAATATCTGTGACGTGGAGGTAGCTGGGAAGAAGGAAGGAAGGTCTTGCTGGCAGTTTGTGTAGCTTATGCAAGGCAGTAAGACTTTGGATTCATGTCTAAAATAAATCTGTAGACTAAGGATATGTGCTTTTCTTAAGTGCCCAGTTTTATAGTAAGAATCCATTATGTCACAAATATACATAGATTTGTATGTCTTGTGAATGTTTGGGGGCATGTGTGTATATCTAGATGCATAGTTTTATTAGCTTTGGAAATGTTTTTATCCATTTTTCCTATCAGTGGCATATACACAGCTTGTAATATTGAATATACTAACTAAGCCATACATTAATCTGATATGTGCTTATATTAATAGTGTCTTTAAATCTAATCTGTACCATTAATACATGAGTATTTTTAAATGAATTCTTAAAATATTCATGCTTTGGATTAATTCTGCTCCAGCTTCTGGCTGAAAGGTAATTTTCAAAATATTTTAATGTAACAGTCCATATTTATACCTTTTAAAAACAAATTTTCCACTTCCACTTCACTTTTTAATTATACAATATCTTAAGTAAAATACTACTTGTGACTATTATCACTGTCCTGTATGAAACTCATCTATTCACCATTCTGTGACCAGTATAGTGCCAGCTCTTTTTTCTCTGAACTGTAAAGCTTATATTTTGTATAGGAAAAAGAAATCACACTGGATTTGTACTAATTTTTTGATCCAACTTCATTTCGATTTCTCAACTTGATGGTAAATTGCCTAGAATAGTTGCTGGGACACAGTGTTATAGTCTTATGCATGGCTTTCAATATTTATATCTTTTCACCAAAGTAAATTTATCTTTTAATTATACTTTCCATGAACTTTTTGAAGTACCTTTGTATTTGTATTATTTACCATTGTTACTTGAGAATAGGGATTGTATCTTACACTTCCGGGTATCTCTTAACTGCTACGCACCTCAGTACCTAAAATACCAAATTCACAAATCTTCAGCTTGTTTTTTTTTTTTTTTAATGTCACAGTAATAATTGTATTTAGGCCTCAAATAATGCTCAGGAACTTAAAGAATTTTGTTAAATAATATTTTATGAGTTTTTATTTTACTAGGTACTTTTCTGCAACCAAAAGTGTTTCCTTACCTCAATAGGTTTCTATTTGTTTATTATTTATTTTTCCTATTGTTTTAGTAAGTGAAAAACAAAAAATAAACCAGTGGCTAGAAATGTAAAAGTGTGTCAGCAGTCAGTCGTATCTACAGCATGGAAATGTTTTCACAGGTGCACAGACATACAGCTCTTGCAGCAAATACCCAATCACAACAGAACATGCACACCACAACTCTTGCACGAGCTAAAGGGGAAATCCTGAGAGTCATTGAAATTCTAATTGAAAAGATGCCCACAGATGTTGTGGATCTTCTTGTGGAGGTAAGAACATCCTACTTCAAAGGATGCATCAGTATTCTGAATTAAATAATCTTTTGCAGTAATATTAATCAGTATATTTACTTGTGGCATCTCTAAAACATACGAAGAGACAAGGGGAGAGAGAGAGTGAGTCTGTGTGTGTGTGTGTGTGTGTGTGTGAGAGAGAGAGAGAGAGAGAAACTAAAATGAATTAACTTTTGTGCCATTTCTGGAGACATTAATTAAATTTCCTCAAAAATCAAAATGATTGCTATGTCTATTCACCATTCACATGGAATTGCTCTGTGTTAGAGTAATTTTTAAAGATTATGTTCTCCTAGATCTTTCACTATAAATAAAACAAAATGTGTATTTTTAAATAAAAGCTAGTTATACTGTACACATGTCTGCATTTACCTTAAAATAAACAAGTCTGTTCTCTTTATTTTATTACACTACCCTTTAATATTTTTATAGGTAAGAGAAAGGATATCACTTAGCCTATGTATAGCCTATGTACATTTGAAACTGCTCTTGTCTCACTCTAAAGACTAACGTCAAACTATTTAGAATTTTCATAGGCAAATGTTAATCCTTTAAATTCTGGAAAATTACCTACTTGAGATTAATTTTAGATCCATGTCTTTTTTGCCAAAGGTTATGGACATCATTATGTACTGCCTTGAAGGATCTTTAGTTAAAAAGAAAGGTCTTCAGGAGTGTTTCCCAGCCATCTGCAGGTAATAACCTTCAACAGCATGCAAAATAATTTTTTTTTTTTAGCTTTTATTTAAAGAATATAAATTTCCAAAGTATAGCTTATGGATTCCAATGGCTCGCAAAATAATTTTCAGTAACATCTTTTTAGAAAATGAGGTGGAGTTTTGTTGGAAATCTTCCTCAGAAATCCAATTATAATTAATTAGTATCTGATTATTTTCTGAAAAAAAAAAAAAACCACAAATATAGTAGAACCAACTATTTGAAAGTGAGTCTGGAGACATTTTGCTTAAAACTTAAAAAATGAGTAAGACACAGCGTGTATTGAATGTGTGTTTTTATTTCTGTTACTCAATGATTATGTACCTTACAAAATGGAGTTAGGAAACCTCTGACGCAGGGAAGGAGATGCACTTCTCAGCCAGTAGGAATCTTTGTGCCACGTTTTCACTGGTAAAGTTTATTTTTAATATAAACGCCATGATTTGTGTTAAGTATGGGTGTTTTCCCTATAAGAAGGCAGCAAAAGGAGCCAAAAAGCTTTACAACTCAACAACAGGTGTGTTAGTCAGCTTCCACCACGATGCAGGCTGCTCCTCATGGCAGGAGTGTATCTCAGCTCTTGGATCTGGAGGTTCACAGTCCAAGACTGGTTCTGCTTCTGAGGATTGCGCTCCTCTGGCAGGGTCCCCAGGCCATGCCGAGAATCCCGTGGCAACAGGGAGCACACATGCCTCTGTGTCTCCTTGTCAAACCACCATGTTCAATCTCAGCACTCCACCCAAACCCTAACAACCTAATCCAATCTAATAACTTCCTGAAGGCACCTTGGGGACCAAGATGATTTTACAGGGGGCTTTAGGAGGACACGCAAACTACTGTCCAATCCATAGCAACAATGTTACATATGTCACATCTAACTGAAAGAATTGTGTGTGTTTTGTATAGCATGTAACTGTTATTATTTGAAGATTTTTAAAGATTTATTTATTTACTTATTTGAAAAGCAGAGTTGCAGAAAGAGAGAGAGAGAGAGGCAGAAAGAGAAAGAGAAAGATCTTTCATCAGCTGGTTCACTCCCCAAATGGCTGCAACAGCCAGGGCTGGCCCAGTCTGAAAGCAGGAGCCAGGAGCTTCCTCCAAATCTTCCTCATGGCTGCAGAGGCCCAAGGGTCTGGGCCATCTTCCACTGCTTTCCCAGGCACATTAGCAGGAAGCTGGATCTGAAGTGGAGCAGCTGGAACTCAAACCAGTGCCCATATGGAATGTCGGTATCACAGGCAGTGGCTTAACCCACTGTGCCACAATGATATGAAGAATTTTAAATGTAAAAATGTAAGAACAGGGGCCGGCATTGTGGTATAGTGGGTAAAGCTGCCTCCTGTGATGCCAGCATCCCTTACAAGTGCCAATTCAAGTCCCTGCTGCTACACTTTTTTCTGCTTTTACAATAGGACTTTTAATCCTAGCCTCTGTACTTTGCAGTTTCTGACTTATACCATCAAAAAGTAAAAATGTGAACATAGATTTTTTTTAATATACTCTGTACCATACAGGTGCATTCTTCCTTGTGATGTTGACTAGACAAATCAGTATACAGTAGTTTTTTTTTTTTAAGATTTATTTATTTTATTTGAAAGGCAGAGTTACAGAGCAAGAGGGAGAGACAGAGAGATCTTCTATTCGCCGATTCTCTCCCCAAATGGCCACAGGGTCTAAAGCTGGGCCGGATTGAAGCCAGGAACCCGGAGCCTTTTCCTGGTCTCCCACATGGGTACGGGGGCCCAAGCACTTGGGCCATCTTCCACTGCTTTCCCAGGCACATTAGCAGGGAGCTGAATATGAAGTAAAGCAGCCAGGACTCAAACTGGTGCCCATATGGGATACCAGGCACTACAGGCAGCGGCTTTACCTGCTATTCCGCAGCGCCAGTCCTAGTATAATAATTTTTAATATTGTGCCACATTAATTCTGCCGTAGGTTCTTCATGTTAAAATTTGCATATATTTAATCGCTCATGCAATTAACTGATTTTTAAGAATACATGTAGCTTTTACCTTCCTAGCTGAATATTCTCTTTGCAAATGTATATATTAAAATGCACAGTGTTTGTGACAGGTGGAGGTGGTGAAGAAGCAGTTCTATTGGGGCTTACCCTACTGAATGCTCACAGTGTCCTCTATAGCACCAGGCGCTGCTGTGCAAATAAGCTTCCTGGAGTTCATGTGAGTGAATTGCTCAGTGTTTAAAGACCTGTTTCCCGCTTTGCTGGCAGCCTGCCATCTCTGCGAGCAGCAGCCTCAGTCCTGAGTCGGCTGCCGTCCGCCTTGCCTTGCTACTGCTTGATGGCTGCGGACTAAGATTCTGCATGAATGTTAAGGAGGCATTTGTCTTCCTTGAATGAATCCTCAGTATACAGTTTTTCTGATTTGGCAGAAAGCAGTTTTATTTTGTTTATTAATTTAATCACATTCATTGCACACTTACCATGCCTCAGGTAGGCCCGGGGAAGTGGTGATGAATAAGGTGATATTCTCAAGGAGCCTAGAGTCTAAGAGGGGAGCTAGATATACAGACACAGATGAGGCCAGCTTCTGTGTTATGTGCATCCCAGGGACCCAATGGGGCCGTCAATGCAGGGCATCTTTGGCATATCAGAGTCTGAAAAAGCTTCACAAAGGAGAGGGCCGATGAATATATTATCTGTAGAAAAGTTTTTGCTAAAAGGGGCTGCCAGTGCAGAGAGGAGCTAGTCCTCTGAGGGGCTGGGGTAGGGCGGTGGGGGTGGTCAGTAGTGGGTTCTGGGAAGGCTTCACAGAAGAGTTGTAGCAGTAGGCTTTGCGGAGCAAACAGTGTGTTTCATCCTGAATTGCACAGGCAGCCAGACCTGCCAACATTTGGAATGAACGTTTGGAGGCACAAAAACACCCAGTGAGTTTGATAAATGCTGTGTGAAAGGGTGGCTGCAACTGAGGCTGAGCATGCAAGTCGAGTGTCATGCCAGGGCATGGAATTTCACATGGAAAGTTTGTCCATTGTTGAAGAGCAATGGGGACTCAGGGCTGGGAAGATAGAAGCCAGCCACACAGGACTACTTGTTTGGGAACAAGGACGATTAATGGAACAAGCTTGTAACTTATGCTGAATGTTAGTTAGAACATAGATATACTGGCAGCAGGATTGTTGCAACCCTGAATTAGTTTTGTGTATATGAAGAAGCAGTGGAAGAAGTAAAACAGGTAACATTTAAGAATGAATTTCTGTAGATGCTTTGGCAACTCACTGGCCTTAGCTTTACCTTCATCCATCCGCTGGGTGATCTTCAGAAGGGCATCGGGCAGCACGCTAGGTCATTGCTGTTAAGGGCAGAAGGACAGAGGATTCTGAGTAATTTACATTTAATTACCTGGTATATAAATAATATAGCTTCAGTTTAAAATACCGTGGTTACAAAGAAAGTAAGAGTTAGCTCCTTTTCAGGCTTGGGCAGATAAACATCACTGAGCTGTCTTTAAGAATTCTTTTTTTTTTTTTTTCTTTATTTGACAGGCAGAGTTAGAGAGAGAGAGAGAGAGAGAGAGAGAGAGACAGAGAGAAAGGTCTTCCTTCCGTTGGTTCACCCCCAAAATGGCCACTATAGCTGGCACACTATGCCGATCAGAAGGAGCCAGGTGCTTCCTCCTGGTCTCCCATGCAGGTGCAGGGACCCAAGCATTTGGGCCATCCCACTGCCTTCCCAGGCCACAGCAGAGAGCTGGACTGGAAGAGGAACATCCGGGACTAGAACCCGGCGCCCTTATGGAATGCCAGTGCCATAGGCAGAGGATTAACCAAGTGAGCCATGGCGCTGGCCCCAAGAATTCATTATTAAAATTTAGCTGCAAGTTGCTCTGTTACTGAACTTAAATCCACTTGTAAAGTCCCTCACACAATAGACCAGTAAATACTGAGTGTGTCATGTTAGATTCAATTTGATTATGTATTCTTCATTCAGTTATCAACACTGACCTACTTTATACTAGATTGCACTGACATAAAATAGGAAAGTGTAGAGCTGTACTTTTGGTATATGCTGTACAGATGTTTACAGAACTATATAGGAAGTAGTAGAGAAAAGCACTCTTTAGTGATACATATATGTTCCAAAAGGAACAGATGGTTATTTGTTTTGTAAAAATATTTTCAACATCAGGGAAACTGAAGCTCTTATAAGCTATGATGAAAACTCAATTAGAAACGAAGTTAAAAAACTTATGAAAATATAATAGGTGTAATATTTAAGGTTAAAACTATTGTGTTCTTAAAGACTAGTAATCACATTAATACACAAGAAATAAAGGATAAGTGATGCTTTAAGTGAATTGAATTTGATGAGAAAATATGATATATGTAAGAGTTGGATGATTTCCATATTTTTAATAGCAAAGATGAATTATGCCTTTGAGTGTGATTTTTAGTTACTTACAACTGCAGAATCACATATATTATCTGTAGCTTGATGGAGGGGGGTTTTGTCTTCATCTTTTTAAAGTGCCCTATCACAAGTAGTAGCCCCATTTGGCCAAAGACCACTTGCCTCTGAGTTCTCAGATAGGTCCTTATTCCATGTACTTGTATTGTTTTTAAGTTGAGGCAATTTATTTGATGTATAACTAAGAGTGACTTAATTTTTATGTTTTTTAAAGACCTGTCAAATAAATGCATAGATTCAAAAGAAATCCTTTGTTGGATTCTTCCATTTTTAGTTTAAAAAATACGAACACTCAATGTGGGCGCTCAATAACTGTGGTTGAATAATGATACCAGCTATTCCTTTTCATGTGTTTAGTCCTTAATTTCAACATAATAAATGGCACCAGTTATTTCACATAAACAGTGACCTTGCCGCATTGTTTTTATAGAATTATAGGCTGCAGAATTTTGAATCTGAAAGGGACCTTCTGTTGGGAGTCCCCTACCTCTGTCCTTCGTCCTACAGTTGGGCAGACTGAAGAACTTTTTTCATGCTGACCCTGGTTTTTCTCAGCAGCTCTCCCAGGCACTGTCTCACAGGCAGAGGTCAGGGACGCAGATGACCAGTGAAGACTTCCAGGCCTCTTGCTCTTCATCCTTCCCTCCTTCCTCTCTCACCTCCTCTCAGACCTGGCTCTTTAGTGAAACCTTCTCTCACCTTTTTATTTTTCCAATATTGAAAGCCGACTATATATTTTTTATCTTACTCTGCTGTATTCTTTTGATTGACACATGGTATTTGTGCATATTTATGAGATAAGAGTGATGTTTTGATTCATATATGTGTTGGGTAATGTTCAGATCAGTCTCAGGATAATTAGCATTCCATCACCTTAACACTTACCTCATTTCTTCGTGGACTACTTCCCTGTGGCATCACTTTCTTAACCTGGAGGCTTTATTATCTCTTACTTAAAAACCCTTCCTTTCCCTGCTGCCCAGTCTCTTATCTCCTGTTGTTCAGAAAAAGGAGCCAGTACTTTGTCCATTTGGTTACTTCTGTCCCCATGAACTACTGGAATCTGATTTTTTGCCCCTACTGTTAGGCTCTCTCTTACTGCTCTGGTTACAATTTTTTGATTGTCAAATGCTTTTCAGTCTTAGGATCAAATCCTTTCTAGCCTTAGGATCTCATAAAAATTGAAGAACTGAAAGAGTTTTTATTGAAGAAAATTTTATGTTTAGATTTTTAGTATATTAGGAATTAAAACCAAGCATTTTAAATTTAGATTTTCTCAGATTTCTTTAAAGTCTGGCTTAAGAAAACAGGTGAGATTTTTGTGTCTGGATGTCTGTTGCAGTATGTTGTTTTGTTTGAAGTATTTGATGAAAATCTGGCCGCACTAAAATATGTTGCTGACAAGGAGCAGACTGTTTTAATTGCTTTTTCAGATAATTCTGTATCTTCTTTGATACCACACCAAAGCTCAGCATGTGGTTGCTTTTTGAGGGTCTTCTGAACTTTTCATTTTGTTATGTTAAATTCAACCTTGTGTCCTTCACTTTGAATGGATCTTTCACCTGCCAGTGATTTTCTAACATTATGTATTGACCCTTGGGAAACACTAGTTCACTGAGTTACATGGGTTGTTCAGATATTGTCACCTTACAGTCCTCGCCAAACTCTCACATTTGCTAATATTACTGTTAATCTCCTCAAAAAAGTTAGTCAGTCTTGAGAAGTCAAATAGTTTTTCAAAGTTCTGGTTTTTACTTGAAAGTTTGAATTTTATCATTGACAAATTTTGTCAGTTGTGTTTATGAACAGGCTGTTTCATTTTCAGATGTCTCCCAAATATCCAGATCCAAATAACCATAGTTTGTTTCTCAGTAAACATATTCCCGGAAGAGAGCAGGCGATTAGTCTTGTGGCTCCTTCCATGTGTTTTTCTCAGAGGCAACCATGACATTGCAATGGGCAGAACTGCTTTGTGTGCATATCCCATTTTGTACACAATGTTGCTGTTTTTTTACTACCTGTGCATAGCAATGAAGTGAAGTGACTCCTACTACATGTGCCTTTACCTTGGTTTTAGTGAAGAGGCCAGCAGCTTTTCTTGTCATTGCTTTCCAATCGCCAGTACAAAGTCAACACAACAACAGGCTAATCCTCCACCTTGTGGCTCCAGCACACCGGGTTCTAGTCCCGGTCAGGGCGCTGGATTCTGTCCCGGTTGCCCCTCTTCCAGGCCAGCTCTCTGCTATGGCCCGGAAGTGCAGTGGAGGATGGCCCAAGTGCTTGGGCCCTGCACCCCATGGGGGACCAGGATAAGCACCTGGCTCCTGCCTTTGGATCAGCGCAGTGCGCAGGCCGCAACAGCCATTGGAGGGTGAACAAACGGCAAAGGAAGACCTTTCTTTCTCTCTCTTTCTCGGTCTCTCTCTGTTTCTCTCTCTCACTGTCCACTCTGCCTGTAAAAAAAAAAAAAATCAAATTACATCTCAGTATTTTTATGAAGAGAGTTTTGACATCATGTGCTTTTCATAGGAACATATGGCTAACGGAGTCCACAGACCACTCTCTTGAGAACACTGGTTTAGCGAAATTCTTTGTTGTATGGAAATATGAAGTATTTCTTCTTTCTTAAACCTCATTTGCTTTCTGCATCCACCATAACCCAAAGTCATAACCTTCCCTTGGTTCCAGCGCTTGAAGAGAAGGCAGACTAGAACTCAGGAAGACCAGGGATTACGATTTTGTGACTCAATAAGTCCTGAAATGTATTCTGTTCCTTTTAAAAGGTCCCTAATTTTCTAGGGGTTCCTGACTCTCCTCAAATCCCATTGACTCTGAAAAAACCATGGGGTTTTGATGTTAAGCAAAGAGTCATTATGCACAAAAGCAGGCAGCAAATGTGCCTACCAAGTAGAACTCACATCGTCGTCGTAGCAGGTGTCTTGCTAAGTGTCTCAGATCCGCATTCTTCAAATTGCATTCTAAATTCACGATGCTCAGGGAACCTTGGTCTTTCCTCTGTTCCTGGCCCGGGGACAGGCTTATTCCTCCAGCAAGACTTCTGTTCTTACTATTTCCACGGTTGATAGTGGGCATCCTCCATGGAAGGACCCGACCTGCTTGCTCTTGTCCTTCTGGTCTACCTCCCCTGGCCTCCCTCTCTGCAGTAGGCCCCTTGCCATCATTGTCACATTACTTTCTTAGCTTCATAGAATTTTATCATCTGAACTCCTCTTGTTTCTGTTTTGTGTGCTTGTTAAGCCCCTTGAGAACAGGACCTTTTATGAATAATGCCCCCTTATGTTCCAAGCAAACTTAACTGTTGAATGAATAAATGCAAAGCTGTTCTATCAGTGAGGATCTGGAGGGTCTCCACCTGGAACAATGGGCAACACTTTAGGCCTGTTCCTGCCACCCACGCTCCGTTACTTCTGTTACCCCAGCATTCCCTTCTATAACTCTCAGATGCTTCTGCCCAGACCCATCTCATCCTGTGGATTCCACAGTTAACCCAGAGTCTCAGTCTCTGAGAGAACTCAGAGAACTCAGTAAGTGTTTAGCTTGCTTTTGTTTCATGGAAACCAGCTTCTCAATGATAAAGAATATGTTCCCAAACACAATATGTATGAAAACTGATGATGTATATATCTTAAAATATATATACAGCATATATATTAAAATATATATACTATTTATATTACATATACCTTAAGATATACATACAAATATACTATTTGTGTGTATATACACATATATATAAATACAGTATATGTAGAGTCTGTTTTTTCAAAGACTTAAGACCCTAAGCAAAAAATTCTCAACCTCTTTAGTTTTAGGACTCATTTATACTCTTAAAAAGTTAAGGAGCCAAAGAACTTTTTTATGATATGGGTTATAACTATCAGTATTTTCCTTGTTAAAAATTTAATTTGGCACCCCATGGGGAGACCAGGAAAAGCACCTGGCTCCTGGCTTCTGCCATCGGAGGAGCGCGGTGCGCCGACCGCAGCGCGCCGGCCGCGGCGGCCATTGGAGGGTGAACCAACGGCAAAAGGAAGACCTTTCTGTCTGTCTCTCTCTCTCTCACTGTCCACTCTGCCTGTCAAAAAAAAAAAAATTTAATTTGGGAATTTTTTATTTAAAATTTTAGTTGAGACACAGAAAAAGAGAGCAGCCCCCACCCAATGGCACGTGTCCAAAATGCCTAGCAAGGGCCGGGCCAGGCCAAAGCCAGGACCTGGATTCAATCCCAGTTTCCTTATGGACGATGGGGACCCATTGACTTGAGCCATCACTGATGCCTCCAAGGTTCTGTGTTAGCAGGAAACTGGAGTCAGGATACAGAGGCAGGAATCAAACCCAAGCTCGCTGATATGGGATGTGGACATCTCAACCTCTAGGCCAAATGCAGGCCCTCAGAGACCTTGAAGCTGGCGTGGCAAAGACAAGGAGGTGATTTGTGAGTTGTCACAAACACTATCCTAAGTGATTGTCCAGGATGCGCAGAAGAGTCTAGTTGCTATGATTGGACTGGTGATTGTGCATAAGAGGGAGCTGGTGACTGTGCATAAGAGGGAAGAGAATTGATGAGACTTTAGATGAGTTTTTAAAGGTGAGTACTATAGATGTTTATCTGGCAAAAAAATCCTTCTGACTCCAAACTCTATGCTTATTTCCAAACTCAAAATTAGCTCTCATTGAATGAAATATTGTCTAAATGCTATTGTGAATTTCTGACCAATGAATCAATGATCACTTTGCAAAAATCATACTGTATATACTTTTACCTTGCATGTTTCACTTCCGAGAATGAAGAGAGTCTGAAGTAATCTGTGTACACAACTGGGTAATTGATTTAATGGCTCAACTACTCTGACTTCTCAGTAGATATCAAAGGCAGTGGTGGCAAGGACAGACCTAACTTTAAAGAACTAGGGGTGAAAATTTCTCTTGTTTAATGAGTACATCAGAGGAGTTTTAATAGCATTGACCTGGAATTTTGAAGTGTTTTGTGTTTTGTTTTGCTGGATTTAACTAAGGATCTTTCAACTGACCTGTGTTATAAGTCATCATCTTAATATGTTTTTCCATAGGAAATGTGCTATGTATTAAAATACTTCTCTTCACATGAATCCTCTGAATAAATCATTGCTTGCTAACAGTTGTCTCATTAAGATATGCTGGATCTGGGGCACGTCATGTAGGCATTACAAAGAGTGAGGCTGATCCATTTATACTATCCTGGGGAGGTATCAGTGGAAGAGAAAAAAGGGACACTAGAAGAGCTGCAGGACAGTCTATGAAATAAAATAAAAGCATTTTGAAAAAGTAAGCTGTATGTGAGTACCGATATTCATGCATGAGCATGTGTACACAAGAAGAGAAAAATGATCTGAAAAGACACACTCCAAGCTATTTCTGGTGGTTCCCTGGGATGGCAGGAGGGAATAGTGGTAAAAGGTAACTTTCACTTGTGAACCATTTTTCATTTGTTTTGTCCAATGTGTATGAATTCGTTCAAAATTGGATCTAGGAATAATTGAAAGAAATAATAAATAGTCATTGAGAAAGTGTTGGAGCTATGACTCAGGAGGTGCCAAAAAAATTCCAAGGTAAAATAAGTATTTTAACTTTGGAACTAGACGGAAGAGTTAAAAGTCTTTATTTTCAGATGTAGTTTACCTTTTCTTAAACTTTGTTGTGAGGAAGACAGATTGATTGATTTTGCTTTTTGAGTGAAAAGCTGAATCAGCTCTGTTCACCCTAAATGGGCACTTAAAATCCAGTAAGGAAATGAACTCTTTCTACTTTAGAACAGTACATGAGCTCATTTTTAAAGAAACTCCTCCAAACCCGTGGTTTGTTCTTATCCCGTATGGTGATCACAATGATGAGATGTAAACAGCTTCTTATCCTAACTTCCAGTAAAATTTTTAAAATAGTAACCAATTAACGATATACTTTAGATAATAAACAATTACAGATGTTACTCTCTGCTCACAAAGAGCAAAGAAATCCCTCTAGGAGCCAGTGCTGTGGCTTAGTGGGTAAAGCCTCCACCTGCAGTTCTGGCATCGCATGTGGGTGCCGGTTTGAGTCTCAGCTGCTCCACTTCCAATCCATCTCTTTGCTGTGGCCTGGAAAAGCAGTAGAAGATGGCCCAAGTGCTTGGGCCCCTGAACCCATGTGGAGACCTGGAGGAAGCTCTTGGCTCCTGGCTTCGGAGCGACACAGGTCTGGCCATTGCAGCCTTCTGGGGAATGAACCAGCAGATGGAAGACCTCTCTCTCTCTCTGCTTCTGCCTCTCTGGAACTCTGCCTTTCAAATAAATAGGTAAATATTTAATAAAAAAGAAAGAAAAAAGAAAGAAATCCCTCTAAAATATTCTAGTTCATTTTCCTGCTTCTAAAAACTCCTCAACAGATGGCTGTCTTTCAATATAAAAAGTCTTCATGTTAAAATTAAAATCTAGACCTTCCAGTAGCATTCCATATCACTGTGCAACAGAAAGAATATTTAAAATGACATGGAAAACCAACGTCCGTATTACTCATATTTCTTTTTGAAAATTTTGACTGGAACTAAAATTATCTGAGGTTATTTTCAGATTATACTTGCAAATCACAAGTTATCCTAAAATATAAAGATTTTAAATATTTGGAGCATTTATTTTTCCTATTTCTTAGTATGTTATTATTCAGTAATTATTTGCCCTAGAAAAATAGCAAAATAACTATAGCCTATATATTCTTTCTGTAGTAGCTTTTCAAAGACGATAATGATGGTGATGATGGTTTATGAGGTTGACATGTGTTTAGTAATTGCTTATACACACCTGACAGTGTTCTAGAATCTTGCTTGTATTAACCTCTCCCCAACTTCACAACGACCATAACAAATAGAATTATTGTTCGCATTTTACAGTTGGGGACACTGGGAGCATAGACAAATTAAGTAACTTGCCCAGGGTTATGCCATTAGTAAGTGCAAAACCAGCTGATAGGAGACCTGTTTCTCAGTTATCTTTCAAGATGTGTGAGGAATGTTTCCCATTCCCAGTCCAGGAAACATTTCCAACCTTTCTTTCACCACCTCAGCGACAATGTACTTCTGGCAAGTGTTTTTTGGAAGGGAAATACTTCCCTTATTAACTACTCAGCAAGAAAAATTTATGGACTATTTGCAATGTACAAGACTGGGACTTGATGACTCTGGCTAGAGTTGCCCAATATCCATCACCACTCTAGACTAATGGCATCCTTCACTGGAATGAAGCATTTCCTGAAAACAACTCTCCACCCTCCACAAAACTAGCAATACAGCTTTTTCAGAGCTGCGGGCTTTGCCAGTGCCACTTTCATATCTATAAATCTTTCAAACTTACTAGCAGCGTGGAGGCCTGGAATTCTGGGAAATTTCTAGAAGCATGTTCTAGAAAATGCTTTGTACTATTCAAAGTGCTACCCCTTGATTGTAGCTGTGATGTCTCTGTGGGCTGCTGACCAATGCTCAGAGAACCTGCTCCTGAATCTTTTAGGCGTGACTCTCACCAAGTGGCCTTCAGAACTCTTGGAAGGGCCAATGCTGTGGCATAGTGGGTAAAGCTGTTGCCTGTTGCGCTGGCATCCCTTATGGGTGCTAGTTCAAATCCCGGCTGTTCCACTTCCAATCTGACTCCCTGCTAATGTACTTAGGAAAGCAGCAGAAGATGGGCCAAGTCCTTGGGCCCCTACATCCACATGGGAGACCTAGAAGAAGCTCCTGACTCCTGGCATCAGCCTGGCCATTGTCCCCTTTGGGGAATGAACCAGTGGATAGAAAAGTGATTCCCTCTCTTTCTTTCTCTCCCTCTCTCTCCCTCTCCCTCTCCCCCTCTCTCCTCTCCCCCTCTCCTCCTCTTCCTCTCTCCTCCTCTCCCCCTCTCTCCCTCCCTTCCTCCCTTCCTCCCTTCCTCCCTCCTCTGCCCCCTTCTCCTCTCCTTTCCTCTTTTTCTCTCTCTGCCTCTGCCTCTCCTTCTCTGTAACCCTGCCTTTCAAATAAACAATAGATTTTAAATAATTCTAATAAAAGAACTCTTTGGCAACCCATAAGGACTAGCTTAGGCCATGAGAATAGCTAGTTGTCCCTGGAATGTTCTAGGGGTCAGAGTGACCTGCCCTACTGCAGAAGTCCTCTTCTCTTTCCTATCAACCCAAATTGCCTGTGTTTGGGGCTCAGTTCCTTCCCCATGGTTTACTAGACACCTGCCATGGACACCTGCCTCACTAACCAGCATGTAGGATGGATAAAGGGATGCAGTGTGTTGTTGATTTGATTTTAATTTTTCTTTATATTAGTCATGAAAACTGCATGCATATCCTACAAAGTGTTACCAAGTGAATCAACCTGTAAAGTCATTCCATGTAGATTAAAACAAAAATGTGGGACAGGCAATTGGAGTAGTGGTTAAGATGCCACTTGGGATTGCGGTACCTGGGTTCAGGTCCTGGTTCCTGCATGTGCACCCCAAGGAGCAGGGGTGATGGCTCAATTATTTGGTTCTCTGCTACTCACATGGGACACCCAGATTGAGTACCTGGCTCCTAGCTTTGGCCCCATTGCAAGCATTTGAGGAGTAAACCAGCAGATGGGAGATCTCTGGATCTCTCCTCCCATTCCCTCCCTGCCTCTGTCCCTATCCCTTTCAAATAAATAGATGAAACCAAAATGTGATACCATTTTTGCACTAGTTGTCAAAAAAATGGGAAGTTTGATAATACCAAATAGG
Source organism: Sylvilagus floridanus (assembly GCA_949820135.1). Classification (NCBI taxonomy): domain Eukaryota; kingdom Metazoa; phylum Chordata; class Mammalia; order Lagomorpha; family Leporidae; genus Sylvilagus; species Sylvilagus floridanus. The sequence continues at coordinate 105,635,187 of OX463226.1, forward strand.
AGAACTCTTTTAGTGAAAGTTGAAAGCAAATTGGCATTGCCTACTAAAATTTAAATGTGTGTGTGCTTTGATCCAGCTTTGGCAAATCTATCCTACAAAAATACTCACCTAGGTGTTCATAATGTAACTTAAATGTCCCTCAGATTAAATAATGGGAACACTGCAAGTATGAGAAATGTGTCATCCATGTGTACACACAGGAGAGGATGTTCCAGAAAGTACTAAGGGATGAAAACTAAGATATACAATAATATGATAATCTGATGCCATTTTTCTGCTAAAAGAGAAAGCTCTCAAAAGGTCCTCCAACTTGTTAACAGTAGGTGAAGGAGTGGTGATTAGTATTTTCTGAGTATTTTACAACTGTATGTTGCCTTAATATTTTTTAAAACGTTTATTTACTTATTTGAAAGGCAGAGGGTGGGGCGGGAAGATGTGGAAAGAGACAAAGGGGGAGAGAACTTCCATCCATTGGTTCACTCCCCAAAAGGCCACATCTGCTGGGACTGGACCAGATCAAAGCCAGGAACCAGGAGCTCCATCTGGGTCTGCTACAGGGGTGGCAGGGACCCAAGTTCCAGGACCATCTTCTAGTGCTTTTCCTGGCATGTTAGCAGGGAGCTGGATCAGAAGCAGAACAGCGGGGACTTCAACCAGCACTCCAATATAGGACGCCAGCATCTCAGGCAGTGACCTAACCCACTGTGTCACAGCACCAGCCCCTGCCCTAGTATCTTTCTTAAGAAAGAAAGTGAGTAATTCGAGTTAAGAATTTTTTTTTGTTTTTAAAATTATTTTTAATATTTTTAACTTTTATTTAGTAAATATAAATTTCCAAAGTACAGTTTATGGATTACAATGGCTTCCCCCCCCCATAACTTCCCTCCCACTCGCACCCCTCCCATCTCCTGCTCCCTCTCCCATTCCATTCACATCTAGATTCATTTTCAATTATCTTTATATACGGAAGATCGATTTAGTATATATTAAGTAAAGATTTCATCAATTTGTACCCACACAGAAACACAAAGTGTAAAATACTGTTTCAGTACTAGTTATAGCATTACTTCACATTGAACAACACAATAAGGACAGATCCCACATGAGGAGTAAGTACACAATGACTCCTGTTGACTTAAGAATTTTTAAGTCAGGGCCAGTTCTGTGGCATAGTAGGCTAAGCCTCTGCCTGCTGTGCTGGCATGCATATGGGCACCAGTTCAGGTCCCAGCTGCTCAACTTCCCATCTAGCTAATTGCTAATGGCCTGGGGAAGCAGTGGAAGATGGCCCAAGTCCTTGGGCCCCTGTACCCGTGTGGGAGACCTAGAAGAAGCTCCTGGCTCCTGGCTTTGGATCAGTCCAGCTCCAGCCATTGCAACCATCTGGAGAGTGAACCAGCTGATGGAAGACCGCTCTCTCTGTCTTTCCCTCTCTCTATTACTCTGCCTCTCAAGTAAATTGATAAATCTTTAAAAAAATTCTAGTCAATATTTAAAGAATTTCTAAAAATAGCTTGATAAGAATTATATGCAATACCTCAGTTACTTAAGAAAATTCACATATAAATACAAAAAGTTCATATACAAATGTTGATGACCTGGTGCACAATACTCAGTAAATGTTAGCTACAAGCAGTAGTAGTAGTTTTAATTAGAGAATTGTGTATTATTTTAGGAAAAAAGATAGTTATATTCCATACATATCTTAGGTTTGAGTGCTTTCATATTAAGCTAGAGGTTAATTTGAGATTAATTGATGTGTGCTTCTCAATTCATTTTAATGCTCAAGGGTATGGCATACAGGAGCAATTTAACATCCTGAGGTCATTGAAAGTCACCAGAGTCCTTAGGTAATTTTACAGGTTTCTGTCTTTCTCTCAAATCATATTTCTGCTGAGGGTTGCATGTTTTCCTTTTACTATCCTTCCAAGCTGACTTTTAAATTTCACACATTTTCTTATTTGCAGGCCATTTTTAGTAAAGATGAAAAATTCATCAACTCAAGGGGAACTGTAAATGGAGAGTGCCAAAGTTATTTAGAGGCTCAGGTCTTGGGGGCTTGGCAAACTCCCAAGCAAAGTGATTTGCTCCAAAGTAATTTGCTGGGCCAGAGTAGACTCAGTTCACGTTGGGTTTCAAATCATAAGCCACTGGCTTGTGAGGTGGGCACCCCACTGCGAGTCACTCTTTAGTCACTGAAGTTGTACATGTGGCTTTGGAGAAATGGGTTGTATCACTCTTTCCCAATATCCTGTCCTCGTATTTAATAATGATTAATGAGTGATTATTTCTTTTCATTGTGTTTTGTGTGATAATACCATGTTCATTGTAAGTTATGTGCAATGATATAACTATTTGGCAAATTCTGAGAATTATTTTGATTCTCAGGACATTTGTACCAAAAAACATATTCTATCGTTTATATAATTTCAGCTATTTATATTTGCCTTCTTGAATTTTAGCCCATATAATCTTTTCTAGTTCCTAAAATATAATTAAATATTTTCTGTTTTGTTACTGTCAGTCTCATGCTAATGTGACCAGGCTCCAGAGGGGCCTTTATAGATAACTTCTTATAAATTTGCAATTGTTTGGCTTAAATAAAATATATTTTTAGAAGGGTCATGCAGCAGCACTCTCATATGATCATGTCTGCCTCACTTTTTGGGCAGGTTTTATTTCCTTTATTGGTCTTTCAGTTATGATTTTAGACTCTATTAAATATTCATTGAGAGGCAGGTGTTCAGCCTAGTGGTTAAGACTCAGGTTAAGATGCCATGTCCCTCATCAGAGTGACTAGGTTCCATTCTCAGCTGTAACTCGAGTCCAACTTCCTGCCAACACAGACACTGGGAGCAGCAGTGATGGCCCAAGTAGCTGAGCCCTTGACCTCCATGGAGGCTTATATTAAGTTCCCAGCTCACAGCTTAGTTTCATTCTGTCCCAATCCCAGCCTTTGTGGGCATCTTGAGAGTGAACCAACATTCCACTTCAAGCAGTAGGAGCAGCAAGTGTCCCAAATCCTAAGTGGGAACCCTATGAGCCTATTCAACAAAGAGTAAGAAAATCTCTCTGACCGGAGCAGAGTGAGATAAGGGGAGAACAGATGCCTGTGAGCAGTGTCAGGACTTTGAAGGACAGCTGTGGACCCAAGAGAGAGGCCATTTGACTCAAGGTTGTCAGGGCTCACTCTGGCTGCATCTGGACAACAGCAAAAGCGTTGAGCTTAGTGACTTTCGACTTTTGCGAGGATGGCCACCCCAGAAAGAAGTATATTTTACACCCTAACACCATTCCACTTCATTCTTTCATCTGTTAGAGGGGTAATGTTCTCACTGGCTTAAGAGAGTTTTTCCTTGTGTCCACCTAGTAGAGGAGAACTGTTGTTTTAAGTTGAGTATAATAGAAAGATTCTTGCCAGGTTACTGACCACGAATGATACTCACATGGCGAACTGAAGATTGAGATCCCTTTCCAAAAGGCTCAGCACACATCATCTTACATGACCCCAATGATTTAATGTAATTCAGGATTTCCACGTGGAATCAAGTCTAGACTAGAACAATATTAAATAGGATGATGGACTCTCTACTATAATCCACTGATTACTTCTAGGACTGGGGCAAGTAATGCAGATCTTACAATACTTCATCTTGACAGCCTCCAAACGGAGAATTTGTTCAAGGAGAAGGGTAGGTGAAAACAACGGTGGCTTTGGAAGCCTAGCAGTGATGGGATCACTGCATACAGTCCCCACAGGAGATCCCTGCAGAGTGACTGCATGTATTCTAGAGATGCCTTCTCTTAAAAGGGCCACTGTTAAAGGAATACAAAGTTTGACAAGACCTGTGTGTGTGTGTGTGTGTGTGTGTGTGTGTGTGTATCTGTATATAAAGATAATTAAAAATGAACCTTGGGGCCGGCACTGTGGCTCACTTGATTAATCCTCCGCCTGCGGCACTGGCATCCCATATGGGCGCTGAGCTCTAGTCCCTGTTGCTCCTCTTCCAGTCCAGCTCTCTGCTGTGACCCAAGAGGGCAGTGGAGAATGGCCCAAGTGCTTGGGCCTCTGGATCTGCATGGTAGACCACGAAGAAGCACCTGGCTCCTGGCTTCGGATCAGCTCAGTGCCGGCCGTGGCAGCCATTTGGGGAGGGAACCAATGGAAGTAAGACCTCTCTCTGTCTCTCTCTCACTGTCTATAACTACCTGTCAAATAAAAAAATAAAATAAATGTATCTTAATGAAGAATGGGATGGGAGAGGGAGTAGGAGGTGGGATGGTTTGGGGGTGGGAGGGCAGGTATGGGGGGAAGAACTGATATAATCCAAAAGTTGTACTTAGGAAATTTATATTTATTAAATAAAAGGTTTCTATTAATAAAAGAAAATGTAGATAAAACATGCCATAAGACCTTCACTGTCTAGAATTCTTGAACATATTTTTTAGAAGTGTTACTCTAGGCCGGCGCCGTGGCTCAACAGGCTAATCCTCTGCCTTGCAGCGCCGGCACACTGGGTTCTAGTCCCGGTCGGGACGCCGGATTCTGTCCCGGTTGCCCCTCTTCCAGGCCAGCCCTCTGCTGTGGCCCAGGAGTGCAGTGGAGGATGGCCCAAGTGCTTGGGCCCTGCACCCCATGGGAGACCAGGAAAAAGCACCTGGCTCCTGGCTCCTGCCATCGGATGAGTGCGGTGCGCCGGCCACAGCGCACCATCCGCGGCAGCCATTGGAGGGTGAACCAACGGCAAAAGAAGACCTTTCTCTCTGTCTCTCTCTCTCACTGTCCACTCTGCCTGTCACAAAAAAAAAAAAAAAGAAGTGTTACTCTAGTAGTAAATTGTGAAGAATGAAAAATGCAGGCCTGTAATATATAGTCCTTTCAGGTAGACTAAAGATTTGATACCAAGAATGCCTTTGATCTTTTTTTCTCCCATTAACAATGGTGTTTGTAGATATAGAAGGATGAGGTTAATATCCAAAACATAGAAAACGGGTAGTATAACAAAAAATCTTTGGATTCTAGTTTAAGTGTGATTTGTCAAAACAAATACATTTAACAATGTTTTGTTTTGAAAAAGGTTATTTTGGGAGTAATTGTATTCAGTTTTACAGAAGGATCTTGGTGATACAGCTGTTACATTTGTACAAATAAAAGATAAAATACCCCTACAGATTTTATTTTCCTGTGGTTATTAGCTTCCGCAGAATAAATATTTAAAAAATTTGTTGAAAACTATAATCTGTATTGTTCTAATAGGAAATATGTTATCTGTGTATAGACATAGACATAGATACAGATACTGTGGTGCCTTAATACTTAGACCATTATATAGATTGAATATTAAAGCAGTAAATATTTTGCAATTCTACTAAATCACTTAATGTAAGAACATTAGAGTTTGTTTTTAATAGAAAACTTTTATTTAATAAATATAAATTTTAAAAGTACAACTTTTGGGTTATAGCAGTTTTTCCCCCATAACCATCCTCCCACCTGCAAACCATCCCAACTCATACTCCCTTTCCCATCCCATTCTTCATCAAGATTCATTTTTAATTATCTTTATATACAGAAGCTCAACTCTATACTAAGTAAAGATTTCAACAGTTTGCAACCACACAGACACACAAAGTATAAAGTACTGTTTGAAGACTAGTTTTACTGTTAATTCTCATAGTACAGTACATTAAGGACAGAGGTCCTACATGGGGAACAAGTGCACAGTGACTCCTATTGTTGATTTAACAATTGACATTCTTATTTATGACGTCAGTAATCACCCGAGGCTCTTGTCATGAGCTGCCAAGGCTATGGATGCCTCTTGAGTTCACCAACTCCGATCTTATTTAGACAAGGCCATAATCAAAGTGGAAGTTCTCTCCTCCCTTCAGAGAAAGGTACCTCCTTCTTTGATGGCCCCTCTTTTCCACTGGGATCTCACTCACAGAGATCTTTCATTGATGTCATTTTTTGCCACAATGACTTGGCTTTCCATGCCTGAGAAACTCTGATGAGCTTTTTAGCCAGATCCAAATGCCTTAAGGGCTGATTCTGAGGCCAGAGTGCTCTTTAGGACATTCATCATTCAATGAGTCTGCTGTGTATCCTGTTTCCCATGTTGGATGGTTCTCTCCTTTTTAATTCTATCAATTATTGGCAGACACTGGTCTTATTTATGTGATCCCTTTGACACTTAATCCTATCTTTATGATAAGTTATGAACTTAAACTGATCGCTTTAGTAAGATGTCATTGGTACCTGCCAACTTAATGGGATTTGGAGTCCCATTAAGTTTTTAGCTTTACCCTTAAGGGTAAGTTCGAGGGAGTGTGTCCCAAACTGTACATCTCCTCCCTTTCTTATCCCCACTCTTATATTTTAACAGGGATCAATTTTCAATTAGATTTAAATACCTAAGAATAATTCTGTTTTGATGAAAGAACATTAGAGTTTGAATGCAGATTCCCACTCTCTACTGAGATTGAGTAATGATGTTTTGGATAGGAAAACCTTTAAGAAACTTACTTATTAATAAGCACATAGTAGCTTCAGGAGCTTTATATTTTCTTCATCCTTCAAACTAACATGTAAGGAGGACAGCATCATTCTTGAGCAAATCAAAGCCTAGCAGGCTGACATTGTGGCATGGCAGGTAAAGCTGCCACCTGTGACTCTGGTGTCCCATTGGGACTTTGAGTCCCAGCTGCTCCACTTCCTATCCAGCTTCCTGCTGGTACACCTGGGAAAGCAGAGGAAGATGGCCCAAGTTCCTGGGCTGCTGCATCTACATGGGAGACCTAAAAGAAGCTCCTGGCTCTTGGCTTTGGCCTGGCCCAGGCCTGATCGTTGCAGCTATTTGGAGAGTGAACCAGTGGATGGAAGATCTCTGTCTCTCTTTCCCTCTCTCTATGGCTCTGCTTTTCAAATAAATAAAAAGAAATCTTAAAAAAACAAAAAAGTCTTCTGTGGGTGACTAAAAATGAAGTATTAATCTTCCACTAAAGAGGAAGGAGTTTGTCATGGGGGAAGCTTAATGATAGGGCTCACAGATATAATATTGTTTATTCTATTACTTGTCAATAAGTAACAAACAAAGTTTTAAACCTAAATGATTTATTTTACAAGTGTATGCAATGTATGTCAGTGCCATGATGTCTGAGAATGCCAACATGGCTTGGTCAGAATGTCCCTGGTTTCAACATGCTCACACATCATACATCTCTTGCTCAGTCTCTCTTCCTAGAATTTCAGAAATGTTGTCCCATGCCATAGTAATTTTTTACTCTAAACGTACCTCAAGTAAGCATTAGAGAAATGGTAATATTTTTCTGTTGTGTTGTATCTCCCCACCTTTCATTTTCTAAAACAATAACAGAGAAATAGATCATGTGGAACCAAAGGGGAAAGGCGAGGAAGGTGGGTGCAGCTGAATCAAAACCCTTGTAAATATTCAGGGCAGACTACGTGTTCATCTGGGCAACTCACACTGCAACCATAGAACTAGTTAATGGAAAGGTCTATTTGAAAGATTCAAAATCATACCTTAATTAACACTTCTCATAATTTTTATTCTTATCTTCAGAGCCTAGTCATATAGACATGAAATCAGCCCAACAAAATAAATTAGGAATTAAGTACTTAATCTAGTTAGGAAATATAGAAAAGTATAAACAATAATTCTGCTGACCTTCAAACCATCCTCTCTGCATCCTATTTTTATGCAGCTCAAAATAAATGTCAAATACACTTATTCATACTGCCTTTAGCTGCAGCTGTGATTTAGATAAATTGGTAAATATGGAAAATCTCAGAGATTCGCTGGATAACTTTTTTTCTGGTGGACAGCTTCCTAATTTATCTTAAATTACTAATATGAATTTAAGCATAAACTCCATGGAGTCTTTTTATGATTGTTCTGCTAGAAATTATATTTTAGTCCTTAATAGTATTATAAACTAGGAAAAAATAATTAAATGTAAGCCTTTTGCTCTTTCCATTTTATTTCAAATAAAAGTATTTGCATAATAGCCACCATTGCAAGTCTGGACTTTCATGTTTAATTATTTTTGCATTTGTCAAGAGTATTTGTGATTATGAAATGGTTTCTATTGAAAATAACAATTAACAGGACTAAATGATGCTCTGTGCCATTTTTCTTTCTGTTGATTTTTTAAGAATGACTAAAAATAAGATATTTTTGGAAAACCTTAATAGTATTTGGAAATGCTTATTGGAACTGGCTTTAGCCTTTGAAACAGGCTGCTGTCTACTTCCATGTGCAGGTCAACTCACCTGGTTTTTGTTTTTGTTGTCCTTAAAATGTTCAATTCAGGTTCTACATGGTCAGCTATTACGAGCGGAATCACAGAATAGCAGTGGGGGCGCGGCATGGTTCAGTGGCCCTGTACGACATCCGGACTGGAAAATGTCAGGTAAATAAATCATTGTGACTTCCTCTCCATAAAGTGTGGAAGTTATTGAAGGGAGCGAGAGCCTGGCACTTCACCAGTTGACGTGCTGAGCTGCGGGAACATTATGGATAATGCTGAAGGGATCAATAGTTTAATGAAGGACTCAAAGAATATAGAGCCCTACTGTCTCTATTCACTGGGGCTGAAGGGCTGCCCCAGATGGTTCAGAATGAGGTCCAGCGTAAAGGGGCACCACTCACAAGCTGTTTCACAATACATCTTGGCTTGTTTTAAACACAGCTTTTGGATTTTCTTACTTCATATGTGTTTCCTGAAAAAAGTTTGACGGTGCATTATGATGACATAATGATTGACAAAAAAACTTTCTATGTAAGTCCAATGAGAATTTGATAACTGTAAGACAGTACTCTAGGAAGAAGTCACAAAAGGAAGTCACAGTCGTGTCTAGTATCACTCTGTAAAAAGGAAGTTGATGCCCTATTTGAAATAATATATCACCAAAAGTACCAGTGTTACAGCTGTCACACTTTCTATGCTTCTGTGACACTTTACTGTTTGTGAAACATTCTTCTTGAGTTACATTGGATGTTGATCACTTGATTCTGAAAATTTAACCAGTTGGCTAGAGTGAAGATATATAAGGGAATTGACACTCAGAATTTTAAATCACTTTCTCCCAGAGTCACGCTGTTAGTGACAAAACCAGTACTGGGCTCCACGGTGAGTATGATGAATTTATGAAATTCACTAATAAGCTTTATACCTTGGGAAGACTTCTTACCCCCTCTGAGCTGAAGTTTCCTCATTATAAAAATGATAGCAGAAATAATATATTATTATTTTAATGAAACATGTTCAAGAAAAATGCATCCAAACATTGGTTGAAGGTAGAAAGGCAGACTATTCAGGGGGCCTTTGCACAGACATCTTGTGGTAGGAGAGAGACTGGACTCAATTCCCAGTTCCACAAGGACAGGTGGGGATTTGCAATCTAGGAGCAGGGTGGCATCCCTGGATGGAAAACTAATATGAGGAAACATCAAGGATAGGAAGATTCTGGTTAATCCGATTTGATAGGATTATAACAGAAAGTAAACCAAAGTGGCCAGAAACTAAAGGGTAAGGATATTTTGACAGCGTGTATATGTCAAGTAGTTAGTACTCAGTAAATATTGACTATTACTATATTAAAGTAAACTTGGAAATACATTACATGTCAGTTAACTTACATTAATTTTAGGGAATTGTCAAGCTCAAACTGGAGACCAGGGAGTGCTGGTAAACCTCACGACTGTGGTTCACTCTCCTCAGTTGGGAGCACTTTGGAGGAAAAGTTGAAGCAATGTTGCCTCGGGCCTGTGCAGATTTCGTTTCTAAAGGCTGCTGTGCTTGGGGTGTGAGGCCGAGTCTCAGCTGAGTGTGGAGATCACAAACTCAGATGCAGTCCAGTGGTTAAGATCCTGCTGTTCTGTGGACTTTGTTTTTACTCAGCAGCCATTAGCGATTTAGGAATATACCTGACCTGAATTTCCCTTAATCAAAAACAATAAAAGTGACAAATTCCCTACAAAATGCTTAAATTTTGTTGATAGGCAGCATTCTTGCTAAGCAGGTGAATTAGGGTCCACAACACCACAGAGCTGGAGGGGTGTGTTTGGTTGAATCAGGAATGAAAATCCTCCCTCTAGCAATATTTACCTTTAGTTTGGCAGGCATAGCATTTCTCACTGATTTCTAGTTCTTTTTGACTGTGTTATTGGTGGTAACTGCTGGGTTCTGTGCAAGATTCTCCTAGCCTCAGGTTAGCTCATTTTCCTGACAGTTTGTACTATGCCGTTTAGAGGCGTCTCATCCATTCTGGGAAATCAAGGCATTTACTTCCTTATTATGCTTTGGCAAAAGGCTATTAAAAAAAAAAAGCAGTGATGCATGAGAGAAAAAAAGAGACTTTAGAGAAATCTTGGTTTTGAAAGTTTTCCCTATCTGAAATTATTAAAATAACCTAATTATTCACAAGTTTAGGTAAGTTCCTTAAACCCATTCTCAAAGCCCTATATCATGTAGTGCTTGATACATAGTAGATGCATAAATGAGGACTCTGAGTCTTTAAGGTACAAAATACATTAAGAAACATGCTGGCTTGATAAATGCCTTAATTTTATCAAAACTATTGATTTGGGTATAGCTCTGTTTTATACATAAGAGTCACCCTCTGAAATGCTGTTTCTCTGTAGAGACAATAGGATAGCATTTCAGGAATGCATAGAAAACCTGTCTTATGAGTCATGAAAGATATACCTATATTTCTGTAGGAGTCTGCGATCAGGCCTGCCACAGGCCAGATAATGAAGGGAGGAAAATAGACACAAAGATTGATTGTATGTATAGACCTGCAGCAACTGTGGTCTAGCTACACTCCCATCCAGAGCAGGTAGTAAATTCTGGAATGCTGACATGTGCCCCATCACACAGCAGTGGGCCTGTCTTGTGAGCTCCTCTGGCCTTGCAGCTTCCTTCCTCCACGTTGGGATGGGTGCATCAACCTCTGAACTTCAGTTGCACCTTCATGCCAAGAGGGGGAAGCAGCAGAAACCTGAATCCATTTACTTTTTCCCTTTCCTCTTGCATATCCTATGCCTTGCTCATTGCTAATTTCAGTAGGAGGAGGAGAAAGCAACCCTGAACTCTGTCCAAATCTATTTTTGCCAGTTTTTGAACCCTGACTTACTCTCTCATAAGAGAAAGTTCTCCAACCAGCAGGAACTCACCAACTAGTCCAGCAATGTTGTTATTTAAATGCATCTGCTGAGCATCTACCTAATCTCATGAGAAAACTGGACTAATCATATGTACCTTAAAGTACATGAAGGGTCATCAAAATTTATGGAAAATGTATATTATGAAAAAACTACACATGGAGTTTAAATTTTTTGCACCAAAACAAGCTCATCTTTTAACTCCATTTTCCATGAATGTTCTGAAGGCGCCTCTGTATGGAAGATTGCCTCATTGTCTCTTCTGCCCTCTTTCTCATTTGTTCTCAAATGCAAAGGCATTTTGAGGGAAAGTGTTAACAGCTTGTGACATGCAACTTCATTCCTTATGCCTAGTTCTATGGGATCTGGAGTTTCTAAAATTTGGGGAAGTTTCCTTTTTTTAAAAAAAAAGAGCAATTAGAGTCTTGTGCAAAAAAATTAACAAACTTCTTTAGCTTCTTGTTGTCTCCTGACTTCCCTCTCTTGCCAGTTCTGTGAACATCCCTTGATTTGCATAGCACCATCGTCTATATTGGGTCCCATTTTACTGTCTCATTGGCTGGGTTTCTTAATTTATTGGAGTACCCTAATGTTAATTCTTATCATTCTAACTACCTAGACATATTTCTTTTTTTGTCCGTTATTCCAACTGGCTATAATCCTATACATTATTAATAGACTGACTATTCCTTGTAAGCAGGTGAGACAAGTCAAGACTATAGCCAGGGCTTGAACTCCAATTCTGTGAGTTTTAATGATCTGATGGTTGCTTCCACTCTGATATCTTACTGTCTCAAATTCATTATCTTAAAAATATCTCTCTGGCCCCTAGTTTGCATGCTTTCTAACCTATCTTTTCCTGTTAGTGCTGTAATAACAAAATGACACCACAATAATCCTGCCTTTCCTCTACCCACCTGCATCCATGGAATTGAGTTCAGCTAACTTTCCCTTGGCAGTATACCTAGAATCTACTTTCTCCTCCTGCTATCAGCATAAATTTGGACCTTGAACTGTTCTTCAAGGCCTTTGAGATTCTTGTTTTGATCATCGTACACACATAATCCCCTCCTCCTTTGAACTGTGTGTCACTCAGTGACACCACCGTCTCTTCATTCCTTATGTTATGAAGAAGCATTCAAAACTAGCTGTTGGAAGATGCATTATAAACACAGCGAGGATTTCAGGAGATGCCACTTCCAATCACATGTGTCTTTTGATCACATCAAAATGTCTGTCCTCACTAAGTATATTCAGTTACTGTGTGATCATGGGTGAGGCACTCCAGTGAACAAAAATGCTGAAGACAAAACCCATGTTAAAATCATGACTATTTGCTCTGTTTCTATTGACATTTGTTTTTAACTTCCTTTTGACTTTTTTTATGCTTCTTGACTTTATATAACTCTCCTCCAACTCTTTGCTAACTCATATCCATGTGTCTTACTCAGAAAAATTATAGTTATGTCTTTGTTGGTGTTTATAATATGCCAAATTTAATATTCTGTCTAAACTCAATTACCAAGCTATTTATTTCCTCTTTCTTACTGCTGGGATTCAGGTCCTTACTCAGCTTCATATTAGTTTTGTGGCTTTGAGAAAGGGACATAAAAACTCTCTGTATTTGAATGTCCTCATCTGTAGTGCAGACATTATAATGCTCATAGCATTTTTAGAAGAATTAAAAGAATAAATACACATAAAGCAAATACAAGCCAGCAAGAAAAGTTTTAGTTAGCTAAAATAGTACTTTCAGGAAATGGGGAGGCTTGGCAAGATATATACAGGTTGTCAGTATGGGATTGAAAGCAACTTCGGAACTCTCTGATACATTTAACTCTGGACGGTGTGCTTAAGGTACTTGGAGATACCAGAAGCAAACTCAGATTCAAGACTAAAACAGAAATGTCAGCACGCACACCTATATAATCAGAAGTTTGGAAAACAGTGTGTTCTTCTCTCTAAAAATAACAAAGATTTTACTTCTAGTTAGGAGGAGCAATGGGCCTTGGGGATCTTGTGGACAGTAAGATTGATGTTTCTTTAAGACCGAGTTTTGAGCTTCAGGCACAGTTTTCACTGAGCAGAAGTCTATAATGCTTATACATCAAGGGCACTTATGTGGTGATTGCAAAAATTGCAGTGAGAATTGACTACAGTACTTAGTCAGACAGTGACATTTTAGGTATTTTCTCCCTGCTCTTTTCAGCAGCTGGTTTTATGGCAGGTGCTTCCCATGACATTCTGGAGCAACAGCCAGAAGTATGGCATCAGGGGTGATAATAAGATGAATGGCTGGAGAAGACAATGGCTTCCTGACACTGAGTTGGAGAATTACCTAACAAGCATCCTATTTTAAAAGTGAAATGGTCTCTAGAGAAGAACCTCTGAGAAACAGAAATCTGGAATAGTACTAGATATTAGACCACCCTTTATTCTGAAAGTTTAAAATACTTAAAAATATATATTTGTAACTGGCTGTGTTGAGGAGTGTTTTGATACTGTTTGTATATCTCATTGCTCCTTGAGTACTTCTTATGTCTGTGTTATGGTTTGGTGGCAGTATCCAAGAATCCTGTACCATGAAAGATTAAATTCTTCATAATAATATCTCATGAATTAAATCCTTAGTAATAATCTGTAATTTGAAATACACAGGGCAGAGTCGGACTGCTTACTAACCCAGCAGTTATTACAAGCATTTCAATATCCTTAAATAGGCTAAGGTTTATTTTGATTCTCAAAATTCAATTCATCTACATTTCCCTACATGTCATTCACTCTTCCACCTGACTATCCTCTTTTCCCCACTTAGCACTTAAAGACACAGAGAGGGAGAGAGACAGAGACAGAGAATAGGGTGAGTGTTTAGCATGGTGGTTAAGCCCCTACTGGAGCGCCTTATTCTAGTCCAGACTCTGCTTCCGATTCCAGCTCCCTGGTAATGTGCACTCTGGGAGGCAGCAGATGCGGGCTCAAGTACTTGGGCTCCTGCTACCTCCATGGAGACCCAGATGGAGTGAAAAGAATGTAGAAGGCTATTTATATTTCTAAAAAATATACATTTATGTAGTCTCCCAAATTAGGAAACATTAGGTAGGAGAGTCATGGTATATTGAATTCATTCTGGATTCCACTGTCTTGTATTCTTCTTGTCCATTGTCAATATGTTAGGTACTTAGAACATGCTTGGCCTACCAGTCGTCATTTGACACATATGAATTATAAGTAATCTCAAAACATACATAATGAGGACATATGTCTAGTCTATGAAAGATTGTCAAGAGATGCTAATTTAAAGGGTCTTGTTGTCGAGGTTTGGTAGCTGCTGTCCCATGGAGGCAGGGGACATGAGCAGGACAAGGTTCATGAAGAGCGTGACGTTTGAATTGAGCCTTGGGTGGATGTTCTCTTATGCTCACATGGAGGAAGAAGGCTTTCAGGAAGAGAATGAGACAAAAGAGAGAAACATTTTGTAGCTCATGGTGCATTCCTAGAATGGTAAGGTCTCATTATGCTTGCAGAAAAGGTTACTAGGGTGTGTGAAGGTGTGGCGGAGAAGGCTTAGGGATGATACCTAATAGTGAGGAGGGGTGCAATCAGGGTTACCTGTCCTGGACAGATGCTTCATAGATCAGCACTGACAAACTCAAATGCCTACAGGGCCCAAGTGGTAATGTAAATGAATAAGCAATAAGCCCACCTAGTTCACTTTTCCCGTTTTTGACAGTGCCATCTAAGAAATATATCTCTTTCTAATTCTGCCTATAAAACAGCAATTAAAACCTTTAATGAAATGCCAACTCTGCCCCAGCATTAGAGAGAGAATTGGGAGAGGTAGAGATTGCAGCTAACTGCAGAGCACCTGCTCTGTATAAGGAGATTAGCTAGGTCTTTAACCCTGTTGGTTTTACCTTGTGGAATGATGGACTTAATGTTGCCACATCTTCTGTTTTTTCAAGATAAGTTGAAAATCTGGATTTTTATTTAAATATCTCTCTATTTTGAAATGCAAGTGAATTATTGCAGAAGTTTTTAGAGCACATAAATCAGTGCTATGCTGCACACATAATAGCACTACATTCAGAGAAGGTACTTGAATTCTAAGCAGAACCACAGGATCAGATGCTCAGTTTTGGAAGATCACCACCAATATTGTTGGGGCTGAACTGAAGGAGGTTTGCTCATGGAGGGCGTGATTGACGTCGGTGGTGGCTGGTTGAAAAAGAGGTGTGAGAATCATGACTTACAGAAAATAATTGTGAGCAGCCTGGATGTATGTATGTGTATATATATATATATATATATATATATATACAGATTTATACTATAATGAAGACATTAGAGTAATATCTCTTGAGACAGTTGGAAAAAGAAGGGCTATACTCTGATAGGGAAGACAGGCACATGCAAGGAAATACTTAAGAAAGATTTTCAAAATACAAATTATAGAATTGCTTGGAAAGATTTGGTAATTATAGGATATTTCATCTGCAACAGAAGTCACAAATGAGGCTTTACATTATTTATTATTTCATGTAACAAAACATGCAGCAGAAGCTAGGGAAGTGAGTGGCCCAGTAGTTTCATCAGAGATTCTGGTCTCTTGGGGAGCCCTTTTGGGCTGTAGGAAGCCTCTTGGACTCTTAGACTGGACGCCTCAGAACATAAGGTGGCTGCAGCCTGTGTCCAGGATACCAACCTGCGGCAGAGAGGGGAAGTATCAAAAGCAAATACAACCTCTGAAGAAACCTGTTCTCTTGTGTCATTGACCAAAATTGGCTCACTTATGTATTTTTGAAACTGTTACTGGCAGAGAAGGGACTGATCATGACTAATCTGAGACAAGAGAGGGTGATCACCTTCCCTGAACTCAAGGGGCTTCCACAAGGCAACTCATATTGGCCTCCACAAGGGAAGCTGGTGACAGGCAGGTGAAAGGGAGAGACAATTGGCGTGATGCCAAGACTTTAGAATAGATCTGAGTTTGGGGACTTGCCCTTGTACTTACTGTCTTTGAGGCCTAAGACAAGTTATTACCCCTTTTTAAGCCACCTTCTTTGCCTGCATGGTAGGAATAATTTGAAGTTTTCTTGAAGATTAATTGAACTAATATATGTAAGATATTTCAGTTCATGGCTGTAACATTTTAAGTGCTCACTAAATGGTGATGGTAGGTTGATTAATAGTCATCTTTAAAGGGCAGTCCACTTTTGAATTTCTGAATTTGAAAGAGAATATTTGTCTTGGTTTAAGACCAAAACTGTTGGAGCTAGTGCTGTGGCAAAGCAGGCAAAGCCACCATCTACAGTGCCAGCATCCTATATGGGTGCCAGTTGAAATCCTGACTGCTCCACTTCTGATCCAGCTCCTTGCTAACGCCCCTGGGAAAGCAACAGAAGATGGCCCAATTCCCTGGGCCCCTGCAGCTATGTGGGAGAACTGGAAGAAGTTGGCTCCTAACTTCAGACCAGCCCAACCCCAGCTGTTGCATTTGGGGAATGAACCAGTGGGTAGAAGACCTCTTTCTCCCTCTGCTTCTGCCTCTCTGTAACTCTGCCTTTCAAATAAATAAAATACATCTTTAAAAATAAAAAAAATGAATGAAACTCTTATCACAAAGGAACATTTTAAAGCTGAGTGGATACCAACAGGGAAATTACTAACCATATCAGCTTTTCCCTTATTCTTTCTAAAACTGTGAGCTGAGATGGGAGAGGGCAGGATAAACCTCCAGGATCAGAAGCTCTGATCCCGCCCCAGCCCCACTCAGATGCTAGCACCCATCTGCAGTAGGTCAAAGTGCTGAGAGCCAAGGGCTGCAAACCTTCCAAGGCCCATGTCTCTCCCACCCAGCTCATCTGTGGTCCTGCTGCAGTCAGCTGTTAAGAAGCCACACTTGAGGACCCAGTCCATGCTTAGACAAAATTTTTCATTCCTCTGAACCAGTTTATTTAAGCAATTCTTCTGCTCTTTAAAGTAACCTCTTATTCTAGAATATTCAATAAAGTGAGAAATGTATTGAAACCCAAGTGTACTTTCAGTGGAAAGGCAGAAGCAAGAAAGCCACTGTTATGAGCAGCCACCACACCCAATTAAAAGCTTCATTCTTTTATACACTGAAAATGGGTCTTTGTAGCGGTGAGAAAGCCAGCTCCCACAAGCCTCTTGCATTCCTCTGGGTGAACATCTCAGCAAATGGCATTGTTACTGTGTTGCTCTAATTTATGTAAATGTGTTGTCAGAGATGAATTAAAACGTATAGTTATAAATCTACAAGGACACAGCTGTAACTCACACGGATTTATTACTTGGAGACATGTATATCAAGCCTCTGGAATTACTGCCTCTACTGTAGACAGAGGTTAAAGAAGGTAACAACTTACATGCCATTCTACATATCCAGCAGTTTGTCATTCATTGGAAGTGGTATGAATACAAAGTACAAGCAGATGGAGTGTCCTTCACCCAACACAGTCTGATCCGTAAATTTCTGCAAGAATGCTGTAAAAAGCATTCCCAAAGGAAGAGCACCAAATGGGGAGCCAGAGAATGTAGTCTCAGTCCCATTTTACTTGCTTTGTTACTTAGCTTTTCTGACGCTTTTTATTATGTCTAAGACAACTCTTCAAAACCTGTGAATCCTACCTCAGTACACTCTGCATGGCTTTTTTAAGGTAATCATGACTCCACACATTCAACATTGATTGAGTGCCTACTGTGTATCAGGCACATAATTATTTTTTAAGCTGAAAGAGATAATTTTGTCCAGCACCCATATTTTTGCAAAAAGGAAAGTGAAGCAAGGATGAGGAAGTACTCTACCAAAGGATGTGAAAGGACTTTTGAAAATCGCAAAGCCCACTCAAGGGGAAATAATTATTAATTGTGATACAAAGCCAGTGCCTCCTTTATGTGATCATGATGTGTGTGTTTCGTTTCCCATGTATTTCCCATGTCTTTCATTTCTGTCAGTTTAGGAGGTTCTTTTATAACATTTCACTTACCATTGTCATTTGTCATTGTTCTTTCCAAACCAGGTGACATACCAGAATCACATAGGAAATTTCAAAATAAATTCTGCATTAGACTCTCTGAGTCACCAACCCAGGCATCTGCATTTTTATGGAGCACTCCTCAGCAGACTGGAGTTTAGAAACTCTGAGTTTCCTGAATAAAATAACAGACTGTATGAGGCACAAATAACTCATGAATTATTGTGAATTAATGTCTAACTCCCTGAGGCCTGTAGAGTCAAGTAACTGAAATATAAGGAAAAATAACTTACCTTAGACCTAGAATCATGAAGACTGAAATGGAGCCTCAGGATGAGTGGAATTTGATTTTTTTTAATGTTCTTATCGCAAATGCAATTAAACAGTTACATAAAAGAAGGTTTAGAGGGGAAAAGACCATCATAATTCCCCAAATTTATGTTTATACATTACTTGTCATCTATGTATTTATAGATATTTGCAGTCAATCATTTTTTTTTTTATAAAGCTTTTATTTAAAGAATATAAATTTCCAAAGAACAGCTCATGGACCACAATGGCTCCCCCCACACACAACTTCCCTCCCTCCCCCCACCCTCCCCTTTTCCCGCTCCCTCTCCCCTTCCATTCACATCAAGATTCATTTTCAATTCTTTTTATACACAGGAGATCAATTTAGTACGTATTACGTAAAGATTTCAACGGTTTGCCCTCGCATAGAGACACAAAATGATAATACTGTTGGAGTACTAGTTATAGTATTAATTCACAATGTACAGCACATTAAGGACAGAGATCCTACATGATTTTTTTTTTTTTAAAAATTGATTAATTGTCTATGCCATTTCCAGTTTAACACCAAGATTTTTTTTTTTCATTTGCAATTATCTTTATATAAAGAAGATCGATTCAATATATACTATGTAAGGATTTCATCAGTTTGCACCCACACAGAAACACAAAGTGTAAAAATACTGTTTCAGTACTAGTAATAGCATCACTTCACATTGGATAACACACTAAGGACAGATCCCCCATGAGACGCAAGTACACAGTGACTCCTGATGTTGATTTAACAATTTGACACTCTTGTTTATGGCGTCAGTAATCTCCCTAGGCTCTGGTCATGAGTTGCCGAGGCTATGGAAGCCTTTAGGGTTAGCCGACTTCGATCTTATTCCCACAGGGCCATAGTCAAAGTGGAAGTTCTCTCCTCCCTTCAGAGAAAGGTACCTCCTTCTTTGATGGCCCCGTTCTTTCCACTGGGATCTCACTCGCAGAGATCTTTCATTTAGGTCTTCTGTTTTTTCCAGAGTGTCTTAGCTTTCCATGCCTAAAATATTCTCATGGGCTCTTGAGCCAGATCCGAATGCCTTAAGGGCTGATTCTGAGGCCAGAGTGCTATTTAGGACATCTGCCATTCTATGAGTCTGCTGTGTATCCTGCTTCCCATGTTGGATCATTCTCTCCCTTTTTCATTCTATCAGTTAGTATTAGCAGACACTAGTCTTGTTTGTGTGATCCCTTTGGCTCTTAGACCTATCAGTGTGATCAATTGTGAGCTGAAATTGATCACTTGGACTAATGAGATGGCCTTGGTACATGCCACCTTGATGGGGTTGTATTGGAAACCCCTGGCACAATTCTAACTCCATCATTTGGGGCCGTTCCGATTGAGCCTGTCCCAAGTTTTACATCTCCTCCCTCTCTTATTCCCACTCTTATATTTCACAGAGATCACTTTTCAGTTAAAATTTAAACACCTAAGAATAATTCTGTGTTAATTACAGAGTTCAACCTCTAGTACTAGGATAAAGAAAAAAAAAAAATACTACCATGGATAAAGTATTACATTGTACAACAACAGTCAGCACAAGATCTGATCGAGTCACTGTTTCTCATAGTGTCCATTTCACTTCAACAGGTTTCCCCTTTGGTGCTCAGTTAGTCATCGCCAATCAAGGGAAACAAATGATATTTGTCTCTTTGGGACTGACTTAATTCACTCAGCATGATGTTTTCCAGATTCCTCCATTTTGTTGCAAGTGACCGGATTTCATTGTTTTTGACTGCTGTATAGTATTCTGTAGAGTACATGTCCCATAATTTCCTAATCCAGTCCACTGTTGATGGGCATTTGGGTTGGTTCCAAGTCTTAGCTATTGTGAATTGAGCCGCAATAAACATTGCTGTGCAGACGGCTTTTTTGTTTGCCAATTTAATTTCCTTTGGGTAAATTCCAAGGAGTGGGATGGCTGGGTTGAATGGTAGGGTTATATTCATGTTTCTGAGGAATCTCCAGACTGACTTCCATAGTGGCTTCACCAGTTTGCATTCCCACCAACAGTGGATTAGTGTCCCTTTTTCCCCACATCCTCTCCAGCATCTATTGTTGGTGGATTTCTGAATGTGAGCCATTCTCACCGGGGTGAGGTGAAACCTCATTGTGGTTTTGATTTGCATTTCCCTGATTGCTAGGGATCTTGAACATTTTTTCATGTGTCTGTTGGCCATTTGGATTTCCTCTTTTGAAAAATGTCTATTGAGGTCCTTGGCCCATCTCTTAAGTGGGTTGTTTATTTTGATGTTGTGGAGTTTCTTAATTTCTGTGTAGATTCTGGTTATCAACCCTTTATCTGTTGCATAGTTTGCAAATATATTTTCCCATTCTGTCGGTTTCCTATTCACTTTCCTGACTGCTTCTTTTGCAGTACAGAAACTTTTCAATTTGATGCAATCCCAGTAGTTAATTTTGGTTTTCAGTGCCTGTGCTTCTGGGGTCTTTTCCAAGAAGTCTTTGCCAGTACCTATGTCTTGCAGGGTTTCTCCTATGCTCTCTAGTAATTTGATGGTGTCGGGTCGTAGGTTTAAATTTTTAATCCATGTTGAATGGATTTTTGTGTAAGGTGAAAGGTAGGGGTCTTGCTTCATGGTTCTGCACGTGGAAATCCAGTTTTCCCAGCACCATTTATTAAACAGACTGACCTTACTCCAGGGACTGGTTTTGGATGGTTGATCAAATATAAGTTGGCTGTAGGTGTTTGGATTGATTTCTGGAGTTTCTATTCTGTTCCATTGGTCTATCCATCTGTTTCTGTACCAGTACCATGCTGTTTTGATAACAACTGCCCTGTAGTATGTCCTGAAATCTGGTATTGTGATGCCTCCGGCTTTGTTTTTGTTGTACAAGATTGCTTTAGCTATTCGAGGTCTCCTGTGTCTCCATATGAATTTCAGCATCATTTTTTCCAGATCTGCGAAGAATGTCCTCGGTATCTTGATTGGTATTGCGTTGAATCTGTAAATTGCTTTTGGGAGAATGGACATTTTGATGATATTGATTCTTCCAATCCATGAGCATGGAAGATTTCTCCATTTTTTGGTATCCTCTTCTATTTCTTTCTTTAAGGTTTTGTAATTTTCATTGTAGAGATCTTTAATGTCCTTAGTTAAATTTATTCCAAGGTATTTGATTGTTTTTGTAGCTATTGTGAATGGGATTGATCTTAGCAGTTCTTCCTCAGCCGTGGCATTGTCTGTGTATACAAAGGCTGTTGATTTTTGTGCATTGATTTTATATCCTGCTACTTTGCCAAACTCTTCTATGAGTTCCAATAATCTCTTAGTAGAGTTCTTTGGGTCCCCTAAATAAAGAATCATGTCGTCTGCAAAGAGGGATAGTTTGAGTTCTTCCTTCCCAACTTGTATCCCTTTAATTTCTTTTTCTTGCCTAATAGCTCTGGCTAAGACTTCCAGCACTATATTGAATAGCAGTGGTGAGAGTGGGCATCCCTGTCTGGTACCAGATCTCAGTGGAAATGCTTCCAACTTTTCCCCATTCAATAGGATATTGGCCGTGGGTTTTTCATAAATTGCTTTGATTGTATTGAGGAATGTGCCTTCTATTCCCAGTTTGCTTAGGGTTTTCATCATGAAAGGGTGTTGAATTTTATCGAATGCTTTCTCTGCGTCTAGTGAGATAATCATATGGTTTTTCTTCTGTAGTCTGTTAATGTGGTGTATCACGTTGATTGTTTTGCGAGTATTGAACCATCCCTGCATACCAGGGATGAATCCCACTTGGTCTGGGTGGATGATCTTTCTGATGTGTTGTTGCAGTCTATTGGCCAGAATTTTGTTGAGGATTTTTGCATCTATGTTCATGAGGGATATTGGTCTGTAATTCTCTTTCAATGCTGCATCTTTTTCTGGCTTAGGAATTAAGGTGATGCTGGCTTCATAGAAGGAATTTGGGAGAATTCCCTCTTTTTCGATTGTTCTGAATAGTTTGAGAAGAATTGGGGTTAGTTCTTCTTTAAATGTCTGGTAGAATTCAGCAGTGAATCCATCTGGTCCTGGGCTTTTCTTTGTTGGGAGGGCCTTTATTACTGATTCAATTTCTGACTCACTTATGGGTCTGTTTAGGTTTTCTATGTCTTCCTGGTTCAATTTAGGTAGGTTGCATGTGTCCAGGAATCTATCCATTTCTGATAGGTTTCCCTGTTTGCTGGCATACAAGTCCTTGTAGTAATTTCTGATGATTCTTTTGATTTCTGTGGTGTCTGTTGTTATATTTCCTTTTTCATCTCTGATTTTACTGATTTGGGTCTTTTCTCTTCTTTTTTTAGTTAGTTGGGCCAATGGGGTGTCAATCTTGTTTATTTTTTCAAAAAACCAGCTCCTCGTTTGGCTGATTTTTTGTAATGTTTTTTTGGATTCAATCCTGTTGATTTCTTCTCTGATTTTGATTATTTCTCTTTTTCTACTAGATTTGGGTCTAGTTTGCTGCAAATTTTCTAGATCCTTGAGATGCTTTGAAAGCTCATCTATTTGGTGCCTTTCCAGTTTCTTGATGTAGGCACCTATTGATATAAACTTTCCTCTTAACACTGCTTTTGCTGTATCCCATAAGTTTTGGTATGTTGTGCTGTTATCCTCATTTACTTCCAGAAAATTTTTGATTTCTCTTTTGATTTCTTCAGTGACCCATTGTTCATTCAGGAGCATGTTGTTCAATCTCCATGTGTTTGCATATGCTCTAGAGATTCCTGAGTTGCTAATTTCCAACTTCACTCCCTCATGGTCTGAGAAGTTGCATGGTATGATTCTAATTCTTTTGAATTTGCTGAGACTTGCTTTATGGCCTAATATGTGATCAATCCTAGAGTAGGTTCCATGTGCTGCTGAGAAGAATGTGAATGCTTTCTGTGTAGGATGAAAAGTTCTGTAGATATCTGTTAGATCCATTTGGGCTATAGTGTTGTTTAAATCTACTGTCTCCTTGTTGATCTTCTGTCCTGTCGATCTGTCAATATCTGTGAGTGAAGTATTGAAGTCCCCCAGTACTATTGTGTTGGGGTCTAAGTCTCCCTTTAAGTTTCTTAACAAATTTTGTAAATAAACCTGTGGCCTGTAATTAGGTGCATATACATTGAGAATTGTTATATCTTCCTGTAGTATTGATCCCTTAATCATTATATAGTGCCCCTCTTTGTCTCTCTTAACAGTTTTTGTGTTAAAGTTTATGTAGTCCGATATTAAGATGGTTACACCCGCTCTTTTTTCATTTCTGTTGGCGTGGTATATCTTGTTCCATCCTTTTATTTTCAGTCTGTATGGATCTTCGTTGGAAAGATGTGTTTCTTGTAGGCAGCAAATAGATGGTTTTTGTTCCTTAACCCAATCAGCCAATCTCTGTCTTTTAACAGGACAGTTTAGACCTTTAACGTTCAATGTGACTATTGATAAGTGGTAAGTTTGCCCTGCCATTTGCCAGATATTTTCTAATGTATGCTTTGAATTCCCTGTGATCTTTTGCCGTGAGGTTCCCTTCATTTACCTTCTTTCATGTTGATGGTCGTGTTTCTGTGTTTCTGTGTGTAACACGTCTTTAAGTATCTTTTGCAGGGCTGGACGAGTGGCAACAAATTCTTTCAATTTTTGTTTGTTATGAAAGGTCTTTATTTCACCTTCATTAACAAATGAGAGCTTTGCAGGGTATAATATTCTGGGCTGGCAGTTTTTCTCTCTAAGCACCTGGGCTATGTCTCGCCATTCCCTTCTAGCTTGTAGGGTTTCAGTTGAGAAGTCAGCTGTAAGTCTAATTGGAGATCCTCTGAGAGTAATCTGCCGTTTCTCTCTTGCACATTTTAGGATCTTTTCTTTTTGCTTCACTGTGGTGAGTTTAATTACAATATGTCGTGCAGAGGATCTCTTTTGGTCATGTTTATTAGGGGTTCTATGAGCTTCCTGGATTAGGATTTCTCTGTCTTTCTCCAAGCCTGGAAAGTTTTCTGCTAGTATCTCCCTAAAAAGGCCTTCTAATCCTTTCTC
Organism: Sylvilagus floridanus; assembly: GCA_949820135.1. NCBI lineage: Eukaryota > Metazoa > Chordata > Mammalia > Lagomorpha > Leporidae > Sylvilagus > Sylvilagus floridanus. The sequence continues at coordinate 105,659,704 of OX463226.1, forward strand.
CCTCTCCATACCTTCAGGAACACCTAGAACCCGAATGTTGGGTTTTTTAATAGTATCCTGTAAATTCCCGACGATATCTTTTAGTTTTCTAATTTCCTCTTCTTGTCTTTGGTTTGACTGTTTCCTCTCCTGTTCTCTGTCTTCTAGGTCCGATATTCTCTCTTCTGCTTCACCCATTCTGGTTTTAAGGCCCTCAAGATTGCTTGTCACTTGATCTATTGAATTCTTCAATTCATTAAGATTTTTTGTCACTCTCGTAGCTTCTTGTTCTACTAGTTGTTTCATTTCATTTTGATTTCTGCGTAGTGCTTCATTCTCGCGAGAGAGATTTTCTATCTTATCCATTAAGGATTTCTGTAGTTCAAGAATTTGTTTTTGAGAACTTCTTAATGTTCTTATCAATTCTTTGAGATCTGCTTCTTGCATTTCTTCTATCTCCTTATCTTCATAATCCTGACTTGGGGTGTCTTTTCCGTTTGGGGTCATCATAGCGTCTTCCTTGATCTTGCTCCCTCGGAATCTGTTTTTATTTGGCATTTTTTTTCCCCTCACTCTTTCTCTGGGTTGTCAAGGTAACGGAGTTTGTGTGCGCGGTGTGTTCCCAGTTTTTGGATCCCCTTCAGGTTTCTACAGCCTCGGGTTTTTGGTTCCGTCTGCCTCAGTGATTGGCGGGCGGGCGGGCGGGCAGGCGCGCCTTGTCCCACTGCGTTTAATCTAGCTCGAATTAGCAGGGTGGGTGACGAGAGAGGCTAGTGTCCGTGCAGGCTCGCCTCAATTGTGCTGCTTCCCCCGTGGCGTCTGCTTCCCCCCGCCAGTGTCTCGGGATCCCTGTATCGGCCCCCGTTCAAGCGCTCAGTTCCAATGGCGACTGTGTTCCGCCCGGGTTCCGGTTCAGCCGGCGGGCGCTCGCCGTCCCACTGTGTTCAGTCTAGCTCGAGTGAGCAGGGTGGGCAACGAAAGAGGCTAGTGTCCGTGTGGGCTCGCCTCAACTGTGCTGTTTCCCCCGTGGCGTCTGCTTCCCCCCGCCAGTGTCTCGGGATCCCTGTATCGGCTCCCGTTTAAGCGCTCGATTCTAATGGCGACTGTGTTCCGTGCGGTTCCCGTCCCTCCCGGCAGCTCCCTTGCCACTAAGGCACGATTTGCCGTTCGCAAACTTACTTTCCCATAGGTCCTCTGCGTCTCATTCACTGGGTCCGGAAGAATTTCCACTGCATTTTTTTCCGTGAGATTTTTCCTGAGGCTACAGTAACTCTGTTTTTATTAAACTATCTTTTTGCGGACTGCTAGTGCGCGTCCTCACTATTCCGCCATCTTGGCTCCCTGCAGTCAATCATTTTAAAAATCACTCTCTTAACTACTACAACATGCTTTTAATTACATCCTTTGTTAAAGTTGTTTTTGTTTGTTAGTTATTGTTGTTGTTACTGTTGTTTTTGTCCCTGAAAGAACAGCAAAGAAGGAAGAAGGTGGGGGAAAAAGAGATATCTTTCCATCCTTTGGCTCACTCCCCAAGATGCTCACAACAGCCAGGGCTGGGCCAGACTTAAGCAGAAGCCCAAAACTCCATCCAGATCTTGCATGTGGGTGGCAGGGACCCTAATATTTAAGCCATCATCTGCTGCTTCCCAGGGTATACGTTAGCAGGAAATGGGGTCAGAAGTGGAGCCAGTACTCAAGTTCCCGCACTCTGGTACAGGTGGCAGGTGTCCCAGGTGGCATTTTAACCACTGTGCCAAATGCCCACCTATTCAGTCATAGTCTTAGATACCCGTATATTTGCTTTGAAATATTACCTAAAATCAAGATCTTTCTATCTGGAATTTTTTTTCTCTGTCCTAAGCAGCCTTAAATCTGGAATCCCTAGGTTTTTGTATTGCATTTGAGAGTATTCCCTTTACGTGACTCTAACTGACCCAGCCACCGCTTTAAGCCACCTCTGCTGAGTATACGTAGCCTTCTTTTCTCTCCACAGTCCCCTTTTTGGTGACTTTTCTATTCTTCAGATTACAACAAGAGGGAGCCTGTGTCAGAGAAAATCACTGACAGAAAATGTATTTATGGAAGTCACCAATACTTTATTAACCCCTTGTAGCTTTGTCCCTAATTGGAGTATTTTTTCCAGCTGCTCAGATACAGTAAGAATTCAGGATTTTCTAATCTCTGGCTATCTCTCCCAATTTGGTAGGCTGTTTTCTGTTGCTGTGGCATCCATTCAAATAAGTTATTATTCTAACAAATATTGAATATTTACTCTGTACCAGCCACTTTGCTAATGCTATATACACCAGTGAAAAGATGCATTTCTTTTTAATTTTTAAAAATTTGCTTATTTTTCATTTTATTTAAAGGGCAGAAAGGGAAGAAGAAACAGAGATATTCAGTCCATCCATTGATTCACTACCTAAACAGCCAGGGATGGGCCAGGCCAAAGCCGAGAGCCCAGAACTCAGTGCAGGTTTCCTGTATGGATGGCAGGGACCCAAATATTTCAGTCATCATGTGCTGCCTGCCAAGGTGCACATTAGCAGGAACCTGGCCTGGAAGCAGAGGAGCCAGGCCTCGAACAAGGCACTCTGATATGGGATGTAGGAGTCCCAGTCAACATCTTAACCAAAGTGCCAAATGCCCTGCCTTCTGTTTAATTATTATGTGAAAACTCATGCTTCCCCTGAGAACAAAAGTTGTCCATACCATGAAATTCCCAGGACATGAGCCACCTCCATATTGTGGGGAAATGCCAAGCCTTTAGTCTGTTGCTGTGTGCTTAATGATAAAGTAGAAGAAACTATGCCCCAGGAAGGTTTTCAGCAAAGCAGCAAGAGACACTTCCCTCGCCAGCAGCCACAGCCGTCTTTCTGCAGAAGCGCCAAAGCATTCCGTGGTCTCCCTGAGTGTCCACTGTCCACAGGGTGATTTCTCTGTTCCAGAGCAAGCACACCATTCAGGGTAGACCCCACCAGAGTGCTGTCCTCTGGCTTCAAGTCATGATGAGGCCTGAGGAGGTGTGGCTGTGTTCCCTTGGTATGGCCATTTCAGAGACATAGACTGGAGCTTCTGAGCTGTCCTCAGATGGCCCCTACAGAAATGTTCCCCTCGTCCACAGATTGGAGCTAGCAGCTTGAGACTGCTGTAGCATCCCAGAAGCTCCGGCACTGGGGCCTACAGGCTAAAGAGGAAATCAGCAATTACTCCCATCATTGTATTAATATGTTTTGTGATTCATGCCATGAGGAAACCTATAGAGTATGGTGAAAGAGTATAAAACAAGGAGAACCAAGAGGCTCATGGCAGACCATTCTGAGCAGGGACGGCTAACTCACAGTTGTGTAGAGTGAGTAAGAGTTGCTGAAGCAAGAAGGGGCTCAGAGAGAAGAGCCTGTGCAGAGTCTGTGAGGTAAGGAAGATGTTAGGGCATTGGAGGAGCTGAGTGGAGTAATTGAGAGGAGGGGGACCTAAGACAAGATGAGAGAGATGGCCAGAGCCAGGTGACAGAGGCTTTTGCAAGTCAAGAGGAGGAATTTTGATATTATCCTCTGTGCAGTGAGATACCATTAAAGGGTTCCAGGCAAGTGACGTGGTCTGTCTTACCATTTTCCGAAAATCACCCTTGCTGCTGTCTGAGGAATGAGTTGGAGGAGGTCAAGAGTAGACATGAGAAGACCATTACAAGGCTATTCCAGAACTGTTCCACGCTAGGAAGGATAACAGCCTACATGAGTGTGAGATGGTGAGAGCAGAGAGAAATGAACCAATTTGAGATAAATCCCAATTGGCTGAACTCGTGAGGAATTCGGTGTGGTAGTGAAGAGAGGGTGGTGTCAAGGACTATTCTCGTGTTTCTGACAGGAGCAGCCAATTGGATAGTCAGTGCTGGGAGAGGAGCAGATTTGTGAACTAAGGAATACTAGAAAGGTCAGGGTTTAATGTAAGCTGTGCAATGTCTGGAGCACAGGTTATGCATTTGCGCTAGACAGAAAAATGTAGCCATCATAGGCTTGTTGGTGGTGTACCTGGAGCCAGAGCTGCAGGCAAAGAAACAAGGACTAAAACCTTCACATCTAGAGATGAGATGAACGAGATGCATCTGCACCTATTTAAGGAGGGTCGGTTTGAGGGCCTGAAGGAAGCCAGAAGAAAGCAGTGTCTTAGATACTGAAAACTAAAATTTGGGAGAAGCCTATCAGATGGCCATGGGCAGCTTTTCCAAGGCAGTCTCAGTACAGCAATGCAGGAGCCTGGCAGTGGGGGCAGATGAGAAGTCAGGCTGATGTGGCCCAGAAGCTTCAGGAAGCTTGGCTGGAGAAATATGAGAGGAGAGGAGAGAGTTTTGCTTCCAAAGATGTATATTTTCAAATACTTTATGCTGGGGAGCACTGGCTACAGCCAGCAGGAGGAAAGGGTTTGAAACAGACATGAGAGATAACTGCTGTGAGTTTGCCATGAACACTTCTCTGTGTTGTCTCTATGCTGCCATGCGTTAGCATTGATTCTGAGCCATTTGCGTCTCCATTTAGTGTTAACCCAAACAATCCAAGTGGCATAAATGTCTATGCTAATGAGACTAAGGAAGGGGCACGGGATCAGAGACAGACTTTTTCAGATCATGAATTAAGATGAGCAGTATCCCAGGTTTATGTCCAAAGCACATACCTGACTTTGCTAAAGGCTGTTTGTCCAGGACTTTAAAATGTGCTGATTGCAACAGCACTCAGCTTCTGAGCCTTCCTAAAGGAAATGACCGGGTAGTCCTCTGCTTACAGGATTAACCAGCGGGTGTAGCTGTTTTGTTTGTTTTGTTTTGTTTTGTTTTTGCCAAATACAGCATTATTTGCTTCACTACAAAGGCATTCTTTTCCTATTAGCAAAAAGGGTATTTGGCATTGATGTGCACAAGTTTTAGAGGCTCTTCCTTATAATGTGTGGACAAGAGAGATTTTTGCACGTTTAGTTTGCATTTGTGAATTTCCATCAAGGAAATGAGAGTGGACCCTGGACTTGAGCTGTTTTCGTATGGTTTAGGCATCTCACTGAAAGAAGAGCCTCACTCTGATTTTTCACATTTTCCGTGAAGCAAATAGAGAGCTGTTTACAACCGCCTTTGTCTGGCTTTGGCATTGATTTTAAATCACCTGGATTGATCATGTGGTTATGGGACCTTAAAAAATCTCACCAAACACCAAAGCCTCTAAATACAATTAGAATTGAGGGGTTTTTAATCTGCTAACATTATGTCTATAGGAGTGCATTCTAAATTATCCTTAACTTACGCTTCTTTTAAGTGGAGAAAAAAGCACCATGCTAATGTACAGTGTCTAGGGTTCTATGGATGCTCTCCAAACATGTTCAAAATGTAGTATTCAAAATGAGGAACCATCTAAAATCTTTGTCTGTCTTCAAGTGTTTCACTGCCCAGGCAGTGTCCTCAGCCAATAAGAGGAGAATATGTAAATCAGCCAGCTGTCATGTCACACACTCCTCAGTGGCAGGCCAACAACAGGACTCAGGCAAGCTGATCTCAACCAGATTTGACAAAGAGGTGGAAGGTCTAAAATTAAATAGGTCAACACAAATTCTCTAATAATAGGTAGATGTGAAGGGACAACAAGGGATCCCATAGGAAAACCTCTTTTTAAAGCTACTGATACCATCGCTTTGCATTGCAGACTTCCCGTGATTAGCAGCATCTCAGTCTAACCATCTTATTTGATAATGAAACGGTTCGTATTTTCCATTACTTTCTTGGGTTGTTCCTATGCAAGTGGTGTAATGAAGTAAATGTTCATAAAGCTATGAACTACTTTAAGAAGCCAACTTTCCTTTTTATAAAGACGGTGCTTTTTCTTTGTTGTCATGGTGACTAGATAATATAACTTCTGAAAAACGGAAGCCTGCTTTTAACTAGCTTGCTCCAACCTGCCAGTCATAAATGTAGACTTTAGAGTGGGCAATTTATACTCTCTTTCTTTCTGGGATAATAAGTTTACTTTGTAGACATCAGATTTTAATAATTTAACAGACATGCACACAGAGTAAACTCTCTGACAGTTTCCTAATAGTAAAACATAACAAAACTCAACAAAGGAAGTATTTTTTAATTTGTGTTCTTTCTCGTTGAAAAATATGTCTCTGGAATCATACTTTCGGAACATTTTTGTAGTAGAATCTTACTAAATAATAAATATTTGTTTTCCTCAATACCTGTAAATAATTGTCAGTCAATAAAACCAAAAAGAATCAAGATAGTCTTTTATCTCTTTGCTGAACAAGTAAATAACGTTCTTTAAAAATACTGTGAGGAACCAGTGCTTTGTTTCCCGATTTCTCTCATATACCATTTTGCACAGTTGCATTTTTTCTTTTTAATATTCATTTATAGGGACATATGGCAATCCTTCTATAATGTTGTGTTGAAGGAGCATTTACAGTTATTTCAAGCTTGTGCTGGGGCATATTTTATTGCTTAAAGATGTTATTCTCTTTAAAAAAAAAATAGGAAATGAACCTTAAAATGTTTTCTTCTATCCATTTTTCTTCTTCTAGAACATTTTTTTTCATGTTCAAAAAAGAGGGCTTTACATGGTAACTTAGAAATAACACGTAATGATTAACAGAATGATGGATGTGATGAATCACCTTTTCCTTGAGAAATAATAAATCAACATATTCCTGCCCATAAATTTTTACTGAAAAATGTGAAATATTAGCATCATATATTTAACAGGGTGTCAGATACAAAAAACTGTTGGCAAAATGTTGCCCTCAGAACCAGCAGAATACGTTAAAATGTTGTCTTCTCTTTTTTTTGGAAACAGTAGAAGTAATTCAAATGTAATTTACATGATCTAAAATGTATTATAGTTTTACTTCTTGTTTGTTCTTTGAATGATAAGCATAGGCATGAGAGTTAGCAAACGTTAGACCCCAAAGTTAAGAAAGGAAAGTCTCCCAATTAATAGGTTCACTCATCAAAATGTTGGTTAAACTTTAATTTTAGGATTAGAAAATGAAATACTTCAGAGGCCCACACTTGCCATTTTCATATTGAAGTAAATCTGTTCCAGCCCCTGTTTAGGTAACACCTTTCTCCTTACTCTGGTTTCGTCATTCAACGGGCTTTATATTGAATTCTGTTTGTGTTTTGGGGAAACCTGTTTGAGGGGTGAATTTGCGATTATATTGATTGCTAGTTGCCCAGCAAGTTTGCTTTATTTTCACTTTGGGGGTGTTTTTCCTGGAGTCACCACAGTGTATTGTGGGAAGTGGAGCAGGGCAGTGTCCTTCCCCGGGCTGTATTGATTTGCCCTTCAGCTGTGTGCAGTGCGGAGAGAACCGCAGGCCTTGTTGTTGATTATCTACACAATGTCTCTGGGAGCATTATTGACCCATTGCTGCTGACTGCCTGTGGCTCTTGATTTTTCACAGCGTCTCCATGACACTCATAATAAAACATACTATCTTATTGCTACTCAGCTCTGGGAGCCAACTGATTCAGCCTTAATACAGCACGATGTTTCTGGAGAGCATTATCGTGTGTGGGGTGAAGTGTTGCAGCAATTTTAGGATTCTGTCTTGTGTAGTTTGAATCACTACCTCTATAGCTACATTCCACATACAGTTATATACAATTATATCTTTATTACCTTTAAAAAAGCCAGTGCTGGTTTTGCATATATTGTCAATATGAAATTTTGCATGATTAATAGAAAATTAATTTTAAAATAGTGGGCTAGTGAGGAGAAATATTCTATATTAGTATTAGGCTTGACATGTTGCTAAAATGTTCATTTTCAAAAGTAAATTTTAAAATGTATCACAAGGACTATGCTTGGATTTGTTACAGTATTATGTATTTATTACAGTGAATAACAATTATTATTGAAGTTTCTGATTATATTTGACTAGCCTGTTTCTGGTTTGGCATGCTCAAAATATCCACCAAGATACATTTTAACTTCTGCATCGAGTTATGTGAAATCAAGTAAAACCTTTTGTAGTTACCTTGTTTTTTTTTTCTTCCATTTAAGCTATAAATAATGGAAAATGGGTTTCTTTACCATGTATGTTTTTGTTTTGTATTAGAGATTTCATTTGTCAGTATCAGATTATTTTAACTTTTATTTGCCAATCCACAAATAGCATTAATAATTCCTTTGTACTCTGAAAGTTGGTTGGTAGTGTAGTATTTCAAAAGGAGCTCAGAGATCCTGAAAAACAAGCTTTATTTTATTGGTGCAGAGAGTTTAAAATGTTCGTGTTTCTTACATATTCGTGTTTCTTAAATATTTTAATGCACTGTTCCTACTAGTACTATCCTAAAAATAATAGAGCTCAAGACAAGGACAATGATGTCAGATGATAGTATAGCAAAGGTAGGTCAAAGCAAGATCTGGAAGGTTAATATTATTGGATTTCTTTTACTGAAGTTGTTTGATGTGAACAAAAATCTAACAAACCTGTTTTCACTCAATTCAGACTTTGGAAATTACACAGAGCTACTTTCTGTTTGTTAGTATGTATTTCAGCCTCATAAATTTCCCTGAACTAGAGCCTGTTTCTAAAATGTCTGCTGCACTGCTGATCACAGTAGAGTCAGATGATCAGCAGTTCACTACTTGGAAATTATTTAAAATCTGATGATTTGTATCAGCAAGCCTGGCAATTTAAAAAAAAAAAATTGGACATTGCTTGTAAACTATCTGATTATAAAGCTACCGATAATATTTTTAACCTTTTGAAAGAACATCATGTTGGCTTGTACATTTACATGTTTTCTTATGTTACCAAATTTTAATAAGTAGGTTTTGTGTTTGAGAAGTACATAATTTTCTAAACGCATGCATTGTCAAGTATCAAACTGTTGTAAAATAAACAAATAAGTAAAGCTCTTAGCCATAGTGGGCTGCTGCTGTATGACAGATTTACACCAAATCCCAAGCACCAAAGTTGTCTCCAATTTGAATCTAGTTGTTTCTCAGCCAATTTGCATCTGGTGTGTGTCCACTGATGTAAATAGAAACCAGTGTCAGAAAAAACAGAAGAGAAGCATGCCAGTTCTCATCACTCCAAATAACCATGGCTCTCGGAAATTAGAAAATGAAGTCTCCTCCAATCCTTTTCCATGCCACGCCCAGGAAGTGTTAAGACAGGCAGGTGCTGTCACACCCCTCTAACTTTCAGGCAAAGGCCAACAGTTCAGTAACTTCTGGGAAAAATAACAGAGCACATTTGTTTGGTGCCTGTCGTTATGCAAACATTCTTTTAGGGCTGACCTTTACTTTTATGTATTTAGCACCCACAGTTACTGGGGGTTCAAATTCTGCGTTGGAGTGTCAAGGTTCAAGTTTACAATATCCACGTTCACAATCGCTTTGAGCCCCCCCCCCCGATGGTTTTTGATAGCATGAGGTTCGTGTTTCACTTAAGCCTAAATATTAGAGTGTGTCTTGGACATTCAGAACCACTTGAAAGTATACGCAAGCCTTCCTCTAACCGAGTCATAGTTATCAGGTATTGCAAAGGTTAAGCCTTATCATCTGCACCAAAAAAAAAAAAAAAAGAAAAGAAAAGAAAAAAAAAAAAAGGTGAGGTTTCATCAAAAACTTCCATCCTCACAACCTTTCGACCACAATTTGATGATTATTATTGATTATTTCACAGCCTTTCACTCACGCTCTGCCACTGTGGCCAGCCCTGATATACAGATAGGGCTGTAGTCCAGCTAAAATAAGACTCCATCTTGATAATGGACTGAGATGAGATACTGTTATTTGATAAAGATAATTGATGTTTCACAGTGAATTGGAAAGCAGCTTCAAGTGCACCGTATCTGGAGCTATATTCTGTCCACAAATATGGCAGTTGTTTGTAAAAATGGAACAAAAGAACGAAAGTTAAATATTTAGAGCACTTGGTGCTATGATTTTTCTCTTCATGTTTGATTATTTGACGGTCTACAGGGCAAAAACACAACGGAGTCGATCACATTATTTTTCATTGTAGGTTTCTGGTTACTTTGTTAGAGACTTACATGGCATGGGTGTTATTGATCAGCCCCCTTGCAGATTTAATACCTAAATCCTGTGTTTGGATTATGATGAATCACTACCACGCAAGAGCCGGGTATCTTAGGTCCAACTTAAACTTCATATTGTCATTAATGTCTTGCACATTTTATGTACTGTATGAAACACAATTTAAATTATTGATCATAAACATCATGTCTCCTGGCAAAAGCAATTCAAATAATCTGTGAATGCAGATTGGGTTTCTCCTCATTTATTATTAACAAGTTTCTCTAGAAATAACGTGTAACCCACGGTATGTGTTTGTTCATCACGCTTCGTCAGCCACCAGGTTTAAGTTGATTAAGGTATCATTCATCTTAGGTACGGTTCATCCGATTTCTTTTAGTCTTATCACCTTCGTAACCCCTAATTAAGCAATAAGGCTTGACAGGGAGTATGGTTATCATGAGATAATGACACCCCAAGTGTGTTGTGAGGCCCAAGGTTCAGCTGAGTGCTTCTAAACCTCTAGGGGTGTGATTATCTCGTGATAAACATGCCACGTTGCTGCGCATTGATATCATTGCTGCATGCAAGCACCACTCAAGTTGAGCTGAAACTGACATTCCTTGCCCTCCTCCTCACCCAATCCAAATTGTTGACTTCTTAAAATTATTGACTCAGATCTCAAAATTATAAACCGAAGTGCGAGCCCACAAGCTTTTATTTTTTGTTTAAATGGCATCAGTGGAACTTGCAAGTACATCTTTGAGAAACATACATATTTGCATTTTAAAAAGAGGGTAAGTGAGCCAGGAGGTAAAGTCCCATGGAGGCAAACACATTTATTGTTGACATTGTTTTGCAGCAGTTGAAGGTCCCCACTCCAGTGAATCATAACAAACCAGGTATTCAGACAAGCTCAGAAGAAACAGCCACGTGCTGTCATGCAAGTGGAATGTGTAATGTGTCTGTTGCTGTTTTAAAGAAAATAAAAAGAAATGGTGAAAATACTGCAGCTAGCTTTCAAATGTTTCCAGCATGACTGTAAAGCAACATTCGAAATGTTTTGTAACTATACTGTCTAATAGGGTGGCCACTGGCCACAATGAAATAGAGGAACTGAGCTTTTTATTTGATTTGATTTTTAAAAAAGATTTATTTATTTGAAAGACAGAGTTACAGAGAGAGGTAGAGTCAGAGAGAGAGAGAGAGAGGTCTTCCATCTGCTGCTTCACTCCCCTAATGACTGCAACGGCCAGAGCTGAACTGATCTGAAGCCAAGGAGCCAGGAGCTTCTTCCGGGTCTCCCACGTGTGTGCAGGGGGCCAAGGACTTGGGCCATCTTCCACTGCTTTCCCAGGCCATAGCAGAGAGCTGAATCAGAAGTGGAGCAGCTGGGACTTGAGCTGGAGCCCATATGGGATGCTGGCACTGCAGGTTGGGGCTTTAACCCGCTATGCCACAGCACTGGCCCCTGAGTTGATTTTAATGAATTTAGATTTTAGCAGCTATATATGACTAATGGCTGACACATTGGATAGCATCATTCTAAACAAAAGAAGGAAATCCTTGAGAGTTAGTTTGTCTCATACTCTTTTGGCAAGAATACTGAGAAATGAAGGATTTTATGGCTTCAAAGAATGGCATTTTCCAAGTAATTAGCCTATTTTACTTTCTTTTTATCTTTTGATGTTCAAGCAAGAATGGAAAATGTCTGTCAGTTTTACACAAATTGTAAGTTGTCCCTAGAACAACTTCTGCTCTATCTCTGATTCACATTCATTCTTTCAGAAATTCCTGTCAAATACTTAGGAATTTGATGTATGTCAAAACTATTAATCTAATTATGACATTAAAATAGTTTCTGGCAAAGTGAAAGTTTTTTTTTTCTTGAGGAAGAATTTTGGTGTCTATTTATTAGCTTACTTAGAATACTTGATCATCCCAGGTAGTTTGATTTGTCTCACAGACAGTAAATACTTCTTTCTTGATAAGAATCATAGTGCCTTGCTGGCCTTTATTCTTGGAGGTACGGTCGCCTGCCTTGAAAGGCCCCTGAATATTATTTAAACCTTGAATACTGTGTTGGTGCACCCAACCATCATCATATACATGGTCTATTTTTTTTTTATTTTAAATTAAAATATTTACCAAGCCCAGGACATAGGAAATGTACTATAAATGAGCTAACATGACATATGAAACTAATGCCCTTGTTTAAGTCATAGCAAACAATTCTTCAAACATAGGATGACTATTTTGTGGGTTATTTTGAATTTGTATTAGTTTTGTTTTTTTAGCAAGACAAGACCACCCTAGGTGGAAAGCTAAATAAAATGGCCAATATCTGAGGTTATTACAAAAAGTTCATAGGCAATGGAATTAAGAGATGAATATGCATGTATGCAAATGCATACAGACAAAGTGTCTTCAAGAACTTCATGAGGGCCAGAGTTGTGGCATAGCAGGTAAAGCAGCCGCCCATGACAGTGGCATCGTGTATGGGTGCTGATTCCTGTCCCGGCTGCTCCACTTCCTGTCCAGCTCCCTGCTAGTGGCCTGGGAAAAGCAGCAGGAGAGGGTCCAAGTGTTTGGGCTCCTGCTACCCTCTGTTTATTAAACAGAGACAGAGGGAGCCAGCACTGTGGTGTAGTAGACTAAGCCTCTGCCTGTGGTCCCAGCATCCCCTATGGGTGCTGGTTCGTGTCCTGAGTGCTCCTCTTCCAATCCAGCTCTCTGCTTATGGCCTGGGAAAGCAGAGGAGGGTGGATCACATACTTGGGCTCCTGCACCCATGTGGGGGACCCAGAAGAAGCTCCTGGCTCCTGGCTTAGGATGGGCCCAGCTCCGGCCATTGCAGCCATTTGGGGAGTAGACCAGTGGATGGAAGACTTTCTCTCTGCTCTCCCTCTCTCTGTAATTCTGCCTCTCAAATAAATAAATAAATAAATAATCTGAAGAGAGAGAGAGAGAGAGATCTTCTATCTACTGGTTTACTCCCCAAATGGCTGTAATGGCCAGGGATGGGGCAGGCCAAAGCCAGGAACCAGGAGTTTCATCCAGGTCTCCCATGTGGATGCAGGGGCCCAAAGACTTGAGCCATCTTCCTCTGCTTTCCCAAGTGCATTAGCTGGAAGCTGTATCAGAAGTGGAGCAGCCGGGACTTGAACTGATGGCCATATGGGATGCTGGCACTGCAGGTGGGCAGAAGCTTAACCTTCTGAACCTAGCACCAGCCCCTATATAAATCGTAAAAAAAAAAAAAAAAAAAAAAAAAAGAAACAACTTCATGGAAATTGCATATTGTGAGAAAACGATGCATGGATCCCAAAATATTTTTGCACCCAAAACAAATGTGTTTTTCAGTTCCATTTATGACAAACTTTTGGAAGTACTCTTGTATAAAAGCATACATTTGTGTTAAATCTGTGGCAGCAGAGGATACATGATCTGAAGACTCAGGGATTCCTCTTTGATGGTGACAGCTGTATCCCCATTCATGGTGCCCAAGCCTGCAGTAGAAACAGCTCTAGCTGAGGTCTGTGAGTGAGCAGAGTAGAAGCTGTGGCCAGTGTCCTCAAAGGGAAAGGGCCTTTCCTCCCACTGCCCACAGCAGGGAGAGAGCCTGGCTGGCTGAGCAGCAGGAGGAAGCCCCTTTGGAGATCCTGGTGCTTGTCTAGATCCTCTGCAAGAACCACCCACTGCAACACCTTGACCTTTAATTTTAAACCTTTTTTTTTTTTTTTTGACAAGAATGGGAAGTTATTTTAAAAACATGTATCCCGTAGCTCATTGTGGTTTCTAAGATTTTGTTTAACACAGTCTGGAAGAGGAAAAGAAAATGGGTCTGGATATAGCAAAATTAATTCTGACTTGGTCATTGCTAAGGCTGGGTGAAGAGTACAGAACTGCATTTTACTCTTCCATCTTCTTTGGTACATTTTCATATTTTCCATAATGGTATTAAGGTGTCTTTTTTTTGACAGGCAGAGTGGATAGTGAGAGAGAGAGACAGAGAGAAAGGTCTTCCTTTGCCACTGGTTCACCCTCCAATGGCCGCCGCGGCCGGCGCGCTGCAGCCAGCACACCGCGCTCATCCGATGGCAGGAGCCAGGTGCCAGGTGCTTTTCCTGGTCTCCCATGGGGTGCAGGGCCCAAGCACTTGGGCCATCCTCCACTGCACTCCCGGGCCACAGCAGAGAGCTGGCCTGGAAGAGGGGCAACTGGGACAGAATCTGGCGCCCCGACTGGGACTAGAACCCAGTGTGCCGGCGCCGCAAGGTGGAGGATTAGCCTATTGAGCTGTGGCACCGGCAAGGTGTCATGTTAATGGAAATATTAGCATCACTGCTACTACTTCTGAGGAAGAAAGATTTACTTATGACCTCATTGTCCTGCATTAGCTGCCCACCTGTTTCTACAGCCTCCTCGCTCACAAGGCTGTAAATTCGGTGCTAGCTTCACCCCTTCCTAAACCCAGCAGTCACTGGATCACCAGTACAACAGTCTACATGGTTGACTGCTGGACAGATTCCCATCCAGCTCAATACTCATTAGGCCTGGGCACTCACTTCCTGTTCTGCTGAAATCAGGACCCACACTTTTCTCAGCTTTCAGCAAAACAAGAGACAATCACACCACCTCTCATCTACTACCCTAACCATCCTTCTTTGATTTTTAAACCATGGGGAGGAAACTGGTTCAGTGAGATCTGGATTAATCTTGAGAGAGGTGAGAGACCATGGTGAACTAGAGAGCGCCAGCCCCACTGAGGTTTGGGGGAAGAAAACTGCCAGAATGTTAGATGGTACGTGAGCCAAGCAGAGCAGGTTTGGGAACCACACTGGGCTTGCGGGCAGGCGCTGGATGTGGAGAGCAACCTGAGTGTCGACAGGGTGAGTGAGCAAGGAAAAAGCATCTGCCTGCTGAATTCGCAGGATCTCACACCCTTATTTGAAATGTGGCTTATTGGCAGCAGCCCAAGATTTTATTTAAAATGTGAATACAGTACCCTGCTTTAAAATGTTATTCCAGGGCCTGCGCCACGGCTCACTAAGCTAATCCTCTGCCTGCGGCGCTGGCACCCCGGGTTCCAGTCCCGGTTGGGCCACCGGATTCTGTCCCAGTTGCTCCTCTTCCAGTCCAGCTCTCTGCTGTGGCCAGGGAGTGCAGTGGAGGATGGCCCAGGTCCTTGGGCCCTGCATCCGCAAGAGAGACCAGGGGAAGGCGTCTGGCTCCTGGCTTTGGATCAGTGCAGCGCACTGGGTGCAAGGCGCCGGCCATAGCAGCCACTTGCGGGGGTGAACCAACGGAAAAAAGGAAGACCTTTCTCTCTCTCTCTCTCTCTCTCTCTCTCTCTCTCTCTCTCACTCTCTACCTCTGCCTGTCAAAAAAAAAAAAAAAATGTTATTCCAGAGATCTCTGAGAACAAACTGTTAGTGGGGAGAGAGGATCCAGCTTTTCCAGTTTAGTTTTTCATCATGAGTGCATGTATAATTTAATAAAATGTTCACACTCCTCATGCCTTTCAATATATATTAATATTTTTACAAGTATATTTTTCTTGATTTTTAGTGTTCTCCATTTCTACTCCTAATTAATCATATTAATCAATTAAAATTGAAAACATGAGGCCTGCTCAGTGTAAAGTAACCTCAAGCCCATGCTGTTTAATTTGATAAAGCACTCATAATGAAAAAGAATAATTCAGCTAATCAAATAACAACTTCCTTTTTCCTTGCCTATCTTGATTAAGACAGCTGGCCTTTTGTAATCGCTCCTTCAGCCTAAGAATCCATTCTATCTAGATATGTTAGTGGCAAAATGGATTAATGTGGATGTTTTAGAGCCAGGAAGTGGGTGGTTGCCTGCCTTCTTTGGAATAAGCAGCAGTAATCAGCAACTCAGCATTTTGTGAATTAAAGTCTGTCTGTGGAAAGGAACGATAGGGTATTTTTATAGAGGTTTAGTTGTCTATGGGGAATATTTCTTAACAAACCAAGGTGTTTCAAAACAATAGAACTAGCATCAAGACAAATATGAACTACTTGAGGCCTTTGCTCATAATTTATTCCCCCAAAAGTGAAATTCTCATATGCAGTTTTAAAATTGAAGTTAAAGCTTGAATTTTATCTAAAAGTAGAAATAATACATTTTCAAAGTATTTGCACATATTCATAGGGTTTTTTTTTTAAGATTTATTTTATTTTGAAAGAGTTATAGAGGCAGAGGGGGAAAGACAGACAAAAAGATCTTCCATCCACTGGTTCACTCCCCAGCAACAGCAGACTGGTGCCCATATAGGATGCCAGCACCTCAGGCAGTGGCTTAACCCTCTACACCACAACGCTGGTCTCAAGCATCCTCACAGGTAATCCTAAAGAAGCCTTAGGTCTTCATTAACAGTATAGATTAAAAGTGTCAGGTTAGGGTCTGGCATTATGGTGTAGTGGGTAAAGCCGCCACCTACAACACTGGCAGCCCACAGTGGTGTTGCTTCATCTCCCAGCTGCTCCACTTCAGATCCAGTTCCCTGCTAATGCACCTGGGAAAGCAGCAGAAGATGGCTCAAGTCCTTGAACCCCTGCACCATGTGAGAAACCTGGATGAAGCTCCTAGTTTCAGCCTGGTCCTGCCCTGGCCATTGCAGTCATTTGGGGAGTGAACAAGCCATTGGAAGATTCTCTCTCTCTCTTTCTCCTTCTTACCTGTAACTCTGATTTTTAAATAATTAAATACATTTTTAACAAGAAAAGTTTCAGGTTAGTTCCACATCATCAGACCACATATGTTGCTAATGGAGAACTATTCCAAGTAACAGGTAGCGATTACTTGGGAAAACAATGTAATATGGTTCACATGTTGTCTGGTGGAGGCTTGGTAGACCAGACTTTCCCTTGCTACATTGCTTTCCCCAACCCTGTCTTGTGAACTCTCAGAGCCAATGTGACTCATCTCACATATTCCACTGATCTGGAAATTAAAGAGTAGGATGAGCAAGAGAACCTGTTGTGTCCGTTTGGTAAGATTGTCATGAAGAGATGTTAGTCACAAGCTCTTCATTTGGCACTTGAATGAGAGAAGCAGTTAAGTCATTTGTTTAATGTTACATCAGCTACCACTCTCTTGTCCTTCCTACGAGCTTAACTGCAAGCTAGAGCTGATGTTATGGCACGCAGGTTAAGCTGCTGTTTGTAACACCAGTATCCCATATCAGAGTGCCAGTTTGAGTCTGCTACTCTGCTTCCAATTCAGTTCCCTGCTGATGCCCCTGAAAAGGCAGCAGAAGATGGCCCGAGGAATTGGGCATCTACCACCCACTTGGGAGACCCAGTTGGAGTTCCTGGCTCCTCCTGGCTTTGCCCTGGCCGAGTCCTGGCTGTTGGGGAGTACATCAGTAGATGGTATGTGCCTGTGTATGTGTCTCCCTCACTCTCCACCACTCTGCCTTTCAAATAAATAAATACACATTTTTCAAAACTGCAAGCTAACTCACTACTATAACGGTCTAATATTTTTTGAAATTATATACATTCAAAAGTCAAAGCTGCATTTGTAGTAATATTGCTCATAGTTGGCTATAGATCTGTTTTTACATATGTGACAAGCAATTTGAATGCAATAAAGTAATTTGGAGGGAAAAAGGAGATACTTGGTAGACTAATAAACTGACCTCCCAAGAAGGAAAGTAGAAAAACCTCTTGGATTATTTTGGAAATCCTCTGGTTGTTTAGATATCCATCCAATACTTTAAGAAATTATATCTGATAGCAAGAATTTGGAATTCACAAAACCAGTTTTTCTCAAGTTTCTCCCCAATATGTAAGGTCGTATCACAAAACAATTTGGCATATGGATGCCAAGGTTGACAAAGTAATCAATTTAATATTTTTCTTTTCTTTTGGAATGAAGCCATTTGCTATAATGAGATGAGACTGCCTGGAAAAATAGTAAAGTTGCTGACCACTCTCTTAAGCCACATCATCCAGGGCTGTGATTTTAAATTTTTATTATCGTAAAAAGCGTGACGTCGTGTCTAGGGGAAAGGCTCTTAAAAAATTGAATTTGTATCAAAAGAAATGCAGAAATGTATCTAATTTACCTCTGTCTCCCTGGATAGGCCTTTTCAGCTTTTAACTCTGTAAATGCTCCATTTTAAGTGTGTTAGCAAAGCACTTTTGTTCAGGCTGTCAGAGGCGCTGCTGTCTGGGGAAGATGGTGCAGTGTGGGGGCTGTGTGTTTTCCTGTTCACACTAATTTATAGGAAACCCTTTCACAGGAATGTTGTTTTCCTGTAAAGTGATCAGTCATCTCCCGGGATGATCTTCAGATTACTGGATACATATTTGGCAGGAATCAGGCAGATAAATTGCTGTCAGTCAAGTGTAAGGCAAGTGCTTGGGGAGACAGACTCCGCCTTGCTAATATCTCACTTGTTTCATACTGTTGTTGATTAGGATGGAGCAAGTATGACTACCCAGCAGGTACTGTTTAAAGGGACACTCTCACTGCACTCTGCATGTGTCATGTATGTTTGCTCTGTGAAGTAAGTGGGAATCCTTGGAAACTCATTAGTGTTATGCATTTCTGCATCCCTTCTTTTTCAACTGATCTGTAATTGTTAAATTTTTACTTATTTATTCATTTATTTTATTAACTTTGAGAGACAGACAGAAACTCCATCTACTGATATACTCCCAAAAAGCCCACAGTGGTCAGGACTGGGCTAGGCTGAAGCCATTTTCTGGGAATTTGGTTTGAGTCTTCCACATGGTTGGCAGTTACTCAATTACTTGATTCATCTCCTGCTGCCTCCTAGGGTTCACATTAGCAAGCATCTGGAATGAGGAGCCAGAATCCAGAATCAAACCCAGGCACTCTGATATGGGATGCAGGAACCTAATCCATGTCTAACCTCTTGGCCAAATGTTCACCTGTATTCTGTTAATTTTTGATGTTTCATCCTCTCCTCTCCTCTCCTCTCCTCTCCTCTCCTCTGTCCTCCTCTCCCCTCCTCTCCTCTCCTCTCCTCTCTTCTCCTCTCCTCTCCTCTCCTCTGTCCTCTGTCCTCCCCTCCCATCCTCTCCCCTCCCCTCCGTTTCATTCCTAAAATTTTGCCTTAATAATGAGTTATAAACTCTGAAGACCCTTAAGTATGATTACACTTGGAAGAACATAATTTAGTAGGCTGTGCTTTTAAAAAAAATAAGTAGCAGGTTTTTAGCATCCTATATTGATAGACTATCCCTGAGCCATAGCTCATAGTGATCATTATAGGGGGAAAGCCCACTTACATTTTACTGCAGTACTTATTCAATCTTCAAAATCCTATAATAGCACAGGCCCCTCTTTCTTCTAGCATCCAGAGTTCCAGGCTTCAGGATGGTAAGAGGAGATTTTACCAAGTTCGTCATATGTTAGACCATGATAAATTTTGAGGAGTTGGCTGGTAGTTTATTAATCAATTGAACAAATATTTGAGAAGCAATGGTGCATTTCTCAGATGAATTAAAGTCTAAAAGTATTAGGATTTAAATTGCTAAAACGGTTTAGTTTTTTTAGCTACTCCTCAAATATTTGGTGTATTGAAATAATTTAAACTAGAATATGAGAGACAAAAATTTCTTTTTGAAGGCTGGCAGAGTGGGCCAAGCTGACACCAGCATCCCATATGAGCACTTGTTTGTGTCCCAGCTACTCCACTTCCAATGCAGCTCCCTGTTGATGGCCTGGGAAATAAGCAGAGGATGGCCCAACTGCTTAGGTCCCTGCTACCCATGTGGGAAACCTAGAAAAAGCTCCTACATCCTGGCTCTTGGCCTGATCTAGTTCCAGCCATTGTGGCCATTTGGGCAGTGAACTAGTGGTTGGAAGATCTCTCCTTCGCTCTCTCTTTCTAACTCTGCCTTCCAAATAAATACATAAATCTTAAAAAAATAAAAACAGCTTTTGAAATCTGTGTGTTTGGATCCTGGTATAAACAAAGGATATTGAATTCTAAAGGGGACGATGATGCTTTTATTATCTACCTGTAATTACAGGATAAATGAAGACAGAGAAGACCTAGAGAGAACTGTTCTTGATAAAATCACCTACCTGCATTCAGCGGATAGGTACCTCTTCAAAATAGTTATTCTGTGGTACTGACTGGCAAAAACAAATTGAAGGCTATAAAGTCTACATTTTTTGGAAGTATTACAGAATGTATAGCATCTATTCTTTAGGGAGAAAAATCTGAGAGCCAGAACTACATACTACAGGCACTAGATCCATAGTATACTAAAAAGTCTATTCCAAGCATAGCTCCCTCTGTCTGCAGTCAGCACCACTGGGATTATTTGAAATCACAACTTGCTTCTAAGTCATGGCCATACTTGTCTGTTTCTGAACCGTGCCTAGTTCTTCCTGAACTCACAAATCTGTGCTGCTTTCATACTCTTCCTCCAGTCATTCAACCCAAACTCTTAAAACAGTTTTTTATACTAAAAAATGTCACCTAGTTCTTTTCACTTGACCATTCTTGAGAACTACCAGAACCCAATTGGAAGCTCCCAGTTTCTGTTGTTCCTCCCATTCCTTCCTGCTGTTTGTACCCACTTCCCAGATTGTTATTGAGCTTGCTACAATGTGTGTACCTGTTCACATATTCTTTTCCCAAGGCATTGTCATGGAAATAGAATTGAGTCCAAAGAAGAAAAGCTGTTTTATTCATTGACCATACATTTAGAGACAGCTTTACAGAGTGGGCAGGTGGAATTAATGCACATTTGGTAGGTGGTCCACTTGCTGCTTTTGAGGCTTAATGATTTCAAGTTAAAGAACATTGCAACAGTGTGAAATCATTGCCAAAGGGAGTGGAGCATGAGCATAGCCCATTTTTTAAAGTGAGTCCAGAAATATTTAGTGAGATGCTCTCTATGATTGCTTCCCACCCACATTCATTACCCATGTATTAAATATTTTCTATAACACAAATTCATTGAGAATCTATCTCTGCCTCTAAGGAGCTGGTTGCCAAGCATCTACTCTTCACACAAAGGCTGCCGGGGCTGAGCCTGTTCTCTTCCTCCTCTTCCTCCTCCTCCTCCCCCTTCTCTTCCTCATCCTGGAATATAAACAAAAGTTAGATTCTATATAAACCATAATCATTTACACATATAGTTATAAATATAAGAGATAAGGGCTTCTCAGATGCTGGGGCCTTGAAAGCAGCTTTTTTTTTATAGATCATAAATTTCTGGAAACATTCAAAAATTAAATTTTCAGACAGAAAATTAAAATGCTATTATGACCAAATTTATCAGATTGGATTCCTTAATCTGGCAATGTAAGATCTGAAGTAATTTTATTAAATAGCTGCAACCAAGAAAATATAAAGTAGGAAACAAATAAAACCAGACTTGTTGGCAGATTAGGGAGCCAGGTAGCATTAGATGATGCTGTGGTCAACTTCGTGTTTTCCCTCAAGCTTTGAGGCTATTGGTCTAATAGTGGGGAGAACCTCCCAGGGTTAGAAATGCCTAGGACTGTTAGGAAGGGCTAAGGAGGCTGCCTGTTTCTTCTTCTCAGTACAAAATGGGGCTTCAAATCAGGCCTTCAGACAGCAACAGGGCATTCTCTAGCTCCCTGGCTACAAATATTCCTTATTCTTTTTAGTCTGCAATGGCCATGTAGGCATTTAAACTCAAGGTTTTCTATACTATTTTTCCAGAAAAATAGAAAAGCACATGAGATGTTCTATAAATTTGTCCTGCAAATATCCTAAAAAAGAAAAAAAGTGGGATCTTTTCCAAACTTAATATAGAAAGAATAACATTTCTTAACCAGAAACAGTGTCATATGAGTTTAATTTAAGTTAAAGTTGCAGACCTTAAATCTTTAATTTCCTGAGCATTTTACAAGATGCTGTGAACTTGCATCAGAAATCTGAAAAAAAAAAAATGAAATTTAAAACAAACCTAGATAAACAATGAATTGTTCAGAGGAAAGGAAGCAATTACTTTTCAGAAACAACATATCTCCTTCTCCATGGTCCCTGGCAGAGTGTTTTCAAGTATGATTTGATCAATATTCTCACAGTAGTGGCAGATATAGGAAAAGAATAAATGTTTATCACACTTGTAAACATCCGAGGCAAAGCTGAAGTGTTTGCTGAAAAGACAACATCCGCTCTTGAATTTTCCCCGTGGGTCAGATCTGGGGTGCATTTACAGTAAGTTTTGTAATAATTGGGTATTAATGACCAAAACCGGAAGTTAAACTGACAATACATTTGTATTACAAACATGTGTGTTGTTTCTGGGCAAGGTAAAGTAAGGAGCTGTGCTGACGTGTGCAAAGGGTGTTTTTTTGAGGACAGATCCTGCAGATCTTGGCAACCAAAGGGAGGTAGGAAGAGTTGCTTTTAGAGTTTCTTAATAAACAAACTTAACCAGGCCTTCAAAAATCATCCTACTCTTTGTGAAAATATTTCTTACTTAATCCATCTTGAGACTTTTTTTTTGACACTTGGATTTATCTCCAGATTCAGAAGAAAGATGAATAAAGTACTTAGATCATAAGCAGATGAACTCACAGCTGCTAGGATGTGAAATGTGTATAGCCAGAGCTAAAAGAATTGGAGAAGGTAATCAGCCTTCCTCATCTTCAATTTCTTTGTTCTTTTATTTGATCATGCGTCCCCCTAATTAAATAATAGATGTATGTGTATCTGTGTTTTAAAACTTACCTTCCTCCTGATTCCAGTCTTAGGGAAGCCATTTTTCCTGATAATCTTTACAGGAAGGAAGAAGAGCAGGGAAGACATCCGCTTGTCATCTTGGTGTTGCTTTCCCTATATTCTGCAGAAGACCAAACAAAGGAGTAAGGACAATCAGGTGTACATTTGAGCATCAGGAATTTTGAAACCTGGAAGTTGAGTGGCAAGGTCATTTCTTACAAGAAGTTTGGTAGCAAAAAAGCCTCCAAGTGTTAGCAGTGAAGACTTGGGCTCCCTGGATCCTGTGGACCTGTCAGAGACTGGGTGTGTACTGCAGTCTCGTGGGGGCTCTGCTTATTCCTCAGGACTCTCAATCGCCACCAGGGCACCAAGGGTCAGCTGTTGTCATCTCTCCACTCCAACATGGGACTGTGACTGTAGACAGAATGGAGGGGTTTTTTGTATGTTTTAGCTAATAAAATTGGATTGGAGTAGACCCTCTTGAAACATGCAAATGGAGACTTACTTTATGTGAGATAAAATGGTTTCGGGGAATATAGTAGTATTCTGTCAGCACACTTGAAACCAATGGCCCTAGCAGCTTTGAATTAATATTTTAACTTCTTGACTATGTGATTTTATAGCACCTCTCACAATTCTGTTAAGGAATGATGAGTTGAAGAGGTCCAATCAGTGAATTCATCATCAAATGAGGCAATAACTGAAAATCTTTGCAAACTACCATTATACAAAAGCCAGTCACTAAAAAACAAAATATACTAAATAGTATACATGGAAACTCATCTTTGTTTTCCAAGGAATAGTATTTTTGATAGATTTTAATGTGATTTAAACAGCCATTTACATAAAAGAAATAAATGAGAGTATTGTTTGTAACATGAAAATATTTTTACCAATTTAGAAATACTGAATATTTGAGAAATTATAGATCTTATTCTTGATTCTTCCAAGGTCTTGATAAAACGACAGAGCACATAACAGCTGAGCAAAGTAAGCTTTCAGCAACGATTTCCCAACTACCAGTATGAATAATGTGTTGTAAAAAGGTACAACGTAGCTCATGGTTTGTAGTGTCTGGAGATGTTCTCTGCTTGAAGAATTCAGAGTTATGAGGCTGTTTATAGGGCTTTTTATTGTTTTTTTAAAAAAGATTTATTTATTTTATTTGAAAGGCAGAGTTGCAGAGAGAGAATTCTTCCATTTCCTGGGTCACTCCCCAAATGGCCACAATGGCCAAAGCTGGGCTGATCCGAAGCCAGGAGCCAGGAGCTTCCTCCAGGTCTCCCACACAGGTTCAGAGACCCAACGGCTTGGGCCTTCCTCTACTGCTTTTCCAAGCCATAGGAGAGAGCTGGATTGGAAGTGGAGCAGTCCGGTCTTGAACCGGTGCCCAAGTGGGATGCCGGCACGCCAGAGAGTGGCTTTACCTGCTACGCCATAGCATTAGACTCTGTTCATAGGGTTTTATATTTAAAAATATAATTTGAAGAGGTTTACAGAGAATGTTAGTGAAACAAAATCCTGATGATATAATCCTTTACTTTAATGTAAGATTTCATGGCCTATGACAGTGGAATGTTCTTCTGTATTCTACATAATCTACCTGCTTTCTCTGTATCATGTATTGGAAGAAACTTGGTAAGGAATTTAGGATTTGGGGGAATGTTTTTGAGTACTGAAATAGAGAAAAGTTAAATTTGTTGGATGAGTAGAGATACAAGTATTAGAGATAAGTATTTTAGGTACAAATAGATACTAGGAAGTAACATATATGAAGAGGTGATAATGGATTATGTGTTAAATTCAGTTGTCCAGAGAGTTCCATAGAACTCTTTTAAGCCATTTGTTCTGAGGTTACTAAAATAATGGGAAAGGGATGCAAACATTCATTTCAACCTTCCTGTATGGGGTCAGCCTCTATATTAGTCAGGGGCATCCAAGTCCTTGAAAGATATCTAGCAAAAAGGGTTCAGAAAAAGAAATAGCGTTCAGAAAAATGATGTAGACCAGAGGGGAGAAAACTTACCGTGGAAAGATTTTTTCCGTGTTGACAGCTAAGAAGAGATAGAGACACATTATGGTAGAAACAATCAAGGACAAATAACCAAGACTAATGAGAATGTAAGTCTCTTGCACTGTCGTCTCACACAACAGATTCAACATCAGCGGGGCAGGGGAGCGATGGCAAGAGAAATCAAAAACCACAGTTAACCAGCGAGCCAGGGCTGAAGCAAGACTGCCAGAAACCTTTCCAAAAGAAGGGACCACCCCATCGCCTGGCCACCATGAACCTCTCTCCGTCCCCTTGCCAAAATTCCCTCTACTTCACTCGCACTGGGGACAGAGTTCACTCTGGCAGATTCTTGTATCTGGACTTGGAAATGTGCCACAGGTGGCTGGCGAGACAATTCTGACAGCATTTCCTATGCCTGGGAGCACTCTGGAAATGGAGAATTGGGATGTACGAAATATTTACAGAGTCATACATTAGGAGATGTGGTAATGGAAACATTTATGGAGCATGATCAGTAAACTAGAATCCTGATAATATCATCCTTTCCTTTATAAAATAGTTTTAGAGAGATTTATTAGTATTTGTATTTCATTAACTAGAATTACATTCAATTTTTAAAAGCCTGTCATAAGTCAGAATTAATTCCAGTAGCTAAGGATAGGAAAAGGCTTAATGAATAGTAAATACTCTTATATTTTTCATATCTAGTTTCACTGATCCTGTATAATTTAATTTCCTATTTTTCTTAATAAAGAAGGTGACAATTAAGGATGGAGCAATTTTTTTTTATTCTTGCATTGAATATTATTTTTGTTTTCTATGCCCCTTTGCCGGGTATTGCTTTAATTAACTTTACTACGATCTATAGACAGATTTACTTCTTCTACTGGGCCCTAATCATTTTGTGTTTTAGTGGTTTGGTAATCTTCTCTTTGGAAGAGGAGTAGCGGATCAAAAATTGGTAAACTCAAGCAGCACTTGCATAAGTGTTTTGCTGTCTACTCACAAGTCTGCCGTGGAGAAGAGAGCTCTTTTAGAACTACTCTGTGACACATATGTAACATATGTGATTTTATTATTTGCTTATAGCTTGATTGACTTTCTGAAAAATGTTCCGGAGCTTTCTTCATGCAAAAGCTTGTCAGTTCCAGCACTGTGCTGTTTATTAAACACAGATCTTAATAAATTCCAGGTATATAATCTTTAATGTGTAGAAGTTTATCTTTGTAGATTCTGAAATTTTAAAAATACTTTTTTAAAATCTTTTACCTTTTGCGTTGAATGTTAAGTTATTAGTAGAAAATAAAA
Organism: Sylvilagus floridanus; assembly: GCA_949820135.1. Lineage (NCBI taxonomy): Eukaryota > Metazoa > Chordata > Mammalia > Lagomorpha > Leporidae > Sylvilagus > Sylvilagus floridanus. Next base: position 105,685,751 of record OX463226.1, read on the forward strand.
GATGTAAATTTGGGTTTCAGGCTGAAAAATGTTAAAAAGGTAGTCATACTTTAGACAAGCAATCCTGAATCAGCCAGTATTTGTAACTTGAGCAAAATGTATAGCTCATATTGGACAGGAAGAAATGTGATTTTTGGCATATGCAGACCTGTTAGCGTGATGATCAGATGTTCAAGGGAGAAAACACTTCCTGCTGACTCTGGGAAAGGCGCTCTCACTGAGAACGGTGGACTGGCCGCGGTTCCCCAGGGGCCACCTGGCCGCTCTCTCCTTGAGACCTGGTGGAAAACTGCAAAGTGCGTAGTGGGGAACAGGCTCAGCCCGGTGCTCTGAAGAACCAGCCTTTGCGCATCCATTTTGCAGTGCTTCCAGACAGTCGGCAGCAAGAGCAGCTGATAACTCACTGTTTCCTATTGTATTTGCCTTTTGCACATACATAGGTGTGACTGCATTGATGAAGTATAAAGTACGTGTAATGAACTCGTTGGTTGTAGGCCCACAGTTTAGTGCGATAGCAAATGTATACAGTCATGTCACCACCACCACAATGAGGATAAGAACACATCATCCCCACCCCCAGAGGTGTCCCTCTGACAATCACTGGTCTTTCTGGCAGAGTGGTCTTGCCTTACTTAGGATTTTTTTTTTTTAAGATTTATTTTATTTATTTGAAAGACAGAGTTACAGAGAGAGGTAGAAACACAGAGAGAGGACTTCCATCCGCTGGGTCACTCCCCAGATGACCACAATGGCCGGAGCTGCGCTGATCCGAAGCCAGGAGCCAGGAGCTTGCTCTGGGTTTCCCATGTGGGTGCAGGGGCCCTAGGACCTAGGCCATCTTCTGCTGCTATCCCAGGCCATAGCAGAGAGCTGGATCAGAAGAGGAGCAGCCAGGACTAGAACCGGCTCCCATATGGGATGCTGGCACTTTAGGCCAGGGCATTAACCTGCTGTACCACAGCGCCAGCCCCGCCTTACTTAGGGTTTTATGTGCAATCATGCAGGATATAATTTTTGTGTCTGGCTTATTTCACTTAACACCACATTTATGTTCATCCACCTAACCAGGGGTGGGAGATCTTTTTTCTGCCAAGGGGCTTTAAATATTTATAATATCATTCATAGACTGTACAAAATTTTCAACTTAAAAATTAGCCTGCTATATATTTATTGAATTTCGAGTCCTACCTGGGCAGGGCCAGACCACATGATTTCACCAACCTTATATTCCCCAACTAGTAGCTATTAGTAAACTTAGATACAGGGGCTGGCGCTGTGGCATGGAAAGTTAAGCTGCCTCCTGCGACAGCAGCTTCCCATATGGGTGCCAGTTGAAATCTCAGCTGCTTCACTTTCAGTCCAGCTCTCTGCTAATGCACCTGGTAAAGCAGCAGAGGGTGGTTCAAGAGCTTGGACCCCTGCACCCATGTGGGAGACCTGAAAGAAGCTCCTGGCTCCTGGCTTCAGCTTGGCCCAGCCTTTCAAATAAATAAAATGAACATTACAGCCTTTCAAATAAATAAAATGAACCTTAAAATTTTTTTTCTAGATATAGAATCCAAATATGAATCCTAACTAGAAAACTACCCATCTGCACTAGAATAAAAAAAAAAAAATGTTTAGCCCTGTTAAATAAAGAAGAAATCACGGCCGGCGCCACGGCTCACTAGGCTAACCCTCCGCCTTGTTGCGCCGGCACACCGGGTTCTAGTCCCGGTCGGGGCACCATATTCTGTCCCAGTTGCCCCGCTTCCTGTCCAGCTCTCTGCTGTGGCCCGGGAGTGCAGTGGAGGATGGCCCAAGTGCTTGGGCCCTGCACCCCATGGGAGACCAGGAGAAGCACCTGGCTCCTGCCTTCGGATCAGCGCGGTGCACCGGCTGCGGCACGCTGGCCGCAGCGGCCATTGGAGGGTGAACCAGTGGCAAAGGAAGACCTTTCTCTCTGTCTCTCTCTCTCTGTCCACTCTGCCTGTCAAAAAAAAAAAAAAAAAAAAAAAAAAGAAGAAGAAGAAGAACTCAACCCAGCAACCCAGCAACCATTATTGGAATAGTCATTATTTTTGGAATTTATTTCTACACCTCATCACTGTTCTTTAGGGTTTTCATTCTCTTTATTTTTCCTCTCCTAAAGTGCTTCCTCTCCTTAAGGTGCTTTTAAAATTAAAAGTAAAAATTTTGTTTTCAACATTTTGGGATAATTTCAGTTCTTATAATAATGGGCTGTGCCCTGAGGTATCTGAAACCAGGACTAGAAATTGCTGGGTTAGAAAGTCCTTATTATGAAAAAATTAAGCACAATGGAAACCTCTATCTGAGTATGCTGTAATTTCCTTTATAGATACAAGCATATTTCTACTATAATTAAATTATATAAATAAATGTACCTATCTTTGTGTCCTAGAAAATGTAAACTATGCATTGAGACTATCGTAAACACAGTAGGACTGAACTTAGTTCTTCCCATAGCCAGACTTCCCCTGTGTACTTTTCATTAAACTATCCAACACCATTTTCTACACTGTGTCTCTAAATTGAGTGTTTATATCCTACACCGCAAATGACTTAATTAGAAGAACAGACTGAATAAGATACAAGTGGTCATTTTATAAGCCAAAAATATTCTTTCTGACTATGCAAATGAAATAGACTAAGAAGGTGAGATAACTTGTTGCCAATCTCATTCAGTCAAATACTTTTTAGAATATATAATCCTGCCTTTTACAAACACCTGTAAAATGGTTCTGTAACACTTGAATGGCTGCAGCTGTCATCTCGTTTTTTTCTGGATTAAGTTTGGTCAAGAAAGAAGCTGCCTCATTTTCTGGTTGTCATTTGCCCAGGAAGTAAAAGCAAATTGTAATGAGGGGACACAGCAGGAGAGCCTGCTGACCAATGAGAGGCCTATATTGACTGGCGCCCGGCATGCCGGCTCAGTGATAAATGTATTTTTATATGCTGCTGTTCAAGGTCATTCACTGCTGTCCTTGAGTTTGCAGCCATCAAAAGTCACGCAGTTCCCATTCTGAACGGTTCTAATAATCAGTGCAAAGACGCCTTCCTAAAAAAGCCAGCCACTAATTTTATAATTTATGTAAATTAAGCCTCTTCCCATTTTTGCTGAGCTTTTATCTTGCTATTGTTGAAAACTGATGAGAAATCAAAGGAAGTAAATTGATGAGACATTTGTGAGGTACGTTGGTGTAGATTTATTGTAGCCTTCACAAAGCTGAACTTGGACATGGACAAACTTCAGTCATTTGTCTTCGCTGTTTAGTGGTTCTTCAATGTTTAAAACTTTTAAAGGACCTTTATAACCTAAGAATTCCTGTTTCATTTTAAGATTTTTACTATAGGTGTGGAATCGTTTATACTGAAAATATAGAAAAGGATGTTTTGCTTTTTGGTGTTGCCCAAATCAAAAGGAAATGTTTTCACTAACCTTTTTTAATATGTTAGTTAACACATAGTAGCAATTATTCAGAGACTGAGTTATTTGCCATTCTTAATTCAAGACTTATCTTTTATACTTATTAATTTTATACTTATCTAAGTATAAATAATCAGAATGGTGTTTTTTTTTATTTTCTTTAAAACCACTGTAAATAGCAAAATGTTTAAGTGTTATCTAATACTAAGAAATTGTATTTTAAAAAATAAATTATGTATAAAATGGCATGGTTTGTATCACACACACACAAACCACATCTTTGGGTATTTTTTTGGGTGCTATCATTGTCAAGTGTCAGAGTCCTTCTCACAACCTGTATTAGCAGTTAGTACAGGCTCGTTGGAAATCACAAGGCCCTTCCTGATCTGTCTGCAGCTTAATTTGCCTTCTACACCTATCTCTCTGCACTCTGTCCCTTGCACCATAAACCCCAACTATCCTGGAGAGTTTTTAGTTTTTTTGGAAAAGTTGTGCTTTCTGTTTTTCTCTGGATATATTAACCCTCTGCCTGAAATCCTCTTTCAGTCTTGCCATCCCCTAACTGCACCCCAGTACATAGACACCTCACCCCGTCCACCCCAGATAATCATTCATACTCACAGAATCTCTCATTTTTCCTATCTGGCCTTTACAGTAATCTCAATTTAATTTCTACCCTCGGATGTGTGTATAGGGGAAGGAAGATTAGTGTTTCCCTGAATTTAGCTTAGAAACTTGGGAGAATACAGTATCTTGGGGTTCAAGACAGGTAATCTCATCCTTTTCTCTGATATGCCACACAGACTCCCAGTTCCCACATATCTGCCCCCCATTTATCTGGACATGTTAGAAGTTTCTGGTGTCTGACTTGGACCTTGAAAATGCTTTTCCTCATAGAAACTATTATAAATAGTGCTTAGCAGATTGAACTGACTCTATAAATTCTCAAACATTAAGAATTCTATAGGCTTTTGGAAACTGGCCTAGAAATCTAGCTACTATTTATAGTATTGATTCTTTGGATAAATGTGTTCAGAGTTTCAAACAACTGAATTCCGAACTAACTATGGGATGCATGCTTACATAGAAACATGGTAACAGAGTGCATGTACAGTGTTGCTGGTGTGTGATTATTTTAAAATTGTGTATAGAATGGTATCAAGTGGCACAGTAAATTTACCAAGCTACACATAGAAGGATTTCTTATTTTTAAAGTATTTAAAGTAAAGCTGTCATCATTTCCTCCTGAAAGAACTCTCCCCTTTAAAAGGATAATGCCTTTTATTGTTTTTACAAAACGTGTTGGTTGTTTTCATCATTTCTAAGCTATAAAAATGTGTTACATAATGTTTCTATTCTTTGGGTGGAACATACACTTACATATGATGTTACATGTACTGTTCAGTGTTAGAATTTTGACTTCTCAAATGATCTGACAACTGTGAGTCTTGTATCAGAACAAATAGAAAGAAATTATTTAAAAACAGCAAAAAGAAATATACAGTTTTTCATACTAGAAACAACTAATACTCTTTACAATTTCAAAGACAAGCTAATGGGATGTCTGGAAGGGTATATGCCAGGGGTTTGTGGTGGTTCTTCTAAGTGATGGGATGTGATGAGGAGGAGTAGCTGGAGAATGCGTTCAGGTTTATTGTAGGTACTTAAAAAAAGTGTTGAGATTTTGAAGTTTTTAGTTTCTTTTTTGTGTTTTCCCCTGTAGTTTTCAAAGAAAAATCTGAAATAAAAATCATGCTTCTACTTTTGCTCACATCAAGTTCGTATGTACAGTCTATTAAAACGTCCAGAAATGTATCCAAACTGCCTTCTTTATATACTTAGTCCCAAAAGGAAAACATTATATGTTCTAGAAATCTTTTGGCTGAGTTTTATATATTTTGTCTCAAAAGTGAATAAAATTAACATACATAGTATTGAAGTAAGTCTCAGCCTCTATAGTAAGGTATGGAATGTTCTTTTAAGACACATCTGTGGCTTACATACATGACAGCAGTTATAAACAGACTACTAACGAAGTGCATTCTGTTTCATAAACCAAAAACTCAGGGTCCATGCCAGCTTGAAAACAACCTAAGTCCAATGTCAAAAGCACTTTGCTTCCCTTAAGGATTGTAGTCATTTGGATAGCTCATTAGCGGAAGAAAGGGCAACAAGTGGGCTAGTGTTTTATTGATTTCACCTTGTATTACCAAAACATTTTTCATTGACAAATATTAATTGCTTATTAAGTGCTAAAGAGTTTGATGTTCCAAATATTGAATTTTGTAATGAATTGGCCTTTTATATTTGCTTATCATTAGGCAACATGATCACATTAAAGATACAAAGACTTAAGCCAACATATCTCCCACTGTAAGAAGATCAGATATTGCACCAGAGTTTAATCTCAATGATAAGATATTTAATTCACTGGAATGTGAATTCTGGTGAATTCTCTTCGAGTCAACCTGTAGGAAATGCTTGTTTAAATATGAATTGTGTAGCAATAATTAGTAGTAAAGTATCCAGTGCATCTTGCATTGATTCTGGTTATGAGTCCAATGAATCACTAAAATTTATATCAGAGCAAGATTGGTAAATGTGATTATTAGTATAGGTTTTTATAAATCATTAACTTGATTAAAATAGTCTTCCTTCTATTTTGGAGAAAGATCCACATATCAAAGTAAGAAACCAAGTACTTAGGTAGATGTGTATTCATGAGTTAAAATATTAACAAACTTTAAGGCAATTTTGTTACTAATTACAGTGATTCATCATAAAAAGTCTCTACTTAAGTTATTTGTATAGGACCAGGGTTTGTGGCATAGTGGGTTAAACTGCTGCCTGCGATACCAGCTCTGGTTCAAGTCCTGGCTGCTCTGCTTCCCATCCAGCTCCCTGCTAATATGCATCAGAAAGCTTCAGAAGATGGCCCAAATGCTTGTGCCCCTGCACCCACATGGGAGACCCGAAAGAAGCGCCTGGCTCCTGGCCATTGTGGCAATTTGGGGAGGGAACCAATTGATGAAAGATCTATTTGCCTCTCTGTCTCTACTTCTCTAGAACTCTGCTTTGAAATAAATAAATGTCTTTTTTTTAAAGAGTGATTTGTACATTGGGAACAATTTCAGTCTTTATTTAAACATAAAAATATTAGTGGCTGGCATTTGACACTACTTGAGATGTTTGCATACCATGTCAGAAGGCTAGGGTTCAAGTCCTAACTTCACTTCCCATTCCAGCTTCCTGTTAATGCCCACCCTAGGAGGCACCAAGTGATGATTCAAGTACTTGAGTCCTTGCCATCCATGCAGGAGACCTGGATTGAGTTTCCAGCTCCCAGCTGCAGCTGGCCCAGCTCTGGCTGTTGTGGGGATCTGGGTAGTGAACCAGCAAATGGAAGATCTTTCTCTCTCTTTCAAATAAAATGAAAATAAATAAATTAAAATTTTAATAATAAACATTCTTAAAATAAAAAATATATAATCAGCTAAAAACAGATTTCAAATCTACGATTTGGTTTCTAGACCCAGCTCTGTTCTGCCCACCCGACACTGTTAGTGTCCCTTGTCATTTTATGTCCTCCTTTTCATCTTTTCGCTCTGTCTGCTCTTTCTGGATTCTCTCAACCACTTAGGTCTGGTCCTTCAACAGATATTCCCGGAGCAAGTTCTGTATCTCAGGAACAGTGCTGGGTGCAAGAGTTCATGCCTGTAATATCTATTAATATCTATGTGCTAATGACTCCCAAATCTGTCTTTCTTCTTTGCATCGGCCTGTTCAGGAGCTCATATTTATCTTTCTAACTCTCTGACATCATTCTGGCATCCTGCTTGACTCCTCTCCCTTAATTTCTCCATGTCCCAAACTAAACTCATTGTTTCCCCTAACAATTCCCTCTTCCGCACAGAACACCCTCCTACCACAATATCGTCTTCCTTTGTGCCTGTCCAACCAGCTTCCAGCATCACCACCTACCCAGCTTGGGGGTTAGAGGTCATTCATGCTGTACCTGGTTCCTCATTCAACTCCTCACTTATCTATTATATTTACTTCCCAGCCAGTCCTTTTTTCTACTTTCTCCTCTATGCTCTGATAAAAAAATTAATGACTGATCTGACCAGTCTCCTATTTATAAACTTTAGAAAACTCTCTATTGACTATATATTAAGTCCAAATAACAGCACAAAGAAAGCTGTGTATAGCCTGGCCATAGCTGCCTTGTTGCCTCATTTCCAAGCCTGTTCCCCCAACTCCCTGTGCCTGCTGGCACTTCCTCAGGCAAAGTGACACCGAAATGCACCCTGCTCACATATTCACTCTGCACATGGTGGCCTAGACTTGGCCATCTGCTTCTATGGGCTTGCACTTCTGTCCTTCTGTCCATCTTTGTTTATCCTTTAACACTCACTTCAGATAGCACCTCTCTGTACCTTATCCTGACATCTACTCACCAGTGTGTCTATGGCACCGTGTTCATGTTTCTGCTGTGCCATTGATTACACCATACAGTGGTTGCTTGTGTCAGCCTGTCCATCTGCCCTCTTCTGTTCACCGACAGCACTCATGGCTCATCTTTGAACTCTCATGTTAAGTACAGGGCCAGAGCTCTCTGTAAACATTTCTAGCTGCATTTGTCCTAAAAATATTTAATCCCATAAGGAAGCTAGGTAGACCTTATCCTTATATACAAATAATCAAATGTGAAAATGTAATCCATTTGTAAAACCAGCAAAGACAAATGTTAATCCCCTGGATAATGTGAGATCCTCTAAGAATAAGCCAGGAACTGACAAATAACTTCAGTGTTATTCTGTCACAGAAATTGCTCTGGAATATTTCTAAATGCAGTTGCTATGTGAAAAAAATACTTATAATATTGTATTGCTTATGAGAATTACTATTGTAATGTCAAGAAAAATTTGGATGTCACATCAAAGCCAGGAGAGTAGTTTTATATCTTTATAACTTGGTATTTCTTAATAAAAGAAATCAACTTCGTAATACAGAACAGCATGTTCCAGACTAATCTGATTTTGTGTTTTAGTAAAGTGGAGAGGTATAATGAACTACACATCCACATGTAAAATTCCCAAGCCTGTATTGTGTATTAGTGGATATTCACTGTCATTCCCCCAAATAATCTTGCTCTAGTAAATATAGAGACATTGGTTACTATATGTCTAAGTGTAGATTTTACAATTTTATGGGCTACCTTAATTTCCTTTATTTTTATTTATTTATTTTTTTTTACAGGCAGAGTGGACAGTGAGAGAGAGAGACAGAGAGAAAGGTCTTCCTTTTGCCGTTGGTTCACCCTCCAATGGCCGCCGCGGCTGGCGCGCTGCGGCTGGCGCACCGCGCTCATCCGATGGCAGGAGCCAGGAGCCAGGTGCTTTTCCTGGTCTCCCCATGGGGTGCAGGGCCCAAGCACCTGGGCCATCCTCCACTGCACTCCCGGGCCACAGCAGAGGGCTGGCCTGGAAGAGGGGCAACCGGGACAGAATCCGGCGCCCCGACCGGGACTAGAACCCGGTGTGCCGGCGCCGCAAGGCGGAGGATTAGCCTGTTGAGCCACGGCGCCGGCCTTAATTTCCTTTAATACTTTTAAGTCATTTCTCTTGGGGGATGGTAAAAATGTTAAATTATTTTGAAATGTGTTTTTGAAAAATACAAATTCTGTAGCCTCAGTGCATTCTACATGTCAATTTTGTTTCACTTGGCAGTAGGCCAAGCAAGAGAAGTGATGAGATATGAGGTAACATGTGTAAGAGTCCCTGTCCGATGCCAACCACCTTCTGTTGACCTTAACCCAAATCAGAACCCACAAAAATGCTGAGGCTGTCACGGTGGATGTTTACTTAGGGATGTGGTTAATGCAGATGTGTGTCTACAGAAGCCCAGCCATGCAAGGACCTGCATTGGTTTGAGAGGGAACAACAATGAACGAGACAGTTCTGCTAGGAAGACCCCGCAAGTGTGAGCGGTAGAGATTCGCTCCTGCAGCACAGCTTTGCCTTCAGCAATACTAATTCCTGTCTTCTTTGAATTACATGGCCAGTTTCTGTTAGTCCATTTTCATGGGAAGTTTTGACGGCTTAACAAGAGGATTTTCAGTCGGAAAATCCAGAAACACAACTTTGCATATTTTAAGATTTCTAGCATGTGTTTGAATAGATTTATGTGAGAATTGCCAAGTGAAAAAAATAGCTTTTAGGTCTGCCTAAATCTGTGTGTGTGAGGGGGCCAGTAAGTGGACCATTTTCTGTGACTTTGTAAGCATTTGCAAGTTGTATTTCCATAAGTGTTTCGTGGCCGGCGCCGTGGCTCAACAGGCTAATCCTCCGCCTTGCGGCGCCGGCACACCGGGTTCTAGTCCCGGTCGGGGCACCGGATTCTGTCCCGGTTGCCCCTCTTCCAGGCCAGCCCTCTGCTGTGGCCCAGGAGTGCAGTGGAGGATGGCCCAGGTGCTTGGGCCCTGCACCCCATGGGGAGACCAGGAAAAGCACCTGGCTCCTGGCTCCTGCCATCGGACGAGCGCGGTGCGCCGGCCGCAGCGCGCCGACCGCGGCGGCCATTGGAGGGTGAACCAACGGCAAAAAGGAAGACCTTTCTCTCTGTCTCTCTCTCTCACTGTCCACTCTGCCTGTAAAAAAAAAAAAAAAAAAAAAAAAAAAGTGTTTCGTAAGTATTTCATTTCTGCAGTGTGAATGTTTGATATTTAATTCACTTTTGTATTTCAAACTGAACCACATTAATTAAATCACATTAGCATTCAATGTTTGAGTATCAGTGAATAATCTTTATATGTGGTTCTATAATTATATTTTAAAATGTTGAATTTATATATGACTAAACAATATATTTTGAGTCATATCTTTAACTAGAATTCTTTTATGTTATTGCTGAGTTGCAGAATATCACAATACAAATACACTTTTAATCTTATTATCCAACAATTGATGATAATTATATTGTATAATAACTAGGAAAATAGTGATATTTAGAATTTGGGGCAAACTTAATTTTCAAAGTATGTTCTATAAAATTGACATGCAAAGGAGGAAAATCAGTTTTGTATAGTTTAACTGAATATTTTATATTTACTTCATCCTGAAGTTATGTGATTTCACAAGGCAGAGAGAGCTGTGTGTGTATGTGTGTGTGCACTCGGCTTCTGATTTTCTGCAACAAGACGACGAGGAAGAAGAGCTTAGATTTTAGTGGATGGATGAATATCTAATTAGTGGAAACTTTTCTTTGAATCTGAAAATTGTTCATTTCATGGAAGGGAAGAAACTTCTTAAACCAGTAGATAATTTTTCAGAGGTTGTTGTTACAATATTTTAAGATTGGGCCGGCGCCGTGGCTCAACAGGCTAATCCTCCGCCTTGCGGCGCCGGCACACCGGGTTCTAGTCCCGGTCAGGGCACCGGATTCTGTCCCGGTTGCCCCTCTTCCAGGCCAGCCCTCTGCTGTGGCCCAGGAGTGCAGTGGAGGATGGCCCAGGTGCTTGGGCCCTGCACCCCACGGGGAGACCAGGAAAAGCACCTGGCACCTGGCTCCTGCCATCGGAGGAGCGCGGTGCGCCGGCCGCAGCGCGTCGACCGCGGCGGCCATTGGAGGGTGAACCAACGGCAAAGGAAGACCTTTCTCTCTGTCTCTCTCTCTCACTGTCCACTCTGCCTGTAAAAAAAAAAAAAAAAAAAAAAAAAAAAAAAACAATATTTTAAGATTGGTAAACAATATTGACTTAAATGCTCTCTATTTGTTCATTCAAAGACCTTCCTTTTAAAATTTAATTTTGAGGGGCAGGCACGTGGTACAGTAGTTACCACAGGAACACCTGAATCCAGTACTGGAATGCCTGATTTCAGACCTCACTCTTATGCTTCAGATCCAGATTCCTGCTAATGTCTACCCTGGGAGGTAGCAGGTAGTGGCTCAAATGCTTTGGTCCTTACTGCCCACATGGAAGACTAGACTCAGAATAGACTGAGTTCCCGGCTCCTGGCTTTGGCCTGACTCAACCCTGGCTGTTGCAGGCGTTTGAGAAGTGAACCAGTAGATTGAAGATCTCTCGCTCTCACTCTCGCTCTCACTCTCACTCTATTTCCCTTCTCTCTCTCTCTTTCCCCAAAATAAAAAAGAAAGTAAATTTTTAAAAATTAATTTTAATAATTTATAGTTGATTATAGTGACCTTATCATAAAAATTTGAAATAATGCCTAAATTACAGCAGTGTAATGGTGTTGAGCATTTATGTTGATTATCACTATTCCTAAATAAGGGTGTTATGTGTATGTATGTATGTGTGTATATTGTGAGTATATACATGTTGGTATACAAATCCTTACAGAAGAAAACAAAATTTAAGATTTATTTATTTATTTATTTGAGAAAGAGAATACTTTTCCATCGCTGGTTCATTCCCCACATGGCTGCAACTGGCTGGGATTGGGCCAGGCCAAACCCAGGAACCTGGAACTCCATCTTGGTCTCCCATGTGAGCAGCAGGGGCCCAGGCACTTGTGCCATCCTCCTCTGCTTTACCTGGGCGCATTAGCAGGGAGTGAGTCAGAAGTGGAGCAACTGGAACAGGCACTCATACGTTATAATTGTTTAATCCAAAGTACTGCAATGCCAGCCCTAGAAGAGTTTTGTTTTTTAACTATTGCTGTGTCATAAGGATTATCAATATGTAGGTATTGAAAAGCTCTTTTAATTATTCAGTGTCAGTTATTTCACCCCCCCAAATGATATATAAGGATATTTTGGTAGCAGAAATGAGCAATAAACACTGTAGCTATTTTAAAGGAATAGAATCTGTTTCCTTGAGCAGTTACATCTTAAAATAAAACCTAAAGTAGTTTACTTTATTATATTTATCCTTAAATCTACTTTCCATTAAGATGTTAAAATCATACCAAATCTACTTGTTTTTCCCTCTGAATGTATATTCTTTTCAGTTAAGCAGTGATTAAAAAAATAAAAACTCAATTCATTGAAAAGTTCTACCTTGTCCTGGGTTGGAAAATGTCATAACATGTTGACTCTGAAATGTAAGAATTGACATAATGTGAATACAAAGCCCCACATCAGCCTTCCATCAAGAAAAGAAATTATAAACAGCCCATTTTCAACCCTGTGATTTCTGTTCAGCATCACTGTTCAACTGTCAAAGCTACGAGTGTGCGTATGGAAGGTAGCACCACCAAAAAGAAAAGCCAGCTCTCTTCTGTACCAGAGTTTTAGAATTATGTCTACCATGTGTTGATACCTAAGACAGCCAGGCTCCTGACTTTATAATTATCCTTATCCTACGAAGGGCTGATTTATGTTGCTCCTGGGTATCATTGCCTCTTTGGGGCACAAACAAGCCAATGGGAGGGTGAAAACCTTCAGGCACTGGAGACCAGAAAGGAAGCTGCTGATGAGAGAGATGGAGTCATCTTCCCCTGCTGGCCTAAGACTGGGGAAGCTGACGTAGGCCCTTTCTCCTTCCCAGCCAGGGAAGATCAGGGCCACTCTGCTTTGGGAAGTTTAACTTCCTGGAACCGGGTCAAGGAACATTTTTTCTTCTCTTCCTACCACTGTTGCAGTGGGCTAGGGAACTCTGTCTCTGCCTGCACAGGTGGATAACTGGTAAGGTGCATGGACTCTGGAGAATGTGGCTAGGCAGTGCTGACTGTCACTGCTCCTCACAGCAAAGGCAGGGCAAGGAGGTTGCAGTGGACCAGGACAACACCAGGATGTGAAGGGAGGTTGAGCCCCCATTCCAGGGATTGTCCCTGGGTGTGGGAGCCACCAGCTCATGAAGCTTCCTGGGAATGGTTCAGGGTTGCAGGGCAGGGCTGACTGTTACCTATCCAGGACAATGAGTCCCCTAGGTCAGTGGATTCCTGCAAACTCTTGTTCCCTGCTGGAAGTGCCTGGGTTGACTGTGCAGTGTGTGAACACCACCAGACAAGTCTTCAGCAGCAGCAAGGGAAGGCCTCTTCAAAATGTGTGTACATCCCGTACCTAAGTGCCAGTCCCGTGAAAGTCACCTCTGAACACAGGCTGTTTGTTTCACCTAGTATTCTGTGAGGCAGCAGGGCCTTGGAGCCAGACTGCCCAGATTCTAACCAAAACGGGTTACTCCATCTCCTTGTGCTTCAGTTTCTTTATCTGTCAAGTGGGGGATAATAGCCTACTTATCTCATAGGGTTGATTTGAATGCAGTAGTAAGTTTATGGAGAAGTGCTTATAACATATCTGGCCCATATGCTTTTCAGAAGTTTCCTTCTGATTAGGCTTTTGGGAGTCCCTGCAATGCCTAGCACAAGAATGTATTTGTGTGTGCTTTTCAGTATACAATTTTAAAATAGATTTGAATAGTGAAAAGAGCTGTTTTGTAGTTGACCTCTGCCAAATCCATTTTTGTTAGAAACTGTTAAGTTATTTGGTGTGTTATTTGTATCGATGCCCACAATGATGGAACAGAAACTAGCCTCTTTCGTCACCTAGGTGATAGGTGCAAGTGTTGAGACTTGGTAAATTGGAGAAGTAGACAGAATGAAATACAAGCCAGAAGTGTATAGGAGTATGTGTTTAATGAGAATAAACACCAAAATGCAAAATGTATACTGATGTCTTTGGGGAAGTGCAATAGAAGATTGAGAGCAGGGACTGGTAATCTGTTTATCATACTCAAGCACACCCGAGACTCAGCTTCCATATCCCGGTGTCCTAGAGATGCCCAGAAGCACTTTTTTGTTTTGTTTTTGTTTTTAAGGTTTACTTATTTATCTGAAAGACAGAGTTACCGAGGCAGAGAGGGAGAGGTCCTCCATCTGCTGGTTCACTCCCCAGTTGGCCACAACAGCCAGAGCTGGGCCAATCCGAAGCCTGGAGCCAGGAGCTTCTTCCCGGTCTCCAACACAGGTGCAAGGGCCTAGGTGCTTGGGCCATCTTCTACTGCTTTCCCAGGCCATAGCAGAGAGCGGGATTGGAAGTGGAGCAGCTGAGACTTGAACCGGCACCCATATGGCATGTGGCAGCTTTACCCGCTATGCCATAGTGCTGGCTCCCCAGAAACACTTTGAATGTCACCAATCCGCAGGCCAAGAACTTCACCACCTTTTCCTTTTCAAAGAGTTCCAGTAGATTTACTTCTAGCAGTAACTGTTAGCCATGATTTCATTATCTGGTAAAATAAACATTATGCTGACCTGCCCATGTGGTGTTATTAGAAACTGTAATGACATACATTTCCAATCCAGTACTTAGCCCACTTCGAAATCCCACCTTTTGAGATGTGCTTGAAGAAGATGACTTTTAAGATACCATCCAATTCTAAGATGTCATGACTCGAAAACTTTAAGGAGTTTAAGGAAAAACCACCTACCTTATTAAAAAGATGGAAAATAAGACTTGAAAGGTTATAGTCACTGGGATTTTTTTTTTAACCTTGAAGATTAAAATAAAAAGCAAAAAGGGACAAGTTGCTCCAATAATCCTCAAGTCCATAAAAGGTTGTCACACTAAGATCGGCGGCCAGCTGTTCCCCATCTCTGCTGGGAACAGTCAGAGGAAGCTGAAACTGTAGCATTTTGGATTTAGATTTGATATAAGGAAAAATTTCCTGACAGCACACATTGTTAAACGCTGAAAAGGGTTCTCCAGGGAGGTTTTGGGTCTTCTCTGGAGAGATTTGAAAACAGAATAGATTTTCGTCTGTTGGACCTGCTTTGAGGCAACCCTGTCCACATGCAGAAAAGAGCGAGTGACCTTTTGGCGTTCTTGGCAGCATCATGTGGTCTGAAGAGCTCATGCACAAAAAGGCTCGAGAAGGCTTAGTTCATAGTGATAATTAAACTTTACTTGAGCCTTCTAATCGGCCACAGATGAGATTATCTATTTTTTAATGGTGTTATTATCTGCCCAAATTATTTCTTGAGTCTACAATTTGTTTCCTTAAGCAGATAAACCTAAAATCTCTAATAAAATTTTCACCAATTGGTTGCCCAGGAGAAAAGAAAACAGGAGTTTTTTTTTTTTTTCTTTAAAGGTAATTAATTCTTAACTTGTGAACTCTTTAGAAATTTCTCTTTTTTGATGAGCCTTTCCCTGCCTAACAAATGCAGCTGTCAGTCAGGAGGATATCTTTGTCTTCCCTCTGCCTTGAGCAGCTCCCTCCCTGCCAGCCAGCCATGAAATGCCTGGTCCTGTGTATGAGGATGTCAGAAAGGCTCACAGAGCAGACCCTAGCCTACCCTCCTTCTCTGCCTTTCTGTCTTTGGCTGCCGCGCATGGCTTAGTGCTACAGATGCAGAGGCGAGACCCTTTGCATTGTGGGTGGCCATCAGTGGGAGCAGTACTAGGAGAATGTAGGTGTGTGTAAATCCGGGCTGTGGCCTCTCCTTTTCAGTGTTCCACCCTCCCTTCCTTGGCACTCACTTTCCTGAACGTCTGGCCCATCTCCAACCTATTTCCTGCTCCCAGACACAGACAGACACTTCGTTCAAGCTTGCCCTAAACTCAGGGTGTCCACCATGCTTGAACCTCATGAAAGCATGCTTGTCCTGTTTGCCCTCTGCTAAAACATAGTCTAGGGCAAGGCCTCTACTGAAACCACGTTTGGGTTTTGACATGTTTCTGAGGTCATGTGCAGCCACCTGGGGCCATAGTTTTGATTAGCAGATCTTTCAAGCACCCTTCAAATTACAGCTGTCTGACTTAATCTGGAGTCAACCATGCTATTCTCCTGGAGGACCCACAGCCCAGGCACCTCGTACTGTTTCACCCCTGCAGACTGTGTGCCCCTAAGGATTCAGTCTGTGCTGCTTTCTTGGCTCCGTTTGTTTTAGTAAGTGTTGTACAAAACACACGGGTCTATTGTGAGGGCACTGAGGATAGCAGAATTGTACCTACCTGCAGAAATCTTTTTTTTTTTTCACAATTTGTTAAAATTCAGAAAATGCTTTAATGGCTGGTGTCTTTGTCTTTCCATTCCCCCTTTTTAGAAAATGATGAGAACTACAAATAAATGTACAATGTTCTCTTTAATCCTGTCCAGCCTCTAAAGTGGGTGTCCTAGAGTCCTGCTTTTTAGTTTCTGTCTCAGACATGTCATCTGGAAGCAGAACATCAACAACTCCCAAAAGAAACAGACCATGCAGAGAGCAGTTTTAAAGAGATTGTCCTAGACAGTTGTGGCTTCTGTTGACACTGACCAAACCATTTTCGAAATTCTAGTCTCTGCTGCCTCCTCTTTACAACAGGGTTAATTCTATTTCTTTGCAGAGGCCGTTGAAAGTGTCTGTTAAAAACCATTGAGTAGGTCTAAGTATCGTTCATTATTAATCCTACCTTTCAGTTCCTCTTCTTTCATAAGAAATGGGGGTGGGGGATCCTTAACAGTTCAGCACTCTGTATTGTTGTAGCACTTCCTGAATTAGATTAATTTCTTTCTATTCCATTTCAGTCCTTTCAGGACAGCAATTTCTTTGACTAAAAATATAGTAAGACACGATACTCATGCACATGTAAAGTGTGGGCCAAACTTCATTTTATTTTTTTCCCAGAAACCTTTTATTTAAGGTATACAGACTTCATGTATTTCATACATATGACTTTAGGAACACAGTGATTCTTCTCACCGTACCTGCACTCCCACCCTCTTCCTCCTCCCTCTCCTATTCCCATTCTTATTTCTTTATTAAGATCTATTTTCAATTAACTTTATACACATAAGATTAAATGTATACTAAGTAAAGAGTTCAAGAAGTAGTATGAAAAAAAAACTATTCCTCAGCAGTCAAAACAAGGGCTGTTTAAAGTCATCACATCTCAAATTGTCAATTTCACTTTTATAGGTTGCCTTTTAGGTACTCTATTACCATAGATCAGGAATAACATATGGTGTTTGTCCTTTGGGGACTGGCTTATTTCACTAAGTGTGATGTTTTCCAGTGTCATCCATTTTGTTGAAAATGACAAGATTTCTTTCTTTCTTTCTCTCTCTCTCTCTCTCTCTCTCTTTCTTTATTTTCTCCTGTGTAATAGTCCATGGTATACATATCCCATAATTTCTTTATCCAGTCTTCAGTTGATGGGCATTGGGGTTGATTCCATATCTTAGCTGTTTTGAATTGAGCTGCAATAAACATAGGGGTACAGATAACTCTTTCATGTGTTGATTTCATTTCCCTTGGATAAATTCCCAGAAGTAGGATGGCTGGGTAATATAGTAGATCTATATTCAGATTTCTGAGGTATACTGTCTTCCATAGTGGCTGTACCAGTTTATGTTCTCACCAGCAGTGGATTAGAGTACCTTTTCCCCATGTCCTCACCAAGAATATCTGTTGTTTATTGATTTCTGTATGTAAGCCATTCTAACAGGGGTGAGTTAAAACAACATTGTGGTTTTGATTTGCATTTCCCTGATGGCTAGTGATCCTGAGAATTTTTTCATGTGTCTGCTGGCCATTTGGATTTCTTCTTTTGGAAAATGTCTGTTTCAATCCTTTGCCCGTTTCTTAACTGGGTTGTTTGTTTTGTTGCTGTTGAGTACGTTGAGCTCTTTATATATTCTAGTTATTAATCCTTTGTCAGTTGAATAGTTTGCAAATAATTTCTCTCATTCTGTAGGTTGTCACTTCACTTTGCTGAGTATTTTTTTTTTTTTTTGCAGTACAGAAACTTCTCAATTTGATATAATCTCATTTGTCAATTTTGGCTTTGCCTATGTCAATATCTTGCAGGGTTTCCCTATTGTTCTCTAATAATTTGAAGGTATGAGGTCATAGATTTAGGTGAGCAGATTTTTGTGTAAGGTGTAAGGCAGGGGTCTTGCTTCATACTTCTACAAATGGAGATCCAGTTTCCCAGCACCATTTGTTGAAGAGACAGACTTTGCTCCAGGGATTCATTCCAGCTCCTTTGTCAAAATTAGTTGGTTGTAGATGTGTGGGTTGATTTCTGGAGTTTTTTCTGTTCTGTTCCATTGGTCTATACAACTGTTTTTGTACTGGTACCAAGCTGTTTTGATTATAACTGACTTGTGGTATGTCTTGAAATCTGGTATTGTGATGCCTCTGACTTTTTTTTTTTTTTGTATAAGATTGCATTAGTTATTTGGGGTCTACTATGTTTTCATATGAATTTCAGCATTTTTTTTCTATATGTGAGAAGAATGTCCTTGGCATTTTGATTGGTATCACATGGAACTATAAATTGTTTTTGGTAGTATGGACATTTTGATGATATTGATTCTTCCAATCCATGAGCATGGAAGATATTTCCATTTTTTGTGTCTTCTATTTTTTATTTAATGTTTTATAATTCTTATCATACAGATCTTTGATGTCCCTGGTTAAATTTATTCCAAGATATTTTATTTTTTTGTAGCTATTGTGGATGGGATTGATTTTAGACGTTCTTTCTCAGATGTGACATTGTATGTACATACAAAGACTGTTGATTTTTGTGTGTTGATTTTATATCCTACTACTTTACCAAACTCTTTTATCAGTTCCAATAGTCTCTTAATGGAATCTTTTGGATTCCATATATATATATATTATATATATATATATATATATATATATATATATATATAATCATTATATCTGCAAATAGGGATTGTTTGCCTTCCTTCTTCCCAATTTGTATCCCTTTGATTTCTTTTTCTTACCTAATGGCTCTGACCAATACTTCCAGGAGTATATTGAATAGCAGTGGTGACAGTAGGCATCCTTGTCTGGTTCCAAATTTCAGTGGGAATGCTTCCAACTTTTCCTCATTCAATAGGATTCTGGCCATGGGTTTATCATCAATTGCCTTGAATGGGTTGAGGAATGTTCCTTCTATGCCCAGTTTGATTAGAGTTTTCATCATGAAAGGGTGTTGTATTTTATCAAATGCTTTCTCTGCATCTATTGAGATAATCATAGTGTTTTTGTACTTCAGTTTGTTAATGTGGTGTATCACATTGATTGATACAGGAATGTTGAACCACCCCTACATCTCAGGGATAAATCCCACTTGATCCAGGTGAATGATCTTTCTGATGTGTTGTTGGATTCAATTGACTAGTATTTTGATCAGGATTTTTGTGTATATGTTCATCAGGGAAATTGGTCTGTAGTTCTCTTTCTCTGTTGTATATTTTTCAGGATTAAGAATTAAAGTGATGCTGGCTTCATAAAAGTAGTTTGGGAGGATTACCTCCCTTTCAATTGTTTTGAATAGCTTGAGAAGAATTGGAGTTACTTCTAATTTAAATGTCTGGTAGAATTCAGCAGTGAAGCCATCTGGTCCTGGGCTTTTCTTTGCTGGGAGGGTCTTTATTACTGATTCAATTTCCATCTTGTGTTATTTGTTTAGGTTTTCTATGTCTTTATAGCTCAGTTTAAGAAGGTTGTATGTGTCTAGGAATCTATCCATTTCTTCTAGGTTTAACGATCTGTTGGCTACTCCTTTCCTTTTTCATCTCTAATTTTATTGATTTGGCTCTTTTCACTCTTTCGAGGGGGAGGGGTCAGTTGGACCAATGGTGTGTCAATTTTGTTTATTTTTTCAAAAAACCAGCTCTTCATTTCTCTGATATTTTCTGATGTATTTTGTTGTTTTTGTTTCAATTTTATTTTTTCTCTAATTTTAATTATTTCTTTTCTACGACTAACTTGGGGTTTGGTTTGCTGTTTTTTCTAGGTCCTTGAAATACATTGATAGCTCATTTATTTGGTGCCTTTCCAATTTCTTCATGTAGGCACCCTTTCAGCTCCTTATGCTGTATCTTATAAGTTTTGATATGTTGTATTGTTATCTTCACTTGTTTCCAGAAATTTTTTTTCTTTAGTGACCCTCTGTTCATACAGGAGCATGCTGTTCAGTCTCTATATGTTTGCATATGTTCTAGAGATTGTTGAGTTGTTTATATCCAGCTTCATTCCACTGTGGTCAGTTGTTGGTGAGGTGTGTTTCTTGTAGGCAGCAAATAGATAGGTTTTGTTTTTTTAATCCTTTCAGCCAGTCTTTATCTTTTAATTGGATAATTGAGACCATTTACATTTAAAGTGACTATTGATAAGCTACAACTTAGTGCTGTCATTTTTCCATAAACATTCCTATTGTTTATTTTGAATCTCCTTTTTACTTTCACTGGGAGATTTTCTGACTTCACCTTCTTTCATAGTGATGACCGTGTTTCTGTGTTTCTGTATGTAGTACATCCTTAACCATCTTTTGTAAGGCTGGATGAGTAGTGACAAATTCTTTGATTTTCTATTTCTATGGAAAGTCTTTATTTCACCTTCATCTGTAAATGAGAGCTTTACAGAGTACAGTATTCTGGGTTGACAGTTTTTTTCTCTTAAGTCTTGAAATATATGTCACCATTCTCTCCTAGCCTGTAGGGTTTCTGATGAGAAATTAACAGTGAGTCTAATTGTAGATTTTCTGAAAAGAATCTGGCATTTTTCTTGTGCACATTTTAGAATCTTTTATTATTCTTTTATTATTTGTTTGTTTTTGTTTTTTCCTAACCTTTGCTGTATGTTTCACTGTGGAGAGTTTGACTACAATGTGTTATGGTGATGATCTTTTCTGGTCATGTCTATTAAGAGTTCTATGTGCTTCCTGTACTTGGACATCCCTTTCTTTCTCCAAATTAGGTAAATTTTTTGGAATTATTTCACTAAAAAGGCCTTCTAATCCATTCTCTCTTTCCACACCTTCAGGAACTCCTAAGACCAGCATGTTGGGTCATTTGATAGTGTCCCATAAGTCTCTAATACTGTTTTATAGTTTTCTAATTTCTTCTTCTTCTTTTTTTTTTTTTTTTTTGGTCTGACTAAAATTTCCAGAAGTTTTTCTTCTAATTTGGATATTCTTACTTCTGTCTCACCAGGGCCATTGTTAAGGCTTTCCACCATATTTTTTTTTATCTAATCTATTGAATTCTCATTTCCAGTATTTCATTTTAAAATTTATTTCACTTTAAAATCTCAATTTCATAGGAAAATTATTCATTTTGTCATGTATGGATTTCTTTAATTTGTGAATTTGCTTCTGATTACTTCTAAGTAATCCTACAATCATTTTTTTTTTAATTCTGTTCCCAGCATTTCTTCAATCTCTTCATCTTCACATTCTAGTATTGAAGTGTTGTGTTTCTTTGGGGGTGTCAAGTTGTCTTCCGTATTCCTGTTCCTTGAATTGCTATATTTATTTTTAGTTATTTGTGGAGACACTTTTTGTTTGTTTGTTTGTTTGTTTTTTGTTTTTTCTTGTGATGGCTTTTATTTTTGGACTATGCCTTAATGGCTTAGTGGAGTGTCTGCTCTTTCAGTGAATACCCAGAGGCATGTGCTGAATGTGGCCAGGGAGTTCTGTTCAGTGCTCCAGGGTGAGGGGAGTGTCCAAGGTGACAGCTAAGTTGGACATGTTAAATGTCTCTCTCTCTCTCTCTCTCTCTCTCTTTTTTAATCAGGGGGAGGTTTGATCAGCTCTGTTGGCATAGTCTCATGCTCATCCCTTCTCCAAGGAGACCAATTCCTGAGCACTAGCCACAGTGGTTAAAATTTTCATCCATGCTGCCCCAAGAACCACACAAAGGATCCATGCAGTCTTCTGTGTAAGCATGGGTCCGCAACAATGACCTTCAACATGGAATCAGGGAGCTCTGAGCATGTGGAGCCACCCTCAGTGACTGCCCAAAGACCCAGCCACACCCTGTGCCCTCTCATGCAGCCACAGTGTTTTCACAGTCCCAGCATGCATAATTCCTTCAGTCATGAGCACCCAGCCACCTGTCAATTCTCCCAGCCAGACTCAGGCATCTCCTCTCATCTGGTTGCTTGACGCATGGACACAAGCTGGTGTAGCTGTTACAGATGTCCAAAATGGCGCCTGCCCTCTCTCAGCTTGTTATAAGACCCCAGTGCTGGGTGATCAGGCAGAGAGAAAGTACCCCCTTTTCTTCATCTCGGTTGGCAGTTACACTGTCCTGCACAGGCTGGACTCACATCGGGCTCTTCCTGCAGCTTTATTGCCAGTGGCTTGGGCTGCTGCAATCTGGTCTCACCTCACTCTCCAAAGCTGGTGTTAAGGCTCTTGGCTGCTGGTGTCCTGAGTTGTGTGCATCCACACCCTCCACGTAGATCCACAGTGTCCCTCTAATTTGCATGGAGTTTCCTTTGCAGTTTTCTCCCTACTCTTCCCTGAGATTGCACTCTGAATTTTTTTAAAAAAATATTTTCCCCTAAAGTAGAGCAGTAAGCTCCCTCCCTATCCTGCCATCTTAGAATCCTCGATCTCATTTTATTTTGAAACCTGAACTTTTGGGAAATGTCCTTTAGAGTCTAGCATGCGAGGGCCATGCCCCTGGGACTGCCCCAGCACAGAGCACTCACAGCTTCTCTGTGATCCCGTGGAGCTGCATCTCTAATGCCAGTCGAAGTTATAGTCCAGGTGGTACCTGCACAGATCTTAAAAGTTCAGAGTCTGAACAAAAGACAATGGCAACATTTCCATTACTGCACAGGCTAAAGCACCTTTCAGGCTGAGATGGTGATGAACTCACCAAATGTACCAACCCATTTCAACTAGAGAGATAACTGCACTGGCAAGAGTGGTACTTGCTTTCCTAAAAGACAACCGTCCTGTCTATCAGGTTCAGTCAGTGTTCCACGTTGTGGTTTTTTTTCCAAGATTTATTTATTTATTTGAAAGGCAGAGTTACAGAGAGGCAGAGGCAGAGGCAGAGAGAAGGAGAGGGAGAGGAAGAGGGAGAGGGAAAGAGAGAGAGAGAGAGAGAGAGAGAGAGAGAGAGAGAGAGAGATGTCTTCCCTCCACTGGTTCACTCCCCAGATGGTCACAATGGCCAGAGCTGTGCTGATCTGAAACCAGGAGCCAGGAGCTTCTTCCAGGTCTCCCACGCAGGTGCAGGGGCCCATGGACTTGGGCCATCTTCTACTGCTTTCCCAGGCCATAGCAGAGAGCTGGATCAGAAGTGGAGCAACTGGGACTTAAATCAGCACCCATATTGGATGCCCTGGACTGCAGGTGGCAGCTTTACCTGCTATGCAACAATGCCAGTCCCAGTTTTTCTTCTTTAGGTTGCTTTAAAAGACAACTCTGTGGGGCATCTAGTAGTGTCTGCTACTGTTCAAGTATGTGTGTGTGTGTGTGTGTGTGCTCTAAAATGTAATCCCTCTTCAACAGACTTTAAGAAAATGAAACTGAACTTGGTACATAGCAGGGCATCAGCAGCAAATGAAAGCAGAGTGATGAATATTGAAATCAGTAGGATGCGTTTATTACTAGACACATACAATGAGCATGCCTTTTAGCTCTGAGTTTCTTGGCAGCAAGGCAAGTCCCTGCTAGATTATGTAATTTTTGTTACTTGATAAAGCAAATATATATATATATATATATATATATATATATATATATATATAAAGTTAAACATTTTCCTGGCAGAAAATTCCAGAATGAACTTATTTCTCAGTATCTTCTGTTACAGGCACAAGGTAATAACAAGCGATGTCTTTGGCTCGCTTGGGGCTATTCTTCAAGTGGAAGTTTTAAATGCCAGCTTTCTATGAAAGATGAAGACTTGAAATATTTAGCAAAGGCTCTTCCAGAGAAGCAAATATGGTCCCATTGTGTCTGGTTTCCACTTTTACAACAGGGCTAACTTAGCCAGACTCACCAAAGTTTGTGTGAACATGCCTTTTGTGTATACCATCATTTGGACCTAAAGGTTTCCAGTCAAATCATTGATCACACTTTCTACTTTTCTGCAGTGCATTTTGGTTGTTAAATGAGGAAAGATGCTAGTCTAAAGGAGGTGGGCTTAGCATTTTGTTTTGAAATTTAGGGGCAGGCTCTCCAGAGGAGGATCCAAACACCTTTGCACAGAGTTGGACTTAGGGGGCCTTCAAGAAGGACTATTTTGTTCTCACAAGAACTTTTGTTTACTCACAGTTCTAGATGGTTCTAGGATCCAAGAGCAATATTGAATCTAATACTTGTAATAGAAGGGCTGCATTAAATGCAATGAGGGAGAAGGCAGGAAACAGGTGGACCAGGCCAGCTGGTACCCAGGTCTACTCTTTTGTCTGTGCCCCAGCCACAGTTGTCATCTCTGCTCAGCCTTGGCTGGTGTTGCCACATGTGCACAAAGGCCCTGTGTTACCAGTCCTCAAGTTCTATGACAAGGGCTAGAAATTTTGGTTTTACATGAAAACTGATGAGTTGGAAGTAAGGACTCAGAAATTCTTTTAACATTTTTAGGTCAAACCAAACAAATCTACAATCTGCTTTCAGCTTAAGGATGTTCAGTATGCAAGTTCTGTTGCAAGTACAAACTTTGCCCAACCACATAGCCTCAGACTGACCCCACAGAATTTCAATTTTTTTTTAGCCAAACTGAATATTGATTTTAACAACCAAAAATACTTTCCCAATGAATTCATTCAACTCATATAGGAAGTAGGAGTGGCCAGTGCTTGCCAGTTCATTGGTTGAGATTTTTATTTTTCCTCTGCCTGGAATAATATTCATTATGGTATAGCTGACATTCACCTGGTTTCTTGAAATAATTATACAGCAGGCATGCCATTGCTTACTTTTTAGCACATTTGTGGGCCAGCACCATGGACAGTTACCTTACAACTTTATAAAAAAGGCCACAGTCTGAAGTCTGTGTTTCTGGGTTCACTGATTAGAAGACCCTTAATCAGTGATGCTGATTTTGGAATGCATGATTCAGGGATTTGTGGGGGAAGAGAGTCATTAAAACGTGTACTCAAGTAATTACATTACATGTTTGTTTCTAGGCAAGCAGGAATAACAACCACATTAATGGTATCTATTGGATCCATTTCGTACACGGAGCATTGTGCAGAGTGCTATGTGTATATTATCTCATTTAAGCTTCACAAAGCGCTTGGACATTAATGTAATCACTATCGTCATCCTCCTCCTCCTTACATTATACAATGGGTACTCGGAGGCTGAGTACTTTGAGTCACTTGGCCACAGGTTCCATAGTAGTAAGCATAGATCTCAAATGCAAGCCCAGACATCTGACTCAAATCAGTGCCTTCTGCCCAGTGCTAAAAGTGGTGCTGATCTCATGTTGTTCTGTGAGTGTGGAGAGCAGGCATCATTTTGCATCCCATGGTACCTTGAAGCTAATGGCAGGAAAGAACAGATTGCAAGGGGCATTAAGGAATTTGCTTTCGCCCCATCATCTTGTCTCCCTTTTCCTCATTTTAGTCATTCAGATACCAGTTATGAAAAAGTCTGACTGAAACTTACAGTATGTGTGAGCCAAATCACATAGAAATACTGAAACTTCTTCCACTGAGACACGTGGTTCACAATAAGAAATGGAAGCAAATCCTCTTGGTATTATCTCAGTTTAAAGGCACACATTTCCACATTCCTTTCAAAGAGAAGAAAGTGGATATTGGTTAATATAGCAGAAGTATGTTTACTTGTAATTGAATGTAGAGAGATAAATATTATATTAGGCTAATTTGCTTAATATCCAATGTTTTCTATAATTATTAATATCATCAGGCTTGTGTATTTTTTAATTAGTAAAGACCCTTTGTCAAAGACCTAGTCTAAAATACAGCTTCCTTTTTATTATTCATGGTTAAATCAATGATAGCTATTTGGCAAAGGTTCAAAACTCTCTGTAACTTGTTTTTAGTAATACTTGATTTATATGTGTGCCCAAACATCCAGTGCATGTGCGTATGTATGTTTGCTAATTGCAGCTGTATGCATTGAAGCACATTGTTATTGGTGGGAAATGAAGCATAAACATGAAGAATCTGTAATTATTAAGGAGCTGAAGTTACTGTCTTTAACTCCTTCCAGGGCTATTATGATACAGCTCTGATTATTTTCATTTCAGATGAGAAGGTTCCTGGATATTTGTGATTATCAGTACCTTCCCTAATTATTGTAAAATTCTTCCCTCTATGGGCATACATGAATTAATCCATGAGTTTGCCATAGTCACATGCTTTTTCCTGATTTTTTTGCTGGTTTTCTGATTTTTTAATTCTGATTTTCAAACAAAGAACTCTTGCATCTAATTGTCCATACCATAACTTGCTCAACATTGAACATATTTGCATGTGTACTTGTAATAGTTCTGTGGAGTATAATCCATTAATGATATCTGAATTGTATTTTAGACCATCCATGGACACAAGGGACCAATCACTGCAGTGGCCTTTGCTCCTGATGGACGATACCTGGCCACCTACTCCAACACTGACAGCCACATTTCCTTCTGGCAGGTAAGAGTAGATGCTGCGGGGTCTTGATGTGAATATTACATGATGTGCTTTTGATGGGAAGGTTTCCAGTTGAACCTGCCTCCCAACCCTCCATCCTCCCTTCCTTCAACAAGTAACAGTTTTTTTGTGTATTGATTGCTAATTATGTTGCAGGCACTAGCATGCAGGGTGCTGAGAATACAATTAGCAATCTGGAAAGAGGGGCCTCTGCTCTCACAGAGCTTGCAGTCTGAAGTAGACACCAATAACTAAGCAATTACAGTACAGAGGGGAGCCTGAGAATGAAGTGAGAGGAAGGCTTTCCAAAGGAAGAGACATCTAAGCTCCAAGAGGCCTGATGCTGCGGCAGGGCCGGGTGCTAAGGACACGGGGGCAGTGATTCACCAGTCAGCAATGGCAGGGGAGTGCATCTGAGGGTCTGGCCCGAGATGAACTTGACAGGAGAAGCCTTGCTCAGGCCTGTAATGTACACAAGGCATTCAGACTAGATCCTGGGGTCTGTCGCTGTAACAGGGCATAGACAGAAGACAATCGGGTGTTTTCTCATTATTCCTTTTTACATTACCTCAGTTTTCTTTTGCATTCTGAATTTCCCACATTATGCTCTGAATTCTCAAACCATTCAAAGCATTTATAAAAACCTGCATTTTCTTTGGCTGGCAGTCTACGTGAATGTCTGTTTCATTCTGATTAAAATGAATATTAATTTTGAGTAGTAATATTAATTTTCACTGGTAAAAGCTAGTTTTTACCACAGAATATGTTTCATCTTCAGTGCTTAGTCTCTTCATTCAGTATTCTCTTTAATCTCCTGACTCTTTTAGTCCTGATAAGCACAAAAAATCATGTATTATCTATCCCCCCAAAAGTTTGTTATTACCTTTATTTTCCTCTGATACAAATGTGTTTTATGAGATTCACTTTATTACTTTGACAACTAAAAATAAAAGTTTAAGCAAGTCTTCAGCACAACTTGATGATGGCTTAAAAAATCAATAGCTAATAAAATATAGAATGGATACAATAAATTGCTTAATTAACAACATGCTATTAAAGCATGACAACTTCCAAATCTGTCAGACTTTTCTCTTTTCATCTAATTTCGTTTTCCAGTGTATTTTCTCATTATCTTTTCTCCCAGAATATATTTCCTGCATCTTAATGATCTCATCTTAAACTTTCTCCCAGTGGGTAACCCCACGACTGGTCATTCCTAGGGAAATCCCACCATGAGTCCGTTAAGGACGCATCCGCTGGACTCTGTCAACAGTGGGGACTTGCAGAGGTCACTTACTAAGGCCTTGTTCCCACTCAAGTCTAACACAGTGATTGCTATTGTGCCAACTGCACCTTGATCCAACATTTCTTCTATTTCCTCTTCTCTCCCATTCTAAGGGGAATGTTGGTATGAAACACCCACCATGCAGTGTGACCAGGTGTCTGTGTGCTAGGAACTGTCACATAGAATGAGGCAGGGGGCCCTGTCGGAGGGGCTTGCCTTCTGCTGCTGCTTTCTACTATGGAAAAAAACAAACAAAACCTCTCTCTCTCTCTCTCTCTCTCTCTCTCTCTCTCTCTCTCTTTTGCCTAATTTGTGTCTGCTAAGAAAATATAATTTTTGTATAAAAGAGTATCTCAGATTCGAAATTTTCCCAGTATTTTTTCTGGATTTTCTACCTGGAATTTTCCAAGTGATAAATTTTCTTTCTTCTTTTTCCCCTTTGTCTAGCTCTTTGCTGTTATGTTTGGATACCTTCATTCCTCCCTTGAATACTGTTCTATTGCTGTCAAAATTCCAGCCAGGCTCCCTGATGGAATAGTGGTTAGTTTCTTACCTCAGAGGTGAAGCCATTCATTAAATAGTGTCTTTTTGTCTGCCCGATGGGGCGACAGCACCTTTGTCTTTAACTTGTCTACTCCAGGGGCTGCCACAGAGTGCCAGAGTAGCCAGACAACACCCAGTCTCTCCTAACTCTAAAACTAGTGTCAGAATTCACAGTGAACCCACATCTTGGATGCTCGAAGAGTTGAAATTTAGATAGAAGGCACAGAAACAGATCATTTCAGCATGGTCATTCCAGCTTTATCAAGAAAATACAACGTAACCTCTTCCAGAAGTGTTTATCTATTTAAAGAGTCTAGAAAGTGGTATTGGATCTACTGCTGCTTTCCCTAAATGGGCTTTGCCGATTTCTTTAGATGCATGTTGTTTAGTTCTAATGATCTATGAGAACACTTTTATATTATTCCGGTAAGTGTACTGTAATATATTTTGAAAACTTAATGAAGTCTTATTAATACAGAGCCTGACTAAAGCTATCAGCTATTAAAATCTTTGCTGAAAAATGAGTGCTAATGAGAAATATTGGTTGGATAATTATTCAAGTGAGACTCAGTAAAAGTATTGCAGCATTACTTACATTGAGAATAGCATTAAAACATTTCCTCTTTTGATGAATTGTATGTGTTTCTATATGTTGAAAAAACAGTCTTCACAGAGCTAGTTTTGTGAGAAGGGAAAAGCCAGGATTGCATCTCAGTTCGTTTACATACTCAGCTAGTGGACAGCGTCATTTGGCAATCTGTCAAGTCCTTTGATCCTTTAACATCATATTCCTGCCACTGAAGTCTTTCCCTTCAGTGTACCCATTGTTATTTGAGCAAGGAAAGCATAATAATGAAAGATCACACATAAATTGTATTATCACCACCATCCACAAAACAAGAAAGTACCCTTTCTCAGAAATGCTAATAATAAATTAGGTGGAGTATAGTTTTATTTATTCTGGTATACAGTAGAATACAATTCAGTCTCTTTAAAGAATTATATAGAACTGAAATTATTAACATGAAAATATTGCCATCAACATTTTATTCAATGAAAACCAAGGTTGTGAAGCTAGCATTTAATAATGGACCCATTTATGTAAAATCCCTTAAATCTGCTTCTCTTCCTGTGGATCTAAGCACAGGGGAGATCTAGACGTTGTTTGTTTATCAGCAGAGATTGTCTCTGGCGAGTGAGATTTCAGGGGTCTTCAGCTTTTGTTTTTGTATTTCTCTTCATTATTTAATTTTCCACCATCAGTATTTATTATCTTTGGGATCAGAAAAAAAAATGCTGTCAAATCTTATAATTCAAGACTGAAGTTGCCCTTGCTTTAGCATAGTATGTAGTCAGTCAAGAAAACAGTAATCTTGAAAAAAACCAAGATTGTTACAGTGAGCATTCTTTGGCCGAGTTGATCAGCAAAATCGATACTCACCCTTACTACTTCATACCCACCCCTCATTTGAAGAGGCCATGGGAAAAGGATGGTCTGCAGAGAAAGGAATTGTAGTGAGCGTGGGGGGTCTTCATTGTTTCAACTGTGTGCAACTCCAATAGTTCTGTGCCTTCTGCATTTCACATAGCCCTCTTGTCAAACAGAAGGCTTTCTGACCCTACTGAAGGCATTTATAAGAGTAGGAATGGCTCAGGTTATAAGGGGAACCCAGTTATGACAAACGGCCCTTTCTTAAAATCATTCCCGTCTGTTTCATGCACAGAAGATATTCTGTCTTACTCTTTCTTTAATCCTTAGTCCATTTCTTCATTTGGCTATGTTTGCAGGACAGAAGTAAAAATCAGGAAACAGCTAAGCCTACTCAGTGCCCAATGGGTTTTGGGCAACCAGTAGAAATCAAGCAGCATGCATATTTTCATAGAAAGTCCGTACAGAATGAAAAATACCGTTCTTTATCCGCTGAGAAATTAGTCTTTTAAAAGCACTCATAGCGTGCCTGTTGATACCAGTTAATCTTAACTGGCAATTTTCTGGGTCATTTGGATGTGCTCTGTGAGAAGACTGAATTATTATGTACTGTGACTGTTGTGGAAGTGGGAACTCTCAAATCAAGCTCAGCAACGTTATTTATGTTGAAACTGCTTGGGAACCTCCAGAACACAGTGAGGCATTGCTTTTTATCTTCTGTGAAGTCTTGGGGAAAAGGAAGGAAGGAAGCAAGGCCCGAGGGTCTGGGAGGATGGCAGCGAGGGCCTGCCTGGCTTGCACTGCGAAGTGAGCTTCAACAGAAAGAGTTAACGATAACCATACATTTGGTTTTAAAATGTGACCTCGCACACTAGTGGTTTTTTTCACCTCTGTGTTGTGTTCGGCACTATTATTAATGCAGGAAAATCAGTAACATTAGTCATCTTAAAAGGGTTATTACTCAAGATGATTTAAATTGTGAAAATGTCAGTGGAGCCTGCACGCAGTCTGCTGGAGATGCCATGATTTACGCCCTCTCACGCCGTCCTGCTGCCGAGAAGGGCTGGGAAAAGGAATGGCTTGTGTTCCGCACTGATCCAAATGCAGGGCATGAGATCAGCACTCACGCATCTGAAATGGCCTAGGATTTGCTGGAGGTTCATGTATCCACCATGTGAATGTGTTGCATCACAATCGGTATGCTTCCTGCAAGACCCCAGAGCCATATCCAGGCAGATGGCGGTCCTCCTGGGGAGAAGTGAAAGTGGCAATGTGCACCAAGGAAAAAGTGGGATTTCAGAAGCTGCTTTTCTCGTTTTCCATGAGCTTTCCCCGTGATTTGTAATTGCTCAAATGATGCATACTGAAGACATTGTAAGTAACGTTTAGAACCCAAAGGAACCTCCAGGCTCAGTCACTCAGAAAGCAGTTTGTTTAGATAATTGCCATTCAATATCAACCACTTTGACCGGATGCACGGTTGTTCAGGACTCATAATTTCCCCATTATTGTTTGTTCATGGAAATGGATTAAGAAACTTTAAAATTTAAATCAAATCCAGAGAAACTGTGCCAAACCAGAAATCACCAACTGATAAAAAGTCATTGTCAATCAGGTCTGAAGAGGATGTTGTCCTTAGCATGGTGGCTAAGCAGTGAGCCCCAGGCTCAGTGTGGAGAGGAAGTGGGTGCTTGTTTTTCCTTTCAGAGCCTGCTGGAGATTGGGTTTTTAAAAAGCAAGGGAAGAGTGAACGTACTGGGGAAGGAGAATGGGTGGGTGGGGACTGAGTTTGATGCAGGTAGTACCTTTGCACCGCATGTCCTCTCTACCTACCACCTAACTCTGCTTCATTTTCTCAAACTGATCATAAACTCCAGACCTGGCCTTCACTGCCTCATCCTCCCAGGGATGCAGTTAGCATTGCTGTGAATGAGCAACAACAAAACAAGCCTTTCGTTTAAACATCTGTGATTTCCAAATATCATCTAATCTAGTCACTTATTAACAGCTGTAATTCGCTTCCTCTCCTAAAGATCAGTAGATTCTTCCTGCTGTCAGGTTCTACCCACGAAATGAAATTTCTCTAGGTATATTCATTTACTGTAACAGCATCAGAACAATTACAAATATACTGAAAGGGACCCTTTAGAGACCAGGGTAACCCCCGTAAACGTGAACAACCATTGCAGAGGAGGAACCAAGCAGATGTGCAGCCCAAAGGGATGGAACCCATCTGCGTGGGAGGGAAATGGAAGGGTTCTTTAAGTGACACGTGTGCTGTCCTGTCCCCTGTCCCTCCAGATGAACACGTCACTCCTGGGAAGCATCGGCATGCTGAACTCGGCACCTCAGCTACGCTGCATTAAAACTTACCAGGTGCCTCCCGTACTGCCGGCCTCCCCCGGCTCCCACAACGCCCTCAAGCTGGCCCGGCTCATCTGGACTTCCAACCGCAACGTCATCCTCATGGCCCACGACGGGAAGGAGCACCGCTTCATGGTCTAGGCTGCTGTCTGCTGCCCTAAGTGATTTTAGTTCCCTGCATTCTCTAGGCCGACATTGCTCTGTCCTTGCAGGGGATCATTCTTTGGGCCTGCTTAGGTCGTGCAGGGGCGTGGCCAGGTCTCTGTCATTTGTGCATGCTTCTCGGGGGAGGGGGGGCAGACTCCCACACGTGCCACCTATCGATTCAGAGGCATGCACACTGCTCTCCAGGATGTGGCCACTCTGTCACTAGGTAGTTTTTCCCTGCCAGCGAGGGGAGGGGAAAGCCGGCGGTTCCTGGGAACGCTCTTGTTGCTTGGTGCAACAGAAGCCCAAAAATCAATAAGCACTGTGATTGCACTCCCAGCCCCAATCAGTGTTTCAGCCACGAAACCCCAGCTCTGAAGCGCTGCCTGCATCCGGCGTTCTGACACTGCGCGTCGCGATGGTACGGCAGCCTCATTATTGAAATTATTCCCCTTTGACCTTCCTAAAGCATACCATTGTTTACCAGAAAGATCCTCTGTTTACGTGGCTCTTTGCTTCTGGTGATTGCTAGGAAATCCCTCAATCCAGTTGGCTAGGGTTTAGCCACCACCTTCTCTGTTAATACCTAACTGATTTCAATTCATGAGAAAATGCACGCAAAAATTGTTTTTCCTTGTAGAAAATATAGTTTTCTACACTCTCAGCCTTCTGAAGTGTTCACGTCTTGCTTAGATGTCAGTATACTCAGTAGCTTAAAATAAGACTCAGCATCACTTCTAAAATACTTGATTATCCAGGCACTATAATTGATCTCGCGAAGGTACCCTTGTGATAAAGGAGCTGGTTTGGAGGCGCAGCACAGCCCTAAAATGAAGACCCTTCTGATTCTTTGCTGCAGATCTTTTTGATTAAAAGGAGCGCTCCCCTTCCCTACAGAAACCCGACAAAGCTGCACTTCCCACATGTATGACATACATCAGTTATCATGTAATATTACAGTTCAGCCTTCAAACTACTACTGGTCAATTAAGGAAAAACCAAGAAGGCATTTCTTTTTAAACAAGTATCCTAGAGGTTTAATAACTTTGGCGCAGTGTCTTGTATATGCAGTTTATTTATATACAGGAGTGTATATAAAAATGTGCGGGCTCTCGATTTGTTTGCACAAACATTGCAATGAGAGTGTTCGTCACACTTCGAAGTAAGCTTCAGCTAGATCACTTTCTTCTTATGTCAGATTATGCTGGTTCTTGCTTATAGTCATGGGAGAAAGTCCATAAAGTAATGTTTTGTATGAAATCCTCCTCACAAACCTTCATCTGTACATAGTTGGGGGTTTTGTAGGTTGGCTGGTTGTTGATTGGTTGGTTAGCTGGGAGAAATGGCTTATTAAATTCAGAGGAAGTTTGCAAAGTTTATAGAGGAAGCAAGATGATAATGGGAGCATTTAATCAGAAAGCATAGCTTGTCAGAGTTCATGCAATATACAGAAAAGTAGGATCAGGGTCCAGGAGCAAATACATATGTTATTTTACTGAAACCAATTTTTAAGGAACATATTAAGAAATTAATATAAATAGAATGTCTTTTTCATATGAATATGAAATATGTTATTTCTGTTGATGGCAGATCTGTCCTGAGTCCTTGGTTTTAGACATTGGGTATTCTTTCAAAAGTGAATGTATGCCACATGCATGTACAGCATATTGATACAGATTATCTATGTAGTTTCCAAGGAAGAAGCAGACAGCTCTCCAGCATGGACTTCATATGTTCGGTGAACATGCTGCCATGTTTGGGGTAGCCAGAGCCACGGGAGGTGGACCAAAAGGGGCACTTGGTTTCTCCAGCCAGCTCCTGAGTCTTCTCTATACTCAACACGTGTTTACTTTGTGGACTTAAATGGAAACTAATTTATTCTAAATGACAAAACTACTTGGAATATGAGGTAAACGTATTAGAGTTGCATTGGTTTTTTTTAACAAAATAATCTATAGGTGAGGAGAAAGGTGTGGGATGGGCAGGCCACCACAGACACACAGGTAACTTAGTTGCCCCCTTGGCAATTAAGAACAAAGCTGTGAGGACCCAAGGAGCAAAACCCTAGCCGGGGGGCATGGGTTCTGTCTGCACTGACGGCCAAAATGATGGCCGGGCAAGCGGGCCGTCTGCAGTGGCTGATGTTTGATGGCTAGACGGGCGCCTCTCACTCAGAGACGAGCGTCTGCATTCTTGTTGACATCAGTCTCTCCATGGCTTTTTTGACAAGCGCAGTCCCAAACTTCCTGCCAGCTTAGATTTCTCAGCACTGACATAAACTTCGTATTGTCATCCTCGTGCACACTTTTAGTGTTCTATTGATTTCATGGGCACTGTATTTGGACCTGTCCTTGTAAATGTAGACATACGTGGCTTCAGTGGTAATTTACAAGCAAAAGATGACATGACGTGACACCTGTATGAAAATGTTGCTATGATTGAACTCACTGTGTACAGCAAGTAAATTAAAATGTCTGCCTTTCGAGACATTTCTAGATGATTCCACTTAATAGATTCTATGTGTACTGAATGTCCCTGTGTACATACGTGTGGTAAATAAAAAAGAATTGTACTGCAGATAGTTTTTCTCCCATTATTACTTTTTCCTATGTTCACTCTTGTTGAGCGTTCTCAGTCTACATCCACTTTCCATTTCCAGTCACTCATTGCCCTGAGATCCAGGTCCAGGAAAGGCACAGGTGTTCACAAAGGACAGCAGAGCAGTGTGAAGGAAGTCCCTGCCCACAGCGTGGAAGTGTGACGCTCAGTTGGAGAGACACTCCTGCCAGAAACTCACCAGCACCCCCTGTGGTTTGGGCAGCAGAACTGCCTAAGTTGCTCCTAAGTAGACTGTTAATTGTACCAAATGGTATCTTGTCAGATCTGATGACATGCGTTGGCTGCCTCTCATGGGAGCTAGGCTGAGATCATTAAATTCATTTCATTTAATACTCAGTTTGGACTTGAATTGGGGTCCCTAAGGTGAAGGGTGTAATTGGTTTTCAGGAAAAGCAAGAATAACAAAAGATGGCCTCATGGTACACACGTGTTACTGCTTTCCATTCTTTCAGAGAAGAGCATGGACCGGCTTGAATAGAACAGCATAATTTTCTGTAAGAATTAGACAAACATGCAAACATCCAGGAGTGGACGGCAGCTCCATTGACCCTTTCCAATGCCCAGCGTCAGCCCTGGGAACTGTTTCCAATTTCCTGATGACTCAAATGTGGCCTTATAGGGAAAACAGGGGCAGTAGCAGAGCTGTGTGATTGGTGATCACGTAAGCTGATCAAATGTGGAAAGGGCATGACATTAATGGGAAGGTAAAGCCAGGCAGTGCCGGGTGAACTTTCACCTTTCACCCCCTTGGCTGACTGACAGAGCTGAGTGTTGAAGAAAATCAATACTTTGGAGCCAGGAGGGAAATATTTCCACCCTCTAACTAGAGAATGTATTTTGACAAGGCCAAGATAATCCAAGCTGCACAGGAGAAAGAGAAAAGAAGACTCATTTTTAAAGCTTGACACTTCAAGGTGTTTTTGTGCAATGGTTTAGAGATCGTCAATACATACAAATACCAAAGGTCAAAAAGAAAAGCCAGAAGAATTTCAAAAATCAGATGTTCAGTTCTTCTGGCTGTTTACAAACTAAAAAACAAAAAACAAAACAAAACAAAAAAACGACGACAATGACGACTACCAAGAGGTTTATGCTTGTAATTGTTTAAATACCTGAGCTCACAACTGCAGGTTTCCAGGCATCGTCCCTCTTTAATTAAACTCTAAATTTTGCAGAGGAAGCTCTCTGAATGTTGAGTGCCTAAAAGGTGAGCAGACTTCTTGCTTCTTTACATTTTTTATGGACATGAATTATTTTGTGAGTGCTTACGTCATTTCGTGTTAATGTCTCAGAATCTGGCTTCGCAATTGTTGATCCTGCCGAACTGGCATCATAAATCCTGGACCTCTCTCATTTGCTTCAATTATTTGCATGAGAGAAGAGTTCATATCCCTTTAGTACTTAAATGATTGCCAGTTTGCAAAGTCACTTTAAGCAAATTACTTGTAAAGGTGTCCTAATTAGTACCCTTCTAAGGGAGGGGCTTTACACCTCTAGAAAAAAAGGTAAGCAATGCATTCTTACCAGCAAGATTGGATTCGTTCATTCTGTGGACACATACCTCCATCAAATGGCTATAGATTTTTTTATTTGCTGCAGATAAGAGGAAGAAGTTGAATGGAGCCCCCAAGTTTCAGACCAGCTCAAGAGGTCAAAAGGATCCCAAATATCTAAAGTAACCCTCATTAACAAGCCTCATCAAGCCTACTGTACAAGTATGCTAACTACGATTATTAAGACTTTGGTGAAAATAGAGCCTCAACATATATACTCTCTCATTCATAAATTCCACTCTCTTCTGAGGAGGTAGAGTTAGATTGTTTTCTGTTGTTTCAAAAGGAGAAGACAGCCAGCCAAGACTCTTCAGAATTCTGAGCTTTCTCAGAGAAAGCCAAGAATCTAGCACCAGCACATGCCTGGGTTGTAGTAGGTTTTTCTTGTGGGGATTTTGTTAAATCCCTGAGGTGCATCCCCAAGGTGCTTACAAGAGCAGGACATGGTCAGTGGTCAATAGACGCAAGATTCCTGGGAGAGGTTTAGGAGTCCTTCATGAGCATGGATAAACAAGGTGCCCATCTTTGGGAAACATGGGATTTTTGTTTCGTGTCAGGTTTTCATCTCTATCTGGACTTCAGTCATGGCTCTGGGCATCGTATCCAAAGGAGAGCCTCAGCCTCTTTGCATGTTGCTGTGTGTTGCCACTTTGGTTCTCACCAAAATTTATAGACCTGAGGAAATGGCAAAATGCATGCTAATGTGGGAACTGGTTGGTTACGACTGGAGTCATGGCTGGTTTTCTTTTCTCAAAAAGAAAAGTGTGGGAGTTGTGCGACAAGTTGAGCTGCTGCTTGGGAAGCCTCCATTACCATGTCAAGCTGCGTTCCCATATTAGAATGTGGGCACGAGTCCTGGCTACTCCACTTCTGATCAGCCTCCTGCTAATGCACCTGGGGGGTAGCACATAGTGGCTCAAATGCTTTGGCCCCTTCCACCCACATGGGAGACCTAGATGGAGTTAGGCCTGGCACTGGCACAGCCATGGCTGTTGCAGGCATTTGGAGAGGGAACCAATGGTTGGAGGATCTCTCTTTCTTCCCTCCCCACCCCATCTTTCAAGTATATGGCAATAAACAAACATTTTTGAAAGTGGATCATCACATTAAGACTCACTTTAGCATCAGGGATGACTTTGCATATTTAGTATCTTCCAAATACACATCTATCAAAATTGTACAAGACTCTGACCAAAGTATTATGGACTGGATTTCACGGAGTCACCAAAGCAAAGCAAAGTGAGTCTGTAGATTCTGTTGCCAACATCTTGTTTCAAATAGTGTCAGAATGACTTCTTGCTTCCATTTGTCCAAATTCAAAATGTATTCTTAACAACTTGACCTACACAGTGGCACTTGTGAAAATATCTGAATAATTTGAAAATATGGTCATGAGACATTGTTATTCAATCTGTGAGCATTTACTGACTATGTTTTGTGTTCTCTTTTCCCCTTGCTGGTGCACTCAGTCTAATGAAGAACCATAACAAGGAGTAAGTGCTCAGTCAGTGACGAGTGGTGAGGAAACAGGGAGTGATCACTTCTCAAGTTAGCCTTCTCAGCGAGGAAGGCTTGGGGCTGGGCGTCAAAGAAAAGAGATTAATTAGGATGATGGAGGGGATGACAGAAGGGAGGAATTTATGCAAGCTCCAATATTCCTGGGATCTCAGAGCGAATAAGCTACTTCAAGCCTACAACCTGAAAGGCACTGGCAGGTACTCCCAACAGTCCAGACAGCTCTCCGCTGACAGCTGGTGCAGCAGCTATGAGAACCAGACTCCTTGCGAAGGCACATGTGAGATCTGCAAGGCAGAGAGCCTAAGGAAAGATTTCTCTGACTCTCAGTTCTTTCTCACGTTTCACTTTCTTTACAAAGAAGAAAACATCTCTTTATTTTAAAGCACGTATGGATCCTAGCGTGTAGTAGCACAGGGTGTCTGACACCCTGCACTGCCTAGATCCCCGCCCCCAACTCCCACCCCACGATTGAAGCATGTGTTCCTCAGCGTCTGGGAGCACCAACAAGGGATAACTCCCTCCTGAGTCCTTCCCTAGAGACTGCTGTGCAGCCAAGAGAGCTGCCTTACCCAGCCTCGTGCTCCCTTTCCTGGAGGTGGATACCTCCCCTGGCGGGTGAGGGAGGAGGCACAGAGCTCCACCTCAGAACCTCTTTGAAGGTCTGTCCTCACTCCAGAACTCCCTTTAGGTTCACCTGGTGCCTTCCTTGAATTGCGTCACAGCCCAGCTTTACCTACTCAACTTAGAGCTAGTAATCCTGAGACCATTGCTCCATAAATTTCCGACATGTGCATCTGTCTCATGGCCTTCATCCCAGAGAACCCACCCCAGGACAGCTGATGCCAGCAGTGGTCCAAGGAAACTGAATCTAAAATGGGGTTTGGGAACCAGGACACCCACTGACCCTTGGCCAGGAAGGTCCCATCACGGGGGACACTATCAGGGACAGCCCGTGGCACACTGCAGCTGTGCAGTTGTGAAAACTTGCATCAGTGAGACCTGGTGATAGGAGCAGGTGTGCTGGGGGGTGCAACATGCAGGCATCTCAGAAGCAGGACAAATGGAAATGATCAGGACAATGGACTTGGATGACTGAGGGCACTGGAAAAAGACAATGGAAAGCAGAGGGTGATTAATCACCAGTTACAGGCAAAATGTGAAAGTCACATGTCTCAGCACCATCTCAGGAGAGCGTCATCTAAAGCCAAAGAGAGGCTGTGCATTGGCTTCAGGACCTCCACTGAGCTCCAGAAAATGGTGGCGCAGCCTCTGGAGTCTGCACCCTGCCCCAGGGTCGGGGCCCTGACTGAGCACAATGGGACCCTGAGGTGACTTGAGCAACCTTATATCTGCACATTCCAGCAATCCCTCCCTGGGCCTGCATGAGTGGTTTGTCCTATTAAAAGCTGTTGTCCCCTGTTTGCTTAAGGACAACGCAGAAAGTTCCCCACTTTTCCTGCCTCCACTCTCAGCCATCAGACCAATGAACTGAAGTCAGGTGGTGACCTGGGCCTGCCAAGAGGAAATAAGTGTATTCCAAAGGAACTGTGGGACCTTGCCAATGGTCCCTAGGGAAACTGAAGGCTTGGGTCAAGAGACGACAAGACAGAGAGACAAGGATGAGTCTGTTAGCAGAGGATTGAACACCCAGGCTCAGACCCAGGCACAAGCTGTTTCTAAGAAGCTGCTCCACTTGGACAAAGTAGTGGCTGACACCAAGTAGAAAGAAATGCCAGAACTTCCTTGGCAGGTGCTGGAGCAAAGAGTCAGAAAGCCCAGAGAGGTGGGACTGCTGGACTAGATGAGCTAGGCACGGTGGGAAAACCCAGCAGATGCCTCTGCTCTCTCAGAGGGGCTGGAGGACATGGTGTTTACCAAGCGATAAGGAACAGGCCAGAAGGGCACCAGTAAGCCAAGGTTGAGGGCAGAAGATGCCATTACAGACCTGAGGGGCCCTGGGGTCACAGTGGGGATGATAAAGTCCTGAAATAATAGAGACCCAGTGGGCGCAATTATCACAATGAGCAGAAAGTTTGGAGAAGTAGCCAGAGGGGCCTGACCTGCAGAGATCTTTGGAGATGATTAATAAAACCCTAAGGGTAAGATCGGAGGGCGGCTGACAAGGGTCTTGTCCATCAACATGACCAACAGAAGTCAAAGATGAGTGACAGGAGGCTGAAGGCAGCCATGCCAATCAGAAGCCCCCTGGCCTCGTGGGCAGCCCGGGGGTGAGGGAGGGCATGCTCAAAGGGAGCTCAGCCCTCACCGGTGGTGCTCTGGTTAGCCTGATAGTGAGCGGTGAATGGGAGTGGAGGTGGGGGAGGGAGACCGTGTGTCAGTGGCAGCTTCAGGACCAGATGCCCCAGCCAGGGTTGTGGTTTGTCCAGTTAATTTCTCTTCAGTTTCCCCAGCATCCTGCAATAGGTGTCCCAGCCTTTGTTGAAAGCTGTTGGCAACATGGCCGTGGTGTCCCCCGATTCCTGCCCTTGTTGGGCTGTTGGTGGCTCACTTCTCTGAGCTGAGTCCTTCTCCATCAGTTGCTGGGGGCTGAAGACAGATGCTTTCCTCAAAGCCACACCTTCCCTCCTGACAGCAGCAGCATCCAATCACTGCCTGTGGCCGTCCTGCCTCGCTGGGGGCATCTCTGATGGGCCAAGCCAGCTGCACCACTCATGGTGGGTTTAGCAAAGGCAGGTGCATCACAGCCTGACTCCTCCCTCTGCCCTTTCTTTGCTTCCTACAGACAGGTCCTGGCCCAGGTGCACCTGCTTCCCAGGAAATGAACCTGCCTATGTTCAGGTCTGGCTCAGGCTCTCATGAACTACATAGCTCTCTTTGTGCCCCAGTCACTTAGCACCTCTTTATACTGTTATCGTCTTATCTGTAAAAATGGAATAATGATCATACCTACCTCATGGTCTTGTTGTAAGGATTAAGAGAAAAAGGAATTAATAAATGTAGAGCATTGAGGCTGGCGCTGTGACCCAGGAGGCTGATCCTCTGCCTGCAACACCAGCATCCCACATGGGCGCTGGTTCGTGTCCTGGCTGCTCCTCTTCTGATCTAGCTTCCTGCTATGGCCTGGGAAAGCAGTAGAAGATGGCCCAAGTGCTTGAGCCCCTGCACCCATGTGGGAGACCCGGAAGAAGCTCCTGGATCATGGCTTTCCTGGATCTTTTCAGCTCTGGCAGTTGCAGCCATTTGGGGAGTGAAACAGCAGATGGAAGATGATTCTCTCTGTCTCTCCCTCCCTCTGTCTGTAACCCTGCCTCTCAAATAGATAAATAAAATCTTTTTTAAAAATATAAAGCATTTACAACATGTCAGCACATAGTAAATAGTTAATAAGTGCTAATTGTTCTTCCTGCTTTTGTGTTATAGGAAAAAATGCTTTTCCATTCATTCTTTCCCACGTTTGCTTAGTTCCACCAGATCAAAGCTTACCTTTTTTAAAAAAAGATTTTATTGATTTATTTGAAAGTCAGAGTTACACAGAGAGAGAAGAGGCAGAGAGAGAGAGAGAGAGAGAAAGAGAGAGAGAGAGAGAGAGAGGTCTTCCATCCTATGGTTCATTCCCCAACTGGCTGTAATGCCCAGAGCTGCGCTGATCCGAAGCCAGGAGCCAGGAACTTCTTCCAGGTCTCCCACACGGGTGCAAGGGCCCAAGGACTTGGGCCATCTTGTACTGCTTTCCCAGGCCATAGCAGAGAGCTGGATGGGAAGTGGAGCAGCTGGGTCTTGAACCGGCGCCCATATGGGATGGTGGCACTTCAGGCCAGGGCATTATCTCACTGCGCCACAGTGCCGGCCCCAAAACATACCCTTTTAAAAAGTGAGAAGGAAAGCTAGAAGGGAGTAGATACTTCCAAGTACTTATTTTGTGCCAGCACTATGCTTATTCTGCTTAATCCATCATCCTAAAAGCCATGAGTTCACCCCTGTGCAGGTGGAAAACCAGTGCAAGTCACAGAGATAAAGGACCAAGACCCTACCCCTCATAACAGCTCACAACAGACCTGCTGCGTGCATTGCAGATTGCGGGTGACGCTCAGCCCTCTCTGCTCTTTTGTGTCTCTCACGCAGCAGCAGAGGGGTGGGAGATAGGAGGCTGGGCGGCAGGCCATCCTCTTCAGAAGCAGGACAGGTGGTAGCATAGACGAGGATGTCGGTTAGTCCAAGCTGTGATTTTTTTTCCCCTTTGGGTTTATGGCCATCATGGCGGATTGTGAATAACCTGGAATTCTGTTGATTCTCAGCTGTGAATAATGAGGCTATTTCACCTTGAAATAGTTGAGTTAAAATGTGAGCTTTCATATGTGCTGCATTCCGTGGGGTGATTTTGTTGTAACCACGGCACTGTTTTTTTCCTCTTTTGAAACGGATGTCTTTGGGAAAGTAGAATTTGATTTATAGCCACTGGCCCTCATTTTCATTGATTGCTCAGGAGCATGTGGTGCTGTGGCCTATGTCCCATGAGCTGCTCTCTTTCTTTGCCTTCCTGGGGCACCACATCGCTTTGACCTCTGACCTGCTTGCTCTGGCTGGCTCCTCCTCTTCCTTGGGATACTCCTCTCCGGTAGGACATTTTCCTTTTACGAGTTGTCATTAGCTCATATGAAACATACTCCAGAAAGTTAAGATTTTTAAAGTGGGATCAGAAACCAAATTTTCAGGATTTGTATGTCCTAGATGACTTGAACTGCATCTGGGCAGAATATTATAAAACTCGTTTATACCACCTGGCTAGCCAAAGAGCCCCTCCCTGGGCCAGGGGCCATCCCAAGCTCTACTGTCACATAGTGGGTTTATGTGGCCTTTGCTACCCTATACCTGACAATCTCATTCCCGGAAATGCTGGAACGTACCAGAACTTTCTAGAGCACTTCAGAACACACCAGCATACTGCTACTGCTGCAGCAGGTGTCAGGCTGAGGCTGCCTTATAGGAGATGCTCAGGTCTCCTCTAAAAAGCCAAGGGTCGCACTGTGAGGGCTCAGCTGCGCTTTGAGATCATGGTAGGCATTTGATAAATGTCATTTCACCTACGCCTCTCCATCACTCTGTGAGTGAGTCCACTCACGATAGCATAGAGGAGTGATACACTGACAGATTAAAGGCCCCACAGCTAGGTAAGGGGTAGAACTGGGTTCAAAACCCAGAGTTCTCTTTCCTCTCCACTGATGGGCACTATCGCCAAGGCTAGTTTTATAGTGGCTGAAGAGACATGCTTTATTCTTGTATTGACCTCAATAAAAAACCAAGGACCTCAAAATTCAATTTTCATTTGTTTATTCCACAATGACTTATTGAATACCTATTATTTTCCAGGCATTTCTGGAGAGGGCTAAATTAATACAGCCCAGGCACTCACATCATTTATGCAGCTCAGAAGCTATCTAGCTAATGTGTACTTTTGAAGCCTATGATACACACTGTGTGTGCACACACACACACACAAGTACAGGCAACACCTCTCTTGGCTGCTCTCAGAGCAATTCTCCATGACAGTGCTCACAGGCACTGGGTGCTGGGTGACCTGCCCTGGCATCTCAGGCTGCCATCTACTTTCTAAGCACTTCAGGGTGTGCATCCCTGGACCCAGCCTTCTGAGGCCCAGAGATCCATAACTTTATTTCTTGCTTTTATAAAAGACTTAAATAATAAAATATCATGTTTTTAAAAGATTATTTATTTATTTGTTTGAAAAAATTACAGAGTGAAAGGGAGAGGAGATCTTCCAATCAACTGGTTCACTCTCTAAATGGCTGCGATGGCCAGGGCTGGGCCAAGCTGAAGCCAGGAGCCAGGAGCCTCTTCTTAGTCTCCCACGTGAGTGCAGGGACCCAGGCACTTGGGCCATCTTCTGCTGCTTTCCCAGGCACATTAGCAGAGAGCTGGATCAGAAGAGGAGCAGCCAGGTCTTGAAACAGCATCCAAATGGGATGCCAGAACTGCAGACATAGCGCCTTAACCTGCTTTGCAAGAGCAGCGACCCCTTCATTTATTTTTTCCCCACCCTTCCAGCCCTGTCTCCAAGCCTTCATTCCCAGGATGTGTGACCAGAACTTGGAGAATACAGCGGGAGCACCGCGGAGTTAGGGCCAGCCGAAGGAATTGAGTATGCAGTCAGTGTCCTCTGACTGTACAGTTATGACCTATGAAAAGAAACATTTCTTTGAGCATCTCATAGGCAGCAGTCGAGGGCCTTGTAAGGACACGCATCTGCTGTGCGTCCTGCAGTTCAGGAGTAGGTCTGGGGAGCAGCAAACCTGGAAACAGGCTCCATTAATTAGCTGTTTTTGTAACAGTATTACCACAATATCGATGATTTAAAATAGTGCAGGCTAATCGCAAGAAGCTTCTGTGGGCCAGAAGCCCAGGTTTAGCTTTGCTGGGAGCGAGCCTGCCCCTTAA
The DNA here is from genome assembly GCA_949820135.1 of Sylvilagus floridanus. Classification (NCBI taxonomy): domain Eukaryota; kingdom Metazoa; phylum Chordata; class Mammalia; order Lagomorpha; family Leporidae; genus Sylvilagus; species Sylvilagus floridanus. The sequence continues at coordinate 105,730,368 of OX463226.1, forward strand.
GGTCTCCTGTAGGCTGCGATGGATGTGTTGGCTGGGGTTGTGGTCTCATCCGAGGCTCCCATGGCAGAGCATCTGAGCCCAAGCTCAGGTGGCTGTTGCAGGATTCAGTTCCTGCAGGGTGTAGGACTGAGGGTCTCATGTTGTCCCCTGGCTGTCCCTGGAGGCCCTCGGAGGCTCTTGGCTGGAGGCTGCCTGCAGTTCCTGGAGGAATCTCACAATTCTTGACTATGTAGGGTTTCCCAATGTGGCCATGTCACAGGGATGGTGGCAGTGTGGCTAGATCTTGGAGCTGCCTGGGGCAGAAGAACATTCAAAGGGGAGACCATGACAGAAGACCGGGATGTGTGAAAGTAGACAGTGTCTTCAAGGGACAGCAAAGGCAGCCTGTCCTTACTCAGAGCCACTTCTTCCTTTAGCCCTAATGCTAAGCCTGTTCTTTGCACCACAGAACTATGTGCCCAAGGTGGAGTCTTGCACCAGCTTTCCAGCTTGAAGCTCAACTGGTTGATTGACTGATACAATTTCAGTTCCAGTGATGGTAAAGTAAGGTCTTCAATGCTGTCCTGGCTTTAAGGTGGAAAGGGCAAATGTGGGAGGAGGTGCTTTGGGGAAGGCTTCCTCCCTGACCCAAAGAGGCATTCAAGTAAGAGGTTCTGCGTGTGGACACAGCTGGTGAGGATGTGATACCAGGAGCACAGCAGCTGTTTTAGGCCCATGAGGAAGCCCACCTAAAACCCAAGCCAACACCCTGGGGACTGTAGATCAAGAATATGACCAACGCCAGAATCCCTGGTGACACCACTGGGTTTCTAGAGGAGCCAACCCTGGCAGTGCCCACTTCCCACTCCATGCTATGTGATGTAATCAACTTCCCTGCCTATTGTCAATGCTGAAAGCAAACTGGACAGTGTTCAGTGACTACAGTGACTGGCAGGAAATGAGCCAAGCTTGCAAGAGGAGGCCAATGGGAAGATCTCACGTCATGGCCAGTGCTAAGGAGTCAAGTTTTCCCCTGCGAGGTCTGGGGAGCCCTCAAGGATGTTAAGGAAAGGAAAAATCCCATCTACTGACTAATCCTGGTGGCAGGGGAGGAGAGCAGTTTAGAAAATGGAGTGAACAAAGGTAGGGCGAACTGTAAGAGATGGCTACAAGACTAATCAGAGATTCTGAGCACTCGAACTCTAGCGGGTGCGATGGTTACCAGAGGCAGGGTGGAGGGAGGGCTTCAAGGCAGAGTGTGGGGAGTTTATGAGCCTGAATGATAGGAGCAAAAGGGAGAAACTGTGTGCCAGCCCAACCCACCCACTCTCCCTGGAAAACTCCATGCAGGAGCACAGCCTCGAGTCTCTCACTCCTACTGTTCCCTTCACTGTGGGATCGTCCACAATCAATTCCCATTCCCATGATCCCCTGTAATAGCATTGCTGCAGTGGGGAAAACCAGACGCAGTTTATACCATTCAGACTCACAGCACCTTACTTAGGGACATAACTCCCAGGAGTGAGAACCACTTAAACAAACTGTATTTTTGTTATGCTCTGAGCACCACCAACCCACATTACAAACCACAGGGCATGTGGAAGGCTTCAAATCACTGAATAAAGATTCAGTCAGGATGGTTGTTTAACCCAGTGGTTCAGTTGTCTGTGAGGCACATCAGAGTACCTGGGTTCCGTTCCCAGCTCTGGCTCCTGGCTGCAGCTTCCTCCCAGTGCAGACCTATATGGCAGCCATGGTGGTTCTAGTACTTGAGCCTCTGTTGCCCATGTGGGAGACCTGGATTGAGTTCTCAGCTCCCAACTTCAGCCCCAGCTGAAGAAGTTTGGCTCCTCTGCTGTGCTGTTGTGGGCATTTATGAAGGGAATCAACAGATAGGATCTCTCTCTCTCTCTCTCTCTCTCTCTCTCTCTCTCGGTGTGTGTGAGTGTCTAATAAATAAAAATTAAAATTAGAAAAAAAAAAAAAAACGTGGCCCAAACTATTAAAGTTTTACATTGAGCTTACTTCTTGATGGCAAAGGCCAAGCTTTGTTGCTGACTTAGAATGGCATTTAAAACAATGCTTGTTTTAAGGACTTTTATTTCTTGCTTCTTATAAAACATAGTGTTAGAGAACACAGAGAGGATTTGCGTAAAGGGGTGGAGTCCACATCCCTCCTGCCAAAAACTTGCTTAGAATGGTTTCCCCTTACTAAAGTAAGGATTCCAGTCTCCTCATTAGTAAGCTTACATTTTTAAAAAGTATCCAATTATCATTATAAGTTGAATTTCCTTCATAAAAATGTGCAGGAATTTGTTTTCTCTTTCACTGAGTAAGAAGCCACGTAGTATTCTCAATTTTGCCTCTTGACCTGCTAAGCCTAAAATACAGTTGGCCCTTCATGTAAGCAGGTTCTGCATCCCTGGATCCAACCAACCACAGATTAAAATATTTTAAAAAATAAGAAATAACACACTAATAAAAAAATAATACAGGAGCCGGTACTGTGGGATAGTGGGTAAAGCCACCACCTGCAGTGCCAGCATCCCATGTAGGCACTGGTTCGAGTCTTGGCTGCTCCATATCCAATCCAGCTCTCTGCTATGGCCTGGGATAGCAGCAGAAGATGGCCCAAGTCCTTGAGTCTCTGCACCCACATGGGAGACCTAGAAGAAGCTCCTGGCTCCTGGCTTCAGATTGTCACAGCTCCAGCCTTTGCAGCCATCTGAAGAGTGAACCAGCAGATGGAAAACTTCTCTCTCTCTCTTTCTCCCTCTCTCCCTCCTTCTCTGCTTCTGCCTCTCTGTAACTCTGCCTTTCAAATAAGTAAATCTTTAAAAAAACATAATTTTAGAAGTGATACAAACAGAAAACAATAATGTGGCACAACTACTTACATAGCATTTACATTGTATTAGTTATTTTAGAGTAATCTAGAAGTTGTATAAAGTATTTGGTAGGCTATGCATAGTATTTGCAAATACTATGCCCTTATGTATAGGGGACTTGAGCATCCATGGATTTGGATATGAGGGGAGGTTCTAGAACCAATCCACATAGACACAGAGGGACATTGTATTTATCATCTGATCTTTTGCAGGAAATCATGGACTGGGCACCTTATAAGCAACACAGATTTGCTTGTCACATTTTTAGAGACAAGGCGGTCCAAGAAGCTGGTTCCAGCAGACTCGGTGCAGAGAAGGCATCGTTTTGCTGTGTCCTCTCACATTGGAGGAGCAAGCAGCTCTCCGGGACTCCTCGAACAAGGTACTAGTCCTACTCATGGGGACCCTGTCCTCATGATCTGATCACCTTCCAGTGACCTCAGTCCAAACACCATCTCATTGGACTAGGTTTCAACACCTAGATTTGGGGGAGACATAAACAGCCAGACCATGGCGCTGCCTGACGCTCAAGCTGGAGCCATTGCACTCATAATGCCCTGGGAACCAGTGCACCACGTCCCCTGAGAGCTAGTTAGAAATGCAGAATCCTGGGCTCTCCCCAGCCCTCCCGGTCAGAATCTGGGTTTTGAGAAGCTGCCGGGGTGTCTCATGAGCACGTGAAGTGGAAAAGCTCTTTGCTGGGGTCCATGTGGGTTTGCACAGGTGTTGCCATGCCTTCATTAGGAACCACATTGGTCACCAGGCTGAGATGCACTTCTCAAAGCAGAGGCCAAGGTCTCTTGTGCTGGGGTGCACTGGGGTATGGACAGCCTTGCTCACTTCCTGGGATTTCCGGCCCCCAGCTATGAGAAGGAAGGGTTTTGGAGGACTGAGGGCCAGTGTACTCTTGTTGGTTTGTGTTTGAAGGACAGCTGCTGGGATGGTGGGTGAACGTGGTAGGTTGTACGGACAAGGGTGGGGCTCACAGCAGCTCTGGGGTGAGGCAGTTTGCAGAGCTCTGGGGTCGGGGTACTTCCTTTTGTGTAGAACACGTTCTGCATGGTTACTTTTCCCAGCTACGTGCTTTTCTTGCATCATCAGAGAAATTCTTCTGGAATCAGATCAGGGCGAGTTCTGTATCACCAGGGCTGGCAGTTTGAGTGGTTTTCTGTTGGACACGCGGAATGGCAGGACCACGTGGAATTCACCAGTTCGGCTCATCTTTATCGATAATCTGTATTGATTTAGTGCTCGGCACCCAGGAGGTACCTGGATGCAACTGTGAACTAAAGCAGACATGGCTCCTGCCTCCTGGGGCTCATGATCCAGGGGCACTGACTCACACATCAACAGGGTCACGAGCGAAAGGGGGGCAGGTGGAAGAACGTCCCAGGCTGAGGGGAAGCCTGGGCAGACCTGGTGCCAGGAGGGAGCAGGGTTCAGTTGAAGAACAGCCCGCAGAAGCTGGCATGGCGGAGAGCAGAGGCGGGCAGGTGGGAGGCCAGGGGTGGAAGATGCAGGGGGTGGGGGTGGGGCTGGGGCAGTTTGGGAGGAGTCGCGCATACGAAGACTGCCATGCGTGGGGTGTTAGGTGGGAAGAGGACATGTCCAGATGCGTGGGGATTCTTTACATTTTAATTGCCCATCACCATGATAATTTTCGCAAATAGCAGTTTTCTACTTGTAAAGTTTTTAAAATTGATATTCTCATACTTAAGGTCTGGGGCAGGCTTAGTAGGTTCCCGCTGCTTGGTCACAGCCCTTCTGAAACATCAGGTGAGAAGGTTTAGGAGGTCAAGTTTCCATGATGGTAGAAGTGCCTGGGTCAGGAAGGCGAGCAGAGAGCCAGCAGGCACCAGGTGGGCAATTCTAGCGGAGCTGCTTCTCCTTTGGACACAGAGGTGTTGCCTGCTGGGCCTCCAGGCCAACACTCACTGCCCTGGTGCAGCCCGGCAGCCCCCTTCCTGCCTTTGGGCCTCAGACTGGCTGGAGCTGCAAGGTATGGTTTGCATGTAAGGTAACCATAGAATCAGGACGTTTCCCCAGGAAAGGGCCATGTGTGCCAGGCTTCAGATGAGCAGGGCTGTGGCTGACTTCCTGTCTTCCCGGGAAGGTCCCACCAGCATGGGACACAGGCACTGGGTGCAATCCAGAAAGGCTTCCCATAGGAGGCTGCTGCTGGCCCTTAAAGAGTGGGGAGGAGACCACTGCTGGGATTTGGGGGCAGGCAGAAGGGCACTGTGGCTTCACCTGGGCACACCCTGCTTCGTAGACTGGATTTTCTTCTGGATCTCCCATTGCATTGATTTCCTAGTGCTGCTGGAACAAGTTACCCCAGCCTAGCGGGTGAGGACCACACATTTCCTATCTCACTGTTCTGGAGTTGAGAAGTCCTTTTCCCTGGGCTGCAGTCCCTGGGTGCCAAGGCTGGTGTCTTCTGGAGAAGCTCTTTGCCTGCCCCTCCCAGCTTCTGGAGGCTGCCTGCATTCCTTTGCTTACGGCCCCTTCCTCATCTTCCACGCCAGGGGGCAGCACCTTCTCTGCTTCTGTTTCTGTTGCTTTCTGCTCCCCTGCAGAGCTAATCTGCCCGCCTCCCTTTGAGAAGAGCTCTTGTGATGACATTGGGTCCATCCGGGACAACCCAAGATGCTCTCACCATGTCAAGATCCTTAGATCCGTCACATCTGCACAAGCCCTTGTATGACGAAAGGTAGCATATCCACAGGTTCAAGATACTGGGATCTGGGCCTCCGGGGGAGTTTGTTATTGAACCTGCCACATCCCCTGTGGCCCACACTGTCCTGGGCGGCTATGGCTGTTAGGATGAAAAGTTGCCATTGTAACAGAGCGACTTGAAAACAACAGCAACTTAAGTACAGCCAGGTATCAGAGCCAAGTCCAGGGCCGGGTGACACCTCCTTAGCATCAGGGACACAGCGTCTATCTATCTCTGGCTTTCTTTTCTTCCTGGTGTGACTCAACTGCTTCAACTCCCACCATCACATCTGAATTCCAGACAGCAGATAGTTGGAAAGAAGACAGGAAGAAGGGGTAGCCTTCCTTTAAAGGCAAAACTCATGTCCAGCACCCATCCATTCAGCTCATATCCTGTTAGTCACATGGCTGCACCCAGCTGCAAGGAACTCTGGGAGTTGTAGTCTTGAGCTGAAGCTGGTGTCCAGCCAAAGTATAACTGTGGAGGTGTAAGAGGAGACAAGTAGCAGTCTCTTGTACAAAAGAGACAAGAGGGCACAGGTCAATCCCAGGTGGCAATGGTGTGCTGGAACGTGAGCTTGACTGGCAGAAAGTGACCGAGTCCTCTGGAATGAACCTGCTGCAGCTCAGCATAGACTGGGGGCAGATGCAAGGTGCAGATGCTTTAGGGCTACATGTAGCTGAACTTGTACTTGGAGTCTTCCACTCGACAGATGTGTGGACCTCTTTGGATCTCAGTTTTTTTCTCTTTTTAAAATCTCTTTTTAAAAAAAATTTTTTATCATTCAAAAGACAGAGAGAGAGAAACAGTAGAAACAGTCTAACAACGATGGATCTTCCATCTGCTGGTTCCCTTCCAAATGCCTGCAGCAGCCGGTGCTTGGCCAGACCACAGCCAGGAACCTGAAACTCAGCCCAGTTCTCTCACATGGGCGGCAGGAGTCCGGGTACTTGCGTCACCACCTGCTGCCTCCCAGGGTATGTGTTAGTAGGAACGTGGAGGGAAGACTTGAACCCAGGGAGACTCGGATGGGATGCTGGCATCCCAGCAGTGTCATTTTTTTTTTTTACAGCAGAGTGGACAATGAGAGAGAGAGACAGAGAGAAAGGTCTTCCTTTTTGCCGTTGGTTCACCCTCCAATGGCCGCCGTGGCCAGTGCGCTGCGGCCGGTGCACCGCGCTCATCCAATGGCAGGAGCCAGGTGCTAGGTGCTTTTCCTGGTCTCCCATGGGGTGCAGGGCCCAAGCACCTGGGCCATCCTCCACTGCACTCCCGGGCCACAGCAGAGGGCTGGCCTGGAAGAGGAGCAACCGGGACAGAATCCGGCGCCCCGACCGGGACTAGAACCCAGTGTGCCGGCGCCGCAAGGTGGAGGATTAGCCTGTTGAGCCACGGCGCTGGCCCCCAGCAGTGTCTTAACCTCAGCACCAAACACTTGCCTCCAGATCTCAGTTTCTTATTAAATAAAGTGGGAACAGCAAAGCTGACCTTGGGGCTGTTGTGAGGATTCAGTGAAGTGATGTTTGTAAACAACCTAGCCCTACGCCTGGCACACAGTAGGTCCCCAAGCAGTGCAGCTAGCTGTAACAGCCACCAAGTTATCTGGGGCTGAGCAGGAAGCCCACAGATCTTACAGACAGAGCCATGGGAGTCTACCTCCCTTACTGGGCCTTGCAGAGCCAAAGGCTTTTGAGAAATGGTGGGTGATTTGGCTTTATCTGTTTTCCTGCTATAATTTTTGTGTTTGGAAATTCGTTTAGAATTCATTTTGATGAATCCCAAATGCATGCACCATGAAAAACAATTAGCATTAATAGTGTAAAAGAAGGGGATCAATAAATAGATTCATTTTTAAACTGTAATAATTTATCTGCTTCCTGACTTTTGGGAAATACTGCATCTTCGGGTGACACGTGGACCATTAAACAGCTCAACAGCTGTGATTTGTGAGCAGAAGTTGACATCCAGGAGGCAGATCCTGCTCTGGAGTTAGCAACCCCAGCAACCAGCCACCAACAGCAGACAGGAAGGTGGGGGGCAGCCCTGTTTGGGGGACAGTGCAACTTGCACGAGTGTCCAGCAGCCGTTTCTCATCTTCACGCACTGACCAAACGCAAGGCAGCTCACCAAGGATTCGAGAGTACATCTCGCTCATCAGACAGCAAGTGGGGTCAGCAAAACTGTGTGATGATGAGCTGCAGGGCTCTGAGAGGCACGAGGTGGGGTGGTGTCCGGAGTCAGACGCCATGTCGGAGTGCGTGGACTTGAGTCAGGACTCTGCTCCTGATTCCGCCTTCCTGCTACTGTGTACCCTGGGAAGTAGCAGTGACACCTCCAGTAGCTGCTGCCACCCACACAAGAGACCCCAACGGAGGTCCAGGCTCCCAGCTCAGGCCTGGCCACCCCCTGGCTGCTGCAGGCATTTGTGGAATGAACCAGTAGATGAAAGCGCGCGCTCTCTTTCTCTCCTTCACTCTTGCTCTCCCTCTCTCTGTCTGTGTCTCAAATAAATAAAAAATAACTAGATATTTTTTAAAAGATGCACCATGTGCTGTTCCAGTGTCCACTCCAGAGAGGAGTGGGAAGGCCACAAAAGCACGTGGGTGAGGACAGAGGAGGCGACGTCCCACCACGAAGTGGGCCGGTGAGACCTGAGTGCGTGGCCACAGAGGGAGAAACAAAGAGCTATGGGGCTCTTGCTCCTCACTGGCTGGGCGGACTGGAGGGCGACCATCATCCTCTCTCTCTCTCTCTCTTTCTGTCACACACACACACACACACACACACACACACACAAATGAACGACAAGGACACATGACAACCTGGAGCCAAGGCTCAAAGCCGAGGAAGTGACGTTTGATGCTGAATCGGGCCGGGGGGTTGCGCGGGCCCCAGCAGGTCTGCCCTTTCCCAGCCCCTGAGTTTGATGTCACTGGGTCAGCAGGACAGTGGCCCCCCGCCCGGGCTGGGGGTGCACAGGCAGACCGCGGCAGCGAAGACCTTCTGCAGGCTGAGAGCGTCCGTGAGCCGGCCGGGCTCGGGCTGGGCAGGTTGCCCTTTAAGGTGATAGTCATCTCTGACCCCGGGGTCCCCTGGGGCCGCTGGTCATCCATCTGAGAGCCGCTGACCAGCAACCTCTGGGCTATTTTCAGGGCCTGCAAACACTGCGCATTGATTGAATTGATTGAAATCTGCATCTGGTCGGTGGGGGAAAGGACACGGCCTCGCTGCCCAGGACGCGGGCTCCGTTGTCCCCGCTGCCGGCCTCTCCTCCCCTCGGCTCCTCCCCCTGCAAGAAGCCGTGTGGAGACAGTGCGCACTCGGAGGTGCACACACCACGCACACCAAGACACACACCGCACACCGTGCACACACACACATAAACACACAGATAATACAGACACACACTGCTCACGCACACCAACACATGCATTGCATACCATGCATACACAGACACAGACAACACACATATATACACCCACAGAGCACAAACACTGCACACACACGCCACACACCATACACACACATACTACACACATACCACACACATACACAAAACACACACATACACCCACAGAGCACACACACCACACACAGCACACATATACCACACACCACACATATACCACACACCACACATACGCACTACACATACACCACACACACAGACACACACACACAACATACACCATACACATACTGCATGCACACCACCAACACACCATACATACACCATACACCATGCATACACACCACATTTCACACACTGTACACATACAGTGTACACACATTACACACACCACACACATACACAGACAATACAAACACCACACACACATATATACCACATAGCACATGTGCACACATAACTACATACACACCACACACACACACACACACACTATACATCCACCATACAAACATAGGCCACACACATTGCACACAATCACACACCATATACACTACATGTACCACACATACATACATACCACATACTATACACACCATGCACATTCAAACCATACACACATCTCCCCTCCACCTACTCCCCACATTTTTTCCAGCAACTTTCCTGCTGTGGTGTGGACTTTCTGTCATAATTTCAAGGGATCCTCAAAGGAATTCAGCTGAGAAAAGCAGGAGTTTGTTCGGTTCCAGGGGAGTAGACACACACACATGCACACACTCACATGCACACACGCATGTGTAACACACACCAAGAGCCCGAAATATAGACACGGATAAAGCAAGCTTGTCTGCTGTCTTGGCCGAGCTGACAGCAGCTCTCATCATCCCCTTCCAGCATGCTTGGGGTAAACTTCCCAAAGACAGGAGAGGCCCAGGGGAACCATGGCGGTCCGGCTGCCGGACGTGTCCGCGCAGGCGCAGTGTGGCTCAAGGCAGCCCCTAGCAGCTTCCTGATCCCCACCGTGCCCTGCTCCTGCCTTGCCGCCTCTGCCGCTCTCCCCACCTCCCCTGCAGTTCCCCTCACTCCCCACCCCCCTTCCCCACCTCTCCCTCATCCCTCACCTCCCTCCACCCTTCTCACCCTCTCTGCGCCCTCAGCGTCCCTTCCTCCCACAGTTCCAAACTGCAGCCGGGTGAGTGTGCAGCTCAACCCCCTCCTGCAGGCAGGCCTCCAGGCTGCGAGGCTGGAGACCTGGAGACAGAAGCCAAGGCAGGCTCTGGCCTAGCTACTGCAGGCTCCCCTTGGATCTTCTCTCCCGGGCCTCCCTGCTGTCTTCAATACCACCCTTGGCCCTGAGACTCTGGGCACAGGCATGGTCTAGCGCAGAAGCAAGACGGAGCAGCTCCCACCATTGGGGTGACGTCCTTACCCTGGGCTCTGTAGTCTACACCACCCCCATAGTTCTTCCCGGCCGAACAACTATCACAAAGAGACACTTGAACAGGAAGCCACTGCCAGCCGTGGCACTTCACGGCCCAGACACGTCAGCCCCCGTGACCTTGCTGGCTTCGGGCTGACGTATGCAAAGCCCAGCCCCAACTGGAGGAATGGGTTAGGTCTCTGATCATCCCTCTTGCCCACTGGGCCGCTCCAATGTCCCTTCCCCTTCCCCAGGCACAGGGATGATTCTGGAATGTCCCCCCTTCTGAGGCGTTGGGAGCAGGGGTGTGAGTCTGGGCGAGGTGCAGAGCTCACGTGAGTGGCAGGTCTGAGACAAGGAAGGAGCCGGATGGAGTGAGGCAGGAGCCCCAGCCTTCGGGGAGAAGCAGGCCCCTGGAACCTGGTCTGCCCTCCTCCCTCTCTCTCTCCTGACTGCAGCTCCTGCTGGCCGTATTTAGATCTGCATTCCCATGGAGGTCAGCGACACCCTTTCCAGAAACACCTTCCAGTAGGCCCTGGGGAGCTGGGCCCGGCACACAGCTGGCAGCAGGGAGGAAAGGGAGGACCCCACCGAGACCCCAGCCTACAGGGTGCAGTGAACCCAGCTGGGTGTGGCCGGAGAAGCCCTTCAAGGAGACTGAGTGGTGTGTGGGGTCGGGAGGCGCAGCGGACCTCCAGGCCAGGGCCAGGACGGCAGCTGCAGATGAGGCCCTGTGGTTGCCACCCAGGGCATCCAGACACCCGCCCACCGGGAGAGGGAGAGAAAGGCTTTCCCTTTAAACCTCTGATCTGAGGCCGGGCAGAGGACAGGCTCCCAAGGATCAGCTGCTGCTCTAACAACAAAAGCCAAAGGCAGGAAAAAAAGGTTACAAGTTAATTCCCTTAGTGGGAAATGAAGCAAATTGGCAGCTGGGAGCCTGGGCCACCAGCATGGGGCAGGGCCCTCACACACCAGGGCCAATCAAGGGTCCTGAAGCCTGCTGGGGGAGGAGCAGTGCTCCGCTGAACTGCTGCAGCCCGGGGGTCCCCCTCCTGTTCATCCTGATCCCAGTCGACCAGCTCTGAGACCAGCAAATAGCTCAGCAGAAAGCCATGGTCACTCGGAGTTGGATAGGTGGGGTTCAAATCCCGGCTCCACCTGTCTCTGGTTGCAGGGTCCTTGGGCATTCGTTCCCTGTTCCTGCCACTTTTCCCTCCTGTCGTGACGAGAGTGTGTTTATCCCCCATGGAGCATGGAAGAAACATGCAAGCGGAAGTGCTCCAGACCTCCCGCGGCCGCCCCTGGGTAAGTCCCCACCCCTGCCCTGCCGTGTGCTCGACGTGGCCCGGTTGCCACTCGGCAGAGAATTCTTCGCAGGGTGGTTTGCAGGACGTTCAGCTGCATGCCCAGTCTCTACCCACTAGATGCCAGCAGCACCTCCAGGTTGTCACAGTCAAAACTGTGTCCAGGTGCTGCCAGGTGTCCCTTGGGGAGCAAAAAGTGCCCTGGTTGAAACCACTGCTCCCCAGAGAGGAGGCCCCGCAAAACTCTAGGGAGCAGTCTGCTCCTCCCCTGCAAGTTCTGAGACCTTGGGCAAGTGCTTGGCTTCTCCGAGCCTGTGCCCTCCTCTGTAAAATGGGTATAAGAGGATGCCTGACAAGAGGGTGATAGACTCGTGGGTGCTGTGGTGTGACATTTGTTGCAAGAACCAAGGCATCATCCCCATGATCTTGAGGACAGGGTTTGTCAGCCCCTTCCTTCCTGAGCCCTGGCTGGGTGCGTGGCACGAGACGGGCCCTGAACTGAGAGTGAGTGTTTGCTGCACTGCAGCTGGGCCTGGTGAGCGGGGCTGGGCCTGTGACTCCCTCAGCTCCAAAGTCAATACAATGGATTCCAGTGCAGCTCTTGGACCCCTGCAGCAGGGCTGTCGCTGGAGAAGGTGCTCACACGAGTGTGCACGAATCCTTGGAAGCTGGTCAAAAACTCAGCCTCCTGGCCACACGGCTGGAGGCTCCCATTCGCTGGACAGAGGCCCAGGAATCTGCATTTGACACCAGTCCTCCCTGGGGATGTGACCTAGCTGCTCCGCCAGTGCCCGGGAGAGGGCGCCCCCAGAGAGGAGCAGACCCCCACCCCCCAGCAGGCTCCGGCTCAGCCGTCCCACTCCTCCCACGGGGCTGATGGACACCAGTGGCAGGAGCAGGAGGGAGGGAAGACACCAAAACCTTCACCCCCAGGAAGAGGGCACCCTGACGGCCTGTGCCCATGAGCTGGTGCCAGGGCCAGGCATGTTGCTGTGGGCTGTCCCAGTGTCCATGGTCTCGGGGTTGCTTTATTGGTTGTCTTGGTTTTAAGATACCGGAGCAGTCAGGGCTCCAGCTTTTGGGGACATGGGCTCTGCCTTGGCCATCATGAAGAAAGGCCCTGAGATTGAGATCCTCGGATCCAAAGAGGTGGCCCTCAGGGATCCACTGTCACTACCTGGGGCTTTGCTAGGGCAGAGCCTGGGACTAGCAAGGCCTCTGGTAGATTCTGGTTTTAAATGAGAAGCTGTTCTAGAAACTTGTAAGCGACGTCTAAGGAGCTCCCAGCCCCGACAGCTGTGAAGTCCTCACCTGGAGCCTGTCCCAGGCCTCCTCAGTTCTACCCCTTCAGCCGGAACCCAGCACGGGGAGAACAGGGCTCTGATGATGCCAATTTAAGAATCCGGCTGGGTTCTTTTCTTGGCTACTCAAAAGCCCTAATGGAACAAATCAGTGTTCTTAATAGTTCCATTTGCAACTGTTTCACCTCAAGACTGACTCATGGTTCAAGAACAGCAGCCACAGAGAACCCACTTCCGGTCCCTACAAAGCAAAGCTGCTCCCTGCACTTGCGGGAGACGAGGGATGGGCAGAAACTTCCTCTGGAACCAGAGAGGCAGGGCCAGCCAGCCACCTCCTGCCCGAGGATGGCAGCCCCTGGAGGGGGCACAGGCTGGAGGCGCAGGTGCAGACCCTCTGTCCTCCAGGGTTTTCCTCCTTTGCTGCATGAACGTGGGCTAGTAACAGAGTAAAAATGCCTCTTAGTGCTGACTTTGCACTTTATCATTTTCTTTACTCAGTAGTGACCTGTCCAGGCGTTCCTGGAGCTTCCTAAAATACCGAGGGCAGAGCAGAGAGATCTTAGCTTCCACCTGAGCCTTCACTCCGCCTGCACCGTGTAAGCAAACAGCAGCGCAGGTGTATTTCCTCCTGCGTAAGAGTTCAGAGGGAGGCAGTGCCTGCTCTTGGCTCAGCTCACTCTCGCTTTCACTCTCACTGCTGCATCCCTCTTGGGAGTTATCTTCCTCTGCATCCTCCAACACAGCCCTCACCACAGCCACACTTGGAGCTGCAGGGTGGGGAACGCGGGGCATAAGGGCATGTCCCAGAAGTCACACACATAGCTCCACACTGGCATACACTTAGCCACCTGCCACAGTTTTGTGCAAGGTGAACGGGATGATCAGGGGTGGCCGAGGATGAATATTGAGCTGCCTTGGACATACCACTTCGACTACTGCAGAAAATCATTCCCACTGTGTGCCTTAAGGAACAGAGTGGCTGAGATCACTGATACAGGAGCAGGTGGAGGGACATCCACACTAAGGCTCTGGAAATGGGAGGAGAAAGAACCAGCAAGGCCCCCTCCCCCACTCTCCTCTGCACTCTGGATCTACTGCCCCACATGGCTCTCTCCCCAGCCTCCCCCTCCTGCCTCTCCTTCCCTTTCTCTGCCCGTGCCAGGTCTCAGTTTGGTGTTCTCAGGAGTATTACTGATCGCACCGCTATCCTTGGCCTTCCAGCGTGTGTCTTGGTGCTGCCCGGGGGCACAGCAAGCCCGGAGCAGCCAGTGTTGAGGCTCCTTTTGCACACGCGTCTCCCTGGCTCCTCCAGTGTGCCACAAGGCAAGACGTACTGTCTGTGTTTTACACAGGGCACCCCTAAATCCTCTGCACCCCTGGCATCTGTCCACCCACTCCCCCTCCCCCTCCCCACGCTGCCCACAACCCCCAAGCTTCCCTTCCCACCCGTGACTCCTGGTGGGTTCTGCCTCATCCCAGCGCTCGTCCTCCTGGGTTACAGGGGGCTGTCCATAGTCAGCCAGAGGCAGAGGTGCCACAGTGGGAGAGAAGGCTGAGGCTTTGGAGCCAGAGCAGCCTGGATTCGAGTCCTGCCTCCCCCCAACATTTTTTTTAACCAGGACTCCAGATAGGTTAATCTGACTCTCAGTCTGCTCCTCTGTGACCTAGAACCAGTAACTGTCCACCCTGAAGCGATGGCTGGAGGCTAAGTGTGACAACACACACCCAGAGAGTGCGGAAGCCGGTGCCATCAACAGCGCGACATCGGCTGCCTGACCCAAGCTCCCCACTTCCCAGGGAGCAAAAGAGCTCCCAGCCCAACCCCAGAGGAGCACCAAGGCATCAGCTGGCTTGTAGAGCTCCTGACCTGCAGGAGAGGGAGTCCAGCACCTGCCTTGGGAAGGAGCCTTGGTTCTCGGGTTACTTGACAGAATCGCACCTGGGAGCAGGAGCAGGAGGGGCTACCTGGAGGAGCAGAGCCAAAGACAGGCAAGGTTCCCAGGCAGCTGCCAGCCCCGGAGGCAGGGCACAGCAGGGAGGGCCAGGGTCTGGAAGCCCGTGGGACCCCGTGTGTGTGTGTGTGTGTGTGTGTGTGTGTGTGTGTGTAGGGGCGGGGGAGGGGAGGAGAATGGACCCGGTCTTCTACAAGAGCTGGGGGCTGCCTTATAAGACACAGGCAGGTGACCCCCGTCGGGCAGTTGAGCCAGGTGGGCCAGGGTGGTGTGGACCCTGCCTCAGGCAGGCATCCACTTGCTGCCTGACTTCTTGGATAGAAGCACCACAGTGGAAGCCCAGGGAAGCTGAAGTTGATAACGTCTCTGGGCGTTCAATCTCTGGTGGCAGAGCTGGAAGGACTAGGAGCATCTTGTTCAATCTCTTTGGAGACCAGTGCTTTGTTTCCAACAACCCAGCTGGCCAGGGGCCACGGGCCAGCCTAGGGCTCGCTCCGCTTCCCCAGGGTTTTCAGCATTGCCAATCCCGGGCTCCACTTTCCAGAACAAATATTTCATAATGATGCCTTTGCAATTGTGATTTTACATTATAGATAATCTAACTTGCCTATAGCCATAATAAAAAATCAATATAATGCCCCACCTGTAATCTAAGGGAGAAATAAAAGGGAAATCACTTATAATGAAGTAGTTCAATAAGGAAATACAGAGGCACAGTGACACACAAATCAGCGGCTATAAACGGGGATGGATGGAGACGTGTTGTGTCGGTGGCCGAAATACCTCAAGTGTTGTGGCTTTTGATTAGGTGACTTTTCTCAAATGGTAGACCGCTCTTGATATAGTTCCATACACCGTGAAACACAGTCTCCCCTCTGTGGAGAAACTCAAGACCAATGTTGAGCCCAGATACGATATGAGGCAGGGAAGAAGTGACCATGCTCCCTCTAGGATTCGGGACAGCAAGACTGAGGGAGGAGGTGTGCTGGGCAGTCAGGGGGAGGCCCTGGTAGGCGACACCCCTCGGGATGCACCACCAGCTGGGTCTGCATTCTCTGTCCACAGCATGTCTCCAGCTTGCCTGGGTGGATCCACCTGATCTTAGAAGACTCCACTGGGAGAAGGAAGGATGTGGGAACCCTTTGCCGACTGGCCAAGGGTCAGTCCATGGGGAGTTCATTCCCCTGCCTTTCTGGGTTATGTCGTCTGGTCCCCAGGTTGTATCCTTTTGGGCGGCCTGTCACCTGACTCCAGAAGCCACAGGAGCAGCCCGAGCCTCAGGCACAGGCACACATGGCTGATGGCTCGGGGTGGAGCCGTGAGGCAGGTGCAGCCCAATGAGCCACACCTGGTACAGGGCAGACGCTGCGTTCTGGGCGACTCTGTAGAGGTACAGCTTTAAAAAGAAAACCCTTCTGTGTCTGTATATAAAAGGACTGTGTTTCAGGTTCGGATCACCGTAAGGACATTTTTTCAGCCCATTCCAATGCTTAGTGGAACATTTGACAGTCACATGGGACACAGGGCAGTTATTCTATGGGACTGTCCTTAGATGACAGGAAAATGATAGCTGCTGTTTGTCACTTCCAGGTATTGCTCTACTATTCTGGGTACAACCACCTTAGGAAGTAGGTGCAATTATTATCCCCATTTTAGAGATGAGAAAACTGAGGCCAGAGATATTCTTGCAGCAGGATGTAGTAGAACTGGGATTGACAGTTTAAAGCCTGGCTCTCCAGTAGCCCCAGACCTCATCCTCCAAACACCAGTTGTGTCTCTCGCAGCGATCACTGTGACCATCACAACACTTGCACAGGTTCCACACACACACACACACACACACACCCATGGGAGTAGTATTGTATCAGTCCATTTCATGTTGCTGTACCAGGAGAGTGATGCTGGGAAACTTATAAAGAAAGGAGATTTATTTTCCCTCAATTCTGTGACTGTTAAGTCCAGTGCATGGCACTGCTCTAGTGAAGGCCCCGGGCTGTCAGAACACAGAAGAGTGGAAAGGGAAGCAGCACAGGTGCAACCAAGAGAGCGAGGAAGGAGGAGGAGGAGGAGGAGGAGGAGCAGGAACTGCCTGCGTCGGGGTGCAGCCGGCATCTCCTATGGGCACCCGTTCAATCTTGGCTGCTCTACTTTCAATCCAGCTGCCTGCTAATGTGCCTAGGAAAGCCATAGAAGATGGCCCACATACTTGGGACCCTGCGCCCACATGGGAGACCTGAATGAAGCTCCTGGCTCCTGGTTTCTGTTTCTAGCCTGGCCCATTGCAGCCATCAAGGGGGTGAACCAGTGAATGGAAGACCTCTCTCTCTCTCTCTCTCTCTCTCTCTCTCTCTCTCTCTCATCTCTCTCATCTCTATCTCTATCTCTATCCCTATCTCTATCTCTATCCCTATCTCTATCTCTATCCCTATCTCTATCCCTATCTCTATCTCTATCCCTATCTCTATCTCTATCTCTATCTCTATCCCTATCCCTATCCCTATCTCTATCTCTATCCCTATCTCTATCTCTATCTCTATCTCTATCTCTATCTCTATCTCTATCCCTATCTCTATCTCTATCTCTATCTCTATCTCTATCCCTATCCCTATCTCTATCCCTATCCCTATCTCTATCTCTATCATCTCTATCTCTATCTCTATCTTTCTGTCATTCTGCCTTTCAAATAAATAAATAAATCTAGCAGGGAGAGGGCGAGAGTGAGCAAGTGAGCCAAGAGGGGTCAGTCTCCATCTTTTTTGCAACCACCTACTTTTTTTTTTAACTTTTATTTAGTAAATATAAATTTCCAAAGTACAGTTTATGGATTACAATGGTTACCCCCCCCTATAATTTCCCTCCCACTCATACCCCTCCCACCTCCTGCTCCCTCTCCCATTCCATTCACATCAAGATTCATTTTCAATTCTCTTTATATACAATAGATCGATTTAGTATATATTAAGTAAAGATTTCATCAGTTTGCACCCACACAGAAACACAAAGTGTAAAATACTGTTTCCGTACTAGTTATAGCATTACTTCACATTGGACAACACATTAAGGACAGATCCCACATGAGACATAAGTACACAGTGACTCCTGTTGTTGACTTAACAATTTGACACTCTTGTTTATGGCATCAGTAATCTCCCTAGGCTCTAGTCATGAGTTGCCGAGGCTATGGAAGACTTTAGGGTTCGCCAACTTTGATCTTATTCCGACAGGGTCATAGTCAAAGTGGAAGTTCTCTCCTCCCTTCAGAGAAAGGTACCTCCTTCTTTGATGGCCCCGTTCTTTCCACTTTCTTACTTGCAGAGATCTTTCATTTAGGTCTTCTTTTTTTTCCAGAGTTTCTTGGCTTTCCATGCCTAAAATACTCTCATGGGCTCTTCAGCCATCTCTGAATGCCTTAAGTGCTGATTCTGAGGCCAGAGTGCTATTTAGGACATCTGCCATTCTATGAGTCTGTTTACAACCACCTACTTTCGAGGGAAGGGATCCACTCCAAGGACACCTGACCCACACCCCAGACAGCATTAGTTCATTCAGGAGGGCCCAGATCACATGACCTGGTGACCTCCTGGGAGGCTCCACCCATTAAAGGTGGCACCACCTCAGCACCACCACACCAGGACCAAGCTTCCCGCACATGGAACCCAGAGGATAGCCCACATGCAAACCACAGCACACACAGGCTTGGCCCATTGCTCTGCTCATGGACACAGGCTCCCAGGACCCAGCCTGCTTGGGTCACTGCTACAAACTCCAGGTTTGCTGACCCCCAGCAGGGTCGGGTGAGGTGAGGTGCAAGGGGCCCTGGTTGAAGTCTAGAACTCCAGCATCCCTGACAGCCATCCCGATGTTCTAGGTCGTGTGCCAGTTAGGGTTGTTGGGTTGCAGCTGCAGAAGTTGTTCAGGAATCTTAGCGGTCACCACCCACCAGAATAAAGACAAAAAAGAAATCACAAGCCAAACACCAACCGGATCTCCCTCTTGTGTCTTTGTACAACGTGGCCATCATCCTCTGTAGCCCGAGCCAGCTGGGCTGTCACCAGGCGCCTGGGACTGTGTGTCAGTTGCGTCCCGTCTGAACCCCACACACACTAGCTGCCAGGCCGTACCTGGGGACAGCTGCTGTGCTGTGGCTGACAGGCAGCTTGGGAAATCCAACTGCCCTCCTGGCCGGTGGGCTTGCATCTGCCAAGCCAGTGGGGCCCCGGGTGGGGAGAAAGCTGGTGGGTAAGCCCTCGTATCTCAGGAGCCCACCTTTGCTCTGGGGCCAGTGCCACCCTAATGAGCCCCCTGATAACCCTTCCAGGAATGAACAGCTGTCATCAGCTATACCCATTTCACAGACTGGAAAACTAAGACCCAATGAGTTGAAGTGATGATCCTGGGGTCCTGGGGTGCAGTGCATGACTCGGGGGGGGGTTGTTTCTAACCCTCACACCCTACTCTCCTCTGCCACAGTCCAGAGCAGCATGCAGCCCCAGGGTTACTCTCCTATCCCACTCCCAGCTTCCCCCACCACACAGCAGGGGACGGCAGACGGGTGCTCCCTTTTGGGAGGGGAGCAGCCCGTCAGTGGTGTGACTTCCCTGCCGTCTCTCCTACCCACCAGGCTTGGAGCAGGTGTTGTCCGTGGGTTTCAGTTCTCTCCTGCAGCAGTCAGACTGGGCCTCCGACTCCAGGGGACTTCAGAGGGTGTGCACGTGCGTCTGAGTCTGTTATCGTCATCCTGGTCCCTGGCTAACTCCTTGCTCCTTGCCCTGCACTTGCGTTCTTTTAGCCTCTGGGAGTTTCCTTATCCCTGAGCTCACCCAGCGACCTTTCTCTTCTACCAAGAGAGGCCCTGGCGCCTGCTCCCCCTCCTTGCCTGGGCTGGGTCTCTGCAATGCTCTGGCTCTGTGCACCCAGCCCTGCAATCCCAGCCTTCCTGGTCTGCCTTGAATTTCCTGGACACAGGCACGCGAGATGGGCGATGAGATGTTGGTGATGGATCACTAATGAAGACATTGGCTTTCCTATTAAAATGAGCAGATATTTCATGCATGCCAACCCATGATGGCATTTTCTAGAACAGGAAAAAATAAACAGGAGGAAAAGAGAAGAGCAACACTAACAGGGGTCAGCGTTGTGGTGCAGTGGGTTAAGCCTCCACCTGCAGGACCGGCATCCCATATCAGAGTGCTACATGGAGTCCCAGCTGCTCCACTTCCCATCCAGCTCCCTGCTGATGAGCCTGGGAAAACAGCAGAAGATGGCGCATGTGCCTGGGCGCCTGCACCC
The DNA here is from genome assembly GCA_949820135.1 of Sylvilagus floridanus. Classification (NCBI taxonomy): domain Eukaryota; kingdom Metazoa; phylum Chordata; class Mammalia; order Lagomorpha; family Leporidae; genus Sylvilagus; species Sylvilagus floridanus. The sequence goes on from OX463226.1 coordinate 105,750,626, forward strand.
ATGTGGGAGACCTGGATGGAGTTCCAGACTCCTGTCTTTGGTCTCGTGCAGCCCTGGCTCTTGTGGCCATTAGGGGAGAGAACCAGATCTCTTTCTGTCTCTCCTTCTCTCTCTGTTACTCTGCCTTTCAAATAAAATAAATCTTCAAAAAAGAAGGAAGCTCTAACCAACTTAAGATGGGTTTTCATTTGGAATCCGATATGGCCTTGTGTGCTTGCTCCTGGGATGTGGGAGTCGGGAAGCTGCAGGCTCACAGGTGACCCTGAGTCCTCTCCTGTCCTACTGGCTGTGGAAGCTCTGAAGGCCAGGAGTGCAAGGAGCCTTCTCAGATGGCTGCGGGCCCAGCTGTGCAGCACACAGATGTGGCCCACGCCCAGCTGCTCGCGGCTCCTCAGTGCTCTGTGCACGGCTGCCCAGGAGCCAGCAGGGCCTCAGCGGCCGCTGTCACCCGCTGCCCAGTGTGCATTCTCCAGTGGGCACAGCAGGTGACCCTGCTGCAGGGGCCTCTGCCGGGACCTGGGATTACAGGCCAGACCTGCCTGCCGCGGCAGATGGTAGCGCTTAGCGCTAAACTGCACTCAGCTGCTTTGAACATCTTGAAAAGATTTCTTTAGAAGTTAAACTTGGCCTGGGAGTGACAATATGGTTCAGTCTGTGGCTTTGAAAAGGCCTCGGGGTGGGGTGAGGGGGTGGCTGTTTCATGTCTCCCGGCAGCCTCCGAGCCCTGTGGTTCCCGTGTCCTGGCCACAGCTCCTGAATTTCAGCTCCAGGGTTTGGGGGTCCCACTCGCTTCCCCATGGCCGTCCCCTCCCAGGGCACAGGGTCCCAATCACCTCCCCCTGGCCGTCCCCTCCCAGGGCACATGTGCCGCGTCCCAGGGCTCCAGGACAGAACCACGCCCGCAGGGTGCCTCGGTCTGCTCTCAGGGCTGTGTTTTGCAACTGCCCTGCTTCAACTCCCTGAGCAGTTGCTGGGCAGGGGTTTGGGTCGCAAACCTCCCGGCAGCAGCCAGGCCCATTGACAGCTGTTTGAATCCGGAGCTCATGGCTAATTGCCCTGGAATAATACCTCCCAAATCCCCATCCCAGGCCTGTCCTATTTAACGAATCCTTTGAGCGACAAAGGGTTTCATCATCTCTGGGCTCAGATAACATCTCTCCTGCCCGCCCCACAATCTCCCTGTCCTGCATTTGGCCACCCTGGTCTCTGTAGGGAGAGACCCCACCTTCCCCGTCACGGAAGGCCCGAGGAGCAGCCTCTGGGGTGAGAGAGGCCTTTAAATTGCCAGAAATGAAAAACTGCGAATGCTCAGCTCGCCGGCCGGGCTAGCCACTGCCTGGCTCAGTAGCGCCAGCAGCCAAGAAGCAGGCTCCATTGACCATTCATGAGATGTCAGGTGGCCTACAGATGGGAACACGGAGGTATTGATTTTTACTAGCCTGCTAAAATTGAAAGGAAAAAACCCTTCTTAAAAGCTCCCGGTTAAGCTTTGTTTCCTAAATGATGATTCCAGGGCTCCGAGTTTGTCAAAGGCAAATTTAAAATACCAGGGTTGCTGGAGATATAAGAAAGCGAAATCTTCTTACAGCCATTAACTTCAGAGAGGAGCCAAATCTCTGACTCCAGCTTGGGGGCCTCTGGGGGGGGGGGAGGGGAGAGGGCAGCAGAGGGAGGGAGGGGGAAGAGAGGGAGCCAAAGACCAAAGCTGGCAGCTCCTCCCCTCTGCCTCAGCTCCGTGGTCAACTGCTCCCAACTGCAACGCTTCCCTGGCGTTGTGCGGTGTGACCCGAGAGCAGCAGCCGTCTGATGAGCCCCACCAAAGGCACCAACTTGGAAAACAGGGAGAGTCTGGGGTTAGGCGGATGAGCTCTCTGGGGAGGAGGGGCCCCAGTTGCCTACCCCCAACCTGCTCCAATCCTGTTTTCTTGCTGTTCATCTTCCCGCGAACTTCAGCTTCGAACAGCAGGAGCCCCTACTCCCTACTTTCTCAATGGCACATCTGTGGAGCTGTCTGTAGGTCTAGCCGCTTGCCTGTAGGTGTGGGTCTTAGAGCCATCCCGCAGGTTGTGTGCTCTGGGAGGGTTGTTTTTCTGCAAATCTTTAAAAAATATATCTAGAGAGAGAGAGAGAGAGAGATAACTTCCATCCGTTGGTCCATTCCCCAAATGGGCACAGCTGCTAGAGCTGAGCCAGGCCAAGCAGGGAGCCCAGAGCTCCATCTGGGTCTCCCATGTTGGGGGCAGGAGCCGGAAGCACTTGAGTCATCACCTGCTGCCTTGCAGGGAATGCGCTAGCAGAGAGCTGGATGGGTAGGGAGGCGGGCTACATCCAGGCCCGCCGGTATGGGATGTGGGCGCTCCAACTGCTGCATTGCAAGCTTGCTCCTCTATGAATCTTTGATCTTAGGCAAAACCCCTCGGGAGAACTCCCTGGTGAGTCCACCAAAGGGCCTGTGCTCATGAGGTGGCCTCCTGGAAATGAGGGCCCTGCTTTGGGGCTCAGTCACCACCACCTCTTGAGCATGTGTGTACCTGTTGTGTTTGCATGTGTGTATGAACACATGTGTGCGAATGTACATGTATATGAGCATGTGTGAGCATGCATGTACATGTGTGCATGTATGTGTGCATGTGTATATGAGCACAGATTGTGTGCATATACATTGCTCTGTGTGTGAAGGTCTGTTTCCCATGTTGGATTAATATGGAAGTGCTGTTTGGCTGATGCTGGTCCCCTTCCAAACGACATCATGGCACTGCTGCATTGTAGAAAATAGATTGATGGATTGATTGACCTTTTTGAAATTAAAAGAGCAAGGAGCTGGGAGTCTTGAGACCTGGGATCTAACCAATGGATCGATCAGTAGATATTTACTGAGTACAGAAAAGCACTGTGCTGGGCACTCTGGAGGATTTAAAGACACAGAGATGACCCAACGTGACAAAAAAATAATAAAATGTGTGGGGCAGCCGCCAGTGTCCATTGGTTTCTGGGACTACAGATCCTGACGTCACAGAACTTCAGACACAGCTGGAGACTGGGAACCCCCTCACCCTGCCCTCCTGCCTCACAGAGCAGAGGTCGAGCCTCTGGGAGCTGAGCAGAATCATGTCAGCCTCCTGGAATCCAGTCTGTGCCTGTTGCCCTCCTGGATGGCTCTGCCTCTCCTACAAGAGAACATTGACTCTGCTGTCGAGTTGGCAGTGGGTTCAGCTTAAGCTCTGTCCACTCATCTTTTGACTCTCTCTTCTACCAGATGGGAAGGGCAACTACTCACAAGTGCTGGGAAGAGCTCCACAGAAATGACCTTGGGATCTTCCTCTGGTTCATAGGGAGTGGGGGATGGGTGAGGTGGCCATTAGAGGTGTCCAGCATTGACTAAGTCCTGGATTCTTTGCTGAGAGCCATATCCTCAGCAACTGTTCTGATTCTCAGAAGGTCAGGAAGCGAGTGCTGTCGCTATCCGTGGTTTACATGGAGGCCACTAAAGCTTAGAAGAAGGGACAGCATCTGCTCAAGGACACCCTGATGGCGGCGCCAGCATCCACAAATGAATGCTGGCTCTAGCGGTCAAGTGTGAAAAATTCAGCAATGTAAGTTGAGTTCGTTTCTATGACTCCCAAGGTCCAGCTAGAGTTTATTTCCTGCTAAAAGCGAGGGTGTGCTGGGTCCCCTTTATAAAGCCGAGGCTGGGTGATTAGACTGATTTCTAGCATCTTGTCCAACACCACGGGCATGTGAGGGAAGAGCTATAATTAAGTCTGTGGTCTAAGAGACTAGAATGGAACACTGAATTATCGGGGCTCTGTGGTTTGTAGGAATCCACTCCCCAAGAAAGACAAACGATTGTCAAAGTAGCCAAATTTTTCCTCATTTTTGAAGTTAAAAATGTGAATGAAGATTCTATCTGCTTGTCATGTGCCTTACACACAACCTCAAGGTGACAATCGAACTCCTCTTCTACAGGGATGGAATATGTTTGGGGCTGGGCAACTTCCAGAAATCATGGAGATCCGTGCAAAGACACAGACCCAGGCAGCGTGGTATGCAGCATCCCTCCAGCGCTGGGGCTGGGAGAAGCAAGACATCAAGGCTTGGCTAGAGGCTGGACACACTGTCAACATCTTCATGAGAAATGACGTGGCACTGTCGGGAAGAGATCTCCACAGGGAGAGTGGAAGTGAGAGGCCTTTTATCCAGATGCCCCATTGAGGGAAGAATTACGGAACTGTTAGAAATTCCAGGGCAACCTCTCACGCACCCTTCTCTCCTCTACCTGGTGCCTGCCCTTTTAATTGTGTTGTTTGGTTTGTCCCTAGCTGTAACCAAGGTAACCAGGGCCTAAGCAAACAGGATAACTTCTTGGCCCCTGTCCACAGTGAGAGGATGAACATCCAAGCAAGGGTTAAACTCAGAAGGGACCCTAGTGACCCAGGGTGCAGAGTCTCTGTCCCCTGAGCAGCCTGGGCTGAGTGACAGCTGAAAGGCTCAAAGTGTCCCCGGGAGACAGAGGAGGAGCAGGCACTCTGGATAGATTTCTATCACTTTCGTGAATACTTCAAATTGCAGGCATTAGTTCTGAGGCTTTGTGTAGCAATTGGTGCCTCAGCCATTGGCTTTTGTTCATTGATTTACATGAATGCATATTGTAGCTGGCTTCTCAGGACACATGATTTGTGTCCTGGAGGGGTGGCTTTTGTTCCTGGGAACTCTTGAGGGAATGCGGGAGAATGAACATGCTATAGGAGCATGCCCCTCCCCTACGCATCGCCTCATTTGCGGGGGTTGGGGCAGCACCCACAGCAGTGCCAGTGAGGGCATAGCAAGGGCCGGCCACGGAGGCACCTCCTTGTCCTCTGGCCCCTACTTAGGGTGGGCATTCTCCACCTCCACAACACTGACATTGTGGGCCCGTTGCTGTGCACTGTAGCGTGATTGACAGCCTCTCTGGTCTCTACCCACTGGAGGCCAATAGCAACCCCTCCCTCACTTTTGACCATCAAAACTGTCCCCAGAAATCCACAGATGTCCCCTGAAGGCAAAATCACCCCTGGTTGAGAGCTGTTGGTTCAGGGTAACCAGAGAATAAATAGAGCAAGACCTGCTATGCACTGTGGGATTTAGGGTTCCTGGGGACCCAAGGGCATGGTGGGATAGTAAGGGAGGTGGGTAAAGTTGGGATAGAGTCACTTTAGGGCAGAAAGCCCCAAGGCAGCCAGCCCTTATACAGACCTCCCTCTGGCCCAAGCCCTCATAGCGGGGGTCCCCTTTGTATCCACCCAGCCCCACGGGAGGCCTGCTCCTTTTTCTCATTTCACAGCTGAGGAAGATGAAGCCAAGGGAAGTCATTTGTGCAAAACCAAAAGGCTGACTGGAAGCAAACCTAGGACTGGGTCCTCGGCCCCTGGCCCCTCTGGGGCTCAGAGAAGTCAGCTGCCTGAGGAGCTCTCGGTGTGCATGCGCACGTGGCCCCTGCTGCTCCCTTGGGAGGCTGTGGTCACATCTGCTGCAGCTGTGCCTGCCCGGGGACGCCCCTGGCCTGCTCCTTGCACGAGAGAGCTTGGAAACAGAATGAAGCAGGACCCTGCTCGGTGGCACCTGACAGGGACATGTGCACTCACCCTAAGGTCCCAGCCAGCATCCTGCCTTTAACCTCCCCAGCCTGCTCAGAAGCCCTGTGTCCTGAACAAAGCGGCTGCTGCAGAGTGCTGGCCTCTGGGGGAGGCGCAAGCAGGAAGGGCAGGGGTCAAGAAGCAGGGTCAAAGGGCTGAGACCCTGGGGAAAAGGGGAGATTAAACACCCTCCTTTTCAAATTGGGAGGTTCGGATAATTAATTGGTCTCCAAACATGAAAGCATCCAATGACGGCTCCGGGCAGTAGCCCCTGTCTTCGTCCTCCTCCTCCTTCCTGCACTGGCAGGCTTCTGTAGCCCCCCGGGCCGCAGCTGATGGCCAAGGGGCCCAGGCTTGGCTGACGGAGACCTTTGCCAGGCTCCCCTTGTGCTCCTGGGAGTCCGCTGTCTCCCAGGGCAAGGAGAGTCGGGGCTAGTGGCTGCCTTCCGGATGGGGCCACCGCTGGACCTGTGGTCTCCCTGGCCATGTACAGCCCTGTCTGAGGGAGGAGGCAGCAAGGGATCACCTCTGTCACAGCTCCTGAGCTAACGTGACACGGCCTGCTCCTCCCCGCTGCAGAGCCAGAAGCCCTGAACTGTAGACCTCCGGGTGAGGGGTGAGGGCTCACAGCATGGTGACTGGCCTGCAGCATATCTGTCTGCAGGTGAGAAATTGTTCCTTGAGTCTTTAGAATTTCCTGTCCAAACCCTCCATCCTCTGACACATACGATGAGCATGAACGTGAACCAACCCGTCCACAGGGATGTTCACAGCTCACCAGCAGAGGCAGGCTTGCCCGTGAGTATGCTCCCATTTTACACATGAGAAGACAGAGGCTTTTCAGGACAGTGCTAAGGAGCCTGGGAGCACCTGGCTGCAGGGTTGCCCCTCTCTGGCGGAGGAGGGAGACTCCTGAGCAGGCGGCTTCTCCACCCTGCAGAGGAAGGCGCTGCAGGACTGACTGAGTCCAGGGAGGCTGTGGTCCTGCGGATGAGACCTGGGACTGCGGGCCCCTCTCGACGCTCCAGCTGGCCTTGGGAAGGGGTGGTGCTCAGGGCCCGGCTCAGGCAGGACCGCTCTGCGGAGGCAGTGCCCAGGCCCCATGCCCACAGGAGGGTCCCGAGCAGCCTCCCACAAAGGTGAGACAGAGGGTGGGAGGGCAGTGCCAGGCCTGGGTGCTGGGGAGGGAAGGGGGGGCGTCGTGAAGGCTGCTAAGTGCTCTAGAAATCGAGAAGCAAAGCCTAAAGGGCTCTCAGGCCTCCCTTTCTTCTTTCCCGAAAGAATCAATCATGAACTCTTTCTTTGTGTGTGTGAAGCACACGCACGGAGTCCAGCGTTGTGCAATTCTATAAATCATTATTCTCGCCTTCTCCCCTCCCCCTCCAAAATCACCTGCTGAAATATTTAGTGACACGCGTGTCTGTGGATGGTGGGTTCAAGTGTGCAGGGAGGCAGAAGCAGGGGAGGGGCAGGCAGCTGCTCCTCTCTGGGCTGATGTCACAGCAGCCTTGAGGTCACCCAAGCTCCAGGAAGTGACCAGGCTGAGCAGAGGGACTGTGCCTCTGTGCCTCGTATTGGGTGGCTACCGAGGATGCTTCCTGTGCTACCAACGTGGCCACCCCTCCGGGCAGAACGAGACCAGTGTGAGGGCGACCGTGGCTGTGTCCCTGGGGCAGGGTGGAGATCCTGCCATGTCCTAAGGGAGGTAGGGAGTGTGAGTTGGGCCAATGGATTGTGAGCTGGGCTAGGGGCAGTGGAGTCCACAACTGTGTTGTGGATCCAGTTCTTTGTCAGTGAGAGTTTTGACCCAGGCTCGAAGCTCCAGCACTTTCCAGAATGTTCCACCCCACCTTGACACAGCCACTGTCCCTGGAAGGTGAAGCAGGACCTGATGGATCTGCAGGTGCTGATCCGTTTCATGTCCCTTCTTCCCAAAGGATGACCGCACCTGCAGAGGCGCCACATTACCCCACAGGCCCACCTGGGGCTGCCACCTCCCCGCACCCCAGGGGATACGGAGGCTGCAGGTACAGCAAGCAACTGAAAATCCATAGTTTCTAAACCTTTATGCATTGAGGATGTAAACCTGGAAAAGGGATTGGAGGCACTGACGGCCAGTTGGTCTGCACAGCCCATTCATCGTCCAGACCGCAGGGCTGGGGCCGTTCTGTTACAGCTGGTTCCGGAAAGTGGAGCCCCCTCCCGGCAGCCCTCCTTCCCTCTCCCTTGTCTCAGGCCTGGGGAAAAGCCTAGTGGGCTGTCTGCCAGGGCCAGGCTCTACTCACAAAGGAAGACCTGAGGAAGGTGCTGGTGGGAAGAGGGGGGTATGGAGGAAGGGCTCAGGCCACATGGGCTGCCGCAGCTTCAGCCAAGTGGCCATCAGGGGCCGGCTGCACGCAGTCACAGCTCCACGGCTCCTCTTATACAAAGGAATCCTGTGTCCCACCACGTCCGTGCCCTTGATTGCTGTTGAGCAGGAAGTGGCGTCCAGCCCTGGGGGCCCCCTTGTCTCAGCCATCTGTATGCCTTGGGCACACCACTCCCAGGCCTGCCAACACACCTGCCCGCCTGCTGTGCGCGTGAGTCACTTCCCAGGCCTGGTCTGGCAACTCTGTGTAAAGGTGCTCCAGCCCTGCATTCCCAGTCAGCCTGATTTCCCCATAGCCACAGTGGGAGGAGAGGAAGCCCCGTTTGTACCTCTTGTTGGTTCTTTAATTGTCCGTCCTCCCCACCAGGGTGTCAGCTTCAGAGGACGGGGTTCTTGCTGGCTTTGTTTGCAAGCACCCACAAAGCTGAGGAATAGCTGTTTGCTGAGGGAATAAGTGAATGAATGGACATCCAAGGAGCCTGGGGCTCTTCCTCATTTGCATCCCAGTGCTCTGTCTCCACCCCCAACAGGGGCAGCGTCCCTTCTGTTATTCTCATGTTGGGTGGCCTCAGCCTACCAGAACCTTCCTGCTCAGCTGTCTCCCAGTCCCCACTTCCAGCACCAGCCCTGTCCCATTCCCATGCTCTCTTTCCCTCCAAGGCCACTAGTCAGGTGTCAGACTCGGCTTTGGGGCTTTGCCTCTTTTTCTCCTTGTTAGGTAGCAAAGACTGACATGGCCCATCCTTTTCAGTGGTCCAGCCTCTCTGGCTTTTGTAGCTCGTCCGAGCACACCAGCCTCGGAGGCAGTTATCTGCTGGCCTCCAGGTAGCTGAGGGCTTTGGGGGAGGTCTCCCAGGGGGGTGGGTTTTTGCCCCTGTGAAGGGGCACGCCCAGTCTCACGTGAGTCCTGACCAGCACCCAGCAATCCCGCCATGTCTCAGCTCACGCTCACTCTTCCTGTCTTTGAAGCCACTAGTTAGAGCTTCACCGTTGCCTTCACTTTCAGACTTTCCTCTGTTGCCTTTCTCCTCGCTCTTGGCAGTGTTTCTCCTACTTTGATTCCAGAGGAAATTCTGAAACAAGTTTGAGTTCTCAGGTAACTCCTGCAGGAAGCTCCATCTAGCCCAAGGCATGTGGCATCTCAACAGGATCAGTAACTGCAGCTATAACCCAACTGAATTGGCAGTGCTTTATTCAAGTTGGAAAAAAAACACAACAAAACAAATGGTTGAAAGTCAGACACTTTAAGAATGCCAAGTTTCTTTTGGGTTTTGTTTTTGAGAGAGGAGACACAGAAGAGGGATGGGCAGAGCTCCCATCTGCTAGCTGGCTCCACAAATGCCTGCAACAGCTAAGACCAGGCCAAGCTGAGCTGGGAGCCATAGACTCAGTCCAAGTCCCCCATGTGGATGAGAGAAACTGAGTCACTTGAGACATCGCTGCTGCCTTCCAGCAGCTGCACTAGCAGATAGCTGGAGTCAGGAGCTGGAGTCGGGTATTGAACCCACATACTCCAGTGGGCATCTTAACTGGTGTTACCTGCTGGGCTAAATGCTATCACACCACTCCCCCAGCCCCAAGCTTTGAATAAATGAAACGAAACTGATGCAGGCAGCACCATAAAGGTATATAAATGTGTCCTGGCAGGTGCTGTCTTTGAACCGTTATAGATACCAACACCCCTGTGTGTCTTTTGGTGGCTTGAACCATGTAGCGTTTCAAAATGCTGACAGAAGGGAGACGATCTTTGACATCATAATGCAGGCCATTTGTGGGGTGAAACAACGGAAGGAAGACCTTTCTCTCTGTCTCTCTCTCTCATGGTCTAACTCTGCCTGTCAAGAAAAAGAAAAGAAAGCAGGATGCGTGTGAAGGAGTCACAGTGTGGGCAGGCAAGAATGGTTGGAACATTTAGAATAGAGCATTACTCCCGCTGGCCTGGATGCTAGAAAAATAGCCAAGGAACTGTTTGCTTTCTTATTGTGTGCATGTTGCAAGGGACTCCTTTTCTCTCTTCCCTCTGCAGCTACGGGGCAGAAAAGTCTCTGAGAGAGTACACAGGTGTGCATGGATGCCTTCGTTGACCTGCAATGTTGCTTAAATTCACCTGTTTAAAGTCTCCAATCCAGTGGCTTTTACCATACCTCTGAGTGGGGCATCCATCACCACAATCAATTTTACACGTTTTTCTGACTGCAAAGAGAAAGTGCAGACCCTTTAACCATCACTCCCCAGTCTCTCTGTCTCCCCAACCTCAGGAAGCCGCCAACCTATGTTCTATAAACTGACCTATTTTGGTATATCATATAAACAAAGTCTTACACCATGTGGCCCTTTGTGAATGATTTCTTTCACTCAGCATGTTGTTTTCAAGGGTCAACCACATATCAGTGTTTCAGTTCTTTTTATTGATTAATAATAGTCTACTGTATGAATAAAGGACATTTTAAAATTTATTTAAAAAAAAAAAACCTTAAGAGGCAGCATTCGGCCTAGGGATAAAGAGGATGATTGAGACACCCACAAACCCTATCAGAGTGCCAGGTTTCCAGCCCCACTCCCAACTTCAGCTTCTTGCCAATGTGCATCTTGGGAGGCGTAAGTGATGGCCCAAGTATTTGGGTCCCTACCCCCCATGTGGGAGACACAGATTGAGTTTCTGGCTTCCTGGCTTTGGCCTGACCAGCGTTGGCTCTTGTGGGCATTTGGGGAGTGAACTAGCCAAAGGGAGCTCTGTCTGTCCATCTCTTTCTATTTTTTAAAACCCTTAAGTTTGTGGCTGAGAAGGAAAAGGATACTAACAGTCAAAAAAAAAAAAAAACCTTATAAGTGATTTAATAACTTGAAGTCCTCCAGTTGTAGGTTTACCTGAAAAGATTATGGCAGCGAGGAAGGATCCATGGACAACTAAAGAGAAGCCCTTGAGTCAACCTTGTTGCTAAGACCAGGGGTAGATGATGCAACAAAGAAACCAGAGGTTTTTAAAAATATCTTTTTTAATAAATATGTTTAACATTGTTTTTTGAGGGACAAAACTAGGAAGAATGCATTTCTTTCAAGGCAAGTCATTAATTTTCTTAGGGCTCTGCCAACCCCCAAGAGGGGCTGAACTGTGAAAAGGAAGGGTATTGATGGCACCGAGACACATCCGGAACTACAAGGTGAAGGTAAACTCACAGTGTATCAGTGTGGATATGTTTCTCAGAGTGTACATGCTGGGATCCCAAACATCCATGTGATCATGGTTAGAAGGTGATTATGGTGAGTGGGACACGAGAGGTCTGTTGCCGTGGGTAGGTTAGCATCACTCTCATGGGTCTGCTACAATACCGGTTCAGCCCCCTTATGGCCTCTCTTGTCCTCTCGCTTTCTGCCACAGGGGCTTTTGCTAGATGCCAGCGCCAGAATATTCCATCTCTCAGCCTCCAGAACTGTGAGAAAACACATTTCTGCTTGTTATAAATGACCTGGTCTATAACACTGTTATAGCAGTACAGATAAAAAGACACACAATCGTTGCACAGCAGTTGCTGCTCCCATTGTGTGTGTCGGGCTTGCTGAAGTCCTGATCCTTCTGTCATACATTATGTCTGTGCCCACCAGGGCTGCAGATAATAACCCTGTTCTGAGGCTCAATCCAGAGTCAAGAGACCAGAGACCCAGGGCAGGGACAACTGCTGATGAAGATACCGTTCCCGAATTCTTGCTAAACATAGAACTCATTCTTGAGTGCAGCAGTGGCCCTGATTCTTCACCCCTTTCCTGGAGCCATACCCTTTGCTATATGAATCTGAATGCCCTCGCAATGCATTGCAAGCAAGGTGACCTGAGCTACCCTGTAATACTGGACTCAGTCATGTGACTTACCCTGGCCAGTGGGATATGGGATTGTTTGGGTGTGGTGTGTGTCCCCAAATGTTCATGGACTGGAAGCCTGGTCTCCAATGTGGCGATGTGGGAGGTGATAGGACCTTTAGGAGGTGAGGCCAAGTTGGGGGGTTCTTAGGTTACTGGGAGAGTCATCCTCAGAAGGGATTAATGTAGGTCTCACAGGATCTGGGTTAGTTCTCAAGAGCTTTATGACCAGCACTGTGGCATAGTAAGTTAAGCCTCTGCCTGTAGCTCCAGCATCCCATATGGGCACCAGTTCAAGTCCCAGTCACTCCACTTCCAATTCAGCTCCCTGCTAGTGACTTGAGAAAGCAGCAGAGGATGTCCCAAGTGCTTGGGCCCCTGCAACCATTAGGGAGACCCAGAAGCTCCTGGCTCCTGGCATCAGATTGGCCCAGCTCTAGCCATTTGAGGAGTGAACCAGAAGATGGAAGACCTGTCTCTCTGTCTCTCCCTCCCTCTGTATGTAAACTCTGCCCCTCAAATAAATGAATACATCTTTTTTTTGAGCGAGTTCAAGAAGAGCAAGCCTGGCCTGCCCTGTCCTCTGGCTTCCTGCCTCACCACTTGATTGCTCCCTCTTTCATATGCTCTTGCCATTGAGATGCCGTCTTCCTTCAGGGCTTTATCAGAAGGTGAACCAGTGGGACTGTATGATCTTGGACTTTGAGTCTCCAAAACTGTGAGGTAAGCACACCTCTTTTCTTTGTAAGTACCAAGCCTGTGTATTTCCTTATGGCAATAGAAAATAGACTAACAGGATGTCAAACAGACGCTGAGCAAGCCAGATGGACTGCAATGCTTGGATGAGCCCAACCAACTGACCCTGATCTGCAAGCAGGAAGCAGTTCAGTAGAACCACATTGGTCTTTCACTGACTCCAGCCACTTGGGTGAGAACAGTGCTTGTTGTTGGATGCCATTGAAACCTGGTGGTTATCTCTTCCTAGCACACGGGTCGATTGGTGACTGATACAGGACCTTCACAAAATCATTCTTGAAGTCACAGTGCAATGCCTATTTTTACTAGGAAATCTAATGTCCAATGCTCCCCAGCCCTGGGCTTCTGATTTTCACGGGCCTCATCTAATGTTCTAGCTCCTCATTGCCCTTGCCTTGAGCCCTTTTCCCCACTCTTCTCTCCTGTTTTATGTGCCAGTGGTTCATTATACTAATTTTTCTCTCCCAACCCCTCCGTCCTTCATCATACAATGTGAACAAGAGAGCGAGAAAATGAAAAAATAGAACTTCGCTGAATTGACTGTTCAACTGGAAGATTGAGATATGGGATGAATGAATGAACTAGAAAATGGAAAACATTGATTGCTTTACATTTTCATCCACTCCACGTTCGTCATAGAATGCCCTCGCGTTGCAGCAATCATTAACCCATCTTAACTACACCAGAAGAGCTTCTCAGTGATTGCTTTTATTAAAGGGCTTTTCTATGCGCTACTCAGGCTAGCGCAGGACAGACAGGAGCAGAGGTAGAAGGGGCAAGTGAGGCTTCCTGCCACAGCCAGCCCCAGGCCAGACTCAACACTGATGATCCGTACTCAAATACAGAATGTCTCCAAGTGGCAAGGGCTGCCTTGCATGAGCTCAGCTGTTTCTAGACAACTTTCTGCCCTGTGTTCTGAGAAGCGGGACACAAACAAGAGACTGAACACAATCGCCAGACAATGGAAGCTCAGAATGTGATAGATGTGTGAGAAAGAGGAAGCTGGGAGCACCTCCCTGAGCCTTTGCCTTGGAAAAAGAGGTGCATGGGATGTCGGGGACCTGGTCATCCTTGCAACCTCCCTGAGACTCCTGGCCTGCCCAAGGCTGGTGAGGGCCAATGAAGTGGAGTTCTTGTTCCCAGATATTTAGAATTGTGGCTCAGAAGCTTCCATTAGCCTCTGTACCAAGCACACGTGTGATGCTAGGAGCTGTGAACTTGCTTGTCTGCTCTAGCCATGCAGGGAAGCAGAGGGAACTGGAGAGGGAAGGGGGCAGAGGAATGAAAGAGTCAAAGGAAGAGTGTGTGTGCTCAAGGGGGTCCTGCCTTGGTTCCTGTATCAGGTTCTAGAACCTCAGAGAAAGGACCAGGAGTCTTTTCACTATTGGCTGGGTTCCAGGAGTCAGCTATATCCTTATAATTACCTCCTGTCCTTCACGCTTAAGTTGCTGTGAGTTGTCACAACTGTCACAAAAAGCCCTACTGAAGACAGAATTGACAGGGAAGCAATGCATAGCCTACGTGTCTATTTTCTTCTCTGTCTGGGTTCTTTTCATCTGTCTTCTTCAGTTTCAGAGTTCAGCTGACTGAGAGGCCCCTCTCCCCAGTGCTAACTGCTTGGTGAGTGGGCAGCATTATTCAGATGTGGAATCAACTGTTGTTGGAAGAAGGAAAATATCAGTAAATTAGCAAAAACAAGATGAGTCCAGGCACTGCATTTAAGAAAAAATTATGCAAGCTAACATAAGCACAGATGGGAAAGACTGAATTGCAGAATGTTTCGTATTTGTCCAGCTGGAGAACTATGGCAGAACTAAGCATACTACCAGCATTTGACCAAGCAGAGTTAAGATTGGGTCAAAGGTCACCCTGTCCTTGTCCTACCCCAAGATGCCCAGAGAGTGAGGTTCTAAACTGATGATAATGAGCTTACAAGTAAACTCACAGGAAGTAAAGAGTAAGTAGAGGCAAAGCAAAACATGGTTCCACCTGCTGCATGTTGAGGGAAGGGGCAGAGAGGAGGGTATGGAGATTGTGTCATGGAAGTCAAAGAAGAGAAGACTCAAATCTATATAAAGAGTTAGATTATAGTTAGAGCCAGGGTGCTGATGAAACAGAAAAGAAATGTGTAAGTGCATAAACGGGAATAATATCTACTAGCTAAATTCTTTGTGGAGAATTAATATAGGGAAATGCAATTATGAGGGGGTGGCTCCTTGAGGTCAGGCAGCTGGGTATCTGAATTAGCTCCAAACTATTTTTACTGTCAATAAATGTATAACAGCCTGAGGAACCCTGCCTCCTAATGGAGTTCAAGAACAATTGCAGTAGGAGCTAGAAGGAAGTACAAGATCAAATGCAGAGGCTACAAGCATTGACCTACAGAAGAGGCTCAGAAAAACATGCAGGAAGAACTTGTCCATCACGGAACAGAGCAAACTCAACAGGATTTCTCAGAAGATTCCTTCTCTCCAGGGTTTCTCTAAACCTCCTTAGCCACACCCTCCTAATTGAACCAATATGATTTCATGTGTGTTGCAATTAGACCCTTGATTCCACAAATGTAGTTGGAGAGTCTGCCAGTTGAGCTGCCAATCAGAACTCCTCTCCTTAGAATCCAGACACAATCTTTCCTTTAGACCCGCCTCCAAATTTGGTGAAGATGAATTGGTGCACCATACACTTGCATAGCAGTAGCTAATCCTAAACCAGCCAGAGAATTGAAGAAGTTCAGCATTACCTGGGAGAGAATTTGGAGTTCTCCTCACTCCATCCCTCACGTGCAGTCCTTTTATGTTTCTGACATGTTGTTTACTTATTTTTCAAAACCAAAGATTCTTTTTCTCCTCACCTCCCTCCTCAT
Source organism: Sylvilagus floridanus (assembly GCA_949820135.1). Taxonomy (NCBI): domain Eukaryota; kingdom Metazoa; phylum Chordata; class Mammalia; order Lagomorpha; family Leporidae; genus Sylvilagus; species Sylvilagus floridanus. The sequence goes on from OX463226.1 coordinate 105,766,080, forward strand.
TGAATATTGTCCTGATGGAGGCAGAAGCCTTCAGGGATTGCACTGATGGTGATGAGGGGTGGAGTGGGGAGTGAGCCACCCAGGAAGGCCCACCTTCCCCTCACAGGGTCTACTGCTGGAGTGAGGCTTAAAGAGATGAGGAGGCAGCCCAGGGAGCAGACAGGCAGAAAGGGAAGTGTGGGTGGGCACATGGGGAGAACCTGAGCCCAAGGTTTCTGCTGCAGGGTCACATAGGACCACAGCCAAACGCACAAGTTCTCTCCCATCCTATCTGCTGGGATGAGGGCAGAAGATTCTCGGATCTTGTTCATGTTCATGTAGTCATGGGGCTTTCCGGGGTGGGATGGGACTACGCCACTTCAGAGAGAATAGACCAGAGGGCTCCCAGTGACCTTTCTGTCTGAAGGCAGCAGCATCGTCCTCACCTGGAAGCTGGGGAGCAAGGTGGACTCTGACTGGGTGTGGCCCCAAGGGCTGCTGACTGTGGATGTGCCTCTCGGTGAAATGGCCAGGAGACCCCTGGGCACAGGAGTCAGAAGCACTTTTGTGGGCAGCTCTGTGGTTGCAGATGGAGAAACCCACACAAAGCCCCCCAGATTCTAACCATAGGATGTTTGCCCCGGGTGTGTGCAGACACATGTTGTGGGTGTGTGCAAGTGTGCACAGAGCCAAGATACTGTTCCATGTGATAGATGGCTTAAGGGCTGGATGACATCTGCAATGTGAAAGAAGCACAGTTTGATAGATAGTTTGTCCTCACTGCAGCTGGCAGGACGGGGTCCCTAGTCCCTTAGGGTTCACAGAGCCTCTGCCTGTGACCTCCCTGCCTGCCCCCACCCATCGCTGTGCTTTCCATTGTCCCCTACTCAATCACCCTGCCCTTCCCCCAATTTGTCTCTCAATCAAGTTGACTACGTTCGCCTTCCTGGAAATCTGGCTATTTCTTAGTGCTACAAAACCAGGAAATGGAAGCAAGAGGCAGAGGCTAAGCAGGTCGCCCGGATTAATGACACCTGTCTGTTGTGGTTCAACCACATGACCTTGGGTGGGGGTGGTGAGGGAGGATGCAGAGGTGCGGATTAAGAGAAGGAAACCAGAGGCATTTTTATAGCGTTGTTACTCAGAGCTCCCTGGGGAGAGAACACAGCTTCCAAGCCAGGGCTGTGCATGCCACAGATGGAGGAAGAACAGTGGCGAGTGCCTTTGTTGTGGTCCCCACTGGAAGGAAGGAGTGAGACAGGGCAAACACCTGAAGGACTGGCCTGTTTGAATCATTTCAGTGGGTGTTGGGTCATAGGGGCTGCCCCTGGTGGTGTGGTAACTGGCAATGGGCCCATCAGAGCAGAGGACCAGCACTCCTGAGTACGAAAGCCTCATAAGCGAGGTAGTTGGGAGTGTGGACATGACCAACTGTTTAAGAAAGAGAACTGACCTGCCCCTAGCCAGGGCCTCAAAACAAGGTCAAGAGAGCATTTAAAAAAATTACAGTGCAGGAACAGTCATTTGGCCGAGAGGTTAATACATCTACATCCCACATGAGAGTACTTGGGTTCAAGTCTTAGCTCTAGCTCTTGATTCCAGCTTCCTGTTAATGCAGACTCTAGAGACAGCTGTGATGGCTTACGTAATTGAGTTCCTGATAATAATGTAGGAGACCTGGATTGAAATCCTGGCTTCTAACTTCAGCCCTAGGCCCAGCCCCAGCTGTCGTAGGTTTTTGGGGAACAAAAACTCTCTCTTTCTCCCTCCCTCTCTCTCTCTATCTGTTTCTATCTCTCTGCCTCAGAAATAAATTTTTAAAAACTTATAGTAGAATCAGGGCCAAATTTATGTGTGTTCCCACGATTTCATCCAATCCTGCCAAATATAAAAGGTGCTCCCACATGTTCCAGTGATTTATTACTGCACAACCAGATGCCCTTGACCTTGGCTACATTAAACAGAGCATTTATGTGGGGCAGGAAGGTGTGAGGATGGCTCCTCTGAACCACAGTGTGGGTTAACAGAAATGACTGGAAATGATTCAAAACAGCTGGGGTGGGGGAGGGGGGCTGGAGGATGTGCTTACAAGATGGCGGCCAGGTGGAGCCAGCTTACTTGGAACTGTTGACCAGAGGGCTGACGTGTGGACTCTGCAGCATGATGGTCTCAGTACAGATTTTTTTTTAACTTTTATTTAATAAATATAAATTTTCAAAGTACAGCTTATGGATTACAATGGCTTTTTTTCCCCTATAACTTCCCTCCCACCCGCAACCCTCCCCTTTCCTGCTCCCTCTCCCATTCCATTCACATCAAGATTCATTTTCAATTCTCTTTATATACAGAAGATCAATTTAGCATATATTAAGTAAAGATTTCAACAGTTTGCATCCACACCGAAACACAAAGTGTAAAACACTGTTTCAGTACTAGTTATAGCATTAATTCACATTGTACAACACATTAAGGACAGATCCCACATAAGAAGTAAGTACACAGTGACTCCTGTTGTTGATTTAACAATTTGACACTCTTGTTTATGGCGTCAGTAATCACCCGAGGCTCTTGTTATGAGTTGCCAAGGCTATGGAAGCGTTTTGAGTTCGCCAAATCTGATTTTATTTAGACAAGGTCATAGTCAAAGTAGAAGTTCTCTCCTCCCTTCAGAGAAAGGTATCTCCTTCTTTGATGGCCCCATTCTTTCCACTGGGATCTCACTCGCAGAGATCTTTCATTTAGGTCACTTTTTTTCTTTTTGCCAGAGTGTCTTGGCTTTCCATGCCTGAAATACTCTTAAGGGTTCTTGAGCCATATCCAAATGCCTTAAGGGCTAATTCTGAGGCCAGAGTGCTGTTTAGGACATCTGCCATTCTATGAGTCTACTGTGTATCTCGCTTCCCATGTTGGATTGTTCCTCCTAGTTCTATCATTACAATGAATTATGAACTGAGATTGATCACTTTGACTAGTGTGATGGCATTGGTACATGCCACCTTGATGGGATTGAATTGGAATCCCCTGGCATGTTTCTAACTCTACCATTTAGGGCAAGTCAGATTGAGCATGACCCAAATTGTCAGTACATATTTCTTGCAGGGAGATTGGGGCTCTAAGAATGAGTGCTTCTTGCCACCAAGGTGGAACCTGCATGACTGTGATTGAGCCTCCGAAGTCACATAGTCACATTTCCATGTCTGCTTTGGTTAAGCAGCCACAAGTCCCCTCCTCCCATGTAGTCAAAGACTCTGTGGCCCTGATTCATACTCATCAACCATGTAGAGAAAATGGGTATCTGAAAGCATCAAGGTCAGAGTGTGGTAGTGAGTATAATGGGAATGTCAGCCCTGCGGGACCTAGAGTGCCACAGTGTTCCACAACAGACAGCACAGAGGCTTGAGACAAACGTTGTCTTCTGGGAATCTTCCAATGTCCTGTGCTCAACTACCCCTTTTGCTGGTGTTTAGAACCTACCAAAGAGTGAGCTTGAGGGACATTGAAGGATCATGGGGTTTTGCTGTTGTTCCCTTTGTTAAATTTAATTTAATAACACACACTTGAATTGAGTGCTTACACATAGATATGACCACACCATGGTTAAGTGAAAGAACCCAAGAACTCCTGAGTTCGATCATCTGTTTGAAATTCTATCTGTGCCCCTTTGCTAGCAATGCAAAAACTACAGCCAAGTCATTTAAACTTTTGGGGATCACGTAATAATCCTATATGATGATCATGAGGATTAGATAAAATTAGATGTAGAGGGCCTAGGACCGTACCTGGCACCAAGCAAGCAGAGTGTCAGTGTTTGCTACACCCGTGAGTAAGAGAAGTTCTTCTGCTCCCTATTGTCATGCGTGGCCCAGGTCAGCCAGGTGGAAGAGAGGTGTTCCAGTAACAATGCCAGCAGATGGGCTGTGATGAATGCTGAAACAGGGCTGCCGGCCGCTGTGAGAACAAAGCAGAGGGAGCTAGAAAAATTGAATATTGACCAAATAGTAAAACTGCAAGCCCATGTGCATTAGGCTGCTGGGGCCTTGCCTAGACCTCCAATCTTTGAAGTCTATGCCCAACAGCCATGACTCCAGAGCGGGCATTTTATAATCATCTTTGAGCTGCCACGTTCGCTGAGTGCAGTCTTTTATAAAACTGGAGACTTGCTTAGAAACCCACAAGAGCACCAGGAGCTTCTTGACTCCCTTTGTGGGCCCCAGGGCTCACCCTACAGGTTGTGCTTAAGTAGAGTAACGTTGATTACACAGCTCTGCCCGGCTCTGTGACTGATGCTTGTGCATCACCGTTGCTCACCGCATGCTTCCTGAATAAGTGACTGTGGTATCCTCCCGCTTGGTTTCCAGCTGAAGTTCTTGACCCTCACAGTTTCTGAGAATTTCAGGCAAGAGTTCCAGAGTCATGTATTTACATAGCTCCAAAAAAACATTCCTGTAGAGGATTCATGTGTAATGCACCCTGGACATGTATAGCTTGCAAATGGGCTCAAGATGCTACAGAGGGTGAAGTTCTTGACTTAATTCCTTCTTACTCCTAGTGCTTGGCACACACTGAAATTTTCATAAAAGTTCGCTTAATCAGTAAATGAATGAGTGAAGGAACCATGTGGTTGATGTCACCAAGTTGAAGTTTAAAGGCTCAAACTCAGATCTGTGTGAAACAAGTACAGCAAACAGGAAGTGAGGCCAACAGCTCAGATCTGAGGCAGGTTGCCCATCCCAGTTACAAGAGTGAGACGTCTGGGCCGAACATACAGGAGGAGCTCCAGCATTCAAAATCACACATAAGAGCATGTTTTTGTGAATAATAGAAACTCTCATTCAGAGTGGCATAAACAACAAGTGTCCGTGTAGGCTCCAGTAGCTGCAGAGTTGGATGAATTTCAGGAATGGTTGATCTAGTAGCTCAGTCAGACCCAGGTCTTGGTTATCAGTGACCCAGATTCTTTGATCCTCCTTCTCTGCCCTTTGGAGTTGACACCATCTCAAGGCTGGCTTCCCTCTTGGTAGCCAGAAGTCACTGGGATCTATGTGTTCTTGTTCAAGTCTAGTAACTAGTTGTCCACAGCCATCAATCTAGGGTCCTGGGGCTTGGGCTGATGGAACTACGTTGAGCCAACCTCTATGGCCATGTAAAGTCAGGTATTGGGTAGATTAAACTACGTTAACTAAGTCAATCACCAGTGCAAGGGGAAGGGTATCAGGCAGGGTTAATACGCTCTACTCCGCTACACTGTGAAGGTACTGGACTTGGTTATGAGTTAGGGAACTGCAATACTCCATACAAGAGGAGCACTTGGGTGTGTGCCTTATTCTCTGAACTCCACTCCAATGGGAACATTTGGGCTGCTTCCTCAACATTTGTCTACCCACAGGAATGAGCTTATTAAGATTAACTGATTATTACTCTTACACTAAATATTCTATCTTCATGTTCTAAAGTACTACTTCATTCTAAGTAGTCAGATGAGCCTTATTCACTACATCTGTGGCCCATAATACTCCAGGCCTTGGAGGAGAGGGACCTCAAGGAGTTAATAGGCTTTATGTGTCTAACACACCTGTTGTCTGCCCTGCAGCTTGGGCGGCAAGGCTTCATGCTTCTCATTTACAGATGAGAAAGTGGTGGCTTGGTGACTCAGGTGGGCAAGGCTGAGATTAGATGCCAAGGCTGTGCCACTCACAAGTCTAGGCTCATCCTGCTCAGAACCGTATTGCTTCTCAATATGGAGAAATTTCAGCTTAAAGGGAGCCAGAGCTGTCAACACTGCCCCCACACTCATGCCAACCCTGGCACAGGAAGCCAGGGTTCCATTTGATGCAGGGTGGATATGGATGCAGAGATGCCTATGACTCAGGAAGGGACCAGGGATGGGCTGATGGTCCTTGGCAGGTGATGCAAGGTGCCAAGTTTTCCTCTGCTCTTTGTCTTTGGCTTCTCTTTGGCTCTAACTACAAGCTCCCAAGGACTCCTAGAACCAGTCTGCTCAAGGCTCATTCCTTCAGGACTAGGTAGGGGCTGAAGCTAAAAGCTGAATAAAGGTAGGTGTTAAAGCATTTTCATCATATTGCAAGATCTAGTATTTGCATTTTGCAAAGGCAATTCCAGGAGAACAGAGGGTTTGATCCCACAGATGTCCGTGGAGATTATAGGACAAGGAAGGTGCAAGATCTCCCACTCTCTGACCTTGGCTTATGCTCTCCAGTCCCACCTCGTCAGTGTGGCTGAGGGAGTAGATACAAAGTGAAGGTGATGTTCCTGTCCATACTTATACACAAATATGCAAAGGCTCACATACATACATACATGTACACCATACAGACATAAACACACGTGCATATACACAAAGACACACACACACACACCCTGCAACTGATGCCAGGCAGTCTGAACCAGTCTTTTGCAGAAAGGTGCCACAACAGTGAGGTCTGGGAGAGAGGAGCTTATTGGGCCCTTTGCACCTGCGCCAGGGAGTCCCGCCCTGTGCCTTGGGTGCCTTGGATGAGATGAGGCTGAATGTTGACCATGAGGAACTTGGAGAGGGCAAATTAAGCACAGCTGTTCCAGGGAAGAATCAAGAGAAGAGGAATAGGAGATAGAGGAAAGGGAAGGAGGAAGGAAGGAGAGAGGGAAAAACGAGAGGGAGGAGAGGGAGTGAATGTGGATGCTCCACACGGAGAGGCTGGGGCTCTGCCTTGCTCCCACTACCCCAAGAGGCTGTGTGCCTGCAGGACTCTAGCAGCAGAGCCTGTTTGCCCCCACCCACCGGTCCCTTTCTTTTGCAGCTTGCATTATGCTCTATTGATTGCCATGGCTGCTGCAAAGCCTCAGGCTCTTCTCAGAATCCTCTGTCCCCAGAGAGCCCTCGATATGCTCCAACAGGAATGTGGTCCTCAGCAGCACTGCTTGAGTGGAGGAAGGGACCCTGAGCCTCCACTGTACAAAGGCTGCCAGGTCCAGCAAGGGGCTCCAAGGGCAGAGGGCACACCTCCCCACTTGGCCCCTGCAGCTCTCACTTGCTCCACAGTCTGGCCTGTGGTCCACATGCTCTGTCCCAGTGCTGTGGCCCATGCAACCCTCACCTAGGGCGCACCTGCTCTTGTCTGGCTCCAGCCACCACACCCCATGCCTCTACATGCTGCCCAAAGTGCCCATTCTCCAGAGCACCACCCTGGCTTCCTCCTGGCTCTCAGGTCAAAGCTTTGTACAAGCACTCACCTCTGCCTCTTCATCTCCTCTCCTACCTCCCTGGCACCAGGGCCAAGTGCGCTATGTAGCTTCCCAGGGACTCTCCCGAGGGGTTCTAGGATCCAGAGGAGAGGCCTTTATTAGGATGTTTGATCTCTTTCCTATTTGGGCCCTTGTTCCGTGACTTCCAACCATGGCAGGTTTTCTCCAAGATCTCCTTGCCTTCCTGATTTTCAAATGAAAAAAGGGAGGTGTGGTGGGAAAAGTGTTTCCCAGGAGCCAGAGCCTGAGGCTCTACAACAGGCTCCACACTAATGGGCTGGGTGGCCTTGGCAGCCTTTTTGAGACAGGAGGAGACTAAAACTTTGGGCCCTATATTGTGCTGATACTCAGGGGAGCATCGGAGGCCCAGCGATGTAGCTTTGCAAGATGAAGCGTTGGTAGTTGCTGCCTTGCAGCACTTCTGGAGAAAACCAATCAGCCTTCTCCTATCTTACATTTTGGCCCTGGGGAATTATTAAATGTGAGCACCTCTTTTTAAAATTGCAAAATGGCATTTTCACAAATAAGACCTGAGGGGTCAGTGCAGCAAACTGCGTTGTGACCCCTCACTGTTTGGATGGATATAAATCCCCATACAATACAGAGGCAAACGTGCAATGTGGCCTGTGCAGGAGGCCTTGTGCTATCTCCCACTTCCGTGCTGACTTTTGCCTTCTCTGAGTAGTTTCCGAGCCCGGCCCAGGGCTGGGACGCCTTCTGCACGGTTGCTGACAAGCACATGTGCAGGGGGAAGCTAGCATCTGAAGGGGTCTTGGATGCTCTGATACACTCTGAAAAGATGTCAGGCTTCTGTCAGAGGTTGAATCTGAGACTCGGGCTTCCTGCAGAGAGCAAAGAGAGAAGGCAGAAACATTGAGGCTAAGAAGTCGGGCACTGGGAAGCAAGGAGGGGAGAGATCTGGGAGCAGTGGTGAGAGAAGGAACAAAAACAGGCACACAGGCGTCTGAAGTCAGAGAAAGATGATCTTGTCAGCTTTGAGGGGTCGAAGGCGGACCTGGCTTTGCCCTCCTGTCAAGTCCTCCTGGGTGGATCTGGGGCCATGTTTTCAAGAAGGCCCTGGCTCCTGATGGAGAAAGCCCACAATATGGAAAAATTCCTGGCATATGATACAAATGCCTAAAGTATATTTTGGAGGAGCTGATCTTCTCTTCTCATCTTTTGTTCTTAGCAAAGGATTCCAGATTTTTCTCTGATATGCCCAGTAAGAAGCCAGAGCAATTCCCTGCAGGAATTGACCAGATCTGTGCAGTGCAGAAACCAAATTGCAAACCCAGTGAGGCTGGTCTTTGCCCTCCACCTCTTTTTTCTGAGACTTCCATGTTTTCAGCGCCACCTGCGCTGTCTGGACTTTTGCTACCCTCTTTGTCAAATAAACCCTTACATTCCTTTTATAATGGGAGTGTGTCCCACAGAATCATTTGCACTGTGAAGTCTTAGGGACTTAATGTATTGTTCCCTCCAAGGGATTAAATCACCTACAGCAAAGTTTTTGACACCAGTTGGAAAACATTTTGTTAGAAAGCATTCCCCTATGTCCTTGGGTCTTATACAGCAATGTCTATTGGGTGCTTGTGGGTAAAGTCACGTCTGGATTCCTACTACAGAAACCAAAGGGACTTTCTTTGGGAAATGGTCTTGTGCAGTGGCTTCAGCTCCAGCATGGCCACTCTCCAGCCATATGACATGTGACATGCTGCACATTTCTTGAGACCTTTTAAAGCCTCAGCGTCTCAATCTGAAAAACAGGGATGAGAATGGTACATCTCTCCAGCCTTAATCACTGCACCAAACACAGTACCTCACACGGTCCCCTGTATCCTGCCACCTGCAGCATGATTGCTTAGTTCAGGAGAGAAAGGTTACTTCCTCTGGGGTAATTAAGTTCTTTTTCAAGATTTTTTTGCATTTGAGAGCGTATTAGTCTACTCAGGCTTCTATAACAAAATACTATAAACTGAGTGACTTAAGCAATAGAAATTTATTTCCCACCATTCTAAAGGCTTGCAAGTCCAAGGTCAGTTACTGGTGAGGGTCCTCATTCTGGCTTTCTAAGAGTCACCTTCTTGCTGTCCTCACATGGTCTTTCCTTGGTGTTTGCTGTGGAAAGAGAGAAGGATATATCTCTTGTATCCTTCTTCTTATAAAGCCAGAGTCCTATTGGATTAGGATCCTAATTTAGCCTTTCATTATCTCCTAAAATCTCTTTCTCCAAATATTTTCACATTGGAGCGTAGGGCTTCAGTTTATGATTTTGGGGGGAATGCAATTCAATCCAGAGCAGAAAACTAAAGCTTTCAGTCATTTCTTTCTGTGGCTGTACAGGTCAAAGCATGAACAATGCCTTGTTCTCTGCTATGTGAAGAATTAGGTTCTGCAGAGATAAGAAGAATGTAGCTGTCAGTCAAGTGAAGCAGATGGGAGAGACAGAGCTGCCTTGGTATTATCATATTCCTAGTGCCAACTGTTCCTGCATTACAGATGAGTCCTGTCCTTTTAGGATCTTGACTGTTCTGTATAATGCCTTAAATTTCCTGTCAATGAATGTCTCAGTTTTTAGATCAAGTTGGTACCCACCATTTATAGTCAAAAGATAATCCTGACTATTATTCCCACAAGATCAAAATGGCTTTTTACTAAAAAAAAAAAAAAGCTAGAAATAAAAACTGTTTAAAAAAGTAGAATTTTATCTATGGTTTCAAAACAAACCTCAACAGATGTCTTGGAATTCTGATATAACTCTTCAGATACATAGTCATGTCACAGGACACACGAGGATATTTGCTACGACCATGTATCTTTAAGTCAACTTGATGTGCCACGCAACCTATCCACAGAAAATGCAGACAGACCCTAACCCTTTTTACAGTGCCAAGCTCATGTTTATCCTGATCCATCCTTGCTTTTTAAAAATATCTCTCATGAGGCCGGTGCCGCGGCTCAATAGGCTAATCTTCTGCCTTGGGCGCCAGCACACTAGGTTCTAATCCCAGTCGGGACGCCGGATTCTGTCCCGGTTGTCCCTCTTCCAGGCCAGCTCTCTGCTGTGGTCTGGGAAGGCAGTGGAGGATGGCCCAGGTTCTTGGGCCCTGTACCAGCATGGGAGACCAGGAGAAGCACCTAGCTCCTGGCTTTGGGTCAGCGCAGTGCGCCGGCCGCAGCAGCCATTGGAGGGTGAATCAATGGAAAAGGAAGACCTTTCTCTCTGTCTCTCTCTCACTGTCCACTCTGCCTGTCAAAAAAATAAAAAATAAAAATAAATTAAAAAATATCTCTGATGGACTGGCATTGTAGCACAGTGGGTTAAACTGCTGCTTGAAAGGCCAGCATCCCATATTGGAGTGCTGATTAGAGTTCCAATACTCTACTTATGATTCATTTTACTGCTAATGCACCTGGGAGGGAAGAAAGTGATGGCCCAAGTACTTGGATCTCTGCCACTCATGGAATACTAGAATGGAGTTCCTTGCTCCTGGATTTGGGCTGGCCCAGCCTATGCCATAGTGGCTCTTGGGAAAAGGATCAGTAGATAAAAGTGTTTCTCTCTCTCTCCTGTAATTCTGCCTTTTACATAAATGAATGAATTCTTTAAAAAATGTTATATGGGCCAAATATTCGGCTCAAGGAGGCTTAATAGGCTAATCCTCTGCCTGCGGCGCCAGCACCCTGGGTTGTAGTCCGGGGCGGGTGCTGGATTCTGTCCTGGTTACTCCTCTTCCAGGCTAGCTCTGTGGCCTGGGAGTGCAGTGGAGGATGGCCCAAGTGCTTGAGCCCTGCACCCGCATGGGATACCAGGAAGAAGCACCTGGCTCCTGGCTTCGGATCAGTGCAGTGCACCAGCCGCAGCACACCAGCTGCAGTGGCCATTGGTGGGGTGAATCAATGGAAAAGGAAGACCTTTCTCTCTGTCTCTCTCTATTTCCACTCTGCCTGTCAAAAAAAAAAAAAAAAGGATATTGCCTTGGGTGCCTGCATCTCATATTGGAGTACCTGGGCTTGAGTCCTAGATCTGCTTCCAATCTAGCTTCTTGCTAATGTATGTGGGTAATGGCGCAAGTAGTTGGGTTTCTGCCACCCACACTTGAGATCTAGATTGAGTTCTTGTCTCTTGGCTTTGTCCTGCCCCAACCCTGAATGTTTGTGGGCATGAGAGGACTGAACCAGTGGATGGGAGTTCCCTCTGTCTTTCTCTCTCTGTCTGTCTGACTTTCAAATAAAATTAATTCATTAGTTAATTAATTAAAACATCTCCTATGGCATCTGTCATAGTTCCTTTCTGAAGAACTGTGTCTGCCTTGTCAAGCTTGCAATGTGTATTGTTCTCTTGCATCAACCTCAGGAATATTTTTCCTCCAGATATTTTTACTCTGAACAATCCTGTTATGTCACATCTTTGGTAAGGCATAGTTTGGGTAACCTGAGATACAGGACCTGGGCTATGGTCAATGTTATGATTAAGCCAGCTAACTTTGTGTTCAGGGAATTTTAAAAATATTTATTTAGAAAGTCAGAGCTACAGAGAGAGCAGGAGAGAAACAGAGACAGAGATGTTCCATCTGCTGATTCACTCCCCAGATGGCCTCCATGGCCAGCGATGGACCAAGCCAAAGCCGGGAGCTTCTTCCAGTCTCCCACATGGATGACAGAGGCCCAAACACTAGGAGTATCCTCCACCGCTTTTCCTAGGCCATTAGCAGGGAGCTGAGTGGGAAGTGAAGCATTCAGGACATGAATCTGTGCCCATATGGGATGCTGGTATTACAAATGGTGGCTTAATGTGCTATGCCACAAGGCCAGCCCTTCAGAGACGTCTTTAAGGGAACTAGAAGTCAGTCATTATAGGAATTATGTTTATATCCTGAAAAACTGGAAATACTATAAATAATACATTTTTTTCTTTGAGAGCTGTTTGTTAAACCTTTACCAGCATACTACAAACTATTGCCCATGTGATTTGACATCACAAACTATTGTCCACTTGTCAGTCAAATGGTGATATGAAACAAAAAGGACCAACTTTGGTATGTAATGTTGTGTATATATAAAGATATATAATTTATAATTACTATTTTTGCTTTATTTTGTTTAACCAGCTAGTCCATGAAAACAATCAGGAGTGTTATGAAGAATCTTTAACTGCTTTTCCTGCTCAGTCATTGCTGTTACTAATATCAGCACCTTGGTCAGCGACAGCAAATCCATAAAGCTGGTGCAATGAGAAGAACCAAAATACCACAAAGTTTAAGGACCTGGGTTTAGCAATGGGCTGCAAATTAGAGACAGTGGGAGACCTAGGAATAAAGAATAAGCAAATAAAGATTTACTAACATTCAGAAGAAAGGCAAGAAAAGGCACCCCAGATTCAAGCATCAGGGCAAGAAACAGAGACCACACGCCAGAAACATAAGCAAAACTGACTTTATAAATCAATTTGGCAAGGCAGTGAGTAAGAAATCAGATGAAAAGATAATGCTTCATTGCAAAGTGGATGGTAAAATTATAAAACAGGTGCTCAGGAAACAGCTGAGTTACAGAAAGTAGGAGGATGAGTATGAGAGATTAGAATAAATGGGAGACTAAAGCAGCCAGGAGGCTTATGTCCTGAACAGAGTGTGCTGTGATGAACAGAACACCAGATGGGCCTTGCCCTGCAGCTACTACAAACTTGCTGAGTGACCTTGATCAGATCAACTCTATAGAATGTTAGGAATGATAGGTTATAACCAAATACCGTATTGTTAGGTTTAAGGTACAAGGGTAGGTGATCTGTTCTGAGAGACCATGCAAAAATGTACAATCCGAAGCTGTGACGAAGACCCCAAGGACACTGTTAACAGTTCAGAGATCCATGTTAAAGACTGCACCAATTCAGTATCACAAGACTGTGTTGGTCCCAACTCTTATCATAAAATTACTAGCAAGAAATGTTCCTGTTTCAAAGTGGGGTTTTCCCCTACATCATCTGGGCTTTAAAAAAATCATACAACTTTAAATTTGTAGAAGCTTAAGGAACCTAGAATGAATATTTGCCCCAGCTTATGGTAAGATAGTGACATGAGTAGATAGATCCATTTTTATAGATTTATTTGGAAGACAGAGTTACAGAGAGAGAGGGAGAGAGACAGATCTTCCAACTGCTGGTTCATTCTCCAGATGGCCGTAATGGCCAGGGGTGGGTCCAACTGAAGCCAAGAGCCAGGAGCTTTATCTGGGTCTCCCACATGAGTTCAGGGGCCCAAGTACTTGGCCCTTGCTCATATGATTCTGCATTAGCTGGGAGCTGGACTGGAAGTAGAGCAGCTGGGACTTGAACCAGCACCTATATGGGATGCTGTCATTTCAGGTGGAGGCTTGCCAACTGTACCACAACTAGTCAGATTCTTGGGAGAACTGAGTTTACCTGAGGTCAATGCTAGAATATGTACAGGATAAAAACAATGGACAAAATGCTGACTTAGACATGGTACTTCATCTAAGCTTTCAATAAAGGCCCTTGTTGTGCTAGATGCTGTGCATGTAGTGGTCACAGATGTGCACAGGACGTTGCAGGTGGCAGTTTAACCCAGTAAGCCAAAACACTGACCCTGCCACCTGGGATTTATACACATTTAAACTTTGAGGGGTTTGAGGGAGAGTGGGATTATTATCAGCATAAATATATGTAAAAGTTGTATTCCTCAGAGTATTCTAGAGAGTAAAGATTTGCTGAAATCTTTTCTCATTTCTAGGATTTCATAACTTTTGATTCACTTTCAGCTTACAAAGACACAGATCCCATAGCTTCAAGGGGAATACATTCAAAGGTCCCACTTAAAAGCCCTTTTCCAAAAGATACCGATCCAGTCACAGACACTGAATTAGTGTAGCTTTTCTCCATTACTTAGGGTAAGTCAAGAATTGTTGGTTTTTCTTCCCTCTCCCACTCAACAGCACCCCATTATTCCCTGAGTCCTGTCTCTTCTGCTAGTTTACAAAGGCAAAGAACACATACCCTGAGTTCTCTGAATCATCCAGTGTCCAGGAGAAGCCCGCCTCCTGTGGCTCACTGCTCCCTGCATCCTCCACACCTGTACAGTGGAGTCTGCATGGTGGCTGCAAAACCTATGCTGAGATCCTCTTTCTTTCTTATTTGGTACCTCAGGTTGCCCAGTCAGACCAGAATTGCCTCTGCCTTCAATTCTCCAATTGAACCATTTGGAAGTAGCCGACTCACCAACCAGGTACTAACGGGCAGCTGCCAAACCTCTGCAGAAGTTCATCATCTGTTTGCCATGGTTACAAAAGTGAGCCGAGAGTAAATAATGTGCAACAGGAAGTAATGAATTGAATCATGGCCTTCACCAAGGACTTCACACAGAAATCTCATAATAAAGCAGGGGTAGATGAGAGGGAAATTAACAAGCTGTCATTGTCATCAAAGAATAAGCTGCTTTGTGCAGTGACACTCAGGTTGTGGTGTCAGGGTTTCATGGCGGCTGCATGAAGAAGAGAGAGTCATAACTCAAAAGTCATCGTTGTGAGAAGACTCAATGTTGTCTCCAGCATATTGGTCACCGCCTTCAATAGGACACAAATGACCTTGTCAGGTCGCAGATGAGCTGGACAGTGAGTCAAGCTGTCATACTCCAAGACAATTGGATTGATTTGTGTTTTTGTTCCCATTGTGGCTCTAATGTGTGTGGAAAATAAGGAGACGCTTGCCCACTACTCTCAACTGCAAGAGGCCGCTGTGCCTCACCGTTTTATAGTTACTCTTGGAAGTCTTGTGTGGAAGGTGGCTGGGAGCTAAGCTGTCCAGACAGGCCCATAAGACCCCTAAGACAGCTCACAGTCTGTTCTGGCTGCATTGACTTGAGCAGTCTGTGGTGTCCTGCTAAATATTTTACAACCACCTCCCTGGTGGTGGTGGTGGGGGGAGATGGGCAGGGAATGCATCTTCAGATTTGTAGTGTTTCCTGATTTCCATGGTGTAAATATCTCTGTCAATGCTGATTTCAAATTGCCAACCTGATGTCACTGAATGTACAACTAGGAATAGGGGTGCCAGTTGTCTCCTGGGGGCTGGTACCAGCAGCTGCAGCATGGCAGCAAGCCCAATACACACACACACACACACACACACACACACACAGAGCAAGGGGTCTTGGCAAAACTGGGAGCTGAAGCCATGCCATCCTGATCCCCGGTCATTGTGAGGTCAGGATGAGGGTATCTGTGCATGTGTTTCATGCCTTTAGGGACAAATATTGATTACATTTCCCAGGCAGCAAGCTATGTGGTCCCTTTAATGGAATTAAAGATAAGTTTGGGGTAGGCATTTGGCATAGAGGCTAAACTGCTGTTTGGGAATCTTGCATCTCAAATTAGAGTGCCTGGGTCCCAGTCCTGGCTCTGCTTCTGCTGCTGCTTCCTTTTGAAAAGTATCCGTTTATTTGGAAGGAAGAAAGAAGAGAGAGATATTAATTTTCCCTCTACTGGTTCACTTCTCAAATGCCCGCAACAGCTGAGGCTGGGCCAGACCAAAACTAGGAACCAGGAACTCCATCCAGGCTTCCAAGGGTGGCAGGAACCCAAGCACTTGAGCCATCAGTGCTGCCTGTTGCATGCATTAGTAGGAAACTGGATTGGAAGTGCAGGAGCCAGGACTCAATGCTCATCCTTTGGTGAGCTCCACTTCTGATTCCAGCTTCCTGATAATGAAGCAAGTGATAAGCATGTGAGTCTTTGCCACCCATGTGGGAAACCCAAATTGAGTGCTGGGGTCCTGGCTAGGCATGACCCAGCCCTGGCTATTGCAAGCATTTGGGAACTGAACTAGCAGGTGGAAAAGCTGTCTCTCTGTGTCTCTCTGTCAAATAGATTTTTTAAAATGAATAAATAAGTAAATAGCTTAAAAAGCTTTTTGGTGTGAACATTTTTTGAAATCCATGCATAATTTTAATAATATGCATTTCCATGAACTTTTTGAAGATCTTTCATGTACTTTATCACTTTACATGATAGTTAATTTTAAGCAGCAAAGTGATGGCTTAAGAGCCACCTAGAAACTTGGCACTGCATTATTTGGGGTGTGTCTGCAGGTGTGTTTCCAGAGGATGAGGCAGGGAAAACCCAGCCACCCTCAATATGGATGGCACCATCCAATCAGCTGGGAGGCCGGAGAGAACAAAGGCAGAGGGAGGGAGTATGTGTCTATCCACAGCCTGGAGCTGGGGTACACTCCTCCTCCCCCACACAGGGGTGCGGAGCTCCAGGCCTTTGTACCCTAGGACTTGCATGGCACCCCCAGCTCCCTTGGGCTCCTGATCTTGGATTGAGCATTCCCATCATTGGCTTCCCTGGTTTTGAAGACTTTGGACTTGAACTTAGCCATGCTACTGGCATTCTAGGCTCTGCAGCTTGCAGATGACCTGCTGTGAAACTTCTCAGGCTCCATCATTGTGTGGGCCAATTAATGAATCCTCTCTCATCTGGCTATACACATAGCATACAGGTTCAGTCCCTCTGGGAACCCTGACGAACACAGCGATACTTATGAGATAAAAGGGGGGTGATATTCACAGTTATCCCAGGGCAACAGAGGGTGTGCCTGGATGAACTGGGACGAAGCATGAACACCCAAGGGAGCAGACCGTGTATCCATCTGAAGCACCCTCTGCATCCTGCGCCCCTGAACTTGGGTCTCTGCTCTCCAGGGAGAATGGTTTTGAAGCCCCCACTCAGCCTGAGGCTGCAGCCAGTCTGGGAGTGGCAGGGTCTGTATAACTCATAAAACAAAGGATGACAGCTTCCCTGGCTGCAGATTTTGAACCACGGCAGATGTCCCTTCCTGACCAAGCAATTGTGTCAGCAGCTAAATGCTTTCTTTGTTGGTCTCAGTCCAAACTTCCTGTTGTTCTCATAAAAAACACAAAATATCTGAGATTTTAGAGGAGGAAAACAAAAGAATGCAGTAAACAATCTTCTGTTTACCCCGCTGTGAATTTGCTTCTAGTCTTGCCGACGCGTGTGCAGATGTAATTATTGATGGAGTTGAGATCAGTGTGTGTAAACCACTGCATGTTGTGCTTGTTTCCATTTAACAGTATTTCATTTACTCATTTCCATATATTGACACACTCCCTATAGTTATCATTTTTTATGGCAATATAGTACTCCATCATGCTGACGTGCTTTGCTTTTACATCCTGCTCGCCTAAGATGTAACGACTTGGCTTCCTGCGAACTGGTTGTCACTGATGTAGGCTGGCAGGGAGAACTCCAGCTGGCTCGCTTTGTGGGAGGTGCAGAGCGCAATGGTGAACAGGAGTCGGGGTTATCAGTAAACTGGTCACTGTGACATGTGCTGGCACATATCAGCACTCACCAGTCTTCTGCTTTTATAAGTCATCATCTCTTCTAAGGTTCCAGATGACAAAGCGAACATCACTGGACACATTTAAGAAAGGGGCTGTGATAGAATTAGTGTAGGCGTTGGGGCGACTTCTGAGTACTTCCCAGGAAGAATGCAGGCATTTAAATTACACTGCAGCAGGAAGCTCCTGCCAAGGGTTTGTGGTTTCCGAAGGTCATCCAGGAGCCCAGGTGCTTCCTCAAAGGCCACAGCAGCTGAAGGTGGAGGCCTGTGCCCCAGAGGCACAGCTCTTAGTATCAGGGCTGGACTGGGGACCCTGGGCTTCTTGTTGGTTTCCCCTTCACCCAGAGTCCAGGCCCAGGTTGGGTTATTGGCTTGAATGAGCGTGGCAAAGACCAATGCACAGCATAAGGGAAGGGGGTTACCATAACGTACAACCTTTGGCTTTGAACCTAAGGCTGAGTGAGTTAAATTGCATTATCTTCTTATTGGGCTAAACGTCTCCTCTCTTGTGTACTGACCTGGCTTCTTTGGGGCTCCGGAAGAAATGCTTGACTCACCCTCCATAGTGCTTGCGAGGTACCTGCCTCTGTTCTAAGCATTTGAGCACATTAACTCCTTCATCCTCCAAACAATTATACAATAATTTCTGCTGTTATTATCCCCATTTCACAAATGGGAAAACTCAGGCACACAGAAGCCACAAAGTTAGCATGTGGTAGATCTGGAATTTGATCCCAGTGGTTTGGCATCTATGCCACACACTTCTGTGAAGTCCCAGTCCTATTCCCTTCATCCAGGCTGGGCCTGATCTCCCCCTGTCTCTGGCCCCCTTCTGCCGTGGGCCAGAAAAGGCCACTTTCAGCCTCAGAGGAAGAGTCACCGACAGAGTGGGCCGCTTGCATCTATCTGAGCCTTGTGGCTTGAACAATAGAATGCACAGCTAAAAGAATTAACCCCAATTTTGCCTCCAATTTCCTTCCTAAATAGATTTTTCCCCTGCTGATGAAATCTGTCTCAATTCATTGGTGGGTGGGTAGGTGGGGGAGTCTGGACTGATTTGATATCAAAGTCTTACATGTCTACAGGGAAAAGTATGGGGAGGTTCTATTCTCCAAATATGTTGGGGAGACCACAGCTCCCATCAAGGTTTCCTACCTATCTATGTATCCATCCACCTGTCCATCCATCCATCCTTCAACATCACCTGTCTGTCTATAGTCTATCAGTTGCCTGTCTGTATATGTATCTGTCATTTTCCCAGGAGGTTGATAATAACAGCATTGAGAGAATCGAACAGGATGCTGCAGGTGTGCCGCCTGCCACAGCCCCATTTCGAGCCAACATAAAATGTCCGTGGCTAGTCCAACAGCTGATTTTCCAGGGTCTTTTTCTACTGTCTGAAGGATCAGAAAAAAAAATCTATCAGCTGGAGAAATTAAGCCATTTTTCTTCAGGGGAGAGAGATGGAGTAGCAGGCTTTCCACATTAAAATGCTACAGTGGATTCCAGATGAATGAAAAATTGGTCTGCATAGTAATAAGGCCAGGGGAGAGATTTGGAAGGTCTGTAACTGGCTCGCGACACAGGCCCCGGGTGGACCGGCACATCTGGCCGGATACAGTCAGGCAGGCCTGGATCGTGGGACTCCCCTCTGGGGAGGAGGTCCCAGAGCATCCTGCACTGTCTCGTCCCTGCCATTTGTTTTTCCTAGAGGCTACTTGTCCAGGTGGCTGTGAGGGAGGGGGAGGGAGCTAAGGCTGAGCTCCCCTGCCAGTCACACCCTTTGTTCCCATGGACGCCATGAACCTGGTGTCTGGCAAACCCTCCATCGCTCCACACCTCCCCCGGGCCACGTCCATCAGAAAAGGGGTTCAGCCTTTGGGAGAGGAGGAGCCTTCAGAGAGGGAGGACACTCACCCAGCCTCATGCAATGAACCCCAACACGATCCAGGTAGAACACGCTGCCGAGCTGGAAACCTAGTCACGCTCCCTAAGGAGGCGGGGGCGGGGTGGGGCCGTGGACGACTGCAGGAGATCGGGCAGCCACAGCAGTGAGAATCTGCGCGAGGATGCTCAGCAGACCCTGTCCTTGCCAGGGTTCAGGTTCCTCACCTTCCTGACTGGTCCTGCGGTTCTGGCTCCAAAACACAATTGCTCACCCATGTGGGTTTTGGGGACAGAGGCTACTTGTTGTTGTTGTTGTTGTTTTAAGATATATTTATTTATTTGAAAGTCCGAGTTACACAGAGAGAGGAGAGGCAGAGAGAGAGAGAGAGAGAGAGAGAGAGAGAGAGAGAGAGAGAGGTCTTCCATCCTCTGGTTCACTCCCCAGATAGCCGTAACGGCCAGAGCTGGGCTGATCCT
Source organism: Sylvilagus floridanus (assembly GCA_949820135.1). Classification (NCBI taxonomy): domain Eukaryota; kingdom Metazoa; phylum Chordata; class Mammalia; order Lagomorpha; family Leporidae; genus Sylvilagus; species Sylvilagus floridanus. The sequence goes on from OX463226.1 coordinate 105,786,040, forward strand.
AAGCCAGGAGCTTCTTCCAGTTCTCCTATGTAGGTGCAGGGGCCCAAGCACTTGGGCCATCTTCTAATGCTTTCCCAGGCCATAGCTGAGAGCTGGATCGGAAGTGGAGCAGTTCAAGTGGGACTTGAACCAGCACCCATATGGGATGCCGGCACTGCAGGAGGCAGCTTTACCTACTACACCACAGTGCCAGCCCCAGGCTCCTTGGCTTTGTCCTTGTGTCTTCAGAATGAGTCTTGTGCTTCCCGTGCTCACTTCCCAGTGAAGGACCCCACCACGGTGAGGGAGCAATGGGAGCTGAGGGACCGGAAGGCTAACTTTTTCCGCTGTGCAGTGTACTTGCTCACCCCGCTGCCCTGCAGGTCAGTTTTATGATAGGTGAGGTGCAGACGGCCAGGCCACGCCTACAGAGACGCTGCACAGACCTAGTATGAGCTCAGTAAGTGGCAGCCGCTGGTGCTTGTCTGCCTGGAAAAAGTTAAGGGCCCTGAATTCCCGCCATTGCCAGACATTGCCTGACACGACGTCTACAGAGCCACCGTGGTTTTCATTTATTTATCTCACTTAACTGCAGAGAGGTTCGTGTGCTCTTGTCCCGCAGGTCCTCTTAAAGGACACGTAGTCATGGGTGAGGCAACAGTGCATCAAACTTCCTGCTTTGCCTTTCCGCCAATGCATGCCTGTGGCTATGGGGAGTGAGCGCTACATCAGGTGGCTGTGTGAGTCTGGCACAGCCCAGCGGGTATGAAATACCTTTGAGCTTTTTCTCATACATTCATGCAAATCTGAAATGTACTCTACAGGACAAGCAGACACCAAATACTTTATTTATTATTATTATTCCTGGTACCGCAGGAAGATAGTTGAGAATGGGGGCTCCCAGCTCTGCTCCCAAGCCCAGCAGCATCAGAATCATGCAAAACCATGTACCTAAGAGTCTGACCATGAGTCTGGGCCAGACTCTGAGAATTTAGGCATTAGAGAGTGTCCCTAAGTGATTCTGAGTTGAGGCCAAATTTGGGATCAGTTGTCCAGTGAATATCCCATGAGCACTCAAAAGGAAGACGAGAAGGCTCAGGTTTGTTAAATGTGGAAGGGCTGGCACCGGGAGATCGATCGGATGGGCCCATGGAAAGCAGTTTCTGTGTCTGTGTGTTCTGTCTTAGAATAATCTGTACTTGTCTTAGTCCTGGCGGGCTGCTATAACAAAATGCCTTAAACGGGATCATTTTTAGACAACAGAAATTCATTGCTTTCAGTCCCGGAGGCTGAAAAGTCCAGATGAGGGGGCCAGGAGACTGTGTAGTGAGGGCTCATTCGTTGCTGTGTCCTTACGTGATGGACAGGAACAGTAAATTTCAACATGTAGATTTTAGAAAAATACCAACATTCAGACCACATCAGAACTAGAATCAAGTTTGATCCAGGGCCGGCACTGTGGCTCACTTGGTTAATCCTCTGCCTGCGGCGCCGGCATCCCATGTGGGCACCAGGTTCTAGTCCTGGTTGCTCCTCTTCCAGTCCAGCTCGCTGCTGTGACCCAGGAAGGCAGTGGAGGATGGCCCAAGTGCTTGGGTGCCTGCACCCGCATGGGAGACCAGGAGGAAGCACCTGGCTCCTGGCTTTGGATTGGTGCAGTGCCAGCCATAGTGGCCACTGGGGTGTGTGTGTGTGTGTGTGTGTGTGTGAACCAACAGAAGGAAGACCTTTCTCTCTCTCTCTCTCACTGTCTAACTCTATCTGTCAAATAAAAAAAAAATGTTTGACCCAAGCCTTTGGCTTCTTGGAAATCTGAAACCTGAAGATGCACATTGCGTACGGGACCAGAAGGCACCTGAGCTGGGATTGGGCCTTGCGCCCTGACCCTACTCACCAAGACCCAGTCTAAACTTGGCATTTGACTCAGCCTCAGTGTGTGTTGGTCTCAGACACCACCACTGGTCATACCAGCACTGCAGGGACCACGTGGTTTTTCTTTTGGGGAGAGGGGTGGGGCACAGATAACACTACCTCTCAAAGGATAGCATTCTAGAAGTTTCTGTAGAATCCAAGTCCAGGATAGAACTTCCTAGAATCTTAGTCACAGTCTATGAGTCCATCTCTCAAAACTTTCCCTTCCAGGTCCCTTGTGGGTGCTCCCTCCCATCCCATAGCCCCCCCTAGGCAGTGGTCCCCAGGACTGGCTGCATCTTTTCCCGACAATCAGACCAAGGGAAGATGAGGATGCAAGCAGGCTGTCCAGGAACTCCCATGTCAGGTTTTCCAGTTTGCCGAGCAGCTAGGCCCCAGGCTGGATTTCTGCTGAGGCAGGTGAACCCCTGGGACCTGACCTGTGCCCCCTTGTCCCTCGGCAGGGCCAGTTGTCAAGGAGATGACAGGATTGGATTCCGAGTTAAGGGAACCAATCTTGTCTTTCTAATTTTATCTTCACTCACCCTTTCTCCCTCTCATCTTTTTTTTTTTTTTTTATCGCATACAGCTGTTAAAAGAATGGTTGTTTTCTAAATTGTGGCCAAATCTTTATTTTATTAAGGCAAGACCTTTTGCTGGATTTTTGGAAATCTCTGCTGTAGGTTTTAATTTGCATGAAATATATTTACTTTATCGATAGCTTTGGAGCACTTGGACCACCTTACCTGTAATCCTCACAACATTCTAGGCAGACTTTATTACTTCCCATTGTGTGATGCAAAAAATAGACATCAAAAGGCAAGATCCACAGCTAAGCCAGTGGGTGAGCTCAGTTGGGATCCAAGATCTCCTGACCAGTGGTTTGGAGCTGGCCAGAGCTTAGGACATGAACATCTCATCACGGGTGGGCTTCCAGAGGCACCATGCCCCTGGGGACAGCGTAAATTCATTCAGTGAGCTGCAGACAGCTGAGCATTGAGCTCATTTTCATGCCTTGTTCAGACAATGTGGTGGAGGCGGAGGAGGAGGAGGAGGATGCTCAGCTTAAGGGACATGACATCATCTGTGTAATTCGTCAAAGGTTGTCACTTCTCACGACTAACCTGGAAACAGCTTTTGTTTCTCCTTTCAAAGCCCCTTGCTCCTGTTCACTCTAGGACAATAAAAATAGGAGACGTCACTAAAACTCCACTCATGTAGGAATTAACCTAGGTCCTTGCAAGGAAATAAACACTCATCATGGCTGTGGGGTAGGGCTTAGCTTCTTCCTCCTGGAGGGAGATGATGGATCAACTCCACAGAACCAGGGTCCTCTTCCGTTTACCTGGAACTCTCTAGAATAAAACCCTCCTTATCTACTATCCTTCCACCTTGCAGCCCAGAAACATTTGTTTTGGTTCTTCTTCATGTTGTAAAGGATCGTCAGCAGGAAAGAGCATGGCTATCCCAGGGCTCAGGAGGGCCGGATCCCAAAGACTGCAGGCCAGGGAGGGAGGTGTCCTACTTCTTTCTTGTCCCCACTCAAGCCTGCTTGTTGGAACTCCTGTCTCTGGCTTCCCCCAGCTCCAGCCCCAGCCCCAGCTTGGGTCCATCCCTTGGGTCCTCGTTCCTGCCATGAATCTCAGGCAGCCAAATGCCTTCTTCCTCCCCATGGAGGCTTTTCTGTGTCTCTAGTGACCTTCAAGAGCATAAAGAAACTTCTCTGCGGGAGCTGTCACAGGGCACAGTCGTCCCAGCACTGTCGCGAGCGCATGTTCCTGTTGGCTCAGTAAAGTGTGCATGATGGATTGCAGGGTCCCCCATAACTGGGCTCTCGAGGCAGGCCACCTCGCCTGTGTCACCTAACACGAGCAGACCCTCGACAACGTCGTGGCGAGTCACGTGCAGTGGGAGAGACGCAAGGAGGGGACCTCGCAGGCCTCTCGTGGGGCTTGGGGGTGACAAGCTCCCTTCTCTTGGTGTCCTCCAGCTCAGCACAGAGCTGCACACTCACCTTTGACCTCAGAACCCTTTTACCTTCTTACAAATAATGGAGGGCTCCAAAGGGCTTCTGTGTATGCGGGTTACATGGGGGCACTGAAAACTATGAAAAACGGGTACTGCAAGGAAAACTATGCATGGATTTCAAAAGCAGTTCTGCACCAAATGCATTTTTCCATGAATTTTTTGAAGTACTTTTATATCTAATGTACTTATGCATTGGAAATGAAAACACAGAAACTTTTAAAATATGTTTTTAAATTTTTTTTTTATTTGACAGAGTTAGACAGTGAGAGAGAGACAGAGAGAAAGGTCTTCCTTCTGTTGGTTCACTACCCAAATGGCCGCTACAGCCTGAGCTACGCCGATCCGAAGCCAGGAGCCAGGTGCTTCTCCTGGTCTCCCATGAGGGTGCAGGGCCCAAGCATTTGGGCCATCCTCCACTGCCTTCCCGGGCCACAGAAGAGAGCTGGACTGGAAGAGGGGCAACTGGGACAGAATCCGGCACCCATATGGGATGCCGGTGCCACAGGTGGAGGATTAACCAAGTGAGCCACAGTGCCAGCCCCTAAAATGTTTTTAATTTATTTAAAACAACAATAAATGCATATTCCATGTCAAACTTGCTAGCATTTTAGGGAAAAATAACTATTCTCTGATATAAAGGACTATAGTAAAGAGACTGAGTTGACTTAAATGAAGGAGAAGAGTGGCATGATTCACATTTTTGTCAGTCTCTTTGGCATCTGGCTTAATATCCATGAGCTAGATTCCCATAACTGTTTCTGTACTCCACCCCCATCAACACCCATCCTGTGGCCTCTGCAACACAGCCCCGTGTGCTCCAGAGAAGATGAGAGTGAGGAAAACAAATAAAGCCCGGTATCAGCATGAGTGTAGATTTGCTCCTGTGGGCCCTGGGAAACAGCGCAGGGAATCCCAGGGACCACACTCTTAAAACTGCTGCGCTGGGTGTCCGGCTAGCACACGTTGAATAAAATGAATCTTAATGTGAAAAAATACGAGAGAACCATGGAAGCTTCTAGTGTGTGGGAGGAGGGATTACGGACACTTGCTGGGTGTTCCTACGGAAGCAGCTACCCTAGATGTCAGGTTGTAGTTCGAATGTTGGGAGTTGAGGAAACCTAGGCTTGTTGGGTATCACCAAAAAAAGAGAGAAAAAACAAAAAACATCTCGTAAAGAAACTCTTTTCTATGGGAAAAGGTGAAACGAAATTCAAGCGAAGTCTGGCACACTTTGGAACGCCTTGATGTCTGTGTGACTCTCATCACAGTGGGGAGTGGGAGGTGGGGGATATCCCGCCTCTTCTGGTGAAATGAGAGACTCCCGAGGTTGGGGCTGCGTTTCCTCCCGTTGGATCCGCGGCGTCCAACACAGTAGCTGCTGAGAGTGCGGAGCACACGTGGAAGGTAAAGAGCCCAGCCGAGCTGTGATCAAACACGGATGCCCGCTGGGCTGTGGAGCCTCGGCCTGCAGCAAGAACCGAAAACTCAGTAATTTCCAAGCATCGAGTGCGTGTCAAATTGCTGATTTAATTATATTAAAGAAAACACATCATTAAAAATGAATTTCACAACCAAAAGGTCCTTCAGCAGGGAAAAGAGATTTTAAAGATGGGCTCCATCTAGGCCACAGAATGTTCGGCACAGAAAAGAAACGGGCGCTCCAGCCCCGGACACACACAGAGGACCCTTCCGTGCTGGGGCTCAGCGGAAGCAGCAGCCCCAGCAGGCTGCACCCTGTGGCAAAACAGCGAGGACAGGAAAAAGATCAGTGGTCCCCCCCCCGGGGGGGCAGGGAGGGAGGAGGGGAGGGGTGAGCAGATGGAGCACAGGGCATCTGTGGCGCTGGACACCACCGTAAGGGTGACAGGAGTCGCTGACCCACGTGTCAAGCCCACGCACCTGGGCAACACTGCCTGAGCCCTAAGGGGAGCTGGGAGCTCCTGCAACCAGCATCAACGTTGCCTCATCATAGGCACCGACCGCACTGCAAGATGTGCAAGGCTCTAATAGGGCCAGTGTGGGGCTGTCGGGGGGAGGGGGGGAGGGGGAGGGGGAGGGCACTCCTCCCCACTGCTCAACTCCTCTGCAAACCTAAAACTGCCAAAAAGAAAAAGAAGAAAGAGGAAGAAAGAGAGAGAGAGAAAATAGGACAGGGTTCGAAACCTATTAAAAATCAATTTCAGCTGTTCATCGGTACTTTGACTAATGCGGCTACTAGACAACAGCCTAATCCCATAAGGCTGATGTTGGCGGCCTGCGCTCTCCGTTCCCAAGGGACTGAGCTGCCGCCTCTGACAGGCGCTTCACAGCCGCTTGGCGACCAGGGGCAAGGCCCAGAGAGCCAGCCAGGCCGAGGGGGCTCCAGTTTCAGGGCGCCGGTTTGGGGAAGAATGGCACCGATGCCAGAGCGTCCAGGGCCCTCTCCCTCCCCGCGCGGGGATGCTCTGCTGGGGCAGCGGGGTGATCCTCGGGCGCTCACAACAGGTGGGCTCCCGGATCCCCTCCCACTTCCCCGCCCCCACAGCTCCAGGGTGGACACCGGCCGGGGAGCGAGGGGCGTGCGTCCCAGACCCCTGGCTTCCAGCTTCCAGCTTCAGGAGCCCTTCTCAAGGAGGCGCCCGGTAGGGGGTGCGCTTTCCCCGACCTCCCCTTGAGAATTCGGGGCCAACCCAGGCCCCACCAGAAATCTCTCACCCACCGGCTGCAAGACACACCGCCAACAGGTGTCTTTGATGGAGGATCCGCGTGTGTGCAGAGGGTCTCCGTTTTTATAAATCCCCAAACAGGCGGAAACAGCCTTCCTTCTGCCCGGGAGCGCCCTAAGGCTCAGCCCACTCTGGGCCAGTCGCTGAAGCTGCGACCCCTCCTCTACTGCCCATCTCTGCCCCCTGCAGCCCAGGGCCCTGATGGGAAGTCAGATGTGAGATCAGGACAACCTCCAGGGCAAGCGCTGGGATTTGGGGCCGCTTTCCCTCTGCAAGTGTCTGCCTTTGTCCAGTTTGACTTCAAACACTCCAAACACATGGGAGAGCACAGAGAATTCCGTAGGACTCCCGTGTACCCACCACCGACATGGGAAATGCATCCATGTTTTGAACAAGGCTTTGATCATTACTTTTTGAGAGGCAGAAAGACACATACAAAGAATGAGAGCAAGGCAGGCAGACACATAGATCGGCTATCCATTGGTTCACAACTCAAATATTCAAAGCAGCTGGGGCTGGGCCAGGTCCAAACTGGGAACCTGAAACTCTGGCTGCGTCTTGCGCACAGGTGCCAGGGACTGATTCTTGAGCCATTACCTGCTGCCTCTCGAGGTGCACGTTAGCGGGAAGCTGGCACGGACAGCACAGCTGGGACTGGAACCCAGACACTCCAGTATAAGACACGGGCAGCAGCGTAGGTGTGGTGCCAAGTGCCAGCCCACGATCATGTTTAAAGACACAATCAGGGCCGGCGCCATGGCTCAATAGGCTAATCCTCCGCCTGTGGCACCGGCACACTGGGTTCTAGTCCCAGTCGGGGCACCGGATTCTGTCCCGGTTGCTCCTCTTCCAGGCCAGTTCTCTGCTGTGGCCCAGAAGTGCAGTGGAGGATGGCCCAAGTGCTTGGGCCCTGCACCCCATGGGAGACCAGGAGAAGCACCTGGCTCCTGCCTTCGGATCGGTGCAGCTCTGGCCATTGCGGCCATCTGGGGAGTGAACCAGCAGAAGGAAGACCTCTCTCTCTCTCTCTCTCTCTCTCTCTCTCTCTCTCTCTCTCCTCTCTCCTCTCTCTGTGTAATTCTGACTTTCAAATAAATAAATCAATCTTAAAAAAGAAAGACATAATCAGCAGAGCTGGACAGTGCCATCACCACCTAACTGCATGCTTTGCCTCTTTCCTCCTCCCAGAGGCTGCCTCTCTCCCAATGAGACTGGATTCCTTGGCTGCCCAGGTTTTATACATTATCTGTGATGGAATCATGAACACCATGTGTTATGCTATCATCATGTCCAGTAACTACCCAGTGGGTGTCCAATTGGTGGTAGCTTCTGTTCTGGGCACTGAGGACAGAGCAAAGAACAAACAGAATCCCAAAACTTGAGCATCAATTTTAGAGAGGGAGAAACTTGAAAAACAAGAGGAAATATGACAGAGAGAGGAGGTACCAGGTCAGCTGTCTGCCACCCTCATCAGCATGGGCCTTGTCCTCACCTCGCCTACCTGAGCTCTTGATCTCTCCTCATCGGAGGTGGCTTTTCCTGTCCTCTAGCCCCTAGTAGGTGGACATGCACAGAGAAGTTTAGTATTTGCTTCTGCTACCAGCACCAGAGCCTCCTTGGTTTGGAGTGTTTCTATATACATTCCTTAGCTTGGAATTTAGCCACCTTATGCTCGGTTCACTGGAGGACTTCGTCCTTGTAGGAAGTGGTCTTGGGGACAGAGTTTTCCAGTCTTTGCTTTTGTTTTCCAAGGGCCTGGGTTGAGGCAGGGTCTTAGGTCTGCTCCTATGTCAAGTGAACTTGGGATGCAAGCCACGTGTGCCAACTTGAGCTCCCATGGCAGCTGTGGCATCTCACTCCGTTTTTGAGTGGATAAGCCCAGAAAGTTCCAAAGAAATATGAAGCCCCATTGCCCATCTCTTACACAGGAGACCTTTTGCAGGATGAACATGACCTTGCTATGTTCATTTTTCAAACTTGACTGAACCCCTCGAGCTTCCTTCCTTTCTGTGGCCAGTGTTTGCTCAGGAGGGTGGTGGGCCAGCCAGGGGATCCCCAGGATGACAGTGGAGAGAGAATTGCTAATGGGAAAGCTTAAGCTAAGCCCCACAAACCATAGGGCCATTAGTAAAACCTTTTCTTAGGGTCCCCTCTCTGGTGTTATTGTGAGAAGTAACCATTTATTACCCAAAGGAAGCCCAGAGCTTCGCTGGGGCTTGAGCTGTTCAGAGGAGACTGACCTCTGTGTAGGCACCAGTGCAAGGCCTGAGCAGCCTGGAGCCACTCCACAGACTGGAAGTCCTTAATCTTTCGGCGATTGGCATGAATGACTAGTGGCAAAAGAAGAACTTAGTTAATGAAAGACTACTGCTGGTTGTTAACGGCAGTGTAAACATAATCTAAATTTATGAACTTTGCTAAGAGATTCTTCTAAAAATATTTTAGCTCCAGTTTGGGCTGGAGTCTAAAGAGATTACAGGGGATGGGGAAGTTGGGGTGTAGCATACACAAGAGACTTGGTCCTAGCTCGGAGATGTGACTGCCCTAGACTGTATGAAGTTGAGAAACGTGGATGATTAGAATTTGACGTTGTATGGAAGCATCTTACCCTACTCAGGAAAGTCCCTCCTTTTATCTGATTCTTAATCCATCTTTGAACTGATTTGTCTTGTTTTCCTTACTATTCAGGTTAGGGGGAATGTTGACACTCAGAAGATCATAGACTAGGACAAGCTCTCAGCTGACTCCTCATAATGAGGGCTCTCTCTGCCTCTGGACCATGTTAGACAGAGCCCCTGGGATTCGGTAGGATGCTGTCATCTTGGTCACATGGTGTTATGCTCAAGCCTTGAGACCTCCACCTCTAGGACCTGGTCTCTCCTGGAAGAGACGCATCAGAACATTCTTGGAAGCTCAATGTGTGGGCATTGATGTCAGCAACAAATTTTCACACTGTAGCTATTGCATGGAGCATGACTGTTGTCACTTCTAGTTTCTTTATCTGCTCCTGCCCCTTTTTCCCCATAGGCATTGAGTCTGTGATGCCAACACGCCCTTCTCCCATCCTCCCTGGTTGTCTCTGTCATCCTGTGCTTACAGACACTGTGGCCATGAGCCCCTGGGGCTGGCCTTCCGGTGATGCCAATTCTGGCCTCTCTCCTGTTAACCAAGCCCAGATGCTGGGCTTGGAGCCTGAGCCTTTGGAAAAAGATCCCCCACAGCACTCGCGGAGGGTCAAGCGGTAGCTTTTGAAGGGGGCTTCTACTGGGGCTGAAGGTTCTTTGTGCAGCCCTAGCCAGCCCTGCCTGCTTTGTAGCTTTGTTCTCCTCGCAGCTTCTCCAGCTCCTTAGACTCCCCTTCTCCTGGCTCTCCTTGCTGGACAGTGTCACCTGCTGGTTAACTTTATTTGCTGTGGAGCGTGGGTGACCTGGAGCCCCACCTGCGCTGACCTGTGCTGTGTGAAGCTAGTGTCTAGCTTTTCAGCTTGGCCTTTCTCTAACCTCTGAAATGGCCCAGCCCTGCTTCATAAGGTGTCTGTGGGAGTGGAGGAAACTTTCTCTCTCTCGCCTTCATGCTTCCCTTTGGTGGAGCAGTATTAGGGTGAACTCTTGGTCTGAGTGCCACCTCAAGGCCGTATCGTGGGATCAGCCGGATCGCAGCTCTGTCAGGCCAGTTTCCTGAGACAGGATCACTCCACTGAAACACAGACAGCACAGGCCCATCTCTCATGCTTCCTACTAATCCTTCCCATTCTCCATGACATCATGCTTCCCCTCCTGAAGCTCGGGGTCTCCACCCAGACCTGAGAATGTCAATCGAGTTTGGGTGGCAGATGGGGTGCCCTGTGGGGCCCTTCAGCCAGCCTTCCAAGAGCCTGCTACTTTGGGTAAAGGAACCACAACGTTTTTTGGCAAATTGGGTCTAGTAGTCTCTGGGGCAGGACCTGGAAAGGAGTTACCGCTAAAGAATGGGGTCTCCTCGCTGCCTGTTACTAGCCAGAATTAAGATACCAGGGCTCGCTTGGCTGTTCTGCTGCTAACCCCCAGAGCTTCCTTTGTTTAGCTCACTCTGACACCCTTCTGGTTGCAGCCCCCAGGACAATGAGCCTTTGACTTATAAATCCTACTTTCTTCCTGGGGAAGCCTTCAGCTACCCCTTTGGGCCAGGGCCCTCTCCAAGGCCCACGTGAAAGATGCTGCTGCTGGGTTATCTTTTGCAACAGCACAGGCCCGATCCCTCCCTCCCTTCTATTTGCCTGGCCCTCTGGAGCACAAGGCACCAGCAAGCGTTGGTCCCGAGGCACCTGCCATCAGCATCCCGCTGGACTATGACAATCACTTGTGCAGAAGGCGCTTGGTGTAGATGCAGAAGCAGGTGAATTGACCTGGGAAAGGTGTGGCTGCCACCTTTCCCACCAGGTCTTAGCCTGCCCTGTGATAACCTTTCCCACTGCTTTCCTGCAGACACAAAGCGCATGTCCCCAGAGACAGCTGACAACCACAGCAGCCACCTCGGGGAACTTGGCCCTGGTTTTACAGAAGAGATGTCCCCTGCCCCAAGGCGGCGGCCAGGAGGGGCTGGCAGGGTCCAGGGTTCCTCTTTGTCCTCTCTTGTTGCTGCCTTTTCCTGACTTTGTTCTTTGTTTGAAAGGTCCAGAGTGGCAGAAACAGTGGCTGCTGTTGTGCAAGGCATGTAATTTTGACCCCCTCTGCTCCTAAAAAATCAATACTCCTTTTGAGTCTCTGTGAAGAGTGTTTTATAGACTCCCTTCTGAGCAGCCCCAATCTGTAAAAGCTGATATTATCTGATGACCCTTCTCATACTTACACATTTTTTTTCACAAAAATATTTCCAGAGCCTCGCCTTTCTCTCTGCACATGTCTGCTGTGTGGCATGTCCTGTGTTGTTGCTCTATGACAGACAAGTGTTGCCGGTTACATCCCTTTGGTTTGGAAGGAGAAGCTCCTCATTTGCATACCCGAGGGCACTGGGGTAGGGCAAAGGTCACAGGCTGATGGGAAGCCTTCAGCGAAATGGGGCATGAAGTAGGTCATCCACATTACACATCAGGAACCCTGCTGCAGGCTGGACCCATGAGTGGAGAAAAATCCATCTCTTGAGCATGTCAGTCACCTGTTGTTGGTGCCAGCCCTTGGCAGTGTTGTATCAGATACAGAAAGTACCTGGGTTTGGTTTGTGCCTGACACATCACAAGAGCAGAAACAACGATCTCCACTTGACTGCAAACTCCCAGAGCTGGAACATACTCCAAAGGTCATGCTATACAGCGAGGGTGTTGTGGCACAATGGATTGGGCCACTGCTTGGGACCCCCCATCCTATACTGGGGTGCTGGTTCTGGTCCATTTTCATGCTAATGCCTCCTAGGAGGCAGCAGAGATGGGGTCAAGTGCTTGGGTCCCTGCCACTCCTGTGGGAGCCCCAGAGAGAGCTGCAGGATCTTGACTCTGGCCTGGCCCCGCTCTGTCTCTTGTGGGCATTTGAGGAGTGAGTCAGTTGCTGGAAGTGCTCTCTCTCTCTTTCTCCCTCTCTCCCTGTTTCCCTGCCTTTTTAGTAAGTGAAATATATAACATTTCTAAAACATAAAAACGGTCATGTAATTCAGTTGTTGTGAATGCGTGACCAGGTTGGTCTCATGATGGACATGTCTTTTACATTTATTATTTTTTTTTCTTTGAAAGGGAGAGAGAGAGAGAGAGAGAGAGAGAGAGAGAGAGAGAAACATGCACGTGTGAGCACTCCAATACCCTGCTCACTCCTCTAATGCTCATCATGTCATCATGGCTGGGGCTGAAGCCAAGAGATAAGAACTCAATACAGGGCTCCCATCTGGGTGGCAGAAACCCAGCTACCTCAGCTACCACCTACTGCCTCCCAGGGCCTGTCTTAGTAGGAAGCTGGAGTCAGGAGCCTGAGTTGGGCATTGAATCACTCGAGAGTGGGTGTGGATGACTTAACCACTGGGCCACATGTCAGTTCCCAAGGCAGTGTCTGTTTTGATCCAGGGCTCTTTGTCATGCTGTTTCTGCTTTGTTCTTGGTTTGCTCTAAGCTGAATTCCTTGATGATATTTAAACACCAGAAGACTTCAAATAAAAATAAAGTTTGAGAAGATGTCTTGTTGTATTGGAAGCACTGGCAACTTCAGGCTCCATTTCCTAATGGGAACAAATGAGACATGGTTGCCCCCTTGCATTCCCCAGAGTCTGCAGCCCCTACCCAGCTGCCACGCTCACTTCTCATGCATTCAGATACTGAAGGCACTAGGGTTGGGGATCCCTCACCCACAACCAACCCTCCCCATCTTCCCAAATGAAGAGACAAGAACCTGGAGGGTGGAGCGACTCCCAGGCTCTCCCACAGACTGAGAGGCAGGGCCCTTGCCACGTTTCCTTTGGTGGCTGGGAGCTGTGTCTGGTCCACCACGTGGGTCCTCCCTGTGGTACTGTTTCCAAAGCAGTGGCTTCCAAGCCCTCTGATGAAGTAGCCCATGGAGCTAGATTTTTATTCTTGAAGCCATACCCATACACTGAAGACAATCAAGTCTCTGTATTCCGTGTTTGCATTACCTCAAATACTGTTTTTTTAGTGCATTTGGAAAGCAGTGCTAAGAGTTTGTCATCACCAGATCTGTCCTGCAAGAAATGTTAGAGGAAATCTATTCTTCAGATTGAAATGAGAGGAGGCTAAATAGAAATTCAAAGTCATGCAAAGAAATGCGGGTCTCCAGGAAAGGTAAATGTGCTGGCAATTATAGGGCTGGGGTTATTGTTTAATTTTGGTTTGTAAATTCACTTTTTATTTTCTACAAGATTTTTAACATCATGCTGATCCATCATGGAGAGTTAGAGATGAGTGTGGCCAGTGCTGTGGTACAGCAGGTCAAGCCAGCAATGCTGGTATCACATATGGTTGCACCAGTTTGAGTCCCAACTGCTCTGCTTCCAGACCAGCTCCCTGCTGATGTGTGTGGAAAAGCAGCAGAAGATGGCCCCAGTGCCTGGGCCCTGGACCCACGTGGGAGGCCCAGATGGAGTTCCAGGTTCCCAGTTTTGGCCTGGCCCAGCCCTAGCTGTTGAGGCCATCTGGTAGTGAACCAGTAAGTGGTAGATTTTTTTCTCTGTCCCTCTTTTCCTTTCAAATAAATAAAAAAATCTAAGAGAGAGAGAGATAAGAGAAAACCCACAAAGAAGACCGATTATGCTTGATCCACCAGTTGGAGAAAACTGGGATCAACCTTGTTGGGCTCACTTGTTATTCTGATACTTGCTTGGGCTCTTCTTCCATATACTCTTCAAATCCTTGTCTGCTTCATGCCACACTTTACAGGGGACATGTTCCCATGTCACTAAATGCCCTTCTCCAGCCCACTCCCTTGGTGGCCATTGGGGTTTCTGCAGCCTGAATGGACCATAGCTGCGTTGCATGTGTGCAGGACGCCTCAGCCACTCTGCAGGACAGAACCATCTCGACCTATGTTGTACGACTGCCACCTCCCTCTCCCACGCTGGAGCTCTTGCTCAGATCTCACTTGGAATTGTGAAGTCGACAGTCTCACAGAGTGCCAGCCACACAAGGCCCCAAAGGCCTAACTGAGAATTTGCCTGCTCTCTCCAGATAGGCCCCCAGCCTGGCTAATTCCCTCCATGGCTGAGTTGACTGCATCCTTCCTGGTCCTCACCCTAACGCGCTTCACCTCATCACCTGCCAGCAACATTACTCACAGAAGTCACTCACACAGCCTCCTGCAGACCCCGGGGGGCAGCTGACCCTCTTTCACCGTGAAGACAGCTCACTGCAGCCCTGCTGGCCCATGAGGCCTCAGAGCATAAGTGCCTCATGGCCTTGGATGGTGTCCTCTTGCCCGGGGCCCTGAGTGTATGTGACTGAAACACTGCGATCAGCCTCATCTGTTTAACATCAGTGTCACACGTTTGTCCATCTCCGGAATCCCAGGGTGGGATCCCTCTTTCACCAATGAGGTGAAGACATGGACAGAGCACTCTTTGTTTCCTTACCCCCTATTAATACATCTGTCAGACAGAGTTGAAAGATGGTCCATTCTAAGGTGAAGCTTTTTTTTTTTTTTTTTGCTTTCTCTGCATCTATTGAGATAATCATGTGGTTTTTCTTCTGCAGTTTGTTAATCACATTGATTGATTTGTGAACATCGAACCATCCCTGCATACCAGGGATAAATCCCACTTGGTCTGGGTGGATGATCTTTCTGATGTGTTGTTGCATTCTATTGGCCAGAATTTTATTGAGGATTTTTGCATCTATGTTCATCAGGAATATTTGTCTGTAATTTTCTTTCAATGCTGCGTCTTTTTCTGGCTTAGGGATTAAGGTGATGCTGGCTTCATAGAAAGAATTTGGGAGGATTCCCTCTTTTTCGATTGTTCTGAATAGTTTGAGAAGAATTGGAGTTAGTTCTTCTTTAAGTGTCCGGTAGAATCCAGCAGTGAATCCATCTGGTCCTGGGCTTTTCTTTGTTGGGGGGGGCCTTTATTACTGTTTCAATTTCTGTGAAGGTGAAGCTTTTAAGAAGTCTAAATGTTAGTCCTTGTGTGTGGGGGGGTGCATCTTGAGATCAGTATTTAATGGGATTCAGAAGAGCTGGATGTCCTAGGAGAGCCTAGGAGTGCGGGAAGAAGAGAATTCCCAGCTCAGAAGTGTCATGTGCTCCGTGAATGTAGTCATTGGCTAGTGCCAATGTCTTCCTCAAAGGCTCTATGTTGTGAAGCCGAGTGGCCCACTTCTGCCACTTGCTGGGTGGTGTGTGGCATGGGACTTTGTTTTTGAGCCTCGTCTCCTGTACCCCTGAAATGGCAAAGCCAAGTCCTGACCCTCGTGTGCCCTCAGTTCCACATGCCTGACATGCCTCTGATGCTGCACCTGCCATCTGTGCCTCTTCCTGTCTCTTATTCGTGGGCCACCTGCCAGGCATCAGCCACATTGTCTCACTCAGTAAATACTTAGGGAGCACCCACAGTAGGCGCCTTCTGAAGTGGAGATAACATGGTGTTGGGCTTCAAACAGACTCAAATTTCAGTCCTGATATTTGCATCTAAGCAGTGCTCTTGTGAAGATACAAGAGTTATAAGGTATATGGAAAATGCATACTACAAAAATCTAAGGATGGATCTCAAAATGGTTTTATTTTATTTTTTTTGCCCCAAAGTAAATTTGTGCTATTTGTTATAACATGCCTGAACCAGCTCCAGTTAGAGACACTGAGAAGGATAAGACAGTGGCTTTTTTTTAAAAAAATATTTTATTTATGTATTTATTTGAGAGGTAGAGTCACAGACAGTGAGAGAGAGAGACAGAGAGAAAGGTCGTCCTTCTGTTGGTTCACTCCCCAGAAGGCCGCAACAGCCAGAACTGTGCCAATCCAAAGCCAGGAGTTTCTTCCCGGTCTCCCACGTGGGTGCAGGGGCCCAAGCACTTGGGCCATCTTCTACTGCTTTCCCAGACCATAGCAGAGAGCTGGACTGGAAGAGGGGCAGCCAGGACTAGAACTGGTGCCCATATGGGATGCCGGCGCCGCAAGATTAACCTACTGCGTCATGGAGCCGGCCCCAGACATTCATTTGAAAAGAGCCCCTATCAGAGCAACAAGAAATTCTGTTAAAAGTGAAACAAGAACAAATATCAAATTTATGATGAAACTTGAGTGGAGGAATGGCAAAATCATTGTTACAATTTACAAAAATGTTATGAGGACAATTCCCTAGAGAAATCAGCAGTTTATAAATAGGTAACTAATTTTTTAAAAAAAGCGACAAGATGCTATTGGACATGAAGCTTGCAGTGACAGACCATACATATCCATTCGTGAGGAGAAAATTAATCCTGTTCATACCCTAATTAAAGAGGACTTATGGTTAAAGGCAGAAACAAAACCCAACATCACAGACATTTCAACTATTTCAGCTTATACCATTCTGATTCAAAAA
Source organism: Sylvilagus floridanus (assembly GCA_949820135.1). NCBI lineage: Eukaryota > Metazoa > Chordata > Mammalia > Lagomorpha > Leporidae > Sylvilagus > Sylvilagus floridanus. The sequence continues at coordinate 105,802,644 of OX463226.1, forward strand.
CTGTATTTTGTTGAGCAAAATTCCCATTTGATGTGTGTCAAAACTGTTGTGCCCAGATCAACTGCACACAAGAGCAGACATTTCAGGGGAAATTTTAAACAAGTGAGATCAAGATCCTAAAGCATTTTGGAAAAATTGTGCAGATGGGACATGGCTTTTCCAGTATGATCCTGAGGTTAAAGCACAACCAAAGCAATGGCTACCAAGATGTGGAAGTGGTCCAGTCAAAGCCAAAGTGGACCCACCAAGAGTGAAGGGAAGGGTAACAGTGTCAAGGTGCTCAAGAATTTTGCTGGTTGCCTTCCTGAAGGGACAAAGAATGATGACATCTGCTTTTTCTGGAATGTTTTGAGACAGCCAAAAGCTTCAACAGGGGCCAGTACTGTGGTATAGTGGGTAAAGCCACCGCCTATGACACCAGCAACTTATAAAGGTGCCAGTTCAAGTCCCAACTACTCTACTTCCAATATAGTTCCCTGCTAATGGCTTTGGAAGGCAGCAACAGATGGCTCTAGGGCTTGGGCCCCTGATACCCATGGGAAGATCTGGGAGAACCTCCTGGCTCCTGGCTTGGACTTGACCCAATTCTGGCTGTTGTGGCCATTTGAGGAGTGAACTAGAGGATGGAATCTCTCTCTCATATCTCTCTCTGTCTGTCTCTCTTTCTGTCTTTTCCTCTCTTTCTGTAGCTCTGACTTTCAAATAAATACACAATTTTTAAAAAAAAGTTTCAGCCGAGAAATACCAGGAGAGCTTCACTAGAGTCCTTCTCTACCATGACAATGTCCCTCCTCCTTCCTCTTAACAACAAAAGGGGGAAATTTTGCAAGAGTTTTGATGGGAAATCATTAGGCATCCACCTTACAGATCTGATTTGGCTCCTTCTGTCTTCTTTTTGTTTCCTAATCTTAAAGAATTATTTAAAAGTCACCAATTTTTCTTCTGTTAATAATGAAGAAAGGACTGTACTGACGTGGCTAAAGTCTTAGGATCTCCAGTTCTTGAGGACTGAACTAAATGACTGGTATTACCTGTTTCAAAAGTACCTTGGACTTCATGGAACTTATGTTGAGAAATAAAATTTATATTTTATTTTTTCTTTTAATTCCATTTGTCATGGACTTTTTGAGTCCCTTCATTATAGCAGGGAGCCAAGCAGAGATAAAATCTCCTTGGTTCTCATTTTTCTCTAGCTGTGTAACCTTGGTCAACCTCTTTGGTCTTCAGTGGTCTCTTCTGCCATGTGGGAATATTGGTAAACCCTGGATGGGAGATGTGAGGATAGGTGCTGCTCCCATGAAGTCTCTCCTGACACCCCATGCCTTGTCAGCAGAGCTTCCTGCTCTCATTATCCCCAAGAAATGTGACAACACCTTGCTTTGTATGATGTGATCCTGTAAATCTCTCTGCCTATACCTGTCTCACAATTGCATTTTGCCCCATTAAAATGCAAATCCAGGTATCAGAAGCCTGTACCTTTTTGATACTCAGTAGGTTCTTTTTGAATGCTTACTGAAAGCCCCCACTGCAGTAACTGTGATTGCTTATAATCAGCACGTTGGAATTAATGCATGCAAATGGTGCCACCTGCCACAGCTGTCACCTTGGCAGTTCATCAGGGCCACCATCGTTCAAGGCTGGTCTAGAACTTGCTTCTGAGTTTTGCTTTTGGATCATCCTTGGCTTATCCTCCCAAACCTGTCTCTTTCTGTGTTATCATGTCAAATTTTCTACTCATCAGAATTCTTTGTCCCTGTAACATACCCCAAGCCTTTGCAAAATCATTATCTAGCCAAATAGCCATTGCCAAACAAACCCTCAAGGATGAAAAACTACCACTATTGGGAATTATCCAAAGGAATATTCAGCAAGCAGTGAATGAAGAAATAATACACTCTGAACAATAGGGATATCATTGGGAAAAAAGTAATTTGAGGAAAAGGTTTTTCATTTAAATGAAGGCCTATAATTAGCCTGTGCCTCAGGAAATAGAGGGATGGAAGGAGAGAGCTGGAGAAACAACAATGCAATTTCCAGAAATAATAAGACCCGAGGTGGCTTACATGTCAATCATTCTCCCTGCATCTTTCACTAGGAAGAGGAATAGCCCTTGGAGTGGCCTTCATTTTATCCTGAGATAGTTCATGCAGATACCTCCTGCAGTTCAGCTCTTCACAGAGGCAGTGGGAGTGGTCATTTAGGCAAGGCTGTGCGACCCTGAACCAAAGCTATGGCCTCTGCAAAGGTGACTGGAGGTGGAGCTGATTGTCCAGCTGAGGTGATGAGGCAGCATGAAAGACTGAGGGGTAGCCTAGGGCAGGGGGGACAGGTGACTCCCACCAGTGGGTCTCAGGGAGGCACCATGAAGGAAACACTGTCTCCACTGGGCTGGGACAACCTGGGGCCCGAGGAATGTGTGCATGGAACAGAGTGGGAAAGGAAGGGGGTCCACACCCAGCAAAGGAGCAAGGATAATTATTTATCCACTAGATGAGTCAACTAAAAACATACACAGTCAAGATATGCTTTGTGGATTATTCACTCACCCTGTCTCTCATTTTTTCTTCCAGTGTGGAAAGAGCATTGTGAATTCTAATCCAGGCTACTCATTCTCCATGTAATCTCAGGATGTCATATGCCCCTTTGTGTCTCAGATTCACTTCTTTAAGCAGGGGAAAGAATACATGACCTCACTAGGGTTCTCAGAGGATGGACGTTTTCCACATTCATTTCATTCATCCAGCCATTCATTGGAGTCACCCTCCAGGCTTCATTACAGAAGGTGTGGATGTGGGATTCCCACCAGATCAAGAGCTCTAGCCATTTCTTTCTGGAGACAGAACTGGAGAATAATGGCTAGAGACGTTCAAGCATTGGCTGTGGAAATGCTCTTGGCCCTTAACTACTGGTAATTTTGTCTTTTCTCTTTGTCATTGACTGTAAAAGGATAAAATCTCAATGCCGACAGAGACAAGAGTTGGGAGCAGAAGTCTGCTCTCAAAACTGGCCTCTGAGTATGGGTGCCAAGATACCCCGCAGCTGTGAGGTGTGCTCTGCTGCCTCTTCCCCTTGCACAATGCCCCTCACTCTGTGGGAGGAGATGGCAGTGCCTCTCACATCTCTAGGTAAAATGGGAGAACAAAGCAGCATGGGCAGGTGGACACTCTGCCTTGATGCTGTGTCATCCCTGGTAGGGTGTGTCCAGTGCTCCCGAGACTCAGCTTAGCTTCTTTAGGAAAGTTTCCAAAATGTAGCCCACTAGCCTGTCTTTTCTTGATGAGTATTAGAAGACCTACTTGCTCTGAGGTCACTCCCCTCCAGTTTTCTCCTGCATTCTTCTGGGCAGGCCAGTTGCTAGGAGCGCCTACAGGAAGATTAGGAAGAGGTGAAAAGGTAAGGCTGAGGTAGTGTTTACTCTCCCACGGCAGCCTGTGTGACCGAGAGAGGGAATGGGAGGCGGCAGATAAGGTTAATCAGCAGGACACATGCTCATTGCTTCCCAGGACACTGCTTACAATCTCATTCAACCCTAAGAATGCTTTTTGATAAAGGGAAAAATCAGGTGGTGGTTTTCGCTGTTGAATTCCGGCAGAAAATCAGCCCTTTCCAGAAGATGGCTTGATGCTATCTGCAAACACAATTAGTCCAGGGTCCCTGCCACACGGTAGTAAAGATGCATTCAGAAACAGCAGGAGAGAGATTAAATGATTACATTAGTAGAGCAAATATATGTATGATAAAGTTTTATGAGCTCTTCTTCCAAGAAGGGCCTCCACCAAAGCAAGATTTTTTATGATCTTTGTTCCAAGGCTCAGGAAATGTAGCTCCCTTGTTCAACTTGGCAGTTTGTGACCAGATTTATCTAATATGACTCATTTCTTTTTAAATTCTTATTTTCCTGAAAATTCAGATGATGTATCTTATTAGTATCCTAACAGTATTTAGTGCTGAAACTTTTACTATCTCACTTAATATCATATATTCGTCTCTTCCGGGCAATAGCTCAAATTTTCTGTCAACTTTATTGTAGTAAAGCAAATGTTAAAATATTAGTAGTGCATGATATCTTTCTAAGATTATGAGATTTCCTGTTTTGTGGGATTTTAAGTTGCTAACTGGCAAAAGCTGATGGGTAGGCTCAGTGATGTGCTGGCATCACTCTTACCTTTCTCCCAGCATAAACCCTGTGTACAATGAGAACTCTTGCTCATGTGTCCTACCCATCCTTGTAGCTAGGGCTTTACCATTCCAAACAGTGAACGGTTGTTGCAAATGACTTCAGGCTGTTCTTATTATGTAGCTAAAGTAATGTAATACAAGCTAGCCTTTTGCATTTTGGTAAAGGAAATCATGTACTCACATCCAGAAGGAAATTAGGGGAGTCACGTGTCATTACTAATTGCTACTGGTCTTCCCGTTAGTTGAGGAAACATCCCGAATGAAAGGTTTTTGTTGCTTATTTGCTTTGTCTTGCTGAATGACAAGACAAAGTTGGAAAGGTTGGGGAAAGGATGGTTCTAGGTCTTCCAGACCCTTTTCCCAATAATTCAGGAGGTGAGGGGGAGTGGAACATACTATCCAGAGTGCCATGGTTCTTCATTTTTAAAATTGTAAAAAGTTTCCCAAAGGTTCATTCCATTGAAACATCATGGAGATCCTACTTAACTGTATTAGTTGTCTATGCTCCATAGCAAATGACCCCCAAACTTACTGGCTTAAAACAACAATGAACATTTATTATCTCATACTGTGTCCATGGGTTAGGAGCTTAGGAGTGGCTAAGATGGTGGTTCTGGCTTATACAGTTGGGGCCGTAGCCATTGGAAGACTTGATGGAGAGCTGGAGGATCTGCTTCCAAGATGACATGCTCTCATGACTGGCAAGCCCGTGCTAGGAGCTGATGAGACCCCTCAGCTCGTTACCACTGAGACCTCCCCACAGGGCTGTCTGAGTGCCTCGGGACACACAGCTAGCTTATCCCAGAGCTTGCAATCCAGGATAAACCATGGACGAAGCTGACACTCTTTCAAAACCTAGCCTCAGAAGTCCTAGTCCATCATTTCTATTCCCATTAGTCATGCGGTTTAGAGCTAGGTGGAAGGGGCTGCACAAAGATGGAAACACCAAGGGCAGAGGACCACTTGGAGGTCAGCTGCAGTATCAGCTTATCTGAATTTTTGTCTGTCTTCTACCCAGCATAGCAATGTTTTTTCTAAATGTTGTTCTGTGGTTTTCCTCAAGATGTTAGTAGGCATTTAGCAAAAATCACTTCCTATCCCTACATCACCCTTACAACAAAATATGCTCCAAGCAGAGCCAAGAACAGCCTTCCATGGCCAAAAGAAACAAGGTAAACCACTTCTGGAGACTCACAGCTCACTTGACATCATCAAAGCTCAGAAGTGCACTCTAGGAAGAAGTGTTTGACTTGAACAGCATTTCTTAAACTCATTTGACCTTGGTTTCTCCTTCAAGGAATATGTAGTAAAGTCACCCAAAGAATTGTGTTCAAAAGGCTGTAATTTGAAGAACAGCTTCCTGATGTTCCAAATTAAGGCTCAACAGTCTTTAGGTTTGCTGGTCAGTCTCCAAAGGAGGTTTCTATGGCCCTGTGACATTTGTGGGGAGTCCAGTGGGAGTGAGATTAAAGGTCTGTCTTGGAAGTCATCTGCTATTCTCTACTTGAAGATTGCAGTTTTGGTGTTAACCCTTCCCTAGTCTCTTCAGACAGAGACACCCAAAGAATAGCTGAGGACAACATCTACTATCCGTCTTGAGGACAATAACCAAGCTTGTCCTGCAGAGTTGTGAGGAGCAAATGCTAGGAAGCTTGGGAAGTCCACTGCCCAGTATCAGACCCTTAGAGAGTGCTCAATAAGCAAGAACTCCTTTGGAAGTGAGGGGTTTATTAAAAAGTTCCTAAAAAGTCTTCATGTCTCTGAGTTGCTGGAATGGTAGAGAAGCAGGAAAGAGTGTTGACCAGAAAAAAACCCAGGAAAAACTGAGGGATGGAAGTAGGGTTTGGATGGCAGGACTGGGTCTGTGAAAGGGCAGGCACATGTGGTGGATGTCACTGGTACCCAAGCTTCCATTGCTATGGTGATCACATCCAGGCAGGAACAGGGCAGCCTGATTATAGCGTTGAAGGAAATGCTGGGGATCAGCCATACTGAAGCCTCATTTGCTAGTTAAATGTAAAGGGGACTCCAGAGGGTACTGCCACAATCCCAGGGATCATCTGACCCAAAACCGAGTGCTTGATTCTGTGCCTTGGGTCATTTCATGCAAGTAAAACACAACTTATGTGGACTTTAATAACATGCTGTGAAAATTTTCCTGATAACACAGGCCCCAAAGCCAGCTCTTGAATTGATACTCTGCATCATATCTGATAGATCCATACTCTGACAAATATCCTGGGCCATTGATATTACAGGAGCTGACTGTGAAGACGGATATCTGCTGAGGATGTGGCAGGGCCTCAAGGCTGCCAAATCACAAGGGGAACCGTTTTTACATGTTGCTATGGTGATATTAGTTTTTTCCCCTTAAATCAACTTCATTGAAGCATAATTTACAGACAATAAATGCATGCATGCTTTATTATTTTTAACTATTTATTTAGTGGGAAGGCATAGTGGCACAGAGAGAGGAAGAAAGATCTTTCATCAATTGATTCACTCTCCGAATTCCCACAACCACCATGGCTGGCTCAGGCTGAAACCAGGAGCCAAGAATTCCACCTGAGTCCTCCACGTGGGTGGCAGGAACCCACGTACTTGAGCTATTATCTGCTGCCTTCAAGGTGCATTATCAGGAAGCTGGTTCTAAAGCACAGAGTAGCCAAGACTTGAGTCAGGCACTGGGTTAGGAATGGAGGCATACCAAGTGGCAAAGTCACCCACTGGGCCACACCACCCACCCACAATGAATATTTTAATTGCATACTTGGTGAGTTCAGGAAAATGTGTACATCTCAGTAACTACTGGCTCGGCCAGGAACCAGAACATTTCCATAACCCAGAACGTTCTCTCATGAACCTTTGACGTCCGTCAGCAGTCTCTCTCCAATATATGCAGCCTCAGCAAATGCTGATTTGATTTCACCTTTAGGTTTCAGCCAAGTGAAGTTGGATTTATCCTAACTTGGTCCTCATATCATTCTAGCTTCCTGGGAAGAAAAGGCAATCCATGGCCGCTAAAACTCTATGATCCACTGAGGAGCTAGACCTGGGGCAGTTGAGTTACAATGCCCCTCGTGTGTCAGCTGGCATTAAAATGACAGGAGATGGGGGCGAGTCTTCAAGTCTGGAGGTCATTATGTGCCCAGGGAGGTCTGGTGGCTGTGACAAAGTTCTGGGGAGCACAGAAAGTGTGTGTGGGTTGGTGTGCAAAGGGGGTGTGGGGAAGAGGCAGGCAGCCCAGCACGGGGTGGGGTGGCCAGGGCTGACCTCTGATGTTTACTGCCCTTTCGTGGACCTGAGCAGACGTTCCTGGCTGGCAGGGAAGCTGGATTCCTGCTGAGCAGCCACAGAAGACAAGTGAAGCCTGGGATAAGGGGATCAGTTTGTTTCCATAATTATTGCATAATACAGCATATGTTGCATTAACATACATTATTTACTAAAGAAATGCAGGTTTAAAAATGTGAGACTGCAATCTTGCTGTCCTTTTGCTTTTGAAAATGGCCTTGGTGCCTCTCAGCCCTTGGCCAGCTCTCCTGGGCTTTGAGGAGCCCGGGAGTGTGAGCGTTTGCCAAGCCTCTAATGACAGGGGCATTAGAGTACGTGGCTGGATTCCTGGAACCACCAAGCAGATGGAGAAATGGAGCCAGAGAATTAGCTTGATGTGTGCTCTGCCAAGGAGCGACACATGTCCCCTGCAATGGGGACTCCCTGGAGGGCGAGGCAGCTGGAGTGGATGTGGCTCGGCTGTGTGTCAGTGCTGCCAACAGCAGCCTGGCTCTGAGCATTCCTCTGCCCCAGCCCGACTCTGGCTGTCCCTGTGGCCACCAGGGCCCACCCAGTCAGCCACAAGGGGCATTAGCAAATAGAGAAAAGGTGGAGAGGGGACACACACCTGAAATCATGAACAAAACTGAGACTTACACCTGCCAGGCCTTGGGGCTGGAGTGGGGAGTCAGAAGCTGCTGCCACCGTCAGTGACAGGGTTGGCAGAGCGAAGAGGCCATATAAAATCTATGGCCAGCATGATGTGATAAGAGCCCTATTAGGGGGTGCATTTTCTCCTCCTCAGATTCGTCTGTTGAAGTCTTAACGCCCATAGAGTCAGAGTGGGAGCTCACTAGGGCAGGCCTACATGGAGGTGGTCATGTTCAAGTGAGATCATTAGAGTGGGCCTAACCGACGTCCCCAAAAAGAGGAAATTTGGGCACCGGAATACACATGGAGGAAAGATACCATGTGAAGAGACACAGGGAGGGGGTGGACATCCACATGCTAGGAGGCAGGCCTGGAACAAGGCCTTCCTCACAGACCTCAGCAGGGACCAACCCTGCCAACCTTGACCTTGGGCTTCTGGCCTCCAAAACCACGAGGGAAGCCGCTGTTGTTTGAGCTTCCTGCCGGCAGCACTTTCTTGCAATTACCCTGGGAGACCAACACAGGCTCCCGTGGAGAACTGGAGAACGTGGGAAGGTCCCCCCATGCAGGATGAGGCGTCAGCAAAGAGAGGCATCCAGCTGGGGGGAGAAGGTATGGCGACTGGGGAGTGAGGAAAGAGGAGGGGACTTCTGGGCAGAGGCACAGCCCATCCAACGGCCACGCAGCCAATAGACCGACCCTTTCAGAAATGTAAGTCTGAGGGGCTGATGCCGCCGAGCTGAGTGTGGAGGAAGAAGCCTGAAGATGCCCAGCCCGGAAGACAGGCCTGAGGACATGAGTGGTCCATGGAAGGCGGACGGCCAGCCTGGACTCTGAAACTTGTATTCTCAGAAACAGCCCTGGTTATCTCCTGACAACTTCCTCCCCCAGTGCTCACCCCAGATAGCCAAGTCGTAAACCTAGGCCACTGACTTGTCTACACATTTACCACTGTAGATCAAGAACAGGATTTTTTTTTTTTTTTGCCATAGTGATTGATTTATGTGGGTCTCTTGGATTGGGTTAATTGTCAACAGTAACGTGAGCTCCTACTGCAAGACTGGGAGTGGGGTTATCAGCACACTGAGCTACCTACAGGTCTTCAGCCTGAGCCCTAGGATGATGCAATCCAGTGTTGACTTGTGTCTGGCCCTGCAGGGCAGTTGGGATCACCTGCCCACGGTGGAGGAATGGATGACTGATTGCCTGTCATCAGTAATCAGTAATCGGCTTGACACACAGCCAGCAAACTTCCAAAGTCAGATTAGGGAGTGCGGTCATTGGCTGAGGACTTTGGATTTTAGTTCATTAATGTCCAAATGATAGGAAAGCTTTCTGAATAGAAACAAGCCAAAATATTTGGTTTTCATAATCCTTTCTGGATGGGCATTGGTTAAATAAACCTGATAGGTGAAACTTATCTCCATCAAAATGCACAAACAGTGGGACATGCGTTTGGCACAGCTAAGAGGCCTCTTGGGATGATCACACCTCACACTGGAGGGCCTGGGTTAGAGTTTTCCATCTGCTTTCGCTTACAGTTTCCAACTGTGTGCATCTCAGGAGACAGCAGGTGATGGCTCAAGTAGTTGGGTCCCTGCCACTTACATGGGAGATCTGGATTGATTTCTGGGCACCTAGCTTCAGCCTGGCCTAGGTCCAGCTGTTGTGGGCATTTGCAAAGTGAACCAGCAGATGAGGGATCTCTATCGGTCTTACTTTCTCTCTTCCTGCCTTTTGATTCTTAAAAATAATGTTGAGAAAGGAAACATCCTGGGCTGCCAGAAAGACAATACTCGTTCGGCAGAACAGTGGAAGACTTGTGAAACCTAAACATTTGGGTTGCAGTTTCTGTTTCTTGGGAAGGTCACGTGAGAATGAGCAATGAACTTTCTCAGGGCCAATTTCTGAACAATGGATCCTCTTTTATCGTCTGGAGAAGGGCAGGGACTATTCTCCAACGTTTTGTAGACTGTCAAGAGGGAGGATAAATCTGAGGCCGCCTTTAAATACTGGGTTTCAATTGCAGCCTTCCTCCGCTGGGCAGATACACGGTCTTGTGGTGTGATTTAGTGCCCAAGCCCAAGGGACTGTTGTGCTTCTGCAGGATGGAGACAGGGCTTCCCAATTATTTCTGTGTCTCTGCCAAGGACAAGGTTCAGTCTCCAGCAGGGGGACATTCAGTGCTAATTCTCCCATGAGCATTGCTGGCCCAACTCCCTGCTGCTCCCGGGTTTGGGGAGAGGGCCCATATAATAATAATATAGTAATTGCTTTGGTCTTGCTTGAAGAGGTGGTGATGATAATCATCTGTGCTTGCTTCCCTGTTGGTTCTAACCAATTTAGGAGCTAAATGAATCAAAGAGTCAGCTGGATAACCTGCAGCATGGGCTTGCGGATCAAACTAGACACAGAGATCTCTTCTTGACTCCCTGTTCTGAACTCATACCCCAGACACATGACTCCTAATGGGAGGCAGATGCCCCCGGGGAGGGGACCAGGATGAGAAGGTGACAGCAAGCTCTGCAGGAAGCCTGGCTGCTCTAAGTGAGGACCAGTAATGCATGTCCAGGTTCCTCTGAGGGACTTGGATTCAGGAAAATGTGGCCCAGTAGATCTGCCTGATTCCCTGTGATCTCTCCAAGCAGGTGAATCTTCTTCCTCCGGCTGGAGTGGCATGTGATGGGTGTGCACAGCAGGACCAGGGCTATTTGTTCCAGTATTGCTCTCTGCTGGGCACAGGGTGAGTTAGAAACATAAAGGGTAGGATCATAATCATGCCCCTGGAATATCCACACTATTGGCAAGCACCTCCTGTGGGTCAGGTACTCTGGACAGCATAGCACACACATCAATCATGTAAGGTAGCTTTCCTTTCTGAACAGAGAACCAAAACCTTCTTCTAATTGTCACTGCCTCCTATCTTGGAGAGAGGGCTTTCACCAAGGTACAGTCAGGATGGACCCCAGGGGGCTGCCAGCTGGGACTTCTCTGAGCAGCCAGGATCAGGAACTTGAGAAGGAGAGAAATTTTCTGTAGCTCAGTGTTCCAGGACCCTGGCCAATGTAATTGGTTCAAGAATGGGGACAGATTCAAGTTAGACCAGGAGATGTGGTCGTGGGACTTTCTTTGGGATTCCCATTCTTCCGAATTTGCAGGTCCTTTGTCAGGGGAAGTTGCTGACTGTGTAAGTAATGTACACCACCCAGGCTGGATGTCTCCACAGAGATGTAGGAGGAGAAGCAATCCAGGGGAACCCAGAGCTCAAGTTCTGATGGATCCTGCAAAGCGCGAGCCAGGGACACATCTGGTTTACCAAATCAGTCAGTAAGTCTTCCCTCCTTTCTGAGCTAGGTTTCTAGTGCATACAATCAAAGAGTCCTGGCTAATGCAGTTGTGTTATCTTGCTGATGGATTCAACAGGTTTTAGGTAGTTGATTGTGGGAGAAAAACTAAAGAACACCCACATCTAATGGAACATGAGATTTCTCAGAGCCCCAAACAACCCATACCACTAGCAGGCAGAATCAGGGTCCTGAAATTACCATTGTCTTTACTCTCTCTCTCTCTCTCTCTCTCTCTCTCTCCCTCTTTTTTTTTTTTTTTTTTTGACAGGCAGAGTTAGATAGAGAGAGAGTCAGAGAGAAAAGTCTTCCTTCCATTGGTTCACCCCCCAAATGGCTGCCACGGCCAGAGCTTTGCTGATCTGAAGCCAGGAGCCAGGTGCTTCTTCCTGGTTTCCCATGTGGGTGCAGGTGCCCAAGCACTTGGGCCATCCTCCACTGCCTTTCCGGGCCACAGCAGAGAGTTGGAATGGAAGAGGAGCAACCGGGACAGAACTGGCGCCCCAACTGGGACTAGAACCCAGAGTGCCGGCGTGGCGGGCGGAGGATTAGCCTAGTGAGCCATGGCGCTGGCCGTATTTACTCTTTTGAATCTAGGATTCAATATGCTAGTTACCTGTATGAGTAGCAGTCATGGATATCTTAGTTTGAACTTGCTCAGCCTGGCGTTAGTTATGTATTAGGTGTAAAGAGAAAACTGTCCTGAAAGCCATGGGTATCTGAAGGCATTTGTCTCTATGGGATGGGGCTGGCAAAGATGTAGGTTATATGTTCAGGTGGCTGGGAGAGCAGTGTTAGGATAGAGGAGGGGCCCTGGGAGTCAAAGGAAGAGAAGATGGAAAACACCACAGGTGTTGTCTGTAGGGGGTCATGGCAAGTGTTGTGAAGACAAAGTCTTTCTGGGTTGTGCCTTTGCCATGGGCCACCCTACCCCAGACAAGACTGCCATCGGTGCCCACGTGATAGGGGAGGAAAATGGATATTGACAAAGGCTGTTGGCATCATCTGAGTCACACACTAATGTGATCGTGGGTGTGGGCATAGCGAGAGGGAGGAGCAAGAGTACGTGATTGTGAGTGAGTGCAGCGAGGGAATGAGTGTGGTCTAGCCAGGCTTTGTGTGCCAGCGTGCAGTGGGGGTGGGAGGTGCTGACGAGAATCGGCAGGTGTCAGCCGAGGAGCACTTCCAGTTGTAATTGAGAAATGGCAGTGTGCTATCTCTCCCAGAGCGGGATGATAGTAATTAATTGTTCATTGATCCCGCAGGTCAGCTGGAGGTCAGGGAAGTTACTCCAGCAGCTTGCTAGTTTGCCAGACAGCGGGAGCAGTGGCTTGGGACCTCAGTGGGAACTGTCCTGTGCCCTAAACCCTGACGCAAGGTGAAGGGATAATTATGGTAACCTTGGTGTCCATTATTATAGATAATACACCAGTGAGCTCTTCAGAGAAACCACACCAGCACACTATTTGAGACTTGGAAGGAAGAGGAGGAAATGTGTTTGACAATGGACATTTTTCAGCACAGAATGAACGCTACAATGTGACTGTTATTACTACCACTGGAAAAAGCTTAGGCATCCATCTCGGTAGGAGGCCAACCCTCACGGTTATCATTTTCCTGTAGGTGCTTGCTGTCTACAACAGGGAACTCTTCCACAGCTGAAGGGCACACGTGGGGAGTGGATAAAACAGGGACCTGTCTAGGCCCCAGCTCCCCTGCAGAGTCTGTTCTCATTTGCCACACCTCCAGCCCCCAGTGAGTTCCAACACGCAACAGGGACACCAGCCTTCACCCACAGACTCTTCATTCAGCAGACAGGAATGGTGCTGGCACTGGGCTGGGTGCTCACCAGACAGTAATGTTCCTGTGGAACTTGACCACGTTCTGAATCGTTTTCCCTGTCTCTGTCTCCTGCCTCCAACCAGACTATCAGCACTTCAAAAGCTGGCTATGTTGTGTATCTGAAAAACAGCCACTGAAAATATTGAGTGTTACACTGGGCCAGGTCCATGTAAAACTCCACAAAGATTAACACAGGGCCCCCCATGAGGTAGGCCCTCAACAAATATTGATTGGTTGAAAAACTGTGGCATCTAACTGTTGTGCTGACCGTGGGGGTGGTGGGAACTGCTGTGGGTAAGCCTTGGTAAGTTTGTGGCTTCCTCCAAGAGCAGCCTGGGGCTGTTGTCTCCTCCAGATACCTGTACATGTGTGTTAGGAGTTAAGGGTGATTTTATTGATGGTGTCTATAGTTGTGCAAATTTTCTCCATGGAATACGCTTTTTCAGTTATGCTCAAGCCCATAAAATACTTTGGCACCAACATTTCAGAGGCATAACAATTTTTTTTTTTTTTTTTTTTTTTACAGGCAGAGTGGACAGTGAGAGAGAGAGACAGAGAGAAAGGTCTTCCTTTGCCGTTGGTTCACCCTCCAATGGCCGCCGCGGTCGGCGTGCTGCGGCCGGCGCACCGCGCTCGTCCGATGGCAGGAGCCAGGAGCCAGGTGCTTTTCCTGGTCTCCCCATGGGGTGCAGGGCCCAAGCACCTGGGCCATCCTCCACTGCACTCCTGGGCCACAGCAGAGGGCTGGCCTGGAAGAGGGGCAACCGGGACAGAATCCGGTGCCCCGACCGGGACTAGAACCCGGTGTGCCGGCGCCGCAAGGCGGAGGATTAGCCTGTTGAGCCACGGCGCCGGCCGAGGCATAACAATTTTAACTCACGGCAGAGAAGGTTGCAATAAAATCGTGGCTCTGCTTTTCTTCTGAAATGCTGATAAGCTTTCTCTTTGTGTAGCTGTCCTTCTCTGTGGGATAGAGCTGGGTGTGGTTGCCTTTTGTGGCTCTTAGCTGCCACACAGTGGGGTCATCACTGACCACTAAATCTCAAGCACCTCTTTTGGAACATGGTGTGGCATGGAACCCTATGGCCTTCCTGAAACCTGCTGTAGTGCAGCCTACAAATCCAGGCTCTTGTAGTTTTCCTCCCTGATGTTCTTGGCATCCTTTCTGGGGTCTCCTGGCAGGTCTTCCCCCAGCTCATCCAGAGCTCCATTGCAGCTGCTGCCTGTGCTGTCTATCTCCACGGAGATAATGTCTCCCTCAGGCCCCTGCACACTGTTTCTTTGTACATCATAGGCAGTTATCTCCTCTTGAATGTCCTATATGTAACTCAATCTCAGTGAATACAAAAGGAATGCCTTCTCATGTCCCTCTGCCTCCCTGTCTCATCTCTACACCTGCCATCCCTTCAGTAAATGGCATTTCCACCCATATTGGCCATGTAAGGAACCTAGGAGTCACCCCTGACCAACTCTTTCCTGCCATGCTCACTCCCTGCTGGCCCCCAGGACCTGGGGTGAGTCTGACTCCTCAGTGTCCCCTGCACCCCGATTCCTTTTCCACCTCCTTAACTGTAACATGGTTCCTGCCTCATGTTCTCCTTGGAAGCCCATTGCTCCCCTGATTCCTTCTTGCCCAATCCTCATTCATTAAAAGAGGCCTTCTTTTTTTTTTTAATTTTTTTACAGGCAGAGTGGACAGTGAGAGAGAGAGAGAGAGAGAGAGAGAGAGAGAGAGGTCTTCTTTTTCCTTTGGTTCACCCCCCCCCCCCAAATGGCTGCCACGGCCGGTGCGCTGTGGCTGGCGCACTGCGCCGATCCAAAGCCAGGAGCCTGGTGCCTCTCCTGGTCTCCCATGGGGTGCAGGGCCCAAGGACTTGGGCCATCCTCCACTGCACTCCCTGGCCACAGCAGAGAGCTGGACTGAAAGAGGAGCAACAGGGACAGAATCCGGTGCCCTGACCGGGACTAGAACCCAGGATGCTGGCACCACAGGCAGAGGATTAACCTATTGAGCCATGACGCTGGCCTAAAAGAGGCCTTCTGGGGCCCTGCAATGTGGCACAGTGCGTAAGGCCACCGCCGACAGCACCGGCATCCCATATGGGCACTGGTTCTAGACCTGGCTGCTCCACTTCCGATCCAGCTCTCTGCTATGACCTGGGAAAGCAGTAGAAGATGGCCCAAGTCCTTGAGCCCCTGCACCTGTGTGGGGGACCTGGAAGAAGCTCTTGGCTCCTGGTTTTGGATCAGCATGGCTCCAGCCATTGTGGCCATCTTGGGAGTGAGCCAGCAGATGGAAGATTTCTCTCTCTTTCTCTGCCTCTCTGTAATGCTGCCTTTCAAATGAATAAGTAAATCTTTTCTTTTAAAGAAGCCTTTTAAGAAGTGCAGGTCAAATACCTTCCCTCCTTAAAGTCCACCATAGTTTTCTAATATCTCTAGAAGGTCAAACATCCATCATGGTTGATGAGGCCCATGGTTGTTGGGTGACTGGTCCTCTCTGTCACCCGCTATGCAACAGCCAGGCTGCACAACCATCCTGGATACCCAGTGTCCCTTCCAACACAAAGAAGGGGGTGTGCACAACCAAGAGACAAATCCTCTCTTTTGTAAGATTTAGTCCAGAGGAGCCACACATTATGTGTTCCCCATCTCCACCCCCAGGCAGGGGGACAGTCTCTTTGCTCTCTCAAAGGTTTGCCAACACTTGTCACAGTAGCTAAGACATAGGAAGCACCCACTGGGTGGGCAAGGTTCTGGGTGGTTTTGCTTACTGGAGTTAACCCTCACAATCTAAGGCCAGAATCTACTTCCATTCTCATTTTACAGATGTGTAGACCCAGACACTACTTGGAGCCCACACTTTCCACCCTTCTAAGTGTCCTTTAGCCCACTGCCTTGTCACAGTGGGTTGTCTGTGCTTAGAGATCTGTTGTCCCTGCTTTCAGTCCTGTTCCCTCCAGAGCAGGGATTTGTTTTGCTCAATCCTATCCCCACCTCCTCCCCTCTCCTAAATCCAGCACCTGGCCCAATAGAGGGGCTCGGGAATTTGTGAAAAGCAACTTGGCCTGAGCCTGTCAATTTCAGATCGTACTTCATTTCTGATTGTGGTTTTATAACCTAAAAGGTGGGGGGAAAGTCAAGCTATCTGCAAGGGAGTTTTCTGTGCGTTACCTGGGAGTGACGACCTCACCGTGAACACGATGACCCAGCATTCAGGGTTCTGAGGGCAGAGGGGTTGGCCAGGGACCACGTCCTCCCTGCACAGGCCCCTTTGTCTGCAGGGAGCAGGCTCTTTGTAAAATTAGCTTCTGATTATGAACAACCCAGCTCTTTAAAGTTTAATGTCCCAGCCATGTTAATTGTTTCTTTCAAAGTCCCAAAGAGCAGCTGGGCCACATGGGCCCTCGTCACTTGCCAACTTTCCTTTTTGCAAAAACAGCTAAGCTCTTTCCGAGATTGAAAATCGCTCCATCTGAGACTCGAGCTTGGCGCCTACCTTTGCCCTAACATAAAAGGAGCTGAATTTTTGCTGTTAAGAAATGTGTTGCGGCAGGGATTTTAGGTTTGGGGTTTGTCCTTCTTTCTTTTAAAAAAAATTTTGATTAAGTAGAATAAAAATTTCAGAGCTTTTCTATCCTTTTCCCCTATCAGTGCCCTTTTGCCTTTCCTATTTCAATGGCCTGAGATGAGACCACCAGTAAAGTTCAGAACACCCAGTAAATGTGAATTTCAGAGAAACAAAAAATACTCACATAGTCTGCATATATCCCCTGCAATATTGGGGACATGCTTACATAAAAGTTTCTTGTAGTTTATTTGAAATTGAAACTTAACTTTCATTTTTTCCTCTAATTCTGGCAGCCCTAGCCTGGGTGTTTCCTGTTTTTTCACCCCATGGGTTCGGCTAATGGAAGTGCTAATCCACGCAAGAGGACAATATTCTGAAAATGAATGAATGAATGAATGAATAAAGCTAATACCAGGACTTGGACTGTGTACACACACACACACGCACACAGGCCTCCACACTCCTGGTCCCTGACCAATTGTTCCTTTCTTGCAGTCTGGAGGGTTCAATGAATGTAATTGCTGGAATCCTATACCGTCTTATCAATGAACTTCAAGAGTTTATTGAAAATGTACCTCTGTTTATGGCACAGTCCCTGTGCCTGGGGTCACAGTCTGGCTTTCATGAAGCAAGAAGGAAAATCATGTATTTTAGTCACGAGCCTGATGATGAGTGAAGAGGGTTTCAGAGACTGGATATAGCAGAAGAAGCCAGTGAGATTGACAGACAGATGGACAGATGGATGGTTAGATAGAGAGATAATAGCTAGAGACAGTGAGAGAGAGACAAAGAGGAAGAGATACACACCCAGAGAGATAACAATGAAGAGAGAAAGATGAGAGAGACAGAGACACAGAGGGAAAGAGAGAGGGAGAGCCAGAGACACAGAGAGAGACAGAGGGGGTGTGCATCCCCTCTTCACCCTGCAGGTGCCTCTACTTCTCCCTCCCCCTTTCATCACCCCCACCACACAGATCTCAGGGCTGGGTGGGTTCTGGGCTCTCCCTGGGGCACCATGTGGCTGTGGGTCTGAAATTGATTCTTTCTATTCTTTCTGGGTTTCAGGGCAGCAGCAGCAGGCGAGAGCTAGGTTGTCACGTCTGAGACTTTTATAGGCTCTGACACAACACTGGCTCCCTGTCTTTTGTATTCTGTTCGTGCTTGGCCTCCGGTCCACATGGGGGATGGCATAAAGGGATCTATAGGGGAGGCCCTGCCCGTGGGTTCTATTCCACAGGACAGTCCTCTCCTCCCCTCTTCTCTTCTCCCCTCCCCTCTCTTCTCCTCCCCTCTTTTCCTCTTTTTGATTTATACACGTGTTCTGGGATCACCAGGAAGAGCTGCCTGGGCCTGCCGTTTGGGCATTTCCTGAGTGTGCTGAGAACTGTGGGGCAGGACACACAGCACCTGCGAGGGCAAGGGCACTGTATTCGAGGCCCTTCTAGCTTGCTTTGGAACCAGCTTTGTAAAATAGATGGGTCAGCGTAGAAGGGGAGTCTTTAATGCTGGCTCGCGTGACTTCAGGGCAGGGAGCACTCCCCTAGGCCGGGACTTGCGGAGGACTTTGGAGGAAAGCTGGGAAGCAGGTAGGAGAGGCCTGGAAGTCACCCCAGTGAGGCAGGCCTAAGGGAATGATGGGGAGGGAGGGCAAGAACAGCCAAGGGCAGGGAGCAGGTGGCTGAGAAGTCCTCGCCCCACTCCAGATGGTCCCCCCTGCAGGATATAGGGGTGCACCTGCAGGTGAGGGTTCCTCACAATCCACTGGAAGTGGTGCTTGTTGAAATGCACATCCCTGTGTCCGTCTCTAAAGCTTCTGATGCCTGGGTCTGTGGTCGGGCCTGAGAACGGCTATTTTCAGCAAGTTCCCTGTGAGGCTGGTGCTGCTGAGCCAGGGAACGTACGTTACAGGTACTGCCAGGAGGACCAGAGCCACTTCCCTCCTGGTCCGTTCACTCTCCACTTCCTAGAACAGGTTACTCAGCATCATAGATGAGACTGGCTAATTACCTACTTGTGTTTTGTTTGCAGGAAGGTGGAGGAGAAAGAGAACTTTCCAAGTGTCTTCTTCCATCTGCTCCACCTTTGGAACTTCAGCCATCATTTCTTGGGTGTTATTTCCTCTCCCCAGTTCACCCCCAAGCCCCAGCCTGCAGAGAATGGCGAAAGTTCAGCAGGTCACATTCTTCCCACTCACATCCCTTCTGTGACCCCCCTCCCCCCAGGAAGTGAGCACTGATGAGTGGTGTCCCCAGATGTCGGTGATGTTCTTCAGGAAAACTGAGACTGATCCCCACCCCTTGGAGTGACTTGAAATCACTGAACTCCAGATAGAAAGAGCAAGAGTGGGATTCAAATAGGATCGGAGCTTTAGATCTGCAATCCTAGTTTCCTGAGTTTTAATGGTTGTACATCTGTTGTGGTTATCATCCGTTGTGGGTGGCCATGGATGTAATGGGCAAGCTCAAGGACTGAAAAAATGAAAGTCTTCCAGTGGGGCAGAAGGAGTGGGCAGTGGAGCGTGGTCCAGCTGTAACCCGTGCCTCGGAGAAACCTGTGTTATCGACAATTGAAGAGGTGCCTACTCACTGATTTTCTTTTAAAGATTTATTTTATTTGAAAGGGAGAAAGAAAAAGAGAGACAGGTCTTCCATCAGTTGATTCATTTCCCAAATGCTTATGACATCAAGGTCTGGGCCAAGATGAAGCCAGGAGCCTGGAACCCAATGATGGCAGGAAGCAAGTATTTTGGCTTCGCCTGCTGCCTCCCAGGGTACACAGTACAGGAAGCTGGAATCAGAAGTGGAGCTGAGAAGTGAAGCCAGGCACTCTGATATACAAGGAAGGTGTCCCAGGGGGCATCATAATTGCTGGGCCAAACGCCTGCCCCTCATTGATTACATGTCTTATTGCTTCCTCTAATTTTTAAAATCATGGTTGTACAAACCATCATGTCATTATACTTCCTCAGAAATACTGAACAGCTATTAAAAGTGGGGAAGAGACTGATGAAAGATCACGTTCTCTCCTCTGTGGTCAACACGGAGGCAGGATCTTCCTTGCTGGGCACTGCAAAGCTTGTGAGCCACAGAGCCAGTGGGGACCACCTGCTGGGGCTGCAAATGGCCACAGCGGATCTGGCCTACATGAAAGGAGACCAAAGAGGAGGGAAGCAGCATGGCCAGAAGCAATACTCGAAGATCACTGAGAGCATCAGCAGCGCCATGGGCTAAGGTTCGAAGGGTTGGCAAACCCATGGAGTCTGGGCCTGAAGTCAGCTTCCCCAGCACTCTCAGGCCTCCCTGCCTCAGGGCAACTCAGGATGGTTGTCTCCCAACCTCTGAAGTGTTGCCCCATCCAAATCGGGAGAAAGAACTCCCTGACACTCAGAGTCACAGCTATTTCACATGCATAGTACACTATCGGTTGCACCTTAGCTTGCGTTGCTCTCTCCTTTGGCCCCTCTTCACTTCCCTGTTGCCCTAGATCTTGCAGAGAAAGCAGCCTCCTGGCTGGTGGTGTAAGTAGAGGGCTGCACATGTGTTCATGTGGGCACTGTTCGCTTTAGGACTGTAAGAGGTTACGCCTGGGATTTGGAAATCGTTGCTACTGCAAGAGCCTCCTTTTGTATTACCTTCATGGACTGCAGATGGAATGTGGACTAAATACAAAAGGCTGGAAGTCGCCATCCTTCTCAAAATGGACAGAGTCCTGTGCTGGGAGGCTGGAGACCTGTGGTCAGCTCCTGACCATTCACAGAACCCAAAGCATGGCTGCAGGTGGCTTGCCTGGCCTCCTTGGGCCTCAGCGCCCTCCTCTTCTTGAAATGCTCATTGTGACTCCATGGCAACAATGGAAACTGTCTCGATTCCACCACTGAAATCCCCTGGTGTGACCCAGAAGGGCTGGCTGGCTCCTCAGGCCCTCCTCTGTTGCACACATTGGTTTCTCCCACTGGACACTGAAGAGAGGAGATCTTTGAAACCAACAGTTGGGTTTTTGTGAGTGCACATCCACCTGGGAGAACTGAGGGTGCTGGCCTAGGGGGTGGCTGATGGGATCAGGAGGCACTGGGGCTGACCTGAGGGGGAGATGCTGAGCAGACGAGGACTCTGCATCTCTGCCTGTCCCGGTGGCTCCTGCCAAGGACTCCTCGCTCACGAGGGAGATGCTGTCTGCAGGCATTGATTCAGAAATGCCATCTGTTTCTGGTTATCAGTCAGCATGCCACACTGACAACCTGAGTGCTCAGACAACCACACTGAATGGACAGATGCTTTGGGCTGAAATAAAACAAATTTTGTTTTGGCTAGTCTCTCCAGCTTACTGTGGATAATAGATGATCCCCTCCTCCCTATTTTCAAAGATTGGGAATGGGTGTGGACTCAGGCCTCCGAGCACTGCCAGGGCCTGGGAAGCTCAGGTTGGGAGAAGGGTGCATTTATAGATGAGAAACTGGAAGAATTCTCCAGGGTAGGAAACGAGGCAGGCCCAGCTGGGCTGTACCGGGGCCAGGGGTCTCCAGGGCCTTGGCTCACCTCCTGGAGCTTCTTGCCCCCATTGTTGGTGCAGGGAGGGGTGGTCTGTGCGGGGCCACCATGCAGGCACCCCCTGGCACCCAGCTTCCGGGACCCCTCCGCACGTGGCCTCTCCTACCTGCGGCTTGTCATGCAGCTCACCTCCCTGGATCCCTGATGCAGGCTAATTGCTTGTAACAAAACTTGGCCTTAGAAATGTCAGGTGTAACGGGAAGGGGAGGAGAAGGGGGAGAGGAATCAAAACAACAAGAATTTGGCAGACGCTGCTGTGGAAGGTGCAGCCTCAGGGGCTCCGGGGGCGGCCAGGTTTATTAAGTGATGTCGACTCAGAAGGTCACCACCTCGCACAGGCGGCTGCTCCAGCTCGCCGGAGCCCAGGTAGCAGCTGTCACGAGAGCACGGTGCAAAGGGCGGCAAAGTGTCAGCGGGCCCCTCAGCGCTTCCGAGCGGCTCCGAGGCCAGGCCAGGGCCTGCCCTCCTGCAAATGCCAGCGTAAAACATTTATTAAGCCCACTGCTTCCATTCCAGGGGGCCCGCTGATGACAGGAGGCAGCCTCCTTGGGAAGCCAGCCTCTACTCTCGAAGGCCACAGGGCACCCTCCTGGCCTTTCACCTCTGCTGTGGCAGCTCTGGGAGCTGAGGAATGACAAGCGTGACCTTGGCTCGGCCTCCCCCCACCACTGCAAACCCCATTTTCAGCCCTTACTGCTCTCTGTTGTTCGAGTCCTTGTTTTCAAAGCCTCCAAAGATTGGGGAAAGCTTGTATACGCCAAAGCCTTGAGAACTTGGCATTTTCAGAGGGAAAGTTCTGGCCAAGGACTCGGCCCCAGGAAGAGAGGCTGTGAAGGGGGCTGCCAGCCCAGCCTCAGGCCTCCGTCAGCTGCACTGCCCCTCCTGCAGCGGCCTCACCATCTTCAGCCATGAGCCCAGCCCAATGCTAGTCCAGTGGGCTGCAGGGGCCCCCACAGTGGTACAGAGAGGGAGAGTGTGTGAGTATGTGTGAGAGAGGGTGATTGAGTCCTCCCTATCCAAATGTCAGTCAATCATTTCTTTAAAAAAAAGTATTTATTCCTTTGAAAGGCAGAGTTACAGAGCAAGAGGGCGAGAGAGAGAGACATCTACCTGCTGATGGGCTCCCCAAATGGTTACAATGGCAGAGGGTGGGCCAGGCCAAAGCCTGGAGCCAGGAACTCCATCTTGGTCTCCTGTAGGTGTGGCAGGGGCCCAAGGACTTGGGCCACCTTCCGCTGCTTTCCCAGGTGCATTAACAAGGAACTGTGGAGTAGCCAGGACTAGAACAGGGGCTCATATGGGATGCCGCCGTCGCAGGTGGCTGCGCCACAGTGCCAGCTTCAATGTCAATCATTTCTGAGGTCAGCTCCTCGCCCCTTTGCCCCTGGTGTGTTCAGAGCATAACCTTGGCTCACAGCCAAAGCCACGGAGCTTGAATCCAGGAGTGCAGGCAGGCAGCCACTCTGCCTGGGTGTCCTCCCCACCTCTGCCACCTCCCAGCGGCAGCCCCCTTCACTCCTCTGCACCCTACTTTCATCATGTAAAGTGGCAAGCGTAGGGTTACTGTGAGGATTAAATGAGTGGAAACCTGAGACGCTTAAAAACAGGCCCTGGCATTAGTTTGCCCTCTGCTCATTTTCTGTTAAAGTCTTTGTACTCTGCCTATCCAAGGTGGCTTGGGCCTCCCTAAAAAACCACCCACCAGAGAGGGTTTGCTGCCACTGGTCATGTAGTGGTGGTTTACCGAGTGCCTCCCGCGTGGCGTTAAGTACAGCCCTTAGAGAATGAACCAGACCTCCTACACAGGTGGATGGAAGCAGTTTTGGATTCGCGGGCTTCTAGCGAGCATGGTCAGAGCTCATGGGGTCTCCTGGTTGCTTTTCTATCATAAAAGTGAAAGGGGCTTAAGAGATGCAACTACATCCAACATGTAAACCTTGCTTGCATCTTGCTTTGAACAAACCAATTGCAAAGCCACATATTTTTTCAACCATTGGGAAAACTGGGTTGGAGACGGGTTATTAGGTGTGGCAAGGGTATTGTGGCTGTCTTTCTCGGAGAGATGCACACTTTGGCGGTTACAGATGAAGTGATGTTATGTCCAGAATACGCTTTAAAATAGTTCAGTGGAGGCATGAGGGGACCAGAGCGACATGAGACTGGGAGAGTGGAGATGGGGCTGGATGGTGACTCCAGGAGGGATTCGGAGCGTGGTTCTATGATCGTGTCTGTTGGAGAGTTTCCACACCACAAAGTCAAAACCACAAAGGAAATGCAGCTGCCTAGGGCCAGGTGGGGACTCCTGGGGCCCTGGAGACTGACTGCTCAGCACAGGCTGTTCCTTGTGTCCATGGCCACACCCTTACCTTGTGTCCTTACCTTGGAAAGGGCACTCGCCAACTGTGAAATTGGTGGCTTTGGGGACCAAGCATTCAGTCTTGGGGAGACCTGCAGGTGAATCCTAGCAACTGGGAGAGTCCGGTGTGGCACTGAGAGAGACCAGGTGGTCGGGGTTGGGGGAGGATTTTTTCTGGCCCCTCTGGTCTGGTGACTGCAGACATTGTATGCCACAGAATTGCTTTCAACAGCCTTGGGCATGCACAGAAAATTTTTCCACTGCCTTGACAGTTTCCTGAGTCCTCGGCTCCTGTGCTGTGCTGTTAGAAAAGCCCAGAGCTGCAGGAGAAAAACAGGCCAGGCCCAGCCATTCCAGTCTGAGGGCTCCTTCTCCTGATTGTCAGGAGACCACTGCCACTTTCTAGCTGTTTGCACGACTGGCACACTCTGCCCAAACACCCCTGAAATGCACCAGAGCTTCCTTTTCTTTCCCCTCTCTCCTCTGAGCTGCTGCACACGCCTGATTCTGAGCCTGGGAGAGCAGGCAGCAGTCACCACAGTGTCTGGGAAAATTGGCCCTGCTGGATGCTGGGGATGCTGCGCATCGGAGGCCAGAGCTCTGGGACTCAGAAGCAGCTCTTCTGCTCTCTGGTTGGTGTCATCCTGGACAATTCCTTTGCTAGGACTGCTGTCTTTTGGAAAACTGTGGTGAAAGGGAGGACCTAGTCCCCAAATCAAATACTTCCTCCCATTTAAGAGTAACTGGAATGTTCCATTTGAGTGAGAGTCCCTCGAGTGGTTGCCAGTGGTCACACAGCTACCCCCGCAACACAGGTCATCCCCAGGGCTCACAGCAGGGTGGGCTGCAGGACCCGTGCAGGGCCCTGCCTGGCTGCCATGACTTCTCACCACCCCAGGCCTTCGCGGGCAGGAGTGAAGTGGTGCCCAGGCTAAAACTGCCCCTTGTGTGTGGACAGAGGAGGTGGTTCTGTCAAGTCTGCCAGAGCCTGTGTTCTAGAGCCTTCCTCGGGATATCAGCAAACCAGTTAGAAGCTTTGCTCAGCCTGCTGCTCTCCAGTGGGCGGGTTCTATTTCATGCTGTTTGCAGTCTTTTACATCGACCTGTAATTCTGGTTTCTGGGGTCACACCAGCTGCTAGTGGAAGAGGAGGCTGGGACGGACACCCAAGGGTGTCTGGCAGGGTCACCACCCACCGCCAGTTCAGTGCCCTGGGCAAGAGAAGGGCTCTGGAGCCTCCAGAGTCAGGACTCCAGGAAACCAGTTCCTGCTCAGCTGCTGGCCAGTTCTGGGGACAGGACCAGTTATTTAGCCATTCTAGGCCTCAGTTTCCCTGTTTATGAAGTGAGGATCATAATGTCCTCTACCCAGTAGATCTGTTTGGTGATATTTAGGTGAGTCAAGCTCTTAGCAAAATACCCAGCACACCATAAGGCTTCGATAACTGTTGGTGACAGGGTGGCCTTACTGCTGGCCCACTGCTGAGTGGGTTCCTACTGACTCTGGCAGGTGGGATCGTGGGATGGAGGCAGAGTCACTGCATGATGGGAGCAAAGAGGCGAGGATGTCAGGTTTTATCAGATCATAAAGAGAAGAAGCCTATGTTCTGGGTTCTACTCAGCACCCTGGAAGCAGCCCAGGTCTGCTTTGTGCCCTCGAGGTTCAAGCTTGTACCTTCCATGGCCAGGGGGAGTCCAGGGTGAAGGGCAGGGCAGGGCAGCTCTTTCTGCTGGCCACTGTATTAGGTCCCAATGGGCTGGTGCCCCTTT
Source organism: Sylvilagus floridanus (assembly GCA_949820135.1). Classification (NCBI taxonomy): domain Eukaryota; kingdom Metazoa; phylum Chordata; class Mammalia; order Lagomorpha; family Leporidae; genus Sylvilagus; species Sylvilagus floridanus. The sequence continues at coordinate 105,828,175 of OX463226.1, forward strand.
CTCCCTGTGAGGACCAGGAAAGCTGCCTAAAAGAGGAATTCATTCCCTGAACGGCTCACTAGCTTGATGTCTGCTTTGTGCTCCCATGTAGCCAGGTCCTGGGATCCATGACTGCAGGAGACAGAGACCCAAATCTCCCCTGGCCTCAAGGCCCACTGGGCCCAGCTGCTCTCAACCCCTCTGCCTGACCCTCCCTCCAAGGCACACACCAAACACCCACTTGACCCTGAACCTTCACCCTTGCTGTTCCCTGAGCTTGGAATCCCTACCTTCCCACATATTCATGTACAACTCCCTCCCTAGCTTTGCACAGGTCTATGCGCAATGCCACCTCCCCAAAGAAGCCTTCTATGATTTCACACTTCAAATTAGCCCACACTGCATCCTTTCCCCTGCCTTTGGTCTTCAAGGCACATATCAATTCTTGCCCTTATGATATGTTTTCATGTGATTTGTTTCTGGCCTGTCTCTCCCAGACTTGATTAGTATTATATAGCATGACTCAGTTAATCATCTAGTGATACCTACAGATTCCTTTTCAGAATAAAATTTGCTAAATACATAAGGTGCCATCCACGGGATTACAAAAGATACCAACTGCAGTGAAATATGGTTACCACACCACAAAAGAACCCACAAATTCACAGTGTAGGGATGTATGTGTTTCTCCGTTAACACATAAAATGACAGTAGCTAAAAATGGCCCATTTGAAGCAAGACTATTTTTAACCAATACTTCTATATACCTGCAGTAACCATAGAAATATTTATTTCGATTGGTGACAAAGCCACCATCTAGCGTGGTTTGTTGCCTACATTCATAATGGAAGTAAATCCTACATTTTGGTTAGTTTGGTGAAAAGAAAGATGCTTTTCTATTCCCACCCAAGTTCATAGATGCCCTTGAGTTCTTAACCTTATATTGAATTCCTCAGGCTATGGACATTGTTTGCTAGACTATTGGTACCCAAAAAAGCCATGCCTGGCATATTACAGGCACTCAAAAAATATTCCTGGGATAAATATATCTGCCTTACAATCTAGTAGGTAAAGAGTTAGTGTTTGTTCACCAGTCTTCCACATCCATTTGAATAGTAAAATGACCATAGCCATCATTTAATAATCATCGGATTCATGCCAACACTGCTTTAAAGACATTATCTCATTTAATTTTTCCAGGAACCCTGAGCTATGTATCATTGATACTCCCATTCTATGGTTATAGAAACTGAGCCAGAGTTTGAACAATCTAGTTCAGGGCCACACTGCTTGCATTGGAACACAGAAATGTATCTGAAGCCCATGTTCTTAACTTCTTGAAGTAAACTTTCCCAGGCCTTGCTGCCCTGGGCACTTAGCTCTCAGTCCCAATGGTTCCTGGCCTGGTTCCCTTCATTGACCAAGCTTCCAATCAACTCTCATTCACCCTCATCTTCTTAGGTTACCTGTGGTGCCAATCTGGGGATCTTAGCCATTTGTTCAGCATTACTAATGGCCTCAAAGGTAGGGGGCAGCAGGCTGGTGTCTCCAGGACCAACTGCTCCTCTGTTTTCCAAAGCTTAATGTCCACTTGCCCACTGGACACCTTCTTCTGGATGTTCTTCAAGCCTCTCTATGCTGGGATCAGGATTACCTTCTCTGTGATAATATTCATGACCCTTCCCAGGTAGCTCTGCCCACCTGTGTTCCCACTGCAGGTGCCCATCACCCCCTGGTTATATCGAATTTCCCAATTTGTTCATTCGCCTGATTTTCCTTGCCTCTTTCACAGCTCCTGGAGGACAAAGGACTATTTCTGATTTTTCTTGAATTCCCTAGGACTTGGAACAATGTTTGACACATTTGGTGACCATGGATGCTTTTTGAATGGTTGGACAAATGAATTATATGCACCAATCACACTTAACGTTTTGGCTGCTCTGATTATTATACATTACACATAACCAAATATCTACCACCATGAAGAGAAATAGATTCTGAAGATGCAAGGATAGAGTTCCCCTTTATCTCCAAATTCAAAGTCAGTCTTTGAAGTAACTAGATCACAATAGGGTACACTATCTATTTATTTTAGTTCCTCAAATCAATTCAAACCCCGTTATTTCTTAATTGAATCCCTGCCTTTTTTCCCCCCTACAACATTAACAGGTATGTTATTAAGCTGTGGACTCATCCATAATTGGTCATCTCTCTGTGAATTAAATTTTAAAAAGGAAAAGTAAGATCAAGGAATAATCAGATTTCCTATTTATGGAGGGCAACTGAGTTAAATTACATTTACTTTCTAAAAATAGATTATTTTCTTAAGAATCAAGCATTTATTTTGATCTCAAACGATCTCAATATATCTTATGTAGAGTTAACAAATACATTCTAGGTAATAGTATTACATATTTAATAGATTTAGCATGGATTGAATGATGTTTGTGTTTAAGCACTGAGCTGGGTCCTGGAGGAAGACAGATGGATTGAGTATAGGTCTTCCCTAAAAAGGAGCTTGTGAACAACAGCAGGATATGAGCCTGAGCAAGGGCTAAGTGAGGCTGACTTTGAAACTTATGATTCAAAGACCAAACTGAAGCTTTGAGGTCTTGACCAAGTGGCACAGCAATGGTAGAGAGACCTTTGGGTCTGAAAATAAATAAGGATGAGGGAGAAAGGCTACTTTAAGACCATACTTCCTTTTTAACACCCTGCTCTGATGAGCAAATGGAGTGAACTCCAGTTGCCAGTTGCCACAAACAATATTGTGATGAGCATCCTTGTCCCCTTGGCCCTAGGCAACTTCTCTGGTACATATACTCATGGGTGGTCCAATATGAGAATGTCTCACTCTGTCCTGACAGTACATCAGATCTTGTTTAGGCCATTGGTTCTCAACCAGGGGCAATCTGACCTTCCAAGGGACATTTGTGAATGTCTGGAGACATTCTGAGTGTCACTGTTGGGAGGGATTTTAGTGGATAGCAGACAGGGATGCTGCTAAGCATCCTACAATACACAGAATAGTCCCCACAATAAGCTTCTGGCCCAAAATGTCAATGTACTGAGGTTGAGAAACTCTGGATAGGCATCTTACACTGTACTCCATACACTTTTTCCATGACCTATTGGGGACTTGAGCAATTCCATGAACCTCCTGAAAGTCTATAGGAAATTTTTTGTGCCTTAGATATGTAGTGGGTTGAATAGTCTTCCCCCAGAATTCGTGTCCAACCAGAATCTCAGAAGGTAATCTTACTTGGAAACAGAGTCTTTGTAGATGGGATTATTATAGATCTTAAGATGAAATCCTCCTGGAGTTAGGGTGACTCTAAATATAGCAACTAATCTCTTATAAGAAGAGAGGACAGAGGGATACACAGAAAAGAAAGTCATGTGAAGATGCAGGCAGAGATTGGAGTGATGCTGCTACAAGCCAAGGAACGCTGGAAGCCAGGAAGAGCTGCATTAGGCACGGACGGAGTCTGTTCTAGAGCCTTCCATGAGCGTACGCTCCTATTTGCATTTTGATCTTGTGTTTCTCATCTCCAGAACTTCAAAAGAATAAATTTATGTTGTTTTAAGCTATCTGGTTTGTGGTAATTTTTTATTGTAACACTCAGAATTGAATACAAGGTACATATATTTTTATTAGGCAAAAAGTTTATTATTTGCCTGCCTAACATACATTTTAGTTCCTTTTGGTAACAGAACTCCAATTTCCCTCCTGTTTGTTCAGTTCAAGTATAATCTAAGTTTTTTTTAATAAGTTTTTATAATCTAAGTTTTTTTGTGGACCAGGCCAACCAGTCTCCCAAATGATTGGTCAAGATTTGGCACATGGCCCAAGTGATATCTGTGACTTTCCATGAAATCAGTTCAGCTAAAGTTGCCATGTTGATATATATACGAGGCTGCTCTTACTGGTAGCTGTCTTTGCCACCAGGTGGAGAAAACTTGCTGAGACACTCATTAGCATCAGGACAGATGAGGGAGAGTGAGAGCAGGAGCAAGACAGAACATCCTAGCTGTCTTTGAAACCCTGGACTAGTCTGTTGATAAAGAGGCATCTCTTAAACTTCCCTGCATCATACAACCACTAAGTTTCTGCCAACCTTTTTTGTTTGTTTGTTTACTTAAGCCATGATAAATCGGGATTCTGTCATTTGAAACTAACTAAAAAGGTTGAGCATTGGGTGATTAACGATGTCATAAATAAGAGTGTCAATTGTTAAATCAACAAGGAGTCACTGTGCACCTACTCCCCAATGTAGGATCTCTGTCCTTAATGTGTTGTACTACATGAATTAATGGCATAACTAGTACTCAAACAGTACTTTATACTTTGTGTTTCTGTGTGGGTGCAAACTGTTGAAATCTTTACTTAGTATATACTAAATTGATCTTCTGTATATAAAGATAATTGAAAATGAATCTTGATATGAATGGGATGGGAGAGGGAGTGGGAGATGGGATGGTTGCAGGTGGGAGGGAGGTTATGGGGGGGAAAGCCACTGTAATCCAAAAGCTGCACTTTGGAAATTTATATTTATTAAATAAAAGTTAAAAAAAACAAGGAAAAATAAAGTCACCAATTTTCATAAAAATTGTGATTAAAAACAGTGCTTCCCCCAAATGCTTGGGAATCACCAAGCTTTTACATTACTCGAAGAAATGTATATGGCTCTGTGCTTAGAAGGGACAGTACATGGTCATGGTAGTATTGGGACACTCTCAAACCCAGGGACAGGGTCTCTTCAGCTCTCTGAACTTGGGATTTTAAAAAGTTTATCAAGTTCCTAGGATCATAGAAAGATAGAACTGAAGATAATGTCAGAGATTACCTTGATTTCTTTTTTTGCACAGATAGCAGCACAAAGGAAGAAGATATAAATTAATGATCTAGATCATTAGAAATTTATCTCAAGGCTCTAGCACTTTCCTCTGTGTGTCTAAAATAAAATCTATTCAGAAAAACGCTTCTATGTAGTAATTCTTTGGAATCAGTTATATAAAGACGGATGAGTTTGTAAATGACACACTCATGTCTTCAAATGGGAATGGAAGAAAAAGATAAACTACTGGTTTGGGTCAACATCCCCTTTCTGAGATGTCTGTCTCACTCCTCCCTGATTTGTGATTCCTCCAATATACCCAGAAAGTGTTCAATACCAAGGTCAATACTTCTCCATTGATTGAACTTCCTGTCTCTGTTGATACCCTTCTTTGTAGGGGTGCTTGGCAAACATCTATTGGGGAACATGAAAATAGTTATATTTGGGTCCATATCTTGTTATTCAAGGAATACATAATGCACATTTGAGGTTCTCATTTCCAGGTTGCTCTTCATGTTTGTGGTGGTGTAGGTTAGGTGTAGGCTGTACTTCCTTCTCACGTCTCACCTGACACATCTGCACGAGGTCTTGTTGAGAGCCCCTCATCAGCATCATCAAGTAACCTGACCCCTATAACACTGCAAGGAAGAAGCAGCAGCACCTCCCTCATCTGCTGTAATGAGCAAACGAGATGCACTGGCCAAATCCACTCTAGCATTTCTCCCCAACTTTTCATTAACATGGGAGGTATCTGATGTTCTCTTGGGTAGACCTCAGGGAAGAGACTTAAACTACACTTTTCTTCCCACATTCATTTGAAGAATGACCTTTGGATTCTTAGCAGGCTGCTGCTATGTCCTTGTACTGGGCAGCCTGAGGGAGAGGCTGCAAGTGCAAATAAACCCACATCCCCATAGCTAAGATAACCTCTACAGTCTCCTTTGGAACTCAAGGATTCTGAAATAGTCCTAAAACTATAGCCAAGTGAAGTAAATCCCCCAAGGACATGGATTTCAGGCATGCAAAAGTAGTCCCAATGCAATATTCACTGTTGAAGAACCAAAACCACTGTTAGAGAAAAATAGCCCTGCATTCACAGACCTACCTCTCTTACTGGTGATGTGCATGGGTACTGAATCAGATTCTTAGACAGTGATGTGGCCCAAGAATCTCATCCTGTCTGCTAAGAAACCAAGACTAACAATGAAGAGGTATTCCTGCAAGATGGCACAAATCATCAGAAATGAGGCCCAAGACAGGCATTCTGACTGTAGTGATTACAGAACTTGTCCCTCTCCTCCCAGTTCTTTGATGTTCTCTCTGAGAGTGGGGGTCTATAACCCTCTCTCTGAATTGGCCTCAGTAATTGAGTGACCAACATAACATGGCAGAAGTGATGTTGAAGCAGTTTCCCAACCCGGGACTTGGAGAAACTGACCGCTGTCACTTTCTGTCTCTTGAGCTCATACTCTTGGAACCCAGCCACCATGCTGTGAGGAAGCCCAAGCAGCCCTTGGAGAAGGCCACGTGGAAAGGAAACAAGGCCCCTGCCTTCAGTTGCAGTGGGGCTCCTGGCCAACAGCAGTCCAACTTACCAACATGTGAGGGAAACATCCTGGGAGTACATTCTTCAGCTCTACTCCACTCCAACCCCAGCTAGTTCCCTGCTCAACTGTACTCAGATTGCAGACTGCTGAACGAACGAAATATTTAGTTTTAGACATCTAATGGTTTTAAGCCACTAAGTTTTGGGGTGGCTTGTTACATGGCCTCCCTGTCTAATATAACCTCAATTATACCACTAACCAGCATCTCTTCGGGAATGGGAGATGATGCCAGTGTCGGGAAAGTCCCACAGAATTGGTGCTTATACTTGACCTGGGAAGCTTGTCTAAAATGCAAATCACCTATCTCAGTAGAACCTATTTCTGGGGTAGGGCCTAGACCTTGCATTTCTAGCATACAACCTAGTTATCCAAAATACACTGTGTTGCCATTGTCACTTAAATTACAGTTACTCTAATAAAACAGTAAGCTCACTGGCCTTGGGAAAATTACAGCCGTCTTCTGCTCTACCTTCGCTTCCACCTTCATCACTTTGTAGCTTGGAATAGACTGGTAGTCAGCATTCTACGAAGAGGGACAAAATAGTGCTTAACCTCCTCAGTCATGTGTGTTAATGCTCCATGGATGTGGAACGGAGTGGTTGCATACCTCACAGGTCTTTCACACATGTTCAAAGCTGCCAGCCCACATGTGTGTGTGCCTTTCAGCAAGTGACTTCCTCCTTTCACATCTGGTAAAATCACTCTGCCCATCGTACAGGGTTGCTGCGAGGATTAAATGACTAAGGCACATCAGGTGCTCCACACAATACCTGGCACACGGGAAAGGCTCCATGAACTCTGTTATGCCTTGTCCAACAAAAAGCAAAGAGGAGGGGTCACTCACTGCCTGCATTCAGACCCAGAGGCAGAGAAATAGACCAGCCCAGCGCTGACACATGCTGATGGGAGCCAAGGCCAAATTTCTGGGCAACATTTTAAAAATGCAGATTTCTGGCCGGCACCGCCACTCACTAGGCTAATCTTCAGCCTGCAGCGCTGGCACTCCGGGTTCTAGTCCCGGTTGGGGCGCCGGATTCTGTCCCAGTTGCTCCTCTTCCAGTCCAGCTATCTGATGTGGCCTAGGAGTGCAGTGGAGGATGGCCCAAGTGCTTGGACCCTGCACCCACATGGCAGACTAGGAGGAAGCACCCGGCTCCTGGCTTTGGATTGGCGCAGCACGCTGGCCACAAGCAGCCACTTGGGAGGTGAACCAAGGAAAAAGGAAGACCTTTCTCTCTGTCTCTCTCTCTCTCCTCTCTCTCTCTCTCTCTCTCTCTCTCACTGTCTAACTCTGCCTGTCAAAGAAATGCAGATTCCCAGGACCCAATCTTCTTGATTCTGAATCAGTAGATGAACTTGAGCCCATGACTCTGCAAATGCCTGAGGGACTGTCAGGTGTGGACTCAGGAGAGCACTCCGAGTAGCTTGCTCCGTTCAGGCTGAGTATCCAAGACATCAACATGATTTGTGCACAGTTGTTCTGTTCCAGTAGATTTTCATGCACTTTATGCATCCCCAAAACCCAGGCTCCGTGCTCCTTTAGCAAGCATGAGCCACACAGACCTCCGAGGGTTAGTCCTGTGTTCCATTTCCAAAGAGGCCACAACCACAGTCTGTCTGGGACACAGCCTCAGAGTGAGGGAAGGCCTGGACAGCGCAGCTTCTCTAACCTCTCGGGAAGCTTCCTGCCGGCCCCCTGCATACCTGGCCCAGCTTCCACCCACAGAATGGAAGTAGATGCCACTCCCAGAGTTTCCAATGAATCGTCTTCCTACATATTTGTTTCCTTTTGGGTCAGACTCCTCGGTGTCTATCACCTTGATAGCACTCTGGGGAGTCTTTTGTTCTGAATAGGTGAAGAATTGTACCCACAAAAAGAGTTCCCCATCCGATCAATTCTCTCTAACAACTTTATTGATTAGCTGCAGGGACATTTTTCATTTATTAATTATGAAGAAGATGTTTTGGGGATTTTTTAAAAGTTAACTATTGTGATTTTTTTTAAAATACTGAGTTACCTTTGACTGATTTGACTCAGACTGCTTAACAGGGCACAGGGTCCTAAAGCAGGGGTTTGGAGCACTGGCAGAGGAAGCTATTAGGTGCACGTGATCATAGGCAGCGGCCTGAACCTTCATTTGGGGCTGATTAATTGATTACTTGGGGAAAAAAATGCCATGGCTTGTCCTTTTCAATAATGTGTTAGCATCAAAATATCATCCCGTTGTGATGTCCAGGCTAGTGATGGTTAATTAATTAATTGCTGCCAGTTAAAAACAATGTTCGACCCAGGTAAATCTCTCATTTATTAAAATCAATTTTGGTAATGGCTTTGCAAAGGGGTTTGGGAGTTGAGTAAGGAATCTTGGCTGGCTCCTGCTTCCCTTCCTCTCTGCTTTTTCTCCCTTCCGCCACTGCTCTGTCCCTGCCCCCTTCTTCCTCCTCAGTTCAGCTCCTTGCCTGCTGAGGTGATGGCAGGTGTCTTAGAAACCCGTTCGGCAGAGGCTCCCTGGGCTGTGCGCATGCTCTGTAAGTTGCAGGCCGCTTCCTCCACCCCCTGAGCTGCTCCCGCCAGCTGGAGTCGCACCGTGGGGCTGCTGGGAAGACAGGGAAGCTGGACCCGGAAGCATCGTTAGCCTCGCCCTTTGCCAGGTCCTTGCTGGATTTCGTTGATGGCCATGAATTCTAATCTTGGGTGAAAGCAGGAAGGTGTCCAGTCATTCGTCTTCATTCCAGAAGCCTGCATAGGAAGGCCTGGGAGCCCAGGCATTGTGCTGGACACAACATGAAGATGAGCCACCTGTGCCCGTGGAGTAAATTTTGGTTCATGGGAGGATGCAGTCTTCCTCCAGTTCTAGCAGAATGAGGGACATCAGGAGGCAAATGGATGGAGGGTAGGTGAGATGGGGACAAGAAAAGACACCTACCTTACCTCATGTACCTCCATGGAAAAGCAGGTTCGATCCCAGGGTAAATGTTTATAAAAGGAAGCATTTTCTTGAGGAATAAGAGAGGATAAATAAGGATGAATTGATGATGAAATCTGAATGGTGCCAGTGAAAATGAGAAGGGCAAAACAAAACGAAATCCCCAAACCATGCGGGCTGCTCAGGGAGCTGGGGGCAGGGTTTCAAAGTTGTCGGAGTGTGGAAGGGGGCTTACTCACCATGGGAGGCCGGAGGGCTGGGTCAGAGGGGTCTGGAGTCCTGAAGAGCTGAACAGAGCATTCAGGAGCTTCAAACCAAGTATTTGGCAAAATGCACATGAGGGAGGGAGAGGCCCAGGCTTGAGAAGACTGATGGGCGACATTAAATAGGGCCGTGGGACTCACCTGGATTCCCCAGTAAGAGCCAGTTTTCTTAGCTGGCGCTGTGGCTCAATAGGCTAACCCTCCTCCTGCGGCGCCGGCACACCGAGTTCTAGTCCCGGTCGGGGTGCCGGATTCTGTTCCAGTTGCCCCTCTTCCAGGCCAGCTCTCTGCTGTGGCCCAGGAGTGCAGTGGAGGATGGCCCAAGTGCTTGGGCCCTGCAGGAGAAGCACCTGGCTCCTGGCTTCAGATCAGCGCCATGTGCCAGCCGCAGCAGCCATTGGAGGGTGAACCAAAGGAAAAAAGGAAGACATTTCTCCCTGTCTCTCTCTGTCTCTGTCTCTCTCTCTCTCTCTTTCTCACTGTCCACTCTGCCTGTAAAAAAATAAATAAATAAAATAAAAAGAACCAGTTTTCTCAGTGACCACTGACGGGGAGTTTTGAGGGACATGAGAATAGGTGACCACCTGGAATGCACTGATGTCCCCAGAAAAACTGTATCCCAGGGCTCCTAAAAGAATTTGCAAATCTGACCTTAGTGTTCCTTTTTGTTGTTCAGAAATTAAGGAAGAAGCATAGGAAAACAGGTATCAGTAAAAGTCCCCATTCTCAAATAAAAGAAAGGAGTAGGTTCTGAAGCTTTAAACTTGAACCCCTACTACCCTGCATGCATAGCTCCTTGATAAAATTCCAGAACAGATTTTAAAAAAAAATTTATTTATTTATTCAAAATGCAGAGTTACAGTGATGGAACAAGGACATAAGCCTCAGACATTCTCCCTCATTGCCCAAAGGAGATAAACTTTGGAATGTATTCCTTGCCCTGGAATCTCAATTGGATGTCACACCCTATTGCCTTCATACCCCACCCCCCATAGCCACCTGAAAGACCAGTTCCAGGAGTTCCCCTCTGCCTGTTGCCCCCTACCCCACCCCCATGCGCAACCCTCCTAAAATATAAAAAGGCCTGGCCCCTGAGGTCTGGGCCTTCTGCCATGTGTTCCATCAGTGTGCACGTGGGCAGTTGGTCACCCACCTCTACGGATTTATTTTCCCTGAATAAATTTGGTCTGGCTGTAAAATGGTACACTACCTCCTCTCTATTCTGAGCCTCTTTTCCTAGCATTTTGGTGCCCCATGTGAGGAGGCACCCATCTGCACCTCTTTTCCTAACACACTGAAAGAGAAGGAGGGACAGGGAGAGAGCTCTTCCAGCCACTAGTTCACTCCCCAAATGGCCACAATGGCCAGGCCTGGGCTAGGCCAAAGCTAGGCGTGCAGAACTCCATCCAGGTCTCCCATCTTCCACTGCTCTCCCAGGTGCATTGGTGGGGAGCCAGATTGGAAGTAGAACAGCCAGGACTTGAACCCGAACTCACGTGGGATGCCAGCATCACAGTGGTGGCTTAATCCACTGAGTCACAGTGCTGGCCTCCAGAAAACGAGATTGAGGGCTTTTAGAAATGAATCCAGAGGTTCTTAATGCCTAATACAAAATTGCTGATAACAAGCCAAATTACCCACATTGCCTTTTGATAGGGTTAGAGACATGAGTACCAGTGGAACAACATGGCCATGGGCCATTTTGAGCCTAGCAAAGCAGCTCATCACAGTAGTGGGTGATTTTGTAAGTGCTCGGCAGAACTATGCAGGAAGTTGGACTTCCTATCACGAAGATTCTCACTGAAAGCATCTTGATTATTGAATAATGGAGGAATGTCACGTGGAACTCTGCTCCTACTTCTACCTCGTTCCACATTTTTCTATAAGAAGCGAATGAAGGCACAGAAGACGTGCTTATCAGATTTCTAGATATGACTCATGTCTGGCAGGAATAGATCACAAAACAAAAGAGCAAATCAATATGCAAAGTTACTCTGTTAGGTTGGATTATGGAACTAAGCCAACAGTATAACAGGAACAGACATAAAGTCTGAGTTTAGGTTTTAAAAAAAAAATCAATAGCAAAAGCCCAACATTAGGAAAGTATGGTTTGGTAGCAGTAGGTAAAAAGTTGGTGTTTTCTCTAATCATAGATCAGGAAAGGAAATGTTCTAAAGAACTGCTAAGAAAGCTGCAGTGTTTGGCTCTGTTTTAGTTCGGGTACCCTTAGAAGCAGAACCAGAGATAAGGGTTCTGGTAAAATGATTGATTTGGGATATAACACCAGGAAGCCACTTTCTGTCTGGAGTAAGTGAGAGAAGGAAGGAGCCAGCCAATGCTAAGTGTCAAGCCAGTAGCCACGAGGGGCGCAGGGTCCTGGCACAGCCTGGGGGATAGAGGATGGAGAACACAACTCCCAGGGTCACCCCAGCTGAAGTGTGAGAGAGCTGTGACATTTAGACTCCAACTCCCATCAGTCACTGGTTGAGGGCAGTGTTGATTTGTTGACACTTCTGACTGTGAACAGAGTGGCCTCTGGCAGCCGGAGAAAGGCTTCAGGCGAAAATATACAGGTGCTCAGGGAAGTCTGGCTGGCAGGCACTAAATTGGCAAGGCTCCAGGGAATATGGGCTGGACACCAGTGACCTCTGCTACAGTATCTAAGACCTGAAGAGCAATCACACGCCTGCCTTGCTGATCAGACACTACCTGAAATATTCTACTTACTTCTGGGTGCCACCCTCAAGAGAAACAGAAAAATTGGAGTTTTTGTTGTTGTATTTTTTTTTAAAGAGAAGAGCACAGAGGATAGGAGTTTGATGACCATGTCATTCGGGGCAGGAACCAGTGGTTCCACCAGGAGAAGGGAAGCCCTAGGGACAGATAACTGTGCAGATCTCATTTTTGGTGTCTTAATAGATGCCATAGGTTTTCTCCCCTCAAACCATGTTTGAAATAATACAGAAAATACAAAAATACAACAGAACCCTTACTGCCACCCCTCCCTGGGGTGTGATGGAAATGCATATAGAAGACCCAATCACAAAAGCCCCAAATATGTAGGTGCAGACACACACACACACACACACACACACACACAGAAGTGATTTTAAAGACACACTGGATTTTGATATTGAAGCATTTGGTTGAAATAATACATAAAACAGCCCTGGCTGTTGTGCCATTTGGGTAGTGAACCAGCAGATGGAATATTTCTGTCTGTCTTTCTCCCTCTCTCCCTGTCACTCTGCCTTTCAAATAACTAAATCTTAAAAAAAAGATAATGCGTATGTACTGTCTCACTGTTATTGTTCATTTTTAAATAAGATTTATTTATTTACTTGAAAGTCAGAGTTACACAGAGAGAAGGAGAGGCAGAGAGAGAGAGAGAGAGAGAGAGAGAGGTCTTCCATCCGCTGATTCACTCCCCAGATGGCCACAATGGCTGGAGCTGTGCCAATCCAAAGCCAGGAGCCAGGAGACTCTTCAGGGTCTCCCACAGGGGTGCAGGGGCCCAAGGACTGGAGCCATTTTCTACTGCTTTCCCAGGCCATAGCAGAGAGCTGGATCAGAAGTGGAGCAGCAGGACTAGAACAGGTGCCCATATGGGATGCCGGCACTGCAGGCAGTGGCTTTACCCACTACGCCACAGTGCCGGCGTCACTGTTACTGTTATCACTGCTGGCCTATTACCACCCTGGAAATGCCACAGAAAGGCAAGGACTGTGCCAAGAGGGGCAGGATTTTTGCCACAAAAAGAGCCAGAAGCGAGCTGATGGACTTCTGCAGGTTTTACTAAAGTCCCACATGCAAATATCAGGGGAGGGGGAACGAGATGTGCACCTGGTGTGGATCTATTTTCTGTGAGGATCTGAATCTTGTGGCGGCCTGGGCCACGCGGATCTCCGACCCCTCACGGCATGCCATGTTGTGCTTACAGTAGGGTCTCCCGGGCTTAAGCAGAGACTTCCACCATAGGGGAAGGCAGAGACTTCCACCATAGGGGAAGGCAGAGACTTCCACCATAGGGGAAGCAGGCTGGCCCTGGGCTTCGAGAGGACACAGAAGGTTCTGTGCTCTGTTCAGCGGGGCTCCTGACAGCCTGCATGCTGGAGGTATTCACCGGCTCTCCTCTTGCATTTCACTCTGTTAGCACAAGCCCAGCACATCTCATGGCTTTGGGCTCAGAGAGATTCAGTCCCATTTCTCATTCTGCCTGGCTGGTGGAGACCCCGAAGGGTAGAAAGCTGTAAGGCTGGAGAATTTGGGCAAGCTCATCCTCACTCCTGGCTCCTAAGCAGGGTTCAGTGTGACCTCAAGGCCAGGCTATGAGTACAGATTTCTTCAGATCCATAACTTTCAAGAGAGACTGTACAGAGTGTGGTGGTTAGGTTTTTACATTTCTAACTGCTCTTTTTGCACTGGCTAAAGAGGGGGGACCAATGACTGAGAGGCTCCATAAGCCCAATGTCCAGCTAACTCAACAGTGGTACCTAGAATCTTTGTTCTATACCTCCTGTGAAGAGCTTCAGCTTAGCTGGAGTCACTTTCTCCAGAACATGGACTTCATAGTATCAGAGCCTCTGGATTTGAAGTGAGGAAGAGAGGAACATGGAAGAAGCGTGGGAAGACAAGGTGGAAGCCTCACCCTGGGCAGCACAGATGAGGGGGTCTTTGCAAGGAGGGGTACTGGGTCCAAACAGACACTGGGTAAAACCTTGGTGATTATGCTGAAGAGGAAGGCACTGAAGCCTAGCAGGTTCTGTGGCTACTCAAGGAGCAGATCCCAAGTGCTTGCCTCTGATTTGTTTTGTAGGGAAGAGAGGACTACTCTTTGTGATGTCACCAAGTAGAGTTAACACTTGACTTGGCCAGGTGCTCTTTACAATCATCAAGGAAACCATTTAGGGGAAAAGCCAGAATGTCCCTTGGTCGGGATTAAGATGTGAAACTGGAAATGGCATCCAGTTTGTTATGCACAGGACTGGAGCTCAGGCCCTGCCTAGCCCCTAACACTAGACCAGAGGGTGTTGGGGCATTTTGAAAGAGCAAGCAAGGATCCAAGGACTAGAACCCTTCTTCTGGTTAAAAGGGGTAGAATTTGCACAGGGACGGAGAGGGTGCTCCATGTTTGGAGACTTGAAAAAGAGAACTGTGGACCAAGAAGCACACTTAAAGTGGGAGATCTGAGAAAGAGTGTCCCAGTCAGACGTCCTGAGCCTTGGCTCAAGGTAGAGACTTGCTGGCTTCTGGGACCTGTGCCTCTTGCTCAAGCCTGAACTCCTCACTCTCTTCTGTCAGCCCCTGGGTTTTTGTTTGTTCCATTAGCCTGATGCTCTTTGTGAATCTAAGACATTCTCAGAGTCAGCCCATACAATAGGCCTGTTGTTGCCTTGTCCTACAAAGCCAGGAGGCAGGATGGAAATGTGGTTCAAAGGAAACTCTGGAGGTGGGCATTTGGCACAGCTGTTAAAACACCACTTGGGATGCCCATACGCCTTCTTGGAGTGTCTGGGTTGGAGTCCAAGCTCCACTTCCAATTTCACTTTCCTGCTAAAATGCACCCTGTGAAGCAAGATGGCACCTTGATGCTGCATTCTCCAGAGGGGAGGGGCATTGTGTTCTCCATGGCAGAAGGTTGAGCCAACCAAACAATGTGGGAAGCCTTAACCCTATCCCCAACACAGGATCCCTCATGGCCACATCAGCTCTTAAAGACCCCAACACTTAACTTCCTTACTTAGGGGACACCTGAATTTCAGAGGGCACCCACTCAAACTGTGGGAGTAGGGTGTAGGTAAAATCACCAGACTTCCCCATAGTTCTTTAACATTTTTTAATGGAGAAATTAAGGTTACCCTCCAGCTAGATGTCACTGATGGAGCTTGCCTGCACCCCTGCCCTTTGGATTTGGACTCTCCTCTTTCCTTTGCAGCAGTTCAAGGACTATGAAGTGGCCCTGAAGCCACTTGTCATCTGACCTCAACTCCAGAGATGGCATAGATGGTGGCAATTTTCATGAATCATCAGAATTTACTCGTTCCATTTCCTAGTTCTTCAGAGTTCTGACAGACGATTTCCCATTGGCTGTGTTGTGACTGCAGCGTAGAGAAGGAAATACTGCATAAGGTCGTCCAGGAGCCAGGTGCTTCCCAGAGGATGGCCCGGCAGTGGGACTCGGCCATGTGGGGCTAGGAACAGACAAGCTAGGCTTTAACTTGCCTCACATCTCACAAATGAGGATCATCACAGCCAGGATCTCCAGGAAGAACCTGAAGAAAGGGACATGGGTGGACATCGTGTGTGTCAGGGGGTAACTGGATGGGAAGGGAAGAATGTTGGGAAGAAATAAAGCCAAAAGGAGATTTTAGTCTGTGGCTGGAGTTTCTTTAAGCCTGGAAGAGAGTTCAATCATTTCCTTTAATCAACATAAAGAATTCCATCAATTAATACTTTATCCCTTTTAGTATTGTTTTTATTCTACTTAATACTATTGGTTGAACTCTGTAATTAACACACAGTTACTCTGAGGTGTTAAAATTTGACTGAAAAGTGATCCCTGTTAAATATAAGAGTGGGAATAAGAGAGGGAGGAGATGTACAGTTTGGCACATGCTCAAACAGACTTACCCCAAACAGTAGAGTTAGAAATGTGCCAGGGGATTCCAATTCAATCCCAGCAAGGTGGCATGTACCAATGCCATCTCACTAGTCAAAGTGATCAGTTTCAGTTCATAGTTGATCATAATGATAGGATTAAGAGTCAAAGAGATCACACAAACAATAGGCTAATCCTCTGCCTTGCGGCGCCGGCACACCAGGTTCTAGTTCCAGTCATTGCACTGGATTCTGTCCCGGTTGCCCCTCTTCCAGGCCAGCTCTCTGCTGTGGCCCGGGAGTGCAGTGGAGGATGGTCCAAGTGCTTGGGTCCTTCACCCCATGGGAGACCAGGAGAAACACCTGGCTCCTGCCATCGGATCAGCACGGTGCGCCGGCCGTAGCGCGCTGGCCGCGGCAGCCATTGGAGGGTGAACGAACAGCAAAGGAAGACCTTTTTCTCTGTCCCTCTCTCTCACTTTCCACTCTGCCTGTCAAAAAAAAGTTTTTAAAAAAGCATTCCATCAATCTACAAATCTAGGGACTTCCCTCATTGCTATGTGGGAATGAGATCCCTAAAGAAGTACAAGCTTGGGATCTGGAAGGGATAAGTGTGTGTGTGTGTGTGTGTGTGTGTGTGTGTGTGTGTGTTGTGTGTGTGTGCATGTGCATATCGGACTAGAACATGTCTTCTCCACTAAAATACAACAGAATAGACCTGGACAAGAATCGCTGAATTTTAACGACACGTTAGGACTTATTTAGTTCATGTTGAATTGTCTCCTTGGAGGAAACTCTATGCTGTTACTGAAAAGTTGGTAATGGAGAAGAAAAAAAAAAAAAAGACCCAGACAGGACCTTTAAAAGGCAGATTTCTGAAAACTGAAGGATTTCCTAAGAAATGCATTATGACTGAATGTTGAGAAAAATCAAATCGGCGAAGAAACGTTGGGGAGAAATGAGTGCTCTAAGAAAATGAGCTCAGGAGACTCAGGAAAGCACTATAACACAGAAAATACAGCAAGATCTACAAGACAGAGATGAACTCAGGGACCTGAAAGGGGGCGATGAGAGCAGGTATACTGGGGAGAAGAAAGAGGGGAGGAGGGAAAGCCATCTCAGGGGAGCCAGAAGTAGCCTGATCATGCAGGCACGAGAGCAGAAAGGCCAGACACGCTTTTAGGAACTTTTATCAGAAGTGTTCTTCATTTACATTACACAGAAGAAAAACCAGGAAAACACTACCCCCAGTGGACGTGAGGGCAGGCAGGTACCAGAAGCATTCAAAATAGCAGAGATTTTAATGTGTATTTTTACTTCTGCCTTTATCAAAACTTGTCATATTTTAATGTAAGGTCTGTGGGTTACACTCAGAAAGCAACCACAAGCAGACATTTTGTCTCGCATGGAACCAGTTCCCAATAACTCTCAAGATTTCTGATTCTCAGTGCTCCCCATGGCTGATGCGTCTCCTTTGAGCCCGCCTTTGTGTTTAACCCTTGGACTTGTTTTCCAGGCAAGGAGTCCATGTCCCACTCCGCCAGGGCCAAACCTGACCAGGGCCAGAATACCTGGAATAAAGCAGAGCATCTCTGCACAAAGCAGTCTGAAATGAAACCCCTGGGGACTCCCAACACTGAGTTGAAAGGATGTGGGGAATTGGCCAGGGCCACTGGGGAGAGACCAGCAATTATTCCAAGCATCTACAGAGAGGGGGCATCCCCTAGGAAGCTTCACAAAGAGCAAATGCGATGCTCATCTTTCAGGAAGCAGCAAAAGATGACCACATTCTTTCTAGCACGATAAGCTTAACCTAGCTTCCAGGGAAGATGCTAGAACAAATCATCAAGCAATCAATGTGCAGTCAGCCAGAAGGGGGCAAGGCCTGGGGAGCTTATGGCCGCAGCCCTGTAAGGAGTAAATCAAGTCGGGCCAATTTAATTTCCTTCTATGATAGAGTGACAGGCTATGGAGATAAGGTGGAAGCAATAGATGTAATCGGCCTGAGACCTCAGCGAGGCATTTGCTTCTGCCCCACGTGATGGGCTCTGTGACAAGCCTGCTGGTGACGGTTCAGTCCCAGGGTCACTGGCCCCAGAGCTCCTACACCAGCTGGCAGGGGGTTCTGTGCCTGCCTGTGCTCCTCTCTGCCCCATTACTGCAATGAGCTGCTGTTCAGCAGCACACAATTCTATGGCACAAGCAAACATTTGGTGCCTCCTGGTTTGATGTGCTATTGGTACTTAATGAAAGTTTGTTGAATGAATGCGTGTGTAGGCTTCTGAGCAGTTATGCCAGCCGACTGGCACAAAAAACATAACCTCAACCCACCTAGCCCACTGCAAACAGATACCCAGCAAATCCTCAGCAATTTGCTCCTCTACCCCTTGAAAAGGACAGAATCAGTTCTTGTATTTGTACCAAACTAAGACTGGGTGTTTGCAGAAATGAGAGCAGGATCTGCCTCCCACTGCTTACCATTTTCTCAGCAGAGAGAGAGAGCATGTGCAAGAGTGAGAGTGAGGGAGAGAGGAAGAGAGAGAGGGGAAGAGATGGTCTTCAGATTACCCATGTTTCTCTAGCAGCTGAGGTGACAGCATGGTACTGATGTGAACTCCACAGTTGATAACAAAGTGGATGAAGTTGAACTTGGCACAGGAAACAGCTGCAATGGGTACACAAGAAACAAGACTCCAGGATGACAGTGCACCGCTCAGGAGCAGGACTGGCCTTTGTCCAGAGGGAAGCTCAGATGAGACGCCCAGCTGCCAGGGGAAGCCATGTGGCCTCCAGGAATGGATGGCTAAGGGGAGTGCCACCCCAACAGGAAGCCAACATCCTCCAGTGCCCGCAACACCAACCTACCCACGAAGCTTCCAGACAATTCTTTAGAAGCAAGAGGAGAAATGGGAGGGAGTGCAAGGGGAAAAGTGACTGACAAGACTACATGGAGGGGGTGATATCAGAGAAGCAAGAGAAAGCAGTAAGGCAGGGAAGCGGAAGGGAGGGCACTCTGCTCTGACAACCACCAGCAGCGAAAGAGAAGTGACAAGGGGGGTGTTCCCATTAAGTCCCATCTCCGCCCCTACCCCCACCTCGGAGAAAGGAGAGGGGAAAGGGAAGGTTTTTTTTTTTTTTTTTTTTTCTGACAGGCAGAGTTAGACAGTGAGAGAGAGAGAGAGAAAGGTCTTCCTTCTGTTGGTTCACCCCCCAAAATGGACGCTACAGCCAGCGTGCTGTGCCGATCCGAAGCCAGGAGCCAGGTGCTTCCTCCTGGTCTCCCATGGGGTGCAGGGCCCCAAGCACTTGGGCCATCCTCCACTGCAGTCCCGGGCCACAACAGAGAGCTGGACTGGAGGAGGAGCAACTGGGACAGAATCTGGTGCCCCCACCGGGACTAGAACCTGAGGTGCCAGCGCCTCAGGCAGAGGATTAGCCTAGTGAGCTGCGGCACCGGCCGGAAGGTTTTAGTTTTAAAAGTTTATTTGTAAAAGACATGCAGACACTCTAAAATGGAAGAGTGTTGGAATTATGCCAAAAGTCGGCAGGCCCTTGGCCCTAACCCTTCTGAGTGCTGCTCCCCAAGGAGCAGCTGCACTTCTCACTGTTGTAGAATTTCAGCTTGTCTGCTAATGCGACAGGGAAACTCAGCTCTCATCTGCCTCCCCGTCCACTCCCCTGTCCTCCGACACTGTGGCATCATGGTTGCTAGTTAGGTCAGCACCCACGACAACCAGCCCTGGTTCTGGTTTGATCACAGCTGTTTACTGCCGAGCCGTGCGGTGTGGGGAAGTGCGCTGTATGTGCCTGCCCCGGAGTGCAAGGTGCTCTCCTTTGTTCCTGCATTTGGTTCTGGGTTTCTGTTTTCTGTGTACCTCGTGAATCCTTCCCATGCTCTCTGACAGAATCGTAAACCTTCTCCATGTATTGCTTTCCACTTGGGAAAGGGAGAGAAAAAATAACACAGACGCCTGGTTTCCCTCCTGCAAACACCATTTCTAGAGCCTCTGTCTTCCCAACCCAATGGATGAGATGTCCACCCAGCTCGCTGCCCCACTGTCGCTCTGGGGCCCCTCCCCAGAATCTGTGGATGTTCTTTCGCCTCCTCCTTCATACTAGTTGCTAGGGCTGCCATAACAGTGCACCACAAATAAGTGGCTTAAACAACAGAAGTCATTGTCTCGCAGTTCTGAGGGCTGGAAGCCAGAGGTTAAGAGTGAGGTGGGGTATTGGGGTGCAGCAAGTTTAATTGTCCATTGGGAGCCTGCATCCCATACTGGAGTGCAAGTCCCGGTTGCTCTGCTTCCAATCCACCTTCTTGTTTTGTGCCTGCGAGACAGCAGGTGATGGCTTAAGTACTTGGGTCCCTGCTGCCCATGTGGGAGACCTTCCTGGAGTTCCTGGCTCCTGATTTAGGACTGGTTCAGTCTGGTTCTTGTAGGCATTTGGGGAATGAACTCAGCAAACGAAAGTTTCTCTCTCTCTCTGTCTCTCTCTGACACTTTGCCTTTCAAGTACATGAAAATAAACCAAAAATCATTATCAAAAAAGGAGTTGGCAGGGGCCGTGGTCCCTCTGGGGATGCCGGGAAAGGCTGTGCCCAGGCCTTTCTCCAGCCTCTGTGGTTCCTCAGCCTGCGACAGCATCACTCCAGCCTTCCCAGGGTGTCTTCCCATGTGTGTCTGCCTCTTCCATTGGACTAGTGCCCCACCCCATCCCAGCATGACCTCCATGTGCGATGGCCACAGAGAGAGGCCTAGGGTTCTGGACTTAATAGGAACTGGGGGTGGGACGGACTTGCCCACAGCAACCTCTCTCACCTATTTCTTGCCTTCCATGTCTCATATTCCCTCTTTCTTGTGTATTCCCTCACTGGGGAGAATCATGTTTGCTTGGTTTATTTATAAGATTTATTCTTATTATTTTTATTCACTTAAAAGTCAGAATGAGAAAGAGAGAGAGAGAGAGAGAGAGAGAGACATAGAGGCAGAGGGAAAGAGATCTTTCATTAACTGGTTAACTCCCCAAATGGCTGCAATGGCTGGGGCTGGGCCAGGACTAAGCCAGGACCTTGGAACTCCATCTGGGTCTTCCATGTGGGTACAGGGGCCCAAGGACATCAACCATTTTCCACTGCCTTCGCAGGCACATTAGCAGGGAGCTGGATTGGAAGCAGAGCAGCTGGGACTGGAACTTCCACTGATGCCAGGGTCACCAGCAGAGACTTAACCTGCTGCCCCACAATGCCAGCCCCTAGGACCATGTTGCCACAGCTTCCTTCTAAAGCAAGAGTGAGAGGGTACCTCCCATCTTCCATGTCCAAAACCACTCCTTATCCCTAGAATGGGCACATTGTGTGGATCGCTTGGCTGGACTGAAACTTCTAAACAGAAGTTCCCTTTCCCTCCCGGTGTCTCCCAGCTCTTGTGTCCCTCTTGGGATGTCATTCTGAGTCTCAGTGCTTTAATGTAAGCAGCGGTTTTCCCTGTGATGACTTCTAGGATCTTCTCTTTATCCTGGGTGTTCTTGAATGGGAGTGTTTCATTGTGCTTAGCACTTAGCCTGGCCTTTTAAAACCCCAACACAAAATAATTATACATACTTACAGGGACCTGTAATAATGCAACACAGGTATACAATACGTAATGATCAAGTCTGGGTAATTAGTATCCCATCTTCTGAAACATTTTTCCTTTATGTGCACTGGGATACTTTGAACTTGGAAACATCCTGCTATGGGGGGACTTTCTTTATTTCATTAATAATTTCATCTCTTTCATCTTTGATTTTAACTTACAGTAATTTCTATTATTAAGATTTTTACTCACTAATTACTGAAACTATTTCCTAATTTCCTGATCATTTCACTCCCATTTTTCCATTTTTTCCCTCTTTGAGGTCTTGTTCTTTCTGGAAGATTTTATTAACTTGTTTTCCAGCCTTTTCTTGATTTTTAAAAAACTTTATTTAATTGCAAGAGCTGTTTGTTATTTTCTGAAAACTCTAGGTTTTGTGTTGCTGAGTGCTTCTGAGGAAAGGAGCTGTGTTTAGCTCATTGTTCTGGAGGCTCAAGGACATGGCACTGACACCTGCTCGGCTCTGGTGAGGGCCTCACAGCAGATGGCAGCTCGTGGGGAGCCCTCGTGGGGGAGACCAGTGGTGCACACAGGAGAGGCATTCGGGGAAAGTGCCAGGCTCCCTGTCTAGCCACTAATGCAGACCCCTGAGACCGGTGTGGATCCCTCTGCTTTCTTTCTTTCTTTTTTTTTTTTTTTCTGTTTATTTTCCTGATAGGATGCTTTCCCATTGTGACAGCTTCTATATGTTAAATTTCATTCTAAGCTACCATAACAGAGTCCCTCTGAAATCTAACTTGAGTGTGGAATTTTATTGTCCTATCACATATTTGTCCTGGTTTTATGACTCTGCTATCTTCAACATATGGCTTTTGTCTCTGGGTCCAAGATGGCTGATTCAGCTCCCACCATTACAGCTGTAGCCCACCCACAAGGAAAGAAGAAAGAGGAAGGAAATACACTGTTATTCTTTTAAAGGCATGGCCTGGAAGTAGTACACATCATTTCTGATTACATTATACACTCCAGGCCAGTCTGGGTGACATGGGCACATTAGCTACAAGGGAGAATGGAAAACAGCCTTGTTGCAAAGTGGCCATTTTTTAGCTGAAAATCCAGAATTACAGTATTAAATGGAATGGATATTCATAAAAAAGCTAGCAGTCTTTGCCACGGTCTACCTAACACTGTGATGATCAGTATTTAGGAACAGGCCACAAAACAGGGATAACTTTAGACAGGAACGAAGAAAGGGATGTAACACAAGGCATAGAGTGCTTTCAAAATCCGTGGATGAGCTGAAGGACAGAGCTCCAGGATTTTATGCTGGGTTCCCGCAGCTTTAGAGAATTCTCTGCTGAGGTGACCCCCGCTTTGCCCTGTGTCAGGGCACCAGGGAGCCAGGAGAACAAGAACACCTTGCAGGGATGTGATCCATGCATCGAGAAGCTGCCCTACCATCCCTACTGTCACTGATGCGCTGGAGACAGGTGCTCCGAGGAAACCATTGTCACCTGGTTTGCCAGCAGCACAGCCCAAAGCCCAGGGAAGTGGCCCAGACCTCAGTCCACCATCCAAAATTGTCAAATGTGTCCTACATAGGGGAGCCAGATCCTCTTCTCACTCACCCTCGCTGCAAGGAAGTCTGGGAAATGGGGCTTCAGCTTTCCAGGTGGTAGAGGCCTAGAAGACAGACTTTCTGGGGGCACAAGTGGAATGGAGCACCAACACTCTGCACCCAGGGCTCAGGCCATCTTGGTCTGGCCACTCATCTTTGAGAGTGGAGCAGGTGGGGTCAGGGCTTTGCTCAGCAGTTAAGATGCCCGCATCCCATACCAGAGTGCCTGGCTCTGACACCCCACCACAGCTCCTGACTCCAATTCCTGCTAATATAGATTCTGAGCCAGTGGTGATGGTTCAAGTAGTGGGGTTCCTTCTACCCAAGTGAGAAACCTGGGTTGAGTGACTAGTCCCCAGCTACTGCACTGGCCATCACAGACATTTGGGGAGTGAAGCAGTTGCTGGGAAGGATCTCTCTCTCTCTCTCTCTCTCTCTCTCTCTCTCTCTCTCTCCCTCCTTCCCTCCCTCCCTCCCTCCCTCTCCCTCTTCATCTCCCTCTCTCCCTCCTCCTCCCCCTCCTTCTCCCTCTCTCTCTTATAAAGTATGTCAGAACTAACAGACAAGGGGGGAACCCTATCTTGTTCTTTGAGAATGGGTTTCCCAACTGTTACCAAAGATGGTCTTTTTAGTTTTTCTAAAGAAGAAATCAGACTCCCCAGCTAGAGGTGAGGAGCCGGTACCACACACACTTGCAGAGCCCCAAAAGTCACCCGTGGCTTTATACTGTGGCTCCCCCTCCCATCCCTCTACCAGAAGGCCTTGAATTAAAAGTCTCCATTATTAAACTCAAAATTCATGTGAGTTTTGCAATCAACTCCTTAAAAAAAATATTAGTTTCCTTTTATATTAAAATATTCTCTGCAGAACCTTGGGGTGGGTTAATACTCCAGAAAGATGTTCCAGGTTTAATTTCTATTGGAAAATTACCCTGGAACCATACGAGGCCCTGGTCCCCTACCCTCAGCCCCAGGGGTGTGTGTGTGTATGTGTGGGTGCGTGGGCACGCAGGTGTGTGTGTGCGTGTGTGTGTGTGTGTGTAATCTCAGCACAGGCCTGGATTACTTCTCCTATACTCTGGGATCCTCTGACTATTTTTCTCTTCTTGGTAGGTAGGTAAAAATGAGAAACAGCAAAGCAAAGAGAGAGAAGCTTGAGGAGGAATGACCTGCCTCCTCCTTTAAAAATAAATCATAGCAGGAAAAAGCTGGAATGGAAAATTCACAACAGTGATCAATACTTAGAGAAAAGAAACCAAAAGGCCGTGTTTTATGGCTTGCTCCATGCACTGTGTGCAAGAAAGCAGCTAGCTGTGAACACACGTTTCCAGGTCTGGGAGGAGGTAAAAACAAAGCCCGTTTTCAATGAAAGGAGCCAGTAAGAACCGGCTGGAAGTAAATTCAGTGCTTCTGGAAAATGCTGCAGTCCTGCTTTGGGAAGCCCCCAGCCTACATTTTTTACTGTGTGGGCAGCAGACACAATAAATCACACACCGTTTCCTTCCTACCCTGGACTGGTGGATGGCGACATGTCTGAGACACCGCCTACCACTGTGTTCTGCTTGGGAGTCAGGATGGGCAAAAATCTGTTGGGAAGGACTGGGCGACTGAAAACGACAATGCGAGCAGCGTGTGGGGAGGAGGATTGAGGGGGAGGTGCAGGGACACTTCTGGGTGGGAGAGAAAGGCCTGGAAAGGGCAATGGGGGAAGTGGACCTGGATTCAAACCCAAGACTACCTATCCATCGCCAGGCAAATGATCTTTATGTCATGGCCACGTCTGACATGGGGAAGCCGGGAGCCTTGGGATCTGACCCCAGCTACACCACTAACTGCTCCAGGCCCTGTGGTATGCGACTTCCATACTGAGCCCCTTCATCTCCCGTTTGCTGAAGCTGCTCAGCAGCCATCATCGTTGGATTGCCAAGGGGATGACACGAGCATGTTACATACTTAGCACAGGGCCTGGGGCATAGGAAGTGCTCAAGAAATGCTGGTAACTCTTGTAGTGCGAACACCTGGAAACTGTAGAACAAAGGACATTCCAGCAACATACTGAGCAGGACTGTGGATGTCGCTCCAGGAAAGGCTGTGCAGCTTCTTCTCAGCATGGACTCCCAGACTCCTTGGCAAGTGGCTTCATCTCTCAGACTCCTTGGCAAGTGGCTGTGGTGTACTTTCGGTCTATGGGAGTCTGTATCAGTCAAGGTTTTCTGGACAAGTAGAACCACTGATTTATATGCCCATATAAATATAAGTATGATTGATAGCCAGACAGAAGACTGATGGGTAGATGGATGATAGAGAGCTGGACAGGTGGATAGCTAGGGAGTGAGCAAGCTTTATTTCAAGGAATTGATCCAAGGGATGGTGGGCACTGATGAGGCCGCACACCCAGGTGGGAGCTGGTGCTGCAGGCCTGAGGTAGAATCCATCTGAGAATCTGCTGTTTCTCTTAAGACCTTCACCTGACTGGATGGGGCCCACCCACACTACCGAGAGGAAGCACCTTGACGCAAAGTCAACAGCTTGCAGAGGTTTGGTGTATCTGCAGAACAGCTCACAGCAGCACGAGACTGGTGCTTGATAAAGGACCTCGGTCCTACAGCCTAGACATGTCAATGCATGAAATCAACCACCAGAGTGGCATGGCCAGTGTTGGGGCAGGGTGGGGGGCCGGGGAGAGGCCAGGACAGGCCTCCCCCTTCTGAGCCTCCAGGGGATGTTGCCCCTGGGAAGCCGTTCTGGCTTCCAGTCTCACTAAGCAGCTGCGCCCAGGGCTTCCAGCCCCCTCTGGAAGGCCTGGCTTCTAGATAAACCCTCTCCCATGGCCTCTTCAGTCCGGCTGGTCGTGAATTCTGGGCTGTCTCCTGTCTCTATTTGGCTTTCTGGGCACTTCCTTCCTCTTGTACCAATCCCTTGTGTCTAGGACCTGGAGTGTGTCCTGCCTTGACCCCTCTGAAAGCAGAGGCCCTTTGGGTCAGCTGGGTCCTTGCCCAGCCTGTCTCAGATGGCACCCCGTGCATTCTGGTTTGACCCATCAGTTCTGGGGACGAGTTTAGAGGAGTGAAGGAGACAGGAGGGAAATGAGGACTCTTTCCCCGACAAGCGCTGCATAGCTGTGTGGTCGGGAGCAATGCCAGACGAAAGGAGGATGAAATCACGATCCAAATCTTCTGAGCACAGAGAAAGGGCCACAGCCCGGACCCTGGAGGATTCTCATTCTTGTTGGCCCTGGCAAAATCATCACCCCAACCTGCAAGTCTCGGTGTGTGGTACAGCCCCTCCTGTCAAGACCAGGGACATTTCTGAGGTCAACCTGTGCATCGACCAGGCATATGCAGCCAGCAGCTGCTGCAAGCTTCCGTCTGAAGCCATGGGGCCACCTTGTGAGAGCTGTCCAGGAGCTCAGGACCCAACCTCCCTCTCACAGGCCCCGTTCTCTTTCCTGGCTGAGGTTTCCTTTGTGGTGCTTGGCAAACTCGGCCGTGCTACACATCTGGAGTATCTGTTTGCTGCCCTCCCCGCTCAGGGGTGCCAGTTCTATGAAGGCAGGCGGTTCAGTCTCCTGCTCACTGCTTTCCTTCCAGTGTATCCTGCAGAGTTTGGCTCCAAGAAGATGCTCCATGGAAGTCAAATGCACACACACACACAGAGACACACACACAATTGGTCTTTTTGACCCAAGGATACAATTTCAGGGCCTGCCTCCATCAGCTCTTAGAAGAGATGCTAATAGAGCTTAGGTAATGGTTGTTCTTCCATACCATTCTGCCAAGCCACCCCAACCTGCAATCCTGCTGCAGCCCAGGTGGTCTCAATGGTAGGACACTGGGAAATGAGGTGGTCTCAGTCGTAAGATGCTGGAATTATCCTAGTTCCATGCTGAGTAGGTACAGGGAGGAGGTGGTCAGAGGGCCGGACGAAAGTCTGCTTTGGTTGCAGGGAACATGGAAGTCAGAGACTGAAAGGGGCAGTAGACAAGGAAGGCACCCCCTGCATGGCTCTAAGGCCCAAGGATGACCTGTGACACTCCACATCCCTTGTCCCATTGTTAATTAGAGCTGACGGGCTCTCTCACATCAAATCTCCCTCCCCCTCACCACATGAGCTCTGCTCCCTTTCTTCTCTCCTCATCATCTCCCGTTCCTCCTCCAGAGTTAATGATGGACAGAAGTGGAAGCAAGGACTGACACCTGTGGGCAGACACCTTCCCTGGTGCCATGTCTCACACTCTAGCAGGACATTGTCCCCAAAGCTGGGGGCCTGTGTGTGAACCCCAAGGCATAGAGAGTAAGGAATGACGACTCCAGCAGGCACAGGGCCCCTAGCAGCTCCCCTAAACACTAGCCAGGTGGAGTCATCTTATCCTACCTGAAACCTAGCATCTCTCTGGCTTCCCCATTCAAGCCAGTGGCTAATGGCTCCATCCCAAAGTAGCAGACTCCTCACTGAAACATTTCCACCCACTGAGGTCTAGATCAAGTCCTGGCCGGCGCCGTGGCTCAACAGGCTAATCCTCCGCCTCGCGGCACCGGCACACCGGGTTCTAGTCCCGGTCGGGGCGCCGGATTCTGTCCCGGTTGCCCCTCTTCCAGGCCAGCCCTCTGCTGTGGCCCAGGAGTGCAGTGGAGGATGGCCCAAGTGCTTGGGCCCTGCACCCCATGGGAGACCAGGATAAGCACCTAGCACCTGGCTCCTGCCATTGGATGAGCGCGGTGCGCTGGCCGCAGCGCGCCGTCTGCGGCAGCCATTGGAGGGTGAACCAACGGCAAAGGAAGACCTTTCTCTCTGTCTCTCTCTCTCACTATCCACTCTGCCTGTCAAAAATAAAAAAAAAATAAATAAAATAGATCAAGTCCTACTGCTCCATACCCCAGCCCTCGCACCCAGACCCCTTCTCTGAAAGGGCAAAAGCCACAGCACCATGGCTGTTTCTTCTTGTATGCTTCTTCCTATGAGACTTTCAGGTCACTTTGAATTTTCCCCATTTCCCCTGCCCACAGCCCAGCCTAGATTTGGGGACACAGAACACGATCCACTCATCATGTTTCATTGCCTGATGGACCCAAGCTCAGGGGAAAGCCATTTCCTCCCAGTTTCTTGAGATTAAGATACAAGGAAAAGGCACAATAATACTTAGCATTTGGCCAAGTCTCCAGCCATCTGCACTCCCTTTAATCATTACAGCAGCAGCACATGTTTGTGTTAGAGAATTTGGAACATACAGAAAACAATCTTTGAAAGTCACATGTATTCTGCTGTATTTCCTGCCAGGGCACACAGGCACATATTTTCAAGGAATTGGAATTATTCCATATAGTTTTCTCTCTTTCCCTTCCCTTTATTATTTTATGGGGACATTTTTCAGATAGTTAAATAGGTTTCTAAAGTGTAATTTCCCATGGCTGCCAAAGATGCCGCCTTGTGGATGTGCCTGCTCTCTGCCCTCGTGTCCTTTGGTTGGGCAATCTGGGCGCTCCTTGGAGTTATACCACCACCACACACAGCGCCTCCAGGCCTGTGCTGCCCTGTGTAGCCCTGTGATGCGTCTGCACAACACATCTCAGACCTTTCTAGCCTTGGCCAGCCTCTGCACCTCTTGCTTTCTTCCCCCTTTAGTGCTCAGCCTTCCAAGGGGGAGAGGCCAAAATCCTCAGGATTTGCTCTGCCATCACTCCCCAGGTTCCCCCACGGCAGCCTCCATGGGCAGACTGTCATCTGCACTGCTGTCTCCAGTCATCACTCCCAAAGGTCCCAAGGACCCGAGACCACAGGGCTGGTGCTCATTTCTTGATCTCATCTTTCTTGCCCTCTTCACATATTAGACCTTGGGTCACCCTCTCCTTTCTGGAACCTATCTACTCCCCTCCCTTGTTTCCATCTTTCTTCCTTTCCTTTGTTGGTACCCCATTCCCACCCACAAAGGGACATATATCCCAGGCCTTGCCCTCAGCTCTATTTTCTTCCTCACGGGCCTTGTCACACCATTGATGTGTGATAATGGGAGTCAAGTAAGAGGGGGCCATGGGAATGGGAATCCCTTCCATGCTTATGGGTGGCCTGCACCTGGCCCATAGGCACCTGTTTTCTCTAAAAGGCCTAAGTTAAGGCCTTTGGGAACCTCCTCTTTCTTCCAATTTGGGAGGGCTCACCCTGGATCTTGGCAAATTTGTTTTTTATTTATAAAGGAAGAATTCCCTCTCAAGGGATTTCAGGGGGCTGAGCAAGACCAACTAGCTCCAGAGAAAATGGCGAGTGCTCTAATTTCTAAGAGGAAACAGTTGCTGAACAACACATCCTGGGTTCACTTTCTAGCTGTGTGGCCTCGGAGCCTGGACACAGGGCTTGTCTCTGTGGCTCAGTTTCCTTTCTTGGAAAATGGAGATAAAGACGGATGAGTAAGGCCCACACCATGCTTAGCAAGGACTGTGAAAAACATTCACTATTAGCTATTATTTCCAGTGTTCAACTCCTTGTCAGGGAGGCAGGAGCCACAGAAGCACCCCGATCTCCTTCTATTTCACCCCTGCCTCCAGAACTGGGGGTCCTGGGGGCCAGAGAAGCAGCTCGTGGTCCAAACACATCAAGGCGGGGGTTTAGAAGGTTTCTTTCCAAACCTCAAACCCTTAGAGGGGTTTGTAAGTCCATGGCTGTGTGCCTGGTTCACGTCTCACCCTGGACTGCGAGGCCTTTGCAGACTGGGACTGCAGCACAGACACAGTGCTCATCTTGTGCCTGCACACACATGCATGCAGTAGACACTCAGCAAATGCAGCACATGGAATGAGCTAAGGATGACACAAGAAGAAAGGAAAGACCAAAGAAGCCAAGGATGATGTCACCTACATTTGAAATTCCTCACCAGTCTAGCAAGTTGACTTCCTGATGGTTAAAGGAGCTACAGCTGCTTGCGCTGAAGAGAACAAAGAGCCATGCAATCTTGAACAACAGGCATTTGCTTCCATTATCCTGGCTGCTGATTATGAAGGAAGTGGGGCGGGGAGGGGGAGAACAGAAAAAAATCAAAGAATCCATCTTGGTGAACATGATTTAAAGATATTGAAAAATGAGTACTTGCTAAATTAAGAAGACGCAAGTGAAACCCTAGGATTTGTCAGCCATTGGCTATGCATTCACTGGGCAGAAAGCATTAAAACTTTTCTGTAAGAGATGAGATGGAGTTTGTGAGAGACCATATATTGGCTTAGGATCAGTGAAGCAAGAAAAATGACACACCTTGTTAGAGCCATAAGGCAGATTCCTCAGCCAGGTGCTGAAGTCAGTGCAGGTCATCTCAGGGCCTTCCAGTCTACTCTGCAGGCTCCCCTTCTGCGTTGGGTGTCGTCACATTGCTTTAGTCCACTGGGGCCCTTGTGTTGAGTAAACTCCCTATCATTGGCTGGACAGTGCTCAGACCTTTGCATGATCTCACCTAACCCTCTCCCTTAGCAACCTGGCCAACTATGTTGCCGGTGCAGTGGATTGTATACAATCTCCCTAAATTTCATGTTCACCAAGTACCTCAGAATATGGCCTTATTTGGGAAATAAGGCCCAAAAGATATCTTCACTGAGAAGCCCAGAATCCCAATTCTTGGTTCCTTCTGTTGGCCCTTGGGATGAGGAATCCAACCTTAGCTGGATTTCCAACCCATTGCATAAAGACTAAATGATTACTGCTGTGCATTAAAATCCTTTATCCAGGCCGGCGCCGTGACTCAACAGGCTAATCCTCCGCCTTGCGGCGCCGGCACACCGGGTTCTAGTCCCGGTCGGGGCACCGGATTCTGTCCCGGTTGCCCCTCTTCCAGGCCAGCCCTCTGCTGTGGCCCAGGAGTGCAGTGGAGGATGGCCCAGGTGCTTGGGCCCTGCACCCCATGGGGAGACCAGGAAAAAGCACCTGGCTGCTGGCTCCTGCCATCGGACGAGCGTGGTGTGCCGGCCGCAGCGCGCCGACCGCGGCGGCCATTGGAGGGTGAACCAACGGCAAAAGGAAGACCTTTCTCTCTGTCTCTCTCTCTCACTGTCCACTCTGCCTGTAAAAAATAAATAAATAAATAAATAAAAAATAAAATAAAATCCTTTATCCATGGGGGAATACATTCCAAGACTCCCAGGGGATGCATAGCATTGAACTCTACATATACTATGTGTTTTTCTATACATACAGACCCGTGATGAAGTTTAATTTATAAATTGGGGATTGTAAGAGACTAACAGGGACTTGTGCAATGGCGCAGTAGGTTAAACCTCCGCCTGTGGCTCTGGTATCCCATACGGATGCCAGTTCTAGTCCTGGCTGCTCCTCTTCCAATCCAGCTCTCTGCTGTGGCCTGGGAAAGCAGTAGAAGATGGTCCAAGTCCTTGGGCCCCTGCATCCGCATGGGAGACCGGGAAGAAGCACCTGGATCCTGGCTTTGGATCGGCGCAGCTCCAGTCGTTGTGGCCATTTGGAGAGTGAACCAACTGAGTGAAGACCTTTCTCTCTGTCTCTCTCTCTTTCACTGTCTGTAACTCTACCTCTCAAATAAATAAATAAAATCTTTAAAAAAAAGAGAGAGAGACACTAACAACACCACTTGACAATAAAATAGGAGAAATACTGTGACGAAAGCTATGTGAAACTTGTGCCTCTCACTTGAAAAGGTCTAAACCATTGTTGATATTTTGGACAGTGGTTGACTGCCAGTAATTGTAACCACAGACCCAGGGGTTAGGGGGTCCCCCTGGACTGCTGTGCGAGGGACAGAATTTGAATCACCTGGGCCACAGTCCTCCAGGGTCAGGAGCTGAATGTCAGCGTTAACTCTGAAACAAGAACCATGTCCCACAGTTCTCTTCTTTGGTCTCCTACTTCACAAAGCAGTCCTCTTTCCACAGATCTCCACTAGCAGCTTGGCTAGTCTGTGCACATTAGCGTTCTCCTTTTTGCCAGACAAAGGAAAGAGTTCTTCTCAGATTCTAATCCTGTCCTCAGATGCCTGCCAAAGCCTTTCATGAACATTCTGGAGTTCTCCAAATTCCCCTGGAAGCTCTAATAGAACAGCTGGTCTGGCGAGTGCTGGGGGAGGATGCTCTGAATTTTCTTCTGAAACTTTCTGATACACTGCCTCCCAGCAGGAAAAGGCTCTGACCCAGTCCCATTTTTGCTAATAAGTGGGCTTTCTTTTTTTAATTTTTAAAATTTTATTTATTTGAAAGGCAGAAAGACAGGCAGACAGAGATCTCCCAAATGGTGGTCCACTCCCCAAATGCCCACAAGAGTCAGGGTTGGGTCAGGACAAAGCTGGGAGCCAAGAACTCTGTCTGAGACTACTGTGTAGGTAGCAGGAACCCAGCAAGATGGACCATCACCTGCTGCCTGCCAAGGTTCACATTAGCAAGAAGCTGGAATCAGGGGCACAGGAAAGACTTGAACCCAGGCTCTATAACAAGGGACTAGTGTCTTGGGCAGCAGTTTTTCCACTCTACCAAATGCCTGCCACTATGCATAGGACTTAGAAGGCAGATTACACCTTCTTTTTCAATGGTCCTGCACCTCTTCTATTTTTCAAACCACTGGGTAAATGTAAATCTGAGTGCCCAGGCTCCTCCTGACTAATTCTGTCAGTTTCACTGCGGGTGGGATCCAGGCTGTGACTACCACACGTAGCAAAGATCCAGACCCACTCCCAATGTATCAGCACTGCCTCTCCTCCTTGCTTCCAGATGGTTGCACTCCAGCTACCCTTCTTGCTTAGCCCCCTTAGCATCCAGAACCATTGGGTGTAGATGTCATCCTCAACCAATACGTCGTTTATTCTAGAAGTATTCATTGGACCTATGGTGTATCCAGACAGGGGATATAAAACCACTCATCATACACAGTACTGGCTGTGCAGAGATTTGCACTTTAGTTGGGGAGACAAGATACACCAACGTGAAAGTTAAAATAGTAACAAAGCAACAGAGCAACTCAAGATATTTTGCTGTAGCTACTTGTCAAATGCCTAAAACAGACAGAGGGATTTGGGGAGGGCAGTTTCTGCGGTGGTCCCAGGGGCTTCACCTAGGTGATTCTTGAGGATCTCAAAGGTTTAGGTGGTGGAAGGAGGTTTGAGGAGGAAGAGAGGCTTGGGGATGATGCCCAGACCAGAGAGGCTCACTGCTATGTCTCCACACCAGGCTTTGTGATGTCAGTATCTTTACTTCTGGAATGCGCTGGCCTGTCAGGGTATCTAATTTTCAGCTCCTGACTGGGAATCCAGCAGGATCTATGGAAAGAGGACTGATCTGTGAATTAGGAGACAAAATAAGAATAGACAATTCTCAACCCTTCTGTCTCTGTTAAATGACTAGCAGGAACTAAGAGAAACTTAAGGTCCTCTTTCCATATGAGATTCTGTAATTCAGGTCTGAGGGCTAAGAGACAGGCCCCATTTAACAAATAATCCCTATTAAGGTATAATTTATATGTAGTAAAATACATCTAGGTGTACATTTTGTTGAGTTTTGACAAATTTGTTTACCATGCCATCACCACTACAATCAAGATAGAAGACAATTCCATCTCCTGAATTCCCTCTCTGCCTTCCCCAATTGTGTCTTTCCTCTACCCTACACCCTTGGATGGATATACCACAATTTGCTTATATATTCATCTGTCAGTAGGTATTTGGGTTACTTTCAGTTTGGGGCTGGGTTCTTCCACATATAAGACTACATGTTAGAGAGAGGATTAAGATGGTGGATTAGGGTGAGAGCTTAACTGCTCTAGTCTAGGAGAAAATAATTTTTAAAAAGTGGAGGGGCCGGCACTGTGGCATGGTAGATAAAGCCGCCACTTGCAGTGCCAACATCCCATATGGGTGCCGTTTGAGTCCCAGCTGCTCCAATTCCTATCCAGCTCTCTGCTGTGGCCTGGGAAAGCAGTAGAAGATGGCCCAAGTCCTTGGGCCCCTGCACCCATGTTGGGGACCCAGAGGAAGCTCCTGTATCCTGGCTTTGGATCAGCGCAGTTCCGTCCATTATGGCCAACTGGGGAATGAACCAGTGGATGGAAGACCTCTCTCTCTCTCTCTCTTTCTCTTTCTCTCTCTCTGCTTCTCTGTATAACTCTGACTTTCAAATAAATAAATAATCTTAAAAAAAATAGAGAGAGTGCAGTCCCAGAGGAGACTTAAGGAGAAAATGGCATTGGAAACTCCATGCAAATTAGAGGTACACAGTGGACGTATGTGGAGGGGAAGGTGTGGACATGCACAAATCAAGACCCCAACAGCTGAGAGCCTCCACACCAGCTTTGGAGAAAGGTGAGACCAGACTGCAGAAGCCCAAGCCACTGGTAATAAAGTTTCAGGAAAAGCCAAGAGAAACCAAGCTTGGAGCCCTGTGGGGGATAGTGTACCTGCCAAACTAGAGGAGGGAAAGGGGGGGCACGTTTTTCTCTCCCCAATCACCTTGCAATGGTGTATTGTAACAAGCTGATACAGAGCGGTACCATTCTGGGTATATGTAACAGCTGCGCCAGCTCATGTCCATGCCCAGCAACCAGCCAGCAGGGCAGAGACTCCTGAGTCTGGTGGGGAGAACTGCTGGGGGGGGGGTGGGGAGCTTGGTGCGTGTGACTGTGGGAAGCTTGTATGTCAGAACTGTGAAAACACTGAGACTGTGGGGCTTTGAAAGCACTAAAGCTGTGTTGGGAGGTTCAGGGTGTGGTGAAGACTTTGGGCAGTCACTGGGAGAGGTTCCACACACTCAGAGCTCCTTGGGTTCCTGGTGAGGGACATTACTGGGGAATCTGCTTACACAGAGGACTGCACAGATCCTTTGTGTGGCCCTTGTGGAGGTGTGGACGAATATTATACCCACTGGGACTAGCACCCAGGCACTGGTCTCTTTGAGAGGACATGAACTGTCTCTGTTAACAAGAAAAACCCCCCAACTGATTTAAAAGAGGGAGAGAGAGAGAGAGAGAGAGAGAGAGAGAGAGAGAGAAGAGAGAGATTTACCACAAACAACCTGGGTGAAACATTAACATTCCCTTCACCCTGAAGCACTGAATAGAGCTCCCTGGCCACACCCATCACACACCTCTAGGTATTCGCTGGGAGCAGACACTCCACTAATCCACACAGACATAATCCAAAGATAAATCCACCACAGAAAAAAAAAAAAAAGGAGAAGAAACCAATGAGTGTCTTAAAAAATGAGTATCTCCACAAATGCCAAATAATAAATGCACCAATTCAAGAAACGAGAATAAGGAACACAACATGATGCTCCCAAAAGAATACAACACTTTAATACAAGATTATGAAGTTGAAGAGTTTGAAGAAATATGAGACATGGAATTCAAAAAGTTGATCATAAGATTACATAGGGCTGGTGCTGCGGTTCAATAGGCTAATCCTCTGCCTGCGGCACCGGCACCCCAAGTCTTGGCCCGGTTGGGGCACCGGATTCTGTCCTGGTTACTCCTCTTCCAGGCCAGCTCTCTGCTGTGGCCAGGGAGTGCAGAGGAGGATGGCCCAAGTGCTTGGGCCCTGCACCCCATGGGAGACCAGGAGAAGCCCCTGGCTCCTGCTATCGGATCAGCGTGGTACACCGGCCGCAGCGCGCCAGCCGCGGCGGCCATTGGAGGGTGAACCAAGGGCAAAAGGAAGACCTTTCTCTCTGTCTCTCTCTCTGTCTCTCTCACTGTCCACTCTGCCTATCAAAAAAAAAAAAAAAGATTACATAGAAATAATCAGAGGGAAACACACAAAATTTGTATGGCAAAAGGAAAAGACAGGAAAGTGAAGAGCCAGCTGACAGAATGGGAGAAATTATTTGCAACTATGCAACTGATAAAGGATTAATAACTAGAATATACAAAGAGATCAAGAAACTCCACAACAACAAAACAAACAACCCAGTTAAGAGATGGGCCAAAGAGAATGTGTCATTCTTGGGTACTTCATTAATCAAGTTTCTGAAAAAAAAAAAAAAAATGAAATTAACTTCAAGATGCAACAACCTTGAACAGCCTTGTCTTGATTGTTGAGAAACAATTTTTGGTTGTTTTTTTGTTTTTTGTTTTTTGGTGTTTTTTACTGTGCAAATTGTTGAACTCTTTACTTACTGTAGACTTGGTCTTCTGTGTATAAAGTTAATCCAAAATGGATCTCAGTGAAGAATGGGACTGGGAATGGCAGGAGGAGGAGGAGGGTGGCAGTGTGGGTGGGAGGGCGGGTATGGTGGCAAGAATCACTATATTCCTAAAGTTGTGCTCATGAAATGCATGAAGTCTGTATTCCTTAAATAAAAGGTTTCTTTAGGGGAAAGAATTTAAAAAAAAAAAAAAAGGCCTCATGTTGGGGCCGTTGCTGTGCTGTAGCAGGTTAAACTGCCACCTGCATTGCTGGTATCCCATATGGGTGCTGGCTGGAGTCCTGGCTGCTCCACTTCTGATCCAGCTCCCCACTAATGTGCCTCAGAGAGCAGCAGAGGATGGTCCAAGTGCTTGGGCCCCTGCTCCCATGTTGGCGACCTGGAAGAAGCTCCTGGCTCCTGGCTTTGGCCTGGCCCAGCCTTGGCTGTTGCAGTCATTTGAGGATGAACCAACAGATGGAATACCCCTCTCTCTCTGTCTCTCCTTCTCTCTCTCTCTATAACTCTACCTTTCAAATAAATAAAATAATTAAAAAAAATACTACATGTGAAGATGTATTGTCATTTCTCTTAGGCAAATACCTAAGAAGGGAATGATTTGCAAGGCTTCATGGTAAGTACATATTTAACTTTATAAGAAATTGTCAAACTGATTTCCAAAGTGACTATGCTGTTTTGCAGTCTCACCATTAATAAATAAGTGTTCCATTTTCTGTGCTCCATTGGCAGCATTTGGTATTGGTAGTCTTTTTAACTTTAGCAATGCAGGTTCTGTTTTAATCATAGAGTTTCAGTCATGCCTCTACAGAAAGGGGTGGAAGGACCCTGAGAGCATTTTAATGGGACTCCTGAACTTGTATGATGCTGCCTGGGTCCAGGATTGGCTCAGCCTTGTAGAGGATAGGTATCTCCGTGTTATTCCAGGTCCAAATACCTGATCAGTTTCAATGGAAGCTCAGAGCAGGGTAAGCCTGATAAATTGACTCAGTCTTCACAACCTGTAGTTGGGTAAAGCTTGAAGCCCGTTTGTAGTCTGATTTCACAGACCTACAGCCCCAGCTGATGTCTCCCAGGGCTCTCATCGGGGGCTGCCAACACATTTTTTTGTTGTTGTTGTTTGTTTGTTTTTTTTTTTGACAGGCAGAGTGGACAGCAAGAGAGAGAGAGAGACAGAGAGAAAGGTCTTCCTTTTGCCCTTGGTTCACCCTCCAATGGCCGCTGCAGCCGGTGCGCTGCAGCCAGCACACTGCGATGATCTGAAGGCAGCAGCCAGGTGCTTTTCCTGGTCTCCCATGAGGTGCAGGGCCCAAGGACTTGGGCCATCCTCCTCTGCACTCCTTGGCCACAGCAGAGAGCTGGCCTGGAAGAGGGGCAACCAGGACAGAATCCGGCGCCCCGACCAGGACTAGAACCTGGTGTGCCGGCGCCACAAGGTGGAGGATTAGCCTGTTGAGCTGCGGCACTGACCCTGCCAACACATTTTTAAGGAAGAGATGCTGCCTTTGGGTACCAGGATGTTTTTCTCCCTACTCCTGCCAACCGTTTCATTTTATAACATGTTTTAATGAGGGAAGAGGAGAGAATGAGTGCCAGATGTAACGGGAATGAATCTGAACAATGATTACACACTCTGCAGAATTACAGAAACTCTCCGCTTGATTTGCTTTGGAAAGGGCTGGTGGGACAGAATGACCAAGGAGTCCAGCTTAAAACCCCACCATAGAAGGACGTCTAAAACACCTGAAGAAAGCCAGAGCTGAGCCTTGCCCGTTTCCCTTTTCCAAAGAAAAACTATCGCCTCGCCTGCTGCTAAGTGAACTGCGTCAGCCTTCAGATCTGCCTTGCAATGGCTTCCCCCACCATAGGATTCTAAGACAAACAGGGAAGACCATGGGCTCCACGTGGCCTGCACAGCCTTGGGAGGACTTAGCTGGGTGTGTCTTGGTCAGATTCTGCCCCAGAATCCAGAGATTGGAGCACTCCAGTCGGCAGCTCCATCCTGCTTCTCCACGACTAAAGGCAAACAGCTAGAGCTGAGTATAAGCCACATCTGTGGTCTTGGAGGGTGACCACCAGGAGGGACAGTAATGTGGATATTCCCATGAGAACCTGACACACCCAGCTCAGAACACAGATGCAAGGCATGGCCTCTGCCTTCAAGGACTAGTAGTTCCTCTGTACTCATCCAAGGGGTAGGGCCCATGGCAGCCTTGAGCATAAGCCACAGGGGCTGACTCCCTGTGCCACTAGCTGCTGCCCCACTGCCCCATATAGTAGCCTTAGCCCCACATTGGCAAACACCCCCAAGAAACTCTACATGTAGGGTTTTCTTCCCAGCTTCTAAGACTTCTTTGGGGTGACATGGGTATTTCTCATCACCCCCAAATCCCCTTATAACTCTACAGAGTTCTAAGAAGTTCTAAGAAGGTCCAAACCTTCAACGAAAGGCAGAAAAGAAGTTTTTAAGGACTCACCATCAGATTCTATGGGTTCAAATTGTATGACCTTTGGATTAGTCAGAATTCTCCATAGAAACAGAAGCAGTAATGTGTATTTGTTATAAGGCATTGGCTCACATGGTTATGAAAGTTGACAGGTCCCAGGATTTGTAGCCCAAAGCCTCAGAGCCCCCAGAACCAACGGTGTGGGCTCCAGCCAGAGGCGCAGGCAGAAGAAGCCTGATATCCCCACTTAGACTGATGCCTACGTTGGAAGAAGTTCCGACTCCTCTGAGGGATTTTGCCTTTACCTCTATTTTCCAGCAGTTTCTCTTTATTGAGAATCTAATTGTTCCGCTCAGAATTTCTCATCAAGATCAAGGCAGAGAGGGGCCGGGGTGGGTTATGGAAACATTGTTGTCTGTGGCCTGACATTTGATATGTTGGGAATGAATTCCTCCCCCCCTCCAACTATCTACCTGTTGTTAACAAATCAAGGAGTGCAAAGGCACCTCCCCCTGCAGACCCCAGCCCTCAAATTGAAGTGCTTACATTCAAAGGACCATGGTGTAAAATATCACCATGGAGACGGCTATGGGGAGTTACTACAAGCTGAGTGCTATGCCTTCCAGAGCCAGCCAAGAAGGCAGTGGTGGAAATGGTCTATGTGCAAGAAGTCCCCCCTTTATACACAAATATCTAAAAACTATTAATTTGGGGCAGTGGCAGGGAAGAAATACATGAAAGGAAAATTGATTTCTATTTAAACGGTATGTTTTCATCACCTTTCTTTAGAGTCTCAGCACTCCTCTTTGAGTACCTGTGCTAATTGATTTCAAATGCAATTTCATGCAATCACCATAGAATAATAAATCTCAGTGCAAAGAGGCACAAGCAGCGGGACAGGAACAGAAAGTAAGGTGAGGCATTGCAAAGGTGTGTCTGTGTCATCCTCAGGTGAGTTCGGCAACAGTACTCTGATGGGAGGTGGAACATTCAGGTAGCAGGGGCTCCTCAGGTGTTCGTGTCAGCAATGATTCCTTGAATTTGAAATCATCTAGGTGATCCAGGCAGTGTCAACTTCCAGGCTATATTTGAGGGCTCAGGTGGCCCATCTCTGGGCACACTCTGGCCCTCTCTGAACGAGAGGCACAACCGTGGCTAAATCTCCTTTTCTTTGTAGTACCTGTTGCCATCTTTCCCCAGGACACTCCTTGGGATCCTCTTCTTCCTAAACGAGGGGCCCAACCCTCTCTCGAGTGGGCTGTCACTTAGGAAGGCAAATGGCTAGGATGATTCCTGGAAGGCATGGCAGGTATGTTTACAAATCAGAACTCTACCTTGGGTGGAGGATGAATCTCATGATAGGAGTCCAGTCTCCATGGCTAACCACACAGGGAAAGTGGACGCTTAGCATTCCATTCAGGGGAGGCCCCACAGGTGTCTACCATATGTGCTGCAGTCCTGCCCTTGCTCAACCCTGGGAGCCAAG
The DNA here is from genome assembly GCA_949820135.1 of Sylvilagus floridanus. Lineage (NCBI taxonomy): Eukaryota > Metazoa > Chordata > Mammalia > Lagomorpha > Leporidae > Sylvilagus > Sylvilagus floridanus. Next base: position 105,868,642 of record OX463226.1, read on the forward strand.
AGGGTGGCATGAGGGTTATAAGACTGTAGGAAGAAAAGAAATCCAACAGGGTTCTGAGAGTAGCCGTGTGGCAGCGCCAATGTTCATTTCCTGCCCAGATATGTAGCAGATTAATGGACAAATCGTGAACTCATCAAAATATCCTGTGCAAAAATGCTGAATAATCATGAAAAAAGTGATATGCCCATTCCTGAAAATAACACACAACGAGGCCCAAGCACTGAGTCAACAGGTGGCTCTATTCAGAAGGAGAGAACAAACGGAGTGGAAGAGCTGGGGTTTGAATGCCACACCCTTGTGGGGATCAAGTGTGTCCTGGTTGGCTTGAATATTTGTGCAAAACATGATCCAGTGTGTGTCAGCATCAACACTTTACGACTGCCCCCGAGCCCTCCCAGAACACGTGCGGCAGAGCTCCTCACGAGCAGGACGGAGCTGTCTCCAAAGCATTTTCTCTGCACGGTGCAGGTCAGCGGTTTATGTCTGAGCACTCACAGCAGTCCTTCCGGTCAGTCTGGGCATTAGGGCAGCTAATCCAAATTTCCATGCCCAGACAAACCCTCCCAAGACAGATGGCATTACTAATGGACCTAATCATTCATGTTTAGTACCTCATTCTCACTAGAGGGTCCTGGAAGTATATTTAAATTAAAAATTACTATTTCTGTTTCATACAGCATGAAAGAATTGGATCCTCATGGCCTGTGTCTTTCCCCATTGCCGTCTCAATCATTCACTCATTCATCCACTCACCGTCTCTACCCTCAAGGAGTTCACACTTTGGTGGAGGAAGGCAAGCATTAAACAGATGAGGGTTTCTTCTTGTGTTGTGGGACAATGATAAGAGAGATTTAAGCACAAGGTTTGGCTGCCAGCAAAGCCAAGTCAAGCTTTCAGCCCCCAGCTTTTCATCCCCAGGACACTGTCTCCACGTGCCACGGTCTCCCACCTGCCAACCACCCACGTGGCCTATTGATTTCTGACACACTGTGATGTCAAATGACACATCATGACATCACTCAGGGTAATGTGACAAAGGAAGAGACACATCATGACATCACTCAGGGTAATGTGACAAAGGAAGAGCCAGCCCCTCCTGGCTCATGCTGCGCCTTCCCCTTCTGACACCACTGTCCACCGCTGCCCAATCTTGGTCCTGAATTACATCCATGGCTGCGAGGATGTGGCCACAAGACACCCTACGGAGGGAGGAAGAGAGGGAAAATTTCCCTTGAACCCATTGATCTCCCCTCTGAGCAACTGAATAGTCAGGGATAGGGGCAAGCGGTGGGCTTGCTGATGCTGACTTTTAACTTACTTCTGGGAGTGCGACACCCTAAAGCCTGCCGCATGCTGAAGCCACACTCCCTGCTCACAATCCCTTGGTGACAATCCCCTGACTCTAGCCCTGAAACAGAGAAAGAGGTGGGAGAAAGAATTTGCAGTAGGAAGGAGCAGGCATTAAAAAGCCAGACTTAAAAATAGCCGCTAGGAGATTAAGGGGATTAAGATGGCATTCTCTGTGCAGCTCTCGCCTCTGGGAGCCTGCAGGGAGGCTGGGGAGCTTTTCCCTTCAGCTTGCAAGAAAGGAGAAGACCCAGGTTCCTCCTAGCAAGCGCTGGCAGGCATCAGGGGAAGTTTTCAGCCTAGCCTCTGTACTAGGCAAAGTATGGCTTCTCGCCATGGAGAGACCGCCTGGTCCCCGGTCAGAGCAAGCCCTCCACCTTCATTCTATGGAGCTGACCACCTGTGTGCAGTGGCCTCAGGGTCCTTCTGGTGTCACAAGTTGCTGAGTTGAAACCTGCTGAGGCCCTGCTCCTTGTCTCCACTGTGGCAGGATGAGTGACCATGCTGGCAGCCAGTGGTTAGCAAACTCAGAATGGGACCAGCCCATTGCAGGAGGCCCCATCCCAGGTGCCCAACGCTTGTGGTGGGTGTAGGAGGTTCCACATCAAGCTCTCCTCAGGACATAAAACTTCAAGTGTTTGCACACAGCTTTCCTGCCCCTCCAAGCCAGGGCTTAAGCTTTCAGTTCTTCCAGAGGTCCCCAGCTGCAGGGACTCTGGACTTCCAAGTTTGCTCCAGGATGGCTCATTTAGGGCAAAGTGTCCCTGATGCACTAAAGGGATCCCTTTCAGTTGCAAGTCAAGAAACAAGGAGCTGCTGTCTCCAACTCATTCACCTGGAGAGAAATCGTTCCTGTTTCTGAGTGATAGGTGGCCACCCAAGTGGCATTTTCTATTGTAGTATAATCATATCTTCAATGAAACCCAACTCAATGACTTCAACAGATACTCACTGAGCATTCCTCACATGCCAAGCTCTAGGATAATGGTTATAAATGACCTGACCTGATCCTGCCCTTATGGAACACTGAGTGTAGAAGATGATGAAAGGAGATACTGATAGGGACACAGAACATGCTGATACCGTGTGATACGGACACTGGCACAGGAAGCAGAGGCTAGCAGAAGACTGCAGCGCTCCACATGGAGGTCAGTGAGCAAGAAGTGACGGCTCAGCTAAAACCTAGAAGCTGAACTGGAGTTACCAGGCAAAAGGGCTGGGGGAAAAGGGAAGGAAGGAAAAGTGCTACGGGAAGGAGGGGGGCAGAGAACTGCAGACAAGAACCTGGGCACAGTGGGAGGTGCTGCAAGAAATGCAGTGTGGCTGGAGCTGGAGATGGATGAGGAGGGACCACGTAGAAAGAAGAAGCTGGAGAAACCATGAGGATGCAGATCAGCAAGGGCTTCACAGGCTGCACTGAGGAGCAGGCTTGCTCTCATCAAAGACACTGAGAGACCCGCAGGAGGTTTCTTCTTCCCCAAGGCAGTCCTATATTTTAAAACATTCTACTTAGGGGGCTAACGCTGTGGCATAGCAGATAAAGCTGCCGCCTGCAGTGCTGGCATCCCATATGGCGCTGGTTCAAATCTCAGCTTCTCTACTTCTGATCCAGCTCTCTGCTATGGTCTGGGCAAGCAGTGGAAGATGGCCCAAGCTCCTGGGCCCCTGCACCCATGTGGGAGACTTGGAAGAAGCTCCTGGCCCCTTGCTCCTGGCTTCAGATCAGCCTGCCTCCGGCCGTTGTGGTCATTTGGGGAGTGAACCAGCAGATGGAAGACTTCTCTCTCTCTTTCTTCCTCTAACTCTCTATAACTCTGACTTTCAAGTAAAATAAATAAATCTTTAAAAAAACATTCTACAGATCTTTCCACTCCAAGGCTCCAGTTATAAAGGAAAGTCAAAGGGGAAATTCTGATCATGCTGATTGGATCAGTATACATCGATACATGTGTAACCCAGAAGTATGTATAATCATTGTTAATAATAATAATTGGGAGGATTACTTTGTTGAAGAGCATTCCCTTAATAAAAGCTAATGTGAAAAAAGAAAACAAGAAAGTGATGGACTCAGGTCTGTGCTGCAGAACTTTTCTCTCTTGCTGTGATCAGGAGAGAGGGTTGCAGTTGAGTGGGCAGGGAGATCTGATTGAGTAACCCTACACAGTCCAGGCAAGAGATGCACCATGGAACAAAAGTGAGGACAGACAGGAGGGCCATGACAAAGCAACTGAGAGGGACAGCTGATGTTCTCTTTAAGATCTGAAATAGGGGGCACAAGAATGGGATGAACTCTCTCAACTCTAGGCTGGCAGATGGTGTCCTGTGGGTCCCCTGCCATGTCAGGCCCTGAGAAGTTGATGCCTACAGATGCTGAACTCCTTGTCATGGAGATGCAACTGGTCCTGTGTTTGTGTCCCCAGCATCTGGTACATAATAGGTGGTGAAAAGTGTTTGCTAAATGCATGCATGCATGGATGAGAGCATTAATAAATGAATCTAAGAAACAGGCTGTAACTTCGAAGCTCTTACATTCTTATTCCAAGACAAGATTATCCTACATCAAACAATTAAGGAACACCACAAGATAGAATATAATTAAGTCCTAAATCATCTAGTACAGGCTGTAAGTGCTGGAATTTCACAGAAGGGAAAGATCAATGCTGGCTGAGGAGTTAAGGATGGCTTAACTATAATTCCTTGACTTTACAGTACTGGTCTTAACATGGAGGGGATGAAAGCCAGCGCATCAAGCCCCACTTACTCACTGCTGTACCACAGACCACCGTGGTGTGGGGGGAGGGAGAGAGCTGAATTAATAGCACTGGCCTCAGGGGTCAGCACTGTTCAAGTGGACTTATTCCTGTGCAATTAGTAGTGGGCTCTGACATAATTAATGCTCAGTGTATTCTTTTTTTTTTTTTAAGACTTTCCACTGAAGTGAAATTAACCATTCTAAAGTTTACAATTCAGTGGCATTTAGTATATTTACATATGTGCAACCACCACATTTAGATCCAAAGCATTTTCCTCATCCCAAAAGAAAACACAGTTCTTTGTGTTCTTGAACTCGAAGTGCAATACCACAGACTGAAAGGCTCTCTGCAGAGTGGGGCCTTGAGTTTCCATTTGAAGTCCATGGGTCAGAAGCCCAATTTGTCCCCAGGCAGGTCCCCGGTGAATTCCGAATCTTGGTTCTATCATTTGTAAAATGGGGAAGTTGACTAAGATGTTGCCCAAGGTATTTTCAAGCATTACAATATTATAATTGTAAGCAGTTTTTTAAACCTATCTTTGAAGACTATTGGCATTAAAATGGATTTATTGATCACTATAATGTGCAAAAAATTATAGTGAGTGAGTGTGTGTGTGTGTGTGTGTGTTTCAAAGGGCAGGGTGGGACACAGAAGGCAAACACCTGAGAGTAACATGAAACCAGAATGATGTATTAGGAAAGAGAGTGAAGTTGAGGGGAATTATCTACTTGGCTATCCCTTTTTTGTTGTTTAATTGTGTATTTTAGTGTTTAGCTCCTTATTGGACTCTGGTTGAGCTCAGCAATGGGAAAGGCTTGTTCTAGAATTGCATTAGAATCGACCAATGAGCTGTGCTTGCATCTTGAATACAGTCATCCCTTGGCATCTGTGAGGGTTTAGTTCTAGACCTGCTGTGGATACCCAAGTCTGTGCATGCTCAAGTCCCTTCTGCACAGTGGTGCAGTATTTGCACATAGCTTATGTGTATCCTCCCATACATGCTAAATACGCTCTAGATTGCGTATACCTCTATGCAAAAGTTCTATGAGGAGCTTATATATTTTATTATTAGAAAACAATCACAAGAAAAAAAGTCTGTACCTGTTTAATACCAAAGCAATTCTCTTGAATATTTTCAATCACTTGAGTCCACAAATAGGGAGGGCCAACTGTAGTTTTCCATATGATCCCAAAGCTGAAAACACATTCTTTTAATTCCTATCCCCAAATCTTTAATTACCAGTTCTTTTTACCAACTCTTCCTTACACACTTTATGGAACGAACATATTCCCAGTTCTCCAAATAATTTCAAGCTTGTACAGAAGCCAAACTTGTATAGAGTCCAAGAAATTATGCAGAATCTCAAAACTAATAGAACAATTCCCTGGGTTCATGGACAGTGTCCTAAAACTCAGTCCCTTGCTTGTTAATTTTATGTATCAGCTTGTCTAGGCTAAGGGATGCCCATATAGATAGAACAATAACATTTCTGGATGTGTCCACGAGGGTGTTTCCAGAAGAGACCAGCATTTCAATCAATATTGAGAAAAGGAGATTGCTCCATGCAATGTGGGTAGACATCACCCAACCCACTGAGGGCTAGAATAGAACAATAGGTGGGAGAAGGGCAAATTCTCTCTCTCTTCTTGAGCTGGGACACCCATTTTCTCCTGGCTCCTGGGGTATAGGAGCTCATGATTCTTCGCCTTCAGACTCAGTGGAATACACCACCAGTTTCCTTGGTTCTCCAGCTTGCAGATGGCAGATTGTGGGACTTCTTGGTCTCCATAACCATGCAAACCAGTTCCTAAAATAAACCTCTAATGCACATCTATAAATATCGTATTGGTTCTGTTTCTCTGGAGAACTCTGACTAACATGCTTGCCAATATCTGAAGCTCAAGACAGTGGAGACTATCTCGGGACAGGCTTGTTTCCACGTGGGTCTAAACCTTTGGATCTAGTAGTCACAGAGCTACTGCAAGGGACTTCCAAATTGGATACAGACAAAGCTCACTTTTTATACTGTTTCCAAGTGCTCACTCTGGATAGCAATGGTTCCATACTCATCCTCACTCATCCTGCCATACTTTCTTGGTCTTTTTCTCGGGTTAAACTTTGAGAAGCAGAAATACCAGAGGGCTGGCACTGTGACGTAGCTGGTAAAGCAGCCCTGGCAGTGCTGGCAACCAACATGGGTGCCCACTCGTGTCCTGAGTGCTCCTCTTCCAATCCAGCTCTCTGCCATGGCCTGGGAAAGCAGTAGAGGATGGCCCAGATCCTTGGGCCCCTGCACCCATGTGGAAGACCCAGAAGAAGCTCCTGGCTCCTAGCTTCAGATTGGTGCACCTCCGGCCATTGTGGTCATCTGGGGAGTGAACCAGCAGATGGAAGACCTTTCTCTCTGTCTCTCTCTCTGCCTCTCTGTCACTCTGTCTTTCAAATACATAAATAAATATTTTGAAAAAATGTCCTCCAGGATTGTTCAAATTTGTAAATCTCACCAGCAGGACAGCTGTCACTAAATACAATCTATTCTCTTGAAATATAGGCTAGCAAATTGTATATAATTGCTACTTTAATTTACACTTGTTTGTTAGCAAGTGAAAAACAAATTCTCATAGACATATTGGCCATTTATATTTCTTTCTTTCTTTCTTTCTTTCTTTCTTTCTTTCTTTCTTTCTTTCTTTCTTTCTTTTTTTGACAGGCAGAGTGGACAGTGAGAGAGAGACAGAGAGAAAGGTCTTCCTTTTCCATTGGTTCACCCCCCAATGCCTGCTGTGACTGGTGCACTGCAGCTGGAGCACTGCGCTGATCCGAAGCCAGGAGCCAGGTGCTTCTCCTGGTCTCCCATGGGGTGCAGGGCCCAAGGACTTGGGCCATCCTCCACTGTACTCCCAGGCCATAGCAGAGAGCTGGCCTGGAAGAGGGGCAACTGGGACAGAATCCGACGCCCCGACCGGGACTAGAACCCGGTGTGCTGGCACTGCAGGCGGAGGATTAGCCTATTGAGCCTCGGCGCCAGCCTGTGATTTTTCTTAAAAGTCACACAGTGTCAATTAAAAAGGTCATAAGTATTCTATTATATCAAATACTAATTGTGGATTTTGTTCGATTCAATAACGGCATTGTAGTTATGTAAGAAACTGTCCAAATTCTTAGAGGTACCTGCTGACGTGTGGAGGTGGAGTGATCCGACATGTGGATACGAAAGAGAAGGAAACGGAGAGGAAGTGATGTTGGTCATCACTGAATCCACGCGACGCACTGTACCAGTGCTCTTTGTATTTACCTTGTGTGAGAACGCTTCACCTACCCCAAAGCCATGAAGCTATTGCTCCATGTGGCCTTCTGGAGGGCTTTTTGGTTTCCAGTTTAGGCACACCGTCTCTCCTACATCTGCTTTCTCTGCTGAGCATCCAGGGTCATGTTCCCCACCCCACCCCCACACCATGTGGATATTCTGCACATTTCATTTAAAACCCTGTCCTTTCCTCCTGGATTGCAATGCCATCATTATGGAAAGTGTGGTGTCTCCATGTGTGAGTTGGTTTCTGAGCTTTGCACGACATTGCTTTTGTTTGGATCTATTTGTCCTGTTGCCAGTCTCATATTGTCTCAATTACTGTAGCTTCCTAAGACTTAGTATGTAGCAATAAACGTTTGCCACCTCATTTTTCTTCTTTCACTTTTTCAATCCCTGCAAGGGATGGTGCATATTTGGTTCACCCTTACTTTGAAGGTTTAGACTCTGGGGTCTCAAGTTTATGTATGGATGGGACTTAATAATTTCTTCCCCCTTGGTATGCTGCTAGCCCCAGATTTTACACCTCCAGACTTGCAAGCCCTTCTCAGCTTCCTAGCCTCTGTCTCCCGAAATAGCATGTAGCTCTGGAGCCAGGCCTGTCTCTGTAGGCTTCTTGCTGCTGTGTCCTGGCATCATGGTGCTTCAATGCCTTATTCAATCTGAGAGATTTTAGGCCACATCCACCTTTTTTAGTTCTGACTGACAGCGTTAGTCTGAAGGGCAGGATTCCCTATCCTCTTTAATAAGTATATTTGGAAATGTTCACAATAAAAGGAAACTTTTGTAAATGCAAAAAAAGAAAGCACTGTCAAATCCGCTCTACTCTGAGTGATTATATAACTTTGCCAACCAGGTGCTACAAAGTGTCTTGCTGCTGGCTGGGGGTGGAGGGTGAGGGGCTCCCTCCGCAGACAGGCGGGGCCTGTGATGGAGGTGCTGCTGAACCCCAGGCAGGAGGTGCACCTGCACTTCCAGCCCTCCAGCAGCCCAGACAGGCAAGCGGTTGAATGCCTAGTGCCTAGACGGAAGGAAACAACATTTACCAGACTGAACTGCTCGTTCTCCAGGCTCGTGTTTGAGCGACGGCAGAAGCACCCCACGTGGACTTGCTCATCACTGGGAGGGCTTTGATGTGCTCACGCTCAGGCTTTGCAGGCAGACAAGACTATTTCAGTTCGCTCTTAGAAATGTGACTTTCAATTTCTTTGTACATTTGCCTCTCAGTATCCACGGGAGGTTGATTCCAAGACACCCTTAGATGCTAAAATCCAAGGATGCTCAAATCCTTATTTAATGGTGTAGTATTTCCATAAACCCACGCAATCCTCCCTCGTACTTTCTATCATCTCTTGATTACTTATAATATCCAAAGCAATGTAAATGCCACGTAAATAGTTGTTATGCTATACTGTTCAGGGAACAAAGGCCAGAAAAACATCTGTGCATGCTCAGTACACGCACCGTTTTCTTCTGAATGTGCCCAATCTGCAGCTGGTTGAATCCACGGTGATGGAGGAATGAATGCTAACACTTCATGCCTTCACATGGCGAGGCAGGAGCTGTCCTAAGAAGTCATATGTCCCTGTCATCTTAGTTAGCTCTCTGTTAGCATTCTGTTAATGTCAGCACCCCCATTTCACAGATGTGGATACTAAGGCATGGCCAGAGTAATTTACCTGCCCAAATTCGACAGCAAATGTTAGGTTTCAAACCATGGCACTATGGCTTCAGCAACCAAGCTCTTGACTACCACCTTCTAGTTTATCCTTAAAGAGCCAAATTTAAAAGCCTATTTCTCCCTTAAGTTTCTGTATTTAGCTCATACAGCTAATTACTCCATGTGTAAGTCTAAAAATTTTCACAACCACTTTAAGGGAGACTTTGATTCACGGTTAGTTCCATTTATAAACTTGGTTAATTAAACTCCTTTAAACATTTTAAAGTGTGGTAATAAATCCAATAAGGTCTATTCCCTTTTAAGTACCTTCTTGGACTGATAAATAAGCAAAATCCTCCCAAATACTTACATTCTTAAAAACCTAATAAATTAAACTTATGGGTATGATGAAGAAAGTTATGAATATGATTCTCCTAAATGTTCTAACATTTAAAGTTAATTTTGTAAGATTTCCTCTTTAGATCACAAGTCTAATGAATCACTCAGGTCACCTTCTAAATTAATATCAGAAGATCAAACTGTTAACTCTGTAGAGAAAGTTCAGGTAAACATTACAAACCTAGGATAGCAAGTATGCATAGAATTCTCTAGTATAAAATACCACTGCTATCTGCCTGAATATTCTAAATACCTTCCCATTAGATCAGTGTTCAAATAACTGGGACTGTAACATAAGCAAGATGGTATCTATTTATTTTATTTTATTTATTTGAAAGGTAAAATGACAGGGAGGGGTGGTTAACTCCCTGAATATCCAAGAGCCAAAGCCGGGCCAGATTGGAAGCCAGAAGCTGATTTCTCCATCTGGATCTCCCAGGTGGGTGGAAGGAATTCAAGTACGTGGGCCATCACTGCTGTGCTTTCCAGGCACATCAGCAGGAAGCGAGATGAGAAGCAGAGGTGGGACTTGATCCCAGGCACTCTGAGATGGAATGTGGGCATCCAAACAGTGGCTTAACCTGCTGTACCACAACATTCACTCCTAAACATTTATATTTTTTTATTTTAAAATTCCTAAGTGAAAACATGCTACCACAATAAGGAAACAATTTTGTCACCCTAACCAAATTTGGAGGTTACCCTTTCAGGTGCTTTCTTCCTCTACTAGTTCCGCTTTCTTAAATTACCAGGGGTATTAATCATAATGTGATCAGATCCTTTTTTAAAAAAAGATTTATTTATCTATTTGAAATGCAGAGTAACAAGGAGAGGGAGAAACAGAGAGACAGAGGTGGGGAAAGAGAGATAGAGATAGAGATAGAGATAGAGATAGAGATAGAGATAGAGATAGAGACAGAGATAGAGACAGAGACCTCCTTCTACTGGTTCACTTCCCAAATGGTCACAACAGTCCCATCTGGGTCAGGTGGAAGCCAGGAGCCAGGAACTCCACCTGAGTCTCTTATGTTGGTGGCAGGGTCCCAAGCACTTGGGCCATTTTCCACTGCTTTCCCAGGTTCATTAGCAGGGAGCTAGATCAGAAACAGACCAGCCAGTATCAAACTGGCACTCAGCTATGGGATGCTGGCATGGCAGGCAGCATCTCCACTTGCTGCAACACAATACAGGCCAAATGGCCAGATTCTTGTCTGCCACCTTTGGCATCCAGGCTAAAGTCAGTTTTATGGCCACTCCATCATAATTTGAAGAACTCAAAGAGGGAGCTGGTTCTGTGGCGCAGCGGGTTAAAGCCCTGGCCTGAAGCACTGGCATCCCATATGGGAGCCAGTTCTAGTCCTGGTTGCTCCTCTTCTGATCCAACTCTCTGTTATGGCCTGGGAAAGCAGTAGAAGATGGCCCAAGTCCTTGGGCTCCTGCACCCTTGTGGGAGACCTGGAAGAAGCTCCTGGCTCCTGGCTTCAGATCAGTGCAACTCCTGCCATTGTGGACATCTGGGGGAGTGAACCACTGGATGAAAGACCTCTCTCTCTGTCTCTATCTCTCTCTAACTCTTTCAAATAAATAATTATTTTTAAAAAAGTAAAACAGTGACTTGATCAGCCCATGTCCTGACTGTTGATGAACAACTTAATACTTTATCCCTTTTAGTATTTTTTTGTCCTACTTAATACTATTGGTTGAACTCTGTAATTAACACACAATTATTTTTAGGTGTTTAAATTTAACTGAAAAGTGAGCTCTGTTAAATATATGAGTAGGAATAAGAGAGGGAGGAGATGTACAATTTGGGACATGCTCAATCGGACTTTCCCCAAACAGTAGAGCTAGAAACGTGCCAGGGGATGCCAATTCAATTCCATCAAGGTAACATGTTACCAATGCCATCTCACTAAGTCAAAGTGATCAGTTCCAGTTCATAATTGATGATAATGATAGGTCTAAGAGTCAAAGGGATCACACAAACAAGACTAGTGTCTGCTAATACTAACTGATAGAATTAAGAAGGAGAGAATGATCCAACATGGGAAGCAGGATACACAGCAGACTCATAGAATGGCAGATGTCCTAAACAGCACTCTGGCCTCAGAATCAGCCCTTAAGGCACTCGGATCTGGCAGAAGAGCACATAAGAGTATTTTAGGCATGGAAAGCCAAGACACTCTGGCAAAAAAAAAATCTAAATCAAAGATTTCTGTGAGTGAGATCCCAGTGGAAAGAACGGGGCCATCAAAGAAGGAGGTGCCTTTCTCTGAAGGGAGGAGAGAACTTCTACTTTGACTATGACCTTGTCTAAATAAGATTGGAGTCAGCGAATTCAAAAGGCTTCCATAGCCTTGGCAACTCATGAAAAGAGCCTAGGGTGATTACTAACGCCATAAACAAGAGTGTCAATTGGTAATTCAACAACAGGAGTCACTGTGCACTTACTCCTCATGTAGGATCTCTGTCCTTAATGTGTTGTACTATGTGAATTAATGGTATAACTGTTACTCAAACAGTACTTTACACTTTGTGTTTCTGTGTGGGTGCAAACTGTTGAAATCTTTACTTAATATATTCTAAATTGATCCTCTGTATATAAAGAGAATTGATAATGAATCTTGATGGGAATGGAATGGGAGAGGGAGCGGGAGAGGAGGGGGTTGCGGGTGGGAGGGAAGTTATGGGGGGGAAAAAGCCACTGTAATCCATAAGCTGTACTTTGAAAATTTATATTTATTAAATAAAAGTTAAAAAAAAACTCAAAGAGTGAGATGATCACACAGTATTGATGTATTCCCTGCTCCACCCAGGTTACAAGTTTTGCTAACACACACACACACACATACACGGCAGTCTGGGGAAAGGACAACAGAAACACAGATCATCAGCCTGCTTTGCTCCTCACTTGCTGGTGTCTCCTCCGGGCCATGGTTCTCCTAGAGCTCTGGCTTCCTGTCTGGGAAATGGGAGAGCAACACCTACCTCCCCTGGGTTTAACTAATTCTTTCTTTTTTAAATATTTATTTATTTGAAAGACAGAGTTACAGAGAGAGGTAGAGACAGAAAGAGAGGTCTTCCATCCACTGGTTCACTCCCCAGATGGCCGCAACGGCCAGAGCTGCACCGATTTGAAGCCAGGAGTTTCCTCCGGGTCTCCCAAGTGGGTGCAGGGGCCCAAGGACTTGGGCCATCTTATATTGCTATCCCAGGCCTTAGCAGAGAGCTGGATCAGAAGAGGAGCAGCCAGGTCTAGAACCAGCGCCCATTTGGGATGCTGGCGCTTCAGGCCAGGGCGTTGACCCGCTGCGCCACAGCGCCGGCCCCTAACTAATTCTTAAGTCATAGAATGTCTATAATCACTCCTGAGGTTGCTGCACATTTGAACGAGCTCAGTGATTTCCTGGCCATTCCATTCCATTTGATCTTTCACTCTTCCTCTGTTTAGATGGCAGAACTAATATGAATATTAACGTAACTGATCAGATTCTGCAGATCTTCTGTGGTCTTGTCTGATGTGAATTACAACTTCTGCTAGCAATAGAAACACGCACACACACACACACACACACACACACACACCACTCACCCAGACACCTCAAGATATTTTTAGCCCACCTAGTATCACAGACAAGTTATTGGCCAACATCGACTATCCAGTGCTGCCGAAGTGAGCACAACATTGACTATACAAGAGAATGATAAGTTTAAACACGTGCTGGGTGAGTTCTAAGAGGGTAAAGAACATTGGCACAATTTAAATGTGGAGGTGACTAAAGAGGCCACACGGGTCTGATTGATGATTTGAGATGGGATTTTAGACCAGCTTGCGATTGTGAATCTGCTGGCAACACAATGTTCACCTCTGACCGCACTCTGCCCAGACAACATTTGCTTTCAGCTTGAAGACTTTGCAAACCACTGTGAAGCTTCCAGAAGTTCATTCTCTTTCCTCCAGACCCTGCACTTAAGCCCCTTGTACTTGAATTATAAAGCCTGGGTGATTGCTTGAACATGTTAATTTATCCTGTAATGTGCTGGTTTTATCTGACTGTATTTAAAGGATTTAAGGGGTGACAGGGAGAGAGGGGTTTGGTCTGTGAATGTGGAGAGTCTCAGCTTGGAGATGGATATGTTAGCACTCAAGTTTTCTCAGAGCAATGAGATGCTGTGAAGCTAGCCAGCCCATCCCTCCTCTCTCTCATCCCTCTCCCTACTCTCTTTCTCTCCCTCCCCCTCCATCTTCCTGGAGCTCCATCTCTCTCTCCCTCACCTACCCTCCCTCAACCCAGAAACTGAAACCTTGCCAGAGAGTGGTAGATCACCACCTCCCTACCCCCCAATCTTATTATCGTTGCTACAATCAGAGCCGGGAGCAGTTTGAATGCACGTATTGATAATCACAGCTGGGACTGCATAAGCAAAATAAAACCAGCAGAATAAGAGCTAGTGGACAGCGAGAGACCATGGAAAACCCATCGATTGTGGCTGCGGCTTCTTTCCGTATGGCAGATGAGTGCGGAAGAGCTGAGCTCGGGGTAATTTCTAGCAAACAATGAGCTGCGCACCGTTATTTGTAGGGCCTAAAAATCGAAGTGGAACCCCCAGATCCCCACAGAACATGCTTCGTTAGTGTGGAACAAAGGGCTCTTGCTGGCTGGGCACAGCATCCCATATTCTGCAGCATTGTGGGGGGGTGGGGCTGGGGGCAACAGGTGCAATGGAAGCTCAGGGAGGCTGTGCTGACCAAGGCCCTGCACCAGCGAGGGCCCCAAAGGAGAGCCACCCTCCTACCGTTAGTAAGGGCAAAGATGTCAGTCCCTGCACTAACTAGTGTGGGACCCTGGGGATCGCTGGTCCAGGGTCCTCAGTTTCCCCCTTGCTTTCATTGCAGGCTTCTTGTGAGGATCAATATGGGATGACAGGAAAGCATCTAGACTGGTTTCAGAGATTTGCCCAGCATTGTGATGTCAGAGAGAGCCTGGGCAGGCCCCAGGGGAAACAGGCAGCTTACTCCACTGGGTCTGATGAAGGGACCCTTACAAAGCATGGATGCAGGGAAGAAAAACAGCAAAGGATGAGAAAGCACCTGGGTCATCACATGGTCACCAGAACGTGGTCAGAAGCCAAAGCAGGAAGCAGCTTCCAGAATTCGGAGACAGCTGCAGCTGTCCTGCAAAAGCTGTGCCTCGGTTAGGAGAGCTTCGCCAAAGGGTGACCATGCAAGGAGGAAGTGGTGGTGAATAGCCTGACCCCTTGCTTCTCCCCCAAGCTGATCAACTGGCAGATACTTGGACTGGTCCAACCCCACTGGATGCCAGAGGATGAGGAAGCCCATCCCAGCCCTGCCAGCTCAGTTTCCTGGGCCCAGGACAGCAGAAGGCAGGAGAGTGGCTTTGCAATGTCCAGCAGTGTCCCTGTTCTGTAGGTCCTGTCCCCTGGGCTTTCACCAAACTGTTCAATACTTATCCACTCATTCCATATTGTCCACAGGAGACCCTCAGAAGCAGAGCTGCACCTGCACCAGCAGACTCGACTCGGAGGAAGTAGCTGGGACTGCTAGTGCTGGTCCAATAATAACAATGTCAGCAGGCACCTCGGATTTCCTTGGGCTTTTTGTTGTGCTTGTCACCTCCAGGTGACATGACCCAGGCATTTCATCATTCCTATTTTAAGACATTTACTTATTTTATTCATCTGAAAGACAGAGATCTCCCATATGCCGGTCATGTCCCAAGTGTGGGCATTCCAAGCAGCACCTTAGCTAACAGGCCCAGCGCCTGCCCCTAGGAATCTCGTCATCCTGTCCTCAGTGACTTGCTTGGTCCCTGGAATGCAGAGCATGCTCCACAATTTAGGAATGACTGAAGGGGTAAGTTGATAAGGGCCTGAATATGCTCAAAAGTGGGAGATGCTGCTTCTGCTTGTGAGCGTGGTCCTCTGAGGATACTTCCTGAGCATAGACCTCATTCCCAGAAGCCCTCCAGAGATTCAGCATGCGTCCTCTGCCATCTCCATCTGGAACCTCCACTGTGCCCCTTGCCCACCTCTGACAGGTGCACATGATATCTGCACTCCATGTGGTCTGCCCCCGCTGTCTCCCTTATTCGTCCTGAGCCCTCTGGAGAGAACACATCTTGGTCATGCCCTGCAATTCTGCCCTACAGAGGGAGGAATCAGCCTCCCCTTCTTATGGGGGAGAGATTGTCTCCAGAACCTTGTGTTCCAGCCAGCAGATTCCTCATGATCCTCCTACAGACAGTATCACAGGCTGCAGCTCCTATGGTCTCCCACCCCAACCTTCTCCACCATCCCACAGCCAGCTGCTCAGAATGTAGGTCCTTTAATGCAATCTTGGAGCTTAAAAAAAAGAGGAGGACAAAGGAGACAAAGAATGGGAAACAGAAGGAAAGAGAAAAGGAGGAGGAAGGGGAGAGGAGAACTGGAAGAAGAAAGATTGCCCAAACTGTCTAGTGCTCATCTAGAGAAGCCCCATCCTCCAAGTCCCTTGGCACTGGCCACACAAACTGAATCCCTCTGTGACCCGGGAACCAGAGTCAAAGAGGAACAAAGTCTCCACTTCTTTTCCAAATTCTTCCAAAAGAGTTGTGGATACTGAGCTTCTCTGCAAACAAGCAATTACAGAATTCTCCTGGAGGAGGGAAGCAGGGCAGAGCCAACCCCACAGAATGCCTTTGGTCTTGGGAAGAACCACAAGGCATTTTCAACAGTAGCATGAGTGATTAGTCAGCCACACACACACACACACACACACACACACACACACACCCCGGCCGTATCTTCAGGTTCCATAGCTGCAGGTTAACCAGCTGCAATAGAAAATAATTGGGAAAAAAGTCTGTTTTTCTAAATATTAGTCCCTAAACAACACAGTGTAATAACCATTTACAGCACATTTACATTATATTGGGTATTATAAGTAATCTACAGATGATTCAAGGAAAATAAGAGGATGTACACATGGTATAGGCAAATGCTCTCTCTGCATCTATTGAGATAATCATATGTTACTTGTTCTTCAGTTTGTTATTGCAATGTATCACACTTATTGATTTATGAATGTTGAAGCATCCCTGCACATCAGGGATAAAACCCCACTTGGTCTGGGTGAATGATCTTCTGTTGTGTTGTTGTATTCCATTGGCTAGAATTTTGTTGAGGATTTTTGAGTCTATGTTTATCAAAGAAATTGGTCTGTAGTTCTCTTTCTCTGTTGCATCTTTTTTAGCTTTAGGGATTATGGTGATGCTGGCTTCATAGAAAGAATTTGGGAGGATTCCCTTCCTTTCAATTGTTTTGAATAACTTGAGAAGAATTGGAGTTAGTTTTTCTTTAAATATTTGGTAGACTTCAGCAGTGAAGCTATGCGGTCCTGGACTTTTCTTTGTTGGGAGGGTCTTTATTACTGATTCAATTTCCACCTTAGGTATGGGTCTGTTTAGGTTTTTGATGTCTTCATGGCTCTATTTAGGTAGATTTCATGTGTTCAGGAATCTATCCATTTTTTTTCTAGGTTTCCCAGTTTTTTGGCATACAGCTCTTTGTAGTAATTTCTGATGATTCTTTTTATGTCTGTGATGTCCATCGTTACATTTCATTTTCCATCTCTAATTTTATAGATTTGGGTCTTCTCCTTTTTTCAGTTAGTTGGGCCAATGGTGTGTCAATTTTGTTTATTGTTTCAAAAAACCAGCTCTTCATTTTGCTGATCTTTTGTATTTTTTGTTTCGGTTTCAGTTTTGTTCATTTCTCCTTGAATTTTAATTATTTCTTTTCTCCTACTAGTTTTGAGTTTGGTTTGCTGTTGTTTTCCATATATTTAAGATGTATTGCCGGCGCCGTGGCTCAACAGGCTAATCCTCTGCCTTGCGGCACCAGCACACCAGGTTCTAGTCCCGGTTGGGGCGCCGGATTCTGTCCCGGTTGCCCCTCTTCCAGGCCAGCTCTCTGCTGTGGCCTGGGAGTGCAGTGGAGGATGGCCCAGGTGCTTGGGCCCTGCACCCCATGGGAGTCCAGGAAAAGCACCTGTCACCTGGCTCCCGCATTGGATGAGCGTGGTGCGCAGGCTGCAGCGCGCCGACCGCGGTGGCCATTGGAGGGTGAACCAATGGCAAAAGGAAGACCTTTCTTTCTGTCTCTCTCTCTCACTGTCCATTCTGCCTGTCAAAAATAAAAAAAAAAATAAAAAAATTTTTAAAAAAGATGTATTGATAGCTCATTTATTTGGTGCCTTTCCAATTTCCTGATATAGGCACCACTTGGTAAGGCTTTCCTCTTAACACTGCTTTTGCTGTATCTCATACATTTTGATATGTTATATTGTCATCTTCATTAATTTCCAGAATTTTTTTTATTTCTCTCTTGATTCCTTCTTTGACCCACTGTACATTCAGGAGCATGTTGTTCATTCTCCGTGTGTTTGTTTATGTTCTATAGATTCCTGAGTTGCTGATTTTCAGCTTCCTTCCATGTGGTCTGAGAAGATGCATGGCATGATTTTGATTTTTTTGAGTTGGCTGAGACTTGCTTTATGGCCTAATATATGGTCAATCCTAGAGAAACTTCCATGCACTGGAGAGAAGAATGTATATTCTGCAACTGTAGGATGAAAAGTTCTGTAGATATCTGTTAGGTCTATTTGGTCTATAGTGTTGATTAACTCCATTATTTTCTTCTTCTTTTTCTTCTTATTATTTTAAGGACTCATAGATACTTAAAAATTAAACCAGTTACTATATTAATACATATTAATCCTCCTTTATCCTCTCAACACCATAATAATAGCTGTCAGGCATATATTTATGGAATGTGAGAAAAAAGTCAGTCCCTGATGACAAACTAGAGAATAACCAAAACAATCAATTTGAAAAGATTCATTGTGGGATAGTCCTCCTACCATCCTTGTTCCCACTTCCTCAAATGTCTGTTTTCTTTTTTAAGGTTTCTTTCTTTATCTGAAAGTGAGAGAGAAGGAGAAAGAGAGGAGAGAGAAAGAGAAAAACAATCGTCCATGACTGATTCACTCCCTAAATGCCTGCAACAATTGGAGCCAGGACCAGAAACTCTACCCAAGTCTCCTGTATGGGTGACAGGAACTCAAATAACTGGCCATGATCTACTACCTCCCAGGTACATTAGTAGGAAACTGGATTAGAAGCAGGGTACTCCATCTCTGGCACTTTGATATGGGATGTGGTTATCTCAACTGGTAGCTTATCTCTCTGGACCACAACACTCACCCCTCAAATGTATATGTTCAACATGGAGGACATGATGCTATGTCCTGTGTTAAGAAGCCATATTGAATGAAACAATTTGTGATAGGATTGTCATTTTTAGCCCTTGTTTTTACTCCTGTGGAACTGTGGTCTTACAACTTTTTACTTTGTTGAATATTATGATTAGTAGTGAATTAAGCCTGTGAATATGGAGTGGATCAAAATTATGTCTTTGCAAAAACAGATGAAAGGAAACGGGGGGAGGAAGGGAAAGAGTTGTCTTCTTGAAACTTGTACCTATGAAATCTGTTCTCTTTATATTAATAAAATATAAAGGAAAAAAGGACCCATATTTCCCCCAAAAAAAACATAGCATGTTTTTCCCTTAAAGAAGGTAGAAGACAACATTTTCCTAACAATTCCCTTAGTTTCCACTGGTGGTTGAGTCAATGCCATTGGGACTGGTCTGGCCACAGCACACCAGTCTGTGGATGATGCCATGACAAGCTTTTGGGGACCAGAATCTCAGTTTTGACTCTATCACAGGTTAAAGCTCCTCCTGATCAGGGGTGAGAGTAGAACAAGTGCAAGAGGAATGACATGGGACAGGTTTATCCTGATTTTTTTTTTGCCATGGACTTAGTAGGAGGGAACTAGGCTGGCCTCCCTGAATTCACCCTAACCCCACCCACCCCAAGATTTTCTATGAGTTCTCTACTATTTAGTCACTACTTGGAGTCACATAGATCTGAGTTCAAATCTCAGCTTTTGACAAATTTTAGAGACCTTATAGAATCTTTCTAAAGCAGAGCTGGCTTCTTGTTAAAATGATGGTAGTGATGAATAACAGTGGGGTATATTTGGGAGAAACCATTCATTCATTCAGCTGATAACTTCTGAGTTACTATGATGTTCTAGGGACCCTATTCTAGCACTGGCAGAACTATGGTGAGTTCCTACTTTCTTGCACCTTCTATTCTACAGGGTAAATAAAGTTAATGCATGGAAACAGAGAAACATGGTGCTGAAATGTGGTTGAAATATCACTGGAACAGAAGCCAGCATCATTCTCATTGTGACCCTGGGGCACTGAACAATCTGAAGGGTCCAGGAAAGGGATCAGTGGGGAAACCTGTTGCCCAAGGCATCAAAGGGAAACTTTATCTCCACGACTCCTTCGATTCCACTGATTCAATGGGTTACCCCCAGGAGTATTTACATGATCCAAGATGATGTCTAGGAGTTGCTCAAGAACACAGTCCCCAGTGCATATATGTTTAAAGAGTGAATGGATGGATGAATGAAAGCTATGCTTAGCCTATAACCACAAGACACCAAAGCGGGGACCTCAGGCACTTACTTGGGGAAGAAGCCACTAGGGAAAGGAAGCCTCAGTAGTACCCTCAGAGCACAACCATAAAGAATCACTCTATGCCTCCAAGGGAGGCTACTCCTTGCCTTGAAGCTGCCTTGAAGCCTTCAAAAAAGATAAGGCAATGTCCTGCCCTTGTGGAGGTTTAGTTCTCTAAATCCTCTACCTGCCTTGACAGGAAGTCAAACCCACTGGGCTGCAGCATTTCCCTTGTTCTTGAGACATCTGCATGCTAAAGTGGGCCAGAGGCGATTGACAATGGGCAAGTATTCAGAAGTGATTCTTGTCACGACAACCTCCAGGGCTGCTTTCCCCACACACTGGTGGGGTGCAGGTGGGAGAAGGGAGGGAGATACTGTTCTATACACCTCCTCCAGGCAAGACCAGGAGGATGTGGATGAACAGCAAATGCCCCAAGTAGCAGCAAAGGGAAAGTGTGAACCCACTTTTGCCTGAGCCCCATGTCCCATTGAACTAGGATCTACAGGAAAATCAAACCTGCTTGGCCAGCTTCCCTGGGAAAGAAGTGGACAGAAGCTTTGTGGTCACTCGACAATAATCAAGGTCAAAATCAGGTAGCAAAGTGTCAAGTGGGTCTTGTTATATTTATTATAGTACAAGCTGGGTAAGAGCAGGTCATCCTGTGGTTTATTAGCACTCAGCCATCTCAGCAGGTAGGAAAGAAGTTCCAGAAAGTTCACAAGACCAAACAAAACTGACCTAAAAAAGGGAGAAATGAGTAGTTCACCATGATTCCCCTCAGAGCCTCAGAGTTATTTCTAAAACCTCTCTTGCATTTTTGCTTGGTTTGAGCTTAAATGTTTTCTTTAATGTATTAGTTTATGAAGGCTTCATTGATTATCGTAAGATAAATGATGTCACTTTGAAAAACATTTTCTCTCTTTCATCATTTTAAATAAAGGGGACGATACATCAAATGGCAAAAACTCTCCTTGGGTTTGGGTTCTTTCTGGGCCCATATATTTTGCAAAATAGATTTTTTCAACTCACTGGAAAGCAACCCAGAATGGGAAAGAAAAATGTAAGGGTTCCCTCTGCTCTTCTTGCCAATTTCCTTGAAGTTGAAAATCCATCTTGCCTGGCCGATGTGGGCTAATTGCCAAATTGGGTTGCTGTCTCCCAGCCTTCCTACTTATTTAGCTTCTTGGATGGTCTCCAGACCATGCTCAAAAAGGGCCACAAATGGGTTGAAATGAGTTTTTCCTGGGCCTTATTCAAGGGGCCTCTGGGCTTAGCCAGCTGTGGCCATGGAAACCATTTGTTCCCAGCAATAAATTTCCCTCTCTGCCATCAGGCCCTGGACAGGGCCTTGCCGCTGGTGGTCCACATGGCCAACTGCATGAGTGGCACACACCCACCACTCACCAGTCTGCTACTAGGTTCATGGCCAACCATCAGCCTACTGGGGTGGAGAAGAGATAAGCCAACCTATTGTTAGTTGTTTGAAGAATCATTTCTGACTTGAGTCATTTCCTGCATGCTTATCAGCCATTTGGAAGTCAAACATCAGGAAAATGTCTTCTATTCAGATGATAGAAAATACCCTTATAGACACAGACTTTGCCTCAGATCAGCTTCCTGTGTCTGCAATCAGGAACAGGCATCCCTGAGGTGGCTGTGACATACAGGAGTCAGTGTTGGACTTGGGGTTGGGAAAGTGGGTCTGGTGTGAGCAGAGATCTGCCCCAGATCTACCACTAACTTCATGTGTAAACTTGGCGAGGTATTCATACTCCTCACTCCAAGAGGGGCAGTTGTGAGAACCACAAAAGTTGTGAGAAGCACAACTTTTTAGCCACTGATTTCAGACAGCAGCTCTTGAGAAAACAAAATTTGGGATGGAATAAGCAGCAGCCAGTATCCTTTCTGCTAATGAGGGACACTCAGCTTCTTTCTAAGGATGGGTCTTATAGGCACAAGAAGAGCTTAAAAGGCAGTTCTGGAAACACCACATTGACTGTGTTTCTTCCTTGGTTAAGAGTGACCCATAGTCTGAATCAATTCCAAACTCTGGTCAGCGTTCAAAGCCCATGTCCTGGGGCCAGGCTTTCCCCTGCTGCCTGAATCCGCCTTTCCCTCCCTGTCCCTGTACACAACATGCTTTTCTCCTTTGCTCTTCCTGGGATCCCCTCTTTCACTGGGTCCAGACTGCCTCTGAACCCTCTTTGTCCACAGCATCTTTTGTCACCTGGCTCTCTGCCTCTTCTGCAGCAGGACACTTACTACCACCATTCTCAAAGCAAAAACCATGCTCTGCCTCCATGTTAGGATGTGTTGAACTGTTCCTCAAATCTTAGATCAAGACTAAACTTTTCTGAGTTTTCACCTGGTTTCTGCAAGTAGGTTGAGAACTCCTAGGGGGGCAGGAACTGTGTCTCATTCATCTCTTTTATCCTCTGGCAGATAGTAGGTGTTCAGTCAGTGTGCACTGAGTGATCAATATGAAAATCATTCTTGTTCTGGAACTTTGTTCAGATCCAAGAAGCATAAAGAGAGCTAAACAGTTTCACTCAGTGACCTCGTTGAGAATGCTCATTTGCTGTGACGACAGGCCTGGAAAAGAATCCTGTTCCTCAATTTATTGCTTCCCACAATGTCCCAAAATGAGTCAACATAATGCCTTACTAGTAACACGATGTATTTCACAGAATCAAAAAGATGGAGCCCAGTAACCAGTCTTGGTCCCCACCCTTCCATCTATTCCAGAACAGCTGTTCACTTACAACTGGACATTGCTTACCAATGTGAATATCTATTGAGGGTCTGCTGTATGCTCAGCACTGTTCTTAGCACTTCCCATTGTGCTAAGGGGTCAAGTCCCCTTTTAAAAGTATTGAAAGTAGCAGTTATGTCACTGCTCAGAGACACCAGCAGAAGCCTGATTGATCACCTGTGCACCCATTTAAAAACTATGAAATAAATAGAAGATAAAAAATGGAAAAATATTCCATGTTCATGGATTGGAAGAATCAAAATATCCAAAGAATATAAATTTCCCAAAGAAATATACAGATTCGGTTCAATACCAATTCAAATATCAAAGACACTCTTCTCAGATCTAGAGAAAATGATGTTGAAATTCATATGGAAACACAGGAGAGCTCCAATAGTATAGAGTTAGTGTTCTGTGTTAAGTTAAGTAACAAAGTTAATTTAAAATGAAACTTAATGGAGAATGGGACTGGGAATGGGAGAGGGAAGAGGAGGAGGGTTGGACTGTGGGAGGGAGGGCAGGTATGGTGGGAAGAATAACTATATTCCTAAAGTTGTGCTTATGAAATTTGTATTCCTTAAAAAGTAAATTTAAAAAAACTAAGGAAATCTTCAAGGTAGATTCTTCATCTAGAATGGTGATGAGGACACCCTAGACTACATGGACCTCTAACTTCTTCATAGATTCCAGGAGTCCAGATGCTAAGTATCAATGTGGTTATCCTGGAGGAGAGAGGAAAACTCAAGTTACCCTATTGGCAGCCAGGAATAAGTCAATCAGCTCATTTAGGAGGCACAGCACAACCCTACCTGTGCCACACCATAAGGGTGAGTGACATGACATGTGGCATTGTAGAAAATCCACTATTAGCCAACAGGACACACAATGAGGCTTTAAAAATTCACAAAAATGCGCATTAACTTTTAATTCCTCTTGCCCATGGACTTTTTGAAGGTTCCCTGTATGTGGCATTCATTCATTCACTTATTCATACAGCAAGTGTTTACTGAGTGTCTACTATAGCCCCTCTGCTAGGATATGGAGGTAAAATAGAAAGAACCCTCGGCCTTGAGGACGTGTGGCCCCAAAGATGAGTCAAGTGCAGAAGCCTGATTCAGGGAGAAACCTGCCATGTTCAGAGGTCAGGGCAGCCTCTCCCACAGCTCAGGACGTCCTGTTCTCTGTCCTTGCAGATTTCATGCACATTTACATTTGACACCTGGTTGCCTCTTGCTACCTCCCCACTCTCTTCCTTATCACTGGCAGGCGCCTCCACGCTCTTTAGAGAAGAAATGCAATTTGACTGACAGCTCAGCTTAGAGCTGCCACAGAGATATGACAGTAACTCTGATTCTTCTGGAGACAGCAGCAGGTGTGGGAGGAGAAAAGAAGGTAGGAGGAAAGAGTGGGGAGGGAGAGACAGCATGCAGTAGGCCACTAATCTGAGCACACCTAAGATATTCTCTCTTGATCTCTGGAATACACATTTCCAGGCAACTTCTGGAAACAAATTGAATGTATGTGTGAATTTGAGGGTACTTCTGAAAGTTTGTGAAAAAAATGGAATTAAAAGTCAAGTTTATTTTGGTGTAAAAAAAATTCAAATTTATATTTAGTTTTTTTCATAATACATATATGTATTTCTATGATCTTTTGGAGAATCCCTTATATGTATGGATTTCAAAAACTTTTGGATTCTACTGGCCAGAATTTTATTGAGGATTTTTGCATCTATGTTCATCAGGGATATTGGTCTGTAATTCTCTTTCAATGCTGCATCTTTTTCTGGCTTAGTTAGAATGGCTCACATTCAGAAATCTACCAACAACAGATGCTGGAGAGGATGTGGGGAAATAGGGACACTAACCCACTGTTGGTGGGAATGCAAACTGGTGAAGCCACTATGGAAGTCAGTTTGGAGATTCCTCAGAAACCTGAATATAACCCTACCATACAACCCAGCCATCCCACTCCTTGGAATTAAATTGGCAAAAGAAATTAAATTGGCAAACAAAAAAGCTGTCTGCACATTAATGTTTATTGCAGCTCAATTCACAATAGCTAAGACTTGGAACCAACCCAAATGCCCATCAACAGTAGACTGGATAAAGAAATTATGGGACATGTACTCTATAGAATACTATACAGCAGTCAAAAACAACGAAATCCGGTCATTTGCAATAAGATGGAGGAATCTGGAAAACATCATGCTGAGTGAATTAAGCCAGTCCCAAAGGGACAAATAGCATATGTTCTCCCTGATCAGTGACAACTAACTGAGCACCAAAGGGGAAACCTGTTGAAGTGAATGGACACTATGAGAAACAGCGACTTGATCAGCTCTTGTGCTGACTGTCGATGTACAATGTAATACTTTATCCATTTTAGTATTTTTTCTTTGTTTTGTTCTAGTACTATTGGTTGAACTCTGTAATTAACACACAATTATTCTTAGGTGTTTAAATTTTAACTGAAAAGTGATCCTTGTTAAATAAAGGAGTGGGAAAAAGAGAGGGAGGAGATGTGCAATTTGGGACATGCTCAATCGGACTTGCCCCAAATGGTGGAGTTAGAATCGTGCCAGGGGATTCCAATACAATCCCATCAAGGTGGCATGTACCAATGCCATCTCACTAGTCCAAGTGATCAATTTTAGTTCATAATTGATCACACTGATAGGTCTAAGAGTCAAAGGGATCACACAAACAAGACTAGTGTCTGTAAATACTAACTGATAGAATCAAAAAGGGAGAGAACAATCTATCATGGGAAGCAGGATACACAGCAGACTCATAGAATGGCAGATGTCTTAAATAGCACTCTGGCCTCAGAATCAGCCCTTACGGCATTCGGATCCAGCTAAAAAGCCCATGAGAGTATTTTAGGCATGGAAAGCCAAGACACTCTGGCAAAAAAAAAAAGAAGAAGAAGACCTAAATGAAAGATCTCTGCGAGTGAGATCCCAGTGGAAAGAACGGGCCATCAAAGAAGGAGGTACCTTTCTCTGAAGGGAGGAGAGAACTTCCACTTTGACTATGACCCTGTCGAAATAAGATCAAAGTCGGCGAACTCAAAAGGCTTCCACAGCCTTGGCAACTCATGACTAGAGCCTACAAGAGTGTCAAATTGTTAAGTCAACAACAGGAGTCACTGTGTACTTACGTCTCATGTGGGATCTGTCCTTAATGTGTTGTCCAACGTGAAGTAATGCTATAACTAATGAAACAGTATTTTACACTTTATGTTTCTGTGTGGGTGCACACTGATGAAATCTTTACTTAATATATACTAAATCGATCTTCTGTATATAAAGAGAATTGAAAATGAATCTTGATGTGAATGGAATGGGAGAGGGAGTGGGAGATGGGAGGGGTGTGAGTGGGAGGGAAATTTTTGGGGGGAGGAAGCCATTGTAATCCATAAACTGTACTTTGGAAATTTATATTTACTAAATAAAAAATTAATTAATTAATTAAAATTGAGGTCAAAAGAAAAAAAAACTTTTGGAGCAAAATAAACTAATCTTTTAATTCTATTTTTCCATGAACTTTTGGAAGTACCCTTGTGCACGTATGCACACATATACACATATATGTATAGACATGCACACAAATGCACACATATACCAGGGAGTCTTAGAAAAATTTATGGAAGTGTGTATTATGTAAAATATGCATAGATTTCAAATTTTGTGCCAAAATAAACATCTTTTACCTTCATTTTTCCATGAACTTTTTGAGGGACCTATATACATATATATACATACATACACACAGAGATATAGATACACATATACACATATATACCACATACACATGAGCACATATATATATACATATATACATACCAGGGCCTTACACTTCCCCCACTAACCTCCATGTCCTTCAGCTTGTCCTCCTCACTATTCACACCCCCAAAAATGGTGCAAACTCCAGCTGGAGGTGGTTTGGGATCATATCTGGCTTTAAGCCATCTGGAGCCCATGGCAGGCTTGCCTAGTGTCTTTCCTGAGAAGCCATTATGAGAGAAGTTAATTCAGCACAGCCAAGCTCTTGGTGATAGAGGAGAAAATTAATCAATCAAAACATTCATATATATTTGATGAACCAGAATCTTGAACAGATGAGTTCAAGATGAGTAAATGAAACTTTGCTGAAGCCCTCCTGTGTGCTGGAGCTGTGCCAGGATGTTTAAGGGTGTCACTTATTTTAATCCTCATGGTCACTTCATGAGGTGAAGATTAGTACCTTTATTTCCATGGCAAACAGAGGGTATTGACTTCCAAAAATAAAACAAGAATGCTAGGCTGTGGCCACACTGGAATTCGATGGATTCCCCACTGCTCCTCAGCTGATTCCTGGAAGCACGTGATCCACTGGGTGGTCGGTGAGCAATAGAAGGCACATCCTCTACTCGAGATGCTCACGCATTGATGGAGGTACCGTGCTCTCCAGACAATGGGTGCACTGGTGTACAACAGAGCCCATGATCAAGAGTGGTGCATGGATTCAGAGAGCAGGGCCCGGTTCCAGCCCAGCAACTCAACATAGGCTCTGCAGACGCACAACGCTCCAGGCTCAGAGGGCCATGGGCTTCTCACACTGTTTTCCAGGCTGGTCTGGTGCAAGTCTAGGCAGTAGATCACAGGAAGAACAAAACAGAAAGCCCAGAAACAGGCCCCAGAGTAAAAATCATGCGGTAAGTGTAAAAATAATGATGCAATCTCATGTTTTAAGTTAGTGGGCACAGAATGACTCAGTCATCGAATAGAGACAACTGGCCACTGGCTGAACAGAAAAGTTGTATTCTCACTTCATACAATACATGAAAATAAATTTCAAAGTAATTAAGTATTTGCATGAGAAAAATTCTAAAGAACTAGAAAGAAATGCAGGTAAAGTACAGCAAAGGAAAGTTTACAAGTGAAATAACAGATTCAACTCCATAAAATTTTAAAATCTTATATATCAAAAAGATTAAAATTTAAGTGGCAAACAATGAAGTTGGGGAAAATTTGAAGCAGATGCAAGAGACAGAAGTTGGTATTCTTAATATATCAGATGTACTTAGGAGGACTGGCACTGTGGCACAGCAGATTAAGATGCAGCCGGCTGTGCCAGCATACTGTATGGACACCGGTTCAAATCCTGGCTGCTCTACTTCCAATCCAACTCCCAGCTAACGCTCCTGGGAAAGCAGCAGAAGACGGCCCAAGTCCCAAGCATCCATATGGGAGACCCAGGAGAAGCTCGTGGCTCCTTATTTCAGCCTGACACTGCTCTGGTCGTTGTGGCCATTTGGGGGAGTGAACCAGTGGATGGAGATCTCCTTCTCTCTCTCCTTCTCTCTCTCCCTCTCTATAACTCTATCTTTCAAATAAATAAATAAATCTTTTTTAAAAAAAAAAAAAAGGATGTACTTATGATGAATCACAAAGTGTCACAAGAAAGTGTCCACTTAAAAAAAATGGCAAAGGACATAAATTAGCCCATGGGAGCATACAATTTCTCTCCCTCTCTCACCCCTCCCTACCCCTCAAATAAACAAAAAATTTTAAAACCCAATAAGGTTTATTGGGTGAAAAAAATTATGAAACTCATGCATAATTCACTCATAATAAAATTTCCATGAAATTTTGAAGACCCTTCATTCAAGAAAATACCATTATGTATTATTATTCATGACTTTCTTCTCTTTTAAATAAAATATATTATGATATGTGATATACAGATTTTTCTCTTAACTATACATGAAAGAACTTATCATATGAGTATATTAAGAGTATATATGTGTATTACAAGCATATATAAGTATGTATATTATGTATTAGTTTACATGAGTATATATATAAATATATATTAAGTATATTTATTCCTAAATAATTTTTAATTGTATAAATTATAATAATTTATTTGATGGTTTCCAGTCTTTTATAGACAATGCTGCAATCAATAGCCTTGAACATACATCATTTTTCAATTATGCCAGGGTATCTGTAGGATAAATTCCCAAAAGTGAAATTACTAGGACCAAGGATCTATGCATTTTTAATTTTAGAGGCTGTTGCCAAATTGCCTTCTACAAGACTTTTATCAGTTTACACACTCATCCTAAAAGTCTGAGGGTGCCTGTTTGTCCATAGCTTCTGGAATTTATCAAATGCATGGACAAGAAAGTGGCATCTCAGGATGGTTTCAATTTGCATTTCTCCTATCATAAGTGCATCTGGACATCCTTCTGAATATTAAACAGCAATTTCTCCCAGGGAATGCATGCTTGTATTATTCAAATTGTCCCTGAATTTTTCAATTAATGGATAATGTCTAGAAAATTTATGGGCATGAGGACTCAGACACAGACTGACAGTAGGAGTAAAAATTGACAGGGTCATTTGGCAATATGTATCAATATGTATATTCTTTGACCTAAAAACTCCATTTGTGGAAATTCATAAAAATATAGTCATGGATGTGGAAAGATGAGTCTGTGTAAGGATGTTCAGCAAAGCATTAATTATAATGTCAGAAAACTAGAATTTGTACTTCTCTAGGTCCTTCTGATTCTCTTTATTTCTCTCTGTATTTTCTCTTCTCTCTTTCTTCAGACTGGCTTTTCTGATGCCTGTCAATGTCAATCACTGATTATTGCCTCAACAGGGAAGCCTGAATAGCCAGGAAATCAGCAAGGACCAACAGTTTTACATCAGCGCTGATACTGGTAATTAAGTCAGTCTGTCTGAATCCCAATCTCAGATTTCTAGGAAAAAAACTATCATTATCTGGGTTAACTTTGGATCTAAATAAAATGCATTCTTTTGGGAGAGTGGTGACATGCTTCCATGGTGATGTTTGAAGAGGAGACACTTCTGTGTCCTGAAAATCAGGCAGTTAGAGCTATGGAGCACCAGACACAGGCATCTATTTATTGTTTTCACCCAAGTACCTGCAAGGACCCCAGAGCTGGTAGAAGATTCCAGATGCCAGAAGTGTAGCAAAGCAAGACTTGTCTGATGGGCAATTTATCATATCACAGTCACTATTTCTTCAATTCATTGGTATTTCCAGAATAAAACCTGTCAAACTAGGCTACAATTCCTGTGATTTTAGCAGTGGAACCAGCAGCTTTTTGAGAAAAAAAAGACATCCCAGCTGTGGTATGCATCATGGCAGAGAAAGAGAATTTTTCTGATGTTTTCTCAGCATTTTGCATCTGCAAGCTTTCCGTGCCACTCTTTCCCTCCTGGTGAATGTAAGGCGAAGGTTTGCATAATTTCTTTGCTGGAGGAGAGAGGCCTCTAGTAGGACGAGTTGAGGATTTCCTATCAATTTCTCCTAAGCCCAGGAGACAGATTTGAGCGTCATTTCAAAGTTGAGAGACTTGAATAATTTGGTGTGGTGGGTGAAGCAAAAGGAAGAAATCTGCTCAAGGGATTTCTAGTCTGGAAACTTCAGTGGACTGTGCTAATATGGATTGATCCAGACTGCAGAGAAGGATGGAGGCAGAAATCAATATAATGGACTCAAGATCACATTGATCTCAAGACGCTCTAGGTCTATAGACGCTACAGATCTGGAGATTGGAAGTGAGTGTGGCACCGAAGTTTCAGTGTTGGAGGATTCTTGGCAGGCTTCTCCCAAAAGAAAATTTGAGACACAGATATGGGTGCAGGTAGTTTAGGCAGGAAGCGAGGTTAGGGAGCAGAGTGAAGAGAGAGACAGCAGTGAAGAAAATCTGGTAAAGAGCATGGTGGTGAGTTGCTTATCTCCATGGACAACTGGAGCTCAGGCTCCATGGGGACTGCCCGAGGAACTATGTGGACAGCGCATCAGAGTTAAGCTGGAGCGTTTCTCCACTGACTCATACCTCCCACTGGCTGAGGGTTGCATCCAGGAGTATTAGCTCCTCCACACTTCCTGCATTCA
Organism: Sylvilagus floridanus; assembly: GCA_949820135.1. Classification (NCBI taxonomy): domain Eukaryota; kingdom Metazoa; phylum Chordata; class Mammalia; order Lagomorpha; family Leporidae; genus Sylvilagus; species Sylvilagus floridanus. The sequence goes on from OX463226.1 coordinate 105,899,379, forward strand.
GGCTTCCACAGCTTCACAAGATGTCATGAAGCACAGAAGAAGAGAGACACCCAGAGCATTCGTATGTGTACAAGATCTGTTTGCCACAGCAGCACCAAAATCCAATGGGCTGAGGAGGCAATGTGGGGCATTGCACATGAAGCCTGTGCTCCAGGAGCCAAGAGGATCTGGATCATATTTGACATCAGAGAGTAGATAACAGATGGGAATCTAGGAAAAAGAGAAGAGGCAGGAGGACAGAACCTCAAGACCCAGCAGAAATGACGAAGAGCGATTAGAGAGGCAGGGTGACAAGGAAGGAGTGACATCCGCTGGAGGAGACATGATCATCAAGAAGGAGAGGTCGAGAGCACAAAAGATGCAGGTTCCAATGGACTGAGGTCACTGGGGAACTTCTGGTCCTAGTGGGGCGAAGTCCTCACTGCCTTTGGAGACAAGTAGATGATTTTTGTGGAAGGGGAAGTAGAGAAGTCTAAGCCATTCTTTTAAGAACTTTGGTTTTGAAGAGAAGAGACAGGCCAGTAGTCAGGAATGTGGGGGTGGGAGCAGGGCTTTGGTTGCAAATTTAATGACTGACTCTCTAGAAACGAAAACAAAGCCTTGATTGGAGGTGGGTGATTGGTCTAGCAATTAAGAGATAAGACGCCCAGGTCTCATAAAGAGTGCCTGGGTTTGACAACCAGCTCCAGATCCTGATTCTGTCTTCCTGCTAATGCAGACCCTTCAGAACAGTGGTGATGGCTCAAGTGAGTGGGTTCCTCATTCACATGGGAGATCCGGATTAAGTTCCTGCCCTCAGCTTTATCCTGGCCCAACCTTTGCCACTGCAGGCATTTGAGGAATGAACCAGTGAAAATCTCTCTCTCCCTCCCTCCCTCCCTCCCTCCCTTCCCCCTTCCCTCCCTCCCCCCTTCCCTCTCTTTCTCCCTTTCTCTCTCTGTGTATGTGTGTGTACCTCTTCACCTCTCAAAAACAAAAGGAAAACACCCTAATTTGTAGCATTTGTTGATGTCTTTAACAGCTGCTATGGCTGACTTGAAGTTCCCAACATGATGTCAACTATCTTATAAAATTCTGACCTTTTAACCATCAACTCATATGAGCTGGCAAGAGTCAGCTCTCCCATTCTAGGTGGGAGATGATGAGTGTTATTATTGTTGTTTTGTTAATAGGGGACATTCTTAACTGAGGGAACCATATCAATGAAGAAGGAGAGCTAGCAGATATGGGATCAAGGGTATGACAAAATTCTTGGAGCTGAATACTGAAGAAGGATGGAGGGGATGGAATAAGAAGCATAATGACTGCTCTGGAATGGAGTAGATACAATTCAAGATCATGAATTTGGAAGAAGGGTAGAGAGACCCTGAGGCACGGTGGGGTCTTTTAACAGATCACATTCTCTGCTCAGAGGCTGGACAGGAGATGAGAGTTGGAGGCACATAGAACTTCAACTAGGTGGAAGGACTCGGCATTTGGGAAGCCACAGACCTGGTGGGAGCACCGGTTTCACCACTTCCCTGCTGAGCTTTAATTTCCTCTTCAACGATATTTGGATTAAGTATTCAAGGGAGCCTCACAAGGGTTAAAGAGGTAAGAGCATGATAGTGCTAACAAAAAAATAATAGAGTGTTTACAGGAGAGGCATAGGTGAAGTTCTTTTAAGATAGTCTAATTTAATCATTGCAATAACCCCACAAAGTCAACTATATCAAATCCCAATTTAAAAGATGAGAAAATGACCTCAGAGAAGTCAGGAACTTTTCAGAGAGCATAGAGCTTGTATTTGGTGAAGCCAGGATTTGAACTTGAGCAGTCTGGTACCTATATTAATGACTACACAGGGCCAGCAATGTGGTAGGTAAATACACAGCCTGTGATGCTAACATCCCATATGGGTGCCAGTTTATATCCCAGCTGATCTACTTCTGATCCAGCTGCCTGCTAATGGCCTGGGATAAAGCAATGAAGATGGCCAAGTGCTTGTGTTACTGCCATCCATGTGGGAGACACAGACACAGCTCCTGGTTTCAGCCTGTCTTAGTTCTGGCCATTGTGACCATCTGGGGAGTGAACCAACAGATGGACGATCCCTCTCTCTCTCCATCTCTCTAACTCTTTCAAATAAATAAATAAATTTTTAAAAAGAGAAAACTACTGCACAAACCTACATCCCACCACATCAGACACACAAAAATCAGTGATGTGATAATCTTGTTCCTTCTATGAAGAGAGACAGCAGGCAATAAATGGCCCAGAAAAGTGTATGTAATTAGAAAAGAATGAAATAATTGTTTCACAGTATTTGTGGGTGAGATCAGAAACCATAAATGAACCCCAGTGCCAATCAGCATGGTCACAAATGTTTGTGGGGTTGGATGAGGTGCTGGCTTCCTCCCCATGAGTCACTTTAAAAAAAAAAAGACATTTATTTATTTATTTGAAAGTCAGAGTTACACAGAGAGAGAAGGAGAAGCAGAGACAGAGAGAGAGGTCTTCCATCCGCTGGTTCACTTCCCAACTGGCCACAACAGCCGGAGCTGTGCCCATCTAAAGCCAGGAGCCAAGAGCCTCCTCTGGGTCTCCCATGTGGTCACAGGGGCCCAAGGTCTTGGGCCATCCTCCACTGCCTTCCCAGGCCAAAACAGCAGAGAGCTGGATTGGAAGTGGAGCAGCTGGGACTCGAACCGGCTCCCATATGGGATGCCTGCACTTCAGGAGGCAGCTTTACATGCTACGCCACAGTGCCAGCCCCATGAGTCACTTTTGATTGAGGTGGCTGGAGGGATTAGGAGGGCCTGGGACTGGAGTGAGCAGAAGGGCAGAGAAGAGGAGGCTGGACCATCACACTTTCCTCCTCCTGATCAGGACCTTGGTCTACGGTTGTCTGGAAAAAGAAAAGAGAGTCACCTGGAAATCTATCAGCTGCTGTCCAAGGGAGACTTTAAAATAATTGTGGCCAAACCTAGCCCCTCTCTCAAGATAACATTATCATGATGTATTTCCAAAGAACTGATGGCCTTGCTACCTTTCTCTCTTATTCAGTTTGGGAATGAAAAAGAAAGGCCATTCTTAGGCACTCTGGAATTGAAGACAGAACCCTGGTCCTTAGTGGCTGTCACTTAGTACATAAAAATTGCAGTGGTGACTTGGTTCCAGACACCTGGCCCTGTTTATCTCCTGGGTGGACATGAACCTTGGTAACATGACTGACAGCTTGGATATCCTACGCAATTCCTTGTTGGACTTGAAAGCCAGAGATCCAGGGCACAGACACCTCGCCTTGAGTTCCTGTTTCCATGAGCTCTCTGCTTCCTACATGAGAGGCAGGAGGGGAACCAAAGTCATCATTTTCTAGGCAACTGAAGATGGTGTGATGTTTGAAATTTTATTCACTTGCTCGGACATCTGGTAAACCAAGGCCAGTGTTTCATCTAAGAGCAGCTGAAGGAAAATAAATAGGATGCAGCTTTGCCTCTGTAGGACAAAATTCCTCCCTAGCACATCTTCCATGGGGAGAGCTCAGGTGAGGTGGCCAGGGGAAGGATGTTGAGTGATGAAAGTCACCTCTCATCCCCCATAACAAAGAGATCCCAGGCAGGCCCCACAGTTGTACATATGACAAACTGTCTCATGTTTTTTAATGAGAAAATGATACTTCATCTTTCTAATGACAGCAAATTGGAGGTGACTTGCAGTAATATATACCATTTTTAATATGTGGTTCCTCATCTCGGGAGACAGCAGTGTAAAGGATGGAGCAGCAGACAAAAGGTTAATAGAGCACCAGGCCTTTTTTAATTGAAAAACTGGCCGAGGGCCCCACCAGTCAACCAAGAAGTAATAGTGTAACATGTTCTGACTCTTCAGAAACTGACTATTCACTTGGGGATTGAGAAAAGGATGGCGAAGTACATCACCATGCCTCAACAAGAACAGGAACCCATTCCCAAGGAATTTAACAAGCAAAGGATAGCATTTTTTAAAGAAAGGCATCTATTTTTTAAAAATCCACCTGTCTTCTTTATTACATTTAATTTACTATTACCACTAAGAAAAGAACACAACATATGTTGGCCCAATGTCTTTGGGTTTTGTCTTGAAGGGTTTTACTTGTTTGAAAGGCAAAGAGAGAGAGAGAGAGAGAGAGAGAGAGAGAGAGAGAGAGAAAGAGAGAGAGCTAGAGCGAGAGCGAGAGAGAGAGAGAGAGAATCTTCCATCTATTGATTCACTCCCTAAATGACTGCAATGGCCAAGTCTGGGCTGGGCCAAAGCCAGGAGCCTGGAACTCCATGTCCAATCTGTGTGATTTTTATCCAGTGGTTTTGCTGGTTCTGCAAATGACTGGTGGCAACTATTAATGATTACTGCTGCCCAGCTTGACCTTGAAGCCAGGTCCTTTGTGATGTCCCATCTTGTAGGATACACGGCTACTCCGCTACTGTTCCACCTTTGTTTCACAGAAATGTGATTTTCCAAGCTAGAGTGAAATCAGTTTGCCTTTCTGCTAGAAAACAATTTATAGAGTATTTATAACCCAGTCTTCACCTACCTTGAGTATCTCCAAAAATCAGATGGGTGTGAAGGGGGCATTTCAGCTCTCTGAGAAGCTAAAACTTCATACTTTTGCACACTTAAGGTTCTTCACTATCCAGAAGAGACAAAAATGGGGAATAGGCAATTTGATACCACCTGCATGGACATGTATGGGCCCGTGGAGGAGGGGTTAATTGGGACTAATTCTCAATGCAAGCTAGAAACCTTTTTCCCCAGAGAATCTGTGACAGCATCCTAGCTTCCTACTGCTGAGAGATGTTGGCTCCCAATTCGTTGTCTGCTGTTTGGTGGAGCTCAGAAATATGATATGTACATGGACCCAATAGAAAGCATAAAAATAATAAATGAAACTAATAATGCAAAAAGCATTTGGGAAATAAGCAGTCCCTTCTGACATGAGCAATGCTGGAAGCCTTGGGGAAAGAAGACTGGAATATTAAGTGAAAGATGTAAATTGTAGAAATTGGAGCCATAAATTTTCCTTTGGAAGAAGATGGAGCCAACAGAGCTCACAGAAGCTGGTTTTCCATTCTGGCTCAATTCAGGGAGGGCAGCCAACCACCCCTCCCAAAGAACCAGGCTACAGAACTGGGAGGTGTGGGGCAGGAGAGGGGAAAAATCAACAGGATTTGCAGTGTGATGTGTCCTCCTGAAATTGAATTTGCTGTTATGGAGTGGGCTGTGGCAGCTGATGGCAACTCAAGGCAGCAAGTCCTTGTAAAGCCTGTTCTTTCTCACCACTGTCCGCTGTCCCTGGAGATGGCCAACCAAGGAAATAATGCCATAGTAGTCAAGTGGGAACTCTTGACAAGGATGGACAAAAAACAGGATGAGGTAAACCTGCTGGTCTTTGATCGAAATGTATTTCCAAGTGTGCACATGGCCACTGGAAGCTATCTGGTCTATTCTGCTCCAGCAAGGACAGAAGAGAGACAGGGAGGGTGGAAGGGTTTTCTTGTAAAGAGGAGATTGTTCTTGCCGATTATTTGTCTCAGTTGATGATTTTCTGAGTTAATTACATTTGATTGGTCATTTTCAACTCAAAACTCATTGGGAATACTTGGACATTCTCTCTAAGTTGTGGTCAATCAGAGAAAGCAAATCTCATCAAATATCATCCCATCTTTGAGACAATATTACCCAACCAGACCCCTCTGAACCCAGACTGGACTTATTTCTGCCCACCCCATTCCTTCTCCCATAAGCAAATGGTAGAAAATGGGGGACTCAGAGCTGAAAGGTCAATGGCAGTGGCCCCTCCCCAGCCCAGTCCCTCAGAACTGCTCCCCACCCCTTGATCTGAGATGCAAAGAGTAAGTGTGGTGTGGGACTGACACCACTCCTGTGGCAAATTCTGCACCCCACCCCCAAAGTGAGCACTGAGTGCATGTAAGGTACAGAGCTGTGGTCCAGTCCTGTGCTTGTAGCATGGTCCCCGGCCTCATTTATTAACAGACGATTCATTCATTCACTAAACCCTTTCTGAGCACCAGGGATGCACCAGACATTGAGTCCACATGTCCTCATGGGGCTTTGTGCAATAAACCTCTGATCTCCACTGAGCACCTGGGGCAGGTGGGAGGAGACGAGATCCCTGAGCTCTACAGGTCTCCATCAGCTGGGAGATTATCATGTTGAGCTTCACAATGAAGGACAACTTCCAAGGCAGCACAGCCCTATTTACAGGAGAATGAGGACTTGAGTAAAGGAAGTGGCCGAGCTGAGGCCAGGAGCTCAGCCTTCCAGCTCCGTGGCTGTGCTCCACACAGCTGCAGAATGAGAGGAAGCACAGTTAATGCTCTCTTCAGAGGACTCTGGCCATTGCAGACCAACGTGCTGCAGACTGGGTGGCTTAGAACAGCAGAAATATAGTGTCTCTTAGTTCTGGAGACCAGCAGTCCAAACATCAAAGTGGCTCCAAAGCCATGCTCCCTCTGAGACTCTAGAGAAACTCTCCATAGTGTCTAGTGGTGACCATCAACACTTGGCACTCCTTGGCATGTAGCTGCATAACTAGTTTTCTGCTTCCATCATCATGTGACCTTCTGCATGAATATTTCTGTCCCTGCTCTAAATATCCCTCTTCTTATGAAGACACCAGTCACACTGGAGGAAGACTTCATGGCGTTCCAGGATGACCTCACCTAAACTAATTGCAACTGCAGAAACCCTGTTTCCAACTAAGTCACCTTCTGTGGTATGAGGGGTTAGGACCTCAACATAGGAGGACACAGTTCAACCTGTAACACCAGATCAAGTGGATAAGATCACAGAGACCCCTGAGGAAGCTTCCAGACCTACTGTGCTGTATGGGAGAAAAGAGGCAGATTTCACGTCCCTCCTCCACCAGGGCCACTGTGCAATGGAAGACCCCTTCAATCCATGTTTATTGAGTGATTCTTTCAATCTCCTGATATTCCCACAAACATTACTGCACCTGTTTTTAAAACCATGGTAGCAACAAAATCCCTTGTAAGTGCAACTTAGTTTCATAGAGTCTCCATTCACTTCCTCCAAAACCTACTGTACACACTCTGTTTGACAAACATTATGGTGAACACTATGGGGGCTACAGAATTTTTAAAGATGTGTTGACCTGAAGTAATGAAAGATAAGAAAACAGTTGATTTTTGGCATGCCAAGAATTTTAATTCCAGTTTTCTATTTTTGGGGAGGGAAAAATTTCAATGGGGGTAGCTATCTAAATCATGTAACTTTCAAGGTGCTTGAGTGCAAAGCAAGTTCTTTAGCCAGTGAGAGCCTTGCCACCCACATATGTACATCATCTCTTCTTATCAGGGTCTGTGCCTGCACTGTCCCAAACAGTCATCACTAGCCACATGTAACTACTTAAGTTGGATGTTTAATGAATGAAAGTTAAATAAAATGATAAATTTAGTTCTTCAGCTGCATTGGCACATATCAGGTGCTCCGTTATAGATATCAGTACGCCATTGGGCAGCAGAGATATAGATTATTTCTACCACTGTAGAAAGTCCTATCAGACATCACTAACCAACATAGTCACCACGGTAAAGGGGTAAAAGCATCATTGCCCTGTAAAAACAAAATGGTTCTCAGAAGAAAGTAAAGGCTTGAGCTGGAGAAAAAAGAAAAAGGAAGCCCACACAGTTCTCAAATAGGATATCAATGTTGCATGGAAACAACTGACTGTGGTTTGGGCACTTGTGAGAGTCCTGGGCACAGGCCCTGTGGAGGCCACAGGTCTACTGTGCAGCTACTGCGCTATGCAAAATTGCCAAGTGCCACAGACAGGGCCCCTCCCGCTGCAGTGGAAATGTAGAGCTGAGAGGTGCTGTCTGGCTGTAGGACCAGGGAAATCTTTACTCTCCTTTGTATTTGATTCAGAGGGAGGGAGGGAGAGAAGGGGAGAGAGAGAGAGAGAGAGGGAAACAAGACAGAGAAAAAGAGAAAGAGCTGCCATCCATTGGGTTACTCCTCCAAATACCAATATAAGCTGTGGCTGGGTTTAACCAAAGCTAACAGCCAGGAATTCAATCCAGGTCTCCCACATGGTAGCAGAAACCCAATTACTTGAGCCATCACGGCTGCCTCCCAGGGGCTGCGTTAGCAGGAAACTGAAGTCAGCAGCTGGAGCTGGATATCAAACCCAGGAGCTCTGAATATTGGATGAGCAGGCCAATCATAATAGGAAAGTAGCATCAGAGATGGAACGGGAAGGTTAGGTGGAGTTCAGCTCTGCCAGGATGAGGGGAGGGCATTGCAAACAGGGGGACCTGTGGGAGAAACCCTTGCTGTACTTCCTAGATTCAAGGCAAGGAGAAAGAGTGGCTTTTCCTTCCTGTTTCCAGGATCCACAGCAAGTGCATTTGGTTTCAAAATAAATTCACAATACGGATGATCTGTGTCAATACATGGAAGGCACATGAGACCTATGAACTATCAAGATAAGGTAAAAAGCCTTGTTGGGTCCATTTCTCAATGGGCCATTTTGTAGGTCCCAACAGCCTACAGTTCCTGAGCTCTTTCCCAAAGGCCATAGAGGTTGATGGGAGATGCTGCTGCCCTGGACGTAGTTCCCCTCACAAACCACCCACATGTGCCCGCTCATCCAGACAAAGAGAATATTTCCAACATTCACAAAGCAACCATGTACTGTGCATTTCACTGGAAGCCATGCACTGTGTTGTACATCTGCCAGGGAGACATTTCATTGAAGGGGACAATTCCTTGATCACCACCCACACCTCTTTTGAAGCCCAAATCCTTTCTAGGGTTTTTGTGACCTCCTATGGTAGCTACAGAATCGCCTTCCCTCATTGCTCCCCTGCTGTCTCTGGGCCCTGGGCATCTAGGGTCTAGGCCCCTGGCCCTTCTCTGGAGTTCCTGCAGGATCCAGCTGCACCAAGCATTTCTTGAATGTTTCAGAGTCTCCAGAGGATCTGGGGGAAGGCTTCTGGGAAGGGTGCTCTGTGCCCCACTCCCCATTTTATTTGTCCTTTACTTCTCCCACGGTGAAATCCCTACCTGCACCCTCACCCCACCCCCAGGTCCCTTCTGCCTCCTCTGATGCCTGGAAGCTGCTGCTACTCAAGCTCTGAGTGAGTCTAGCCATTTCCTCCACACTAGAGACGCTCTCTCGGGCTGGCACCTAAGAAAGCAAGCGATCTCCATCTCAATTCATATTCGCCAGCTCCCAAAATCTTTTCACCTGCCCCACGCATAGGCATGGTCCTTACCCTCATGGCACAAAGGAGGAGACTGGGATTCAAGGAAGCTAAGTGACATCATGAAGGTTGGATATGGATATTGGTACCAGTCTATAAACACAGGTATGGCCGCTTCTGATGCCCTGACACCGACTCTCCCCCGCTGCCAGGATTGATCCAGGGCCTTATCCCTGGGCTCGGCAAGGGGAACGGAGACAAAACAATCAAAATACAGCAGGGTCTGAGAAAGCTCTGTGCAAGCTGATTAAAATGCCTGAGAAAAAAGAATGCTTTGGAAGACTGCAACTTGCCACTTGGCAGGAATTCTAATGAGCCTGCGGCCTCTGCCCGGACATCTGAGCTGTATCTGTTGTAGGCCAGGGAGGAGGGATTTTTTCCATCCATGAATCAGAGAATAACTATTGTTATTATTTAGCATTGATTAATTGCTCCTCTGTCCTCTTCCCCTCCCCCCAGGCCTTGCCACACAGTTCTCAGGAAATCATTAAGCTTCGGGGGTTGCCTGTGCCTTGACATTATGGCAAAGGAGCTGTACTGAGAGCCCTTCGAGAATAAGTCAGATCTCAGAGTGGCTCAGCAAGGGCATCACACAAATGAGACAGCCCAGCCCACAGCACCATGCTTCCTGGCCCCCTTGCCCTGCCCCGGCCTCACGGCACCTCCCAGGAGGTCACCGTGGTGACCCAAGCAGAGGAGCAGAAATCACAGGCATCCACTTCCTTTCAGGGAAAACCAAGCAGGATCCAGGTGACTTCTGCATTGAGGACCACGGGAAATGCATAAATATTGCATAGTTACTAATAAGTGGGGGTAACCCTTCAGGGGTAATTATAGCAGTCAGCGTCTCAGCCATATTTGTGCAGGCTTGATTGAATGTGAGGTTGGAGAGGGAGGCAGAGCAGTGAACTTTCATCCTGACATCCAATAACACTCCCTGACCCTTTGGATATTGTCCTTTCTAGAGGTCAAAAATATGAATAAATTTATGGTTCTGACAACCTTGACATGGAGGAGAGGTGGGATGGAAAGCTCTCTGGGAGGAAACTCTGATATTACATCTGTGATCACAGAGAATAAAAGAAAATCCATATCCTAATTTTGCTAAATTTAGGCCTGATGGAGAGAACAGAGAATAACCTTTGACGTTATGTTTATTCAGAAGGTGGGGGCTCCCGGAATTCAAAGCCAAGGCACAGACACCGTCATTCACATGAGATGAGGAGCTACTAGCTCCTGCTGACAATTTTTATTGATTACAAATTATCAGGCCAGGCACAGTGCCACGCAAAGGAGTTGGCTGCAACACAGTATTGTTAAATAGTTCCTGGTGGTGCTCCCGGTGAGGTTGAAATGTACGTCCAGAGCGTGGGGCCATCCGTCATGCGTGAAAAGCCTCATTTGCAGAGACAACTGGACCAGGCAATCAGCCTGAAATCTGCTAAGCTGAGAATTTATAACAGTGCAACAAAGCAAGGTTGTCTTCTGGCTTAGGCTCTGCTGGTGGGTGGGGGAGGAGCAGAAATCAAGGGCTGGAAGGAGAGGAGTGAATTACTCAGGTGGCCTTGTGGGGTAAGGGGAGATACTGTCTTTGGGACGAAGGGTAGAGGTCAATGTAGAGAGGCCATCCATCTATCCATCCATCCCAGCCTGGAGCCTATTGGCCTCAAGTTCAAAGATTCAGCATTGGGGACACAAAACCAACTAGATTTGTCATTGAAGCAGCTGGGAACATATCTAGGCAGGAGCCCTACATCACTCAAAAGGCTGGATTGATGGCAGAGAGGGACAAGCAAACACTCTTGTCCTTGGAAATCATGACCTTGCTTTGACGGTGTCGGTGGTGGCCCATTAACCTGCTCAGTGGCCAGAGCAGGCGCTCCTCCCCCTTGGTCCCAAATCAGAGGGGTCCACATGCCCACAGTCTCAGACGCCAGCACACGTGACCCAGCTCCTGGCTGTTGGTGGCCCTCTTGTCACTTACACTTCACAGAGATAGTGAGTAGACTGAGTTGTGCCCTACAGCATCCAGTACAACCTTGTCCCACCTTTCCAGAGTGCTCTCCTCTGTGCCTTCCCTCATTCCTTTCCCTCAGAACCTGCCTTCTCGATGTTTTCAGGCAGTAGAGGGCAGTGGTTAAGCATCTACTTGTCCCACGGCAGTCCAGGCCTCCTTTCCGCAAACCCAGGGGTGTTCAGGGTGCTGTGCTGTTGCCCTTCTGGCAGCTCTCCAGCTCTCTTCTCCCTTCTTGGCATCACACAGAGAGATCAGCAGGTCTGCTGCATAGGTGAGCAAGGAGAAAGCAGCGTGGCAGGTCCCCGGCCTGCAGGCCCTCTGGCTGCCATGAGGGACTCTCTAAAGCCCCAGCCCCTTTGCTGTCCCCTGCGGGGAGGAGTGAGTCACAGCAGTCTCCTTGGGGCCAAGGATCCTGAACCCCTCCTGGTTCTTGTCCCTCCCCTGCCTTTCCTCATGCTATTGCCAGGGATGAGGAATTGCAAGCCAAGCCTCGGGGCAGGGGGAGGGGAGTGGCAGAGCCACTGGCCATCTCTCAGCAGACCATTCACTGGGGGCACCCAGTTGCTTGCAGTTTCCTTTAAAATCTTCGTCTTCCCCATGCGTCCTAGCTGCTGATTCTGGTGCCACAGAAAACTACTACTCTGCATCCTGTACTGGGATTCTCCAAGGGGACTCAGTCCCCATGCCCCTGGGGTCAGTCCCTGGGAATGATGTGTCTGAGATCCAGTCTGCCTCCACAAGCACAGGCACCAGCTGCTGTCTGTCACTGTTGTCCTGATGCCAATGGGCAGTGCTTTGCCCTTTTACTTGGCCTGAGAGACACAGCACCCTGCTCACTTCAACGTGACTTCCGAGAGAAGACCTCAGCTAAGGACCCTGGAGAGCCCCTAGTGGGCACAGGCACTCTCTCCTGCATCTTCCTGCACTTCCAAAAGTGTTGCTTCAAAGGGGCCAGCTCTTCCCAAGCTCCACAAGGACGGATGACAGCCAGGATGGGATGGATGACAGCCAGCCTCCTGCTCCACACAGACAACTCCCATCATCTTGTTGTCTAGGATCAGCTTCGTGCCAAACCCCACCTCAAGCACTATTCCCAACTTTTGTTTCACTGAGGCCGTCATCGTACTCAGTCACCTGAATGAACGTCACGCATTGAGCTCTTACTATGCACCACATGCTTCCTGGGCGTCATTTCATTTCATTCTCATAATCACCCTAAGAGGGCGGTCCTATTATTTTCTCCATTTTGCAGATGAACACACTGAGTCTGGGTGAGGTTAAATCTCTTGCCACAGAGCAAGCATCTGGTAAGTGGTAGAGCTTTGATTTGAACTCATCTCTCTCTGATATTAGTCAATGCTTTGTTCTGTTGCCTCCCAGGGCTTTTGGCTGGTGCCTCACTCTCCAGTGGGACAAAGGGGAATGTGGCAATGAGGCGACTCTCAGTGCCCCAGCTTCAGAGCCTCCCCCTCCCAGGCACAAGTGCAAGGGCACTGGGGCTGTCCTTAAGGAAGGGGTTCTTCCCTGTGTTCCCTGGGGTCCAGCCCCTCAGTCAGACACTCACAGGTCTCTTCTCCTTTTCCACTCTTCAGACAGTAAGACATTGACCCCCCCCCCCCATCTTCCCTGCCACCAACTGTTTCCCTTGAGTTTCAAGCACATGTGTCAGAGGAATCATGACAGCAGTATGAGCAGAGTGCTGCATGGTTGGGGTATGTGACAGGACTCAGCAAACGGGCATTCTTTGGGTAGGAGGAGTTGCTTGTCGTAGGTGTCCATTTAGAGGCATGCCTGGGTGCCCACACCTACTCTCACCTTTCCTTAAGCTGAAACAAAGCGGACACCCCATGGGAGACCAGGAGAAGCACCTGGCTCCTGCCATCGGATCAGTGCGGTGTGCTGGCCGCAGCACGCCGGCACGGCGGCCATTGGAGAGTGAACCAATGGCAAAAGGAAGACTTTTCTCTCTGTCTCTCTCTCTCACTGTCCATTCTGCCTGTCAAAAAAAAAAAAGAAGGAAAAGAAAATCGGAAGCTGTATTAATTTTTTTAATCTTATGTACTCCTTAGGAAAACTTTATGTGGAAACCAAGAAAATCAACTTGACTTTGACATCAGCATTCAAATCCTTCCCAACCAACAGATGGCAAAATTTCCAACCTTCTACCTCTTGGCTGAATTCTGCGTTGGGTCCTGTTGTCACTCCTTCTCCCCTGCCTCTTCTACTTCAACTTCAAATTAGGTTCTTGGTTGATTGACTTTCTCTGATGGTCCCTGTTCCTTCATCAGCTCAAGATGAGAAACATTCATAGGAACTTCTCTCTGGAGCTGAGCTGTGGAGAAGCCAGTGTCTTCAGGCCCTTGCCAAAGGTGCTCTTTTTGTCTGGAACAGAATGGTCTTCCTTGCATTGACTCTAAAACCCAAAATGGCAGGAGGATTACAGGAGTCCATCCAGGTTAGGCCTCTGCATCCATCTCCTCTGGGAACAAAAGGAGTTTGGGGAAAGAACTAATATTCCATTCCAGGGGGAACAGATTCCTACAAACCCTCCTCCGTCTCTCCTCAGACTCCAGAAGCTGAGCCCTGCAGACTGGTCAAGAAGCAGGGGAGACACAGTCTCCTCTTGGCCCAGTGGCCAGGGCCTCCAGTGCCTACAAAGCAGGAAGGTGTGGGTTTCAGTCAGTTGGGCCCAGACTCAGTGACTTGGGTCCTGGCTCCATCACCTTGAGGTAAGATCCAGGGTCACTACTTTGATAACAGGAACATGGCGGTGGCATGTGAAATTGTATTAGGGTTGGATTCTGAAGTGAATGCCTAAGGAAAGAATCAGCATCGGTCAAAACTATTCTCAAAAACTTCTGAAGTCAGTGGCAGTTGAGTAATAAGAGCCCCCCTTCTCACGGAGACCAGCACCGATGCTCACTCCACACATGGGGTTTCTTTTTTTGACAGGCAAGAGTGGACAGTGAGATAGAGAGAGAGACTAAGAGAAAGGTCTTTCTTTTCCGTTGGTTCACCCCCCAATGGCCGCTGTGGCCAGCACGCTGCGGTCAGTGCACTGCGCTGATCCGAAGCCAAGAGCCAGGTGCTTCTCCTGGTCTCCCATGTGGGTGCAGGGCCCAAGGGCCTGGGCCATCCTCCACTGCCTTCCTGGGCCACAGCAGAGAGCTGGACTGGAAGAGGAGCAACCGGGACACAATCCAGCGCCTTGACCAGGACTAGAACCCGGTGTGCTGGCACCGCAGACAGAGGATTAGCCTATTGAGCCATAGCGCCGGCCCAGATGGGGTTTCTTACATTTATGAAGAGAGCAGGTGGCTGTTTCGTCTTTGGGGCTGGACTACGTGAAAAGGGGCTCTCTCAAGAGATTATAAACACACTCCACACAGTAAGATGCTCCCATAATGGGAGACACCTGGGGATCAAAGCTAGTGGGGGAGAAAACGCAGTTTATGTCTGCTGTCTCCCTCCCCTTCCCCTATGCATGTGGTCCTCCAGAGGATGCTGGTGCAATAGATTGTGCTCGCACGCGCTCGCTCTCGCTCTCTTTCCCTCTCTCCACTCTGTTATAGGTTGAATTGTGTCATTGAGTCTCCTCCTCCCACAAAAAGATTCGAGGGTGCTTCAAAATGTTTCTGGAAATAAAAGATCATGTCCACTTCCCACGAACTTTCTGAAGCTCCCTTTTCTGTTGGAGTCCTGACCCCCGAGGACCTGACAATCTGACCTTACTTGGAGACAAGGTCTGTACAGTGGTAACAAAGTGAAAATGAGGTCCTTGTGGGGAACACCCATTCAACAGGTCCAGTGTCCTGTTATGAAAAGGGAGCTGTGGACCCAGGCATGTGCAGGGGACAGTGCTGGGAAGATGTGGGAGGAAGATGCCCAGCCCCAAGGGAGGGGTGCCTGACATGGGAGGGGTGCCTGACACGGGAGGGGTGCCCGACACTACCAGGCCTGCAGCAGATTCTGCCTGGCAGCCCTCACTGGAAACCAACCCTGCCAACAGCTTGACCTCAGGCTCCCAGCCCCTAGAACTGTGACACGACACTGTTCTATCACTCAAGGCTGAAGTTTTTGTGGTGCTGTGGTCCAGCAGCTTCCACCAAGCTGACATGCAATTAGATTTGCACAACTTAAATTCGCTTTTTTGAGACCTCAATGAGTATCAGCTCATGGATGAGTATCAGAGTATCAGAGATGGATGTGAAGTGCTTAGTTCTCAACGTACAACATATTAGATGCCCAGCATCGGCTCTCACTGTCACTGTACCTTTGATTCAGGTAAAGAGCACGGACTAGGAACCGCAAGTCCTTGGTGGGTGAGTGAGTGAGTGAATGGCACCTTCAGTTTTCTCCTGAGCAAGATGAAACTTTGGACCTGCCCATTTCCTCCCAGGCCCGACTCGATTTGCACCACCCATGGGGCAACAGGACCTGGGCAAGATGCCACATCCAAACGCAAGGGGGCCTGCTTGACTTGAATAGGGCACCAGGGCTGTCACCCCCATAAATAGCTCAGGGAGCTGGGACAGAGGTGTGAAGAAATGGGCTTTATGTGCAGAAATGGGAAAAAAGAATTAAAAGGACAAAATTCTGTGTCTTGAACTTGAGGCCTTATACCTCTTGCTTTCATGTTTGTAAACTGCAATTGCTTTGCTTCTCTGGTTTGTGATGTTTGCAGGGAGAGTTGCCTTTTTTTACTGACCTGTATCTTTTTCCAAGTGGGAAATGTCGATTCTATGGTGTTCTAGGAGGTATTCAGCTGGGGAAGGTCGGGGCATTGGACATCCTTCCCCTAAGACAACATTATCCCATAGCCCCCACTCACCACCATGTTCTATTTCCTACTACTGGTGTTCCCATCAACCGAAGGACCAAAGCAGAGCTAGCTTCATCATTTGCTGGGCTCAGTGCAAAATGAAAACGCAGTTCTCTGGCCAGAGGCACAGAGGTCAGTCTCTTTTTACTATAGGCCTTGCTCCCTGATCCACTGTGGATGGGCAACCTCCAAAACACTGTGATGTCTGCACTTGTGTGCTTACCATCTGGATTTGAGTGGATAAGAGGCCCCAGGTGAGTCGCCTAGTAGAAGGCCTGTGGCCCTGCCAGGCAGGAAAGGGACAGTTGCCACCAACCTCAGATGCTGTAGGGCATGCCCCTAACTCTGTCCTCTCTGAGCCACGCTTAGGCCTTAACAGAGACCACTGCAGGTCATGGGCCTCCCTGTCAGCACCCAGGCAGAGGGTGGCAGCAGTAGAGAGGAGAAAGGGGAGGGAGGGAGAGCCTATCAGAGCTTGGCATGCCAGAGGACTGGAAAATAGGCAGCTGAGAGTCCCCAGGACATGCACCAATGTCCCACAAACTCAAAGAACCAATGATGAAGAATGTCAAGATTCCATAACAAATGGTCATCAACCCTCCAAACACAAGGGCATCCTGAGGGCACTGTGGGATGAGAAGCCGAATGTTCTAATGGACTCATTGTTCAAAACACAGGTGACCCAAATGCATCTCTTGTGAGCTAGGGAGCCAATGCATGGGCTCTTTGTAGGTGGGTCAGGCTGTAGGCCAGTCTTTTTCCCCAACTTATGCCTTGGCTGATGGGAGGATGGAGATCAAAGGCAGAGTGTGACAGCTGGACAGTAGTCAGAGCTCAATGAGTGACAGCTGTCACCAGTGGATGGGTGGGTTTCCAATCACAGGGCTTCTGAAGCCAGATCCAAGCCTACAAGGTCCTCCTGTGGATGTGATGGGAATCTGGCAAAAGGAAGGAAGAGGAATTTAGGTAGATAGAGAGGAAAGAGCAGCTTGCTAGGGCCGGGGCAGAGCCAGAGAACATCAGGTTTCTGTTCAGTGAGCAGTGAAGTTTCAAAGCTGAAAGTCTCACCAGACCAAATACAATTTGATTTGGTCTCTAAAAATGAAAAACAGACACCCAGTGTGGGTTGGGGCAGAGATGATGACAAGAAATAATCAGTTATTTGGGGAAAATTACGCATGCTGTCTGTAAGTGTGCGTATCTGTTTGGACATAGCCAAAACGCTTTGCAATTCACTGCTTGGAAGTAATTACCGTGATGGATTTTGCATTTTGTTGCACGATGCAATTAAGGGGTAGTACGGAGCCGATGTCTTAAGCCAATTAAGAGGTCTATAGGGGAGTTGGCCATCGTTCCACTGACTTGGATGAGACTGCATCCTGTCTGTGATGCTGTCCTGAAAAACAGGCCTTCGCTGTTCAGCCCTGGTTTGGTCCACGGGAGCTCGAGCTACACACGAGGGACAGCAGAGATACAAACGGACCCTGCTCAGCCTGCTCCCTCCACCCCGCCCCACTCCCGTGACTCTGAGGCACTTCAATACATCACCATTGTGGCCCCTGTCACCTCTGACAGCAAATATGATTTTAGCTGTCAGGCAGCTGCCAGAAAACAAAACATAATTTACAGCCAAATTCAGCCTGCAGAAGTGCACACCTGGCTCCCAGCAGCGAGCGCTATGGAAACAAACCCAAGGGCCGGATTCCTCTGGGTCGCCTGAGAGGGGCTGAAGTCCCTTCCCAGGGCTGATCGGTGCTCGCTGCTGGAGAGGGGGGAAGATGGAGAGGTAGGACTGTTCCTTTCACTGCTGATTTCTGAAACACACTTGGAGACTCTTATTACTAACACGACATTCTGCCACGATAATGTTGTCAGCAAGACCTTTTGTGCCAGCTCCAAATGGGAAAGGACACCTTTGTTCCTTCCACAGCCTGCGTTGCAGATGGAATCTTCAGGAGCCACATCAGGAAATGTGCCTGTGCTCTTGGAGAAGGACACAACTGGCAAGACATTTTATTTATTTATTTGGAAGTCAGAGTTACACAGAGAGAGAAGGAAAGGCAGAGAGGTCTTCTAGACGCTGGTTCACTCTCCAATTGGCCACACCGGCTGGAGCTGAGCTGATTTGAAGCTGGAAGCTTCTTCTGAGTCTCCTATGTGGGTGCAGGGGTGCAAGAAGTTGAACCATCTTCTATTATTTTCCCAGGCCATAGCAGAAAGCTGGATAGGAAGTGGAGCAGCCGGGACTTGAACCGAAGGCAGCGGCTTTACCTGCTACACCACAGCATCAACCCTGAATTCTTATTAACCTGACTGCTTGGTGTGGAAAGGGATAGGTAGAATTGGAGAAACATCTGGGAACTCAGAGACATCAAGAGCCATTTTTAAGCTCGGTCATGAGCTCTCCAAACTAAACAGGTGTGAATATGTACATGTTTGTGGCAGCCCAAAGCAGGCAAATTCACATCAGAATCACTAGGGTGAGGGGCAGGTGTGTGGTGCCATGATCAAGACTCCTGTTGGGTGCCAGTGCTGTGGCATAGTAGGCTGGGCCTCCACCTGCTGCACATCCCATATGGGTGCCGGTTCCAGTCCCAGCCATTCCACTTCTGATCCATCTCTCTGCTATGGCCTGGGAAAGCAGAAGATGGCCCAAATGCTTGGGCCCCTGCATCCATGTAGGAGACCTGGAAGAAGCTCCTGGCTCCTGGCTTCAGATCAGCTCAGCGCTAGCAGTGCGGCCATTAGGGGAGTGAACCAGCGGATGGAAGACCTTTCTTTCTGTCTCTTCTTATCTGTGTCTGTAACTCTACCTCTCAAATAAATAAATAAAATTTTTAAATAAAAAATAAGACTCCAGTTGGGAGGCTCACATCTCATATCAGAGTGTTCAGCTTCATGTCCTGGCTCTGCTCCAATTTCAGCTTCCTGCTAACGTGTACCCTAGGAGGCAACCACCCTATGGTGGCTCAAGTGTTTGGGTCCCTGCCCACATGGGAGACCTGGTTTGAATTCTGGCTCCTGGTTTTTGCCCCAACCCAGCTCTGGCTGTTGTGGGCATCTGGGAAGTGAACCAGGGGATGGGAGCTCTCTCTGTCTCTCTGTCCACCTTTTCGATAAATAAGTTTTTAAAAATAACTAGAATGAACCAAACAGAAATGAGGCAACGTGAAACCTGAGATGGCTTGTGAAAATGGAAAACACTGAATTATTTTAAAGGACACTCAGCAGCTGCACTGGGGCTTTGGGTACTTCTTGGGGAAAACCTGGCTTCTGGTCTAATTTCTTCTTATTCCTTGTGCAATCACTGTGTAGGGTGATAATGAAGCCAGGGAATAGGTGGACCAGTCAGTTCTACGCTTGGTACCCCCTTACCAGCTCTATGACCTTGGGCAAATCAAATTCACCTTGTCAAGCCTCAGCTTTCTCATCTGTTAAATGGGATTCAAAAATATGCTTACTACAAAGGTGCAGAATTACATGACATGAAGTACATTACGGGTGTACATTAAGGTGCAAATTACAGTGGCCAGCACAAACTGCTCATGAAATGGTCCCATAAGTGCTATTTAGTGCTTCCCTCAACAAGCAATGACTGAGTACCTCTGTGTGCAGGCTCAGAATTATATGGAGGTTAAACACACAGGCCCTGCTTTCAAGGAACTGAGCAGGAGAGCAGAGAACAAGGTGAGCTGAGGTAAGACCCATGGGAGTAACATCGGCCCAAGTTCTCTGGGGTTGGGGAGATAAGGAAGGAGAACTTCGAGCTGGGGAAGTTGTGCAAATCAATTTATTTGTTCACCTCCCACCTTTAATAAAAGGAAATCATAACTCTCTCCTTATCTCTTGCAGTTGGATTGAGGCCCCAAGCAAATCACAGACGTCAATAAGAGTTGGAAAAGGCAACATGCTGTAAAAACCAGTAAGCATAATCAGGCCATGTTGACAATGACACTGGTAAGTGTGAGAAGGGTTCTTGGAAACTCTGCACAGTGGTAGTTTAGGAAAACCCAGAGCAGTTCCCATGGGTTGTAATTTCAGACAAGATCACCTGGGGGCTTGAGAATTGTGTTTTGGTTTCAAATTCCTGACTCTCCTGCAGTACACACTTTCAACCAAAACCTAGTCAAGCACAAACACACTTATAAATGGGAAGCTGGACACTTACACAAGAAAAATGGCACAGAGCAAACATTCATCTCTTGCTGGGACCTTCCCACCATTGGAATGACTGTGTCTGAGCCTCCATGGGAGTTCTAGAACACAGAAAAGGGAGGAATCCCGGGGCAGTCAATGCAGTCAGCAGACCTTGGGATGACTCTGATTTGAATCACAAGGTTGATCATCACTAGTGTCAATTTCATTAGAAACACATCCTCCTAGCTGTATATCATGCAATAAAATCTCTATGTCTATTATGTATGTCTGGACAGGATAAGGAAGGAGAGGGTCCACTTATAAATAGGGCTTAGGCACGGATGATTGCCTTACTAGGTCACTCATTTAATCCTTGATAAATATTTATGGAAGGTTAAACAGGACTGAACTGTACACCCTGGAAGCACTACACTCAAATCCCACATCCTGGTGCCTATGAAGGTGACTGCATTTGGAAACAGAGGTAATTACATTTAAATGAGGCCATTAGGTTGGACCCTAATCCAAGGCAAGTGATGTCCCCATAAGAAGAGATCTGGACCGACGTGTACCCAGAGGGAAGACTGGGTGAAGACACAAGGAGAAGATAGTCATCTCCAAGCCAAGGACAGAGGCCTCAGAGAAAAGTAGCCATGCCAACACCTTGACCTTGGATTTCAGGCTCTCGAATTCTGAGAGAATAAACTGTTGTTGCTCAAGCCACCAGGTAAATGGCACTTCACAATGGCAGCCCCAGCTGACTAGTACACTGGGATGTCACATGCTAGGCATTGGGGACACAATAAATGTGAGACACTACACCCATCTCAGAGAACTCACCAACGAGGGAGGGAGGCAAATGCTTACAAACACAGTGGAGCTGAAGCTGGCTAGAAGCTGGACCAGGAGGCAAGGCAGCATCAGGAGGAGCTCGACTGCCTGTGTTGCCGGGAGTTGGGAAACAGCAGAGAGGGCTCTGGCTCGAATGATTCAGACCTGAAATTGCAACATGATCTGGCTCATCCTCAGTCCCAGTTTTGCACTGACCAATGAATCATTAATGAATCATATCTCCCGATGAATCAGGTAGGTTATTTACTTACTGGACTTGTCCTTTTTGGCAGTAAAAAGCATTAAATGCATGAAGCTGCAAGAAACTCAGAGTCTCATAATTCTGCTGGGAAGCCTCGTGAGAGGCTAAGTCAGCTGCTGTTCCAGATGATGAATCAATGAAGATCGAGAACATTTGTGTAGACAGCAACAGAAGAGAAGGGAGGGAGAGCCCCTGTCTAAATTTCACACAGCTCTGAAGATAAAGGCTATGTCCACAGAAGGCCCAAACACCCAAACATCATGTGGGCAAAGTTGATTGTTAGAATATTTGGCCTAGGGGGGGCCTGTGCTGTGGTGAAGTGAGTTAACGCCTTGGCCTGAAGCGCCAGCATCCCATATGGGTGTTGGTTCGAGACCCAGCTGCCCCACTTCCTGTCCAGCTCTCTGCTATGGCCCAGGGAAAGCAGTGGAATATGGCCCAAGTCCTTGAGCCCCTGTATCCATGTGGGAGACCCGGAAGATGCTCCTGGCTCCTGGCTCCTGGTTCCTGGCTCCTGGCTTCAGATCAGCGCGGTGCGACAGCCACAGCGTGCTGGCGCAGCTCTCGTCGTTGTGGTCATTTGGAGAGTGAACCATCGGATGGAAGACCTCTCTCTCTCTCTCTCTCTCTCTCCGCCTCTCCTCTATCTCTGTAACTCTGACTTTCAAATAAAATAAATAAATCTTTTTTTAAAATTTTATTTAATGAATATAAATTTCCAAAGTACAGCTTATGGATTACAATGGCTTCCCCCCCCCTTAACTTCCCTCCCACCCGCAACCCTCCCCTTTCCCGCTCCCTCTCCCCTTCCATTCACATCAAGTTTCATTTTCAATTCCCTTTATATACAGAAGATCAGTTTAGTATATATTACATAAAGATTTCAACAGTTTGCCCTCACATAGCAACACAAAGTGAAAAATACTGTTGGAGTACTAGTTATAGCATTAAATTACAATGTACAGCATATTAAGGACAGAGATTCTGCATGATATTTTTAAAATAATTGATTAATTTTCTATGCAATTTCCAATTTAACACCAAGTTTTTTTTCATTTTCAATTATCTTTATATACAGAAGATTGATTCAATATATACTAAGTAAAGATTTCATCAGTTTGCACCCACACAGAAACACAAAGTGTAAAAATACTGTTTCAGTACTAATTATAGCATTACTTCACATTGGACAACACATTAAGGACAGATCCCACATGAGATGTAAGTACACAGTGACTCCTGTTGTTGACTTAACAATTTGACACTCTTGTTTATGGCGTCAGTAATCCCCCTAGGCTCTAGTCATGAGTTGCCAAGGCTATGGAAGCCTTTAGGGTTCTCTGACTTCGATCTTATTCCAACAGGGTCATAGTCAAAGTGGAAGTTCACTACTCCCTTCAGAGAAACGTACCTCCTTCTTTGATGGCCCCGTTCTTTCCACTGGGATCTCACTCACAGAGATCTTTCATTTAGGTCTTCTTTTTTTTTTGCCAGAGTGTCTTGGCTTTACATGCCTAAAATACTCTCAAGGGCTCTTGAGCCAGATCCGAATGCCTTAAGGGCTTATTCTGAGGCCAGAGTGCTATTTAGGACATCTGCCATTCTATGAGTCTGCTGTGTATCCCACTTCCCATGATGAATCATTTTCTCCCTTTTTGATTCTATCAGTTAGTATTAGCAGATACTAGTCTTGTTTGAGAGATCACGTGTGTGATCCCTTTGACTGTTAGACCTATCAGTGTGATCAATTGTGAACTGAAGATGATCACTTGGACTAGTGAGATGGCATTGGTACATGCCACCTTGATGGGATTGTATTGGAATCCCCTGGCACGTTTCTAACTCCATCATTTGGGGCAAGTCCGATTGAGCATGTCCCAAATTGTACATCTCCACCCTCTCTTTTTCCCACTCTTACATTTAACAGGATTCACAATAAATCTTTTTTTTTTTTTTAAAAAAAAGAATATTTGGCCTAGTAACAGCCAAGCAAGCATCTGGAGGCCTGCCTGAGGTTTCTCTACCCCAGACATGTGGCTTACCACAGATGCACCCAGTGCCAGAAAGCAAGTCTCAAGGAAGTGAAAATGGAGGCAACCAGATGTTGAATTCCACGTCTTCCAAACAAGGTCCAGAAGATTGCCCTCTCTCCCAAAATAACACCCCATCAAGCTACCTCCTGTCAGCTAAGCCCAGACCCTGCCATCAGTATGTCCATCCGTATCAACCACACATACCCCTATCCTATCAGCAGCATGTATTCTGAGGACACATGGAGCCTCAGGGTCCTCCTAGCAGGTGCTGTATGAGCAGCACCTGTGACAATCAAACATGCAAATTCTCAGGTCTCTTTCCAGCAATCAGAGGATCTGGAGTAGGGGCTAGAAGCCATTTTTTAAAACAAGCACTAACTGAAAAAATACTCTTGGAAAATTATTCATCCTTTGAAATACAGATAAGAAAATGAAGACTGCAAAAGCTGTGATTACTTTCCCAAGATCACAGAGCTGCTGGTGGCAAAAACAATCAGAACTCTGGTGTTCAGATGAAAAGTGCCGATGTCATCAACTCAAGACAACCAAGTTCGTGGTCCACAGGGCTCTGCCTTCTTCCTCCTTACCCAGTACTTCCTCTTTCTCCCCAAATCAGGAAGATTAGAAGTGGGGCAAGGATTCTCTTGAAGTTAACATTAGGGGCGCTCTAAACCCTTGAAATATCTGTTGGTTTCTTTCTCTGTCCTCCTCCCTTTCTGTCTCCTGTCCTTTCCATAGAGGACTTGTGAGAACGAAATAGGTTGTGTGCATGTGGTTGTTGCAATGAGCAAAAAGTTGGTCTAAGAAAAATAGATACCTAAATAATTTCGAAATTCAAGTTCAAGTGGACATTGGAATGTTAACTCAAATTAAATGTAGTGTAATTAATACTTGTGCTTCTATCAACCTCTCTTTATGGCCAGATAGTGTCCCAAGTTTTACCTCACAAAAGGCCATTTTATACTCATCCATTTAGGGTTGAGAAAATAATCTTTTCAAGATTATCAGAAGAACCCAAGGTGGAGGTGATCTCCCCCCTCATGTGCTTGAACTTGGGAAGACTTTCAACATAATGGTTGACATATAAAAGACATTTATAATAATTACTTCAGCACTAATGACAGTTTGGACAATAAGGAGCTTGGTTCCAAACTTCCTTAATCAGCAGTGTTTGCTGTGACTAAGGGCCATGTAGATGGCAGGCAGTGACTTTGCCTAACCTTTGACTTGTAATAAAAATGCAATAAAGTAATTGGTTAAAATAGAGACATTCCTGATAAACAGTATTTGCTTTTTAAAGTAACTGGTTAAAATAGGGGCATATCTGATAAATGAGTTTATGGGGGAGGGGGTGGAAGGCCATGCCTTACTAATTAGTCAAGGTTCTATATCCTAGATTCCTCCTTTAGCTATTTGAAAAGAAGTGATGGAATGATGAAAATGTTCCATAGCATCAACCAATAACCTGTGTCCTCATCAAAGAATAGATAGTTGTTTACATTATTTTAACATTCCCTTGCTTCCTCCTTCTGCGGCACATTTAATCACAAAACTGTGGTTCTCATCCAGACATGGATGCACTTTGACCTTCTTTGCCACAGAGCAGGAGAAATGAAGGAAAAGAGACTCTCTAAAACTTCTCATCTCTTAATTCATTGTGATCTACATCAGCGGTGACAATCCATGAAGGTCACTGTATTTCCCTTGAGAATTTGCTCTACATTAGGTGCCTTCAAAGAAGTTCCAATTTTTAATTAAAATTTTGTTTTTTTTATAAAGCTTTTATTTAAAGAATATAAATTTCCAAAGTACAGCTTATGGATTACAATGGCTTCCCCCCCCCCTTAACTTCCCTCCCACCTGCTACCCTCCCCTTTCCCGCTCCCTCTCCCCTTGCATTCACATCAAGATTCATTTTCAATTCTCTTTATACACAGAAGATCAGTTTAGTACATATTATGTAAAGATTTCAAAAAATTTTTATTAATATAAAGAAATTTCAAGTATTTCAAAGACAAAATTCTAAAAACAAAAGGATACTTCCCTCCCATCCTCTTCCTTCCTTTTTTTTATTTTTTTTTAAATTTATCTATTTATTTGAGAGGTATAGTTATAGACAGTGAGAGGGAGAGACAGAGAGAAAGGTCTTCCTTCCACTGGTTCACTCCCTAGATAGCTGTGCCAATCTGAAGTCAGGAGCCAAGAGCTTCCTCTGGGTCTCCCACATGGGTGCAGGGGCCCAAGCACTTGGGTCATCTTCTACTGTTTTCCCAGGCCACAGCAGAGAGCTGGATTGGAAGAGGAGCAGCCAGGTCTAGAACCGGGATCCATATGGGATGCTGGCATTGCAGGCAGAGGATTAACCTATTGTGCCATGGCGCCAGCACCCCCCCTTTTTTTTCTTTTAATTTTTGCAACAAAATACATTTAATTTACTTTATAATCTCAGGTGTAATACTCAGCTAAATATAGTGTTCAAAAGTAAAAAGTAGAAACACCAGCATTCCATAAGAATATACCCAAGGGCTATAAATGATAATGAAATAATAAGATGTCAATTTCACTCTTATACATTCAAAGATTTTTTTTTGTACTCTATAGATTAGGTACCACAAATTAGAGAAAACATATTTGCCTTTTTTGAGTCTGGCTTATTTCACTAAGCATAATAGTATCCTCTTTGTTGCAAAAGACAGGATTTCATTCTTTTTTATGGTTGAGTAGTATTCCATCATGTATATATTATCATATTTTCTTCATACAGTTATCAATTGGACATTTGGGTTGATTCCATATTTGAGCTATTATGAGTTGAACTGCTATAAACATGGAGATACAGGTAACTCTTTCTTTTCATATGCTCATTTAATTTCCTTTGGGTATATTCCCAGGACTGGGATGGCTGGACCACATGGTAAATCTGTTTCCTCAGAAGCTGAAAATTTCATTTCCTAACAATTAAATATATGAAATGGTATATTCTATAGAATTATGAGCAGAGAAGAATACATTACCCACTGTTATAGTGGCAAGGATTGTAAGACCAGGGTTCATAGGGCCGGCACTGTGGCACAGAGGGTTAACACTCTGGCCTGAAGCGCGGGCATCCCATATGGATGCCGGTTATAGTCATGGCTGCTCCTCTTCAAATCCCACTCCCTGCTATGGCCTGGGAAAGCGGTAGAAGATGGCCCAAGTGCTTGGGCCCCTGCACCCACGTGGGAGACCCGGAGGAGACTCCTGGATCATGGCTTCAGATCAGCGCAGCTCCAGCCATTGAGGCCATCTGGGGAGTGAACCAGAGGACGGGAAATTTCTCTTAAAAAAAAAAGAACCAGGGTTCACTGGTTGCTCACTTTCTATGCCCTCCTGTTAGCAGTCAATGAACTTGGAAGGCAGCCATATTGGCTCAGGGAACCTTGTAAAATGAAGGCCCCGGAGCCCTGGAATTGATGCTCCCTGAGCTGTCTTGTCTTATCCCTAGTGACTAACTAATACAGGTACTTGAGATCACAATCTTTTCCTGGTGGGATCACAATCTCTCCTTGCTAGAGGCCACCAACTTTGGGTGGTTTAGGGGGAGCTAAAGCCAAGTGAACAATCACTGGGGATACTCTCTTTTGGCAAAAGAGCTGTTCTGTATAGATCTCAACCAAATCCCCAGCCATGGTACTCTGGCAACACCACCCTGGCAACCACACCTGGAACATCAACTTAAGAGCTCCAGGCCGGTGCTTCGGCTCACTAGGCTAATCCTCCACCTTGCGGTGCCAGCACACTGGGTTCTAGTCCCAGTCGGGGCACCGGATTCTGTCCTGGTTGCCCCTCTTCCAGGCCAGCTCTCTGCTGTGGCCCGGGAGTGCAGTGGAGGATGGCCCAAGTCCTTGGGCCCTGCACCCCATGGGAGACCAGGAGGAAGCAACTGGCTCCTGCCTTTGGATCAGGGCAATGCGCCGGCCGGAGCGCACCAGCCGCAGCGGCCAGTGGAGGGTGAACCAACGGCAAAGGAAGACCTTTCTCTCTGTCTCTCTCTCTCTCTCTCTCTCTCACACTGTCCACTCTGCCTGTCAAAAAAAAAAAAAAAAAGAGCTCCAGACAAGAAAAGGCCTCATGTGCAGCATGAGTCAGCACTTCTGGTGCTTAGACATAGCACTCTACTGCAAAGAAGTGCATCACCCACGTGAACCCTTCCAAATCCCTCATACTTTCAGATCCAACTGCACCATGCAGTAGCTTCCCCTAACAGGGAGAAACAAAGACTTAGTTTTCAAGATTTGACTGTTTACAGAGGATACAGCCAAAAGAAATAAAATCAATTTGTCAAAGAGAGTTCTAGCTGTTAGCTAAATCGAATCTTTGGTTAACTAGATATTCTTCCCTTGAATAAATAAAATTTTGTCACATTCTTATCATTTATTTGTTTATTATTATTATTATTATTTGACAGGCAGAGTTAGATAGTGAGAGAGAGAGACAGAGACAGAGAGAAAGGTCTTCCTTTGTTGGTTTACCCCCCAAATGACTGCTACAGCTGGCACACTGCAGCCAGCATGCTGCGCCGATTCAAAGCCAGGAGCTTCCTCCTGGTCTCCCATGTGGGTGCAGGGCCCAAGCACTTGCGCCATCCTCCACTGCCTTCCCGGGCCACAGCAGAGAGCTGGACTAGAAGAGGGGCAACCAGGACAGAATCCAGTGCCCCGACAGGGACTAGACCCCAGGGTGCCAGCGCCACAGGCGGAGGATTAGCCTAGTGAGCCGCGGCACTGGCCTCTTATCATTTGTGATGAAAACCCTTAACATCTACCCTCTTAGCCATTCTCAATACATCGCTACTAACTCTAGTCATCATGGTGGAAAATCTCTTAAATTTATTCTTCTTGTCTGAGATTTTGTAACCTTTGACCAGCATCTCCCCAATTCTACCTGCCCACCTCTATGTCCTGGTAACTATCATCCTACCTGTTCTGCTCCTATGAGTTCAGCTGTTTTAGATTCTACACAGAAATCACGTGGTGTCTGCCTGCCTACATTAGCTCATTCCTCTCAGCATCACGTCTCCAGGTTTCACTCATGTTGTCCCAGATGACTGGATTTCTTTCTTTTTGCTGTTGCTGTTTTAAGGATAAATAGTATTCCATTGTATATATAGCACAATATCCTTATCCAGATGGACACTTAGGCTGATTCCATATCTTGGCTATTGTAAATAGTTCTGCAATGAGCATAGTGCACATATCTCTTTGTAATACTGATTTAAATTCCTTTGGATATATCCTCAGTAATGAGATTGATAGGTATAATGGCAATATTATTTTTACTTTTTAAAAATTATCAAACCTAAGGAGAATCTTTGGTTAATTAGATATTCCTCCCTTGAATAAAAATTGTTAATAATTATAAAGCAAACATTTGTATATTTATCATGTGAATAGTGCTGTGCCTATTTACATTTAAGCCACACAATCGCTATTTGAGTCAGGTTCTATGACTGTCCCAATTTTACCAAGGACAGTGTGGAGCTCAGAGAGGCCACCACATCCATGTCTGTGGAGTGAGTACTGGCCTCAGAACAGAGTTGCTTAAGTTCTTCCTGTCCTCAGTGAGGATTTTTACTCTGGCCACTTCACAAAGCCAAGGGGAACTTTCTTCACAAACCCAAGGAGACTTGGGGGCTCAAAAAATTTGTGAAAACATGAACTGTTAAGGCAAATTGAATAACAAAACTTTAGCTGTTAATGGTGTACTTCATTCACTGCCTGATTCCAAACATCCTCATCACCTAGCCCTTCCTGGCCCTGACTCTTCCATTGGAAGACCAAAATGCCTCTCACATCCAAAGTGACTTCCAGCAGGAACACTCCCATTTTCAGGCAGCGGAAGATTTGGGGTGCCAAGTTTACCAGAGAACACACTGGACTCCCACTCCAGTCCTCAGTGGTATTTGAGCATCACACAGAAGCCAAGCTGGCTTAAAAGGAAGCCCCCAAGTGACTAAGAGTGGCTTCCAGTTGCTACACTACAGGAGATACTTCCAGGAGCCCCAGTGGATACCTGAAACCACACACAGCACCACATACTAGAGGTGCTATGTTTTTCCCCACACAAACACACTTATGATAAAGAATTATTTATGAATTAGGCACAATAAGACATTGATAATAATAACTAAAAAATACAATTCTCATATTCTTCTGTAAGAAAAGTGATGTGACTGTGGCTACTCGTTCAAAATATCTATCATACTATGTTTACCCTTCTTGTAATGATGTGAGGTGACAGTGCTTGCGTCATGAAGTGAGCTGAGGTGGATGACACAGGCATGGTGAGGTCGTGTAAAGGTTGCTTGTACGCTACTCACTGTGATACAGCAGCAGCTGCTCTGATAACTGAGGTGGTTACTAATCGGCTGAACAAGAAGGTAGTATGTGCAGTGTGGATACTCCGGACAAGGGAATGGCCCATGTCCTGGGTAGGAGCAGCAGAATAGAGCAAGATTTTGTCAAACGACATGTAATTCAGAAGTATGAATTGTTTATTTCTGGAATTTTCCATTTAATACTTTTGGACCACAGTCAACCATAGATAACAGAAAATGTAAACTGTGGATAAGGGTGGACAATGGTATCATTTTTAAAAGTAGTGGCCTGACCACCGTGGGGCATTTTAATGCATCACCAGTCCCTGAAAAAGAACATGTGACTATTTTATCACCAAGAATAACTGGAGCCGTAAGGGGGGGACTGATGGAGTTGTTACGTCAGAGGACGTAAAGCCATTCCCATTTCTTCCCTCAGTGAATACCAGAACACATGGACCATGTCCATCAATAATATGTAGCAGTAATATATAATATTAATACCTCCACTGAGTATGTATTATATGCCCAGCACTATTCTAAGTCCTATAACTATGTCGTATCATTTGATTCTCAGAGTAACCCTAGGGAAGTTGATTCTATTATTATTCATTTTACAGATAAACTAAAGCACAGAGAGGTAGTAACTACTCTGCAGATAGCAGTTGATGGAAGATTTAGTCTTGGGCAGGCTGACTCCAGAACCTAGGATGAACTGATGTAGATGTTCTATTAATTATTATAGACTTGATTAACTGAGAGGCCACCATGTTTTGGTTGGTCACTCTGTACTAGAATGTTTGTGCCCCCCCCCCCCAGCTTCCACAGTTCATATGTTGAATCTGAATCCCCAATGAGATGGTGCTAGAAGGTGGGGCCAATGGCAGGTGATTAGTTCACAATGGTAGAGCTTCATGAATGGGATAAGCTCGTTATGAAAGTTACTCCAGAGTTCGGCTTTGCTCTGTTTTCCACCATGTGAAGATACAGGGAGAAGACAGTAACCTGCAGCCCAGAACCCAACCATGCCGCACCCTGACCTTGGACTTCCAGCCTGCAGAATTGTGGGAACTAAGTTTCTGTTGTTTGTAAGCCACCCTCTTGATGGTACTGAGTAAGATATTTAAGTAAATAAATCCAGAAGAGGCAAACCTTTGGTGAGCTCTCTAATAAAGCCGGAGTGTCCAGTTTACAGAAACTTGAGGCCAATCTCTTCCAGGGGAAACAAAGGGAAGTGAAAAGAAGTGGATGCTTGAAGCCAGAGGACAGCAGGCAGCAAAGATAACACCTGTTCCAAGTCTTCACAGGTGTCCTGCCATTGCAGAGACAGCTTCCTGGAAGACCCCTGGCCTGGGGAAATACCAACCATTCTTGGTCAATGTGCCCTAAGTGCTCAGGATGGTGGCCCTCTCTCCTCACTGGTTGTATCTGAAACCAGGAAATTTGGGTATCTGGACAAGGCCTAAACCCATTTCATTTTATTTCATGTTTTTTCCATGTAGGTTACAGGACACAAAATGGGTAAAACATATCTCAGAAATACTCTTGCTGCCCCATAGTTCCTAGAGTTGACAGACAAATTTAACCATAACATTGTTCTGGCTCATATTTACAAGGGACAGGAAACTCACACCTGACAAATCCATCTTGAGATGTCTCCAGGCTGCCGTATGGTCCCCTGAAATTCCTCTTCCTCCTATAGTGCATTGTGTACCTACAGCTGGGTGTTTCAGGCTCTATGGAGCCAACCCAGGTGGCTCTGGTGACATCTTTCATGTCTACAGCTCTGAGAGCAGAGGGGAGGGTGCCTAGGGGCACCTCAAGACTGGACTGATTCAGACCTGAGCTCCTCTTGATGTTTCCCCACATGACCTTCCATGGTAGGTGCTTTGTGGAAGATTCTGTAGGAAAACTCGGGGATGGTAACTCCCTTGTGCTGCCATCTCCTTCTTACGTTCCTCCATTTGAATTGTGAGCTAAGCTTTCAGAATTGGAATTTTAGATAAAATGTCCATTTCCCAAACTGTAAATTGGTACAAATAGTCAAAACCAAAAGACAGTAAGTGCATTAAAGATGGGCCTACTCTATCCAGATGGTTAATATCACAGAGGCTCTCTAAGATAGCATCATCTCCACCAACTCATGGAGCTAAAATTGCCAGAAATGCATGTCCGCATGACACAACCAATCCAAGGATTTTCAGTAGAGATTTCTAGGTCTACGAATCCCAGACAATGTACACCGCTGTTGCTGTTTTCCTCATTATGCCAATTCTCTGACCTTTTCTTCCCCAAGTGCACAGTCAATAATGGGATAAAGACACACAGACTTCCAGGTGACCCCTACACGAGTCTAACTCAACTTGGAAAAAAGCAAAGAATCAAGTCAGCCAGGCCTCTGATTTGCTCCTACACCACGGAATTACCAATTTGGTTGATACCATTTGCTAAATTAAATTGTTTTCACACTGAATTGCCCAGATCTAGCATCAACCAGGGCACAAAGAGTGTATTAGAAGTGGTTTTTGTCGGTAACAAGGTTATTAGGTTCACCTACAGATTTTCAGGCCTTAGAACACAACAGTGTCAGTTGCACAGTGTTTAACCCAACCACTCAAAGCCACGCTGCTCAGTGACTGCTCTGAGTCTGTGAGCCTTTCAACAGTTCACTATTCCACAGTGCAGTTTATTTCTAATGTTCTGATTTTGGCAGCTAAGGAAGGAAGGTGATGTTTTAGTGACAGTAGCCTCATAGCCCTAAAACCTTCCTCTGAAAGAAGCAGTCATCATCAAAATGCGATTTCATCCCCATTAATCTATTCATGGACAAAAGAATCAGCTCATTAGGGAGCAATCCACAGAGGAAGGAGCAGAAAATTCTTCCTTCCCAGCCCGAGTCATTGGCTGGCCTCCCTGGGATTCTCCAGGCTCTAAATGAGCCACAGGAGAGTTCCCAGAGGTGTCCTGGAATGCAGCAGTAGGTGAAGAACCACAGTGAAGACTCAACTTAAGGAGCAAACACAAAGACAGTTGAAGTTCAAAGTGCTTCCCTGCCCAGGCAGTTGCTGAGGTGGCAGTAATTGAGGACAGGGAGAAAAGTGATAGGGACACCAGCTAACAAAGACAGGCTCAGCCTTGGCGGATCTGTGGGGCCAACAGCAACAATCATTTTCTTTTCAGCAGAGCACAAGGAGCAGCTGTGTGCTTATAATGAACACCTGGATGTGGAGGTTCAGAGCAAAGAACTGGGGTACAGGCCAGACACCACTCCCCACCCCCTCCAACAACCCTCAACAGGCTAGTTTAGAAGAATGATTGGCCTTGGTGCCAGCACTGTGGCACAGCGGGTAAAGCTACCACCTGCAGTGCTGGCATCCTATTCGGGCACCGGTTCAAATTCCAGCTGCTCCACTTCTAATCTAGCTCTCTGCTATAACCTGGGAAAGCAGTGGAAGATGGGCCAGGTCCTTAGACCCCTACCTCACTTGGGAGACCTGGAGGAAGCTCTTGGCTCCTGGATACAGATCTGCACAGCTCCAGCCACTGTAGCCAATTGGGAAGTGAACCATCAGATGGAAGACCTCTCTCTCTCTCTCTCTCTCTCTCTCTCTCTCTCTCTCTCTCTCTCTGCCTCTCCTACTGTCTCTGTGTAACTCTGACTTTCAAATGAGTAAATAAATCTTTTAAAAAAAAGAAAAACAAGAATTGGTCTTACTCTATGCCCAACATCCTTAGAAACCAAAGGACAGTAGTGTACACAGGCATTTAGACAAGCTTGCAAGGGTAACACCAAACTTAGAACCCACCCAGCCTGCGAATTTCCTCTTGGGAATCTTGCTTCTTATTCCAACTGAG
Source organism: Sylvilagus floridanus (assembly GCA_949820135.1). Classification (NCBI taxonomy): domain Eukaryota; kingdom Metazoa; phylum Chordata; class Mammalia; order Lagomorpha; family Leporidae; genus Sylvilagus; species Sylvilagus floridanus. The sequence continues at coordinate 105,932,957 of OX463226.1, forward strand.
CTGTGGAGGAGGCTATGAGCCATGACCTTAGCCTATGCTCATGCAGACAACATGCACTCCAAAGCTGACCTAAGACCAAGAGGCATCTGGACTGCAAAGTTACTCTTCATCCTCCTTTTGAGAAAGGAAAAAGTAGAATTACATCATCCCCACTCAGCTCAGGTTGATAGAAGAACTTGAGCAAGAATCACAAAGTTTAGAAAGGCATGATACCCACCTCTCCTGACTTATCTTTCTCCCCTTCCACCTCCACACCATCTTCCCATGCATTCATCTCTTTCAAACTAAGGAAGCGGTGCTACTTACCTGTTGGGAGTCCTTGCCTGAGGTACTGAGGAAAGTTAATTTCATTGAAGTAACCTGGCTCTAGCAACCCAAACTGCTAGCAGCTGGATGCTTGGAAGCCCCACCCCAAGGAATGTCCACTGACACGCAGCTTACAAGTTTGTCAGGTATTTTCTTTCTATCCTGGGCACTTGAATCGAGTGGGATCATGTCTACCCTTTCTGGCTCTTCAAAACTTTAAGAATCCCTGAGAGGAAGAAAGATCTGTAAGTTTTCTTGGTTGCAAACAGGACCTTTGGACATTAGCAAGTTGCCTTGTAAGAATTTGAACTAAGCCTGTGAAGAAGGAAGGAATGGGAGGAGATGGTGTGTAGAGCCTCTTCCTGTTTAGCACTCTCTGATTCCATGATGCCTTTGAAAACAAGGGCCATTTAAAGGCGCCTGAGGCTTTAGGACTTTGGGGTTCAGGTGCATCTTCTTCAGAACTGGATCGAGACCCAGAACTGGGCTTTCCGAGCTAACCGATGAGAAGATTCAAGGGGCCTGACAGGCAGCAAACACCTTTGTGAGTAATGGGAAGCAATTATCATGTAACTTCTGATTCATCAGGGATCTGGCCCAGCAGCGGTCAGACTTTGAGAAGGAATTTTAGGCTGTTTAACATGAAATCAGAGAGAAATTGGTGTCACGGTCTATGTCTTTACAACTACAAATTAGCAGGTACCCTTCTCTCAAAATATCCAAGGCTTTTGTTGTGGAGCCAAAATTGATCAAAGGTTACTGCAATCTAAAAACAAAAGAAAGAAAGGGAGAGAGAATTCTCTAGTTGCCTGTTGCTAAGCAACCATGTCTGTTCTGGTAACTGGGTCCAGGGTCTTTGCTTCTATTGGCTGCTGACTTTCACTCCATATATAATATATACCAGCATGTTTATTCTCCTGTAAATGCCCAGCAAATAAATGTGATAAAGCCCTTTCACTGAAATTATTCATGTGCTTAAAAGCCTTTATCCACATCACTGGTGTGACTGACAATATTACCAGCAAGCATCTCGAATTAGTTCATGTTCTGATATTGCACTCCTGGGTTTTCTTTCTTTAATAAAAGAGAATGAGCTGCAGTTTTATTTAAGCTTTCTGCAGTCTGGCATTACAGCTCCTCAGCACCCATGATTAAGATGTCATGTCTATTCCAAGCACGTTTTTTCTTCCAGTTGCTGTCAACTTTCTAGAGAAACTGACTTTCCCATGATTTTTTCTCCTCCTAAAAAAAAAAAAACAAAACAAAACAAAAAAACAAAAAAAAACAAAAACAACTTTGGTTTGTCTTTAGAACTAAACTGCCGAGGAGAATTTAAATGAGTGATTTGTCCATTCTGGAGCCTTTAAGGAAATCCAAATGGTATGCAAGAGTCTTAAGTGTCAAGGATCACTCAAGTTGAAATCAAAATCCAGGGACTTGGCCTGGGAACCTGCATTTTTCTGATCATGATGCCCTCCTCCCCACCAGGTCACCCTGATGCACACTGACGGCTGAGCATTCCCTGACAGAAAGAATCTGAATGGTTTTCTTTGCACCGATTAATCAATTCTGGGCAAACCTGCACCTTACCTTGAGAGGTGGGAGGTCTCCTGGGACCAAGGCTTCAGAGTCCCTCAGAAACACCTGCTCCCCATAGCTGATGGCTGCAGACAGTGGCACGCAGGCTGGCCACCCTCATGCCATGAAAGGTAGTACTTTACAGCCCTTGAGGCAGAAGTTCTCATGGTGTAGATGGCCGCCCTTACTGGGCCCAGCCACAGGAAAGCATGGAAAAGGGAAGCTTGTTGATGGATTATGTTGTTGTTGTGGTTTGTTTATTGTTATATTTTGGATTAGCATGTAATACTTGCACATTTTTAAGGGATATAATGCAAATTTTCAACACATTCACACAACTTAAACTGGCCCTAGCAGGCAAGCAGCCTTTCTATCCCCATATCTTCCCTTTGTGATTGGAACCCACTAGTTCTTCCATTCTTGTTCTTTGTACAGAGTATTCCACAACACGGTGAACCACAGTTACCTGCTGTGCTGCAAAACACCAGAACCTGTTATGTTCACCCTACCCTGTTTTAGAACCCATTATCCAACTTCCCTCAATCTCTTCCCCTATCCCTCTCAAACTCTAATAATCACTATATTACGTTTGGATTGAAAGATAGATAGATAGGCCGGCGCCGTGGCTCAACAGGCTAATCCTCCGCCTTGCGGCGCCGGCACACCGGGTTCTAGTCCCGGTCGGGGCACCGGATTCTGTCCCGGTTGCCCCTCTTCCAGGCCAGCCCTCTGCTGTGGCCCAGGAGTGCAGTGGAGGATGGCCCAGGTGCTTGGGCCCTGCACCCCATGGGGAGACCAGGAAAAGCACCTGGCTCCTGGCTCCTGCCATCGGACGAGCGCGGTGCGCCGGCCGCAGCGCCGACCGCGGCGGCCATTGGAGGGTGAACCAACGGCAAAGGAAGACCTTTCTCTCTGTCTCTCTCTCTCACTGTCCACTCTGCCTGTAACAAAAAAAAAAAAAAGATAGATAGACAGATATAGAGATAGAGATATATAGTATTTTTTAAAGATTTATTTATTTATGGCAAAGGCAGAGATTTGGAGAGAGAGAGAGAGAGAGAGAGAAATTTTCCGTCTGCTGGTTCACTCCCCAAATAACCACAATAGCTGGAGCTGGGCCAGGCCAAAGCCAGGAGCCAGGAGGTTCATCCAAGTCTCCCACTGCGTACAGGGGCCCAGGTATTTGGGCTACTTTCCACTCCTATCCCAGGTGCATTAATAAAGAGTTGGATTGGAAGCAGAGCAGCCAGGACTCAAACCAGTGCCCATATAGTTCTACGCCATAGCACATAGCACCCTATTTATGGTATTTTTAACTTCCACATATGACAAAGAACATGCAGTATTTGTCTTTCTGTGTCTGGCTTATTTTTCAGAGCATGCTGATTTCAAGTTCCTTCCATTTTGCTGTAAATGTCAGAATTTCATTTTTTATGGTAGAATAATATTCCATTGTGTGTATATGTATATATATATATATCATTTTCAGTGCTGCAGTGAATATAGTAGTACAGGCATCTCTTTCAAATGTTGACTGTATTTGTCAGATATGTACATTGGATAGCTGGGTCATATGATAAGTCTATTTTTTTATTTGAAAGGCAGAGCGATATAGTGGCAGAAGGAAAGAGATCTCCCATCTGGTTGTTCACTCCTCAAATGCACAGAACAGCCAGGGCTGTGTCAGACTGAATCCAGGGCACCTCAAACTCCATCCATATCTTCCACATGAGTGGCAGGGACTCAAGCACTTGAGCCATTATGTGCTGCTTCCTACGGTGTGCACTAGCAGGAAGCTGGATTGGAAGCAAAGAAGCCAGGACTCAAACTAGGCATGCCAATATGGGATGCAGGCAGCAATTTAACCACTGTGCCAAATGCTGGCCCCAATAGGCCTACTTTTAGCTTTTTGAGTAACCTCCATGCTGTTCTCCATAAAGGTTGTAAAATTTGCATTCCCACAAACAGTCTAAGGGCTCCATTTTCTTCATATCCTCTACAGCATTTGTTTGTTTTTTGTGTTTTTGATAATAGCCATTAAAACTGTAGTGAGATGATAGCTCATTTTGGTTTTGATTTGCATTTCTCCAACATCTGGTGATATTGAGCTTCTTTTCCATATATTTGTTGGTCATGTGTGTTTCTTCTTCTTTGAAATGCTTATTCAGCTCCCTTATCCAGTTAACTAGATTGTGTTGCTAGTCAGTTCTTCACCTCTTTCCCTTTAACTAAAAGTCTTCACCTTGACACTAAAGATTAGTACTGCAAAGTATACATAGTAGAACACATTTCCTAAGTCACAAACTCAAAGCATACTGTTTTTTTTTTCCATCTAACAGGATTTAATTTTTTTTCCAATACTCTATTTCTACCTGATGGCCAGAAACAGAATCTTATTAATTCCAGAAAAACGCTGTCAAACTCAGTGATGTCTCAATCATTCCAGGTTTAAAACTCATTCACATTCAGCATTGCTTGCCCTCCCTTGTGCCTTCCTAGAGCCGATCATAATCTCCAGGGGAAGAGAGATTGGGGCTTGTGCAGTGTTGCAGTGGCCCTGGTGGGGCTGGAAGGGGCAACCCTCCCTCCACCTTGATCTGTCTCCTTCTCTGCCTCTCTGTGGCCATTATGGGTTATCTACTCACCTCTTGAGTTCTGGCCATAACCCTTACAGGCTGACCTCCAGGGAACCCTGAGGTTGATCCGATCCAATCCTTTCCACACACTCCATCCCAATTCACATTTCCACTCCACTTCTTCCTACTTTAATGGTCTGGAACACTTGTCTATGGACCCTGCTAGGTCCCTGAGTGTCATCCCATAAGAGAGTCACATGACTCCTCTTCACCCTCAGATTTCCAAATTTTCAAAAGAATTCCAAGAAGAAAGAACAATAGGCTCCCTATCCTGAACCTAACTCCTTGTCTTCTATCCCAGTGGTTCCTTCTCCCTTGTCCAATCTAGAAATTTCTGCTTTCTTGTCTGGGTCAATGCAAGGGAGATTGATGGCTCCTATCTGAACCTGAGATCTAGAAGTTTAGATAAAGAGGATAATGGCAGTGGAGACAAGTGAGAGGCAAGTGGAGAAGCTGCAGGAACAACAGTGGCCACACCCAAAAATGAACCTTCCCACCTCATTACACCACACATGAACTGGGCTCCTAGTGCTATCTGTAGGGTACAACATGAAAATATACAGAGTATGAATGAAAATGCTATTAGGTTTTCCATGACTTTTGGTTAAGACAAGCTCCGTGGTTAAATAGCCAGTTAAGTGCCTCACAGCAGATTTCAAAGTATTCTTACCTTGCTCTCAGATTGTAGCAGTCATTGAGGCTTTTCAAACAGTCTGATTGCACTTGTCAGGCCTGCCATAGTTACATAGGACAAAGATCTACCTGCAAGTGACTTCAGCTAAAGGGAGGACTTATTGATTTGCATAATGGATATTTGTGGCAGTTTCAGGTACAACTGGCTCTGGGCCCTCAAATGATGCTCTCAGTGCTCAATTTCTCTGTCTCTCAGCTCTGCATTTTGGTGCCTGACTGAAGTCTGCCTGCTGTGCTATGCAAGATGGTTGCTGCTGGCTCCAGACTCACGATTCTCTTGCTAAACATCCCCAAGGGGGTGAGAGAAGATTGGCATGGACCTTACAGTAGTGTTAGGGGTGGGATTCTAGGTGGCTTAACCTGGAGCATGATCCCAGTTCTTTACTCATCAGTGGCACAGTAGGATGAGAAGTTGGACAGAACAGAGCAGGTTCTGCTCAAAACGAAGGAGTACTGTGAGCAGGTGAGAATGTGATGGGCAACAGCTAATGTCCACCACCCAACAGATTGCACCACTATTCTTTCACAAGTTGTTTTGTACAAACACATTCATGATTCTATAGCATGAATACAACCGTACAACTCCTCACCTCCACAGTCCTTCTAGCATGGAATAAATATTTATTGAAGACCCACTATATGCCAGGTGCAGACTGATCTTAAAAACACAGGTCCTGGCCGGCGCCGTGGCTCAACAGGCTAATCCTCCGCCTTGCGGGGCTGGAACACCGGGTTCTAGTCCCGGTTGGGGCGCCGGATTCTGTCCCGGTTGCCCCTCTTCCAGGCCGGCTCTCTGCTGTGGCCAGGGAGTGCAGTGGAGGATGGCCGAAGTGCTTGGGCCCTGCACCCCATGGGAGACCAGGAAAAAGCACCTGGCACCTGGCTCCTGCCATCGGATGAGCGCGGTGCGCCGGCCGCAGCGCACCGACCGTGGCAGTCATTGGAGGGTGAACCAATGGCAAAAGGAAGACCTTTCTCTCTGTCTCTCTCTCTCACTGTCCACTCTGCCTGTCAAAAAAAAAAAAAAAAAAAAAACCACAGGTCCTTCTAGAAGGCTGCATGCTTCTACTCAGGACATTCTCCTGAGCTCACCTCCCTAAGGTCCATTTCTCCAGCCCCATTTCCTTCTCCATATTCTTAGCCCCTAGCTCCAGCCATAGGGTTCTCATCCCCCCAATCTGTCTCTGTGCAGTTCCATGGTAGTCAGACTGGATCAGGTTGTCTCATCCACATAGATACTTAACATTTCTCACCTGCTCAGCCTTTCACCTGGCTCATCTTCCAAGGTCAACTCAAAGTCTCCTCTTCCTAGACCCATCCCTGATTGCCCATCAGAATTAATTGATCATTCTTCTGCATTCTACAGCCCTAAGTTCTCATCCAGGTTTTGCACATCTTAGATTCATGCAGTATTCTAGTTGCATGTCTACTTTCTCCAGTGGATTTCAGTCTTCTAGAGAGATCATGGTTCTTTAGCCCTTGACTCCCTGTTCAGAACCCAGCACAGTGCTGTGTGTAGAAGAGATAAATCCTCTAAATGTTAATTAAAACACCAAAAGCTAAAAACTGCCCATCAGTCTAACCTCACCTTGGCAGCTGACTGGTATTGAGCCAGCCATTGTGTGATACATCAGAAACCAATGTAAAGGGCATCACAGGTCTCCTCACTTGCAAATTCTCCTGATGTCCCAGAATTCTAGCAAAGATCCAAGGCTGAGGAAAAATCCTAAAGTGGCCAGAATTCTTCTCTGGGTAAAACCCCAGCAGTTAAAATTCATCATCCAGGGCTGACTGAGAAGCACTTTAAAAACTCCCAGTCACATGAAAAGAGCATTGCCCCTCAAGAAGTGGTCAGCACTTGGAGAGGGGCTTCCTTTCTATGGTGCCAATGGTCCCCAAGCTACCCAAAGAAGGCAGCTTCTGGAAACTTCCTCAGGAGAACTAGGATGTCTGCAGAAAGTGGGACTGTCTTCACACAGCACAGACCTAAAGAAGTATCTCTGAAAAACCGCATAAAAACAAGATCTCCACGTCTCTCCTAAACAATCCATGTGACATGTGCACCCCTCTGCTTCCCAGGTCATTCATGAACTTGAGCACATCTGAACGTCATTTGGCCTCCCTCAACATATACAATGAGGCTACTCCTTTGAGATGTGTTGTCACTTACAGAAGATTACTGTTCAAATAAAATCCAGCTTACTTTGAAGTGACACTTACACACACAGGCCACTCAGGGAAAGGGAGGAATGGAGGAGACAGACACTGGACAGATGTACTATGATGGAGGGAAAAAGGCAAGACCTGAATAAGATGCCACAAGCCCCGGGTGTAATAGGAGAGTTTCTGAAAACAGGAGACAGCAGGAGTTCAGCCCAGAATGGCACAGGCACAAGACACTTACACTGGTTCAAGTTTGTCCCAGAATTAACCTTTGGACAAATTTAAATCTTTGACCACCATATGGCATCTTCCATTGCAAACAGGATCTCCTAGCCATTAACTCAGGAATAAAAAAAATTGTCTTCCCACATAGGTCCCCATGACCACTGTCCCCAAAGAAAGCCTCAAACACTTTGCAGGCATCCAGTGATTTAAACAGTTATTGCACTCATGCATAACCCTTTTCTGCCATCATCTTTTATGTGGCATTAATTATTTTTTCTTTTCTTTCATTGAAAAAGCTTTCAACCAGAGAGGATCCTAATTAATTTGAGGCAAGAATCATTTTTCCTACATCTTGCTGCTTCCAGTCTGTGATTAAAAGGAGCAATTTCAAAGTGGGCATCTTCAAACCTCACATGTAATATTGAGTGGTTCTGCTAAATAGCTTTTAGATGTGCTGCTTGTGTGTTATTTTGATGAGCGCTGGCGATGGTGTTAATTTCTGATAGAATCCCAGAGACTGCCAATTTGCCTTTCTGGCTCATAGGTATCTTTGTGCAAAGAGAAAGACACGAATGCGTCATTTAGTGAAATTCAGGTGGATTTGCCTCTGTTTTGCAATCTCTCAGGTTGCCTTGAGATGTAACCCTTCCACTTGAAGGTATTCTTCTTTTAGCTCAATTATGGTCTTCAGAGGAGGGCTGGGATTTTCCCCAACATAATAGGTTGGACTGCCAGGACTAAAAGTACCATCTCATTTCAGCTAGATCAAATTGAAAGTGAAATCATTTAATTTTATAAAGAATTACACATGTTCCATGGCCTTCATGGGGGACTGGCATTAGAAATGGAAAAGTAAGAGACTGGCATTGTAGCACAGCAGGCCAAGCTGCCATCTACAATGCCAGTATCCCATATCAGAGTGCTGGTTCAAGTCCTGGCTGCTCTGCTTCTGACCCAGATCCCTGCTAATATGCCTAGGAAAACAGCAGAAAATAGCCCAAGTACTTGAGCCCACCAACCCATGTGGAAAACCCAAATGGAGCTCTGGGCTCCTAGCTTTGGCCTGGGCCAGCCCTGGCCATTGTAGCAATTTGGGGAGTGAACCAGTGGATAGAAGACCTCTCTCTCTCACTCCCTTTCTCTCTCTGGTACTCTCCCTTTCAAATAAATACATCTCTTTTTAAAATAAAAAAGGAAAGAAGGAAGAGAGGGAGGGAAGAAGGGAGAAAAAGATAGATAGATAGATAGATAGATAGATAGATAGATAGGGCCAGTACTGTGGCATAGTGGGTAAAGCCGCTGCCTGCCATGCTGGCATCCCCTATGGGCACCGGTTCAAGTCCAAGCTGCTCCACTTCCCAACTAGCTCCCTGCTAATGCACCTGAGAAATAAGCAGAAGATGACACAAGTGCTTGTGCCTCTGTATCCATGTGGGAGACCCAGAAGAAGCTCCTGGCTTCTGAGCTTCTTCTGAGCAGCACAGCTCTGGCTGTTGCAGCCATTTAGGAAGTGAACCAAAAAGTAGACAATCTCTCTGGTTCCCCCTTTCTCTCTCTCTCTCTCTCTCTCTCTCATTCTCTCTCTCTCTCTCTGTGTGTGTATAACTCTGCCTTTTAAATAAAAATAAATAAATCTTTTACAAAATGAAAGAAAGAAAGGGAAAAGTCATTTTGACTCTAAGAAGTCGGCATGTGTGATCTGGCTGGGGTTCAAATGTGGATGCCATTGGCAGTTAGTGTGTTAGCAAAGCCAGGATATAAATGAAATGGCCTAGGGAAGAGGTACAATGTGAGACAAGAATGGAAGCCTGGCGTAGATCCTGAACACCACTATTGAGCAGTTAGGTAGAAGAAAATGAATCCGCAAAGGGACAGAGGAGACTGGCTAAGGTCAGGCAGAACACAACAGCCTACTGTGCTGTGTGATCCAATGCTGTGCTGGATGCTGCTGGGGCACTAAGTGGAGAAGGGAGAAAGTCTGCTGAACTTTGGTGAGGAGTGATGGGGTAGAAGCCAGAAGCAGGTGAGGTCTGGGTACAGAGTGAGAACTACAGGCAGAAAATAGAAACAAGGCTAACAAGAAATTTGTCTCTAAGTTGGAAAGAAGAGCAGGATGATAGATGAAAGAGATATAGGCCCTGGGGAGTTTCTCTCCCATTTTGGAATGATCTCATCATGGAAACAGAAGAGTTTGAGAGACATAATTATAAAGGTATCCTCTTCACATATGTGCACTCCCTTGGCCCCTTCTCCACATACATACACAGGCTATAAGCACATCTGTACTTGGTCTTTCTAGCATGAAAATTCTCCAGATAAAAAGTAAAATCAAGGCTATTGCTTGGGCATCAACATCCTTGGAACTATCGTGGCTGGGGACCAACCACCTACTGAGAAGCATGGGGCCTCTTTCCACAGAAGATGTGGGACCCAATCCCCCCATATTTATAAATCTCAGAGGGGTAATCCCACCAGCTCCCACACCAAGTGCTTTTAGTCTTTTATAAAAGGACCCTCTGTATGTGTGTAAGTAGCACTTTGTACCACCTATGTTTCAAGTGAACATATAGACCACAGACAATGGCAGAATTGGGCCTGGCCCTGGGGTCTCCAGAGGCAGGCCAGGACCTTCCCACAAAACAGATGGTCTGCCTCACCCTCTTCCTTTCTTGACAATTTTGGCTTCATCCTTGACTCACAAAGAACTTCAACTTAAAAAGCTCTGATAGGTGACTTTGCCACATCATTGCCACATCCATCATTCACAAATGAGAAAATTGAGACCCGAAAGGGTGAACAACTTAGCTAAGTGCACCTAGCAGATCTAAAACCAAGTCTTATCACCCTCAGACCAGCATGCTTTTATCTGCAACACGCATCAGCATGTGTAACAACAGGCCCGGGTGCATCCAGGTGGCTCAGCAGAGAAGAGCAAAGACCTCCTTTGCTTAGGAAGCGCAGATCCCTCCAGAGCCTTGACATTATCTAATTTTTCCCTCTGGGAAGAGCTCTGTGTTTCCTGAGCTATAAATGTGGAGTCCTGTGAGATTTCCTCTCAGCACTGAGGCACAGCTAATGAAGTCTCTCATCTGTGCTGAGTTCGACCTGAAAGGAAAGAATTTGAACCCTCAGGCCTATCAAAATGAAGAGATTGTTTTTGCCTTAGTCTTTTACCTAATTTTTCTTTATTAATTAGAGAGAGAGAGTATTCTTAGCTGGCCCAATCCCCCAAATGCCCACAGTGGCTGGCCGGACCAAGGCCAAAGTCTGGAGCCAGAAACTCAATCCAGGCCTCCCATGTGGGTGGCAGGAACCCAATTCTTGAGCTATCACTGCTGTCTCCCAGGCTCTGCACTGGCAGAAACTTGACTCGAGAGCAAGAGCCAGCAATCCCACCCAGGTATGCCGGTGTGGGACTCCGGCATCTTACCACCACTAGGCTAAATGATGATCCCACCTGTCCCAATCTTAACAAGCTAACAGGGTCTCTCAAAAAAGAAATCTCCACAACAGAAAACTGCTGAGGTGGTTACTTCTGATCACAGTGGAAGACCCCAAACCACCACATCTTGTTGCCACAAGTCAGGGCTGTCTTATCTTCTCATCCCCTCATCTCCAATGGTGAGGTGCCCCTGTGTCTGCCAGCTTTTACTGACTTTTCAACACTCAGAGTCCAAGCCCTCCACAGTCCCCCTACTTGGTCCCTTCATTATCTTCCTCTAATCCCAACGTCTCAGTGACCTACAGGCTTCTGTTTCCTGCCCCGGCCCCAGTGAGCTCCATCTGACTTCCTGAAACTCCTTGGTTTCTTTGGCATTCAGCAGACTCAATTCCTCATCCTTCCCAGGTCACCCCTATGTCTAAGATCTTTGATGAAAGCTTCCAGGCAAAGCACAGGGAGTGAGTGGTGAGACACATTCCTTGTGCCCTTTCAGCCCATGGCTCCCTGCTTTCCTGCCTGTTCTCTGCTCGGTCTTTGTAACCTCATCAACTTGATTGTCTTCATCACATGAACTGAAACGTTCCTTTTTAAGGTCAGATCTCAAGTGCTTTGTCTAATCACATTGCTCTCCTTTCTGTGCAGCACTTGACACCGTTGACAACCCTCTCCCACCTCATTCTCTCCCCCCCCCAACACACACACATACACACACCTGCTTCCTTGAAATTCTCTTCCCCAGAGTCTACGGCTTGTGGCTTTCTTTGTAGCCTTGCCACCACCTCTCCCTTCCACAGTCTGAGGGACTTTCAAATCTTTCCTAGTAGATGTTCTCAACCTCAATAATCTAAAACCATGCCTGTAGTCCTCCCCTCAGTCCCACCCTGCTGTATCCTGAAGGTCATTACCATTTCCCAGCCCACCAGACTGGATACCAAAGAGTCTTCTGACTCCATGTTCTCAGCTTGCATATTCCATCTCAAGTTTGACTGCTTTTTCCTTCAAAATATCCCATCCAATTCATCACCACTCCATCCCCTCCTTTCTAATCCATCTTACCTCTCATTGATATATTAACCTCTTTAACGCATCCATTGGACCTCACTAACACTGATTCCCTAAACCCCTGCTCCAAACTTAAAATCCCTAAGCATTTTGACCCTATTCTGTCCAGTCATATAGAGTTCCTATGTCTCTATAGTGTGAATTACTATCAAACCCTACTTGTTACATTTCTATCCTCAAGCAAATGAGTATGATTTGCTCATACCCATCACTGACAGACTGACAGTGCTTCTGTTTATATTGGAAACTTCCTATCCCTCCACTCCACTCTGCTTCATCTCATTTGCCCTGCAGGGCCCTGTCTAAGCCTCACTTCCTCCTTCATTGCACTTGCTGACACTTGATCACCCTCACCTCATCTCTAACTCTTCTTATTCTCATTGCTGATGTTTCTAACACTAGTACATAGCACTAATTATGTTATGATGGGTGTAATTATGCCATTCAACATATACTGAAGATTCAGTCTGACAAAGTCATCAAACTAGGACCATGAAAGGAAGTAGACATAAAGATTGCTTTTAATGGTCTGTATTAGTTGGAGGGCTTGGTGGTAGAGACAAAGTATTAATTTTCTCAAAATTCTCCTCAGTTACTCTCTCCATTCTTCTACATTAATAAATTTTTTAAATATTGAAAACAGATTTGGGGCCAGTAGGGATGCAGCATTCCCTTACATCCAGATGGAAATTCTGGAACCACTGTTGTTCTGTTAATAGACCAAAAAGCAAAAGTTGCTACCATGTAGAGAGTACATTCCCTTGCCGACGCCGCGGCTCACTAGGCTAATCCTCCACCTTGCGGCGCCGGCATACCGGGTTCTAGTCCTGGTCAGGGCGCCAGATTCTGTCCTGGTTGCCCCTCTTCCAGTCCAGCTCTCTGCTGTGGCCAGGGAGTGCAGTGGAGGATGGCCCAAGTGCATGTGCTCTGCACCCCATGGGAGACCAGGAGAAATGCCTGGCTCCTGCCTTTGGATCAGGGCAATGCGCCGGCCGGAGCACACCAGCCGCGGTGGCCACTGGAGGGTGAACCAACGGAAAAGAAAGACCTTTCTCTCTGTCTCTCTCTCTCACTATCCACTCTGCCTGTCAAAAAAAAAAAAAAAAAGAGTACATTCCCTGACTCAGTGTTGTACAGTGAGAAATCTACAACAAAAAGATAATGACAACAAGTCTACATTTGAAACTTTAAGATTTTCCAAATAACTACAAGCTTGAGAAGAAAGATGAGCAAATTACAATTGTCTATAATTCAGTAAGAGTACCACATGACAAAACTCAAGGGATGTGTCCAAAGAGGTACACATAAGCTAATGGATAATAATACACAAAGTTTATTAGCACAGAAGATAGATTGGAGTTAAATGAACACAACTGACAAATCAAGAAACTAGATCATAGAATGGCAGATGTCCTAAACAGCACTCTGGCCTCAGAATCAGCCCTTAAGGCATTAGGATATGGCTCAAGAGCCCATGAGAGTATTTCAGGCATGTAAAGCCAAGACACTCTGGCAAAAAAAAAAAAAAAGAAGAAGAAGAAGAAGAAGAAGACCTAAATGAAAGATCTCTGCGAGTGAGATCCCAGTAAAAAGAATGGGCCATCAATGAAGGAGGTACCTTTCTCTGAAGGAAAGAGAGAACTTCCACTTTGACTATGACCTTGTCTAAATAAGATCAAAGTTGGCAAACTCAAAAGGCTTCCATAGCCTTGGCAACTCATGACAAGAGCCTAGGGAGATTACTGATGCCATAAACAAGAGTGTCAAATTGTTAAGTCAACAACAGGAGCCACTGTGCACTTACTCCTCATGTAGGATCTCTGTCCTTAATGTGTTGTCCAATGTGAATTAATGCTATAACTAGTACTGAAACAGTATTTTACACTTTATGTTCTGTGTGGGTGCAAACTGATGAAATCTTTACTTAATATATACTAAATCAATCTTCTATATATAAAGATAATTGAAAGAATCTTGATGTGAATGGAATGGGAGAGGGAGTGGGAGATGGGAGGGTTGCGGGTGGGAGGGAAGTTATGGGGGAAAAGCCATTGTAATCCATAAACTATACTTTGAAAATTTATATTTACTAAATAAAAGTTTAAAAAATAAAAAAAGAAATTGGATCTTTTTTTGCATAACTAGTACTCAAACAGTACTTTATACGTTGTGTTTCTGTGTGGGTGCAAACTGTTGAAATCTTTACTTAGTATATACTAAACTGATCTGTATATAAAGATAATTGACAATGAATCTTGATGAAGAATGGGATGAGAGAGGGAGTGGGAGATGGGATGGTTGTGGATGGGAGGGAGATTATGGGGGAAAAAAAACCGCTATAATCCAAAAGCTGTACTTTGGAAATTTATATTTATTAAATAAAAGTTAAAAAAAGAAATTAGAAACAACAAAATATTCAGAGGAAAACAAAAGAAAGGAATTTTAAAACACAAAGAATTTCTAAAGAAATTATAAATTGGGATCAGTGTTGTGGGGCAGTGGATTGTACCTCAGCTTGAAATGCTGATATCCTATATTCAAGTTCTTGTTTGTGTCCCAGCTGCTCTACTTTCAATTCAGATTCCTGCTAATGAACCTGGGAAGGCAGCAGAGAATGACCCAAGTGGTTGGGTTTCTGCCAGCTACGTGGGAGGCCTGGATTAAGCTCCTGGCTCCTGCCTTTGGCCTGGCCCACCTCTGGTTGTTACAGGCATTTGAGGAGTGAACCAGATGATCTCTCTCTCTCTCTCTCTCTCTCTCTCTCTCTCTCGCTTTTCTCTCTCTCTCTCTCTCCCCCTTCCCCCTATGTGTTACACTGCCTTTCCAATACATAAAGAAATCTTTTCAGGAAAAAAAAGGAAATTATAAATTGATCTTTTTAAAAAACTGTTGTTCTGATGAGATCTCTCTTTGGCAAATGAATGGGAGAACACACATGAACACACCATGCCTGAGAAAGACAGGAGGCTGAATTGCAACATGGATTGCTGTTACAAAACAAGGAGCTGTGAAGTCATAGGCAAATTCTTTAATGTCTCTCAGTGCAGGGCCACCATCTGCAAAATGCAGATAACAAAAAATCCTGCCTGACAAATGGCTGTCAGGATTAGGCGAGATAGCACATGCAAAAAATGTAACACAAGTCTTTACTTTCAGAAACAGACAATGAACAGCTGCTATCATAATGCCATTTTAATATCATGGACTTAAACAATTAGCGCAGTGAGTCTTTGTTCTGATTTTTCATCAGGATTACCGATGGTGATTTTTAAACTTCTGATTGATTGACTATACTTACTATTGGAGAAAGTTTGATTTCCTCATCAAAGGAATCATTTTTATCACTATCCAGGCTATATTAACCAATGGTGCTCATGGGTGCACCCAAACTTGGGGCTATCTAATTCTGCAGTCTTTTATTTTTCTCAGTACTTCATCAGATTTCTTACCACACCAACTTCAAAGCTGGGAATGTCTCACACTGGAAAATTTTCAACTTCTTTCTTTTTCCTTCCTTTTTTTTTTCTTTCTTTCTTAATTTTTTTTTTTTTTGACAGGCAGAGTGGACAGTGAGAGAGAGAGACAGAGAGAAAGGTCTTCCTCTTGCCATTGGTTCACCCTCCAATGGCCACTGGTGCGCTGCAGCTGGCGCATCGCGCTGATCCAAAGCCAGGAGCCAGGTGCTTCTCCTGGTCTCCCATGCAGGCGCAGGGCCTAAGGACTTGGGCCATCCTCCACTGCACTCCCGGGCCACAGCAGAGAGCTGGACTGGAAGAGGGGCAATCGGAACAGAATCCGGTGCCCCGACCAGGACTAGAACCTGGTGTGCCGGTGCCGTAGGCGGAGGATTAGCCTATTGAGCCATGGCGCCGGCCTCCTTTCTTATTTTTATAAGCTATTCCATATTCAGTGGTTAGTTTGAGCAACAAAATTAATTAAATCCCTCCAAAAAAAAGTTTCCTAAGTTTGGGTTCTGCAGCCAATATAAGGATTTTTGTCACAGAGTTTATCCAGGAGGCGTTCTCAGAAAGCATCGATAGGAGAGTAGGGAATTGAAGAGAGGAAAGGACAGAAGCCAATAAGGTAGATTCACGTTCAGATCACTGCTGTAGGAAATTGGGGCTCGGGGCCTTAAGGACCTCTGAAGGTGCCTCCCACTCAGTCTGGGTGGAGAGCATCTCTTGGCGAGTCATCCCAGACCCAGAGTTTGCTTGCAGTAGGAAGCCACTGACACTTGGGAGACCAGGACTGCCAAGGCTGTGGGCGGGCACTGACAGCCTCTGCCTGAGAAGCCAACCAGGATCAACGCAGTGTTCATGCTTTGGGTGGTTTTTCCATGCCCTCAGATTCAAAAATAAGTAAGGGGTGAGCAACATGTTCCAGAAATTCTTTCACACCTCCCTTCTACCCTAGATTACTTTGTATTCAGCCATGCTAGTCTTCAGAAAGCTCTTCATAAAAACAAAAAGATGGGTGTTTTTCAAAGAAAAGAACTGGAATTTAATACAAGTAGTCTGCAGGATGCTTTGTGGCATTCGTACAACTAATGTTCCCTTGTCTTTTATGTTTTCTTGTTGCAAAAAAAATTCTTTTCTGAAAAAAAAAAGTCTGATTATAGGTTGCCCATACTGTGATTGAAAGCCATGGGTAATCAGGGTGCCACAGAAGGGTGACCTAACAGGGAGTGTCCCACACATTATGCCATGCTGAGCTCAGAGGTCTTCAAGAGAATTTGCTTCCTTTTCAGAGTACAGTCTTTACATAACTTGTAACAGTAAAAAATAGCACTTTTAGACTTCTTTCTTTCAAGAATCTCTCAGAAATCTCTCATCATGCTTAGCTCATTTTTCCCCATAGTTTCCTTATAAAACAAAAAATATAGATGTCTCCAGTTTCACATTGGAGCAGTGGGGCAAAGAGAGGGAATGTAAATCTATGAAGGAGCAGGAGATCTCCCTATAATCAGGCTCACTTAATAGATATGTCGCTGCAACTGCTGAAGAACTGGTGCCAACTCTGGCCACAGGACAGAAATGTGTATGGTAGCCCATTCTGACAAGAATAAAGTCATGACTCTTCTGGAGGAGAAGAATAAATTCCAAGTTTCATCAGAGACTCTCAGAACATGGGATGTGACTTGCAGTAAATCAGCTGGCCGTTTAAATAAAGATGGAAGGATACCTATTTCTCAATGAGAGTTTGACTTCACATTTGGAAACGAGACACTGACAAGCTGCTTAAACCATGACTAAAAGTCCCCCTGGGAAATGTCTCCCCTGTCTGGTTAAGCGCTATGCCACAATGGAAGACCATCCAGAAAAGAGAAGGAATGAGCCTGACTTGAAGCCTGTCCAACTGTAAAATGCATCTCACAATTGTATTGTTGTACAAAAGAAGCCTTACTCATAGAAATTCTGTCAGGAGTCAGCATAGTCACTACTCTTATAACATACTGTCAGTGAACAAAAGTGGGTGCGTCAGGATTTTTAGGGATTGTGATGCTGTTTCGCTTTTTGATATGGAAGCTAGTTCCCAGGCATGTTCAATTTGTGAAAATGTACCCACTTGGACACTCATGATTTGGTTGCATTCTGTATGTATGTTATAATTTTAAGTAGGCTTCAATTTTTTAAAAATAAGCCTTTTTTAATTTTAGGGTCACAATGAAATTGAGTGGGAGGAACAGAAAATTCGCAGATACCCCTGCCTACACACACACACACACACACACACTCACAAACACAGCCTTCCCCACTATCAACATCCCAGCAGAATAGTATATTTATAAACAAACAAATTAGATTGGTTATAGAACAACCCCAAAACTCATTGGAGAAATTGCCTTAGAAGCCCCAAAACTGGGTCTGCTCACTCCACACATCACCATCCAATCATTGGTTGTGGAATTAAGTGGGAATTTATTTTGCAAATCCAGAGCAAGGAGCTAGGCAGTTATTGCTAAATTCCTGGGTTCCTGGAGGGTAAAGGTTCTAACAGGTTGAAGTTGGGTTCGAGGGGTGCATGTTCCTACTCATGAAAAAAAGTAAATCAGGGCTGGTGCCATGGCTCACTTGGTTAATCCTCCGCCTGTGGCACCGGCTTCCCATAAGGGTGCTGGATTCTAGTCCCAGTTGCTCCTCTTCCAGTCCAGCTCTCTGCTGTGGCCCAGGAAGGCAGTGGAGGATGGCCCAAGTGCTTGGGCCCTGCACCCACATGGGAGACCAGGAGGAAGCACCTGGCTCCTGGCTTCGGATCAGCATAGCTCCGGCCATTTTGGTCATTTGGGAGTGAACCAATGGAAGGAAGACCTTTCTCTCTCTCTCTCTCTCTCTCTCTCTCTCTCTCTCTCTCTCTCTGTCTCTCTCACTGTCTAACTCTAGCTATCAAATTTTTAAAAAAAGAAGAGATAAAAAGTATCTCAATTCCAAGCATCAAAATGTTATTTACAGGAGCCAGTACCATGGCACAGTAGGTTAATCCTCTGCCCACAGCGCTAGCATCTCTTATGGGCACCAGATCAAGTCCCGGCTGCTCCACTTCCAATCCAGCTCTCTGCTGTGGTCTGGGAGAGCAGTAGAATATGGTCCAAGTCCTTGGGCCCCTGCACACACGTGGGAGACCCAGAGGACGCTCCTGGCTCCTGGCTCTTGGCTCCTGGCTTTGGATTGGCGCAGTTCCGGCTGTTGCGGCCATTTGGAGAGTGAAGCAATGGAAGAAAGACCTTTCTCTCTGTCTCTCTCTCTTTCACTGTCTGTAACACTACCTCTCAAATAAAATACATAAAATCTTTAAAAAAAAAAAAAGTGTTATCTACAGGGAATATAAATGGCCTCCTGACTCTTATTATCGGGGCCTTTTAGAACCAGCTGTACCCTGTCCTCAATTCAGTAAGTGAATTTTAGGAAAAGCAAGGCAAGGCACCTGTATGCTAAGGGAGGGAGGCCAAGAGGCTGTGGGAGACTAGGACAGGACAGTATCTAACATCTGCAGCCACAGCACTGTGGAGGTGCTGGTTTCAGGTTCATAGTTCTTTCATTACAAAGAATCATCTCAGGTGCAGCTGCCCTACCTGGGACCACAGTTCACAGCCACCTTTTCACTCCATTGGTGAACGTGAGCAGAAGGAACAGGCATCACTTGCAATCCAGATTCCTAAGAAGAAGATCTGCCTTCTCCAACACTTTCTCCCGCACTTTCTGGTTGGATACCTATGATTCCTAAGGTCTAGGTCTAGTAGGGGTGGGGAAACATTTTTCTGCCAAGTGCCATTTGGGTAAGTATAATATCATTCACGGGGCATACAAAATTATCAACTTAAAAATTAGCCTGCTATGCATTTATTGAATTTTGAGTCCTGCCTATGGCTGCCTTGGCAGGTCCAGAACAAGTGACCGCAAGGGCCAGCTATTATCTACCCCCGATGGCTGAGCCACAACACAGAAGGAACCTGGGTCTCTGAACTCCTACATGGAAGTGCTCAACAATTGAGTGATTGAAAAATATGCTACCATTATGTTAATCCTCTAGAACTTGGGCTGCTAACATTACCCTAACTGGACCGAGAGTCCAGTGAGAACACAAAACATGTGACTGCCACCCCACAGTGGAGCGAGCACCACATAAACAATGTGCAGTGAAATACCAAGGAAGGAATGATGGGAGAAGAGACTTTGACCTGAGAAGCCAGGAAAGACACATCAGAGCTAGGGGCCCAGTGGCATGTGCCCATCAGGCCTTCCCAAACAGCCCAATCACCACCATTTGACATGTGAGGACTCCAAGGTTCAAGCAAGTTAAGTGACAGAGGCAGCGTCGCCCCATCGGTCCTTGGCAGAGCCAGGATTCCTGATCCACCTTCAGCTCCCTTTCCCCTGCATGACTCAGTCTCAAAACGGAATCTTCACAACTGGTGGAACTGGCCAGAACAGGGCTGACCCAGGACCTGGGGCACAGGGAGGAGGGGCTCCCTGCAGTGGAGCTGACCGAGCCCCTTGCCACCTCACAGCAAGTCTGGCAGAGTGAGAGTCAGGAAGCAGACAGGAAAATGGCATGTGGAAGGGAGGGGGCACATATTAACAGATTCTATTTTTTACTATGAAAAGAGATTTTTGACGCATTACATAAAAGAATCCTAGTACATCTACACATACCAAAGGCATTTTTTCTCTGCAGCTCTTCCCTGCTCCAATTTTCTTTCTGGCAAGATAAACAGCCTACACTTCACCTTGCTATTTCTTTCCCCAGAGAATTTCAAAGCATATTTCTTCTTTTTTCCTATGGAAACAGCAAGGCCCTGGCTCAGGGGCTACAAACTACAGGATGAAATAAACACACACACACACAAACATACACACACACACCACTGCACACTGCAACACAGATAGCCTCCAGAACAATGTTTTTGTCAATTAAATTATGGTGAAAACAAATCCATCTTCTTTATAATCATCCAAGGGTACAAATTAAGATGTTTCGCCATCTTGCATCAGATAAAAACCAGATAAACCAGATCTAAATGCACAAGTCCATTTTAAGGAACAGCAGATTTTCAGCTAGAGTTGACTGAATTAAGACAAACAGATTTACTATTACATTGACCATGGAAATTTTTTCTCCCTGTCCCATCTCTCTCCTATTTGTTTTTACTTACACAAACCAATTTGACTGAATAAATGTGAGAAAGCCAATTGGTGTGGCCTCTCTGGCCACAAGTGTCACACAACTTTGAAATCCACTTTCTCTTTGACCTGGTAATTCCACTTCCCTGAGCTCATCCTAAACAATCACATAGCATGCACAGGTTTGTATACAAGAATGCCCATCAAAGAACCTGTAACAACAAAGAAAAGCAAACAGATAGCACTTGAATATCTACAACAGATAACAATAGTGTCCTGAGCTGTAGTCCACTTCTATAAAATGGAGCAATATGAAGTCACTGAAAATGATAATGTTTATATCTAATATAGAAAAGCGTTAAGTAAAACTGAGCTGATAAAATAGCATATAGAAAGTGTATGTGTACCAGAAAAGCGTATGTTGACACTGGAAAAAATATGACATTTACACACTAAAACATTCACAGTGGGTTATCTTTGATTTACAGAAATGCATGCTATATTAATTTTTGCGAGTTAAGCAACTTACCCTTACAAGGATAAGAAAAAATTAATATAAATGAATAAAAAAACTAAGTGTGATGACTCAGATATTTTTGCTCACCATGGTGTCAACTACCTGGATGACCACCTTTCCCACTACCTGTCAGCAGCTGCAGCGTGAGGGGCAGAGATGCCTGAATGGAAAGGTCCAAAGTACGCAGTTAGCTCATCTTCAAGACCCCTTGGTCCCAAAGCAGGCATTTGGCCTATGGGTTAAGATGCCTGCATCCTATATCAGAGTGCCTGAGTTCAAATCCTGGCTCCATTCCCCGTTCCAGTTTCCTGCTAATGCGCACTCTGAGAGGTTCCAGAGGATAGCTCAAGTAGTTGGGTCTTTGTCCCCTATGTGGAAGACGTGGATTGAATTCTGGACTGCTGGCTTCAATCTGGCCTAGCCCCCGACTGTTGCAGGCATTTGGGGGAGTGAAACAGCAAGTGGGAGCTCCTTCTCTCTCTGTCTCTTTGCCTCTCAAAAAGAGAGAAGAGAGAGGAAGGAAGGGGGGAGGGAGGGAAGAAGTAAAGAAGGGAGAAAGAGAAAAGAAAAAGATGCCTGGGCTTTAAGTCCCCTTACTACAATACTTCGATGAGACTATAACTTCAGATGTATGTTTTTAATACAGATAATTGTAGTTAGTAATTGAAAGACACACCTATTCACTGTTCTCTGGACAGGCAGAGAGGGAAACAGGGGGCCTAGAGAGAGGACTCTACAGTGGGGTTAGGTTTTGATTTTGATTTGGGGAATTTTTTTTTCTAAGCAGAAAGAGCAGAGGAAACAAAGAATAACCTTCCATTGGGCAGGTCACTTGACAGAGGCTCTGGCCTTTTGAGAGTGGCCCAGAGCACCTGGGATCCTGGGAGGGCAGCCAGGAACAGCCTGCAAATAGGGCTTCGGAGTCTAGGGGCTGAGACTCAGGGCTCCCCCACCAACAACTGGGGTGGTGGCATTGCAGAGAGGTTGCGAGACCTTTCTGTTTAATCAGTGTGCTCCCTGGTGATGCTTAGAGTTTGATATGGATCGTTCTGCCTCCCTCAAATCGACCAACAAGTATTGATTGAGTGCCTACTGTTTGCTGGGCTTGGCGCTAGGCATTTTGGGAGATGCAGAATGAGTATAGAACGAGGTCTCTGTCCTCTTCAATTAGTGCCACAAGCCCACATGTCACAAAGTGGGACCAGCCTGAGCATGACAACGTGAGCTGCAGACACACAGGCAACTGGGTGCCCTGAGATCAGAGAGGCCAGGAGGACATCCAACAGGAGGTAGGACTTGTACTGCTGTCAGGGGACAGGGAAGATTGCAGGTCAGAAAACAGGAATATCATTAGGGAATGCTAGCTACGGTAGCAAAATACTCTGAAATATCAGTGCCAGAACACAAAAGAAGTCTCTTTCCAGCTCACATAAAGGCCACCTGGCAGTACGACCCTGAGAGAGGGGGACTGTTCTCCATATAGTCCATCAGGGTCCTAGGCAGTCAGGAGTTTCACTGCCTTCAACATCACCCTTCAAGACTACCCAGGGTCTCCACAGCACATGGGGAAAGGTAGGCCAGGATCTCAGGGTAACAGAGCCGAAGCCTGCACATGGTTCATATCACTTCCCTCAGATGCTGTGGGCCTACAGTCAATACATTAGCCCCACCCAGACAAAAAGGGGAGGGGAATCTCAGTCCCTGCTGGCATGGCCACTTTCCAGCAACAACTCTCTGAAGGGAGACCGGAAACTTTGGTGGATGGATGGCCACAGTTGTCAAAGGCCAAGGTGGGCCCCACATGGCAGGGAGATGGTCAAACTGGAGTGGCACGAGCTGACATGTATCAGTGAGACTCAGGTGGGGAAGAAAGGGACTTGAGCAGCAAAGCTAAGAGTAAGACCCTGTCCTGGCTCATGATTCCAGACAAACTGTAAGCCTGAACTGTTCGGTCCAGGCAGAGGCCTGATTTGGGGACAAGCACTGTTGGGTTTGGGGACTAGAATGACTGCAGAAAGGGTCTGGAATCCCCGCAAGTTTAACTGCCTCCAACAGGGTCCAATACCTACCTGTATGACGAGCTTGGCCATGAAGGCCAAGGAGTTTGCATATCTTCTTCTTTTGATAAAACTTGAATCTTAGCAAATGCTCCTAATGCAAATCAGAAAGGCCAGGAACAGCCCAGTTGGAACAGGGTATTCCTGGGGGTCCTTAGTCATCCTTTGAGGTCCAGTTAAGTTCAGAGCTCCTGGTCACTGAGACTGGGCGAGGTGGTGGTAGTGGTGAGCTGTCTGTGAATATTAGCTATAAAGGCTCTTTGGGATTGAGCAACTGTCCCATGACTCCCTGAATGCATGTGTTTGCATTGCTTTTCAATAAGGGCACAAGGGTAGTGGCTTTCAACAAGTCACTGGACCTCCCCAGGCCTCAGCCTTCTGACAAACCAGTGAGTTTGACATCGCTATTTCGAAGGCCCTTCCCATCCGTGGCATGTGAGTTCTTTTCAGACAGGAAAATGTGAATTTTCAGACAGGAAGCCCATTTATGCCGTAATAAGATTCTAGACATTTTAGAATTCAAAACTGAAATCAAAATAGTGAGAAGAAAAGAGAAGGACCTTGGTGTTGGACTAACACCTCCCCAAACATGTTTGGTTCTGTAGACTCTTCACAGAATGCATGTGTAGCTTTAAATAATACATAGATATGCCGCTTCATAATCTCTACACCCCTACACACACACACATTCACACACAAAGGTACTTTTTGAAGAACTCTTATATACATTAATTTCAAAAATGTTTGCACCTAAATAAATTTATCTTTTTTTTTAAATTTATTTTTGACAGGCAGAGTGGACAGTGAGAGAGAGAGACAGAGAGAAAGGTCTTCCTTTGCCGTTGGTTCACCCTCCAATGGCTGCCACGCTTCTGAAGGCAGGAGCCAGGTGCTTCTCCTGGTCTCCCATGCGGGTGCAGGGCCCAAGCACTTGGGCCATCCTCCACTGCACTCCCTGGCCACAGCAGAGAGCTGGCCTGGAAGAGGGGCAACTGGGACAGAATCCGGTGCCCCGACCGGGACTAGAACCCGGTGTGCCGGCGCCGCAAGGTGGAGGATTAGCCTATTGAGCCGTGGCACCAGCAATAAATTTATCTTTTAATGACATTTTTCTGTGAACCTCTGAAAGCCCCTTTACACACACACACACACACACACACACACGTCTGTGTATATATATAGCAGAAAGAACTTTTCATGCAAGATGCCAACACACCAAGCACTGTGCAATGAGTTTCTCATGCAGTGGTTCTTTAAATCCTCCTGGCAACCCTATTCCCAACTCCATTTTATAACTAGGAAACTTCTGTTTAGAGAGGCTGAGGTCTTGCTCAAGGTCACAGTGACTGTCAGTGGAAAGGAAAGATCTGATTCCAGACTGCACTTTCAGCCATTGCACTCTGCTGCTCCCTGAGGGTTCTTTGGTCACATCAGTTGGGGAATTGCTGGGTTAGACCCAGTTAGACTGGTTTGTTTACTGAAAAGGTTCTCAGAGCCCTACCTGCAGAGAGACACAGAAGTTAAGAGCTCAGGCTCTGAGACAAGTTGTCTGGCCTTGAACCCTCGCTTTTCCCCTCATTGGCTGAGGGACCTTGTGCACTTCATGTAACCAGTCTGGACCTCATCTACAAAATAAGAATAACCGCAACACCTGCTTCCTGCTGTAACCTACAAGGTTTAAATAGGTTAATGTGTTTTGAGATCAAAACTAAGTGCTGTTTGAGTGTTGGCTGTTGCTGGAGAGAACAATGCAGTCAGCTAAATTGATCCTGGAGCCTGGTTTTCACGGAGCATCTCTCAGGGGCAGTGGCATGATCTGGACCATCCTTCTCACTTAACAATGAGGAAGTAGAGGCGTTAGGCCTGGCTCAGGGCCACACCAGTGCAAGAGCAAGCTGAACGGCAATTCTGCTCCCCAGACACCCTGCCAGTGGAAACACCACACATCTACCTGCCCCTGTCCAGCAGATTCAGCCATTCTCTGCAAATCTGGGTACCGAATTGTAACTAAACAGAAACCTACACAGTTCTAGAGATGTGTCCCCTTTAAGTGTCCATCTAATGCCCAATGCCAGGACTTGGTTTTACTCAAAACAAAAGAGAACTGGAGAGAAGTCTTCTGCAGCCTCTGCCTCCCCCAGAGGATAGGCTCTCTCACAGCCCCCTGCGCTGCTCTGGCCTCTGAACTGCCTTAGGAAATGCAACAGTCCATCAAGAGTGCTGGGTGGCCAGTGCTGAGGCTCAACAGGCTAATCCTCCACCTTGCGGTGCCGGCACACCAGGTTCTAGTCCCGTTCGGGGCACCGGATTCTGTCCCGGTTGCCCCTCCTCCAGGCCAGCTCTCTGCTGTGGCCAGGGAGTGCAGTGGAGGATGGCCCAAGTCTTTGGGCCCTTCACCCGCATGGGAGACCAGGAGAAGCACCTGGCTCCTGCCATCGGATCAGCACGGTGCACCAGCTGCAGCGTGCCGGCTGCAGCGGCAGTTGGAGGGTGAACCAACGGCAAAGGAAGACCTTTCTCTCTGTCTCTCTCTCTCTCTCACTGTCCACTCTGCCTGTCCAAAAAATAAAATAAAATAAAGAGTGCTGGGTGCTTGCAGCCAGCTAGGGCAGCACCTGGAGCACACCCAGAAGCTGAGGAAAGGGGAAAGGAGAATAATAATCTGTTTCAGGCTTTCAGGGGGAAACATTTTAGGAAACATAAAAGATTCAACATGACAAAGACCATGAACTGAAAGTAAAATCAGATAGCGTTTAGGATGAAAATCACCTGTTAAGATGATGGCCTTCCAATCTGGGTGATTTCTTTGTGATTCTCTGTGTGTCTCACTATTATGGGTTGAGCAACAAGAATGGGGGGTGGGGGGGAGGAGGGAACAAGGATAGCTCAAGGGGGCGGGGGGTGAAGAGAAACCTTGGAGCTTCCAGCCCCATTCTGTGGTTCTTCCTCTGTTCAGAACATTGTTTTATTGCTCCTGATTGTTTAGCTGTTATTTTTCAGTTAGGCCTGTCTGTTGAGAAGGGCGGGTACCAGCACCCAACCTTTTCTCATCCTGACTGCACATGAGACAGCTCAAAATTCCAGATACAGCACCCTCCTTTTTGCACTCTGGTTCCACACACCTTCTATCCCAGCTTATTGATCACTATTCAATACTGATCAGGAGCTGAGTGTTCTGAGCACCTCCCTGGACCAAAGGTTCCAGTGAGCATCATTGCCTCTGAAAGGCAGAAGACTTCCTGGGTTCACAGTCTTCCCAACAGCCCAAGCGTGGTTCATACATATTGACTTGGCTGAGGCTGAGAGTTCATGGGTTTCACACACAAAGCCTGTGGGATCTCCTCTGCTGTACTTGTCCCCTTTGGGGACACACACAGGAGAGGGGCTTTGAGCCCCTAAGAAGGAAATCTCTCTTCCAGGTCTACCAACCAGATAACCACAGCCCATGACTGCTGTACCTACTGGGTACTCCATAGGTACAAAATGACCCAGCTAAGCATTTGCTGGGATTTGCTCTTCAATCCAAGTAAGTTAGTTTTTTTTAACTAAACAAAAAATGGTAAATATGTATATATATATTCATGTTTCCAAAATTCTTGGGATTTGGGGGCTGATTTACATATTTTTACTGCTACCATTCTTTATGTTATTTTATGCCATTTGTAGATTTAAGCTGAGTCTGTACTTGGAAAGGGATGAAAAAGATGCAGCTCTGTCTATCTGTGAAGTCCCCTTATTACTTGTCTCTCCCAAAAGTTGCTTAGGGTCAGCAGCTTCTGTTGTGCAGGTGGTCACAGATGAAACAGTCAAGGATCAGTCACCTATTCAACAAGATACTGTGCTGGACACCAAGTGTCCAGCCACAAGCAAGGCCACAATCCTAGCCTACTAGCCTGGGCACAACCTCTCACACCACCCACCATCTCTGTTTGCTACATACACATGCAAAACCAGCTGCTAACACTTCTTAATTACACAGAAATTTCAAAGGCAAAAAATTCTTCCAAATATCTATAGAAACTTAAATCTTTTTCTAGACTGGAAGAGACTGGCCCTTTTTGGATCTCCAGGAGCTTGCAGAGAGAGTAAGAAGTGAATTGGCCTGGTATGGGGCCAGGGTAGATCATCTCTTTGTATTTCTTGGCCCCCTGGGCATGTTCCCTGCTACTTAGATCTGGAAAACGGAGAACCAGGGGACAGGAGCCACAAGAAAAGAGTAAATAATGATGCTAGCTAATTGGTATTAAGTACCTTCTGTGTTCCTGGAATTTCAGTACTTCAACATACTGTGAAATCCCATTATAACCCCATAAGGTGGGCATTTCTTCCCTTGATTATGTAAATTACTCAGACAGTAAGTGGGACTTGGCCTTCACTTGAGTCCACGTGACATTAATTGTCATTCTTTGTCCACTGCCCAGCAATAAAACAGAGGAGTTCCTGTGGGAAGAAGGAAGGGAGCAAGATGAAAATAAGTGGAAAAGACACAGCCTCAGGTGTGAATGAACAGATGTTTAGTGGGCACAGGCTCACATTCCTCTGAATCTCCACATGAGGCATTCTGACAGGCATGTGTGGTAAGGATACCTCCCAGGCCAGTCCCCAGCAATCTCTACCCAGAGCAAGGGCCCAGCCTTCACCTCCTCGCCAAGCTGGAAAATGGGGCAATTCTACGATTACTTCTTGACTCTCACTCTCCATCTC
Organism: Sylvilagus floridanus; assembly: GCA_949820135.1. Classification (NCBI taxonomy): domain Eukaryota; kingdom Metazoa; phylum Chordata; class Mammalia; order Lagomorpha; family Leporidae; genus Sylvilagus; species Sylvilagus floridanus. Next base: position 105,960,958 of record OX463226.1, read on the forward strand.
CTGTGACTTCCACCTCTTTTATCCTTCAGTGGACCATCTGTCTACTCTGCTCAACTGTAAATGGTGCAATCATGTATATAAAGTGATTAACACAAAGCTGGCACAGAGCAAATTCTCTGAATTCTTTAACAGCACATTGAAATAACAGTGAAATCTACACCTGAGTCCTCAAAGAATAAGATTAAATGCAGGGAAACCTTGAATTTGGTGGCCTTTTTTTCCTACTTAAACTTTATTGTTTCACATGTCTGCATGTTTCCCATGCCCAATCCCACTCTCCTCTTTACCTATTCAGATCCTGTAATTCCTTCAAGACTCAAATAAATATAAGTATTCTAGGAATGGACCCTAAGACAGTATTTTGTACAAGATACTCCAAATTATAATAATTATCATCACTATTTAGATTTTTTATTTTACCCAATATGTCCAAAACATTATCAGTACAATATCTCATCAATATAAAATTAAGAATTGGTTATTTTATATTCTTTTATTTGTACTAAGTGTTCAATGTCTGATGGCTATTCTGCAGTGTATCTGAATTTGGACTAGCCACTGTGCTCACAGGCAATGGCTAATGGCTCATTTTGGACACTGCATCTTTAGAGCGATATTATACTGTTCCTTTAAAGATCAAACACCTTTTGCATTAATTGTGGTGTCTGTGGGAAGGAGGTCATCAGAGTAGCAGGTGGTCCTGCTGGTCTCTGTGCCCCTAGGGAGTGTGTGGAGAAGGAGCCTGTTTCTGGCCAAAGCAAATCACACAAGCCTTTCTAAGGCCCCACTGATAATACATTCATAGAGTTTCACACCCCAGCACACAAACAGGCTCTGGCTAAATAGGCTTTTAAAAATGCCTTCAGATCTGTAACCACCCCTCCCAGTTTTGCAGAGATAGTACTTCTGCATCCTGACACTCCCTTTGGAATGAGCCCCCAAAGCACCCACTTTCTCTTGCTCCCTGATAATGATACAGTTCTGAATAATTTATTCATTCCTGTAAAGAATGGTTTCCTGAGCACCCTCTGTACTCTGGCCATCATGGTAGATGAGTAAGATGCAGCTCCTGGCCTCAAAGCTAACAATGGGAAACAGAAGTCATGTTAGGGCAAGTCTTTTCCTGGTTGTTTTTGGAATTCCAGTCAGAATCAACACAAAGTGTACTGGGATAGGAACCTCTATGACTGCCTTGTCCGGAAGCTGGCTCTGCTCTTGATTTGGGCACCATTTATTCATTTTCTGTACAATTCCTTCCCTTCTGGGCACCTAAGTTAGCTGCCCTGCACCAACTGCATTTCAAGGTTCAGGGCCCAGTTTTGTGCAGATTGCTCAGGGCCGCCCAGCTAACCTGGAGAAGCTCTGCTTCTGACCCAGGCTTCTTCCTTCACAAGGGCCACTCTACACATCTGTGCACTGGCCCCTGTAAGACACTGCGGATAAACAAGAGCTCTGCTTGCCTCAAAATTCTCCCTCTATCCAGAAGAACCACTCAGAAGACTCATGGAAGTTTCCTTGAAAGGACAGTGAAATGAACGCTGGTAGAAATTGACTTGAAGATAGGTAATAGCTGTGAGCTCCAATGGAAAAGGGGGTCTGTGAGCTCCAAAGGAGAAAGGGATGAAATTGCGGGACACAGTCTGGCTTCAGATAACCCTTATTTCAAATCCCTAACACCACCACTAACTGTTATTGGCACATAAGGTAAGTTTGAGTAGCTTACTTTTCCCTGTTAATCCCAATTTTACTTCCTATCAAGGTCTTATTAACATTTATTATGTGATTTATTTAGTTTTTGCCATTCCTCATAACCTATCACCAAGGTCTTCTAAATCCCTCTCAATGTGTAACTTATAGCCCTGATTACTTAACTAACATTTGAGCAAAGTATTCATGAATGTAAATGTGTACTCCATGCAGGAGTAGACAACAGAATATGCAGGACATGGTTACCATCATGGTTGTTTCTTTTCATTGCTCTGAAATAGATATGAATAATAATTGCTATTGAAGTCATAGATTTGATAAGGGATTAGTATCTAAAATACACAAAGAACACCTACAACTCAACAGAAAGAAAACAAATAACCTAATTAAATAGTGGGTAAGCGGCTTTAATAGATATTTCTCAAAAGAAGACATACAAATGGCCAACAACAAAATGAAAAGCTGCTCAGCATCACTAATCATCAGAGAAATGCAAATAAAATCACAAGGAGATTATTACCTCATACCTGTTAAGATGGGCAGTTATCAAAAAAAGCTAATAATAATTATTGGTAAGAATGTGGAGAAAGGGGGTGCCGGTGCCGTGGCTCACTTGGTTAATCCTCCGCCTGCGGTGCCAGCATCCCATATGGGCGCCGGGTTCTAGTCCCGGTTGCTCCTCCTCCAGTCCATCTCTCTGCTGTGGCCAGGGAGGGCAGTGGAAAATGGCCCAGGTGCTTCATCTTCTGCACCCACAAGGGAGACCAGAAGGAAACACAGGCTCCTGGCTTTGGATCGGCATAGTGCGCTGGCCGGAGCAGCCATTTATGGGGTGAATCAATAGAAAGAAGACCTTTTTCTCTCTCTTTCTCACCGCCTAACTCTAGGTCAAATAAAAAAAAAAAAAAGAATGTGGAGAAAGGGAACACTAGCACACTGTTGGTAGAAATGCAGATTGGTACATCCATTTTAGGAAACAGTATAAAGTTTCCTTTAAAAATTAAAAATAAAAGGCCGGCGCCGCAGCTCAATAGGCTAATCCTCTGCCTGCAGCACAGGCACCCGGGGTTCTAGTCCTGGTTGGAGCACTGGATTCTGTCCCCGTTTCCCCTCTTCCAGGCCAGCTCTCTGCTGTGGCCCAGTAGTGCAGTGGAGGATGGCCCAAGTGCTTGGGCCCTGCACCCCATGGGAGACCAGGAGAAGCACCTGGCTCCTGGCTTTGGATCAGCGCGGTGTGCCGGCAGCAGCGCACCAGCCGTGGTGGCCATTGGAGGGTGAACCAACGGCAAAAGGAAGACCTTTCTCTCTGTCTCTCACACTGTCCACTCTGCTTGTCAAAAATAAATAAATAAATAAATAAAAATAATAAAAAATTAAAAATAAAAACATATTATCAGACCACCCCATCCCTGGGTATCTATCCAAAGGAAACGAAGCCAATAGGGAAGAGCTAGCTGCACACTCATGTTCACTGCTGCGCTATTCATAATAGTCAAGATGTGGAATCAACCTAAGTGTCCATCAGAAGATGAATACACAAAGAAAAGGTCATAATGTCATAGTTATACACCATGGACTACTTATTCAGCCTTAAAAAATGAGGAAAATCCATTTGTGACAATATGGATGAACCCAGAGAACATTACGTTAGGTGATACAAGTAAGTCAAGCTCAGAAAGATAAATATCATTTGGCCTCCCTTACATGTCGAGTCTCAAAGGTCAAACTCATAGAAGGAGAAATAGAATGCTGGTTACTAGAGGCTGGTGTGTGTGGGGGATTAGATGTTGGTCAAAGGACACAAATTTCAGTTAGACAGGAGGAGTAAGTCCAACAGATCAACTGTATAACATGATGACGAATTAAGGGAATTTATTGCATACTCGAAAATCACTGAAAGATTCCACCATATTAGGTGTTCTCACAATAAGTAAATGACAAGTATGTGAGGTAATATACATGTTAATTTTGTTGATTTAGTTATTCCACAATGTATTTCAAAATATCATGTTGCATATCACAAATATATATAATAGTTATTTGTCCATTTAAAAATAATAAAAAGAACAATAAATATTGATTTATGAAGTATTCTGTGACAAGCCCATTATACTATTAATCTAACATTAAGTCAATGGTGAAAGAGCCTCCAATGGAGATTCTCATCCATTCAAAAGATAATTATTGAGCAGTTACTATGTGTCAGGTGTTTTCCTAGGTGCTGGAGGTAGCAGTGAATAAAACTGCAAGAATTGTTCCCTTCATTGAGCTTACAATATAGTAAGGCAGGAAAATAAGTAAAGTATAAAGCATGTCAATGATGATAGGTGCTATAGTTAGCAAGCATACCCAGGGAGATAGTAGAAGTCCTCACTACGTGAGAGGTCAGAGGATAACCCAGGTGGCTGCCTAAGGAAGGGCATCTTAGGCATTGGACACAGCAAGTGCATGTTCTTAACTCTTGGGAAGAAGAAAAAACCCCATGGCTAGAGAGAAATAAGCAGGTTGAGAAGTCAAAAGGGGTACAAAAAGGCATAACAGGCAATGAGAGCGCAAATCACATAGGGCCTTGAATAATTTTGTAAGATTTTTATTCTTAGATAAAAATGCAGGGGCTGGCATTGTGGCCAGTAGGTAAAACAGCTCCCTGCAGCACTACCATTCTATATGGCCGTGGGTTTGAGTCTTGGCAGCCCCACTTCTTGGAGCCCCAGCTCCATGCTAATGAGCCTGGGATAGTGGTGGAAGATGGCCCAAGTATTTGGGCCTCTGCACCCGTGGGAGACAAGAATGAAGCTCCTGGTTCCTGGCTTCAGCCTGGCCCAGCCCTTGCCATTGCAGCCATTTGGGGAGTGAACCAGTGGGTGGAAGATATTCTCTCTCTCTCTCTCTCTCTCTCTCTCTCTGTGTGTGTGTGTGTGTGTGTGTGTGTCTGTGTCTGTGTCTGTGTCTTCTTCTCTTTCAAATAGATAAATTTTTTGAACAAGAAAATTCATTAGAAAGTTTTGAGTAGAGAAGCAGTATAATCTGATTCATACTTGAAAAGCATCATTCTAACTGCTTTGCAGAGTAGAGTATTAAGAGAAAAGCATGGACACCAGGAAATGGTTGAATCCTGGATATACTATTGTGGTAGAGCCAACAGGATTTGTGGATAAATTGAAGGAGGGAGGAAGAGGGGGAGGGGGAGGGAGAGAGGGAGAGAGATTAGCATGGTTGATTCCAAAGGTTTTGGCCTGAGCTATTGCCATAGGGAGCAAAGGTAGGGAAGCTGATGGGAGGAGTAAGTGTGGAGGTGACCATCAGGAGTTCAATTTCAAAGATGGTAAGGAAAGCTGTTCAGGTATGGGATAGACGAGTTTGAATAAGTGTGTACATGCTTTTTAAAGCCTAGATAAGATGATCAGATCATAAGATGATCAAAGGAGTGAGAAGATAGAAAAGAATCAGAGATCCAAGGACTACTGACCTGTGGAGAATTCCAGTAACTGGAAGTTGGGGAGATGAGGTGAACACAAAGGATACCAAGAAGTCTAGTCACTGAAGTAGGACGGAAGCCAGAAGAGTACAATCAGTGATCAAGAAGCCAAGTGAAGAAAACGTGTCAAAGAGGAAAGAAGAGGAACTTGGGGAAAATGCAGGTGCTGCAGCAAATAAAAAAAAAATGAGAACTGGCCTTTGGCTTTTGCAACATGGAAGTAAGTCATCAGTGACATTTATCCTGCAATAGGATATTGGGGAAAAAGCCTTATTGCAGTAGATTCAAGAAAGAATGTAGGAAATCCATTGGGAGGCAAATATAGCCCATTTTAAAGAGCTTTTGCTATGAAAAGCAGCAAAAAGATGAAGCCATGGCTAGAAATGGACGAGAAAGTTTTGTGTTTTATTAAGGATGTGAGAAATCATAGCATGTTTACATGATGCTGGGAATGACCTTGGAGGAGAGAGGAGGGTCATTTCTGGAATCACGTTCTTGACTAGTAGAGAGAGGATGGAATTCAGTGCACAATGAGATTTGGGACCACAGAGCAGCAGAGATTGCTCATCCATTGTAAGAGGGTGAAAGGTAGCATACTCTGGGCACAGATGTAGATATGCGATTGGGTTTGATGGTGAGTGAAGTTGCAACTCCCTTTTGATGGCTTTTATCTTCTCCATGAAACAGCAAGCCAAAGTCATCAACTGATAGTGTAGATGAGGAAGTTTGAGGACAGACACTGTAAAATAGTGAAATATATAAGCGTGAGACTATCTGGACCCTGGAGATACAGTAAGACTGCTTACTGGAAGCTGGTGGTCATGAATTCAAGACTAAACCATGCTATTGTGTGTTTCTTCTGTCCCATTCAGCTGTGTGCTTGTAGGACAAGGAAATAGTTGGATTGAACCAGGAGTGAGATTTTGAAAGGGAGAAGTCAGCGACGTCAGCATGAATGATGGGTCATGGAATTTAAAGGGGTAAATGAAGGCATGGGACTGGGGGAGAGGAAGGAGAGGAAGGAAGTGAGAAGGTGGTAGACTCAGTCAGCTGTGCATGAGAGGAGTTATTAGATTTGTAGAACAGAGAGAATGAACTGGACAGATATGATGTGGCGGTCACAGTGTGAGATGACTGGAGCTAGGAGTTGGTGATTGGTTATGACCATCAAAGGTATGACTTGAGAGGCTGGTGGCGAAAGGGTGATTTGAGTGGTAAAGAGAAGGCAAAGAGCAGATAGGCTAAGGTAAGAAATGATCACCTACCAAGAGTTATGGTGGGATTATTCCTGGGGAGAGTAACAGCCCGAGGGGAAAGCCTTGAGGAACCAGGGGCATGATATGGGGTTAGTGACTACAGCATCCAAGGGAAGTGAGTGGGAGTGTATAGTAACATGATTCAAAGCCAAGGTTTTAGAGAGACCATGAGGCATTAGAGTTAGGAGTACAGACTGGAGCCTGTCTGCCTGGATTTTCATCCCAGCTCTGACACTGATGAGCTGTGTGTCTTACCACGGTCATGTAATCTCTCTGCCATGTAAATAAGGGACTGTGCTAGGGTCAAGACATAGAGGAATTATTTAGAATGAATAAGTGCAGAATATCCCCCAATATATGGCAAATGCCATCCAAATGCTGGCCATGGCCACTATGAGGGAGCAAGACTGAGAATGTATAAACTGAGGCACGAAACAATGTTTAAGTCCTACAAGGCAACCCAGCTTGAAAGTTGTTCTGGGGCCTCAGACCCAGCTCTGTCCATCTAAATTCCATTCTGAACTTCTAGGTTACCATACTAAGAGTGATAAGGGAAGATGGTTACAGTCCCAGTTCCACTCACACCTGTGACAGCCCCCACCCCACTGGACCAATCATGAAGTGTGTGAGACAGTTCCTTGTTCCCTGCTCCACACCATGTGGTCTGACACCCCCTTAACTTTTTCTGACCTTCCTCTTAAGGCCCTGATGATCTCCCTCCTAAAGCTGGCCTCTCAGGAGAGCATCTGCTCTTGATTTGTGCTGAGATTGAAGGGGCTTGAAATAAGATATCTTGTTCCTCTGTACCTTGGCTTTGAAACAAAAGGAATCAAGTACAAATGATGGATTTCCCTGATAAGGAGAGAGCCTACTGGGGATGCAGCCAGGCCTTCTGAGATCCCCTAAAAGCCTCAACTCTGCCTTCCTCAGTGGCTTCCCCTTGTGACTGACAGCACCGACTTTGCTCAGCAACTGCTGGTGGACAGATGTGAGTGAAGCACTTGACTGCTGGTGTGGACAGCAACAAGGGGCAGCAGCCCCGGCAAGGGCCACTGAGTGAGGGTCACCACTGGAGCTGAGGTTCTTGGCCCTCACAGGAAATCACCTGGACCCAGGGATGTGAAGCCACTTGCCTGAGGTCACACACCTGCTTGCCCATAGAACAAGGGCAGGCATCCCTTGTAGTCTGACTCTCAGCCCACAGCCCCCACCAAGACATAGGCTTGGAAGCAACAGCCAGGCAATGGATGTGATGTTATTGTCCACACTTCAGACATCTTTCTGCATGAAAAGACGTGGCAGTGAGGCTTCCCCTCCCTGTGCTATCCGGAGTTGCCATCTCACAATATGCTATGAGGACTAAGTATAGATCATTGTGAAAACCCCAACACTGTTATTAGAGATGGCAAGGCAGACAAAATACGAGCTGGAGGCAGAGCAGAGGCACTAAAGGCTCTCCTCCATGCTCAGCACTTCCACACCACCTGCCTTGAACAAAGCTGTAGCATGCCTTTTCTCATGCCATGCCCCTAGTAGATGTGCCTGGGAAAAAGGGGAAAGGACATGGATAGACAGTGCAGATGGAAGAGGATGATCGGGGAGGAGATGGCAGGGGAATATCTCCAGAGATTCTAGTTTCAGTTCCTATGCATATATACCAGAAGTGGAATTGTTGGTCATATGGTATTTCTATTTTTATGTTTTGAAGAATGTGCATATTATTTTCCATTATGAGTGTGCCAACTTATATTCCCATCAACAGTGCACAAGAGTTCCTTTTTCTTCACATTCTTAACAACACTTTTTATAGTTTGTTTTTTTGATATTAGTCATCCCAGGAGGTGTGAAGTGACATCTCATTGAGGTGCTGTTTTGCATTTCCCTCTTAATTAATGGTATTGAGCATCTTTTCATACACTTGTTGACCATTTGTGTGCCTTCTCTTAAGAAATGTCAATTCAAATCCTTTTGCCTACTTTTTTAAACAGGTTATTTTATTTTTGCTATTATGTGTTAGGATTTCCTACATATTTTGGCTATTAACCTTTTATCCATCTGTAGATTGCCTTTGCACTTTGTTGATTATTTCCATTGCTGTACAGAAGCTTCTTAATTTGATGTAATCATGCTTTACCTTTGTTGCTTACAGCTTTAGTGTCATATCCAAGAAATCATTGCTAATGCCAATGCCAAGAAGTTTTTCCCCAAGTTTTCTTCTAGGAATTTTATTGTTTCAGGCGTCTTGTTTAAGCCTTTGTTCCTTGTGAGTTGATTTTTCTGGAGGTATTGGATAAAGGCTCACTTTCCCTCTTCTTTGTGTAGACAGCCCATTCCTGACACTATTGAAATAACTATCCTATCCTCATTGTGTATTCTTTGCAAACTTGTCAAAGATCAGTTGATTATATATTCATGATTTCATATCTGGATTATCTTTTCCATTGGTCCATATATCTGTCTTTATGCCAATAATCCAGCTCCTATAACTTAAAAATCCTAATGTGTAAGGTTTTCAGCTTTGTTCTTGATCAAAATTTCATTTTCTATGTTGTATCTGTGGTTCCATATGAATTTGGAAATTTTTTTTCTATTTCTATAAAAAATATCACTAGGATTTTGATAGGGATTGCATTGAAATTGGAGATCAATTTTTTTTTTTTTTACAGGCAGAGTGGACAGTGAGAGAGAGAGACAGAGAGAAAGGTCTTCCTTTTGCCGTTGGTTCACCCTCCAATGGCCGCCGCGGTTGGCGCGCTGCGGCCGGCGCACTGCGCTTGTCCGATGGCAGGAGCCAGGAGCCAGGTGCTTTTCCTGGTCTCCCCATGGGGTGCAGGGCCCAAGCACCTGGGCCATCCTCCACTGCACTACTGGGCCACAGCAGAGGGCTGGCCTGGAAGAGGGGCAACCGGGACAGAATCCGGTGCCCCGACCGGGACTAGAACCCGGTGTGCCGGCGCCGCAAGGCGGAGGATTAGCCTGTTGAGCCACGGCGCCGGCCCGAAACTGGAGATCAATTTAAATAATGCGGTTATTTTAGCAATATTGATTCTTCCAGTTCATGGACATAGGATGTCTTTCCATTCATTTATCTCTAATTTTTTCATCAATGGTTTGTGGTTTTAGTGTACAAATCATTCTCCTCCTTGGTTAAGTTTATTCCTAAGTATTTTGCTCTTTTTAATGTTACTACTAATGGAATTGTTTTCTTAAATTTCTTTTATTAGTATGTAAAAACTCAATTGAGTTTTTGCACCAAAATAAACATCTTTTAATTCAACTTCCATGAATTTTTTGAAATATCTGCATTTAAGATTGTGTCATCTGCAAACAAAAGTAATTTTACTTCTTCCTTTCTGGTTGAGATTATTTTATTTCTTTTTAATACATGATTGCTCTGGCTAAGACTTGCAATACTGTTTTGAATAGAAGTGGTGAAAGTGGACATCTTTGCCTTGTTCTAAGTCTTAGGGGGAAAATTTCTGCTTTTCAACACTGAGTATAATGCTAGCCATGGGTTTTTTCATATATGAACTTTATTGTGGCGAGGTTAAGTTCTCTGTATACTAATTTGTTGAGAGCTTTTATCACAAAATATTATAGCAATATTGAATGCCATCAAATGCATTTTCTGTTTCAGTTGAAATTATACAACTTTTGTTCTTTATTCTGTTAATGTGGTTTATTACACTGATTAATTTGCATATGTTGAACTATCCTTGCATGCCAGTGATAAATCCCACTTGATCATGGTGTATGGTTCTTTTGATATACTATTGAATTCAATCTAATAATATATGTTGATTATTTTAGCATCCATAATTTTCAGGGAATTTCAAAGCTTTCCCCTCTCCTCTAGCTTTTGGGAAATTTTAATGAGAATTCGTATTAATTCTTCTTTAAAAGTTGGACAGAATTCATCTGTGAAGCCATCTGGTCCTGGGCTTTTCTCCGTTGGAAGGTTTATGATTACTGATTCAATCTTCCTATTTATTACTGGTCTGTGAAGGCTTTTTATTTCTTTCTAATTCATTCAAAGTAGCCTTTGTATAAATAGGAATTTATATATTTCTTCTAGATTGTCTGATTTGTTAGGGTATAATTGTTCATAAATGGTGCTGTGAAGTCTTCTTAAAATTTCTGTGACATCAATTGTAATAGCTTCTCTTCCATTTATGATTTATTTGCATTTTCTCTCTTCTCTTACAGGTTAGCTAAGGGTAAATAGATTTTGTTTATCTTTTCAAAGAGTAAATTCTTAGTTTCTCTGATTTTTTCCATTCTTAATTTTATTATTTCTGCTCAAACCTTTATTTCCTTCCTTCTGGTAACTTTGATCAGAGTAGAGTCTTCCTTTTCTAGTCCCTTGAGATGCAATGTTAGGTTATTTATTTAGATCTTCTTCTTTTTTAATGTAGGCCTTTATCACTACAATCTTCATGTTAGTATTACTTTTGCTGTATCCCCCAATTTTGGTGTGTTATGTTTGCATTTTTGATTCTCTTGAAGTATTTTCTGGATTTCCTCCTGATTTCTGATTTTATACCACTGTGCCCAGGAAAGATGATACTTTCAGTGATTTTCTTTGAAAACTGTTACTTTTTGTCATAGCATATGGTCTATCCTGGAGAATGTTCTGTGTGTGCTTGAGAAGAATATGTACTCTGCTGTTACTGGGTTGAATGTTCTGTATACGGCTGCTAGGTGCATTTTGTCCAGAGTATTATTCAAATCTGCTGTTTTCTGATTGATTTTCTGTCTGGATGACCTGCTCATTATTGGAAGTAAAGTGTCAAAATATCCTGCTATTACATTGCTGTATCCTTCCTCTTTCAGATCTGTTGATATTCACTTTATATACTTAAGTACTTCAAAGCTGGGTACAAATGTCTTCATATTGAATGAGCCCTTTAATCTTCACATAGGGGCCTTCTTTGTGTCTTGTGGCAGTATGATACCAGTACCGCCAGCCCTGCTCTTTTTTTTTTTTACCACTTGTGAGAAATTTCTCACCATCCTTTCACTTTCAGCTGATGGGTGCTTTAAAGTGAGCTTCTTGCCGAGGCCGTGGCTCAACAGGCTAATCCTCTGCCTTGTGGTGCTGGCACACCAGGTTCTAGTCGGGGCGCCGGATTCTGTCCCGGTTGCCCCTCTTCCAGGCAAGCTCTCTGCTGTGGCCCAGGAATGCAGTGGAGGATGGCCCAAGTCCTTGGGCCCTGCACCCCAGGGGAGACCAGGAGAAGCACCTGGCTCCTGCCATCGGATCAGCGCAGTGCGCCGGCCGTGGCGGCCTTTGGAGGGTGAACCAACGGCAAAGGAAGACCTTTCTCTCTGTCTCTCTCTCTCACTGTCCACTCTGTCTGTCAAAAAATAAAAATAAATAAATAAATAAAGTGAGCTTCTTTTAGATAGTATGTAGCTGGATCTTATTTGTTTCTTTATTTATGTAGTTACTCTTTGTGTTTTCACATTTCATGTTATTATCAATGGATAAGGGTTTCCTACTGTCATTTTGTTCATTGCTTTCTGTCAGATTTGTGGTACTTTTGCTAGTTTTCTTCCTCTCTTGGTATCTTCCTTTGTAATCATATGAATTTTTTGTAATAAAATTGTTTATTTTCTCCTTATCTTTTTATATATGCTATAATATTTTTATGGTAACCATGAGGCTTGCATAAAACTTGTTATTATTATACAGCAGTATATTTCTAAAGGATGACAACTTAACTTCAATGGAGCATAAAAACTCTACATTTTTAATCCACTATTTCCACACTTTGTGTTATTCATGTCATAGCTTACTTCTTTTTATACGGTTTGTCCATTAACCAACTTTTGGGGTTATAGTTATTTTTTAAAGATTTATTTGAAAGTCAGAGTTACACAGAGAGAGGAGAGAGAGAGAAAAAGAGAGAGAGAGGTCTCCCATCCGCTGGTTCACTCCCCAGATGGCCACAATGGCTGGAGCCACAACGATCCGAAGCCAGGAGCCAGGAGCTTCTTCTGGGTCTCCCACATGGGTGCAGGGGCCCAAGCACTTGGGCCATCTTCCACTGCTTTCCCAGGCCATAGCAGAGAGCTGGATCAGAAGAGGAGCCGCTGGGACTAGAACCAGTGCTCATATGGGATGCCAGCGCCTCAGGCCAGGGCGTTAACCCACTGCACCACAGTGCTGGCCCCTAGTGTTATAGTTATTAACACTTTCATCATTTTAACTTTTATACTAGGGCTAAAGTGATTTGGGGGGCCAGTGCTGTGGCAAAGTGGGTAAAGCCGCCACTTGTGGTTTCAACATTCCATATGGGTGCCGGTTCGTGTCCTGGCTGCTCCACTTGTGATCCAGCTCCCTGCTAATGGCCTAGGAAATCAGTGGAAGATGGCCCAAGTACTTGGGCCCTTGCTCCCATGTGCCAGACCTGGATGAAGCTCCTGGATCCTGGTTTTGGGTTGGCCGAGCTCCAACCATTGCAGCCATATGGGAAGTGAGCCAGCAGATCGACGATTCATTCTCCCTCTCCCTCTTCTTCTCCCTCCCCCTCTCCCTCCTCCCCCTCTGCCTTTCTACCACCCTCCCCCTCCCCCCTCCATCCCTCTCCTCCTCTCCCCCATCCCCCTCTCCCACTCTCTGTCTCTGTCTCTCTCTCCCTCTGTGTCTATGTAACTCTGCCTTTCAAATAAATAAGTAAATCTTTTTAAAAAAGTGACTTGGGGTCTCAGGGCTGACCCTTAGTAAATATATTGGTAAATCAGTTGGCACACTGAAGTCAGTCAATAAATGGAGGCCATATTATCAGTTGCTCTTTCTGTATTGTTTAATTTCTTCCTACAGCAGCAGCTTGTGCTCATCCACTGCTAACTCCCTGCAGGTATTTCTATCCCTCCATGAGGCCTCTAGACCTGATTCCAATCATCTACCACTAATCTTCTCCTACTAGATGTCTTACAAGTTTATCAAACTCGATGAAATTCATTATACCTTCCACCCCTGCTCCAGACTGCACCTGCCAGGCTTCAAACTCGATCTTCCTCCCATGCTCCCATCTTGATGAATTAACCCACCACACCCAAATGGTTACCAAGATATCCTGGGTCTCCATCTAACATATATCTTGGATTTAGTATCTCTTTCTCTTTTATTCTTCATATTTGGGGAGACTTGGGGGTTCAAAGCTCACCTTCTTAATAGTAGTTACTGTTACATGTTTCCTATAGGGTTTGTTCCTTTTGGCATTGACTGCAAATACTCTTGAAAGATAGTGATAGTGCTAGCTCCTGGTGTTAGAAAAAAAAATTTCTGAAGAGTAGGGCCACAAATACTCACTTCTTCCTGATACTGTCCACAGGTGACTTTAAAAGAGAACAAATCGGGGCCAGTGCTGTGGTGCAGTGGGTTAACGCCCTGGCCTGAAGTGCCAGCATCCCATATGAGCGCCGGTTCTAGTCCCAGCTGCTCCTTTTCTGATCCAGCTCTCTGCTATGGCCTGGGAAAGCAGTGGAAGATGGCCCAAGTGCTTGGGCCCCTGCACCCATGTGGGAGACCCAGAGGAAGCTCCTGGCTCCTGGCTTCAGATCAGTGCAGCTCCGGCCTTTGTGGCCATCTGGGGAGTGAACCAGCAGATGGAATACCTCTCTCTCTGTCTTTACCTCTCTCTGTGCAACTCTGTCTTTCAAATAAATAAAAATAAATCTTTAAGAAAAAGAGGACAAATAACTCCAAAATCTGGAACTACAGAGGCTCTGGCACAATCATCACATTTTAAAGTCAAGAAAGTAGCATAAATCTATTCATCAATTTTTCTATCCACCTCCACACTCATAAATACATTATATCAGGTAGGGCATGTTGAGTACAAGTTACTATCTCTGGAATCATTTAAAAACAAAAAAACTACCTGGAATCACATAAATAAAGAGCAATGTAGACATCATTGCATCATGATTTTATCTTTTACACGGGTGGGCTATCTGGGTGGTGTTGCAGGCACTGGGACATAACGGTGGCCTCCCAGCCATAGTCCTTATTCTTGTAGAGCTACTCAGAGAGATAGAGCAGAACTACAAGACATGGCTGACTCTCCCCAAGCACCCCACAAGCACCACCACCACCATTCTCTTTCTATGCCTCTATTCTGGAACCAGTTTCTCCATTCTGAGACAAGACTGGGCTGTGGAAAAGAAAAAACGTCATTGTCACACACAGCTTAAGGCTCAGTGAGGCTGAAATGAAGATTTGTCAGTAGCACAAAGCAAAGCAGTTCATTTCTGTCTCAACACACTTTTTTGTCCACTTCTATTCAGTGCTAACAGCCTCAAAACAGAGCAGGAGAGGAAAAGGCCCTGGGACAGATGGGATTCATCAGGGAGAAAGGGGGGATCCACTCAACAGCTCAATGCAACCCCACCCCTGCCCTAGAGCTGAGTTGAAATGCAATTGCACACTAGTAACAGGATCAGAAATGAGAGGAGAGAATATGCCCCCCTGACCAGTGAGGAAAAATGGAAGGAGCAGCTGCTCATTTCCCAGAGATGATGGGATTGAGTAGACCCTTACCCATATAAAGGATTATCTCTCCTGACAAGAAACTTTTACTGATGGATGCACACACATGGGCCATCCCATACCCTACTGTCCCTGTATTCCTCCCTCCACCCCATGTTTCCAGAGAAGTTTGGGCCCTGTAAAGCAGCTATTGGAACAGTGAGAAATCCAACTCTCGTCATGGGCCATTTGACTCAAGCTACTGTCTTACTGGGTCACTGGGCCGTGCAGCATGGGAGATAGAATTGGACAGCAGCCCAGCCCCAGAGAAGTAGCCTCAAGGTGGGGCAAATCAGGAAGTCATATCTTCTAGCCAAAGATTTGACTCCTAGCTGGCCTCCAGCTCTGGAGAAGATTATTTGACACAGCTACACTTAATTGATGGAAGCATTGTTGTTTGAGGCTTTGTTGGGCTTCAAACACATGATCTAACTTGTCCTGGCTGGGTCTGAGATTGGCTGGGTGCCTCTCATTTGTTTTGTCCTGCTGCTTCCTGCTGGCATTACCCTAATCTCTGTTCTCCATGTCACGATGCAGCTCTGCCATGGTCTTCCCGCATCCGTCACTGAGGTGTTATTAAGGAAAGGTAAAGGGTAGTTGGTTCTGTGTTATAACCACTCTATCATACCAAGGCTGACAAGCTGTGAAGACAGACCAGAGAGGAAGTTATCAACAACCACACATGGCATGGCCTGTCGAAAGTGACCTCATTAAGGATTTCTCTATAGATTCTAACCAGAATAGCCAACAGCCAGGAGCCAAAGGACAAGGCTAGGCTGTTCTCCTTGCAGGTCTGAGAAAGCTCAATCTGGTTGGTAGAAGCTACTGACAGGACTGAATCTACAAGGAGATAAGCTTTTTGATGGAGTGCAAGATTCTAGGCTCAGTAAGAACAAGAGGCTGAGGTAGGGAAACTGAGGCCAGGGATATGGGCAGGGCCAATATAGGAAAGGAAGGAGCAAAGTCTGTATTGTGGTTGTCTATCTGAGATCTGTTTCACCCTTGGCAGCTGGTGTGTTGAGTCTGCCTCCTTCAGGACTGCCTGGCTTCTGAGTTGGGGTCAAGGACACAGACAGCCACGACTCTTCCTCAGAGGGGCAATGGAAGCAGGAACTACAAGGTGGCTCTTTGGGAAGCCAACTGTGGAAGCATAAGCCTTCCCCAGATACCACCACCTCACTAGGGGTGAGAAGTGCCCTACAAGCTGCCAACTGACTGGCTGGGGCTAAGATGGAGTGTGACAGTCTCTTACTACCCATAGCTTAGCAGGGAAAGAGCAGGCAGAAATAGACTGCAGGTCCTATAAAGATATAAAGATGGCACCTTGAAGACTGACCTATTGAACTATTATGACCTCTGCATTCAGCTACTTTCTGTTGCTAATAATAAAATACCTGAATCTGGGTGATGTGTAAAGAAGAGAGGTTTCCTTAGTTTCCAGTTTTGGAGGCTAAAAGCCAAGCTGAGGCAGCTCCATCTGTTTGGCCTTCAGTGAGGTTCTCCTTGGCTAGGTCACAGCATGGCTGGGATGTGTACAGGAGGAAGGAGCACACGGCAAGACAGGAAGCTGGACAGCAATCCAGAGGTCAGGATCATTTTCTATAATGGCCCTGTCACAAGAACTAAGCAAGGTTCCACAAACACAGCATCAATTCCTCCTGAGTGTAGCACTCTCTTTGATCTAGTATCTTCCTGCTAGGCCTTGTCTCCTAAAGTTTTCACCCCTGTCATGCAGAGGACTAAGCTTCAAACACATGAACCCTAAGGGGACCCACTCAAACTACACCCGAATCATAGCAACCTCTAACATCTTAGTCTAATCTGACTTCTCACGTTAACTTCTTACCTTCTCTCAAGTCCCCAGATGGATAGAAGCCAGCACAGGTGAATTTGGTAGAAACAGCAATGGAATAGGCAATGGTCCACAGCCATGGTGAGACACTGAATCGTTGCCCAGCACCAGAGATTCTCAGGTAAGTGGTCTTGGGTGGGACCCATCACTATGCATTTTTTAAAGCTCATTGCCCCCTGCAATGCTAACATGAGGCTGGGGTGACAATGCTCTGATTGAGGGCATGCTCAATGCTCTTGCTGGAGGAGGGGGGAGCGGGGCATGAGGGTCACACTCAGGTAAGAGGAATGGATGAACGAGCCTTGAATGAAAGGAAGTCATGGGGGCTACAAACCGCCCCCTCAAAAGGGGTGCTCCAGGTTTCCTTAAGCCACTTCTGAATCTTTCCATTTCTAATTCTTCCTTAGTATAGCCCATCTCCATCCTAAGTTCAAAGCAGATGCTGGAAAAAAACAAGAGTAGAACAGGCCAATGTCTCCTTGTTAAGAGAGTTCCATAAGATTTGTTTTATTACTTCATTTGAAGCTTGATTCTTTCTCATAAGACCAGGCAAAAATGGGCATTAGTAGTTCACACATAAAGCAACAGACCATATGCACAGGGTCACATTCAGTGCTATTTGTCCTGCCACAATGTTTTCATGATTCAAATCATTAAATGTGGGCATCAGAAGGGCCCTTCAAGGCCACTGGGCTCTTCCCAGCACCCTGTGAGGAATCAGTAAGGTCATACTCAAGAAATGCGGGTTTAGCTTCATATTCACCTGAGTTTCTTTTTTTCTTTCTTTCTTTTTTTCTTTTTTACAGGCAGAGTTAGACAGTGAGAGGGAGAGACAGAGAGAAAGGTATTCATTCTGTTGCTTCACCCCCCAAATGGCCGCTATGGCTGGCACGCTGCACCGATCTGAAGCCAGGAGCAGGATACTTCCTCCTGGTCTCCCATGTGGGTGCAGGGCCCAAGCACTTGGGCCATCCTCCACTGCCTTCCCAGACCACAGCAGAGAGCTGGCCTGGAAGAGGAGCAACCGGGACTAGAACGTAGGATGCCGGCGCCACAGGCAGAGGATTAGCCAAGTGAGCCGTGAGCTTGGCCACTTGCTGGCTGAGCCACTTTGGTTATGCAACTTACATTAAGATACTTCAGTTTACTTGTCCATAAAATGGGAATTGCGATACTCATATCACAGGACCACAGGGTCATGACATACAATTAGGAAGAACAAATGTGTCAACAATCAATGGGAGGCTTTGTCTCTCATGAGAATTTTGAACCTTGAATGTGGCATTTGATCCTCCAAGCATGAACACACACAAGAGCGTGTTGCCATGATCAGCTTCTGTCACTGCACTTGGGATGCTCTGGGGCATCAAGCGCATTTGCTGTAGGTTAAAGGGCCACCTGAGCAGAAACCCCCAAGGCCTGAAAGATCTCCTGGCCACGTGGCCACAGGCCCATGAAGCCCATTGTAATTGCTACGCCCAAACTAGAGAGGAGTTCAGCAAATGCAATCAAAACAATGGGGCTCAGAGCACAGTCCTATAAACTTCTAGCTGCATGACCTTGGGCAAGCAACTTAACTTTTCTCTGTGAAAGGTGAGGATGCTAATATTTGTTCTGGCTCCTGGATATGACGAGGGTCAAGTGAAACCACATCCTGCAGTAGTTCTCAATCAACAGCAAGGCAGGCCCTCACTATGGGGCATCTGGCCGTTTCTGTGTACACTTTTGCCGGTTACAGCAAGTGGGTAGATGTTAGGGATGTGAGGGGAGCTGCTAGGCATCTGCAGTGCACAGGACAGGCTCCCAGGAGCCACTCCATCCAAATGTCCCTCGTCCTGGCTTTGGGACCTTGAAGGGCTCAAGCACTCCCCCTGCGAGAGGGCTTGCCCTGGGCTTTAGGGGTAGGCACTGGGTTCTTTGCAGCAGGACAGATGACAATGAGGCTGGGACACACTAAGAAGCCTCACGGAGGGCAGGAGTGCAGGGTAGGGCAGGCTGGCCACCAGGGAGAAGCAGGGCTCCAATTAGCAGGAGTACTGAGAGAAGGACGCTCCAGAGAGCGAGGGCTGCCGGATGCAGGGCAATTAAGGCAACTTATGCATTGAGGTTTGGGTTGTGTATATAAAGCCTAAGTGAGGGTGTGGGGTTAATACCCCCATGTTCTGCCTTCCTTAACACCGAATCCCCTTTTCCTGGGTATGTCCCAGCAGCCTGATAGCCCCTGCCTCTGAGCCTAACTTATCTGTTCCCTCCTCGGCTGCCCAAGGCCTTGTCAAGGCTGCTTTAGGATGAGAGTGACTCCACCCGCTGTCAGGCCTGCCCTACAGAGGGGCTCATTTCAGGGGACTCTTAAAAATGACCAGGCTGACCTCTGCTTCCTCTGCCTGTGACATCCTATCCAGCCAATGTGGTGGGAACCAGGCTCTGCCTGCTGAGGCCAGGGGGGCCGTGCATAGGAAAGGAGGTGACCCTTCCATAGTGTACCCTGGTCCCCTGTGAGCCCTAGCAGGCAGCCCAGGCCTCCTCCACAGTCTACTCCAGAGGGAAGCTCCCAGTTACAGCAAATGTGTGTGATAGATTCTTCTGTAAAAATATTCAGCTTCTGTCCACACGAGATTTAAGCCAACCTGAAAGATAGAATGTGTGATTTTTTTTTCTTTCCCAAGATCCTTGATGTCACATCCAGCAACAAAAGGTTACCCAGACTGTGGTATCCATCGTGTGAACTCTTGCTGAAAGAGAAAGAGAGAGAGAGAGAGAGACTTGGAGGAGGCTCATTCGGGGGAATTTTTTATTAAATTCCCGCACAAGGAAGCTCTGCACATGGTCTCCCCACTTTCTCCTTTGGAAGCCCGAAGGCAAACCAGGCTGCTGTGTCAATTACAGGAAAAATCAATGAAGACACTGCCGAGTCCTCCCCGTGCCGTGTGGGTGGGGTCCTGCGCTGTGCAGTGCTCACACATTTGTTCTCAGCCGCTCTGGACGCTGCTGGCTCTGGCTGCCTCCAAAGATTCTGAAGCTAAATCACTCTCCTTCTCACACACGCTCTGTTAGCAGAGCTGCCACAGGACTATCCCTGGCTTATAGGGCTGAAGGGCAAGAGTTTCCTAGGCTGACCATGGACTTGGGTCCCTCTCCACCAGACTGCTGTCTCCCTTGAGTGCCTACGGCCCCGAAAGGCCTTCAGCTCACACGCTGAGAACCTCACAAATTTCCAAACTCTGTTCCCAACACTGTGTTCCAGCTCTAAAACTGCCACCTGCTCTGGTGCCGACACCTGGCCAACTCAACAGCATTGTAGAAAGAGCCTCCTGGAAAAATAAAACAAGGCAATGGCACTGATGAAGGAAGACCTACATTACAACAGAGAAGACCATCCCGCAGCAGACCTCGTAGGCTGAAATTCCACTGTTACAAGGTCACTCACCTGAGTTAAATAATGGCTTTCTCCTTTGGTCTCATTCTAGATTTCAGATGTTTCTAAGGAGGCCAAAACCTCAGTCCCTGCCTTAGTTTCTTTAAAAAAAAATATTTATTTTATTTATTTGAAATACAGAGAGAGGTAGAGACAGAGAGAGGTCTTCCATCCGCTGGTTCACTCCCCAGTTGCCTGCAACTGCTGGAGCCACAAGGATCCGAAGCCAGGAGCCAGGAGCCAGGAGCTTCTTCCAGGTCTCCCACATGGGTGCAAGGGCCCAAGCACTTGGGCCATCTTCTACTGCTTTCCCAGGCCATAGCAGAGAGCTGGATCAGAAGAGGAGCAGGCGGGACTAGAACCGGCACTCATATGGGATGCCGGTGCCTCAGGCCAGGGCTTTAACCCACTGTGCCACAGCGCCAGCCCCTTACTGACACTTTAACAAGTTACCATGAAGGTATCACTTTCAGCAGCACAAACTCATCCTCTCCCCACCCAAGAGCTCAGAAGTCTAGAACAGGCCAGCAGAGCTGCATTCTTTCTGGAGGGAAAGGACTATTTCCTTGCTTTGTCTGGCTTCTAGAGGCTGCCTGGATCTCAAGTTAGAAGCCAGCAGTATAGCAACTCCCATCCCCCTCCCCCACCCAATGTGTGTGTGTGTGTGTGTGTGTGTGTGTGTGTGTCCTTTGCCACAGCTCATTTTCTGCCTCTTGTTCTCTTATGAAGACACTTGTAGATGATCCTGGGCCCACTCAGACAATGCAGGATCACCTCTGTGTCTCAAAATCCTTAGATCATTGACTTCTGCCACATCCTATCTGCCACTGAAGGAAACAGAGCCCCAGGTTCTAGGGACTGAGATGTGGGACCTGTGTCAGTGTAGGAAAGGCATTAGCCTGTTGACTGCACTCCCCAACCTCTTAGTGCAAGTGAACGATGCAGTCAAACCGTTCCCAGCCAGGTGACAAGGACATGCGTGGGGAGACCTGGAGCTGGGTGAGAGGGGGACACTGGACACTACAAGGGCATGAAGAGTGTAGAACTGGGGCGGGGGGCAGAGTGCTGATGTCAGTGACCATGGTCCTGACTTTAGGAGGCATGTGACAGGGTTCAGGGAGAACAGTGCTGTGAATTCATGCTTAGAATTCTCCCCACCCCCACATCCATCCAAACAGCAATGACAGAAAAATGTGAAATTGAAGAGAGAAAATAAAGAAGCCACAAAATAAGCAAACAGCTCATGGACAAGAAAGAGAAAAGGCAGAAACAGGGCAGAAGCACCAGGCTTGCTAGTTCTTGAGCCCAAAAGAACACATTCCGTCAGCTGAGGATTTGGTCCTTGGAAAATATAAGGGACCAGAAGTCTCAAGATGCCAGGCTGATCCCTGGATCCAAGGGCATTCTGGGAGTTCCCCACTTGTGAAGGGAGGGGCTGGTGCTGAGATAAAGCTGTGCACCCAGGGAGGCAGGGAGCAGGAGGTACTGCTTCCACCCAGGACCCAGGCCAAGCCACCTGCACTGTTCCTGGGACCTGGGATTCCCAACCCAGCAACATCCTAGTTCTGATAAGGTGTTGCAAGAATGAAACCACTAGATAGAAAAACATTCTGGTTACTACGGTTGCATTACAAGCTGCCCAAAATGTTCACAGGGTGAAACAAAGCCGTCTTACTTTGTGCACAGATTGCATAGTTTAGGGATTCAAACAGGGCACAGCAAGGATGTGTAGAGCCTTCTCTGAAGGTCACCCAATCGCTAGAATCAACTGAGTCAGCCTTGCTCACGTGTGTGGAGGTTTGTGCATGGGGCTACAGTTGAACTGCGGGCCATTCTCTATACAAGTTCTCTTCATGGGGGCTATTTCGGACTTCCTTATTTGTTCCTAAAGGGAGTGTGAGAGTCCCAAGAGAGCAATGTGAAAGTGTACGACCATTTTATGGTCTAGACTCAGAGGCTGACTCCATTGACTCCATCATAAACTACGGGTTGAGGCAGTCGCAAAGGTCTACTTAGGATCAAGGAAGTGGATCCAGACCCCATCATTTGATGTGAGAACATTTCATCAGTTCTACCAAAACATGTGGGGTTAGGGCATATTTTTTTGCATGACAATTTGGTGAACAGTTCTGAGATATCAAAAATGTTATCATGGGTTGGGATCCCTAAGCCAACACTCCAGTATTTATTTATGATGGAAGTACTCCAGGAGACAAGAAGAGACATGTGCTAAGGTGCTAAATAGAGTAGAGCTAGCCATGAGAGAAAAGAGGAAAAACAAACTTCCACATCACTCAGAATCAATCCGTAAACTCATATACCAAAACTCAAAAGGAAAACTATTGTTAAAAAAGATAACCAGAAGGGCCAGCATTGTGGTGTAGCAGGTAAGGCTGCCACTTGCAATGCTGACATTCCACGGGGTTGCTGGTTTGTGTCCTGGCTCTTCTGCTTCCAATCTGGCTCACTGCTAATGGCCTGGGAAAAGCAGAAGTAGGGGGCCTATGTGCTTGGGCCACTGCCACCCATGTGGAAACCTGGATGAAGTGCCTGGCTCCTGGCATCAGCTTGGCTGAGTCCTGGATATGGCAGTCATCTGCGGCGTGAACCAGTGGCAGAAGATCTATTCATGTATAACTCTTACCTTCAAATAAGTAAATAAATATTTTTGTTAAAAAAAAAGATAATCAGAAAAAGCAACAATCAGGAAGTGAAATAATTGATCAATAATAAAAGTACTTTTAATCAAATACTTCTATAATAATACCCCCAAACAATGAAAGAAATAGTATCTATTTAAAATAATAAAGGATTATTAAGTAACAAAGCAGAATTAATAACAGGTGATTATGAAAAATAACTATTCAAATTCTGAATAAAAAAGTACAATAGACCAGATAACTTTAAGTTTGATGTAGCCAAAAAGAGAATTAGAAAATTGAAAGGTAGGTAGAATAATTCATAATATGCCAAGACTCACAAATACATAAAGATATTTTAAAGGTTAAGAGAAGTGTTTCAGTTCCACTAATAGCCCTGTAGCTCATTTCAAACTAACCCTTTAACACAAAATGTTAAACTCTGTACATATTTATATAAAAGCAAATATTTGAAGACAGTGGGAGAATAACAAAAAGCAGACAGAATCTCTTTTCATGTAGGCATGTTCAGCTAAGGGCAGAACTCAGTCCATATAGTGCAGTATAACTAGAGTACAAGAAGAAAATTGCAATCATAATGATGAGGTGTCAGCAGGTTGAAATTGGAGGGAGTACTCATGGAAAGGAGAAAGCCTTAACAGGAAGTGCCAAAACTCTGCTTATGAACTGCACTTAATTTTTTGGCTCACTTCTAAAATGCACATTTCCATAGAGAATTTCAAAAACATATGCAAAAATCAAGTTGAAAAGCTGAAAGAATGGAGCAGAAATATCAGATGCCTACCACAGGGAGTCAGAGTTTGAAGTTTGATCTCTATCAACTTGGCAAGGTTGATGAACACCTTGAACTTTACACAGGCACTCCCCTTACTAAAGGCAAAATCAAACCTTTATCAGTACAAAATGATCAGCCAGAAAAGGATAATATAACTCAGAATCTCTACATTTCAATCACAATATCAAGCATGAAATAAAAAATCTATAGACAGGGAAGACAGAGGATATGCAATTAATAGTCAAGAAAAAAAGTCAGTGGAACAGATTCTCCCCACCCTGCCCAGATGATTAAGAAAAAATGGATTAAACAAATTTTATCTTTTATGTACAAAGAAATATTACTTGATTTAAAAAAAAATAAATGAGCTACTGGTACGTGTAAACTTAGAAGTCTTCAAAAAGTTCATGGAAATACATGTTATGAAAAATCTATGCATGAATTTCAAAAATTTTTTGTAAAGATTTATCTTATTCATTTGAAAGGCAGAGCCACAAGAGAGGGACAGACGGAGAGAAATCTTCCATCCTATGGTTCACTCCCCAAACAGCTGCAATGGCCAGGAGCCAAGAAATTCTTCCAGGTCTCCTACTTGGGTGCAAGGGCCTAGGAACTTGGGCCATCCTCTGCTTCCCTCCCAGGCATTCCTGCAGAGAACCGGATAGGAAGTAGAGCAATTGGGACTCAAACCCGGTGCCCACATGGGACTCTTGTATAGCAGGTGGAGGCCTCACCCACTACGCCACAACATTGCTCCCCCCAGAAAATTGCACCAAAATAAAATTATGCTTTAATCCCACATTTCTTCAAAAATTCTAAAGTACCCTTGTATGGTTGAACCTCAAATACATTTTCAGTGAAAGAGACTGGACACAAAAAATATATTCTGCAGGATTCTATTTATAAAAAATTTGAGAACAGGAAAAACTACTCTATGATGGAAAAATCAGGACAGTTGTCAACAAGAAGGGAAATTGCCTGGAAGGAGGCATGAAGGAATGTTCTTGGTGATGAAAATGTTCTAAATTTTTGATTGGGATGTGGCTACACAGGGGCATATATCTACAAATTACACACTAAAAGTCTATGCATTTCCTTTTATATAAATTTTACTTCAGCTAAAAAATTAAAATAATAGTTAAGAAACATAAGGGATACATTGAAAAATACAATAAAACATGTAATCAGACTTCCAGAGGAACTAAGAAACTCATGGCAAGGCAATATTCAAAAAGAAAATGGCTAAGAATGGATGAGAGGTGATGAGTCCTCAGACTGGAAGTGTACACCAAATGCCAAGCAGAGTAAATAAAGACAGATCCCCACTTAGACACAGCAGAGTGACACTGCAGAATATCAAAGATAAAATCATAAAAGCTATGAGAGACAGGGAGAACAGAAAGATCACCCTCAAAGACATGCTCACTAAATTGACCTCAATCTTTTCATCAGCAGCACTGATGCCAGAAGACAATCGAACAAGATCTTCAAAGTGCTGAGGCAAATGTAATAAACTTCCTGCTAAGTGACCACTCAAGAGTGAGGACAGAATAAAGAAACATTAAATATACAAAAACTAAAGGCTTGTTTTAAGCACTCATATACCCTCTCTGCATAAACTACTAAAGGATGTTCTTCAACAAAAAGAAAAGTGTGGGCTATTAGATACAACCAGAAATTATAAAACATGTTGGCAACTTTCATTAACTAGTAACTATAATGAGTCAAAATAATATTTCATCTTGAATTTTGAAAGATAAAGTCATATAAAAATAATATAATATATGACCATTGTAGAAAACTTGAGTAATATGAGACATCTTCAAAAACATCATGGGAAATCTTCATTATCTTTTAATTCCATCTTTTCCCTGAGATTTTTGCAATACTCTCACATTGAAAATTATAAAGAAAATATATAAGCCACCCATAGTCCAGATCACACTGATGTTTATGCTAACCCTGTATTCATGACTGAGACCCTATGCCAGTGCATTTTCTTCCCAAGTACATTTTTTAAATTATTTTATTCACTTATTTGAGAGGCAAAGAGACAGGGAGAAAGAGGGAGCACTCCCATGCACTGGTTTACTCCCCTAAATGCCTGTAATGGCCATGGCTGTACCACAGCCAGAGCCAGGAGCCAGGAACTCAATCCAAGTCTTCCATATGGAGGGCAGAAACCCAGTAATTTGAGCCATCACCACTGCCTCTCAGGATCTGCACTACAGGAAACTAGCCTCAGGGGCCAGAGCTGGTCACTGAACCTAGACACTGAAATATGGGACACAGAAATCTTACCTCTAGGCCAAACGTCCTCCCAAGGAGATGTTTAGTGATATACATGATGACATTGGATGGTCATTCTTAGTGGATATAATCAATCTGCCTTTTGATTTACCTCTGCATTTACCATTTTCCATACGTTGCTATAAAGGTTCTTGTGCATACATTTTTTAATGAGTCACTGACAATTTTGCTATCATACATCCCTAGCAAAGGCTGTCCTGCAAAATCCTGACCACTGTGGCATTGTGAGGCCTTATTGGAGCAGGTATACTCTTTCACTTTTCCTCAAACAATGTATACAGCCTGAACTGGGAGGTTGAGATGGAATTTTGTATCTGCCTCTACCACTGACCAGGCTGCCAACAGCTTTGCTGGGCCCCAAGGTCCTCACATGTAACAATGGAGTTAGAGAGGGGACTGTCTGGGTCCCTTCCATTCTAATGATCAGTGATTCTACATTACACGAGCAGATGCCTTTACGCAGCACTAACCCAGTCCAAAACATGCTGCCACTGTCCCAGAAAAGGCCCCAGCTCTGAGACAATGGAAACTTCTCCTTCGACCCAGCTCCCAGGGCAAGTGACACAAAGAGGCAAGAGCTACTTGCAGATAGTCGAGGCGAAACCTGCACCTCCGGGAGGGATCCAATTTCCCTAGTGAAGACTGATATGACACCCAGGCTGCACTCCTGAGCCAAGGAGCTCTGCTGGGGGCCAGCTCAGTTTTCCTTGCTTGTTCACTGGGGCCAGAGTGCCCTGTCTTCTCCCACAGAACAGAGTTGCAAGCCACACTCTGCTACAGGGCTTCCACACATGTAAAAGAGAGAGGCAAATCCCTGGAGTTTGGAAGAAAGGTATAAAAAGAGCTGCAGAAAAAAAAATCTCTGTTTCTCTTTATGTTTACCTTAAAAATGCATGCACATTTTATATTTTCTTCCATGTTTCCATCTTTATTTTAGTGTAGAAAATATTCCTTCATACTGCAGGAAATGTATCACATTCATCTTGTGGCTTTAAGTACCCCCAGCACACATGACAACTCCCACCCCTGCAGGGGAGGGCACGCTAGCTCTGCCTCCAACCTCCGCGCTTGCTCTCAGCATCCTGACTGTCCTTCCCCTCAGCGCCTGCTTCCAGCCCCCAGCCTGAGTCACTTCTAGTTGTCACTCTTGGTATTGAACCTGGGCCCACAGCCTTGGCTGCTTCTTCAGCCCCTCTCTTGTTTCAGAAGAGAACTCCTTGCTATAGACCTTAGATTCCGAGAACCCCCTATTCCTCCCACACCAGTGAGGGGAGGAAGTGATTCTGCTGCCACTTCCCAACACTGAATGCCCTGGGGGACAGTGTTGGGTCAGGCCACCCTGGTCAGACCCCACCCTGCACCATGCACACATAGGAAATTTGGCCAAAAGGAACATCTAGGGCAGGTGGAAAGAAGAAAATCAGGGTGGGGTCAGGGGGAAGCTGAGGAAAGCAACAAAGGAACAACTTACAGATCAGACAGACAGAAAAGGTGGGGCAGGGAGGGCACACTTGCCAGGCAGCCAGAGTTGTTGCTACAGGACACCAAGGCACATGCCCTGGTAGGGAAGGGTTGATGGCCCTGCCTGATGCTGGTCCTACCAACCCAGAGCTCACTCACTTCTCCAGAGAGGAGTTAACCCCACCATCAGGGCCCTTGGAATAGACTAACTATTGGCAGATTTTATTTAAAAAAAAAAAAAACTTGTTTAAATCATTGGTGACTTAGACTCTAATGCTGTGTCTCTTCCCCTGTGTGTGGGTAATGGCAGCCCAGATTTTTATATGAGAATCTACTAAGGCTATCAGGCAGGAATTTCTAGAAATTAGTGGTCTCCAAAGTATTTGATCACTCACCTGTTAATAACTTTAGAATGCACTCCAAATATATGTGCTTTTAAACATTTATAAATTATATACAATTGTGCCTGTACCTTAGTACATTATAACTCATAGCCCAAATAGGTATTTTCAAAGAGTGAGTCAAAAATTAAATACAGGGGCAGGCGTTTGTCACAGATGCCATTTGGGACGCCCACATTCCATATCCACGTGCCTGAGTTCAAGTCCTGGCTCCACTTCCAATTCCGGCTAACAGGCACCCTGGAGGGGCAGCAGGTTATGGCTCCAGCACTTGGGTCCCCACCATCCACGTGGGAGACCCAGGTGGAGTTCCTAACTCTAGCTTCAACCTGGCCTAGCACCAACTGTTGCAGGCATTTGTGGAGTAAGTCAGTGCATGAAAGATTTCTCTCTCTCTCTCTCTCTCTCTCTCTACCTTTCAAATAAAAATAAACAGATAAATAAAAAGTTTTTGCAAAATTAAATGTAAGAGGAAGATGTAGGGCTGCCTCAGTCTACCCTAGCCACTCATCAGGTACAACTCACTTTGAAGGTCACAGCTCTAAGCACCTTCACTGTGACTCTTCTGTTCCTTAAATCTGATAGAGTTTGCTGCAGCCTTGCACAGCCATTCATCTCAGCTATGCTAAGTTGTTACAGAACATGAACGCCTTTGTTACCTGCATGGGTGTTTCTGAAAGTAGGAAGGAGGAAAGAGATTAGCCTTCACCTTCAGACTCCAAGGATCAGCCTCCATACGCAGCAACAATTCAAACTGCTTCCATGACAGCCATGCCCTGGCACTATGTTGGGCATGGCAGGTAATACAGAGAGGTACAAGGATAAGCTGGCTCTGCCCCTACCCTGCAGAGCACTCGGCCTCCTGCCGTGAGGTGGCTGAAGGCACACACAGCTCAGACTGGAGGCAGGGGATGGGAAGAGAACTCTCTTTGGGCTGTCTCTGAAGGATAGGCAGGATGTTGACACATGGGAGATGGGGAAATAAGGATTCCAGCAGAGGAGCTCAAAGTCTTCAAGCGTAGGGTGATTAATATGCCATAAGGGGCTGTCCTACGGCGTGTCCAGTCTACTGGAAATCAGAAACCACAGGAAGACCATGATCTCATTTGCACCAGGGAGCCTGGACTCTGCGCTTGCTCCAGCACAGACTGGCTCTGTGGACAAGCCACTCCAGATCCCTGGGCCCTGGTTACCCCATCTGTTAAATCCGGGTATAACAGCTCCCAGGGCTGCTGGAAAAGGAAAGAAAATAACTCATGTCAGGAATCTACTTTGGTGCTTAGTAAATGCAGGTTCCCGGTGTGGAGAACAGCACTGGGGAATGCCTGCAGAAGATGAGGGCTCTCCTGCCAGCAAGTCCCCCTCTGGACTGCCCACTTGTGGGTGTGGACCACTCCTTCTTGATCGATTTGTGTTGTCACCCTACCCCATGTTAGGGCTCAGTGAGTAGTCACTTGTGTTTTGCTCAACAGCACAAAATCTGAAAGCAGACTCCCTGGCCAGACTTGGCCTTCATTTCCTTATCTAGAAAATGCATGCCTTCATCCAACACACTTTTATTCTACACCTATTATGCACCTGGCATTTTTCTGGCAGATAGAACAATGCTGGAGATACAGCAGTGAACACAACAGATAGAGTCCAGGTCCACAGAAGAGTATTTATGTATGAGGGAAAGAACCACTATATTCCTAAAGTTGTACCTATGAAAAATACATTCATTAAATAAAAGCTTTAAAAAAAGAAAAAAAAAACAGAAGAATATGTATGAGACAAGCCTGGAACATCGTGCCACCCCAGAAAACAAGGCAGTTATCAGAGACCCTGTCAGAAGGTCTCAGGATGAACAACGGCAATTTGTTGAAACACATCACATGAATAAAAATCCCTAAGTTCATACTGAGATATAGATAGAAATATACCTGATATTTTTACGTCATATGAATAAAAACCCTATGTTCATATCAAGAGATGTAGATACAGATATGGGTGACGTTTTGAGGATGCTAGATACAGGGTTCTGAAACTCTACCTCTCCTGAATGAGCTCTAATCTCAAAGATGGTAAGGAGACTGGCTTTTCACTCTGCAGGAGTGTCCCAGTTAACAAATGAAAAAAGAAATGAATGACTGTTACCATCTTGCAACCCTCTTATGAATGAAGGGATACAGGCCATGATTATCAATGGCTGCTTGTGCCACGAAATGGAGACAACTGACTCTCCCTCTTTTCTGACCCAGCACTGCCTATGAAGCACTCCTGGCTGATAACCAAAATCTGAAGCAGCCTCAGACCTGACTATCAGTTTGCAGGAAATGCAGGGAGGGTGTTGAATGACATAATGGGAATGCAATCATTAAGACATAAGGATAATCATCCAGTTTCTTGGCTAAAAATGATCAAGGAGGAAAAGAAAGAGGGAGAGAGAAACCTACGAACTTAGAAGAAATGTCAATCAAATGCAACCTATGATTCATACATGTTCTGATATAAACTGATATTAAAAAATGATCTTGATGTTGAATGGGTACAGAGTTTTAGCACGGGAAGATGACAAAGATCTGGAGATAGATGATGCTGGTTGCACAATTGTAAAGGTACTCACATGTAAAAATGGCATTGGGCACAGCAGTTAAGTTGCCACTTAGGTACCTGTTATTTCACATCAGAGTGCTTGGTCAAATCAGCTCCTCCACTTCTAACCCAGCTTCCTGCTAATGTACCCCTTGGGAGGTGGCTAAAGATAGCTCAAGCACTTGGGTCCCTGCCAGCCAAGTGGAAGAATTCAATGGAGTTCCAGAATCCTGGCTTCAGCCGGACTTCTTCCTGGATGTTACAGATATTTGGGGAGTGAACCAGCAGATGAAAGCTCTCTCTATTTGTCTCTCTGTCTCTGTCTCTCTACCTCTGAAATAAAGTGAAAACACATACATTTTTAAAGAAGTTTTAGCGGTTAGCATGCTAAGTTTTATGGTATATATATTTGACCACAATGAAGAACTGTTTATGAGGCTATTGAAGAAATTTGAGCACTGACTGGAAATCTGATAATATTCATAACTGTGACTGTATTTTAAATATCTTCTTTTAGAGATAAATATCAAAGTATCTGTGGATTAAATGATACAATGACTGTGACTTGCTTGAAATAAATGCAGTGTTTCTGGAGGGGGTGGCACACACAAGATTGGCCTGGAATTTGTGATGATTGTAGCTGGACGATGGATACAAGGAGTTTATTGTATATTTGAAATGTACCAACAATGCAAAGTTTAAAAAAAATCCCTGGCCTCATAGGCTTCACATTGGACTGTGAAAAAATAAGCAAATAAGTAAGTAAAGCAGGTAGAATGTCAGATGATGATAAATAATGGAGCGGGAGGGAATGTTGGGACTGTAGGAGGAGGGGCAGACTGGAAATTGAGATTTGGAAACTTTGAACAGGTTAGATATTTGAATCCCTGAGACTGGCTTGGTTTTTCGGGGGCCCATCTATGGTTCTCCAGGGTCCTCAGAAGCTGAGAAGTTAGGGAGATGAAAAGAACTCAGAAAATAATTCTGGCAAGGAAAAATCCATGGAGGAGGAGGAAAAGCCACAGAAGACAAACACATTTCAGGGACAGAGTGATCACCTGAGGCAAGCGATACCAAAAGTCGAGGAAGTGTAGGACTGACGATGGACCTTTAGAGGTAGCATCATGTAAGTCACTGGGAACCAGGGCCAGCCTGGGTTCTGTGGAGTGCTGTAGCAAAAGCCTCACAGGAGTGGGTTCAGGTGAGAACTGGAGATATCAAGAACAGACAATTCTCTAAAGAGCTCAGTTTTGAAAGGGGTAGGAAACCAGGCTGGTAGCTGGGGCCATACACACAGTCAAGAGACAGTTTTGGTTGTTATTGTTGTGTTAAGATTTATTTATTCATTTGAAAGTCAGAGTTACAGAGATGAAGAGAGAGAGCATGAAAGAGATCTTCCATCTGCTGGGTCACTCCCCATATGGCCACAATGGTTGGGGCTGGGCCAGGCCAAACCAAGAGCTTCTTCAGGGTCTCTCACATCAGTGGCAGGGGCCCAAACACTTGTGCCATCTTCCACTGCTTTTCCCAGGCCACTAGCAGAGAGCTGGATTGGAAGTGGAGCAGCCAGGACACTAACAGGCATCCATATTGGGATGCCAACATCACAGGCAGCATCCCCAAGGTGTTGGTTAAAAAAAATTAGAAAAATTAAAAACCACTGGTTGGCAGTTGGGAAAGCAACAATGTGATGATGAAGGAGAGGACTCTTGAAGTCATGGACTTGAGCAGGTAGGGCTATATAGGGTCTACTGCACAAGAACAAGGGTTACTGCCATCCAGGACAGCAGGAGGGAAGGTAGATGGTACCTGTCAACAGATTCTGCAGGTGGCAGAATATGTGCAGCAGAGGACGCTCTCATCATCAGGTGAGAACAAGAATGAGGAAGGAGCTACAGCAGTTTCATGCGGGTGCGTGAGCAGAGGAATGACAGACCTGGAGAATACAGGTGTGTTGTTGGGGTAATACCTCTGCCTTACTCATCAAATGGTTAGAACAAATCCACACAGGTAAAATGTTTAAAATCGTGCCCAAAATAACCAACCTACAATAAATATTAACTCATATTTTTATTATTGTTCTTAAATTTTCTTAATCCTCGAGAATTGCCACTATTTGTAATGCCTCATGATTGACTGAAGCCCTAAGTTGCCTCCAGTTTATGAGTCATGGGATGAACCCCTGGAAAACCTCTCAAAGCCAACAAAGCCTGCACTGCCCAGACATCTCCTTGCCCAGAGAAGAGCCCTCTTTGGAAGGGAGCCTTTGCTGGCAGCAGGCATGGCAGCAGAACACTGTGTCCTGCTGAAAGGCGACACCATTCAGATCAGAGAGCTCTTTGCTGGTAACTAATTATAGGCCCTGTCTCAGAATTCCATCAGGACCTGGTGTGGCCCTGGGGTTCCTGGTTCCAGGGGTGCTGCACAAGTACAAATAAAAAATAACAACAGGGGGTGCAGACCCAGGGAATTCTGTGCAGGGGTCCTCTATGGGAACTGAAGTTTGAGAGGAGGTTAGCTTAAGAAGGTGCAGCTGAACTAGTCACATGAGCAAAGGAGCAGGACAACTGGCAAGATGGCAATTATGGTACAAAGTCTTGAACCAGGAGTACAAAGGCTGGGGATGTAATCCTCTGCCACAATGCATTAAGTCACTTTGAACTACACAGACTCCTTTTGTGTAAATAAGAATGATGAGGAGCCAGCCCTGTGGTGCAGCACATTAAGCCAACACCTGCGACACTGGTAGCTCACATGTGCATCAGTCCTAGCAGCTCCACTTCTGATTCCAACTCATTGCTAATGCACCTGGAAAAGAAGCAGAAGATGGCCTGAGTGCTTGTGCCCTTGCATCTACACGGGAAACCTGGATGGAGTTCCAGGCACCTGAAGTCAGTCTGGCACAGCCCTGAACATTGTGGCCTTTGGGGAGTAAATCAGCAGATGAAAAATATTCTTTCTGTTCCAGAGGGAGTCTGGGAGAGGTGGATTTCTGTGATGACTGTCTTCTGTGTGTGTTCCAACAGCGCTGCTTTCCGAACCACTGCGCTGTGCATCCCACGAGGTGGGACTACATTTGGAATGTGTTAATGAGTTTCCTTTCCTTTGGCTTTAGGCTGGGTCCAGCTGATACAAGACCCCAGCTGGAAATCAGAGGCCTGGTATCATACACAGATCAGCTGCATCCTCAACTGAAGTCCACAGCTCCCACAGGGCGTCGTCTTCATCACCAACCCTCTCTACATGCTGGTGGCTCTTTCCTCTCCTCACTTCAGGAGGGAGTGGACAGCTCCCCATTGCCGTTAGCACCACGATGCTTCACTGTCCCTTCCTGGCTTCTGTGAGTCCTGCCCACATCTTTATTAATGTTTTCAGAAAACTCTCAGTCTCAGTGTGTCAGTTGGGTTCCCCCAAGACCTTGACTGAGTTCCCTATTCCAGGAAGTGCCAGACTCTTTTATCATCTCTGGGTTGAGTGCAGGAATCAATGACAAACACTGAATAAGTATTTATTGAGTAGTTAATGTGTACCCAGTCCCATAGCGACTACAAAGGGTAAAAAGCATCCCTTCACCACAAAAGACTTAAATCTCACTTGAAAATCAAGGTAGAGGTGCATCACAGAGCAATGAAGGAAGTACACAGGGTGTCAGTCAGAGGTACAGGCAGGAGGCTTCATACGAGTTCAGAGAAAGGGGACAGGAAATGGGTGCTTGGTGCATAGCAAGCATGGGGAGAGCCCGAGGTTTAGCAGCACAGACACCAGTTCAGACCCCACTTGCCCTTCATTGGCAGAGGGATTATGCTATTTACAGGGCCTTGCATAGGTTGGAGGGAAATGCCTTGAACAGGCTCAGTAAAGCCAGGATGCTTCCTTCCCACTCAATGGGAAATCTGCTTTTCAATTGCTGAGCCACTGCCTCACTTCCCCAGCCAGGTCTCCTTCACATCACTTTGCCCTCTGGGCCAGGATATGTAATAGGGAAACCAGAGACCACTGAGTCATAAGCTTTCCTATTGTAGCTCACGTTTTACCAGATTTTCCAGCTGATGCATCTGTACCCCCAACATGACTATAAGCCTTGTGAGGGCAGGGGCCTCATTCATCTTGTCCACCAGGCTTTTCCTTTCTGACCTCTCAGGTGGGCTTCTTTTTTTTTTTTTTATATAAAGCTTTTATTTAAAGAATATAAATTTCCAAAGAACAGCTCATGGACCACAATGGCTCCCCCCCCACACAACTTCCCTCCCTCCCCCCACCCTCCCCTTTCCCGCTCCCTCTCCCCTTCTGTTCACATCAAGATTCATTTTCAATTCTCTTTATACACAGAAGATCAATTTAGTACATATTACGTAAAGATTTCAACGGTTTGCCCTCGCATAGAGACACAAAATGATAATACTGTTAGAGTACTAGTTATAGTATTAATTCACAATGTACCGCACATTAAGGACAGAGATCCTACATGATTTTTTTTTTAAAAATTGATTAATTGTCTATGCAATTTCCAGTTTAACACCAAGATTTTTTAATCATTTGCAATTATCTTTATATAAAGAAGATCGATTCAATATATACTATGTAAGGATTTCATCAGTTTGCACCCACTCAGAAACACAAAGTGTAAAAATACTGTTTCAGTACTAGTAATAGCATCACTTCACATTGGATAACACATTAAGGACAGATCCCTCATGAGACGTAAGTACACAGTGACTCCTGATGTTGATTTAACAATTTGACACTCTTGTTTATGGCGTCAGTAATCTCCCTAGGCTCTGGTCATGAGTTGCCGAGGCTATGGAAGCCTTTAGGGTTCGCCGACTTCGATCTTATTCCCACAGGGCCATAGTCAAAGTGGAAGTTCCCTCCTCCCTTCAGAGAAAGGTACCTCCTTCTTTGATGGCCCCGTTCTTTCCACTGGGATCTCACTCGCAGAGATCTTTCATTTAGGTCTTCTGTTTTTTCCAGAGTGTCTTAGCTTTCCATGCCTAAAATATTCTCATGGGCTCTTGAGCCAGATCCGAATGCCTTAAGGGCTGATTCTGAGGCCAGAGTGCTATTTAGGACATCTGCCATTCTATGAGTCTGCTGTGTACCCTGCTTCCCATGTTGGATCATTCTCTCCCTTTTTCATTCTATCAGTTAGTATTAGCAGACACTAGTCTTGTTTGTGTGATCCCTTTGACTCTTAGACCTATCAGTGTGATCAATTGTGAGCTGAAATTGATCACTTGGACTAATGAGATGGCCTTGGTACATGCCACCTTGATGGGATTGTATTGGAAACTCCTGGCACAATTCTAACTCCATCATTTGGGGCCGTTCCGATTGAGCATGTCCCAAATTTTACATCTCCTCCCTCTCTTATTCCCACTCTTATATTTCACAGAGATCACTTTTCAGTTAAAATTTAAACACCTAAGAATAATTGTGTGTTAATTACAGAGTTCAACCACTAGTACTAGGATAAAGAAAAAAAAAATACTACCATGGATAAAGTATTACATTGTACAACAACAGTCAGCACAAGAGCTGATCGAGTCACTGTTTCTCATAGTGTCCATTTCACTTCTACAGGTTTCCCCTTTGGTGCTCAGTTAGTCATCGCCAATCAAGGGAAACAAATGATATTTGTCTCTTTGGGACTGACTTAATTCACTCAGCATGATGTTTTCCAGATTCCTCCATTTTGTTGCAAGTGACCGGATTTCATTGTTTTTGACTGCTGTATAGTATTCTGTAGAGTACATGTCCCATAATTTCCTAATCCAGTCTACTGTTGAAGGGCATTTGGGTTGGTTCCAAGTCTTAGCTATTGTGAATTGAGCCGCAATAAACATTGCTGTGCAGACGGCTTTTTTGTTTGCCAATTTAATTTCCTTTGGGTAAATTCCAAGGAGTGGGATGGCTGGGTTGAATGGTAGGGTTATATTCAGGTTTCTGAGGAATCTCCAGACTGACTTCCATAGTGGCTTCACCAGTTTGCATTCCCACCAACAGTGGATTAGTGTCCCTTTTTCCCCACATCCTCTCCAGCATCTATTGTTGGTGGATTTCTGAATGTGAGCCATTCTCACCGGGGTGAGGTGAAACCTCATTGTGGTTTTGATTTGCATTTCCCTGATTGCTAGGGATCTTGAACATTTTTTCATGTGTCTGTTGGCCATTTGGATTTCCTCTTTGGAAAAATGTCTGTTGAGGTCCTTGGCCCATCTCTTAAGTGGGTTGTTTGTTTTGATGTTGTGGAGTTTCTTAATTTCTTTGTAGATTCTGGTTATCAACCCTTTATCTGTTGCATAGTTTGCAAATATATTTTCCCATTCTGTCGGTTTCCTATTCACTTTCCTGACTGTTTCTTTTGCAGTACAGAAACTTTTCAATTTGATGCAATCCCAGTAGTTAATTTTGGTTTTCAGTGCCTGTGCTTCTGGGGTCTTTTCCAAGAAGTCTTTGCCAGTACCTATGTCTTGCAGGGTTTCTCCTATGCTCTCCAGTAATTTGATGGTGTCGGGTCGTAGGTTTAAATTTTTAATCCATGTTGAATGAATTTTTGTGTAAGGTGAAAGGTAGGGGTCTTGCTTCATAGTTCTGCACGTGGAAATCCAGTTTTCCCAGCACCATTTATTAAACAGACTGACCTTACTCCAGGGACAGGTTTTGGATCGTTGATCAAATATAAGTTGGCTGTAGGTGTTTGGATTGATTTCTGGAGTTTCTATTCTGTTCCATTGGTCTATCCATCTGTTTCTGTACCAGTACCATGCTGTTTTGATAACAACTGCCCTGTAGTATGTCCTGAAATCTGGTATTGTGATGCCTCCGGCTTTGTTTTTGTTGTACAAGATTGCTTTAGCTATTCGAGGTCTCCTGTGTCTCCATATGAATTTCACCATCATTTTTTCCAGATCTGAGAAGAATGTCCTCGGTATCTTGATTGGTATTGCGTTGAATCTGTAAATTGCTTTTGGGAGAATGGACATTTTGATGATATTGATTCTTCCAATCCATGAGCATGGGAGATTTCTCCATTTTTTGGTATCCTCTTCTATTTCTTTCTTTAAGGTTTTGTAATTTTCATTGTAGAGATCTTTAATGTCCTTAGTTAAATTTATTCCAAGGTATTTGATTGTTTTTGTAGCTATTGTGAATGGGATTGATCTTAGCAGTTCTTCCTCAGCCGTGGCATTGTCTGTGTATACAAAGGCTGTTGATTTTTGTGCATTGATTTTATATCCTGCTACTTTGCCAAACTCTTCTATGAGTTCCAATAGTCTCTTAGTAGAGTTCTTTGGGTCCCCCAAATAAAGAATCATGTCGTCTGCAAAGAGGGATATTTTGAGTTCTTCCTTCCCAACTTGTATCCCTTTAATTTCTTTTTCTTGCCTAATAGCTCTGGCTAAGACTTCCAGCACTATATTGAATAGCAGTGGTGAGAGTGGGCATCCCTGTCTGGTACCAGATCTCAGTGGAAATGCTTCCAACTTTTCCCCATTCAATAGGATATTGGCCGTGGGTTTTTCATAAATTGCTTTGATTGTATTGAGGAATGTGCCTTCTATACCCAGTTTGCTTAGGGTTTTCATCATGAAAGGGTGTTGAATTTTATCGAATGCTTTCTCTGCGTCTAGTGAGATAATCATATGGTTTTTCTTCTGCAGTCTGTTAATGTGGTGTATCACGTTGATTGTTTTGCGAATATTGAACCATCCCTGCATACCAGGGATGAATCTCAGGTGGGCTTCTAATCTCTGGTTCTACCCTTGCCTCCTCCCACAAGCCATCCTTTCCCCAGCCCCACCACAAACAATCCCTCAGTTATCTGGAATGGCTCCCAAAGCTGTTAATCTAATCTTGCTGCCTACATCTTAAGACTATCCAGAACACATACAAATCTGTGTGCTACCAGCGTGCATGCTATCTGGTGCCAGCTGCCCTCCCTCACTGCACTTCAACCACACGAACTTGTCAGTACCTCTGGGCCACTGCATGTGCTCCCTCTGCCAGGATTCCCTGCTGCCTCCCTGCCCTCCCACTCTCAAGTGTTTTCTGTCACCTAAGCTCCTGACTCCCCTTCTGTCACATCACCTTGCACATTTTCTTACAGGGTATTTAGCTCCAAAGGAGGCAGGCTTGTTTACTTATCGTCTGTCACTCACCCAATATCAGTACCAGGAGATGGGACCTTGTCTGTCTTTCACTGCTAGATGCCCAGGGCAGAGAACACTGCTCAGGCACACAGTATGTTCTGGTTAAATACTTATTGGATGAAGGGGGAGGATTCAGGTGAGCACAAAGACGCTTTGGAGGAATGCACTGGCAGATAGAGAGAAGCTCTAAGTTAAGGTAAGGAGAAAAAAGACAAAGCTCCTGCCTTATATTGCTTAAATTTCAGGAGCTGGCTGGCCAGAAGGAAAGAGCTGAGTCCACACGAAGGAGACAGATTTGGAGGCCACTGAAATCCAAGTTAGAGAGGAGCTGGAGGGCTGCTCTCTGGAGTCTGGACATCCACAGGGAAATGGAAGGCAGAATGGATAGGTTCTACAAACAGGTTGCTTTAAGCAAAGAATGGACACAATTATGCAACCAAAAAAAAAAAGCCCACGCAAAGCTGGACAATGGCTTCTCAGGCCTCCCATCTGTGGCATGCAGTCCACAGCACCCAAGCTGCACCCATAGCTGATGGGTCTCGCAGCACGTGTACAATGGAAGTACAAGGGAAGACAGTTGTGCACAGGTGCACACACTCTCCAGGTGACCTGGGCCTGTGATGGTCATCCAGCCAGTTCACTAGAAACCATGGTCCTTAAGAAAAATAGAAAAAGGAGATGGTCATAGGTAGGGGAGCTGGATAAGGTGGATGGGATGCCAGTCACCAAGGATGCGCAGACAGCGGCCCAGGACTGGGAGCATAATGCTGGCCTCTAAGGGGTCATGACAGGCCTTACGCCTGGAGGCCTGGGGGAGCTTAATTCTTCTGTGGTGATTAAAGGGGAGTGAGAACTGCCCAGAACTGTCTTACACCCTCAGTGCCCTCTACCGCCCTCTCCCTTTTTCTCCCTCTGCCTTTTCTTCCTCTGCTGCCCTGAGTCTCCACCACCAGGTCTCCCCACCCCTTCTCTATTTTCTTTCCCTGTCTTCTTTCCTCTTCTCAACACCTGCCCTCAACCATCCTCATCCTTGCCCATCCTTGAGAGGTGGGCTGTGCAGAACATGGGCCTCAGATTCAGCCAGACACAGGTTTCCACCCAGGCTCTGCGTTCTGCAGCTGAACAGGGGAGAGTTACTCAACTCACAGTGTTCAGTTTGCTGCTCAGTGAAAGGAGAAACAGTGGTCTTCAGAGAGGCGCTGAGGCCATGGTGTGCCGGATGCAAATGAAGCTCTTAATTTGTTAATTTCTATTCTGTGCCATATTAGTTTCCTTAAGCTACAGTAACAAATTCTCACAAACTGAGTGACTTAACACAACAGAAAGGCATTCTCTTATAGTTCTGGAGGCTAAATCAAGGTGTGGAGATCGCTGGTTTTTGCCACAGGCTCTGAACCCATGCTGGGTTCCCAGCTCTGGGCGGCTGCCAGCATCCTTGGCATGCTTGGCTCCCACTGTGTCAACCCAGTCTTTGCCTCCGTCATCACACAGACTTTTTCTCTCTGTGTCCACATTTTCTTCGTCTTAAATCTAGTGTGACCTCATCTTAACTTGATGCCACCTGCAAAGACCTTATTTCCATATAAGCTCATTCACATATGGATTTTTTGAGGGGGGCACAATTTAACCAACATCATTGTCCTAATGGTTTCCTGATGTCCACTGAACAGTCAACAATGACTGGGAAGTAGAACGGACTGAGCAGATGGAGTCACTATAGAGGGAGTCAAAGCAATGGCTGTGTTGGGAGGGAGATCTGACCCTTGAACATTTTGGAAACACATAAGTGTAGGCAACACCTGAGCTGCAGGGGGAAGATGGAAGTGGCATGAACCCTGCCTCTGCTACTTGCTCCATAAGGCTTAACTTTTTAAGAAGTCCCGACGCCGCGGCTCAATAGGCTAATCCTCCACCTGTGGCGCCGGCACACCAGGTTCTAGTCCCGGTCGGGGCACCAGTTCTAGTCCCGGTTGCTCCTCTTCCAGGCCAGCTCTCTGCTGTGGACCGGAAGTGCAGTGGAGGATGGCCCAAGTCCTTGGGCCCTGCACCGATAGAAGACCAGGAGAAACATCTGGCTCCTGGCTTCGGATCAGCGCAGTGCGCTGGTCGCAGCGCGCCAGTCACAGCGGCCACGGGGGGGGGGGGGGGGGGGTGAACCAATGGGAAAAGGAAGACCTTTCTGTCTCTCTCTTTCACTGTCCACTCTGCCTGTCAAAAAAAAAAAAAAAAAGTCACAAACCCCTCCTGGAAAAATGTTCTCTCAAATGCACAAAACGGCGCTTCTTGAACAGCAGTATAGGAGACCCTGACCTCCATGGATTGACATCAGGTGCATTACATGGCCTCTCTGAGCCCAGTTTCATTGTGACAGGCAGGAACATGGTAATTACATGTGGGTATTGAATCTGTGTGGATTCTGTGTCACGCCGTCTGCAGCAGGCCTGGCACAACACTGACCTTTGGAAGCCTCAGGGAAGCTACAGCTCCTGATGTTCCTGTCATACCCCACTCCCCACCCTGCCACTCCAGGGGTGGACCTCCTCTCCCTTCCCTCTTCGCAATGGACTGGAGGCCTTCAGCCTATTGAAGCTGGAGGCACAGATGGGCGTGGCAGTGAGGGATGACCTCCTGCCCTCTTCTGTCACCATGGGAGATGTCTCCAAGAGGTCCAGGGATGTGGGGCCAGGGACCAGATCCTTTTAATAAATGAGCATCAGAGCTCAAACAATGCAACATGGGCAAAAAGCCAGGATGCCTTTAGCCAAGTTAAGTCCATACTCAACTGGTTTAAACAATGGGACAATTCATCTTTTGTTTTTTCACATAGTTAGAGAGCCTGGCAAAGGGAAGATGCGGGGTCAGTTAATTCCATGGCTCCCAACACCCTCAGAAGCCCAGCATTTCATCCTCAGCTGTCTCCCCTTGTGCTCACAGAATGGCTGCCACCACCGCAGACCTCACAACACACGCAACAAAGCCGGAGGGAAAAGGGACTACGCTTCCTTGGCTTGCTTGAAAACCAAGGTACTGCTTCTCAGACACCTCCCTTCATGTCCCATTGGCCAGAAGTGGCTCATGCCCCACCCCAAGATGGCATGCAGCACACATATGGAATCACCATAATGTGATAGGACTCATCAAGAACTGTTCCTGACGAGGAAAGGGTGATTTTTTCCAAAGATTTATTTTATTTATTTGAAAGGCAGAATTACAGAGAGAGGAAAGGAGAGACAGAAAGAGAGGTCTTCCATCCTCCTCTGGTTCACTCCCCAAATGGCCTCAAAGGCCGAGGTTGGGCCAGGCCAAAGCCAGGAGCTTCTTCCATGAGATCAAGTATTTGGGTCTTCTGCTTCTTTCCCAGGTGCATTAGCAGGCAGCTGGATTGGAAGTGGAGCAGCTGGGGTCAAACCAGTGCTCATATGATATGCTGGCATTGCAGAGGCAGCTTTACCCACCACGCCACAACACCATCCCCCCCCTTTATTATTTTTTAATATTTATTTCATTTATTGGAAAAAGTAAGGTTACAGAGAGAGAAGGAGAAATAGAGAGAGGGAGGAAAGAGTGTTGAGTGTACCTGCAGCACTTGTCACAGGTACCAGTGAGGAATCTCTGCTCTGAGGTATCAGATAGCAGGTGCAAAGTCTGTGGGATAGCCAAGATTCAATGTCAACACCCAGCTGTGAGATTCAGTATGCAAAACATTGCTTTTCCCTAAATCATAAAATAATGGATAAAAATATAATTGATGAAAGCAGGAAAGAGATGTGCTGAATTCTAACTCTGTTGGAGAGACATAAATTAGGGAACGCTTGCTTAGAGGAGATGTCAATAATAAAGCAAAGATACTTGGAGTGCTTAGAACACACCCAGTGCAGTGCCAAGTACACTACACATTTTATCATAAAATCCCTTCAATTGCCCTCCAACACAGTTATCACTAGATGTATTGTAAGGTGGGTAAACTGAGGCACAGAGGTGTTATGTAGCTTTTCCTAGGTCATCAAGTTAGCTCCCGTATCCCTGGATTAAAGTCCAAGCAGGCTACTCCAGACTCCATTGTGTGACTTCATCCTTGGACCATACTTCCCCCTTGATCTCATTTTTTAAAAATAAACTTTTCGAAAAGACAAGTATGCATTTCCAAGGGAAGTCCAGGCAGAAAAGAAATTAAATAGGATGGGTTGAGATAAAGAGATAAGAAGAATCAAATATACCTTCTAGAAAATTATTAATTGGCTCAGGTAGGAGGTAGCTAAGACCTTGGTGACTTCAGAAAAGGGAAGAGGCAAACAGGCAAACACACACATACACACACACATATATATAAAGTATGTAGTTTTCAAAGGAATAGATAGTACTGCTATCATTGATACAATTGATTATTGATGACTGTTGCCAGAACAGAGCCTCATATCAGCAACCCTATGAAAAACCGAGCTTCTAGAAAGGATTCATCACGGTACCTGGAATTGAATCCAGAAAACTGGTCAATGTCCAAGCAAGTTGCTCATGAGGTTGCTGCAGTAGTGCCTCTACACCTGCCAGTCAATACTCTCCCTGCTCTTCCTTCATGCACCAAAGAGAAGTGGGAGCCATTCTCCCCAGGCACCCTATAAGCAATTGACCAGTGGGTGGGGGAACCCCTCCTGGCCCAGCCAGTGCCCAGAGCATAGCCCAGCTCTGCGTCTCTGCCAAGGGCCAGGGGCAGGGCACAGTCAGCTAAGTGCAGAGGGAATGATACAAGACAGAACAACAGAGAAAGGAGAGTGAGGAAGAGATTATACAAAGGCCTGGAAGGATGTGGTTGCTGGAAGCAGTGAAGTGGATGGGATACATTTGTAAGAGTCATTTCATCAGAGGAAGGAAAGTGATGTGATGTGTTCAGTTTTTAATAGGTTGGGTTTGAGAAGAGGGTGGTACACCTGAGATGGCAATAGATGGGCTGGACCGGAATACAGTCAGGACTGTACACACAGGGTGAGATTAGCCATGTAGATGTCATCATTCATCCAGTCTCTGAGCGTGGGCCCAGCACTGTCCTAGACTCTAGAGCTGCAGCGGTGATGAGAATAAAGGCTCTGCCCAGCACAGTTTACCTTCTAAGTCAAACCCCTTGAAGACAAATGATTCTTTGCACAGCTCCCCACGTTCTTCCCTGCGTCCAATGAAACCACACAGAGAAAAGAGCAAGGCTGCATTGGAAAGACAAAACAAACATGGAGAACAAGACAGTAAGACAGGGGAGTTGCCTTCAAACAAGAACACAGACCTGAGAAGCCTCCGTTTTATAGAAACCAAAGGAGGAACGAGTTTAAAGAGGAAATTAGTGTCAAACGGCCCCAGGCTCATTGCAAAGGAAAAGTCATTGAATTTGACAGGAGAGTTGCCATTGGTGAGCTTCTGGCGATGGTTTTTGATCCTCACTGTGCATCAGAGTCACCCGAGGAACTTTAAAACACACAGAGTCCTGACTCAACTGGGCTGGAGT
Source organism: Sylvilagus floridanus (assembly GCA_949820135.1). Lineage (NCBI taxonomy): Eukaryota > Metazoa > Chordata > Mammalia > Lagomorpha > Leporidae > Sylvilagus > Sylvilagus floridanus. Next base: position 106,005,024 of record OX463226.1, read on the forward strand.
GGGACCTGGGCAGTGGTGTGAATTCTCAGTGGCTCCGGTAACTGTAATGTGCAGAGTTGAAAATACGGCTCTAAAGAAAGGGACCCCAGTACATACTCCTCAGTCCATGTAGCTTTCCCACAATGTATACATATTTCAAAACATCATATTGTACACGATAAATACATGCAATTTTAACTTGACAATTTAAAGAACTAATTAAATTAAAGGAAATTTGGCAATTAAAAAAAAGAACAGGGATTCCAGTGTGGTGGTAGCAGGAGAAGCTAGATTGCAGGGAATAAAAGGAGAGGTCTGCTTTAATAGACAGACTAGCAGTGGTAACATCAGACATGGATGTTTAGCCTCAGTCCCCTCCTGCCTTACTGTGGGATTTAACCTCTTTGTGTCTTATCTGTGAAATCAGGATAGAAATACTTGCTGTGCCCAACTCACAGCTTCTTTGGGAGGTCAAGATGGGATAATAGATGTGAGAGTTCTTTGAACAAAGATTGAAGTGCTATAAAAATGTAAGATTTATATGGTTGTCAGGTTTTTTTCTCCCCAAAGATGGCCCTAAAGATAGTGATTATCAACTGTAAAGACCTACGCGGAACCAACATCCCTTTCCACAGAGCTCACAAAGACGGCGTCCTTTGATAAGTGCTCACAGCTACTATCTAAAGGTCTAAAGCTGTTTGCAACTCTCACTTGCTCACAGCCAGCCTTGCACTGGATCTATAATAGATGCAGCTTCCATAGTCTTGTAGGTCCGGCCTAAAATTGCTAAATAACATAGCAATCCAGCAAAACCCAGAAGAGCTGAATGCCGCCATAAAGGTTAAAAAGTGTTTAATGTAAGAAGGTCCCCATTAGGCTGTCAATCGTAGGGTTATAGAGAAAGGGGAGGGCAGAGGACAGATTGAGAGCCATCTGTAAGAGCAGGCAACATTGCAGGGTGAGAAAATCACGGTCCCCAGGCACAGGAGGGAAGGACTCTGCAAGCTGGGAGCCAAAGCCAGCAGCAGAATCCGGCAGCCACCACGAGGCTGACTTGGGGCCCTGGATTTGTCCATCAATACAGCCTAAGGGGACTTCAAAAAGCTCCTGGGAAAGGGAATTAAAAGACAAGTTTAATTTGGGACCAAAAAAAAAAAATCAAAATCATAGATATGAGGGAACTTCAAAAAGTTCTCAAAGAAACTGCATTGCTTTCAAAAATGTTTTGCACTAAAATAAGTTTATCTTTTAATTCCTTTTTCCAGGAACTTTTTGCTCCCATATACAAGCAGTCTTCAAATAGCCCATGGAAAACGCACATTTTCTTTTTTAAAAAATTGATTAACAGTAATTGTACATATTTTGGGACTACAGTGTGATATTTCAATACATGTATGCAATGAATCCAATTAGGGTAATCAACATTTCCCCTTCTTTCACATTACTTTATGATTTGAGGCTTGGAGCTCCTTTCGCCTATTTGTTTATAAAACATGTGACATATTATTGTGAACTGGCATACCCTCTCTATTCTGTGCAATATTAGGAACTTATTCCTTCAATCTAACTCTGATTTGGTCTTTTTTTTTTTTTTTTTTTTTTTTTTTTTTACAGGCAGAGTGGACAGTGAGAGAGAGAGAGACAGAGAGAAAGGTCTTCCTTTTGCCGTTGGTTCACCCTCCAATGGCCGCCGCGGTCGGTGCGCTGCGGCTGGCGCACCGCGCTAGTCCGATGGCAGGAGCCAGGAGGGGCCCAAGCACCTGGGCCATCCTCCACTGCACTCCTGGGCCACAGCAGAGGGCTGGCCTGGAAGAGGGGCAACCGGGACAGAATCGGTGCCCTGACCGGGACTAGAACCCGGTGTGCCGGCGCCGCAAGGGGGAGGATTAGCCTGTTGAGCCACGGCGCCGGCCTTGATTTGGTCTTTTAACTGCATTTTTCCACAAACCCTTTGAAGTATACTTGTACATCAACTCAGGTCTCCAAGAAATAAAGCAACACTTCTCTCAATATTCCACAAATTGTTCCTGGTCATGAAATTATACCTGTGTCCAGGTGTATGATAGCACCTACTGGTGCTAAGGTCCATTAGAGAGGCTTTCTTTAATCACAGATGTGAAGAGAAATGCAACACACTTTTTACCAACTTTTTTTATTTTTTATTTTAATGTTTAATTAGTTTTTAACAGAGTCAGTATGATTTTTAGATACAATTCTAAGAACATAATGATATTCCCTTCCTCCCTCCCACCCTCTTTCCTTCTCCATTTTTTTTCTTTTTTTACTTTTTGAGATAACATATTTTAAATTTACATTACAGTATAAAGGCTTCACATTTCATCAAATATTTCTACTCATTTTTGGTTTAATGTTTTCCTTAAGTAAAAAATATAAGAAACACAATTCTTTTTTTTTCTTTTTTTTTATAATGCTTTTATTTAAAGAATATAAATTTCCAAAATACAGCTTATAGATTACAATGGCTTCCCCCCCATAACTTCCCTCCCACCCGCAACCCTCCCCTTTCCCACTCCCTCTCCCCTTGCTTCACATCAAGATTCATTTGCAATTCGCTTTATATACAGAAGATCAGTTTACTATATATTAAGTAAAGATTTCAACAGTTTGCCCTCACACAGCAACACAAAGTGAAAACACAATTCTTTGTCAAAGATATAGCACAATTACTTGTTGGGTTTCTTTTCTCTAACAAGTAGGTTAAATTCAGAACAAAAGAAAAAGACAAACTTCTAATAAGAACTTAAGCCAGGTGTCAGATAACAGGTGTACATGGCCAAACCATCCTGGGGAAGATCAGTTACCTTCCCCTCCCAGTAGCCTGCCTGGCTCCTTCTTCTCTGGCCACTAATGGCATCCTGATCAACCTGTGACTTCCCTGTTGCTCTCCACTCAGCTGCTCCTACTAGCTTCAAAACTCCCTTTTCAAAACAGAGGTACAGATGCCCAAAGACTTAAACCACAGCTGCAGGACTTAGGCCCTTTTATCATAAAACTGGAAAACCGTGGAACAGAATAAGATTTGTAAAATTTGCCTGCCCACAATGGCTGGGTCTAGGCCAGGGCTGGAAGTGAGAATTCAAGCCAACTACCTGAGCCATCATCATAGCCTCTCTGCTACATTAGCAAGAAGCTGCAGTCAGGAGCCTGAGCCAGAAACCAAACCTAGGAACTCCACTGTGGGATGCAGGCATCTTAACCAGCAACTTAACTGCTAGGCCAAATGCCTATTGCCAGCATAGGATTCTGGGACAAAGGAATGAAGCCTATATCACAAGTAAAGTTTTTGTAAGGTTACATCAATGTTCTTATCCACTGGGAAGTCATTTTCCTGTGTTCAAACACCCTTGTAAAAAGCTTCTCATGAGGAGAAGGGGTTTTAGCAGCCAACAGAGAGCTGCAACAGTGGCTCCAATCTTAATGAGAAGCAGCTCTGAAGAGGTGTCTTCCATGCTCAGGGTACAGAGCCTAAGGGTTGACTTGGGTGGAAACAAGGCTTGAGGGAGAAGGAGAACTTCATAGTCACTGAGTCATGTCTTCAAATTCCATCTTTATGAAATCAATTAACTTGTCCATCAACAGAAGAACAGATCAAGAATATACGGCATATCCACACATTGGAATATCATTCAACCATTTTAAAAAACAGATGAAATCCTGCCATTTGCAGAAAAATAATTGGAACTGGAAGATATTATGTTAAATTAAATGAGCCGAGGCACAGAAAAGCAAAAACAAAATATTGTCCCTCCTATGTGGAAGCTAAAAGAAGTCTATCTGAACCTAGAAAAGTTGACTGCCAAAGGCTGGGAAGGGGAGGAGGGGAATCGAGGAGGTTGGACAATAGCTACCAAAGCACGGATAGAAGGAATAAGTTCTAGTGTTCCACTGCACAGTGGCGTGATACAGTGCACAATAACCTATTATGTATTTTATGAATACATAGAGGCAAACAGCTCAAAGGCCCCAAACATAAAGGAATGACATGCAGAGGAAAATGTCACTTATCCTGATTTTATAAGTACATATTTTATATATTTATTGAAATATCACAGTGTACTCCATTCATATGTGCATTAATTATTAACCAACTTTTTTAAGATTTCTTTTGTTTGAAAGGCAGAGTTACAGAGGGAGAAAGGGAGAGACAGAAAGCGATGTTCCATCCAATGGTTCACCCCTCAAATGGCCACAATAGCCCAGCCTAGGCTGGGCCAGGTCGAAGCCAGGAGCCAGGAGCTTCTTCTGGGTCTCCCACGTCGGTACAGGTGCCCAAGTGCTTGGGACATCTTTCACTGTTTTTCCTAGTTTATTAGGAGGGAGCTGGATTAGAAGTGGAGCAGCTGGGACTCAAACTGGCACCCATATGGGATGCCAGCATTGCAGGTAGCAGCTTTACTCACTAAGCCACAACGCTGGCCCCATATTAACCAAATTTTTTAAAGTGTTTAGTAGGGGGGCAGCATTATAGCATAGGTTAAGTCTCTGCCTGCACTGCTGGCACCCCGAATGGGCACCAGTTCAAGACCTGGCTACTCCACTTCCGATCCAGCTCGCTGTTAATGCATCTGGGAATGCAGCAGAAGATGGCCTAAGTCCTTGGACCCCTGAAGCAATCTGGGAGACCCGGAAGAAGCTCCAGGCTCCTGGCTTTGGCCTGGCCCAGCCCTGGCTGTTGTGGACTGCTGGGGACTGAACTAACAGATGAAGATTTTCTCTCTCTCTCTCTGCGTCTTTCCTCCTCTCTGTAGCTCTGCCTTTCAAATAAATAAAAGATAAATCTTTTAAAAAATGTTTAAGGAGATGGAATGCTAACCTGATTTGATCATCACACATTGCATATACACATCAAAATATTTACATTGTACCCAATAAATATACACAATAATTATCTTTATTCCATCTTTTGGGGTGGGTGATGTGGCATATCAGGATAACCTGCTACTTAGGACATCCACATCCCATAGTGAAGTGTTCAAGTTCCAGCTATTCCACTTCTAAGCCAGTTTCCTGTTAATGTACCTGGGAGGCAATTGGTGATGGCTGGAGTACCTGAGTCCCTGTCACCCATACAGGAAACTCAGGTGGAATTAATGGCTCCTGGTTTTAGTCTGGCCCATCCCTGGCTATTGCACGCATCTGGGGAGTGAAATAGCAAATGAAACCTATGTCTATCTGACTGTCTCTCTCTCACTATCGTAAATAAATATAAATCTTTCTTAAAAATAAAATAAATCCCATCTTTAAAAAGCTGCTATGATTTTGGCCAAGTCATTTAAACCCCCTGAGTATCTTTTCCCCATATCCATGGAAAGGAGTAATAATCCATGGAAAGGAGTAATAATCCTATCATATCACATTATGGTGATCATGACTTGAAGCAGAACCTGAATAAAAAACATGGTGCACTCAATCTTTTTTTGCTCCCCGCAAGACTGAATTTTGTAATATTGGGCAGTCCGGTGACCTCTTAACCTCTTTGCATCTCCTGTGAATAGCAGACAAGAGATTTCAGCCAGAGGGAGGCGCTCATTATTTGGGGCAGTGGGTCCAGAGCCCAGGGAGAGAGATGCTTACCAGCCCATCCCTCAACAATTCCCATTGTTTCCTCTGTGAAAGACGAACTCATCAATAAATCAGCAAGCGGCAGCGCAGTTGTCAAAATTACATGGAAATTTTACCATTTCTATACTGCTGTAATAACACACAAACAAAACCACAGTTTCTTTCTCCTGCTCTCAAAGATATGTTGTTAACAATTACAGTTTCAGAGGCACAAGGTAGCAAAAATGCCCAAAATCTCAAGACGAAAGCTAAAATTAGATTTCTTTTTAAAATACCTCCTGCTAGGACCTAGGTAATGTTATTGCAGCTGCTGTAACCGTGGGTGATTTTCTGTACCCACAGTCAGTAATAAAGAGACACAATTGACGTAAGAATAGCTTAAAACTTAACTGTAAGATTATTTCTCAAGTAGCTTCTCCAAGTATAATACCTTCGCTTCTAGAAAAAGTAATCACTGCAAACATTTGAAAAGTCGAAATTCTATGCAAAGGCCTGTGAGATTAACACAATTGAACATAATAGCTCCTACCAAACCATTTCCCAGGAATGGAACTGCAAAAAGCCTTAAACCTTAAGACAGCTTTCCAAACATATTTTATTTATTCAATGAACAAAAAGACGATCCTTGGGTACCTTTCACACGAGCCCCTTCACTGAGCTTTAAGAGAAGCGTTTGTCTGCAGGCACACAATGGAGTAATTCCTCACCTTCTTGAAAATATAATCGTTGCCAACATCTGAAATGTTCAAATGCTATGCAAAATGACTTTTGTAGAGATCCAGACAAAAACCCTAAAATAAATATCATCTCAAACTGGTCCCAGCATTGATTCGGAGAAAACGCACATGTGTGCACCTGCTGAGCACGTGATGCGTGGAGGACCCGGACAGAGCAGCGGCTCTCCCTAGGGAGGTCACCAGGGCCCTGAGAAGGTGGGAGGGGGCGGTACTGATCACAGAGCATCTGCTGGTGTTTGACATTTTGTTTCATGTGCATGTAGTAACATTAATCCAACTTAATCTCATTACTTAATTTAATTAAACCTGGACTCTTCCACAGGCATGTGAGCTCGCCCTCCCCACGGAGCCAATGGCCCTTCTCTATGACCAGCACTGGGGACTGCCCTCCCGGGCCTGGGCCTCAGTTCTGCTGAAAAGCAGAGCAGCTCCCCTTCTTCTCACACTGAGCTCCTTCTGCTCTGCGGGCTGTACTAGCACTGAAGGAGTACAATGAAAAGAAGATGCCCTCTCCAGCGTGTCCCCACAGGATGGCCAGCCCTCCCTCCCCAGGTGCCAGTCCTGCCCAGCTCTCTCCCAACCCCAGAGACAGCCACGCTTTTCAGAAGTACCACCTTGGTCTTTTCCTTGTTGTCCCCACCCCTCCAGTCTTCTCAGGAACCCTGAGATACAACAATGAAAAGACGGAAGCCTCCCCTCCTTGGCCCTGGAATATCAAAAGAACTCACTGACACCAAACTTTCCTCTGCAGCTCACTAGCGGTTGACTTCGGTAAGTTACCTAACCTTCCTGAGCCTTGGTATTTTAGTTCCTGAAATGTGATCATGGTTGTATCTTCAGAAGAATGAAATAGAGATTGAACGTAATCAGTTATGTAAAATGTCAGTAGGATATCCAACACATAGCAGTAGGATATCCAACACATAGCATCATCGATTGGTTCTCACTGCTGAGGCATGCTGCTTCTAGACGCCCCAGGCCAGCACACATTTCCAGCTCTGTCCCAGGACTCACAAGCAGGGTGGACTTGCAGAAAGGCTGGGTTTTGTGGCCACAGGGACTTTTCCCTAAGTGAGTCCTTATGCCTTTCAACATCAATTTCCTCAACTATGAAGTGAGAATAGTTAACCCTCCCTCAAAAATGCCCCTCGCACATAATAAGTGATCTATTCATTTTGGCTATTTGGCTTTGCTCTACTCCTGGCTCCTCACCAGCCTTTCCCCCTTCTACCTGCCCTACTCCCTCTTACCATCTCCATCTCTGTTAGCTTCCATGCATTGTCCTTGGCTCTGTTCCATTTGAGAGCTTTTCTGATGCTTCCTCTGACCACTGCAACTTCTTCTGCCACTGAACTCATAAAGTGTTTACAAGAAGTGGAAACCAGGAGGGTCCCAAGATCATGCCTCTGTGGCCACTGTTGGACTTCCTAGAAACTAAGATGTCAAAGGGATCACACAAACAAGACTAGTGTCTGCGAATACTAACTGATAGAACAAAAAAGGGAGAGAATGATCCAACATGGGAAGTGGGATACACAGCAGACTCATAGAATGGCAGCTGTCCCAAACAGCACGCTGGCCTCAGAATCAGCCCTTAAGGCATTCAGATATGGCTGAAAAGCCCATGAGAGTATTTTAGGCATGGAAAGCCAAGACACAGGCAAAAAAAAAAAAAAAAAAGACCTAAATGAAAGAGTGAGAGCCCAGTAGCAAGAGATTCCCAGTAGCAAGAATGGGCCATCAATGAAGGAGGTACCTTTCTCTGAAGGAAAGAGAGAACTTCCACTTTGACTATGACCTTGTCTAAATAAGATCGAAGTCAGCAAACTCAAGAGGCTTCCATAGCCTTGGCAACTCATGATTAAAGCCTAGGGAGATTACTGACACCATAAACAAGAGTGTCAAATTGTTAAGTCAACAACAGGAGTCACTGTGTACTTACTCCTCATGTGGGATCTCTGTCCTTAATGTGTTGTCCAATGTGAATTAATGCTATAACTAGTACTGAAACAGTATTTTACACTTTATGTTCTGTGTGGGTGCAAACTGATGAAATCTTTACTTAATGTATACTAAATCGATCTCCTGTATATAAAGATAATTGAAAACAAATCTTGGGCCAGCACCGTGGCTCACTAGGCTAATCCTCTACCTGCGGCACCGGCACACCAGTTTCTAGTCCCAGTCAAGGCGCCTGATTCTGTCCCGGTTGCCCCTCTTCCAGGCCAGCTCTCTGCTGTGGCCTGGGAGTACAGTGGAGGATGTCCCAAGTGCTTAGGCCCTGCACCCCATGGGAGACCAGGAGAAGCACCTGGCTCCTGGCTTCAGATCAGCGCAGTGCTCCAGCCACAGTGTGCTGGCCACAGCGGCCATTGGAGGGTGAACCAACGGTAAAGGAAGACCTTTCTCTCTGTCTCTCTCACCGTCCACTCTGCCTGTCAAAAAATTTTTTTAAAAAAATGAATTTTGATGTGAATGGAATGGGAGAGGGAGTGGGAGATGGGAGGGGTGCAGGTGGGAGGGAAGTTATGGGGGGGAAGCCATTGTAATCCATAAACTGTACTTGGAAATTTATATTTAGTAAATAAAAGTTAAAAAAAAAAGAAAAGAAAATAGGGAAAGATAAATTGCTCTTACAAATTCAATTATGATGAGAATTAAATGTCCATGATAGGCAACAACAACAACAAAGAAACTAAGATGTCATACCAGCACACACAGAAAGACAGAAAGACCTCCAATTCCATGTGGCCTCAGAGCAGTCACCCAGTGGCCTCTCCTCGAGCTCCCATGGTCTCCATGTGGCCTGGGAAAGGTCACTCGCCCTCCTGAAATCAGTTCCATGATGGTTGATTCAGAAATGTCTCATAGCAGAAAAAGTGATTGGCTCACTGATGAATTAAACACACCAGGGCCTGCAGGGGTGGACAGGCTGGAGGCCACCCGACAAATCAGCTGACACTTGCATGAGCAGTCAGTGCCTCACCTGCCCACGGAGAGTTCCAGCTGCTTTTCCACCCATTTTGTGCAATGCGGATGGAGTTATTCCTCTGTACAGGCTGGGTGGCTCTGAGCAGTGCTGCCAGAGGACACAGACCAACTCCTTAGTGTCTCCTGTAGGCTCTTCTCAACCTGGTCTCAACTCCCCTTCTAGGTCCTTCTTTGTGGGCAGTCACCTCATACATCTTCTGTTTCCCAAACCTACCTAATTTTCCCTGCCTCTTAGCCATCCCTCTCCCTGGCATGTCTTTTTGCCTTTTTGATCTAATGAGTCCCACTCAGACTTTAAGACCTAGGGCAAACACTGCCCGGTGCAGAACTCAGCCAACCTTCCACAGAGCAAACTCTGACCCAGTTCTCTCATCCGTGCTCCGTTGCTGAGCTTTTCCCATAGCACTTCCATGTCTACATCCTTCTCTCCCCACCAAGACCACAAGCATTGTGAGACTGAGATGATTTTGTAACCCATGTCTGCCCAGCAGGGTATCTGATAACCAACACATTTTATTTAATGGATGATAAAGAAAACAGAAATAAATGAATGGATGATGCGGTTTCTAACTAGAGACACCAGCCTTCCCAGCCTTCCCAGCCTTCCCAGCCGTGTGGTGCCTGGAAACGACCTGGTAGGCAGGAACTGGTGAGGGGACCCAGGGTGAGGCAGTCATGTTTGCACAAGAGGAGCACGCTTGGCAATGAGTGCTTACATCCCAGATAACACTCACAGACGACATTAAATCCAGAGGTTCTTCATTTCTGTACCTCTCATTCTCAGCTTCCCATATTCCCACATGGGGCTGACTTCCAAAAGAGCTTAATAAACAATATTCTGTTTCTTAAAAATGAATAATTATTTTTTAATTTATTAAAAGGTCACAGTTCCAGGCCTGAAACATCTCTTATCCAGTAGCTGCAGATGCACCCTCACCAGGATTATTTCTCTGGTGATCACCGAGCAACCCATTTTCACCCATGAATCTGGCACATGAGTAATGATGCCCTCACTGCCTGCTTGCTTTCTGGCTAATTTGGTACCTTTATACCATGTGACCCTCAGTAACCCGATGCAATGCAGGAATCAGCCTACTAGAACTCACTCTAGAAGGTTCACAAAGGTGTGCTGAGTGTAAGGAACACCTCAGGTTTAAATACAGGCAGAGTGAACCCAGCCCAGATGTCTCAGGAAAGCCTGCCATGCCTTACTTCAAATGGAACTAAAGAGTTCCTTTCTCTTTGCCATTCGATGTTGAAAATGCCCCCCACCCAACTACATCCTTTCTATGCATTCTGTAGCAAGACACTTATGGGATCAAAGACACACACAAAAAAACTGGCCCAAGCTGTTTAGTTCATCCTCACAGCTTGATAGAAGCTAAGATGTAGGCACTTTTGCAGGCTTTGTTTTACGTCCCCAAGCCCTAAGAAGCTTGTAGACAGATCTTGCAAAGAAGTCTGAAATATGGAGATGATGAAACATACTCAAGGCCACAGAGCTTGCAAATGCCATGGTAAGGTACTGAAGTGTGCCAGCAACACAGCCAGAAGTCATGGCTCCTGCCCAGAGCTGACTCCACTGCACACAACCCAGACTTCCTGTTCAAAGAGGGTTCTCCAGCACGTGTTATTTCTATGTAGCTCCCAAAAAATCTTACTCTTTTGGGCATTTCAAACTATATTCATGCAATCTTTTTTTTAAAGAAAGTATAGTAATTATTCAAAAGCTGTTTCAAATATGCACCATATTCAGGCATGTAAGACTTCTATGAAGTTTTTTCCATAATAAAAAAGTTCCACAGAGGAAAAGATTACTTCTTTTTTAAAAAAGATTTTTACCTATTTGAAAAGCAGGACAAGAGAGAGAGGAAGAGACACACGCACACACACACACACACACACACACACACAGATCTTCCATCTTCTGGTTCACTTCCTAGGGCTGGGCCAGGACAAAGTAGGAACCAGGAACTCTATCCCAGTCTCCTATGTGGGTGGCAGGGCCCCAAGTACTTGGGCCATCATCTTCTGCCTTCCCAGGCACCTCAACAGGAAGTTGGACTGGAAGTGGAGCAGCCAGAACATCAGCTGGAAGTCTAATGTGGCTTGCTGGTGTCACAGGTAGTGGCTTAACCCACTGCATCGCAAGACCAGCCCAAGAAGATTAATTTTGTCTTCTTCACTTACAATTTTAGATTTTTTGGAATAAAAGTCTGTATTATCTTTATAAAGTAAACAAAGTAGCTGGGCTACTTTATAAAGAAAAGAAATCTGTTTTGGCTCATGGTTCTGGGGTTCAAAGTTCAAAGAGCATGACACAAGTTCTTGCCAGAGCCCCCTAAGCTGTGTCACATCCTGGCAGGAACACATGCATATTTAAGCAGCTTCAATCATGGGGGCTCCGACTTAATGACCTCATTCTATTCAATGACATTCCAAAGTCCTCATCTCTTAACAGCAGAGTAAGATTAGGTTTCCACTCTCTTAATATCATTAATGTAAGACTTTGGGGGTTAAATCCCAGCACTGTCCTTAATGGGCACAAGGCAACCCCCTTTGTCACTGGAAAGAGAAACCTTCTGGGTGCTGCTGTCCACAACCAGACAGGTCCTCGCAGAGGAGCGCAGGTGACCTCAAAACACTCAGCAAGCCCGCCCCATGTGAGTCAGGACTGGAGAAAGGCAGGGCCATTGCTCTGCAGGAGCGTACAGCCCAGGAGCTCAACCCAGCCAGGAGCTGACAGCCCCCACACAGACCCCGACGCCATTTCCACCAAAGTCCATAAGGCAAGAAACTTGGCAGACAAAGAAATTATAAACTCCCTCGGAAAAACCTCAACTTGCTTGATTAGAACAGTTCTCGAAGGCCAATTCTCCTCTCCAGCTTCTTTTCATTATTGCTTATTGACCAGGGTAGGAGGGCCATGTCAAGTGTAAGGTTAGGGTAGAAGAAGCCATGAGATGATTGCAAAGAAAAGAGCTGAAGGAACTTGTATTTCCCTGGGTCACCGGAAAGCATGAGTCAAAATGAATTAATTTGTATGTCCAATGAAACATGAACAGGTAAACATGAACATGAAAACAGGTAACATGTGAAGATGCTGGAACAAATGTAAGGCCAAGCAATACAAAGCACTAGCACTGAGCTTCCCTACCTCCCTAAGAGGCAGACTCTCTTACCTGGTTCGGGGCTCCTTCAACAGAGAGTTGTGTGCATCTGTAACCACCGAGATGAGTGGCGCCTGCAGCTTCGGGGGCTCTCAAGCCAAACCGCCCATTCAGTGGGCCTGGCCCCGGGGATGGGTCTGAAGATTGGGCAATAGTAAGTTCCACCAGGGCTAAATGCTCCAGGCCTGGTCCAACCATCAGAAAGCATTGTCCACCTGCTGTGGCCATGGGCCAGGCCCTAGAAGGTCAAGGAAGAAGGCAACCAGTCCCTCTGCACTCACAGCTCACCTTGCTAGGCATACCCACCTTTTAAGGATGAGGGAAGCATGTGGTGGGCATAGGAGGAAGACGGGGACACATTCTAGAACATTCAAGGAGGGTTTAAGCTCTCCCAAGGCAGCTAGGCCCAGACCCCATTTGCTGTGGCAGGTGCTGGCCCCAGGGTGGTGCCTCGGTGGGGAGGAGAGAAGTTTTAAACGTTTGCCTCCCTTAAAAACACTCTCCCCGCATCTCTGCGAAGCAGCCAGCTGGTGTTTATCCTGCAGAGCAGCAGATCCGGTTATTTATCTCCCTATTCTGCGCTATATTTATAAGGTAATGAATGGTCCACGGAACGAAGTTCGGGCGTCTGTCTCCACGCAGCCTCCTCCTCCGCGGCAGCCTCGGGTCCCCTCCCCGCGCCGCCTCCCCCGCACCCCCCGCGCTTATTTGGGAGATTAGAGTTCATTAATTAAATCCTGTGCTTAGATCGAACGGTAACATTATTCCAATCACATTTATCTTGCAGGCGGCGGCGGAGATGGCAGCCTCTCTGGAAACGCGCGGGGGAGCCTGAGCCGGGGGCCGGGAACGCACCGCGCGCTCCCCCCGCGTCGCCGCGCAGCCCCTCCATCTTCCTGCTCGGCGGCTCGGCCCGCTCGCCGCCGCGACCGCCGCCGCCTCCGGGGGTCCCGCGCGCCGCCGGCCCGCCCTGAGCCCGGCCCCGGCCGCCGCCCCCGCCGCCGCGACCGCCGCCGCGCATCCCGCGCTCCCCGCGCGCGCGGACAGTCGCGCGCACACTCGGGCACGCGGGCCAGCCGCCGGCCGCCCCATGGACCCATCGGCCCGGCTGCCCTGATCCCCTCCCAGCCCGGGATGAGAAACTGCAAAATGGCCCGGGTGGCCAGCGTGCTGGGGCTGGTCATGCTCAGCGTGGCCCTGCTGATCCTGTCGCTCATCAGCTACGTGTCCCTGAAAAAGGAGAACATCTTCACCACTCCCAAGTACGCCAGCCCGGGGGCGCCGCGCATGTACATGTTCCACGCGGGATTCCGGTGAGTGCGGCCCGGTCCGAGCGCCCTCGGGCCCTCGGCCAGCGGTGTGCGCGGCGCAGGGCGAGGGTCGGCGGCTCCGAGACCCTCTGGGCGAGGGAACTGCCTGCCCCCTTCCCTTCCCTCTCCGCTGCGCCCTTCCTCCTCCCCTTTATTTTTTAACCGAAAGCCCCTAAAAGCGGCGGTGCTAATCGATGCGATTGCCTTTCTCGTATTCTTCCTCGGCATCCCCTCCCCCATCTCAGAAATGGGGGAGGACTCACAGGGGCGGTGCACTCGGGAGGGGGCGGCGAGGCGGGCGGTGAGCGCCCTCCGGGCTCGGGGTCCGCAGACTCGGCGGCCGGCTCCGGGCGGTGCGGGCGCTTTCATGGCGCAGGCGCCGGGCTCCACTCGCACCCTCTCCGGCCCCTCCCGCAAGCGTCCAGGGATGCACGGGTTCCTCCTCCCCAAGGCCCTGGTGTTTTCCCTCGATCCCGTCTCTTTTCTGCGATTTGTGCAGGTCCCCTGGCCCTGCGGGAAGCGGCCTCCTCTGGACGCCCACCCTGGCCCGGTACGGAGGCGCCGCGGGGCGCGGGGCCGCACGAGGGAGGCGCCGGGAGCCGAGGGCTCAACTCCTGGGGAGCGCCGGCGCCTACCTGTGCCCCCGGCGCGCTCCCGATCGGGCCTCGAGCGGCTGGCGGCTGGCGGCCCGCACCCACGCCACCTGCGCTCCCGCCGGCCCAGACTCGCCTGCCGAGAAAGCCAACGGATGGGAGTGAAATCTGACTTGGCCCGGGAAGGAAGCGGTTAAGGCAGGAACCAACCCCAGCCTTCCTCACAGGCTCCGGCTTCCTCTGCCCTTTCCCCAAAAATCAATGGGCGCTGGGCGGCCGCTGTCCGCGGTGCTGACTCGGGCCCCGCGCCTCTGCCCGGCCCCCGCCCCGACCCTCGCACGACGGCCATTTTCTGGCCTTTCCTGCACCCGCCGGCTGACGATGGAGACGGCTCCCTTGGCTGCCAGCCTTCCCCCCGGCCGCGGGCGTCCAGGGTGGCCCTCCCGAGGGCGCCCCGGGGCGGCTTCCAGCGCTGAGGCCCGTGCGTTGGTCTGTGTTCCTCCTGCTCCTCTCCAGGTCGCAGTTTGCGCTGAAGTTCCTAGACCCGTCGTTTGTGCCCATTACGAATTCTCTCACCCAGGAACTCCACGAGAAACCTTCTAAGTGGACTTTTAATCGGACAGCGTTTTTACATCAAAGGTAGGACAGGAGGCAGCCATCCAAACGCACGTTTGAATTCTCGAAAGGACAGAACAACGCCCTAAAACCAAAACAACCAGCATGCCCCCACCCCCCGCGACCGGCCTCTCATCAAAGAGAAGCACCACGACGGCCAGTTTGCGGGGGGGGGGGGGGGGGGCATTTCCAATATTCTCCCTAACTTGGGCTTGATTGAATGTCATGAGTTGCACTCAACAAGTCTGGCTGATAGTACCAAAGCCATCCATTTGGGGGGGAAAAAAGCAAATAATTGCAAAATGCACATAACTACACAATGTATTTTCATTCCTTCACTGAAAAAAAAAGTCTTTTTTTGAAATATAAAATGTTACCATCTCATTGAAGCACACAGAAAATAATGTGATCCATTGTCATCAAATTACTAGTGAAAACGTTGGCCCACAAATAGATAGATTTCTAAGTATACTTTTCAATGATTTTTGTTTTGGTTTTGCTTGTTAACCCTTTATAGCTCTTAACTTTTTGTGAAGTTGTCCAACATCATTCTGATTATTCATAGTATCCTCATTTTTACATGCAGTTGTTTTGCTTGTTGCTTGGGTGTAGTTGTTTTGGGAGGGAAGGGATGAGTTCTCCCTGATTCAGGTCAGCTTTTAAGAGTGGGGCTGTCTTGACTCCCTCCTCCTTGGCAGAACTGTCACCCTGCTAAATGCAGTGTGAGCCATCTAGTGTATTCATGAGGGGTGTGAAGGCATATTTAACAAACCAGTCTGTTTACAGAGTTGTACCTTTCCAGCTCTCTCGTGCTCGCTCTCTCTCTCTCTCTCTCTCTATCCATTGGCAGAATTAAAACAAATTCAATGGATATCCATGATGTCAGGAAAATGTCACTGACTTAAAAAGTTGACATACAGTCCTAGGATTATGACCAACATTACAAAAACAAGTTTCCTTAGGAAGTAGTCCACGAAAGTTAATTCTAAAATGCTAGCAATACTCTTTTTAAAAGCAATTTTTGGGCTTTTTTAAAAAGAAATGTTTTTGTCCAATAGACAAACCAGAATCTTTCTGGGTGGGAAACCATATACCTTTCCTCAAAACATTTTTCTAATTCAGTAAAGATGTTCTTCCCACAGTACACAGAATCCTTGTGATGAATCAGAAGGGTATTTTTCTCAAAACCTCCTTCCTCCAGTCCACTTATCAGATAACCTTTAAGTAGTTTCCACTAGTATTGGTTTGAACTTGCTTTGCCTTTTGACAGCTTCTAAGAACAGTACTGGTAACTTTGGAAGCTGGGAATGCAGATTTCAGATTATGTTGCTCTGTACCTTGAGGAGTGAAGTCTTTCTTTTTAAAATAAAATTCCAACCAAAGTTAAAGATGTGCAAAGCATGTTATTTCACTCTTACTATTTTTAGGCAAAAGACACAAGAGACTCAATGTGATTGCTTAGCAGCAGGAAATCTAGCAGCAAAGTATAATGCTGCTGGTCTCTCTTAAATATTTTTAATAGCAGAGACTTTAAGAGGAGATACTTCATTACTTAAAGCTCAGTATGAAAGCAATCTGAAAATAGGTTTTAGTGTCACTTTGCCCCATGCATGCTCTGAATATACACATGTTTTCATGATTTACAGCAGCCTCTTTTTCTAAGAGTTAGATTTCTCCAACTAAATTGTATTTCTATATAACCAAGTTGAAAAATATCCCTGTTTCATTATTAAATGGTCTTAATAAGATTATCATCTCATTTCTATTAAGTAGTTAAATATACCCACTACTATTACCATTTTCATATTTTAATAATAGATAGTCATGTACCAACTCAGATCTGCGTGGCTCTTCTTTAGATACCAGTGATATTTGATCTCTCTCGAACACTTCAGACCGACAGCAAACAAATCATCCCTAGTTACAGACTCAGTCACCAATGTGTATGTGTTAATGTGAGCTCTTTGAGGCCTGCGTAAATGGTCTGTCTCCCTGTATTTTCTGACTCGGTTTGGCCTGTGTCTCTGCCCCAAATCAAATACACTCTCCAAGTAGAGCAGAAACAAAGAAATGGCAGCTAAAACTGAGTTGCATTTACAGGTCGCAAAGGGTCACATTCACAGCTTACCTGAAAGATGAGACCATGTCTGTGGCTGCCTAGACAGTCCTCCCTTGGAAGGCCACACCTATGAATGTATAGTCTCCTTGGGATTCAGTGTGCCCCAGATGCTTGTCTGAATGAAATGGCCGTGTAAGTTGTAAGATGTGCAATCAATTCTCTTGAATGGAATGCATTTAATGAATTTCTTTTTATTTTAGGCAAGAAATTCTTCAGCATGTCGATGTAATAAAAAATTTTTCTTTGACCAAGAATAGTGTTCGGATCGGACAACTGATGCACTATGATTATTCCAGCCATAAATATGTTTTCTCTATTAGCAATAACTTCCGCTCACTGCTTCCAGATGTGTCACCCATTGTGAATAAGCATTATAATATCTGTGCTGTGGTTGGAAATAGTGGTATCCTGACAGGGAGCCAGTGTGGACAAGAAATAGATCAATCAGATTTTGTTTTCCGTTGCAATTTTGCCCCTACGGAGGCTTTCCAAAGAGATGTTGGAAGGAAAACCAACCTTACCACCTTCAACCCCAGCATCCTGGAGAAATATTACAACAATCTCTTGACCATTCAGGACCGTAACAACTTTTTCCTCAGTTTAAAAAAGCTTGATGGGGCCATTCTTTGGATCCCTGCATTTTTCTTCCACACTTCAGCAACTGTGACCAGAACATTAGTTGACTTTTTTGTTGAACACAGAGGTCAGTTAAAGGTCCAGTTGGCTTGGCCTGGAAATATAATGCAGCATGTCAACAGGTGTGTATATTTTATTGCATTTAACTCCTACCCCACCAGATGGCAAATCAATATTGTAATCTCTTGGGGGTGGGAGCCCTTCAGTTAGTTAGTTGTGGTGATTTTAATAGTGTATGACAAACTCTTTATCCTTTGTAATGAATGACTGTGTTGTTCTAGGTAAGTTCAGTCCACCCCCAGCTGGTAACCAAGGGCCACATGGAGTGATTGGTGTTTCATCAGACTTTCCCGCGACACCCCGTCCCCTCTCTTGATGGGATGAGAAGTCTTCCAAAAGTTCATAGAAATGCATTTTATGAAAACAAAACTGCACTGATTTCAAAATCTCTTAATTCCATTTTATGTGAACTTTTCAAAACCCCCTTATATGCCTACCAAGCAGTCACGGCAATCACCATGAATCAAGAATTTTCTTTAAATGGATAACTATATCCCAATAAAGCCAATGGCTGCATTAGACAACTGAAGTGGTGTTTTTTTAAAGGAAGATGCAGTTGACTTAAAATGTTCCCTTTTGTTTGTTATGTAGGTATTTTGTTGACGCCCAAGTGTAATAAACCACCTAGATAAATCATAAATTTATAATTTTTCTTTATAATTTGGTATCTGTGGGAAAAACACATGAAAGAATTTCATGAATGCTGTAAACTTTATGGTTTGATAGTGAGATTGAGCAGAAATGTAATATTTCCATCTAGTCTGGGGATTTTCAACTCTGGCTGTGGATGAGAATCGCTTACAGAACTTGAAAAAATACTACTGCTTGGGCTCTACTTCAAGAGATTCTGTGTAGTCCTAGTGAAAGGGAAGTAGGGACTGGGTACTTGGTATTTTTTAATGAATCCTTAGATGATTCTAACATGAAGCCAGAACTGAGAGCCACTTAATACAGGGCATTTTATAAAGCAAGATTAATTGTAGGATTTTTTTTCCTTTAAAGCATCTGGAAAAATTGCCTCAACTCTTGTTTCTGAAGATGTCAGCATCTCTAGCATTCTAGTAGAATCCAATATATTAATACAGGTTAAACTGGGTTCTGGAAGATCTGGTACCTCGGGAAATTCTTTATCCCACAGTAGATTATTCCATCCTGTAGTTTCCCAAAGTCTTCCAAATTTAAGATCTATTCACTTGAAGAAAGAGTCATAGTCCAGATATATCTGGAAGGTGGAGTGATGCCATGATTTATAGGCCAATCTGGATCTTTTCTTTGAGAGAAAAGGGGTGCTGGTGACAGCTGCAACAGGGATAACAGACATGCATGCACTGGGACTGTCCCAGATGTGCGGTCACGTTTTTAAAGAGACAATTTGAAGATGAATCAATTGGGGTACTAGTATCAGGAGTTTTTTTTTTTTTTTTACCCAAAGTCGCTGTTCAAAATGATCAGGATGAGAATAATAAGCCAAGTCTCCTGCCAGCCAGTCCCTTGGTCTTTTGATCTCATCATTTTACTCCCCTCATCATCAGTTTCAGTTCTACTATACCAAAAAGGTGGTCAGAGTCATTCTCACTCCTTAAAGATGAAAACCCAGACTGGACTTTGAAATTTCTTCTGGAAGGGGAAAGGACTGAGCTGGGAAGTGGGTTTGTCCATGAAACTTGAAACAGTCTAGACAAACCCACCTCCCAGCCCAGGCTGATTGACCTGTCTGATTGAAATCTTCAACCCTGGCCTCTGAATCCACATGTACTTATTGTTCCACAGGTACTGGAAAAACAAGCATTTGTCGCCCAAACGGCTGAGCACAGGTATTCTAATGTACACCCTTGCATCAGCAATATGTGAAGAGATCCACTTGTATGGATTTTGGCCTTTTGGATTTGACCCCAACACAAGGGAAGATCTTCCATACCATTACTATGACAAAAAAGGAACCAAATTTACCACCAAATGGCAGGAGTCCCACCAGCTGCCTGCTGAGTTTCAGCTGCTGTACCGAATGCATGGGGAAGGGCTCACCAAGCTGACTCTGTCACACTGTGCCTAAGAACTCCTAATGGAGTGTGCCAAATGGCTGTTAAAAAGTGCCCCAAGTCAAGTTGAATAGTCTTCAGAACAGAACCCTAGGGAATGTCTCAAAGACTAGTCTGCCATTTGAGAGGAAATAATTCTCTCTCTCTCTCTCTCGTGCACTGCTCTTTTAAGGGGCTTGGCAGATTTAGCAAGGACAGATGGCATTGAAACCACATGATTTAAACTTGATCGATAAAGGGAATGTTGCATTTGAAAGTATGCTGCTAATGAAATGGTTTAGAGTATTTTCGTGTTTGTATTTTGATAATCAACTGCCTCCCATTTTTATAAGGACTGGAGCTAGAGTTTTTGTAGCTCTGCTCAGACACAGTCCTCAGAATCAGAGGCCTCTGACCAATTGGGGCAGATCTCAGTTTTGTTGGTGGGATCAGATTCTTCAACATGGGAACATAAAAAACTGGTTTGCATATCTCTTCTCTTACTTTCTATCTCCTGTCTACCATCTTCCCTGCTCTCCCTACCGCTATTCCACATGCCTCCCAGCACTATGGAGTTTAATAATTTGCTGGAAATACTGTTGAATTAGCCTTGCTTGTCTGTGTTGCATCTGGACCTGATGCGTTCAAGGCTCTGGGTAACTTCAATGTTTTCATGACAAACCATGAACCATCATAATGGACCTTCTCATGATTACTTTCATAAGAAATGACTCTTAGGAAGTCCTCAGTAATCCACACAGTCATTCTGCAGCACAATGAGCCTTCTGTGGCAGGTAGCATGCAAGGCAGTGTACCTTTCACTCAAGAGAATGCCTATGGCCTGTGTGGCACCACATCTCTTGACATGAGTTGACATTGTGGCAGGTAATAGCACCACTGCCATATCTGTAAGGGTGCTCTACTCTTGGTCTGGTACCTGCCACAGTCCCAGCCCAAGACAGCTGGGCATTCTCTTTAAATATAGAAGCACCGAGTCAGCTTAAGAGACTAGGACACAGAAAGGAAAAGGAGATGAATATTCAGAATTTATTATGGAATCCTCTATCCCTTAACATATTGTTACTGTGTCACCCATTCAGAGCTTTGAGAACCAGCAGGATTAGAAGAGAAGCTTGGAGGTTGACCAGGCTGGCCCCAGGTTTGAGTAGTGCCCAGGTAAAGTCCCTTTGAATATCACTGTGTCCACCACCACCAATACAGAACTCTTTGTTTTCTTCAAACTACTGTATGAGTAGCCACTCAATATTCCATCAACTGAAGGCAGGTCTACATGCCTACAAATTAAGCATTTCAAAAGGAGAAGTTATTGTGCAGTGGCAAGATTGGGTGCTAAAGCACTCTTGGAATTTGGGATTATGTAGACCTGCCATAAAAGGATTAGTTGGCCATTCTCCTTTTTATTATTTCAACTGGAGAAGTAGCAATCACATCATTTCCATACCTGAGTTTTACTGAGCAGCATTTTGTCCTTACAGTTCAATTCAAAGTCTAGACAAGTTGATGTTAAATTTTAATGTGCTTCATTCTTCTTTCCAAATGCCAGTCAAGCACACTTATTTTATGTTTGAGTGGAGCAGCTCATTCTTTTACAGACATCTCATCTAGATCACTTATAATGTTACAAATGCTATTAAAAATAATTGCTGTAGTTCAGGAATCAGCTCACTGCCTCTCTTTGGGAAGGTATAAGCATGCCCCAAGTTAAACCAAATACAATGAGAAGAGACGCAGTCCCGATGCTCATGTTGTGCCTGGTCCCAAAGCTGTCCTTTTCCAAAAGCTGTCTAATCAGGACAGCTTATGTAGATGCAGATATTAGCTGCTGAGAGAGAAATCATTTGTCAGTTGTGACACATCTTCCAATGTTATGTGAATGGCAGTTGTCCAAGTAGATGGGAAGAAATAGGAGTAGATGTTTCAAAATGAGAAACACTAAAATAGCTTGATTACTGGAAATAATTATAAGGGTAAACAATAAAATCATTTTTAAATCCAATGGTATGATTTGATGGCCATCAAAACCACACCATGTGTGCTATCTGTCATGAGGACAGCACCACTGTTCTTGAGCTGTGCTCTGTAAGCATTGCTGTGAGGCTAATAACTAACTGATGGAGGTATCTAGTTGGCTGTTCCCTAGCACTTAGTTCATTTAGTGACAACCTAGAGATACTAATGCCAAGATCACAGGGATTGATTCTGACACTGGAGTTTTACTCCTAGTGTACCCATTTGTTTTTACTAAGTAGAATTGCACAAGAACCAAGAAGGTTATAGAACAAAATGCCAGAATTTCTAAAACCAGTTAATTTTTCCAGGGTGGATTCTTTTAATTTGATCTCATCAACACGCCAATGTTTACTGTTTGTTTTTTAATTAAGTTCACACTTAGCTCCATCTTATTTCTGGAATGGGATTTTCCATCAATCGTTTTAACAAAAACTCAGAATAGTAAGGAAATGGACTTGTCTCCAGAGATAGAAAGGCTTAAAGATCAGCTCATCCCCACTTCTAGGCAGGATTTCCTAGAGCTGACTCCAAAAGACCTTTGTTACCAAAACACAAAAACAAACTGTGAAGAAAATTGCAAGCCCTTCTATAGTGATTCATGAATACAATTCTCCTAAGTTTTCGCTTTACAGTCTTGATCTGCCCCATTGCAAAGTTTAGGTGCAGTTTGTGGGTAAAGCATTGACCCCAGCTTTCAGCACATGGTAGGTACTCAGTGTGTGGCAGCTTTTAATGTTAGTTATTCCCTGGACTTGCAGTTCTAGCATATAGAGAAAAACAGCCAATGGATGATCATACCAAAATCTTTCTGTTTTTAAAGACTGCTTCAGAGTTGGACATTATATAACCATTCTCACAACCAAAAGACTTGGTGGGTCCCATGTGTCCTGATTAGGGAGACAGCAGTGTAAGTAACCAGAACTGGCCAGCCCTCCTATGCTTCCCAGGCTTGTGTAATCAAGTGCAGTGAGCTGAACAGAAGGGACTATTAGGGCCATCTCTCCTGACTCAGCTACAGATCTATCCCCCTGGCTTTTGCACTGACTCGCTTTGCTGGTTCTAGGCTTAGCAAACTTTCTGTCAACCTTTTCCCTGTTTAGGATACTCACAGCAGAATCCACCCTCAGCTATAGGGATAAACTTCATCATAAAGCCCTCGAGGCTGTCTACATCTGACACCAGAACCAATCAAATTGCAGAAGGAGGAAAAGGCAAATATTTGGCAACTTGATAATCTAGAGCCTTGGTTGTCATCACTTGTTCTGAGTGTCATGTGATCCAGGGGAAGAACCAGGTTAAAAAGTGCTATCAGTCATTCCTCTCATAGCCAAAAAATTCTCCCCTGTATTTGATGATTATGAAGTCTGTGGTTCCTCCACCTTTGTGTCTGTGTCTTAAGTGTCCTTAACGGTGTGTGTAGTGGCATCATGTGCCTGGCAGTGCTGATTGTGACTGCTGTGCCATCTGTCTGGGACCTCGATATCAGGCATCTGACCATGGGGCTACCAGCAAGAATGCACAAAGGAAGAGGCCCCCAGACCACCTGTCACTCATGGACGTGAGTGCCAATTTTCTGGAGAAGCTGAGGAACAGAACAATATTTCTTCAGACTTCGGGCAAGGCACTGATTATTACACACTCAGAGAACAAAGCAGTGTTGCCCTGAGGCTAAATGAGGCTGGGCCAGCACTGGAGAATGTGAAATGCTGGGAACTGAAGAACTTTGAAGTTCTCCTGTCCTAATTCTTGAGTTTACAAATGAGAAAATGGAGAAACAGAGAGGCTCAGTGACTTGCCCAAGATTGCATAGGTAATTAGTGGAGAAGTCATGATTCCTCATCTAGTTCTTCTCAGCCCTGTCAGTATCAAATGAAGACAGGCTCAAAGGGAGAATGGTTTGGTCTGGGATTTACAGGACACCTAAAGTAAGTCAGACTGTAGAGGAGGAAAAAATTCTCTCCCTCCCCCCAAAAATTTCTCAATGCAAAACATTAAAGGAGATGCTTGCCTCAAAATACAGCCATCCACTGATACCTTCCGTGGCTCCAGAAATGGAAGAAAATCCATTTGGTCAATCATTATTTGATAAATCACAGTTTAGTTACTGATGGCTCAGATTGGCAGCTGAAATCTTACACAATATTCATCATAAAACCTGGCTTCAGTGATATGCATGCATAATTTAGAAATTGAAGGCTGAAAATGGTAATGTACTGTCCTGTATGTATAATTTGTAACTGGATTAAGAAATGCCTCCTGTAGTATAAGTTGTTTCAACAGCAGCCTTTGAATTATTGCATTTGCTAAGTTCAATATGCTAAGAAGATGTACAGATTATGAATGACTTTGGTGGTTCATCATGTGCAAAATGACAGATTGAGTAATTTCTTGTGTAATTCTGGATCCTTTAATCCATTTTCTCCATTATTGTTTGAATGCGCTGGACAAAACTTTCTGTTTAGCTTCTTTAACTGTCTTTGCTTCTAGAATTGGGGCTGTGCGTATTTGGATGGAGAGCCCAGATGGAGCTCTGTGCTGTTGGGCTAGGCACCTTGGCCAACTGATTAACCAGTCTGGACTCTGTGGCCCAATTAATCAAGGCCACAGATGAGTTATACCAAGAACTAGCATGGCTAATTGTGTCTCCCTCACACCCTGATGGTTACAACATTTGAAATGAAAAACAGTTTAGAATGTCATTATTGTGTTATGCAGTATTTCTGGAAATGTATTTTTATGGTGATGTGATTTATTACTGAAGAAATGTTGTTTGAATAGATGTTTTTATCCTCAGTGCAGCTCATTCTCTTGTTGTTGATTACAGTGAAATCACATGGAAGAGCCTGTTGCAGAATAATTCACTTCATTTAAGATTGGTGGGGGGTTCTGGACTTGAGAATAGTTCACCTCATTTTAATATTGTAGTGGGGTTCTGAGGTTAGGCTCTGAATTTTGCTGCTAATCCCACAGCAAAGAAAGGTTTGAAATGAGAAACTATTCAAAATAGAATTCTTGCTCCTCACTCCATACCATTAACTCATAATATCTTGGAATAAGTTCAGCTTACAAAGATTGCAAGTTGATTCTGACCTGGCCAGCATTTGGAAACCAGTAATACAGAGCAGAGCCACACAAATAGTTACCATTTTTACCAAAGGAGCTGAATGCTTCTGACTCATCATACCACTAGTTTCAGGTGTTCTTTGAAGTGATCATGATACATGGCAGTGTAGACACAGTCTTAGTAACTCAGCCATCCCACTGTTTTGGCTGACTTGACCAATCATCAACGTGCAATCAGTAACTGTCAATGTAGTCGGAGTGGATGCAAGCCTGAATATTAGGTGAGACACACAGTTCAAACGTACTTTATCCAAGGCTAGCCCTTTATCTTTCCAACTAAGAAGGGCATTGAGAATGGTAGATTGAGAAAGAGGAAGTTAAACAATTCATTTAGATTCACCTGGCCAGTTACTCTCAGAGCCTAACATATTCCTCAAGGTATCTGATTTCTCAACCTCCAAGTAAAGCCTCAAATACAGAGGTCTACAGGCTAAAAGGAAATCCATCAAGGAAGGAATTCAAGGGGCTTAAATTCTAAGGCCAACACAGTAAAATAAGGGTGATCAGTTGTTACTAGCCACTTTGTTCCAGCCTGTTGTATAAGGTGCCACTGCTCTAATGAAATTTTGGCCAAGCCTCTATCTGTAGCTGTGCACATGTAAAGCCTTTAATCGCCAGAGGTACCAAAGGGCTCCTTTGGTCCCCTTTCTGTGTGATTCAGAAACAGTTTCAGCTCTTCAGTGTGCTGCTAAATGTTCAACAGATGGCTCTGCAGAACTGTAGAACTCCGATTTGTAGCACTTATCAATTTCCATGGTGTAAATACTCTCATCATAGCAAATTTCAAGCTACTAACTGATTGTCAACCAGCTCAGAATTTAACTACACGTTTTCAAGAGCCAGTATGAGTTGGCTCCAGCACAGCACTGCCCGAACTATTTCTTAGTCCATAAGTACCACATAGAAGAGGTCAGCAGTGGCTTTGGAGAGACTTCCAAATGCACCCTCTCTCCAGGGAGGCACCTCCACCTTGTTCAGTTTTACTCACTGTTAGTAAGACTGCATATTATTAAATCCTCTAGGCTAAAGCCATAGGGAGTTCAAAATATTCCCTAGCCATGTGACTCTTATTAAACTCTCAACAGACTCCTCGCTACCTTAGGAGTTGATCAACCATGGTTTTTCTGATTCCTAAGGGAAACATTCATTAACTGCCAGTTGAAATCACACATGGCTGATCCTTTTTTTGTGTTTATTCCACAGTCTATCACCTATTTTCCCTTTCTACTTGCTCCTCTTCCTTATGGCACAGCTCAGAATTCACAGGCATCCATAAAACAGTGCATGCAATGGAGCAGGGAATGAACAAGACACTCATTGATCTTACCTGGCCCCACACACCTCAAGAGACTCCCTGATTCAAAAGTCTATATCCAACCAGGGGACCCTCAGCATCATGCCCATAGCATAGTGCCCAGAGTTTGCATATGCACTCAACTGGACTTTATTTAGTTCCTACTTGTCAAAAACCACCACCAAAAACCTCTGAGCAACTTCAGGGACTGAATGGCATCATATGATGCCTTTCCCTTAACTAAGCTAATATAAAGCTGGACCCTAAAAAAGTAATCTACAAACATAAGGCCACTGCAAGTCCTCTGGCACTGAGCAGTAGAGCAACTACCCTTCTGAACCAAGTGTTCAGAATTCAGATATCCTGGTCATCTATAGTACAAGCATTATTTGCAAATTAAAATTTTTCTGGAGGAAATCATTCTTAGGAGCATTTAATTAGATTCTTTGGAAGGCAATATTGGAAAAAAATGTACACAGTGAATGGCCATAGGTTTTTGTTCTGCACATAGTGAATTACAATCAGATCATGAGGGAACAAATATAGTTTCCTGGCTATAGGAAAATTCCCTACAATAAAATCTATAACAACAAAATGTCTAAAGCATTTCTAGACTATAAAGGTTTGAAACTCATTTTCTATATTGTGTTCTAAAAGCCAGGATATCCTTTATTTTCTGTTCTTAATGAAATGGGGTTTTCTCTATCTTGAGCAAGGTATATTTTGTTTTAAATGAGTCAAGTACATGTTCAGATGATTTTCTGTATTCCAAACAAATTGCATGTATCCTGGGGAACAAATCTGGCACCAAAAACAGAAGTCTATAGCTACAAGCACTGGGAACTGACAGGTAGGTCCAATTTTATTATGAATAAATTCACCACAAAACACAGCCTTGAAGAACCAGCCACTCCCATAACATTTTTAGCTGGAGAGAGAGGAAAGAAAATCAATAGATGATGAGGGAGAGGTTTGGTCAGCATATATAGGTAGATTAAACTGAAGTACTTGCATAAAGGAAGGGGAGGATTCCTTCTAAAACCTAGAATCTGGGCCATTTTGCAAGACTGAGAACAACTGGAGTCCCTGTTAGAAATGCTCTTTAACAACATTTCAAGATCCAGATCTGAGCCCATACTATGCAGAAACGGCGGACTTATGACCAAGAGAGATTTATTGCTGGGCTAAGAGCCAATCACCAAGCAACAGAAATCAACAATTAAGTCCTCCCAGGACACAGAACTAACCTACTGGAAAATCACAATGCATAAGGCACAACCATTTACTCACATAGGGTGGTCACCTAAGTCCACAGCAGAACTTCACAGACCCAGACATTATCTCAGGTGCAGATCAGCACCTTCAGTGTTGAGAAGCGATAACTTACTTGAGGGAGTCCAGGGACTTCTCTGTCCAGCCAGCTAACTAGAATCAGAGTGTAGGTCTCCCAACCACTGATTGTACTATACCACACCATGCTGCCTCTGTTCTTTAGGTAGAAAATGACAATCCATTGTGAAAGCGTAAGTTAGAAGTCAAGACAAAAGAATGTTTATGATATCTTCTCTCACTTAGCCTCCTTTGGTTTCATCATTTCATGTTAGCATTATTTTAAAGAATGTTCCATCTTCATACAATGAGGAACAAAGCTCTTTATAAAGTAATGATGAAACCAAAAGGTCCAAAGGCGAGAGAACAGTGAATGTAAGCTACTAAAGAAACGAGCAAGAAGCATGTGTCAGGGAAAATCAGTGCTTCTTATAGTGTACTACTGTGGCACCCTCCCCATGCTCACTTAATGTATTTGCTCTGGAAATGTCATTTTATGCTAGGACATTGGTATTGAAGGCTTCACCCTTTCCCAAATACATCAGAAGTTCTCTCACTCTTTGGAAGAAGCCATGGCCCTTAGGAATCAGACTCACCTCTTGTGAGAGGCAGCCTCACCTGCCGTTGGAAACAAGCTGCCAGACTCTGAGGGCCAACGAGATGGGGAGGAAAGAAGCCAGCACCGCTGGACTGAGGAACATGTAAATATCTTCTGCCTTCTTGGTGATCAAGGACGATCATCTTTTCATAGAGGTAATTGTGTGTATATCGTGATTGTAGTTTGTGAAGAAAATGCAATGGTTTGATTTGACAGCTCCCAAATGTACCTGTTAAGTGTGAATGTGCCTGCCTCATTGCCTCACGTGCCAAACACAGTACTGAATGCGTTCTTTTTAAATAAACTGTTTTATTGTGCATTGGAAAGCACTGCTGGTTTTCTCTGCCCCTTTTGGAATGGCACACACACGTGCACACACTTGCATGCGCTAACACCCACACTGCATGTAATGAAGAGACAGTGTGCATTCACTTGGATTTCATTCTGAGTGTTTTGAAGTCTCCTGGAAGGTTTTAAGACTACACATAAAGACTGGGCTTGGCTGTCTACAACCTGGAACTAGCAGCAAATACCAAAAGCACTATCTTTCCATGGATCTTCTAAATGCAAATAATGCAACAAGCTCTTAACATTATTAATAATGATACATAATTCTTCAATGTTACAATTAAATACATCTTTTATTTCATCCATAAACCACTGAGGGAGAGATGCTCAGGGCCTTGGTTTACTTTGTAATAAACTAAAATGAGAACTCAGCTTGACCCTTGATGCAAATCTTTCCCCTGCACCTCTGACCTGTTCCAGTCTCTTCAGGTCACCTCCTCATAAAGCCATTCCTGACTGCTGCTATTGGCCTCTATCCCCTTACCCTGTATTATTTTTTCTTCAGAGCGTTTCTTTCATCACTGGAAACTGTACTGACTTACTCCTTGTTTATTGGTGTCTCCAACTATATTATAAGCTCTTCCTTCTACAAATCAGATAACTTTGCCTGTCTTAATCATGCTATGCCCCCAATGCCTCGGACAGAATTAGGAACTTAGTAGGCTCAGTCAGTATTTGTAGGATGGATGGACTGATGCATGGGTGACTGAAGGGATGGGTGAATGGATGTATGATGGGAGGGTGGATGGATGGGTGGGTAGGTAGGAGGACAGGAGGATGGCTGGATGGGTAAATGAGTTGTTAGAGGCACCGGGGTCTGTATTACTTCAGTTTATCCCTTAGCTCTCTCTCTCTCCACATCTTTGTATTTGTACCACAGAAACCAAAAGTCGTGGTTGCTTCAGACAGCACCAAGAGCAACACTCAATAGGTATTTTTTGAATGAGTGAAAGAACAGTACTAGGAATTATTTTTCTCAATATCTGTGCTCCAACATCAAAAACATCTCAGCATATTAATGCACACACAAACACACACACGCACCTACAACACAAAACACATCCTGTTCTTGTTACTGGCTGGCTGCAATTTCAAACAAAAACTTGAATGAGGTTAAAAACTACAACTGAATGAAAAGACCCCACCTTCGGTAGCCACAGTAGCATCTGAAAGGGCTGTGGCTCTTTAATTCAATGTAAAGCCCATGTGGTTCACTACGTACAACACTTGGCAAGACAGGAATGGGATACAAAATTAACAGTTTCAAGTTTATCCTGAATGAACTTAAAAAGTCTTGTTGGGGAAATCGTTCAATACATTGCAAGGGAATATCTTTTATCCAAGTGGCTCAGCCAATGTGGAAAACACAGATGAGGGATAGAGACAGAGTAGGTAGCCCTATTAAATTGAGTGAAAACAACAAAAATTTTAGAGGCCAAATGTAATAGTTAGGGCTTATATTTTCTGAAAACAATTTGGCAACACAAACACTAAGGAGAACGGCAGGGAGAGAAAGTTGTTCTAAGTCACTTAAAAAACTTTGCCAAGATGTGAAATTGACATCAAGTTTATTGCAGGCTGTCTGCCTGGGGCTGATTACTACAAATTAAATTTTGAAAGTAAATTTTTTTCTAGGAAAATGCAGTGCCACAGTTGGACCAAGAGAGGATTTAAACACACACACACACACACACACACACACACATGAAAAGGGTGGGCAGCCTTTAGCCTCGAAGTTAAGATGTCCACATCCCACACTGGAGTACCAAGGTTTGCTGCCTGGCTCTAGCTCCTGACTCCAAGCTTCTGCTAATATAGATCCTGGGAGGCAGCAGCCATGGCTCCAGTATTTGGGTTCCTGCCAGCCATGTAGGAGACCTGGATTAACTTCCTGGCTTCTGACTTGGGCCTGGGCCTAGGCCCATCCCTGGCTCTTCTGTGCATTTTTAACAAAAAGAAAAGTGATTTTTATATCAACCAAAAATTTTCAACGCTAAACAAAAGTATTTAAAGGACAGAATGTTCATTTTGCTTTAATGACTTGCTTTTATTATTACAAAATATTCATTGAAAAACTACTAGAAAATAGAGTAAAACAAACAAAACTCCTCAGCCTTTCACCTGTTTCTCTGAATGTATGCTTATTCTACATCATATATTCTGTTGTATTTTCTGTTTTTTCTTTTCTTAATAAAGCGTTTATTTAAAGAATATAGATTTCCAAAGTACAGCTTATGGATTACAATGGCTTCCCCCCCTCCATAACTTCCCTCCCACCTGCAACCCTCCCCTTTCCCGCTCCCTCTCCCCTTCCATTCACATCAAGATTCCTTTTCAATTCTCTTTATATACAGAAGATCAGTTTAGTATATATTACGTAAAGATTTCAACAGTTTGCCCTCACATAGGGACACAAAGTGAAAAATACTGTTGGAGTACTAGTTATAGTATTAATTCACAAGTAAAGCACATTAAGGACAGAGATCCTACATGCTATTTTTTTAAAAAATTGATTAATTTTCTATGCAATTTCCAATTTAACACCAAGTTTTTTAAATCATTTTCAATTATCTTTATATACAGAAGATCGATTCAGTATATACTAAGTAAAGATTTCATCAGTTTGCACCCACACAGAAACACAAAGTGTAAAAATACTGTTTCAGTACTAGTTATAGCAATACTTCACATTGGACAACACATTAAAGACAGATCCCTCATGAGACATAAGTACACAGTGACTCCTGATGTTGATTTACCAATTTGACAATCTTGTTTATGGCGTCAGTAATCTCCCTAGGTTCTAGTCATGAGTTGCTGAGGCTATGGAAGCCTTTAGGGTTCGCCAACTTGGATCTTATTCTGACAGGGTCTTAGTCAAAGTGGAAGTTCTCTCCTCCCTTCAGAGAAAGGTACCTCCTTCTTTGATGGCCCTGTTCTTTCCACTGGGATCTCACTCACAGAGATCTTTCATTTAGGTCTTCTGTTTTTTCCAGAGTATCTTGGCTTTCCATGCCTAAAATATTCTCATGGGCTCTTGAGCCAGATCCGAATGCCTTAAGGGCTGATTCTGAGGCCAGAGTGCTATTTAGGACATCTGCCATTCTATGAGTCTGCTGTGTATTCTGCTTCCCATGTTGGATCATTCTCTCTCTTTTTGATTCTATCAGTTAGTATTAGCAGACACTAGTCTTGTTTGTGTGATCCCTTTGACTCTTAGACCAATCAGTGTGATCAGTTGTGAACTGAAATTGATCACTTGGACTAGTGAGATGGCCTCGGTACATGCCACCTTGATGGGATTGTATTGGAATCCCCTGGCACGATTCTACCTCCACCATTTGGGGCAAGTCTGATTGAGCATGTCCCAAATTGTACATCTCCTCTCTCTCTTATTCCCACTCTTATATTTCACAGGGATCACTTTTTAGTTAAAATTTAAACACCTAAGCATAATTGTGTGTTAATTACAGAGTTCAACCACTAGTACTAGAATAATAAAATACTAAAATGGATAAAGTATAACATCATTCTGAGTGAATTAAGCCAGTCCCAAAGGGACAAATATCATATGTTCTCCCTGATCGGCAACAACTAACTGAGCACCAAAGGGGAAACCGGTTGAAGTGAAATGGACACTATGAGAAACAATGACTTGATCAGATCTTGTGCTGACTGTTGTTGTACAATGTAATATTTTCTGTTTTTTTCTCACATAAAAATACATCAAGAACATCTTCCATGACAAATATTCTATGATAAACTCACAGTATGAAAGTGCTGTAACTACTTAAGTCAATTCTCCACTGGTTTTTTTTTTTCAAATTTAGGTTCTTTGCAATTTTGACTTGTTATAAACAGTGCTCTTGTGAGGATATTTGAATTAAATGTTTGATTATTTCTTTGGATAAATCTTTTGAAGGGAATTTTCAAGAAGTATGAATAATTTTTATAAGAGGAATCTTTTTCAAAACCAGTCAGAAATGTTCAAGTAGATGTCCATTGGTTGTATTTCTAAATCTTTATTTCCCTAGAAAACTTGTAAAAACAGGAGAAAAATATGCCTCATCATTGGGTATGATGTCTTCACCAATAGAATAATGCCTTTTTGTGTACTAAGCTAAAATAAATAAATAAGCTATTATGTGCTACTTAAATTCAGTTAGTTCATCCCTGGTTTAGAAGCTGGGGGAACATCAGACACTCCAGAGAGAAAGTCCATCCAATTGCATCCTCATTACTAATCAAGTAAGAAGCAGCCAGGACTATGTGGGAGAGACGGACCTTCAATACAATGATAAATAACTCTTTTCCTTATTCTGAGAGTATGCTTATTGCTTACTCAATCCTACCAACCTAATAATGCTTCCAATTCACATTAAGTCCAAGAAGTCAAAACAAAAAGGTCGAACTAAACAATCCACCTTGAGGCTACACAAATCCTATAGATCAGCTGTTTTTGCTGAACCTTTTGAAATCAATATCTCAACTTCTGTAGGAGAGATGTAACTTGTTTAACAAATTCAAAATATGAACACACAGATTTTCAAAGTAGATTTTCTTCAAAATGCCCAATGCAATCACTACAGAATTCCCCCTCTACCATTGTGTCTTTAAATGAACCTATACTTGTACCCCTCCCCAAATTGTAAATATATTCATCTGTGTGGGCCTCACAGTTTCTGTCACAACTTCTCAACTCTTGTGTTGTAGCATCAAAATAGTCATGGATACTATACAGATGGATGAGTGTGACCATATTATAGTAAAACTCTGTTTTAAAAAAAAAAGCAGCAACCAGATGGAGCCCATGGTACCATGGTTTGCCAAGCCCTGTTTTAGGTAACAACCCCTTACTGTATGGCAGATATTTCATTGGACCTTCATTGTGTTAGTTTCTTAATTAGCTTGATAATGAGCTTGGTGACTTAAAACAAAAGATATTTATTCCTTATTGGTTCTGGAGGCCAGAAGTCTGAAATCAAGGTATCAGCAAAGCTGATTCCTTTGGGAGCTCTGAGAGAGAATATGCTTCGTTTCTTTCCTTGCTCTGGGAGCTCCCACAGGTTCCTTGGAGCTCCATGGCTTTATAGGTACATCACCCCAACCTCTGCCTCCACTTTCACCTGGCCTTCCCTGGGTGTCTGTTTCACCTTCTCTTCCCTTGTAATGACTCTCCATTGGATTATGATCAATCCAAATCTAGGATGATCTCATCTCAGGATTCTTATTTTAATTATATCTGCAGAAACCCTTATTACACATTCTCAGTTTCCAGGTGGACATATCTTTTGGGGAGCACAATTCAACCCACTATATCCATTGACAACAGTACCCAGCCACCAAGTAGTTCAGGAACCTGCAGAGTCAAGCCCATGCAACACAACTTGGTGATGCAGAGACCCAGATGTACTCAAGATGTGATCACTCCCTTTCAAAGGTGACAAATCCACCCCGCAAAAGCCCATCAGCACTGTTGATGGAACTTGTGTCCTCAATTAATTATATTTTGCAAAACTCTCCATTGTCTGTAGACAGTAAATGACTATGCTTCCAACAGCAGATTTAAAAACAAATAAAACATTTGTTGAAAGACAACACATTGTAAAGCATACCTAATACACAAGAATTCATTTCCCACATCAACAGAATGCTCAACACCAGGGATATTGATCCTGTGTAAGTGAGTTTTCTGGCTGGGGTACTTGCACCAGGTTGAAAGGAAAAAAATATGGATGGAGAAAATATGAAAGTTGACTAACCTATGACATGATAAGTTCAGAAGACACGTCTACAATGTTTCAGTGGACATAGTTATAGTTGTTCAACACCTTAAAGATCAATTTAAAACTCATTCTCATCTTTGCAGCAGATATCACAGATACAGAGATATAGATCTAAACAGCTTTAGTCACAAACACTAATATGTCTGATTTAGCTTCCAGAGACCTCTGTGACCTAATCAGCAAACAAAGCCTTTTGGGAACCAAGGTGGAAATTTCGTTGGAGATGTTTTTCTCAGAAATGGGACACACTGAAACTATCGTTAACAAGGTGTAGAGATGGAAATGGAAGCTGATTGAGTGAGCTGGAGGAAAGAAAAGCCAGGGTTCAGTAGAAAATCAGAACTGAAACAGCCAGGATATTGGTTTCTTCCTGTTGGAAGCACAGTGTCCTTCAACATGAAACATCTACAAGAAACTTGGCTGCCTTTGAGGATGTCAGGACCAGGATGAATACTTGGAACCTGCATCCTTGGAAACAAATTTGTGCACAAAGTGAAGGCCTCTAAAAGGAAATGGCCTAATTGATTTTTCGTGTAGGTAATGAGGGTACCCAGATGGGAGGCAAAGCACATCACACACACCCCTGGCTGTCCAGATGAGGAAATGAGTCCCTCCTGGCAGGGAGCACTACACGGCTTAACATTCTCACTCTCTGATCCTCGCTAAAGCAGATTTTCTAAGTGAGGGATCCAGCAAACACTAGAGGAGGTGAGAGGGATGATGAGTGAGGTAAGTTCAGTGAGCCCTTGGTGTAAGAGGGAGGGCCAGGTTGATCTGGCCAGGAAGAGAACATGAGGCACCAACCAGGGACAAAGGATAGAGAACTTCCGGCTTCTCGCTCGTCTTTCTCCTGCTCTATGTTCCCTACTGCTGAATACCCAGACTGTCTCCCTGTTGTGGAGAGACTCTCTGGCAGCGCCCTTAAATGGGTTGCTACAGTTACAATGTTTGTGCCCCCCTCAAAAAATTAATATGTTGAAATACTAGCCCCCAATGTGATGGTGTTAGGAGGTGGTGAGAGGTGATTAGGTCATGAGAGCACAGCCCTCATCAATAAAATCAGTGTCTTTATAAAAGGGATCCTGGAGAGCTGCCTGGATGCTTCCACCATGTGCGATACAGAGAGAAGGCACCACTGGTGAACCAGGAGGCAGGTCCTCACCACACACCAAGTCTGTCAGCACCATGATCTTGGACTTCTCAGCATCCAGAACCGTGAGAAGAAAATGTCCATTCTCTGATTCACTCCCCTAGATGGCCACAATAGCCACGGCTAAGCCAGGTCAAGGTCTGGAGCCCAGAATACCATCTAGATTTGCCAAATGGATGACAGGGGCCCAAGTGCATGGGCCATCTGCCATTGCTTGCCCAGGTGCATCAGCAGGGAGCTCAATTGAAAGTGGAGCAGCCAGGACACAGTTTGTTATTAAAAGCACTGGAACAGGGTCCAGCACTGTGGCATGGGGGTAAAGCCACCACCTGCAGTGCCAGCATCCCATATTGGTGTGGGTTCAGTTTGAGTCCCAGCTGCTCCACTTCCAATCCAGCTCTCTGCTATGGCCTGGGAAAGCAGCAGAAGATGACCCAAGTCTTTGGGCCCATGCACCACAACGGAGACCTGAAGAAGCTCCTGGTTCATGGCTTCAGATAGCCAAGCTCCAGCCATTGCAGCCATTTGGGGAGTGAACCAGCAGATGGAAAACCTCTCTCTCTCTCTCTCTCTCTCTCTCACTCTGCTTTTCTGTAACTCTGACTTTCAAACAAATACATCTTTAAAAAAAAAGGTACTGGAACAGATTAAGCCATTGTCCTTGTGGTCTCCTCATTCGCTCTCTCCAGCCTACACTGACCTTCCTCACAAACAGAGCCTGTACACCCCTCCCACTCAGCTCCCAGTTCAGTGCCCCTTCTTGTCTATGTCCCTGTGTGGATTAAGTTCCACCTTGTTTTCTAACCAGACTGCCCTTGAGATGCATAAGCCATAGGTTATCCTTAGGCTCATGGCCTAAGCCAGCCCCTGGGAATGTCTGACCTAGCCCACAACACCCCTAAACCCAGTCCACCTAGTGAGGCAACCAGACAACTGTTAGAGTAACCCCAGGAACGGGAAGCCAGGAAGCCGACCTCCTCTGCTAACGGTTTAGAAACATAAAGAAGCTCAAGTCATAAAAAAAAGAGATTGTATTGCACTGGAAACGGAAAAAAAAAAAAAAAACTGAGTCTTTCTGTGAAAGGACAAAGTGACCATGGAGAAAGAGGTAGAAACTAGGATAGGCAGATTCTTGACAGGCTTGTGGGAATGTGACATCTTCAGAACCCCAGGCACAATTTTGCTGTCCCAGCAGTGTTTGAGAGAGCCACATCATTTTATGTTGCTAATGATGAGAGAGGTAAGTTCAGTGAGCTCTTGGTATAAGGATGATCAATTTAGTATCAGAGCAAAAACCTAGCTTGTCCAGATTAATGCAATTCCTTAGACTTTATTTTTTTTTTATTTATTTGACAGAGCTAGTGAGAGAGAGAGAGAGACAAAAAGGTCTTCCTTCCACTGGTTCACCCCCAAAATGGCCACCACAGCTGGCGCTGTGCCAGTCTGAAGCCAGGAGCCAGGTGCTTCCGCCTGGCCTCCCACACGGGTACAGATGTCCAATCACTTGGGCCATCCTCCACTGCCTTCCCGGGCCACAGCAGAGAGCTGGACTGGAAGAGAAGCAACCGGGCCTAGAACCTGGTGCCCATATGGGATGCCAGCACTACAGGTGGAGGATTAGCCAAATGAGCCACAGCGCCGGCCCCAATTCCTTAGACTTTAAATCTTCAAAAACAAGCATCACCAAAAGATGGTGTGCATATAGAAACTGTCCCAATTTAACCTCCAAGTGTCCAACTACAGACCCTACCTTCCCCAGATAGATTTGCATTCCTCATGCCTGTTCCCTCACTGGAACGTGCAATTGTTCTTTCCCTGCCCTGCCTTAAAATCTCTCCCATGGATGGTATTTCTTCTGTTTGTCATTTCTTTGTCTTTTCTGCTCTGTACCTCTCACTCAGCTCCCTGTGAGCCAGACCCTTTCTCTCACAGCAGGTGCTGGGTGTTCATTCATTGCATTCATGGTTGCACAGGCTTTCCTGTGGCTTGTCTTAGAGCCACACCTGTAGGGTCCTTGCAGCAGCTTTTTCTTTTCCTCTTGGCAGCATCATTTCTATCAAGATAAAGTTCTGCATCCAGTTCAGGAGGAAGTAGACAGTGTGGCTCGAGCTCTGCATTCAACAGCCACACGGAGAACTCACTCAGTGGTTGACCCGCCCCAGTCTGGGTCAGAAAGTTCTGTTGTGGTTGCTGTCGTTTTTCTTCAATGTGTGTGGCTCCCAGGAGTCACAGCACACAGCTCAATTTCAGCACGAAGCTAACCAAATGGTAGCAATGATTCTCGTGAGCAGATACATCAAGAAATCCCTTCCCCTTCCAAGGTTTGATCACATTGCTTACCTCACATCCCTTACCTGGCACAACAGATATCAGCATGTTAACTAACAGTGGCTCTCTCTGTATGTTCAAATTTTGGAGGCTTTCTCTGGTTTGCTGAATTTTCTCCAGTGAGCACGCTTTGATGATTTTTATCTCCTCCCACTCCATTCTCCCCACACCCAACACCAAAAACCTCAATGATCCCATTCTAAATACCACTTTAAAATATGCTAAGAGGTTCTGAGGAAATATCAAGGCCTCACCTATGTCAGTTTCATCTCTAAGTGGCCACCCTGATGGAGGAAGTCCTGGGGACCCCAGAGTAATATGTTTTCATCCACCAACTACAATGTTTAACCAAACACCAGGAGCTAAACAAACAAACAAACAAAAATGGTAGATGTGCACATTGATAGTTGTACCCAGGAACATCAGTCTCTCCAGACAGATGTCCCAAATAACCTATTGTGGCTTGAAGCCAGTGGTACCCCATTCTTAGTTTTTGTTCATGGGGACCACAATGCAGGAATCAGGGGTGCCATGAGCTATGACTAATGGATACTTCAAGACCTGGGTCAAATCAAGAAGGGGGAGGGAAACCCTTTGTTCAAAGCAACCCCATCTACATCCTTGCCCCCAGCTAGAAGCAGGACACCAAGGGGTGATATGGAGGACACTAGGCTTCTCAGATTGAGAGCCAAAGAATATCAACATTGAAATTCAGGAATTTCAGAGGCTCCGGGGAGTGAAGTCACTTCTCCTAAGTCCCACAGCTTGAGAGTGGCAGACGTAAGACTGAAATCTAAGTCCAATGACACTGTGCTAAAAAGAAGCAGGGGAACATCAGAAACAAAGTGGGCCCCTACCTCCCTGCACCTGCCACCTGCACCCACCCCTGCAGTGGCCTTCGAGGTCCCTCTGTGCTGTACTCTCCTTGGCTCTCAATCTAAAGGCAGCTGCTTAGATTAGAAATAACCACTGGGCTCCATAGTTAGTAATTAACTTGTCAGCATTTGAGCAGCAACAATGCAAACACTGTGGGGTCTGCTGAAAATGAAAAACAAAAGTAAAATACAGCAAGAGAGGTCTAAAGAAATGTATTACGTGGTGAGTCTGGTAATTGGAGCTAATTCTGATTCCTCCTTACAGCAGAAAAGGTAAGGATGGGGTAGTAGAAGCATGTTACTCATTGGTGTCTTCCTATGAGCTATCAAGAGGGGCAGGGGGGAAAGCCTGGGGACCACTAGTGACCGGCTGGTTTTAGCTCAAAGATCTGAGTGCTGGGAAACCTCAGTCTCTGACTAGCCCAAGCAGCTGGTCAACCCTAGAGAACATTCAAGCAGCCCATGAATTGGTGAATACAAATTACAACTTTGTTTGGACTAATCTCTAAGTTAATAAATGTCTTTTAACTGTGAAATAGGCAACAAACCACAGTGATATTTGCAGTACTTTTGTTTGACTACCAATAGAAATCCCAAATACTTATATATCACATTATATTGCCTCACCACTTAGAAATGAATAGGTTTTAATGCCACCACTATTATTCAATACAGCAAAGAAGCACATATTGCTGTATAAAAATAGTTCTTAATATATTGACAGTTATATGCAATATAATTGCATCTTAAAATTATGATATGTAGGGTCAGCATTGTTGTGCAGTGGGTTAAGCCACCACCTATGACACTGGCTCCCCATGAGCGCAGGTCCAAGTCCTGGATATTCCACTTCCAATCCAGCTCCCAGTTAATGTGCCTGAGAAATCAGCAGAATATGGGTCCCTGCCACTCACATGGAAGACCCAGATGGT
This sequence comes from Sylvilagus floridanus, assembly GCA_949820135.1. Taxonomy (NCBI): domain Eukaryota; kingdom Metazoa; phylum Chordata; class Mammalia; order Lagomorpha; family Leporidae; genus Sylvilagus; species Sylvilagus floridanus. The sequence goes on from OX463226.1 coordinate 106,044,629, forward strand.
GTTCCTGGCTCCCAGCTTTACCTGGACTGGTCCCAGCTATTGTTAACAATCTGGGGAGGGAACCAGAGGATAGAAGATATCTCTCTTTTTCTCTCTCTCTCCCTGTCTCCCTTCCTCTCCCCCCCCCACTTTGACTCTGCCTTTCAAATAAATAAATAAATCTTTAGAAAAAATCATGCTATGTGGTCTATAGACTTCAGAAGATCAAAGAGATCCAAATGCCTAAAAATAATGTTGGTGTGCCATGCAGAGATGCTATGCAGAACCCAGGATTAACTTTCTTTCTTTTCTTTTTTTTATGGGACTTAACTTTATAAGAGTGAAATTTATGGAATGATGCAACAGAGATTGTACTCCAGGATTCAAAGACTTTTTCTCATTTTAACCTCCCTCCAACCCTCTTATAAGGTTACTGTTGACTTTCCAAGGTTATGGTAATAAAAATCCATGCACTTAAACATTAGGCAAGGCAATCTTCTCAAGGCAGACCCAGGACCAAAATTGTTCCTTCTGATTCTTAGTCCAGGACAGATCCACCCTGGGATATGTTTGAGGTCAGAAAAACACAAAATTGGGGGGTAAGCATCGTGGTGCAGAAAGTTGAGCCAAAGCTTGACATGAGCATCCCATATCAGAGTGACGGGTCAAGTCCCAGCTGCTCTCTTTCTGATCCAGCTGCCTGTTGGGGCACCTGGGGAGGCAGCAGCAGATGGCCCAGGTACTTAGGTCCCTCCTAACTACATGGGAGATCAGATGGAGTTCCAGGCTCCTGGCTTTGGCCTGGATCAGCCAAGGTCATTGTAACCATGTGGGGTGTGAAACAGTAGATGGATCTCTCTCTTTCTTTCTCTCTCTCTCTCTCTCTCTCCCCCTCCCTCCCTCTCTCTCTCCCTCTCCCTCTCTCCCTCTGTCACTCTTCCTTTCCAATAAATAAATAAATATTTTTAAAGATTTTATTTATGCATTTGAGACATAGAATTACAGGCAGAAAAAGGGAGAGACAGTGAAAAAAAGTCTTCCATCCACTGGTTCACTTCCCAGGGACTGCAACAGTCAGAGCTGGGCCAATCCAAAGCCAGGAGCCAAGAGCTTCTTTTGGGTCTCCCATGTGGGTGCAGGGGCTCAAGAACGTGGTCCACCTTTCACTGCTTTCCCAGGCCATAAGCAGGGAGCTGCATTGGAAGTGGAGCAGCCAAGACATGAACTGGCAGCCAGGACATGAACCAGCGCCCATATGGGATGTTGGCACCGCAGGCAGAGACTTAGCCTACTACACCACAATGCCAGCCCTAAACAAATATTTTTAAAGTACAAAATTAGAAAGTTGCTTCCTTCTCTTTCTATGTAAGAGCCTGGATTTATTTATAAATAAGTTTACTTATTTATCAGAGTCTCTGTTCTCACTCTTAGCAGGCACCTATTCTCTCATCTAAATCCCACTCCCCTGCCATGACTGTGACTCTGGGGATGTTCACTAAGTTTTGAAGCATCTTCCCATTACCTTCTACAAATTTTCTACTCTCTATTGCTTATGTAAACAAGTGTCTGTTACTGGATGCTTCTTGGAACTGAATTCTAGCTGTATGTTTCTGAGGACATTGAATTCCATCTTCCTGAGGCTCTACTATTTCAGGATGGCTAGAACCTAGGCTTCACAACCTCCTCCTTAGTCCTCTCCAAGCTGTGGCAGCACACAGGTGACCCTAGTGGCTTACAGTCTCAGTGACTCTTACGAGTTAATAAGTGCCTCCAGAGATTGAAAAAAAGGGTGTCTGCTGGAAAGGAGAGTCATTATTTTCCTATTATCAAAGGAGAGGAGAGCAGGATCCATTTTTCATCCTATTTAGAAATTAACTTCATCTCAACAATAGTTTTTAACCTAGAAATGTCAGTGTCTTCCTATTAGAAAGTCTTCATTATTCTGCAGGTGTGGAAGGCAGCCACGCACTGACTGGATGGCTGGAGGCCCTTCTAGAACCCCTTCACTGCCCTGCAAGCAGCTGTGCCTACTCCAGTACTACCTCATCTTAACTTTACTAAAAACAAAGCATATGTCCCACCAAACGAGCATGCAAACATGCTCACACCAGCTTCATTTGTAGCCACCAAAAACAGAATGAAATAAAATTTCCATCTAGGGATGAATGATAAAACTGTGATATACACTATTCAGCAAAAAAAGGAATGAACTACTGATACACTCAACAACATAAATTAATCTCAAAATAATCACACTGAGTGAATGAAGACAAACTTAAACAGATGTGTACTGAGTGATTATAAAATTCTTGAAAACACAAACTGATGTATAGTGATGGGTAGCAGGCCACTGGTTGCCTGGAATGGGGGAATGGGGAGGGGAGAAATGGGGAGAGTTAACAGGGAAGGGCCACAATGGGAACACAAACTTCTGGAGGTAACAGATAGACTCATTATCTTGGTTTGGATGTGTTATGACAAGCCAAAAACTCTTGTTGACTTGATTCCCAAGGTAACAGTGTTGGGAGTTAATGGGATCTTCAAGCAGCAATGAGATCACTGTGACTCCAACCTCATGAAGGGATTAATATAGTTCCCACGAGAATGGGTTACCATAACACGAGTCCAGCTTCCTCACTTGCAATGTGCTATCCTCTCTCCTCACCAGGTGATCTATTTCCCACTCATTCACTTCCCTTCTGCTCTTCCACCCTCATCAGAAGCCAAGCAGAAGCAGGCGCCATGCTCTAGGACATCTAGAACCACGAGCTCAACAAAGTACCCAGCCCCAAGTACTTTGCCATAGCAACACAAAGTGGACTGAGAGAGTGGTGAAGATTTTATGGGAATGCACGGATGTCAAAACTATCAGATTTGAAACTAAATACTTGAGATTAATGGTATGTCAGTTATAGTGCAATAAAACTAACTAAATAAATAAATAAATGTAAGTTACTTAAAGTTCAGTTGACTTACCCATGACTTTGGCATATTCTCCCCCTACCACCACCCTTTTCTCTCCTTGAAAAAGTTCACCACTTTCTGAATTCTATTTCCTTTTGGATACTTTCTGTTCTCAGCTCTATGATATTTTTTTTGGTAAAATATATATAACACCATTGATCACATTAACCATTTTTAGGTGAAAAGTTCAGCGAGACTAAGTGCACTCACGTAGTTGTACAGCCATCATCACATTCATCTCCAGAACTTTTTAGTCTTCCTGAACTAAAATTCTGCACCCTTTAAACAATAACTTCCCATTCCCTCTCCCACCAGCCCCTAGCAACCAGAATCATATTTTCTCTATCATTTTGACCACTCTAGAAAACTCACGTAAGTGGAGTCATGTGATATTTGTCCCTTTTTCCCAAAAGATTTATTTATTTTATTTGAAAGAATTACACTGAGAGAGAGAGAGAGAATGAGACACACACACACACACACACACTGAGAGAGAGAGAGAGAGAGAGAGAGAGAGAGAGAGAGAATGAGAATGAATCTGTCTTCCATCCACTGGTTCACCCTGCAAATGGCTGCAAGGGTTGGAGCTGGACTGGTCCAAAGCCAGGAGCCAGGAGCTTCACCTGGGTCTCCCACATAGGTGCAGGGGCCCAAGCACTTGGGCCATCTTCCACTGCTTTCCCAGGTACATTAGCAGGGAGCTGGATTGGAAGTGGAGTAGCTGGAACTTGAACCAGCACCTATATGGGATGCCAGAGCTGCAGGCGGAGGCCTCACCTAGGACATACACTGTCCCCAATATCTGTCCTTTTCTGACTAGCTTATTTAATTTAGCACAATGTCCTCAAGGTTCAACCATTCTGTAGAATTGTCAGAATTTCCTTTCTTTTATGTCAGAATAATATTCCACTGTACGGATAGACCACATTTGTTTTATCCATTCACCCACTGATGTACATTGGGGTTCCTTTCTCTTTTAACTGTGTCTAATCAGTTTTTTTTAAAGCTTGTATTTAATGAATATAAATTTCCAAAGTACAGCTTATGGATTACAATGGCTTCCCCCCCTCCATAACTTCCCTCCCACCTGCAACCCTCCCCTTTCCCGCTCCCTCTCCCCCTTCCATTCACATCAAGATTCCTTTTCAATTCTCTTTATATACAGAAGATCAGTTTAGTACATATTACGTAAAGATTTCAACAGTTTGCCCTCACATAGGGACACAAAGTGAAAAATACTGTTGGATTACTAGTTATAGTATTAATTCACAATGTACAGCACATTAAGGACAGAGATCCTACATGATTTTTAAAAAAAATGATTAATTTTCTATGCAATTTCCAATTTAACACCAAGTTTTTTAAATCATTTTCAATTATCTTTATATACAGAAGATCGATTCAGTATATACTAAGTAAAGATTTCATCAGTTTGCACCCACACAGAAACACAAAATGTAAAAATACTGTTTCAGTACTAGTTATAGCATTACTTTACATTGGACAACACATTAAGGACAGATCCCACATGACATGAGACATAATCCCATCAAGGTGGCATGTACCAATGCCATCTCACTAGTCCAAGTGATCAATTTCAGTTCACAATTGATCACACTGATAGGTCTAAGAGTCAAAGGGATCACACAAACAAGACTAGTGTCTGCTAATACTAACTGATAGAATCAAAAAGGGAGAGAATGATCCAACATGGGAAGTGAGAGACACAGCAGACTCATAGAATGGCAGATGTCTTAAATAGCACTCTGGCCTCAGAATCAGCCCTTAAGGCATTCAGATCTGGTTCAAGAGCCCATGAGAATATTTTAGGCATGGAAAGCCAAGGCACTCTGGAAAAAAAGAAAAAAGAAGAAGAAGACCTAAATGAAAGATCTCTGTGAGTGAGATCCCAGTGGAAAGAACGGGGCCATCAAAGAAGGAGGTACCTTTCTCTGAAGGGAGGAGAGAACTTCCACTTTGACTATGACCCTGTTGGAATAAGATTGAAGTCAGCAAATGCTAAAGGCTTCCATAGCCTTGGCAACTCATGACTAGAACCTAGGGAGATTACTGACGCCATAAACAAGAGTGTCAAATTGTTAAATCAACATCAGGAGTCACTGTGTACTTATGTCTCATGTGGGATCTGTCCTTAATGTGTTGTCCAATGTGAAGTAATCAGTTTTTAAAGTTAGGATTTTGTACCTTATCTGACTCATTCTTTTCAGAATCAAAGCAGTGGTCTCTTCTAACTCTCTATTCCCCACCAGAATTAGAAGTCCTATACTTACTGAATTGTAATCTCATTTCTCAAAATCTGGCATCTATATTCTATCAAAAAAAAAATAAATAAAGATAACAAATCACAAAACACTCATATATAACCAAGCCTCATATTTGTAAAGATACTATGTTTTTAATTATCTGAGATTATATCATCCCAGTGCAAGCAGATACACAGTCACAACTGGATGAAGACTAAAATTCTCACTCCTTGATTCTTAGCCTTGCTGTTTTCCAGCTACATCGTGTAATCTCCCTAACTTGACTGAAAGACACATTATCAAATTGAGAGATATCATATCATAAAGTTGTAGATTTTCCCACAAATTAATATATACATTTTGCATAATTCCAATAAAGATTATAACCAGATTTTGAGACTAGAAGACAGACAGCAAAGTGAAGAACATCTTGACTTCATAAAGTGTTTGTGAATACCAGCCTGAAGAATCTGAAAAAACAACCCCAAAACTACAGAAAAACAATCAGTAATGAACACCTAGCCTTGGCAGACAATAAAACACATAAAAAAGCTACTAAAACTAAAAGTGTATAACTAGTGGATGAGCAGACAGAAAAATCAATGTATTCTATTCTTAAACAGAAATTCTGAAAACAGATCCAAGAATTCAGTGTATGATTATAATTACATTTTAAATCAGCCACTAAACAAATGGCACTAAGAAAATAAATGACAAGCACCTATGAATGAACAGCAACAAAGTCAAAGCTACAGTCAGTCAGGTTCCCAGGTATAAGGAGAGGTTGTCAGTGCTGTTGTTGCTATACTGTTGTTTGTTTGGGAGGTGGAGAGACAGAAGCTCCTGTCCACCGGTTAACTACCCAGAGGCCTGCAATACCCACAGGACTGGAGGCAGCAGCCAGGAACTCAATCCACATCTCCCACACAGATGGCAAGAATTCACTTGTGGCAGCCATATCCTTTGCTTCCCAGGGTGTGCGTTAACAGGAAGTTAGAGTCAGGACCCAGGGCCAGGAATGAAACCCGTGTACCCCAATGTGGCCTTCAACCACATGCCACATGCCGACATCTGCACTGTTGCTTCTAATGCAATCCCTTGGGCTCTCCTTCAACTATATTTATTTTTTGGTTTCACTACCAGGACATTTTTATCAGGTTGCTCAAATGTTTGGATTAACTAACCATCTTGCAAACAGTCACTTATTCGAAGTGTGCACCATTTTTTACTGGCAAATTTTAAAGAATCCAGGTTTCTTTTATATTACTAGCTGCAATAGAGAAGGCTGAAGAATGGCTGCTTAGATATTTCCAAGGAGGAAATATGATTTAAAAATATTCAATGAATGCAAATTTAAGCCCATATTAAAGGCCAAGCAGCATACTAGGTGCAAAAGATACAAAAATGAGTGAGGCCCAGTCCTAATTTCAAAATACTTTTTGACCTAATCAGCTAAGTAGAGAGACTGTGTGCAACACACATCACCTCTCCACTTATTATGGAATGATATTGTTTGGTTTCCAAATGAAAACACTGAATGGAAGCATCAACTACCAGGTAAACATGCAAAATTCCGGAAGAAGTATTCAACACAGCTTTTGCCTATTGGAACTCTGCAGAGATTAAGCAAGGTCGTTAGAATATGATGCCTGTGTCAGAGGATGCTCACCCCAGCAGATTTGCTGAACAAGATGGATCCTCTCCCATCTCTCCCCCTCGCCCCACAAAGCAGTCACAGCCGGATACTTTATCATCCACAGGATAGAGCATCCTCTGCCCAAACCAGCCTGACAAGCTGGTTGCGTTAGGCTGTGACATACAAAATATGGCATAATTGTAGACTGTAATCATCATGATGATAGCTGACTTGATAAGAGAGGTCAAATCCCATTTTTATATCCTGAATTTCTAAAATATTGTTTCGTCAAAAAAATCAATTTCTCATTTTTCTAGCGTTAACTTGAAAAGGGGATAATTGATCAAGCCTAAATCCCTTACATCACCCAGGACTGTGTGAAAGGCTCAGACCCAGCAAGCCACTTGAGTCGGGGCCAGGCGAACAGCAGTCGTCTTCCGCGTCTAACACCCATGGGCCCAAGCAACTTCAAAGCAAGAACACGTTTTACATCCTTTGGTTAAGACTGTGGGGAAAACATTGGCTCGTGGAATATAGATGCTCAGCTGGCTCATTTGGGTTTTGTGGTCCAATTTGTGGATGAGATATTTATAAAATCCGGTGATTACAATGCCATCTCATTAACATTCATTAAATGAAAACCACAAAGCACAGGATGGGAATTCCAGTCTGAGGGGAGAGAGAGGAGGACGATGAATAGGGAGACTGGCTTTTCCACCTTGGCTCAGGCAAAAAGACACCCAGATACATAGGGCCCCTTCTACTTCCTTTCAGTTAGAATTGTTCCTTATTGAAGGAAAAAGGGAAGAGAGAGAAAAGAGGGTAGCTTTTCTATTTGTCACTTTTGTTTGATCCCTAAGCAAACTAAGTCCCAGGCAAGGCCAAGTCCATTTTCCTGCAAATTTGAATTTGAGTTCTCCACTCTTTTTTTTTTTTTTTTTTTTTTTTTTGACAGGCAGAGTGGACAGTGAGAGAGAGAGACAGAGAGAAAGGTCTTCCTTTGCTGTTGGTTCACCCTCCAATGGCTGCCCCGGCTGGCGCGCTCATCCGATGGCAGGAGCCAGGTGCTAGGTGCTTTTTCCTGGTCTCCCGTGGGGTGCAGGGCCCAAGCACCTGGGCCATCCTCCACTGCACTCCCGGGCCACAGCAGAGGGCTGGCCTGGAAGAGGGGCAACCGGGACTAGAACCCGGTGTGCTGGCGTCGCAAGGCGGAGGATTAGCCTGTTGAGCCACGGCGCCAGCCCTGAGTTCTCCACTCTTTGAATGAGGCAAGTTTTACCTCCTCCAGAAACTGCCTAGGCTAAACTTACCCCTAGGAGGTCTCTACATGCACAGTGAGGCCACGTGGACCAGGCTGGTGTCACAGCGTTTTCAGCACAAAGTTTCTGTTGCTGTTGCTGCCTGGGGACTGACTTCTGTCCCTGTCCCTGTGTGCAGAGAGCTTCTTGGAGACAACCAACACTATGCAGTGAGAAAAGCCTGGGCTCCAATCCCAGCTCTGGCACATGCTGGTATCAGGACCCCTGATAATATCCGCTTTGTAAGGACAATTCAGTGGCAGGGCTGGGGGAAATACATGAAATACACATCTAATGATATCCACCACAATCTCAATCAGTGGTAACTAGGTTTATTATTCTTTATTCTTATCACTGGCTTTTCCCTCCCAGTACATCCCAGTGCATTGTATGTAGAACCACAGTAAGACTATCCATGTGGTGAACATTCAGTAATCACCAGTTGAGTGTAGGAATGGTGCAATGTTTAGAGGAAAAACATTTGAAAGTCAGGCTCCACCTTCAATGATTAATCAAACTCAGTAATTACAGCTATGGCAAATGCAGTGACCTTCCTTGAGGACTCTGCAAAATTTTCAGATGTGCCTTCCTTCTTTATCAATTATAGGAAAACCTCAATCTCCAGTGTTCCTCCCTCCCACAGCATACTTGCTACCTTACCTTGTTCCCACAACATATCTGCACACACACACACACACACACACACACACACACACACAAAACAGTGCTGTTTCAGTGGTGCTTAGAGTCTCTGAACACAGCATCAGAAAGAACAAATGATAACACAGAGACCCAGAGGCAGAAACTGCTAGACTTCCAACCCCACAGACAACTGAAAATTGCAATCTTCATCCATACCCTTCACCCACTGTATATGGGGACAAGCGGCACAGCACCATCATCCAGCAAGGATGCTTCTGTGACTTTAACTTAGCACCGTCTGTGGGCCTACGTGGAAAGACCAGAGCCACCTGCACATTAACCGGCCTACAGGCTGAGTAACTGAGGCACAAGACTTCAGGAACCAGTCCTCCTCAGGGTTAGCTTGGAAGTTACAAGGGACAAGAGAATTCCTTAACACTCCTCACCCAAAAGTAATGGAATGGGCACCTCCAGAGGTAATGAAATTTTCAAGATGGTATCACTGGAATGATGGGAGAGATTCTTGCCTTGGGAGGAAGCAGGAGTTGCCAGCTCTGTGGTTCTCCCACCTGTCTGACTCAGTGAGTAGGTGCTGCCGCAAGGCAGGGAGGTGGAGGTGAAGTGAGCATCACGGATGCCATGGCCTTGGAGCCTTTGAGCCTTCAAAGCTCTGCTACTCCACCTCCCTGTTGATGATGGGTAGGTTCATGTGACAGAGTAGGTTGTTACCCACAGAGTCACAACTCTGAAAGGCTTGGAAAACAAAATCCCCATCCTATTCATTAAATCTTTTCATTAAGGAGAGAAGATGGCTGGCGAATAGATTATTTTTTCATTCTTCAGCATCAGAAACTTAAAAGTCTTCATCTGTCACCTGATAGCTCCTTCCTCACAGCTGGAATATCCTTAAATTCCCTCTTCTATTTGCCAAACACACACTCTCACTGCACCCAAGTTTCATCTCAATTCTACTTCATTCAGCATTAAGTAGAATAGCAGCAGATGGCTTGTGGAGGATTTGAAAGACATTCAAATTCCCTCCCATCCGAAGTCTAGCCCTTCTACCTAATTGCGGCTGTCCCTGAAACAGCTGCTATCGGAGGTGCAGCTTTAGATTAAATCAGTTCTTCTAGAAAGACCCTGGAAAGTGCACAACAAGGGCCATAAACATTGGGGCACATGCTAGCAAAGACAGAATCCTGCAAAGAGTGGGAACAAGACCGGAAGGTCAAGATGAGTGGGTGGGTAGGGAGCCAAATATGTAAAGTGAATGACAGATCATAGAGTTAAGAGAATGGCAAACCCATGAGTAACACCAATGTCAGGAAAAGGAAGTGAGTCACCAACAGTTCTGGAGTGCAGGGGCAAAGAGGGCATCAAATGGAAACAGCTAAGAGGTAAAGCAAGTTTGCCCCATATTAATTCATTGATTCCTCGTTCATTGAAAACTTCCTGTCTACTGCATCCTAGGCACTGAGATGTCAGCCAGGACTATGTTCAACTAACTCTGCCTGTTCACTGGTAGGTATATAAGTCAACAAGCCCTGGTTTTCCCCTTTGTTTTGCCAGGGGATGACATAATTGTATATAACACAGTTCCTGGCACATATTCATTGTTTCCCCCTACCTTCCTCTTGCCCTAATTCTGCAATTTGAGTAAGGTTGACTCTCATTTCAATCTATGAGGCCCTATGGCAAAGCAGTTGGTCTCAGAGAGGCACTAAAGTCCACTAGGCCTGTGCCTCGAGCAAGTTGTTTTATCTCCAGAATCCCATGAGAGTGAGATCTGCAGTCATGCTCAATGGTGACTATTATTTTTCTTTGAAAATAATGCAATAATGCACGTGGAATAAACTACTATACAAATGAGCTAAAATTCTGCTGGGAAATCATGTAAGCCAGACATGAAATAGCCAGTGAGAAATGAAAGGGCATCAAGGGGATTTACTAAATGATGATTCCACACTTGATTTGAAAGAGTAAGAAGACTTATCCAAACAACATACATTTAAATGGATCTTCAGATAATCTCTACAAGGCTGGAGTCACCATCACATAGGGTCCCGAGACTGGGGCTAATGAAGTCTCTGCACTAATATAAGGGCAGTAGGAATGACATGGCAAACACAATGTCTAAATGGTTGAAGGTGCTATAGCACTTCCAGCATTTACCCAGGCCAACCTGTGTGCATTTTTAGATTGAATATGAGATGAACTGCAAGAGCTCTTCTGGAGGTAAGAATCTGAACTACTAACAGTTCAAGAATACATGGATTCATTCAGTTGAATGGATCTCATCCATTCATTGAACCAATATTTACCAAGCCCCTACTATGTGCCAGGAACTGTTTCAATTGCTAGAGATACAACTGTGAATAAAACACAATCTATGCCTTCTGGAGCTCACATATTAATGAGGGGAGGCAGAAATAAACAGACAAAGGGGAAAAGAAAAAAATAAGGAAGGGAGAAAGGCAACTCTTCCTTGCACTTATCACTGTCTAGAATTAAAAGCTGGGGTCATATGTGAGAGTGGCTAGGTGACCTCAATGGCAAGAAATCAGGCAGGCAAAGATCTGAATGACAGTATCTGAATTACTGTCTTGTATTTCACAGAACGACATACTTTTCTTACTAGAACGGACCTTAGTGATCAAGCCCAATGCTCTCAATTAAGCACAATGCAATGAAGACCCCAGGAAGCAACATGACATCTCAAAGCCAAATAAATTACTCAGGATTCTCTACACAGAGACTTCTCTGTTTTTATTTGCTAGAAGGTATAAATAGAAAAAAGGGATAATTATTCAATAAATATCTGTTGAGCAAGTACTTTGGGTGAGGGGAGCATTGTGATGGCAAGTCTTAGAGCCCAAGCTCTCTAACAGGGAATGAGAATTGCACAATTAAAGTAAGCAAGAGATCCAACTACTGGATACAGAGTAACATAAGGACTGACAGCAGCTGGATTTGACCTGGAAAACTGAGTAGATGTGATGGGATGAGCTGGCTTTGGATCAGCAGAAGAGGAAGGAGGGCAATCCTAACAGGAGGAACTTGTTAGAAATGGCACAGGAACAGGGCCGGCATTGTGGTGTGGCAGGTAAAGGCTGTGCCATGCCATGTGGGTGCCAGTTCTGATGCAGCTCCCTGCTGTGACCTGGGAGAGGCAGTGGAGGATGGCCCATGTGCTTGGGGCCCTATCACCCATGTGGGAGACCCGAGTAAGGTTCCTGGCTCCTGGCTTTTTCCTGGCCCAGCCTCGGCCACTGCAGCTGTCTAGAATGGGAACCAACAGATGGAAGAGGGATATATCCTTCTTTCTATCTTTCCCTCTCTCTGTGTAACTCTGGTTTTCAAAAAAAATAATCTTTTTTAAAAAGAAAGACACGACACAACACAAGAAGGATGAAGGGTGGGGAGACCTTGAGGTCTCTTGGGAGTAGTGGAAGAGGAGTGGGACATTGAGGGACAAAGGCTAAATGGTGAGACTCCCAGTGCAAGACAAACTTTATGAGGAGAGGACTCTCAAGTCTGCCCTTGAAGATGGCATTGTCCACTATTCTCAGTCCCTGCTGCCTCTCCGCCTGCAGAGATTTTGACATTTGAAGGACTCCAGCTCATCTCAATCTTTTTTCCTCTTCCTCTTTACTTTTTCTTCTCGGTAGGTGCTGCACTGGGTATCAGTTCAAAATAAAAACAGGCAGCATTTATTCAGCATTTGAAGGATACCTCCTCTGCGTCAGCTGTGATGCTGAGCACTTTGCAAAGAACACCTCATTTAACCTTCACAATAACCCTGAGGGTAGGTACTACCAGCTGCAGCTTTGAGCTAGCAAACTGAATTGCACACAGGTTCAATAAATTGCCTGAGATCACCCAGCTACAAGACAGCGGAGTTGGGATTTTAATCCAGATCTTTTGAACACCAAAACCCAAGCACTTTCCAAGTGTTGCTATAAGGACTTTAAAGTACAAAATTGTACAAAAAGGAAAAAAACAAACTTTGCATCATTCATAATTTAGCTTTTGCTCAGCCCAACCTATATAGACATTGCAATGTTTTGGCTTTCCTTTGACATTTCAATTTTAGGCCTTAGATTTCTCAGATGCAACAGAACTATGAGCAACTGGTACCAACATTTTTTTCTTATAAGCTATTCCTGAATCCTCTGTAACCCAGGAGATACAGTTTATTTCCCTAGGCCTTTAAATCTTCCCAGGTTGCATGGTCCTATTGTATCTTTCTGAGACAAAATTAAAATGGTTGAAAGATGAAAGCGGAACAACAGGGATCAGGCCTTTGCAGGCTCAGCAAGCAAACACAAGGTGCAAGAGCAGTTCATCTGTACCCACACATCCTCCAGTGTGGTGAAGCCAGCATCATTCCTAAGGCTGCACGAGGGAATCCCCCCAGGCCACAGATGGAGAGGAAGAAGGCTGAGGTGCTACATTATACTACATGGGTGGCCCAGAAGACAGCAGTGAAGGATAAGCTTTCCAGAGGGTGGATTTAGGTGAGGCCCCAACAACCACTTTCTATGGGGAGATAAGTTGTCAATGCTAGAATATATATAAAACTCATGGGAAAGGGTCCAGCTGGTTGATTAAGGGCAATGCAAGAGACAATTTAGAAGACTGGGGGCAAGGAAGCCTGGGAAGAGGCATGTGGGTAACATGTGGGAGAGGGCATGAATGATGAAGATCTTTGTATGTATTACATGTTAATTCTCCCCAGAGAGCATCTCTGGTGGAAGACACTAAATCAAGTTGACAGAATGAATTGTCATCAGCCAGCCCAATGCTGGCACAATGTATGATTAAATATAATAGCCATGATTGCAGGCATGAAACCTATGTATGAGACAACGGCAGGGTTTCCCACTTGCCAAGGCTACTTACTACTGCTACTTGCTACCGTACAACCTGCCAGCAAGAGACCAATGCTAAGCCACCAATATGACATCATCTCTCAAAGAGATCAACTAGACATGTGGTGACAGATCCATGACATTCAATCTCTTCTACCCTGAAAAGGGCAACAATTCCTTTCGCTGGGACAGGTACCTATTCCAGGTGTGTGTTTGCCTTTCTTGCTCACAGTGCTGGACAATAACTACTATCCAAATGCCTACAAAGTGTTAAACATGCCAACACAGAAAAAATGACCCACTTCACAGGAAGATGTAAATCACTGCAGGATCCTCTGGTCCCACCAAATCCTGCACCGCTGAGAAGCCTCTGATCCTAAAGAGCAATGGAGTGGCTTCTCAATGGTACAGCTGAGGGGTCGTTTTGGCAGGATCCCCTGTGATGATGATGCACTGTTGACTAAGACTCCATATGTACCTAAGTGACCTACATGGTTCTGTGTCTCCAGAAGGTCTGATGTATAGGCTCAAGAGCCAAGAGGTGCAACTATTTATCACCCTGCTTCCTATGACCCACTTGGAATATGTATGTCTGCTATCCATGCAATTTCCAGCTCTGTGGACTCAAGGTCCTAATCCCCAAAGGAGAAACATTTCTACCTGTGAGCACAGTTAAGAGTCCCTCTGAACTTTGAAGTATATCTGTCACATCATTACTTGGGAATCTGCAGGCTAAGAGTCCATACAGCAGTCAAACAAACAGGCCAGGGTGACTGGCCCTGATCTGCAGGAGCAGCCTTGCTTCTGCAACACATGGAAGTGGGGAAGGTGTGTTTGCTTATTATGTAGTCCATAGGGGAGTCTTTTGATGCCTCCATGCTCATAATTTAATGGTACATGGATGAGAACTACAGCCATAGCCTGAAAAGAGCACAGTTACACAGGACTCAGATCCTCTGGAATAAGGTTTTGGTTACCTCCAGCAGGTAAGCTGCTGGACCAACACAGGGACTAGACGGAAGTGATGTGGATCTAGAATGAGTAGTAAAGAAGGCAGCAATGAGCCTTGAGAACAACTCTACAGCCTTGAGGCCAACTGTAGCCTCAAAAACTTTGAGTGTTTCCTACTAAGACTTCACTTATACATCCCCTGGAAACAAAACCGACTGAAATTCCATAGAAGATGTTCCCAGAGAGGGCGGATTTATTATAAGCAGTGAGTGGTTTTGAGTACCACCAGAGATGGACTTTTGTGCACACTAAGGCACTCCACCCAGGTCCCCTCTTCAGACACTCCCAACCACTAGCTGCTAATACTGGGTGCCAATGCCCCATAATTGGGTTACTCCTTGAGAATTGCCTTCAGTTGCAAGAAACTGCCTCACCTAGGGTGATGGCCCCGCCCAGGGGCAGCCTATGGCCAGTGACTGACTTATGAAAGGATATGAAGGCCAGGATTCCATACTTCAATATGGAATAACTCTGAGGGGTCATCGCAGCTCCAGCGCTCTCTGTGGAAGAGGCAGAGGCCTCAGGAATACAGATCAGTGTCTCGCTGTACCCCATTCTGCCTTCCCCACTGCCTTACGGATGTATCTCCTCAAAACACTCACAACAAACTCTGCATTCTGGATCAAGTCTATTTCCTAGGACAGCCACATTCACAGACCTGGCCTAAGAAGACTGGCACTGGGATCTTGGCTCTATTTCCTTTAGTGAATTCTCCATTTAATCAAATTTACCTACTCTCTCAAAGTCTTTGCAGATAATCCTCCATCCCTGCCTCATTCTGAATCTTGGAGACTTCAAAGGTTATTAAATAAATGCTTGGAAGAGCATCTTGCTTCTCCCAACACAGACGGCTAATAAAGATGGTAATATAAGGCCATTTAATGTCAGAAAGTTCACAAGCCAGTGTCACTGTAGACATGAGAAAGGGTTGTAAAGAATAGGTCATTCAGGTCAAATGATCTTATGTGAGTCATGTAACCTCCACCAACCTGCTTCCTAATTTATTTAGAAGGCATGTTCTGAGTACTCTTTGGACTTCCACAAGACTTCTCTGTAAAGAAAACAGCACCAACTTCATACATTATGATATCCAGTGCACAGCAAACATTCTCCATGTGGTTAATATCAAGGAAGAAAACACCCACAAAATTGCTTTGAAAACCCTGACATAACATAAAAACATCAGCAATTAATAATTACAATACAACCTATTTAATATGTAATATTTTACAGTTTTTTTCAGAGGCATAGTCTTGCCTCCTTAACAAGAACAAGGTCCTTCTTTTCCATTTCATTTAACTTCAAAGCAACTAATGCAGTGTTTGCCACTTGGTAGATGCTGGACCTTTTTTTCTGCCAAGGGCCATGTGGATATTTATAACATCACTTGTGGGACATACAAAATTATAAACTTGAAAATTAGCCTCTTATGGATCTATTGAATGTTGTGCCCTCCTGCAATTGCCTTAGCAGTGCCAAACCAAATGATTTCTTGAACCTTACACAGCCTATGGACTGGACGGTCCCCACCCCTGGAGCTTTGCCCCACTTGGAGGATGAGGATCAGTGAGTGTACCATGCCTTGGCTGCTTGTGACCATTCAAATGACAAATGCTCTACAGCACTCTGTCCATGAAATAACTTTTCTTTTTCTTTTTGCATCAAATGGGAAAAGGAGAGAGGGAGAGAAAAACATTCCTCAAACCACCATAAACATTTCAGTGATTTCTGATACATTCCTATTTGTCTGACTGTATTCCAACCAAGTTATTTCTAACCAGCTGATAGTTCAGGGTGCCAGTGTGTGTGCACTCATTTCCCTTTATGTTTTATTAAACAAGGACTCCAGGATTACATGTATCCCATGCTCAAACTTTTTAATGGAATCAAAATCCTCCAAGGATTATCTCAAAGCCGGGTAATATTCTTAAGGGGAAACTGGATGTAGCCAAATAGCTGTGTGGCTGGAAATATGTCTGTGTCCTTAAAGTGATGCCACAAATTTAGGATTTCTGTGTCACTCATCCACTTCGATGTTGGCATGCACATCATGAGGAAACACGTAGATCAAAATGTTGAAAACACTCAGACAAATGCCAATGTGTCTCAGGTTAAAGAGAAACACCGTAATTCTAATCCATTTCATTTTGTCCTATCTTTAAACAGCCCTAAATTGTGCGTTCCCATCCTGCGAGGAAAGATGACTTTTCTCCTTCTTTTTCTCTTTGTTGATACACCCAACCTCCGTATCAACCAGAAAACTTTCTTTTCCGGAATTGCCTCAACTCTTTCCACACTAGCCTTCCTCACACACATTGCTTTCCAGAACCCATCCCATTTGTGAAACCTGGAATTTCTGCCCACATTAATGAACTACATTTAGCCTTGGCTTCTCTACCACAACACTAAGCCCAAGCCATGAGCAGTCCTCTGCTGTTATGGAAAAAATTACAATAATTACCTAGGAAAATAAGTTGCACTTGGTGTTTGAATGACAGTTCTCCATTGCACATGCTATACTTTTTTTTCATTTGTTTCTGTTGTAAAGTGTTGTTTGTTCATATTAATGATCTACCTTGATATTACACTGGAAGATGTGTAAGATTCACTCCTGCTTGATCAGGTTGGTGCACGAATCCCCTCAAATCACAGCCCCTGAGAACACGTCCTTGTTGGGTCCCATCCCCTTAGTTACAGCTGGATGCCAGAACAATGCAACTGTAGCATTAACACTAAAGTCTCACTGGCTGACCACATGCATGTTTTCAGGGTGGCACCTGTTTTTTCACAAGATCTTCACTGACTGATATTAAAGAAATAAGAAGGGATGGAAATTCCAGATGCTAGTGCCAAGGAAAGAGTCATCTTTGAACAAAAAGTTCAGAAGCTCTATCAAGTGATAACATGTAAACAGTCACTTTGATGTTAAGCAGATTCTGTAACCCTCTTAGGTGCTGTTTCTCCTAATGTGCAAATGACCCAGCTATATGAACACACAGGGACTTAAGAGACTCAAAGAATCAGGACTAAGGAGCAACACTCGCCTTGTTTGCCAAGCCAAGTGGTGAGGCAGTGTCCTAGTACCCACCATGCTACTGTCCAAGATATTTCCTCCTTCCTTTTCCTTTTACACAAACTGCAGGTGAATTTCTCATCAAACCTTAATATTTCCAAATAAGAGAGCGTGTAATATGTTGACTTCATAGATTGGCAGTTAAAGGCATATTCAAACAGATCTCCATTTAAATCTCCAACTTCAAAAGTTACTAGAAGTATGATCAAATTTCGAACTTAATCCTCAGTTTCTCCTTCTGGAAAGTGGGGATAATATCAACTCCTGTCTCACAGCTTTGTGGTGAGGATTAAATGAGATAAGTTGGCCTGGTAGTTAAGATGCTGGTTGGGATGCCTGTGTCCCACACTAAATTGCCTTGGTTAGTTTCCAAGTTCTGTCTCCTGATTCTGTCAGCTAATGCAATATCTTGTAGGCAGTAGTGATGGCTCAAGTAATCGGGTTCCTGCCACCCACACGGGAGATCTAGATTGAGTTCATAGCTCCCAGCTTTGGCTCTCTGACCATTGTGGGCATTTAGAGGGTAAACCACTGGATAGGAACATTCTCTCTCTCTCATTCTCTGTCTTTCCAAAAAAAAAAAAAAAAACAGTGACAGCAAACAGGTAAAATAATTAGCACAATACAGAACACAGTAAAGTTTTAAGCACTGCATTGTTTTAGTTAACATTTGGCCACCCAGAAAATCTAGCTGCTACCAAAATACACCAGCTACACAGCTACAAAATTATCACCAGTTTTGTCTTTTCTGTCCACAGTTTAAAGGAAGGCTGAGTATTGTGAGGCAGGGGAAACCCCGAGCCAGAACCAGAACTGGAATAAGTTATGTCCTTGGTTTATTACTAACTGTGGAGTTTAAGTGACTCATTGATCTCCTCTAGGCTTCAGTTTCTTCTCAGGTAAACCAGGAATAATAGTAATGCCACTGTTTATGTGGTGATACATAAACAAAATAGTGTGAAAACACGCTGAAACTGTCAGGTGACAGAGAGGTGTGACTCAGTTTACTCAGCTGTCCTTCATTTCATCACAAATTGTAATTCTATATGTTTTATATACCATGACACATTATTGTTTTGTTTTGTGTAGTCCATATTTATTTATGCTTATCCACATATTAATTCTTTATGATGCCCCAGAGAGAAATAGGGAAATAAAAGCTTACCTATTAGACAAAAAATATATTCTCACCAGAAATCATGCAAGCCAGAAAAAAAAAAAAAGTGGCACAATCTTCTTCAAGTGATGCAACAAAACAGCTGGCAACTCAGATAAACTATCCACCAGGAAAGAAGGATAAATCAAGGTATTCTCAGATGAAAGAAAACAAAGTGTTTTGTTTTGTTTTGTTTTGTTTTTGCCAGAAGACTTGCCCTAAAAAATGGGTAAGGGAAGTCTTCTAAAGGAAAGAAAAACAGCAATTTTCAGTAAATACAAACAATTTTCCTTCTGCGCCTGAGTCCTCAGAATCCCATTTGATTGTTGAAGCAAACAATCATAACACTGTCTGATGTTGTGTGAAATGAATGCAAAGAAAGTAATGAAAAAAAATGTTATAAATGAAGGTATACAGGCGTGTGAAGAAAAGTTAAGATTTCCATTTTTTAATTCTTATATATTTGTTTTCCTTTTTGTTTGAAAGGCAGACAGACAGCGATGGAAAGACAGATAGAAGGAGAGATCCACTTGTTCACTCCCCAAATGCCTGCAACAGTCAAGGCTGGGACCTGAACACTCAAGACTCAAGTCTTCATTTGCTGCCTCCTCACAGTGTGCGTGAGCAGGAAGTTGGCTCAAAAGCAGAACCTAGGCACTCTAATAAATGATGCAGGCATCCTAAGTGGTGTCTTAGCCATTTTGCCAAATACCTGCCCCAGACCTAAGATTTCTATATCTCACTTGAACTGGCAAAATGCCAACCCTAGTAGACTGTGATAAATCGTGTATACGTACTGTAATACCTAAAGCAACCACTATCAACAGGCTAATCCTCTGCCGTGCGGCACCGGCACACCGAGTTCTAGTCCCGGTCAGGGCGCTGGATTCTGTCCCGGTTGCCCCTCTTCCAGGCCAGCTCTCTGCTGTGGCCAGGGAGTACAGTGGAGGATGGCCCAAGTGCTTGGGCCCTGCACCCCATGGGAGACCAGGAGAAGCACCTGGCTCCTGCCATCTGATCAGCGCGCCAACCGCAGTGGCCATTGGAGGGTGAACCAACAGCAAAGGAAGACCTTTCTCTCTGTCTCTCTCTCTCTCACTGTCCACTCTGCCTGTCAAAAAAAAAAAAGAAAAGAAAAAAGAAAAAGAAACTATACAAATATGCACATGCAAAAACACTGTAGACAAACCAAAACAGAAATTCAATAAATTATTCAAGTAGCACATACAGGAAGGCACACACACAAAAAAGCCAACAGAAAACAAAATATGAAGCTCTAATGTATCAATAATTATTTTAAATGGGGCCAGTCTCATGATACAGCATATTAAGCCACTGTTTGCAATGCTGACAACCTATATTGGAATGCCATTTCAAGTTCTAGCTGTCCTGTTTTCAACTCTGCTTCTGACTAACATTCTAAGGAAGGCAATGAAAGGTGGCCAAAGTACTAGGTCCATGCCAGCCATGTAGGAGATCAAGATGGAGTTCCTGGCTCCTGGTTTTGGTTTGGCCCTGACCCAGCTGTTACAACTATTTGAGAAGTGAACAAGTAGATGAAATATTTTTCTTTCCCTCTCTCTATTTCTTTCTCTCTTTTTTGTCACTCTGCCTTTCAGATCAATCAGTAAATCTTTAAAAACAAGTACATTAAATCTATGCTAATTAAAACACATATATTAGCATAGTGAATAAAAAAAACCATGACTCAGTCATATATGGTCTACAAGAAACTAAATTCAAATATAATTATTTATGCAGTTTGAAAGTAAAAGGATAAACAATGTAACAGTCAAAGAAAGCAGGTGTGGCTTTATTAATATCTGGTAGAATAAAGAGGGACTTTACATAATAAGGTAAATTCAGCAATAGGACATAGTAATCCTAAGTTTTCACTAAACATAGAGTTGCAAAGTATGTTAAGCAAAAACTGAAAAAATTGAAAGGATAAATAGGCAAATCCACAATTATCATGTCTCTCAATAATAGAAAAAATAAGCAAGGATCCAGAAGTACTCAGCAATATCATCAACCAACAGGCTCTACTTAGTCTTTATAGAACACATCACCAAAAACAGCAGGATACACATTCTTTCCAATCACCCACACAATATAAACCAGTGCAGATTACATTATAAGTTAAAAAGAAAATCTCCAACAAATGTAAAGCAATTGAAATGATGGACTATGTTCTTTGTCAACAATGCAATAAAACTAGAAATTGATAAAAGAAAAATAACAAGAAATTTCCAACCACTTGGAAACTAAACACACTTCCAAATAATCCATTAGGAAGTCTCATAGGAATTTAGAAATAAATACAATTGAATGAATGAAAGAATGAATGAGTGAAAATGAAAACCCAACAAGTCAAGATGTAGGATGCAGCTAAAGCAGTACTGAAAGGGAAATGTATAGCACCACATGCTTACTTTAGAACAAAGGAAAAGTTTCCAATCAGTAACCTAATCCCTTACCTCAAGAACTTGGAAAAAGAAGAGCAAAATAAACCCAAAAGGAAAAAAAAATAGAGAACAGAAATCAATGAAACTGAAAACAGGAAGGCAAAGTTGATGAAAGAAAAGACTAGTTCTTTGAAAACAATAGAATCAAAAAAATCAGCAGACCTCAAACTCACTAACAAATCAGTGAAGAGAAAATACAAATGGCCAGTATCAGGAATGAAGCACAGGGACTAGCTCTTCAGACCCTGTAGACATGAAAAAAGATAATAAAAGAATACTATGAACAATTCTGTAACATAAATTTGATAACTCGAACTGTACTAAGCCCTCAAAAAGCAAACTAATGTCTAATACAGAATAGACTGAAAAGTGCTACAATTATCAGGAGATTGGGTTTGGAACCTAAAAATTTTCTAAAAAGCAATTTTTGGGTTGAAATTATTTCCCTAGAGAGTCTGCCAAATATTCTAAGAATAATTAACACAATTATTTATTTTCCTTTATTTTAATAAACAACTGCATATATTTGTGATGTACAGTATGGTACTTATTCTGGGTAAATATTCACAATTTCTTCAAAAAGGAAACATGCAACTACCAGATAATGCGACAACTGTACCAAAGAAATGCAGACTTAGGTCCACTTTTAAAAATGTACATCAGTATTTAAAGCAGTTTTATTTATAATGACATAACATTGGAAAGAATCTCCAAGGGTTATATGGTAAACATAACTCTGTACCTCTGAACCATGGAATATTACTCAACAATAAAAAGGAATATATTCTTCATAGATGTATCTTATTCAAACATAACAACCTGGACGACTTGCCAGAGAATGAAGCTGAGAGAAAGGCCAATCTCAAAGGGTTTAATAATATATGATTGCACTTACATAATATTCCTGGGATGACAAAATGATAGAAATTGAAAACAGACTGGTGGTTACCCAGGGCTAAGAAGGAAGTGAGTATGATTACACAAAGGTACTTCAAAGAGTTCATGGAGCAACAAAATGGATGCAACTGGAAACCATTATACTTAGTGAAATAGGCCAGTCCCCAAAAGACAAATATCATATGCTTTCACTGATACATGGCAGATAACATAGAATACAAAAAAAAAAAATGTGTAGGAATGAAATGGACATCTTATGATATGATTTTTTTTTTAGCTCTTGTTTATACTCCTGTGGAACTATGGTCTTTCTACTTTTTACTTGTTGAATATTATGGCTAGTGGTGAATCAATGCTGTGATTATAGAGTAGATTGAAAGTATGTCTTTACAAAAATTACAGGAAAAAAAAAAGGAGGAAGGAGGGGGATTGAGAGAGGAGGAGAAAGAGGGAGAAGGAGGGAAAGAAGTATGATTATCTTCTTAGAACTTTACCTAGGGGGCCAGCGCTGTGGCGCAGTAGGCTAAGCTTCTGCCTCTGGCACTGGCATCCCACATGGGCACCAGTTCATGTCCCGGCTGCTCCTCTTCCTATCCAGCTCTCTGCTATGGCCTGTGAAAGCAGTAGAAGATGGCCCAAGCTGTCACAGCCATTTGGAGAATGAACCAGTGGATGGAAGCTCTTTCTCTCTATCTCTCCCTTTCTCTGCCTGTAATTCTACCCCTCAAATAAATTTTAAAAAATCTTTTTAAAAAATGCATTAAAAAAGAACTGTACTTATGAAATACATGAAATCTGTCCTTTTTATATTAACATATATTAAAGTATGTAAAATGGAGTTCATGGAAAATGGAAATAAAGATTAGTTTTAAAAAGTTTAAAAAATATTTTTAATTCCATGCATAGTTTTCACATAATACACATTTCCGTTAACTTTTTGAAGAGCCCTGTATGCATTAATTTCAATTTTTTTAACCAAAATAAAATTATCGTTAATCCCATTTTCTACAAACTTTGTGAAGTGTCCTCATATGATGGCAACAAAAGGGATCCTTGGGATAATGGAAATGTTCCATATCTTTGTATCAGCATCAGTGTCCTGATTGTGATACTATACTTTGTTCTGCAAGATTTTTTATTTAGAGAAGCTGGACAAAGGGGACAAGGGATCTCTCCACATTATTTCTTGAAAATAAATGTGTTTCTACAATTACCTCAACATCAAAATTTGAAGCTAACTTAAAAATCTGGAGGGACAGAGTCACCATTTGCTTCAATGTGGAAGGCTGCAAGAACAATACTGGGAAGCAGAAATTCAGAGTGTTTAGACCTGTAGGGTTTTAGGTCGTTATCAGATAACCAAAGGTCAGGTGAGCAGTTCCATACATGTTCATGAAGTTCAGAAAATAAATCTGGGCTGTGTACATAAACATGAATGCCAGTGGCCGTAAACGATACTCAAAGCTGTGCAAGGTGTCCAAGCACGGAGGGAAAAGAATACAGCATCAAAACAGGAGCAAATGCAGCAGCAGGCCTTAAGAAATTCCACCGTTTAGGTGTCAAGTAAAGACCTGGCAGGACTGGAAGGACTGACCAGAGGTATGTTCAGGAAAAATATGCTGTCACCAAAGCCAGCAGAAAAGTATCTCAGGATGCAAAAGTGTTATCCACAAAATGCAATTGAGAAAACATTTTAAAAAATAATAATCAGCTCAGACTTATGCACAACAAAATCACCTAGTTCCTGCCTTGCAGGATCTTAAGCAAAATCATCTGTGCAATTTATAATCTTTTTGCTTTTCTCATTTATTTTCTGAACCTAAGGGATGATAGGAAATTTGGGCTTTTTAGTATCTGTTATGTATGGTATGTCTTAACTACCACTGAAGCTACTTCTAGACAAGAACATTCCATTTTTTTCTAGACAAATTGGTAACTGCGTTTACTCCCTTTATGCTCATTTATTGACTCAGCCTCTGCTATTCTCCTACCATATTGCCCTGATCCTGTGCTCAAATGTGCCAAGCATACTCCTCACTGGCTTCTTGCCTGCATCTTCTGCTACTTTCCCCTAATTAGGTTTCCAACCAGACAATTCCAGGTTCCCACCTTTTCCCTGCCTGCATCCACTCTAGGAGATCTCAATCAACCCTGTTTGTATCTTTAGCCCCAGCTTCTCACTCTAACTCTTGACTTGTACCCAGTTGTTTACCCTGTGTCTCTTCTTCAATGGCGAGTAGACGTCTGCATTTATTTCTATATTTATATTTATATTTATATTTATATTTATATTTATATTGACTTGATTTTTCCCACTTCCTGAGTTGTTCCTATCTCCATCTTCCCCACCTTTCCTGGAGCTTCTTCTGGGTCTCCCACGTGGGTGCAGGGGCCCAAGCACTTAGGCCATCTTCCACTGCTTTCCCAGGCCATAGCAGAGAGCTGGATCAGAAGAGGAATAGCTGGGACTCAAACCGGTGCCCATATGGGATCCCAGAGCCACGGGCAACAACTTTACACACTATGCCACAGCACTAGCCCCGAGGGTAGTTTTAAAACACAGTCCCGGGGCTTGCGCTATGGCATAGCAAGAAAAGCTGCCACCTGCAATGCCAGCATCCCATATGGGCACTGGTTCAAGTCCCGACTGCTCTTCTTCCAATCCAACTCTCTGCTATGGTTTGAGAAATCAGTAGAAGATGGCCTAAGTCCTTGGGCCCTTGCCACCTGTGTGGGAGACCTGGAAGAAAGTCCTGGCTCCTGGCTTCAGATCAGCGCAACTCTAGCCATTGTAGTCATCTGGGGAGAGAACCAGCAGATGGAAGACTCTCTCTCTCTCTCTCTCTCTCTGCCTCTGCCTCTCTATAACTCTGCCTTTCAATCAGATAAATAAATCTTAGAAAAAAAAAGTCCCAAATTCTCTGCTTTGATGTGTTCCTCCTCCTTGAATCTGAATGTGCCTGTGAATAATTCTAGATAAAGGATGTGGTGAAAGTGACACTGTGGGCCAGCACCGTGGCTCAATAAGCCAATCCTCCACCTGTGGTGCCGGCACACTGGGTTCTAGTCCCGGTTGGGGCGCTGGATTCTCTCCCAGTTGCCCCTCTTTTGCTCTCTGCTGTGGCCCAGGAGTGCAGTGGAGGATGGCCCAGGTTTTTGGGCCCTGCACCCACATGGGAGACCAGGAGAGGCACCTGGCTCCTGGCTTCGGATCAGCATGATACACCGGCCGTGGTGGCCATTGGAGGGTGAATCAACGGCAAAAAGAAGACCTTTCTCTCTGTCTCTCTCTTTCACTGTCCACTCTGCCTGTCAAAAAAAAAAAAAAAAATAGAAAGTGACACTGTGACTTCTGAGACTGCCTATGAAAGGTCACACAGGTTTTACTGGTACTTCTGAAATGCTCACTCTAGGAGCATTCTCAGGAAACCCCTCCCTCTCATGTTGTGAGAAGCCCGAATCACTGCAGATAATAAAAGTGATCAAGCTCAGGGGCTGGCATTGTGGTACAGCAGGTTAGGCCGTCACTAGGAACACCAACATCCCACATTAGCACCAGTTCCAGTCCTGGATGCTCTACTTTGGATCCAGCTTCCTGCTAACATTCCTGGGAAAGCAGCAGAGTGGCCCAAGTAGTTCGGTCCCTGCACCCATGAGAGAGACCCAGATGGAGTTCCAGGCTCCTGGCTTCATCCTAGACAAGGCCTAGCTATTGTGGTCATTTAGGAAGTGAAGCAATCAGTGGAAGACCTCTCTCTCTCTCTCTCTCTCTCTCCCTCCCTCCCTCCCTCCCTCCCTCCCCCTTCCCTCTGTCTTGTTCTCCCTGCCAATCTGTGATTCTGAAATTGTGGTTAGCCTTTTTCTTTTGCTTACATTCCATATCCAATTTATTAGCAAATCCTGCCACCATTCCCCCAGAAGATGTCCCAGATCTGACCAGTTCTCCCAAATCTGAGCAATCCCTTATCTATAAAATGGGTCTCTGCTAGGCAGAGTTCTTCATAGGAAACAACAGAACCTACTTTGGGCTACTTTCACTAACAAGAAATATAGAAAAATAGAAATATAGAAAAACCAAGTTCAGAGAGTGGTGTGGAAACAGTGCAGCCTCGGCAGAAGGAACCACAGCCAGAGAACCAGCCTCTTGACAAGCTACCACTGCGGAACACAGAATACAGCACCTCATCTCGAGGATTCTAGGCTGACTCCATGCTGAACTCTCCTGCATCTTTCCTCCGTATTTTGTTGGTGGAGGTAGAACTGATATTTCTGAATCCTCATACAGCAAATTCTTTCTGTAATGAGTTTTAGGGACTAGGTAACAGTTCATAAGAATTATTCTAGCATGGGAAATGTAATACTATAGAGCTTACTGTCTAGATTTCTGGTCACTGGATTCAAGTCATCCTGTAAAAAGTAAGAACTACCTAATAATAGGATATCTAATATGTGTGCCCAATCCCTTAACAAAATCATTTGGACACAAATGATTGGAGAATTTTTCAAATGCTTGGAAGACATTAGTGTGGGGCTGGCACTGTGGCACAGAGGGTTAAATAGCTGCCTGTGATGCCAGTATCCCATATGAGTGCCCGTTCACTTCTGATCCAGCTTCCTGTTCATGCGCTTGGGAAAGCAGCAGATGCTGGCCCAAGTCCTTGGATTCCTGCCACATGACCAGGATGTAGTTCCAGGCTCCTGACTGAGCCCCAGCCATTGTAGCCATTTGGGAAATGAACCATCAGATGGAAAATCAATCTCTCTCTCTCTCTCTTTCTCTCTCTCTCTCTCTCACTTCTCTCCTTCCATCCCTCCCTCCTCTCTATAACTCAGCCTTGCAAATAAATAAATATCTTAACAATATACATTAGTGGCAAAAATCATAAGTTACATAACCCCAACCTGGGGCAACATACTCTCCTTAAACAAGACTACATCTCCACAGGTAAATGTGAATATCAATTCTAAGTAGAATAAAGACTATGTAATCATCTTGCATCAGTTCAGGTAAGGTTATTCAAACATATGAGATCCAAAAAAAAAATATATAGTGTTTAGATGTTTTTAAATTTTACATCCAGCCAAGAAATAATAAATATCTACTTTTTTAAAAATAATAGTTTTATGCACTTGATGATTTGAGATAGAAAGTACTCTATTGCATACAGATACATTTAAGTTCTTACATGTTTGAATACCAACATCAATCTACCCTTTAAAATCATCTGAATAAAACTGCTTTCACAATATTACTTTTTTTTTTTTGACAGGTAGAGTTATAGACAGTGAGAGAGAGAGACAGAGAGAAAGGTCTTCCTTCCATTGGTTCACCTCCCAAATGGCCGCCACAGCCGGCTCTGTGCCAGTCTGAAGCCAGGAACCAGGTGCTTCCTCCTGGTCTCCCACGCGGGTGCAGGTGCCCAAGCACTTGGGCCATCCTCCACTGCCTTCCCGGGCCACAGCAGAGAGCTGGACTGGAAGAAGAGCAACCGGGACTAGAACCCGGTGCCCATATGGGATGTCGGCACCGCAGGCAGAGGATTAGCCAAGTGAGCCATGGCGCCGGCCCCACAATATTACTTTTTAAAAAATCTTCAGTTAAGCAAATCCTGTAATTCAGCCAAAGCAACCATCCATTTCCACCTGCTGCCCAGTTCAGGGCTTCCTGCTGACAGCGTCCCAGCCAGGCTGTCCCCTGCTTTGGGTTCACCCCTGCATGTGGCAGCCTACTGTACTCTGGGACAACTTTAATCACTGGAACCAAAGTCAGTGCCTTTGCCGCTTTTGCCCTTTGGTCCTAGCTCTGACCTAGAAGCAGAAAAAAACTACTCTGCCTCCTCTGCTGTGTGACAGCGAGGCAAATATTTGACGAGGCGGTCACACGGCACGTCATTAACCTCTTCTCTAAGCCAAACAGTAGCTCTAACACTTCCACATAAAGTGTGGTTTCTTCTTCCTTCACATTCTGATGGCCCATGCTAAGCCCTCATTTATCAATGTCTGTATTAAAATGAAGTACCTAGCTTTAGATAAGTTTCCAGTCAGAACACGCAGGCTACCTCTTACCTTCCTCGTAAGCTACATTCTGTATTAACAGAAATTGTTAATGCACCATAAAGTTATATTTTCTGATTTCTGAAGCATATTGGGTTATTGTGCATTTACAGTGGATCAGGAGCCCCACCACTTCACATGGACTGTTATTACCATCCAATAACCTCCCTTGATTTATACTTTTCAATCGAAATAGTTCTACTTTGAAATTTTTCAAAAATCCATGCATGAGAGAGATGTTCAAAAAGTTCACAGAAATGTATATTATCAAAAAAATGGATTGATTTCAAAACTTTTTTGCACCACAATAAATTTATAATCCTTGTTAAATTACATCATGTGTGATTTAGTTCCAACATTAATATGTCTTTTTAAAAATAATTAATTATTTATTTGAAAGTCAGAGTTACACAGGGAAGGGGGATTTTTTTGAGAGAGAGAGAGAAAGGTCTTCTATCTGCTGGTTCACTCCCCAATTGGCTGCAAAGGCCAGAGCTGTGACTATCAGAAGCCAGGAGTCAGGAGCTTCTTCTGGGTTTCCAATGCGGGTGCAAGGGACCAAGGACTCAAACCGGTGCCTATTTGGGATGCTGGCACTGCAGGCGGCAGCTTTACCCACTACACTATAGCGCCAGCCCGCAACATTCATAATTCATTTTGAATCTTGATTTTGTCCTTCCCTATGTTAGCTCATATATTAGCTCAATGTCTCCCCACAAATTTGGTTGGTAATCCTTCTAGCTTTTGATAGACTTTGCTAGAAATACTAGAAAAAATAGAATCCAGAGTCTTACAGCATGTCCCTAGAGATTTTCCTCCAAGACAACATCTTCAGGTACTTACTATGTAAAAAACAGCAAATAATACATGAATATGCACACACATACATAGCAATACCAAGCTTTCTATGGAACATACTAAATGAGTAGGTAAAAACAAGCATACAGAGGCCAGCAAGCCTAAGCCTGCAGCACTGGCTTCTCAGATGGATGCCGGTTTGTGTCCTGGCTGTTCCTCTTCCTATCAGCTCTCTGCTTATTGCCTGGGAAAGCAGTGGAAGATGGCCCAAGTGTTGGGGCCCCTGCACCCATGTGGGAGACCCAGAAGCTCCTGGAGTTGGATCAGCCTGGCTCTGGCTGCTGTGGAAATTTGGGGAGTGAATGAGCTGATGGAAGTCTTCTCTCTCTCTCTCTCTCTCTCTCTCTCTCTGTCTCTCTCTCTCTCTCTCAAATAAATAAATCCATAAATAAAATATTTTTTAAAAAGCATACAAATGCTGTACAGAGAAGAAAATGATATAGCTCATAACCATCAGGGAAGGTTCTTTAGTAATTAATTTCCAACACAAGTTTAAGTATATTAGGACATTTAAAAAGATGTCTTCCCTTACTCAAAAATTAAAAACAGAACTATGGTATGATCCAGCAATTCCATTACTGAGTATATATTCAAAGGAAATGAAAATAGTATGTGGAAAAGATAGCTGCATGCCCATGTTCATTGCAGCATTATCCATAGTAGTAAGAAACGGAATCAACCTAAGTATCCATCAATGGGTAAAGAGATAGACATACTTCAAGAAGTTCTTGGAAAATGGAACTGAAAGATAAGTTGATGGTGCAAGAAAGATTTGAAATCCATGCATTCTTCCACAACATGTATTTTCCACAAACTTTCTCAAGATCCTTCATGTATGAACTTCAGATTTGTGTGCATCAAAATGAATTTATCTTTTAATCACACTTCCATTTGAAGTACCTTTATAAACAAGGGAATACTATTTATATTTTTATATAAAAATATTTATTTATTCATTTGAAAGACAAAGTTAGAGAGGGAGAGGCAAGGGGCAGAGACACAGAGAGAAGATCATTTGCTGGTTCACTCCCCAAATGGCTGCAACAGCCAGGAGTGGGCAAGGATGAAGCCAGGAGCCTGGAACTCCATCCAGGGTGTGGGTGGCAAGGGCCCAAGTACCTGGGCCATCTTGTGCTGCTTTGGCATGGGCATTAGCAGGGACCTGGATCAGAAGTTAGAGCAGCCAAGAATACAACTGAGACTCATATGGGATGCCAGAGTTGCAGGTGGTGGCTTAACCTGCTGCGCCACAGCACTGGCCACTATTCAGCCTTTTTAAAAGGAGGAAATCCTCTCATTTGTGACAACGAGTGTAAACCTGGATGACATCATGGTGAGTGAAATAAGCTAGGCACAGAAAGAGCATATCTCCCTTACATGTGGAATCCAAGAGTCAACTCATGGAATCGGAGTGGATGACTGGGAGCCCTGGGGAGAAGTGTGTCAAAGGATACAACAGAGGAGTAAGCTCAAGACATATGTCCTACAGTAGGATGATTAGAGTTAGTAACAATGTATCAAAAACTCAAAAATTGCTGAGATTGTTGCAATGTTCTCACTACAAAAAATGATCACGATATATACATATTTTAAAACATTATGTTGCATACCATAGATAAAACATTTATTTGACATGAAAATGTAATTGGAAATCAAGTCCTTCCTAAAATGCGCAATTGTTTGCACTGGAGGATCACAACATAAAATCCCACCATGGCAGGCACCCAGAAAGGTTTAAAATGTAGTACTGAAGGGTGAGCAGGATTCAAAGTTGCACAGAGGACAGAGGATAAGCCAAGGAGAAATCTTGACCCTTTGAGGATCAATAAACTACTATCGATGTGAGTCCTCCCACTGCCCACTTCACTCCACCCACCCCGGCCGTGGAGAAATGAACACTTTCCTAAACACGCACATATATGTTAATGATAGTTTGGTGTTCCAAGGGATTATTCACTTTGAAAATGGGACAAGTGGAGGGCTCATTTACCAGGCAATGACTGTGGTTTAATTCGTGTTCATTTGATCATCACTCAGTTTTGTTTTCAGGACACCAAGAATGCAAAATATCCGGGGCTGCTGTTGTTTGCTCACATTGTGTAACAGCCTGATGTTAAACACAACCCTTGAAACTGTCCTCACATCTTCTCAGTCAAGATACTTTGATGATACAGCAAATCTCACCAGAGTTCCACTTTGAAGAAATAAGATTTAAATAAGGGTTTTGTTTTGTCAAGTATCTTTTTTTTGGCATGTAGAACTTAAAATCCCTTTCAAAAGAAATACCCACCCAAAACTCTGTAGTAAATTCCAGAAGTGGCACAACTCTTCAGCAATGCCTGTCTCATCAATCACTTTAAATCACGACAGTTTCTGTTTCTGTCATTCTCTGTCCTCCATTCCTTCTGCCTTTCTTGACCAGAAAATTATAGTTAGGAGGGAAAAACTCCGAACACAGTGATTGGAAATTGGGAGCACCAAACCCACTCATTGAAGTTGATCCTGTGAAATTGGGAATACAAGAAAACTTGTTTTTGAAAAAGAGAACCTTGAAAGCTTTTTGCAATGTGGAGTTAATCATCACAGATTTCTCCACTGGAAACATGGAGCTCTTAAGGCCGTAAGCCCCCCTTGACTATTTGGATTTAGACTTAAGATATCTAGAGCACACAGGAAATTAACTCACTCATCAGAAAGACCTCATTTGAGTAAAAGGAGCCCATAGCACCTCAGATGTTAGACATGGGAGGGACCCTGGAGGGCACCCAGAGGAGGAGCTGGGGGCTCTTCATCACCCTGGACAATGACAGGATCAGGACTGGAAGGTAGCCCCTGTCTTCTCCCTTGACTCTGAGATTTAGACAGTCTCCCCTAAACCAGTCATTCCCACCTGCCCCCCACCAACACCTTACCACACCAAAAATAAGAAGCACAAAACAGCAGGGGGGCAAATTTAGCCTTTTGCTTTGAGATGGGATCTAAATAATTATTGGATGTTTTTATTGGTTTTTTTCTTTATAGAAAAAGAGCAAGTATTAATACCACCTTACTAAACTACAAGATCCATCAGAACAGTGACCACATCTGATTTGTTCAATGTGTTCGCTGTCCTGTCCCCAGCATTGAAAAATAGATCTCTGATGATACTTTTCATTTGTTTATTTTTTTGCTGTCTGTTTTCCAAACACCCTTCAGAAGAGGTAGGATGTAGACCCCTCCCCACTTTTTACTCACTGAACTAGGATGCAGGTACAGGACCTGAGAGAGGCTGCCCACCCGCTGGCACTTCCGGAAAGCAACATCAAAGCCCAGGAATAGCACGGAGTTACTCTGCAGCAGCAGGAGAGGACACGGACCGGGCGACAGGGCATCCGTGAAGGCCTCTGAACCAGCTACTTCCCCGCATGCCCTTGGTTGTTTCTTCAGATTCTCCCTTGGTTCCTGTATGGCCTGCCCCTCACATCTGTGAGCTGTCTGGTGTATTCCATATGGAAAACAAAGTTCTGTTTTACTTAAGAGAGTCTAATGCAGCTTCTGTTCCTTACAACCAAAAACTCTGATAGGCACATAGCAGACACTTGAATATTTCTTAAATGAGAAAATAAATTAATGAATCAATTTATTGTCATAATTCTGTACTTTACAATTTCCAAACAACTCTCATATTCTGATTTTTGACCTGGTTACTGCCCCATTTAGATTCTATTTGTTATATTTAACAGAGCAAGCTCTTCTCCAGGCAGGAGTCAAGTAAAAGCAAAAAGTTTTAAAATCTAAATAGGCTTCAACATCACTTCCCCAAGAATGTTGAGCTCTCACAGTGTCAGAGATTGCTGTAAGCAATGAGAAAACCCTAAAAAGAAAGCTATGATCTGGGGAGTAAGAGCTAGGAAATATAGGACATGAAAAAAAGTTTAAGATTTTTTTTTTCCACAAAGCAAATTAGATATGCAAATAGCCTCAAAGAAAACACCCAGAAGTGGCAAGTGAAACTTCAAGTATGAGCTGCCTTCTCCAGGTGCAGGAGCTGGGCCGGTCCAGACATTAAGGAAACAGCATCTACAAAGGCTAGGAGCATGCACCTTCAATACACAAAACCCTTTGCTTTAATCACACCTCCGCTCTGGCTAACCAAGGGGGAGTTCCTTGGCCTTGGCCTAAAACTGTACCCACCTCACCTCTTAACCCTTTCCAAAATTAAATGAAAATTTTTACAGATTCTGAATATTTGTTTCAGAATGGCCCTAAGAATCTCACCATTTTGTTACCAATTTATGTGGATAATATAAAGAATGTGACATAGTGCGTTCTGTTTGGTTTATGTGGACACTGTGGAGTCCCCAGAATAGGTTTCCCAAACTGGGAAGATGCTACCAAATCCATTAAGTATCTCAGTAGGCAAGAGAGGGCAGTCACTTTGTGTTCAGGGACCTCCACTCAGCCCCCGATGGCACTTGTGAGGATGGGGCACCCAGGTCCCATCTGTACTTTGTAACTGATTTCTTGGGGGCCAGGGCTTCACTCTCTCCAGAAAAGTCTGAAGATCACATTTCAGCACGAACAGGAGAGAGAGAAAGAGAAAGAGAGAAAAGGGGGGGGGGACAGTGGGAATGAGGCGCTTCCTCATTTGATACTTTTGCCTGTGCATTTCCTGCATAATCTGTGATTCCCATAAAATGTAGTGAAAATGTATTTCACAGTATAATGGAGCCCACGTGACTTTGAGAAGAGGACATAACATGTTTATACCCTCTGGCTCTCAGGGATTCTCTCAAAAAGACGCAACAACAACAAAACAGAGGACCTTTGGTGCCCTGACACCTCGGATGCTAACTCATCTGGTATCCCCGTGAAGCTCTAACCATTGAGCCTTCTTCTGTGTGCATCCTCCATCCCCGGCTGTTTCGCGTGTGACTCGCAGCCATTCCCGAGCCGGTCCTGGGGCAGAGGAGATGGAAATCTGCCACCCTGTTGCCCTTGGGGCTCCCAGAGGCACCCAACCTGCGGATCCTACCCAGGAGTCCACGGCTCTGCTGGGCCACGACCCTTCAGCCTCCAGGATCCTGGCGCCGGGCTGCGGGAACCCCCGGGGCCACATTTCCCCCTCACCCTCCACCCCGGCCGGCCCCCCAGGGAACCTCTCTCACCACCGTCCTCTTGGCCTCCAGCCCCTCTCGATCTGCAGCCCCTCGGGCACCCGCACAATCCCAAGCCGGGCCCGGCGGGCCCAGAGCGAGAAGAGTCCCCAGGGTCCGACCCGGTTGTTGCGCACGGTCCCGACCGAGGCACCCATGGATCCAGCCGCCCCTCTGCTCCCCGCACCCTGCGACCTCCCCCGCCCCCACTCGGCAGGAGAATCAATGGTGGCCGCTGATTTTCCACGGCAATCGCAGCTGTCTAATTCATCAGTGAATAATTAAATCAGGGGTAGCCAGGCCTGCTGGAAACGTGGGGTCTCCCCTCCTGGGTCCCACCCGGGTGTCAGTGGGGAGCTGCACGAGCTGACGGGGCACAGGCCTGGTCCCTGTGCCGAGGCCGGGAGGCCGCGCTCCCACCGCGCGAGAAGCCGCGACCCAGGTGCGGGGAGCCGGCCGGGAGGGCGCGCGCGGGGCCGGCGGGGCACCAGCCCAGGCCCGGCCCCCGGCCAGCCCTGTGCCTTCATTTAGGTGCAGGTCCGCATCACGGCCTCGAGCCTGGGGGCCGCGCGTGGACAGCGCTTGGCATTCGATCCCGCACCCTCCTTGCGCTCACTTTGCGAAGGTAGAGGGAGTCCACCCTCGGGAGGCGATTGCCTTTGAGGAAGATGGAGAGGAGCCGAGAGAAGCGCCTAGAAACCGCATTGATTTAGACATCAATCCTGCCCGGCTCCCTCCGCCTCCCGAGCCGCTGGGCCGCGCCGCCCCCTCCCCGGGACGCGGCTCGGCGCGGGCCCCGGGGCCGGCGAGGGGAGCCGCTCGCAGCCTCCCGCGCCCGCGGCCTCGACGCCCGCACCCGGGCGGCTGCAACCTCGCTACCCCGAGGCCAACAGGTCTCCCCCGGCCCTTTCCGAACCGGCCACGCCGCCCGCACCGCTCGCTCGACCCCGGCGGCGGGACGCCCTCGACGCTCGGATTCTTCGAGCGCCGGCGGCCGGGCCCGCGGAGCCCCGCGCTGCAGCGGCGCCGGTTCGCCCGGGCCGCGAGAACCGAGTCCGCTCCTGCAACGAAGCGGCCACCTCCGAACCCCACCGTCCTCCAGAGTTGCTTTCTCTTACGCGTTTGCAAGCAAAACAATTCAGAATTCCTAAAGGGCCACGGGCACAGTTTTCCAGGTGTAAGACGCTCCTGAAATACTAGAATGAGCTCTGTTATTTTTTATCTTGCTATCCTGAAGGATCAGCTCGGATTTCTTCGCTTCTTTCATTTCTTCAGGAGCTGAGAGTCGAGGAATCTAAAAGAATCTAAAATAAATAAATACTCCGCGATTCTTTTTTAAAAAAACTGATTCGAATAATTATTTTAAAACTTCCCTGTTGGTTTTGTTAGTTTTTAAATAAAAACATTGCCTCTAGAAGTCAGAAATATTTTTCAAGTTTAAAATCCAGCCAACTCTTACTTCTAAGTATTCTATTAAATTTTTTTTCTCACCGTAGGCAGACAATTGAAATGTATATAAAGATATTTAAACGCTCCCGTTTTCATCAAGAGAGAAAGTGGTAGCTTTTAGTAGTAATATCTGAATAACACTGATTCCTCAATCAGAAAACTATGATTTCCAGAGGAAACAAATGGTGGTTTTTGGAAGGTCATAAATTTTAAAAAGCGCCGCCCGTGCTCAGTGTCCAGGGCGACTTGAAAACAATTCCACTTTCGGGAGTTAAATTTGTCCTTTTTTTTTTTTTTTTTTTTTTTTTTTTTACAATCAACTGCAACTTTTGCCTTCCTTTGCAAAGGATGACAAAAAGATTTCACGCGCAACTTGGCCTGAACAAAGGGGCCTGGCGCCGGCTCCTTTTGCGGGGTGACGGCCGGCCGGGAGGGGGAATTTATTTTGAGCGCACTGGAGTTGTGCTTTTGGAAACTCCTCGGGTGCAAATATGATCTGCGCCAACCTCGGGACTGGGGTGGGGTGGGGTTGGGAGGACAGTGGCCAAGGAGTGCCAAGTCGGCGAAGGGAAAAATTCTCCTTCCTTTTCAGGCTAACAAGCTGCTTATTTAAAATGCAATGTTCTTTTGGAGAAATATCCCCATTCTCCCCTCCTTCCCCTGAGAAACCCATAGGTACTGGCAGACTCGAAATCTCTTTTGAACTACATTTTCCCCAAGGAGGAAGATTCGTCCTCCCATCAGTTCCACGAAAACAGCTCGGGAGTCGGGGAAGCAAGAAAGAGTCTGCGGTGGGCCCCGAATCCTGGCAAGTGAGGGCCCTGCCCGGGCCCGCAGTCCCGGCACCCAGGCCCGGGGACAGCAGCCCAAGTCCAGGTCCGAGATCCGGGCACCAAGTGCCACCCAGACAAGTCCCACAAGGGGCCGGGGGGCACGGGTCAGGGAAGGGGCAGAAGCGAAGCGCGTGCGGGTGTGTGTTTTAGAGGACAGGGAACCCAAACCGTCCCCTCCTTGTAGGGGGTTGGGGGTGGGGGTGGAAGCGGACGGCGAAGTCTTCGACCCAGATCCTGTGTGGCTACAAAACCAGGCAGGTGTGCGCATCAGCAGCTTCGCTGGGGGTCGGGCCGCGGCTGCCGGTCCACACCCCCGCCCCTGACACCGGCGCAAACGTTCTCTGGGATGGGGTCTCCTCCTCCTCTCGGTCTTTCAATCCTACCCACTCCCTGCGTCCTAACTACTGCGGAAATTGTGGGGTTTGCTCTCCGAAGCCCAGCTCTTCAGGCGCTGGGCTTGGGGCTCCGGAGGAGCCTTCGCGCGGCGGGCAGGGCTCCTGTAGCTTCACGTC
Source organism: Sylvilagus floridanus (assembly GCA_949820135.1). Classification (NCBI taxonomy): domain Eukaryota; kingdom Metazoa; phylum Chordata; class Mammalia; order Lagomorpha; family Leporidae; genus Sylvilagus; species Sylvilagus floridanus. The sequence continues at coordinate 106,081,726 of OX463226.1, forward strand.
CCTCGCCCCCGGCTGTGGGAAGACCCACAGACCCCAGCTGTCTCCCTCTCTCCGGACCCCCGAGCGGCGTGTCTTCTGTCAAGCTAAAAGTTAGGGGCAGACTGCCCCGCGAATCCGCCAGCCTGGGGTTGCGGATTTCCCTAAGACCGACGGGGCGGAGGAGGGAGACCGACTAGGGTCCGCTCGCTCTGAGTACTCAGAAAACAAACAAAATGTAAAGGGGGAAACACAACTTTGCTAGGTGCACCTGGGGACCTGCGGAGCGTCAGGGAACGTCCGGGCTGCGAGGCCGGAGGCGATCGGGGCGCTGGGCTTCGGGCTTACTTTCCTGCTGCCCGCGCTCCGCCAGCCCAGCTCCCAGACGGAAGAAAATTGAAGCTAATGGAGATATCAAACAGAGCCACAACTCCTAAGGCTCTTGGCGCCGCAAACACCCCGCGTCCATCTTCACGGAGCACAGAGTCGTGCGGGGTCTCCATTGCCAGAGGCTCGGGAGAAAAGGGGGGGAAACTCCACGCCCTCAGAAGGAAGGCTGTTACCACGACTCTTATTTGTGGATAACAACACGAGCAGTTCCTTCTCCTCTCAAAATTCCCCCACAAGATGGAAACAGCATTTGCGTCCGTCCGATTCATACAAATGCTTGAGGCCTTTCTGGAGAACCATTACCATTCAATGGCTAGAAAATTGCTCTCTTTCCTTTACAAAACAAGAAGAGAAGGCGCAGCAGCAGCCACAACAGACAACAAAAACTTTCTCCTGCATAATCCTCGCCAGCAGAATGACAAAGAAATGATATTGACTTACCCCCGAACCATGATGTGTTTGATAAGGGGGGCACTTTTTTTTGAAGATTTCTGTTCGGGGAGCTACACAGACAGCTGCAATTCATAGGCGCTGATTGCCAGAAACGCTATGGATTGGCATGGGGTGTGCAGCTCACAGATCCTGATCAATACCCCTACACTCACACGCCAGATGGTTTGGGGAAGGGCAAAAATAAAATAGTCCAAATCAACCCACCATTATGTCTTTTTGTATTGCTGACAAACCTAGTGGTAGCGCAAATGTGTTCTGCTCAACACAAAATCTGGAGGGATTCTGAGCATTAGGGTAGAAATAAGCAGCATCCCCCCCACACCGCCCCCCCAATTTGGACTGTGCTTACCCTTGTTTAGTAAAAACAAAGCTGTTGGCACCTTATCCAGATTGGGTTCACTTGGGGTTTGTTTATTTTTTTGTGAATAATTTATGGAGTCTCGGTTTTAACTAAATGGTCTCTCTCTCTCTCTCTCTCTCTCTCTCTCTCTCAGCCTAAAAATATTTTCATGTGAAAAACATGTGTGAAAACCTGCTAGTAAATACTTCCAGTCTTTTCCTGCAGTTGCTAACTGGAGTTCTGAATTTTTTTTTCTCTTACAGAGCAATAGCCTGTGTTTGTTGCCGAAGTTGTATTTTATTTACAGGCGTCTTTTGACTCTTTGAAGTTTGTGATCTTGAAGAAAAATCTACCTGTGGGTGTGACATGCTAAGAAATGGACATCCTGGTCTGGCTACGTTCTTGGCACAACTGTTTGGACAGGTTCTAAGAGAGGAACTGGCATTTAGGATACCACATTTCTAGGGGGTCTAATTGTAAATCAATTGCTAGGGGAAGGGAGAGGGAGGATGGAAGTGTAACTTCCAAACAAAAAACAAAAATCTGAGCCGCAGAACTTCTATCAGTTGCTAAGCAAGTAGCATTCAAAAAGCAACGCTTTTTTTAATTTTTAAAAATAGTTATAAAGAAATAGCAGGGATTTCTAAACATATTTGAAAATTTCTTTAGTATTGATAGTCAAAATTATCTTGAGGTAGAAAATAAGTATTTTTCCCTTTTAGAAATAAAGAGAAAAGAGCATCCAACCTGTATTCAGTTTTTTAAAAAAAGAAGTAAAAAGAAAGACAGAAAAAAATTAAGGTACTGACCAAACAACACATTCATTTCCCTTTTTAAATGGGTTTTGGGGATGAAACATAAAACCTCAAACCAAAGTCAGAAAAATAACGTGGAAAAATCTGCCTTAATCTAGTCCAATGAAATTATATACAAAGAAGCCAATACGGCTTCATGATTTCCCTGAGATCGCTGATATTGATCGAGAGAGGGGGAGGGAGGAAGGAAGGAAGCAAGGCTGCGAGAAAATGGAGCTCACCTTTCTGCTCCCAGGCACATCGAAATGCAATTCCCAGGAGCAGATTTATCTTGGTGGCCTGCTAAATGAGTTTATCATTTTGAAAAATTATTTAAATGGCAATTTATGTACTTAGCTTTCAGTACGGAGCCGGCGCCAACCTGGGGGGGGGGGGTGGTCACCAGCTATTCATTGAGGCTGAAGCTTGGGCGACAGAGGCTGCCTTCTGCGCTGGAGTACAGCAGACCAACTCCTTCCCAGCCCTGCCCCTCTCCAGTGGCGTCTCAGTCCCTGAGCACTTGTGGACCAAAAGCAGGCTGCATGTGTGTGGACTTTTGTTCCACTCGCTGTGCGTTTCCAACATGAACTGGTGCACACCATCCCAAGTGTCCAGCTGCCATACATAAAGCAGGGAGTGGGACGGATTCAGCAGGAGGGGGCTCAGGGGAGAGGAGAACCCAAGAAACAGAAGACAAGGGGGTTATTTCACCTGTCCCCTGTTGTGGCACTCGAGATGGGAGCAGCTAGAAAAGTACGTCTGCCAAAGCAAGGGGGTCTGCCACTTTCTTATCCAGGCTTTGATACCACCAAGACGACACCGTTTTGAAAGACTAATTGGCAACATATTGGCCGGGGCTCCTTAAGGCTGATCTGTGAATAAGGTCACTGTCCATTCGTGTGACAGAATGGTGTGGGAGATTTCCCCCTTCGTATTTAGAAGAGAGAGGAGGGCAGCAGAAAAGGTCACTGAGACTAAGAACTGCTTTCCAAATGAATTAAACCTTGGCTCCGGTGCCACGAAGGCTCATACAGTATTCCAGGCGGGGTCCTTGTTTTCTTATCAAGTTTTCTCTAACAGCTGGAAGTGGTTGGAGGGGGCTGTCTTAAGGAGACCCCCTGCTCTTCTTTTGACAGCTGATCAAAAGAAAATAGGTCACGCTTCTCAAACTTATGTCCACCCTGTCCTTAATTACTGTCTCTTTAAACAAAAGCAACATCTGCGCAACCTCAGCCAGCTTGAATCTTCGGAGGCAAACAGAGAGCAACCTGCTTTGGAAAAATCGGCTACTTTCTAGGCTTTCAATGCGGGGTGTTGGCCTCTCTGGCTGTCTTCCACTTCCCCTGCACCTGACACGGGCCTCGGAAAATTCCACGTCCTCTCGGCCCCCAGCCCAACCTGGGTTGGCCAAAGGACGGAAATTCTAGCAAGACCAAGGGGCACTTGTAAAAAGCTAAGGCTTGGGAGCGCTATCCAGCTGGTGGGGCTCTGGTGTTGGAGAAACGAGGTTTAAATACGCAGATGTCAGTGAAGGCTCCGGGGTCCTCCACCCACCGCAGAAACCCCAGGCGTTCCTCTCCCGGGATTCGAGAGAAACAGTGTATGTGCCTCTGTGTGTGTACATGTGGGTGTGTGAGCGTATGCCTGAATGTGTGTGTGTGCGCGCCTGTGTGTGCATGTGTGAGCATGTGTTTGGATGGGGGGTTATCCTGAGCCTGTGTGTGAGCGCCCGCGGTGTCTGTTAGGGGAAGGATACCGGACTAATGTCCTATTTGATTTGCTTGCACTCTGCCCCCCGCTGAAGTTTGCTGGCAATGGACGTGGGCCACCCTGCTCACCCCCACCCCTCCGGCTCCTACAAGCCCCTCTGCTTTCCAAACGGCTAACGAAGCAAATACTTGGTCCCCTTGAAATTGTAGCTCCCGAAATTCTAATTTTATTTTTGCATTCTAACGGGGCCCTTCTGAAGCCTCATAACTGGGAGATTTATGGGCTCGCCGGATAATTAAGTGATGTTATTGTGTTAACTTTGCATGCATTATGCGCCCGCGCCGCCCGCGGCCGGGCCGCCGCTGGAGTTCCCTTCGCCGCCCCATAGATTATGCACGCCCCGGTCCGGGGAACCTACGGTGTATTAGAATACATTAGCGCTTGCATTTTAAAAGGCTGAACTCCCGGCTCCCCGCGAGGGACTCTCGGGAGGCGGCTTGCAGGGAGGCGTGCGTTTGTTTCTGCACCCGCGAGCGGCGGAGTCTCCTCCTCCCGGCCGGTCAGGCTGAAGACGAGCTTTGAGGTGAGAGGAAGGGGACTGAGCGCTGCCCCTTTCCCCAGACCGCAGCTGCCCTGGGGGCCGCGGGGCTGCGTCGTTCGCATAATCCCCCAGCCTCGCCCGCACTCCAGCCGCCCTCTGCCCGCCGCCCCTCCCCTCCCTCTCTCCCTCCCTCTTTCCCTCTCCTTGACGTTTGATTCCAGTAGCAGAGGAGGAAAAAAAGGCACCGAGCCGTCAGCCAAACATGAAACGCGCGTCCCCGCCCCCTCGCGGCCACTGGCAGCTACGCGCAAAGGGCCCGCCCCCCGGGGCAGCTGCGGCTGCGGAGTGGCTGCTCGCCGCGCCAGTCCAGCACAGCCCCGCCCCGGGCCCGGGAGGGTAGGTTGGCTGCCCCGGCGAGCGGCAGAGCCCTTCTGGACAGCTCCCGCTCACCCAAACAGAAGACGTCGGCGCCGGAGCGGGCTCGGACATGGCGAGGCAGCGCGCCGGCCCGAGCGGCGGGGCCCGGTGATCCCTCCCTCCCTCCCCGCCCCCTCCCCTCTCCCGCACGCACGCCCCGGCCGCCCCCACCCCGCCCCCACCCGGGCGCGCCCGCCCGCAGCCGGGGCGCACCCCGCGCGCACGCCCGCTCCACAAGCTCCGCACTCCGCGCCCGCGGCCGAGCCCCGCCACGCGCGCCTCGCCAGCCCGCCGGCCGCCCCCGCCGCCCCCGCCGCCCCCGGGCCCCGATGGACTGAATGAAGGCTGCCTACACCGCCTATCGATGCCTCACCAAAGACCTAGAAGGCTGCGCCATGAACCCGGAGCTGACAATGGAAAGTCTGGGCACTTTGCACGGGCCGGCCGGCGGCGGCAGCGGCGGGGGCGGCGGCGGGGGCGGCGGGGGCGGCGGCGGGGGCCCGGGGCATGAACAGGAGCTGCTGGCCAGCCCCAGCCCCCACCACGCGGGCCGCGGCGCCGCGGGCTCGCTGCGGGGCCCGCCGCCGCCCACGGCGCACCAAGAGCTGGGCACGGCGGCGGCTGCGGCGGCAGCGGCGGCGTCGCGCTCGGCCATGGTCACCAGCATGGCCTCGATCCTGGACGGCAGCGACTACCGGCCCGAGCTCTCCATCCCGCTGCACCACGCCATGAGCATGTCCTGCGACTCGTCCCCGCCGGGCATGGGCATGAGCAACACCTATACCACGCTGACGCCGCTGCAGCCGCTGCCGCCCATCTCCACCGTGTCCGACAAGTTCCACCACCCGCACCCGCACCACCACCCGCACCACCACCACCACCACCACCACCAGCGCCTGTCGGGCAACGTCAGCGGCAGCTTCACCCTCATGCGCGACGAGCGCGGGCTCCCGGCCATGAACAACCTCTACAGTCCCTACAAGGAGATGCCGGGCATGAGCCAGAGTCTGTCCCCGCTGGCCGCCACGCCGCTGGGCAACGGGCTGGGCGGCCTCCACAACGCGCAGCAGAGTCTGCCCAACTACGGCCCTCCGGGCCACGACAAAATGCTCAGCCCCAACTTCGACGCGCACCACACTGCCATGCTGACGCGCGGGGAGCAGCACCTGTCCCGAGGCCTGGGCACCCCGCCCGCGGCCATGATGTCGCACCTCAACGGCCTGCACCACCCGGGCCACGCTCAGTCGCACGGGCCGGTGCTGGCGCCCAGCCGCGAGCGCCCACCCTCCTCGTCGTCGGGCTCGCAGGTGGCTACTTCGGGCCAGCTGGAGGAGATCAACACCAAAGAGGTGGCGCAGCGCATCACGGCCGAGCTGAAGCGCTATAGCATCCCGCAGGCCATCTTCGCGCAGAGAGTGCTGTGCCGGTCTCAGGGGACTCTCTCCGACCTGCTCCGCAATCCAAAACCGTGGAGTAAACTCAAATCTGGCAGGGAGACCTTCCGCAGGATGTGGAAGTGGCTGCAGGAGCCGGAGTTCCAGCGCATGTCCGCCTTGCGCCTGGCAGGTGAGCCCTTGGGGCAGCGGGGCTGGGCTGCGGGGAGGGCTCCTAGGAGCCGGAGCAGACCTACTGGCCCCGTCTCTTCTCCCGGTGCCTTTCTGCTTTACCCTGTGCGCTTCCGTTGTGTTCTTTTATTTCTTCTTCCATTTCTCTTTCTCCTCTTTCACTTCTCCCGGTTCCTGTCCTCTCTTTTCTTCCCCCCTCCCTGTCCCTGAGCTTTCATTGACCGACAACCCCCCCCCCTTCATTCTCCAACCTTTGGCCTCCCTCTGACCTTTTCGACAGCGGGAGGCGGGAGAGGGGTGCGCGGTGCCTGCTGGAAGCCCCTCTCTTTCCAGCACTCACAGAAACCAGGAACTGCCCTGATTCAAAACCTGTGTACTTGAACTCTTTTTAGACCGCGCATTGGCGTTCTCCAGGCTGCCCAGTCTCCCTACGTGGCGGCAGCTGAGATGCTCTGTTCTTGAGAAGACAGAGCTCTCCCCCTCCCGACCACACCACACCACATCAGACAAACTTCTTTGGTCTTTAGCGAGCGGCACTGCCATGCCCGCCTGGGGGACTGGCGGCTGGGATACAGCGCCGCGTCCGGAACCCGACTCCGGCTTTGGCTTTGGCGCAGAGAGTTTCTGACCGGGCTTGACGGTGAGAGCGGGCTGTGGCTAGCGCCGGCGTCACTGCCTACATCAAGGGGAGGGTGCAAAGGCGAAGGTTGGGACTGTCTAGTTCACCGCTTTAGAAAGACGGGGGAGAAGAGGCAGTGGAGAGCTCCCTGCCTCGCTGGCTGGTCACCCTAACTGCGCTCCCAGCGTCTGCTAAGGTATGCCGGGTTTCCTGGAGAGGCCAGGCGCTCGCTGAGAAGGTGCTGGGAAATTAAGATGCAGATTAGTTAATTAATGCAGCCCGGCCGCGGGTTGCAGGCTCCGCCTTTGCATTAAGCGGGCTCTGTGCGCTGCGCCTCGCGGCAGGGAAGGCGGGCGGACCGCGGAAGGGGACGGGTCCACGCGTCGGCTACATTGTTCTGGAGCGGTCTCGGCTCTTTGTGCCTCCTCTAGTGGCCGAGCCGCGAGGTACAGCCCTCTATTGTTCTAGGAGCACAGAAATCTCCTGTGTGGGCGGCGGGTGCAGGAGCGAGAGCGAAAGACGCAGCAGAGGCTGAGACTGGCCCGCAGTTGCGCGCTTTTGTGCGCAAAGACCCCGCGCCGCGCGTGTGGCTACTGCGCTGCTTGTGGATTGGGCCAGGGGCCCACTAGGGCAGCGTCCAGGCCCCCTGAAGGGGACGACACACAACACTCTACTGGCAGCCGAGGTTGGCGGCTTCTCTTGGACTGAGGGGATTTCTCGAGATCTGCGGGCTATAGGGCAAACCGATTCGTGGTAGCGTTGATTTGCATAGCGCGGATAATGAGACACGCGCGGTTCCGAGCCTGCCGGGCAAGGCAAATTCCGGAGCTAAGAGCTCAGGCTCCCTCTCGCGCTCCCCTGGGCTTTCCTCCGCACAGCTGTGCACAGCTTGTGGGGTGCACGCGACCAACGCCTGCCAGGGCTGGGGGATGTGACAGGCAGCGTTTTCCCCCGGGTTCGGGGAGGGGGCGTTTCCGTTCTGACAGCCTCCTCCTTGGATCCCAACCTGCCACTCAATCGTCGCCCCTCAGTGTTGACCTAAGAAAGTAACGAAAACCAGCTTTCTCCCCACCAAGATCGGTGGACTCTGGACACTGTTGGGCGAATTTAGAAATCGACATTCTTTTTCTTTCTTTATTTTAATCTTCATCTTCTACCATTTTCTCTTGGTTTCCGGCAAAGATAAAGCCGTCCGTGGAAAGCAGCGGTGGGAGATGGACCCAAGCCTGGCTGAGGGGTCTGGACGTGGTCCCACCCCCTTGTCTTGTAGCCCGGGCAGGCCCCGGGCCTTCTCCCGCCGGCCTCCTGGGCACTGAGAGCCAGAAGGAACTTGGCAGCTGGTCCAGGGGGTACCGTTCACAGCAGGGCGACAGCTGTTCCGCGCTGGCCCAGCTCGGAGCGCTGCCGCCCCCTCATGCCTTGTCGCGCAAAGGACACGGTGTTGTAAAAACACTTGTGCCTCCTGCCTGAGCAGGGCTGGAAGCGATGTGGGAAGTAATGCTGGAGTGATTGGTGCCCCCGGGCTCCTCAGCTCCACCTGCACCAGCGGCTGGCCCGGGCAGGGCACGGCCAGAGCTGCCCGCTTCTGGGCGGAACTGCGCAGGACCCGCCTCAGCGGGACACGCCACCTCCCCCAGCGGGTGGGAAATGCTGACCCGGCCTAACTCAAGCATTCAAATGTGTCTGTTTTATTACTGCAGGTTGAAAAGGGACGAGAGCTTTAGCCTTTTTTATCCGGCCATTCTATCAGCAACTACAAGTGTGTTGAGTGGTTATTATTACAGAGGAGGCCTTTCAGTTTGGGGTCAGTAGATCAGTCTCTTCAGACACGGGCACAGAAGCTGCTAAGTAGGTATTATGTGCTCAGGAGCGCTCGGGGCCAGCAGCGAATGGAGAAGAGGGGGCCTTCTCCGCCAAGAGATCGATCGCTCCCCGCCGGGACGCCTCGGAGGGCCCAGGCCATAGCGACCCGGGGGTTACACAAGCCCGCGAGTCGGCCAGGCCCGCCCCGCGCCCCGCACTCAGGGCCCCAGACCAGGCCCTTTTCTTTCTGTCCACCTGTCCCCTTATAGCTTTCCGTTTCCGTTCATGCTGGGCCCACTGGGGCCTGCCGGAAGGCCCAACAGACGGGTTTGAGCCGGCCAGCATGAAGATGTCTAATTTGGTCAGCGCCTGCAAACCTCGCCATCGGAGCAAGTACGGTGCATCACCAAGGCGCAGCCCAGCCAGGGAAGGAACTTCCGAGAAGAAAGGAGCAGACAGACGTCGGGGAAGCGCAGACTGCCCCAGCGTTAGATTTCAAGATTAATGACCTCAAATGCGCGGCGGCGCACGCGGAAAGAGTGGCCAGGCGGCGAGTGGTGCAAGTGCGCAGGGTCAGGCCAGCTAGGCGTTGAGGTCCTGAGGCCGGCTCCCACGGGGCGTTTTTATTAACCTGGCAGCAGGCAGAGGACAGAACCCTGCGATTTCGAGCATGCACGCGTTCGGCTTTGAAAGCAGGCGGCCTCCGAACCAAGCAGAAACTCCTGCACCGAGGCACTGAGTGAACCGGGGCATGAACCTGACGTGCGCCTCGCGGAGGGAGAGCTATGCCTGAGCACCCCCGACTACTTGCCCTGCCTACATTTCCGCCTCCTGTGAGCCTCGCTCCTCCTTCGAGCAGTCCCCGCCCCGTACAGACTCACCGACCTCTCCAGGCTGCAGCTCCCAGCAGCCGATTCTGTTAAGGCGGCCAAAAACCTTTAGCCAACCCGCCAAGATGTCGCCCTGGCCAGCTGACACCCGCAGCACGACCAGGCCAGGGCTCAGCGTGGCTCCTGCCAGGGCACCACGTGCGTCCCTGTCTCCGGCTGCGCCACGGCGGTCCTCGGGGAACGCGTGCAGCCGGGCGTCTCAGAAGCGGCGAGGCTGGGAGGAGATCTCCCTCGCGGCGGACGCCTCCTCCCCCCTCCCCTCTTGCTGCCTAGCTCCCGGCCCAGGCCCCCTCTGTAGTTAGTTTAGTTCCTCCCAGCCCGGGAGGCCGAATGCAACCCACGCCGGCGTGGAACAAATATTTTCGGCCGCTGGCAAGGCGGATTAATAATTGGAAAACTCTTCCGCGTCCTTGTTAAGACCCAGGTGCCGGGAGAACACCTTCTAACCCGCATGAAGGTTGGTGGGAGCCAGCCGAGGCGGCGGAACACGGCGGAGGGGCGTGAACCCGACGCGAGAAGCGGCCCAGGCCTCCCGGCGCCCTGGACGCGAGAAGCGGCCCATTTATTTTTATTCCAGGCTTTCCACCGTGTGGTTATGTCACTTTCTCAAACAAATGTGTATATGGAGGGAGATCGATGCTGATAATGTTTAGAAGATTAAAAGAGCATTAATGCTGGCAACAATAACGCAAACGTGTGGACCCAGATTTCATTGATCTGGAACATGATCCGGCGCGTTTCCAGTAAGCCCGACGGCGCGCTCTTCCCAGCAGAGCGCTCGCCAGCGCCCAGGCTCCCCACGCGGCTGCGGCACTGGGCGGTCCTGGAGGCAGACCGCAGCTCCTCCCCCGCGAAGCTCTGGCCCGTCTCTTCTTCCCTGGGGTTTTCTCCTTCTCTCGAAGGGCTCCCTGCCGTCTGCCCCAGTCCCTGGGCGCTCTACTGCTGTTCTGTGCCCTCCCGGAGGGCTCCTCGGACCGGCACTCCAGTCTTCCCAGCTCTCCTGTCCTTAGCTGTCACCGCGGGGTCATAGTAGCACGAACCTGGTCCAAGGAGGCCCGGGGCAACAACATTATTTTTCTTTTCTTTTCTTTTCTTTTTTCCATCGAAACCATCCTGGAAAGCCCCGAGTTTCGAATTTCGGTCTCGATATGCGCGAGCGACCAGGCCCAAGTCTGGAAATGAGGTGGCAAAAGCTGCTTGCTAACCGCACAGCTTAATGATCCGTGGATCCGCTCAGGAGTCCCACGCGTGACTCTTCACGCAGGTGCCTTTAGTTGACTAACTAAAAGAGGTCCCACTAACAAAAGCTGGGCTTTACCCCTCAGAACGGCCATATCTGCCCTGGGCTACCAGGATGGAGCAGGGAAGATTCTTGCATCCTACCTCGCTGGAGAAGGAAGGTAGGAAGAGCTCAAGAATCCCACGGCTCTCCCTTCCCACCCCTTTCCATGTCCCCAAGGAGGTGAAGGCCACAGGCCCACCCTGGGTAGGGAGATTTTTCTCTGAGACTGTGGTCTTACACCTGCTACCCACTCACGGCTGTGCTTCTGGAAGAAATACTAAGGCAGATTTTATGGAAAGAATGAAAGAGTGGGACTATAGTGGATTGGGCTGAGAACTAAGTTGTCTTTTTTTTTTTTTTTAATTATAAATCCTCCAGTTGGAGAAAGCTAAGCTTTTCCTTCAAGGGGAAGTTTTAATCTGGGAGGAAAGGAGAATTTTCCTTCCTTCTCCGGGAACAATGAGGAAAAGAAGCAGGAGAGGGGGAGAGAGAGAGAGCTCAATTTGGTTCTGTTTTGAGATGAGACAGGGAATGAGCCTATGGTCTCCTCTGACGCCCAGGGGTGCTCCCTGAGGAAGAGAGGTTTTTTTCCTGTGTGTGTTTGTGTGTGTGTGTGTGTGTGTGTGTGTGTGTGTTAAAGATTTATTTGAAAGGCAGAGAGAGAGATCTTTGATCTGCTGGTTCATTCCCCAAATGGTCCCAATGACCAGGGCTGAGCGAGGAGCCAGGAGCCAGGAGCTTGCTCTGGGTCTCCCACATGAGTGCAGGGGCCCAAAGACCTGGGCCATTTTCTGATGCTTTCCCAGGCCATTAGCAGGGAGCTGGATTGGAAGTGAAACATCTGGGACTCAGGACTCGAGCCAGTACCCCTATGAGATGCTGGCACTGCAGGTGGAGGCTTAACCTTCTACACCACAGTGCCAGCCCCAAAAAGGGAACTTTGATCTACCACCTTGACTGCTAGTCAGGAGGAAGGGTCCCACTGGTCTCCTGAAAACTTAGAGCTGGGTCAGGGGGGCACTGAAACTAAGCAGGGTGAGTCTGGACGACAGCTGGCCCTTCCCCCACAGGACCCACTGGAAGGACCTCAGGGAACTGGGAGGGGTGAGTGGGCATTTGGAGGGTGGGATTTTAGGCTCTCCCCCAGCCCCATCTTAGAATCCTAAAACAGGGCAGGACTCCCAGTGAATGGTCTGGGTAGGGCAGGAACAATTGCCGTAGTCTCCCTATGGTCCTACAAGACTCTAGCAGTTGATGCCCTCTCCTGGTGAGTGGGGTCTGCCCAGAGGCCACAGGCTGCTGCCTGCTTTACCTCGCTTTACATTCCAGAGCTCTGGGCCTGATCCCCAGAGGGAAGGAGAACCTGCCTCTTCCCCTGTCTTCAAAACCAGGGTTTCATTTTAGAACTACCCCTTGATGTGACAGGGAGGGCCCCGGTGCCCCTGCCAGGCTCTCTGGCCTTTAAGCACCCATTTCTCAAGGGAAGTAAGAGGAAGGGGGCTGCACAGGTCTTGTGAAGAAAGTTCTAGGTCCCACCACATCACCCTGCTGGCTGCAGTTGACAGAAAGTGTCTTCATGAAAAGTGGTGTCATGTAGGGTAACCCTAGGGGGAATGAAAACCTCAAGGAGAAGCAGAGATTTCATTTCTGGTTTGTTGCCAAAGGAAGGGAAACGAGGAAGACATACATAGAAATCACCGCTTGGATGACAGGCTGTGGGGAAGAGGGCCAAGATGGAGGCACCTCAGGCCTTAAACTTCATCTTCAGACTCTCTGAGCTGTGCATACCCTAAATCTTCCAGTGATCACTATCTTTCCTGACCTGGGAAAAGCCACTTCTTCATGGGGAGAATCTCTCTGCCATTGGAGAGGAAGCCCTATGCTGTTAGGAGCAGAGGGCCTGCCTGGGCTGACTCAACCTGGGGGCAGTCACCACCCAGTCTTTCCTCCTAACCAGCCTCCGTGCCTCTGGAAATGGCTTTTGGATTTCTAAATTTCATATAAGGCAATAAATTTAAAATTTGCCTAGTTTTTGTAGAGAGGGAGGAGGTAGGGCAGTTAATTTGGTAGCCCAGCCCACCTGATATGCCATCTGGGCACGGCATGGAGGTAGGCTGTAGGCTGGGCAGACAGATAGTCTCACTTGGGGAGCCAGATTCCTAGAAGCTGTGGACATTTATTGTGAAAAACTGTCCCGCACAAGCTGCCCCAGAGGGCAGGGACTGCAGTCCAGCTTGGCGCCTCTCTCACCATTTGAGGATCCATTACTCTTTCTGTAGAGAGCAGACTTTGTTTGGGTTGGAAGCACACCTCCACCGTAATTTAATCAGCATTGGACTTTGGCTCGTGTAATCAAATATACATATACTTTCTCCTGCAGGAAGAAAAATAATTTCTCTGTAACTGGTATTGACTTGAAGTCATGTAATCTCTGGAAAGCATCACATTTTTAAAAGGAAAGGTAAAATTAAGGGGAAAAGAATCCACAGGTCCAGTGGTTTGCCTTGTCCATTACATAGAAGGGGCAGAGGGAACCCTCTGAGAGCATGGATATTCGTGCAGCTCCAATTGCAGATATTTCACTACAATTCCTCTGTGCGGTCAGTTTCTGAGACCTGTATTGATAGGAAACCAAGTTAGCTGTCTCACCAGATCCTAGGACGTGGGTTAACGTGTGTTGTATTGGCATCCTTGAAGGAACCTGTGTAGCATTTCGTTTTTCTGCCTTTTGTTGGAGAGTAGCAGCTCCCTGAGTTCCAGCGGAGTCTAGGTGGGCAGCAGGCCCCATTCTTTTAAGGATGATGGACACCCATTGCCAGCTTGTTCTCTACTCATCCCAGGGCAGAAGCATGAGACTGTTCCCTAGAGCATTCTGGAGCAAGCTTGGACTCCCCATCCCCCAGGGTGAGGCTCCAGGCTTTGCCCAAGTTGAGTCTGTTAGGGAATCTGTTGTAAACACAGATCCATTGATTTGCATTTGTCAGAGAGTAAAGTTAAACCAGTGAAAAGAGAAGCCCTTACCCTTTTATGCAGGGCCAGGGAAACCTTTCATATTGATCCTATTGATCCAACCTTTCCCTTTAAGGAAACCACATAGTTAAAGACCCTCGTTCAATAGATTTACCCTTCGCGCTTGTGATATTCCTTTAAGTGTTCTCATCTAGGATAGCTGGGCATTAAGCCCACACTCCAAACCAAACAAAAATGAAAAGGGAGTGGGGGGGGGGCGGGAGGCAGAATTGTGGGAAGTGAAATTAAATCAAATTGAAATGTGTAATGACCCAGTTGGGGATGTTTTTCTCATTTTTCTAAGATGGCATGAAGAGACAAAGACAAAATAGATGCATTTAGCATCTCTTGCTCTTTTTTTTCCACAAAAGAAAAAAATCTATGTATATGTATAGAGTAGCAATGTCTCAGGAACATCATTTTCTACTGTAACGTTATTTCAGTCCAACCACTAGCTTGGTTAATTTAAGCTGATTCACTTTAAAAGTAGTGATACTGCCACAGTCATTATTTTGGTTGATTTGTGGCAAATCAAGAACACAACTTTCCTTAGAAATGCAGTATTTTGGATTCTGTATATAAGCAAGCTTGGACACTAAAGTCAGTTAAGGAGAGGGAGCTTGGAGTTGTGTATTAGGATGGAAGTGAGTAGATGCTAGCTCAGGAATAAGGTACATTTGTTTTAGGGCAGTGTGGATAGAACAGAAATTGCTAAATGTTCAGTATCCCTCTTGATTACAGATATGAAAATGAAAGTCCCCTTTGTCTCCACAACTGTTGGCACCATTGGTTTCATTTCTTCCTTGACCTTAATTTGCTCTGTAAATAACATCTATCCGTAATTTTTTTCCAATGTGGTACATGAGCTGTTCCTAATTGGCTATCTCTTGGGTTGTTTTTGGACATTCATGTTTGTTTTATGTGATTGAAAAATATTAATGATTCCTTAGGTGAGCTAATGTATTTATCTGCTGAGTGAGTTCAAAGGGCAGAGTTCAGCTATGGTTCAGGTTAATTGAACAGGAAGCAGTGAGCTCTCCAGGCTGTGTTGAACAAGGGACCAGTCCCTTAAAATATCACACTCAGCAAACACACAATTTCGCTGTCCTCATCCTGGAGTCTGATGTAAGAGGCTCAGATCAACTTGGATTGCCTGTTTAAAAACCCAAAGCAAAGCATAGCAACTGCAACAAAAACCCTTGAGTCCCCCTCGGGGAAGAAGAGTTTTCTCATTGGCTAATTGCTTTATTGGTAGCACTGACCTGCAGAGCAGCTGCAGGGGCCTGGATGAAGGCTTAGGCCTCAGAATAATGTGCTCCATTAGAACAGGGCAAGGCAGTTTTTTGTTTACTCAATTGGAGCTCCCTGCAAAGTGCCATTAACCCCAACCCAACTGCATGTGTGCTGCAGAAGCCAAAGGTCACGCCAGTTGGTCTGTAGGCACAGCCAGCTTTGCCCTGGTGGGAGGGAGAGGGCATCCTGTTGGCACCATCCTCCCTGGAGCTTAGCCAGCCCCAGGGGTTCCTTCCAGAGCTTTGACCAAAGCAAGCAGTTGCACAACTTGTTTACATTTCCCAACTACTGAATCATGTTATTGATGATTAAACAGTTTTGATCTGAGTACCATCAATCACACCAAAAAAAAAAAAAAAAAACTTCTCACTGATCATCTCTTTTCTATTTATGTTCCCTTCATTACTGTGCATTACAGTAAATAGAATTGTGCAAACTGTGCTTTTAGCACGATTATAGTAGCCTGGATAAGTGCTTGGATCAACAGGAAGACAGATCTCCAAATCCGGCTGGGGAGTTATTTGGAAGGAAGTTTTAAGTGGAGCCTTGAACCACGGCTTCCACTGCCAGCACCATGAACTACACTGCCACCTGCTGGGGGTCGTCTTAGAGGCAATCAGTTCTGCACTAACCCACGGTCCCAGCCCCTTCCTTCATATTGTCCCTGGTATTTATGTCCCCTTCCCCACCCTCCAGATCACCACCCATGCAAACATAATCTCCCTGGAAATATCTTAGGTGACTTTTCCCAATCCTCTGGGACTCAACCCTCTGCCTTTTCTAAATAATTACCCCAGAGAAATCAGCTCTGCCTGTCATGGGTGAGGTGATTCACCCACCCTGCACCTTGAGGTAATAGTGTTCTGGTTGGAAAAGTGTTGAGGGAGGAGAGACAGAGGAAGTAGAAAGTATCTACAGGAGAGAAGAGAAAAGCTTGTGTGTCAAAGAGGTATGGCTCAGTGGATGGTACAAGGGAGGGTGATGCCAACTATCAGATGCTCAGCACAGGTGAAATACTGAACAGACGAGAGTGGACAGGAGAGAGTTCACATCCACTGGAAGGATGTGGAGGAAGAGATGCCAACTCAGCAAGCTCCAGGTGGGCTCTGGGAAGCCCCCTGGGGAGCGAAGTGAAGCAGCTGTTTTTTCAACTGCAGAGAACACAGCCAATGAGCTAGACTTGGAGCCAAACTTCGGAGCTGGCTGCAGCTCTGTGGGTGGCAGCTGCTTCCAGATTAGCCTCCCATCGATCACAGCCAGAAGCCCTGTGGCAGCCAAGCGCCTGTGGATGGGTCGCTGCCTCCGCGCCCCGCGCAGGCTTCAGCACCACGAACAGCGCCATGGGGCACCCGCGAGTTGGTGTCTGCATCCACCTAGAGACGGGAGATGGGCCTTCTATTGGGCAAGACCCTGGCAGAGCAGGGCTTCTTTGGCTCTCAGTAAGAGGTCAGTTATAATAAAGGAAGAGGAGGGTCAGGAGTGGGAAGACAAAAGGTGCTGAAGAAGAGCTTGGTGGGGGGATGCACTGTCTCCCCTGCTGCCTCTGGAGGCACTCCTTCAGCTCTCGGTATTTCAGGTTTAGGATTTCCTCTGAAGGTTTACTACCTGGTTGCCCCACACACCGATGTGCACGAGTGGGTGCCTTTGTTTCCTCACCTGTGTACTCCTGATTTTTGAAAACGTGGGTCTCATTAACGTTAAACAACATTCTTACATGTCAGCATAATATGGCAGGGAGAGCCCGCTATGGGACCTCAGTGTCTGCTGTGGATGTAGAAACTGGGTGTGATTTCTTGAGAGTCATTAGTGATGGGGCTGGCATTAAACAGAACCTCATCACCACGTCTGCTCCCCTACAAAGGACTAAGGGTGTTGAGTCACTTCCAGTAGGCCACACAATGGAGTCATATGGTCCTGACCAGAGTGAGGGCTGACACCAGGCACCGACCCCTGACATGGCCTTCTTCAATCAAGCGCTCTGCTTTATTTGTGGTTTTATTCCAGAGGAAAGAGGCAGGTGGGCCCTTTCGGTCAATGATGGAGCACAACTCATATCTCTGGTTTCTCAGTGAAATGCCCCTTTGATGTTCTAGAGATAATTAAAATGTAAACTTTTCAGTTTATTTCAAGGAACGTTCGTTAAACCCTAGTTTCTTGCTGAAGTGTTTCTCAGAGAGGTAGGGTAGAGGAACAGACAAATATGTCCCCTTCAAAAGAAAGTGAAGAACTTTTCTCAAACATGGAAAAAAAAAGAAAAGAAAGTGAATAGTGTGATAAATAAATGAGATTTTTCTTCCCTGTCACAACTCATCTTTAAATTCCAAGTGGCTCTTGTGTGAAAGGAGAGAAAATCTAGCCCCCCAAAAAAACAATTCTGGTACAGCATTCAGATCCAGTGTTGAGAAAAAACAAGTGTCTGTGTGTCTGAGTATTTAAAATTTTGCTCTAAAAATGAACAGAAATATATCTGAGCCAGATCTAAGAGCTGGTTTTAAATCTACTTGATAAACTCTGACTAAAGCAGCTCCTTTAAGTGGTATAACATGTACTTCTTAGTAGTTATTGGGCTATGCTATCAAAACCCTTTCCCATAAAACATGGATTTGATAGTGAGCATAGGCTGCTTAGTAAAGCCTGTTTTATATGCGTCACTTATTTATATGTGTCATCTTATTTAAATAAGGCATTACACGCTGCATAGACTTGGACTGAAAGCCCTTCCTTTCTAGTGAACACTGTATGTTTTCTAAAAGATAGTTTGACAGGACTGCCATGGGAACAGGATATTTTCTACAGTGTTTTTTGGCTCCAAATACTAAAGCATATATGTGAAGTAAGGTAACTTTATGCTCTTCTGTATCAGGGCCACAGAACTAAAAGATGCAGAGGCTAAATCTCAGATGCAGTTGCCTTCTAATATGTTTCAAGGTTCAGTTCATGTTCAAAGCACAAGAGTGAATTCTCTAGTCACTCCCAGTGACTAACCCCACTCATCTTTCCTTTCATTCTTCTGAAAAGGGAGAAACAATCCTCCTGTTCAAGGTCAAGTCCTCTACTAGGTTCAGGACCCCTGCCTCTTCTGCCTTCTCAGGACCCTCCCTTCTCCTGCACTTATAACCTCCTCCTCTCTGCCGACATCTTTCCATTCTGCATTTTTATGCTCCATTCTTTTTCTAAAATGCCCCCTACCTGATAACTGTTGTAGCTATGTCTCTTCCTTCCCTTCATTTCTGGGGAGAGTTGCTATAACCCAGTGTCTGTTTCTTACCTCCTCCCTCAGCCTCAGCCCTCCTGTGTTCTCTACCTCCTCTTAACACTGTCACTTTTTTTTTTTTTTTTTGAAAAATGTATTTGAAAGGCTGAGTGATAGATGGGAGGAGGAGGGGAAAGATCCTCTGTCTACTGGTTCATTCCCCAAATGGTCACAATAGCCAAATCTGGGCCAGGCCAAAGCCAGGAACCAGAATCTCCATCTGGGTCTCCAACATGGGTGGCAGAGACCCAAGCCCTTGGAACATCTTCAACCCTGCCTTCCCAGGTGCATTAGCAGGAAGTTGGATAGGAAGCAGAGTAGCTGGGATGCAGGATCACAAGCAGCAGCTTAATACCCTGTACCACAACACTGGTTCTGCAATGTGACTGTTGAGGTCTTTATAGATAAATCCTGTGGATTCTCAAACCACTCCACAACATTCAATACACTGTTAACCATTCTATGCTACAATACTTTCTTCTCTTGATCTCTATACTCATTTTCTTTTTAGCATTCTATTCACTCCTTTTCTTTCTAGCCACCTCTTATTTGTCCATAAAGCCCTATATTCTGGCCTAGGTGATTTTGTTGTTGGTTTTTCCACCCAGCATACCCACTTTGGAAGATCTTATCCATTTGGTTACCACATCTTTACACTAAAGCCTTCTAGGTCTCTCTTGAGCCTGCCATCTGTCTCCTGAGTTCCAGGTCCATGTTTCTTCTGCATTTGGACATATTTGCCTAAGACCTTCAAACTCAGGCCATCTCAAAGTGAACTCATTTTCTTATTTGCCAACCCTATGCACCACTACCACCAACTATGAGTATCTTCTTTTATTCCCTCTTTGGCTAACATCATCCTGTCCACAGAATCTCAAGCCAGGGGCCAGTGCTGTGGCATAATGGGCAAAGCTGCCACCTGCAGTGCCGGCATCCCATATGGACGCTGGTTTCAGTCCTGGCTGCTCTACTTCCAATCCAGCTCTCTGCTATGGCCTAGGAAAGCAGAAGATGGCCCAAATGGTTGGACCCCTGCACCCGCGGGGGATACCTAGAAGAAGCTCCTGGCTCCTGGTTTCAGATCAGCCAAGATCCAGCTGTTGCAGCCAACTGGGGAGTGAATCAGTGGATAGAAGACCAATCTCTCTCTCTCTCTCTCTCTCTCTCTCTCTCTGCCTCTCTCTCTCTCTCTGCCTCTCCTTCTCTCTGTGTGTAATTCTGACTTTCAAATAAATAAATAAATCTTTAAAAAAAAAATCTCAAGCCAGAAATCAGACAGTTACCCTGGCCTTTTGCCCTTTCGTCTTTCCCCATCAGTCAACCATGTTGGCCATGTGGCTTATTCCTCCTAGTGTCTGTCCTATGCCATGCCATCCCTCTGCTGCTGCCTTAACTGGAGCCATCTCCAATGTCCACAGCCTCCTGACTAGCCTCCCTGTCACTGGTCTACTCTCTCTCATTCATTTTCATTCTTAAAAAAAAAAAAAAGATTTATTTATTGACTTGAGTTACACAGAGTGAAGGAGAGGCAGAGAGAGTCTTCCATCCTCTGGTTCACTCCCCAAATGGCTGGAGCTGGATCAATCCAGAGCCAGGAGCTTCTTTTGGGTCTCCCATGCGGGTGCAGGGGCCCAAGGATTTGGGCCACTTTCTACTGTTTTCGCAGGCCATAGCAGAGAGCTGGATCAGAAGTGCAACAGCTGGGACTCGAACTGGCACTCAAATGAAATGCGGGCACTGCATGCGGTAGCTTTACCCACCTCGCCACAGTGCCGGCCCCTCATTTCCATTCTTAAGCTAGTGATTTTTCTGGAACCCACATCTGACCACATTCCACCCTTGTTTAATACTCTTTATTCCTTTTGGTTCAACTAACTTGAATTCAACTTCAGGGATTGGCTTAGATGCTCCTGCCTTAAGAAGTCTTCTCTGATCTTGTAAATTGGTGTCTCCTAGAACTACTACTCCCATTTCATTTAGAACATAATAGGGATCACCTGATGATTTGTCAATGTCACCCCATCAGATTAAATTTCAGAAGAATGGAGGTTGGATACAGCATACAGTAGGTAGTCAATAGATATCTATGAATATATTAATACACCTTTTCTGTCATGGGACACCATTTCTGTCTGTTGTAGTCACCTCAATTAGTAAATGACATTTGAAAAAGAATAGTCAATACTGGTACATCAGTATCAGTAAATATTTCCTATTTCACAATATCAAGTTCTTATCAATAGCATTTTCCTCCAAAGCTAAGACACTCCAGCCATGGATTAATTGTAAAGCTTTTTTCCCCTTTGATTTTATTGGATTTTAAATATTTCAGTGGATAAATCCTTATTTGCCTTTACAATAGCTTAACGTAGACTAAAGTCATGTTCGGAGCTTCAGAGGATTGCCAGTGAAATGAGAGCTATGAAATAATGACCACACTAGACACCAGAATAGGGACCCATTTTCCCTGCTGGTTCTAGAGTCCCTCAAGGTAACCTGCTCTGACCAGGCCCAGGCCCTTCTCCCTGCTGTGCTGCTTGAGTTGTGTCCACATCTTTGCACTGTGTCCCTCCACCTGGGATGCTTTTACCATTCGTCTCTCTAGGTCCTCTCTGTCCTACTGGCCATTCCCAATCCTCCTTCCCTGAATTCTCCCCAGCTGACTGTGGCTCATTCTTTCCTCTCCCTGTCCTGAACTGCCTCAGATCAGCAGGACTAATTTCTTCTTCAAGACATCTTCATGATCAGTAAACCAAATTTACATTTAAATGGCCATTACTTGATATTCTACAAATTCTTACATTGTTACTGACTTAAATTTAGCTCTAAAGAAACAAGAAGTCAACATTTTTCTAAGTTTATGCTCTTCTTTTCATTTGCTTATCTTTTGGCCAGCAAGTACATAAAGTTACTTGAGACTTTTGAAAGCCCGTAGTTAAAACATTGTGGGGAATGATTACAGTTCTGTCTATAGAGCACTGACCTAAGAAGTTAAGAGTGGGGTGGGGTGCTTTCTCCACTTCAATTTTACTAGTTTTAAAAATTTGAGCAGATAAATTCTTATTTATTTTTATCATATCCACATGACATTGAGTGAAAACAGATTTTATTACTACTTCAACTTCTGTGAGAAACTAAAACTAAGATAATTTAATTGTTCTACATCTTATATGGAAATTATATATTGTCCTGTCATATTCTCTTTTAGAGTTATATCTGACATTCATATATGAATAACAAATTGTGAAGACCAAGCATATATAAACATAATTTAATGTAAAAATTAAAAATTTTAGGCATTTTTTCTGATGCTGCCGATTGAATGCATTGGTTTGCTGGATGATGATTAGGTTTGCCCAGTAAGCAGTTAACTTAAGTGCCTGCTGTATCTGTGCCTTGCATAACCAAACCAGGATCACTTTGACAAGGCAGAGACATGCAGGCCGCTCTGAGGCCTCTTTGAGGGGTCTTAGAATCACAGCTCTGGTATGTTCTGAGCCCACCCTTCTCTCTGGTGGGGGCACAACAGCTGGACATGACTGCCAAAGACCAGGCCTACCCAGTGCCCCAGCCTACTCCTCTGCCATGCTCCAAAGGAAGCACGTAGGACCAGGAGGAGTTGGCAATGCTGGGCCCAACCCTCCCTGAACCCAGCTCTTCTTCTAGACTTTCAGACTCATCCTTCTTCCATAGGCAAGCTCTGCAAGGCAACTAAAAGGGCAGAGTGAGGTGATAGGTGATTGGACTGGAAGGGAAGAGAAGACAATCCAGAGTGAAGCCACTTTTCTACCATAGCCACACCGACCCAGGACCCAGGTATTCTACCTCCTTAGAGCTCTGGAAATCCCTACAATATGACTGTCTCTGAGATGAAGGAGGAGGCCAGACCAAAAGCACAGGAAGCCCAAGAAGTTCCTGAGAAAAGTGTCTATGTGAGCAGATCTTTTTCCTCCAGGCTGCTGGGAAGGAACTGTGGATAGCAAGAAGTCCTCCCTCTGCCTTCCCCTCACCCCTCTCTCAGAGCTGATCTTAGAGAGGCAATAGTGGTGGCAAGGTAGCACAGTGGAATGAATGTCTTTGGAGTCAGACAGGCTTGGGAGTTAATTCTTTTTTTTTTTTTTAAGATTTATTTATTTATTTTAGAGGTAGAGTTACAGACAGTGAGAGGAAGAGACAGAGAGAAAGGTCTTCCATCTACTAGTTCACTCCTCAAATGGCCGCAATGGCCAGAGCTGCGTTGATCCGGAGCCAGGAGCTTCTTCCGGGTCTCCCACGTGGGTGCAGGGGCCCAAGGACTTGGGCCATCTTCTACTGCTTTCCTAGGCCATAGCAGAGAGCTGGATTGGAAGAGGGGCAGCCAAGACTAGAACCAGTGCCCACATGGGATGCCGGCACTGCAGGCAGAGGATTAGCCTACTGCACCATGGTGCCGGCCCCCTGGGAGTTAAGTCTAACTCTGCCATTGAGTAACTCCCTAGTACTCAACCTTTCTAGGCCTCAGTTTCCTTTTTTGTAAAACGGGAGTGCTATGTCCACCTTGGAGAGCAGCTGTAAGTATTAGAAATCATCTGTAAAATGACTATCAGGTTACAGGTTGATGTGAAGTGTCTTTTTGGATTTCCTCATAGAATCCTTTACCAGGAGTAGTGACCCAAGGGACAGGATGTCATTGAGTGTTAGGAACCTGGAGAAAGGTTGTAAAATACCCATTTTATCGAATATTTGTTACATGCTGTGTATAACTTACCTAACCAGACAATAATGCTGGGCAATGCACCATGCCACAACTCATGGCATTCAACAGTAAACATTTATTTCTCAAACATCTGCAGGTTCCAGCAGATCTAGACTCCCAGCTGGGTTTGCCCATGCATCTGGGGTGCAACAAAGCTTGATCATGTGTTGGTTGGGAGAGGGGCTCTGCTCCTTATATCTCCCATCCTTTCCTGGAACCACCAGGTTAGCCTGGGCATGACTCTGTCTTGGCAATGGCAGAGGTAGAAGGCACAAGCCGTCACATGCTCTGTGATATCTCTATGGTGAAGAAAAGTCATAAGACTGAGCCAATGGCCGGCGCCACAGCTCACTTGGCTAATCCTCCGCCTGCAGCGCCGGCATCCCAGGTTCTAGTCCCAGTTAGGGCTCCAGATTCTGTCCCAGTTGCTCCTCTTCCAGACGAGCTCTCTGCTGTGGCCTGGTAGGGCAGTGGAGGATGGCCCAAGTGCTTGGGCCCTGCACCCGCATGGGAGACCAGGAGGAAGCACCTGGCTCCTGGCTTCAGGTCAGCACAGTGCACTGGCCATAGCCAGCCATTTGGGGGTGAACCAATGGAAGGAAGACCTTTCTCTCTGTCTCTCTCTCTGTTTCTCTCTAACTCTGCCTGTCCAAAAAAAAAAAGACTGAGCCAAGAGACAGAATGGAATGGCAACAAGCTTACATGGCAAGGAACATAGGTACAGAAAGGGTAAAAGGGCTGGCACTGTGGCACAAGTGATGTCATTTGTGTTGCCTACATCCCGTATCAGCATGCTGATTTGAGTCCCAGCTACTCCATTTCTGATCCAGCTTCCTGTTAAGGTGCCTGGGAAAGCAGTGGATGGTGTCCCTAATGCTTGGGCCTCTGCTGCGCATGTGGGAGATCTGGATGGAATTCCTGGCTCCTGGCTTCTACCTGGTCCAGCCCTTGAATTGCAGGCATTTGGGTAGTAAATTAGCAGGTAGATCTTTCCCTTCCTCTTGCCCCATCTCTCCCTCTATCTGTGGTGTTCTGCCTTTCAAAAAAATAAATAAATTTGTTTAAAAAAGAAAGAAAAGGTGAAGAATTGGACCATTTTTGTCTTTGTTTTTGTCTACCTCGTGTCACACTTTCAGTTCACTTGTTCTTGTAGGAAGCACTCCCAAGATCAAGAGGTGTAAACAGGGTAGGACTAATTTCTATTTATATAGAAGATGAATGTGGAAGTGTTTCCCATTCACAAGTAACACATCTGTGTCCATCAGACCACAGGCCATGTCTCTGGACTGTGTCTGGCTTAGCCTACTAAATCATCTTCATCTTCCTCTTAGCCCTGTCCCAATTCCTAGCACACAACTGGCACTCAATAAATGCAGAAGTCTTGGATGGCTCTTTGACACAGCAGTTAAGATGCCACTTGGGATGCTTACATCCCATATCGCAGTGCCTGAGTTCAAGTCCTCCTCTGCTCCTGATTCCAGATTGCTGCTCATGTGCTCATGGGAGGCAGCAAATATGACTCAAATACTTGAGTCCTTGCCACCCACATGGGAGACCTGGACAGAGTTCCGGGCTCCTGGTGTCAGCCTGGCTCAGCCCCAGATGTTGCAGGCATTTGGGGAGTAAATCAGCAGATGGAGATCTCTGTCTTCCTTTGTCTTTCAAATAAATGAATATATAAAATATTGTAAAATACGCAACTCTACATGACCCCAAGGGTCATGCAGCTTCAGTGCCCCAAAGGAAGGGCCCCTTCAGCTCTATGATTACATTTAATTCAATGTATATTTTAAAATAAGGTTTCATGTTAAACTTCTAAAAATTTTGCCATTGAAATAAAAACCAGACACCTAAGAAACAAAAATCTAAGTCTGTTGCTTACACAAGTTAAGGCATCCAGTTCAGACCCTGGCTGTTCTGTGTTGACAAAACCCAATGTAGATGCTGTGTGATGTCTGCCAATGATATTCATTGAAGCAGTTTGCAAGTGGTATCAGAAAGATCAAAAGAGTTACTCATTTGTGCCTCTAACAATGTCTAGGTTTTTTTTTTTTTCCAAAAAAAGAGATTTATTTATTTACTTGAGAGACACTGTTACAGACAGAGGGAGAGACATAGAAAGGTCGCCCATCCTCTGGTTCACTCCCCAAATGGCCACAAAGGCCAGAGCTGGGCTGATCCAAAGCCAGGAGAATCTTCTAGGTTTCCCATTGGATTCAGGGACCCAAAAACTTGGACATCTTCTATTGCTTTCCCAGGCTTTTAACAGCTGGATTGGAAGAGGAGCAGCCAGGACACGAACAGATGCCCATATGGGATACCGGTGCTGCAGGCGGAGACTTAACCTACTACCCCATGCCAGCCCGGTTGTTTTTTTCTTTTTTAACCTTAGGTTCTACAACTTCTTTCCTTCCTTCCTTCCTTCCTTCCTTCCTTCCTTCCTTCCTTCCTTCCTTCCTTCCTTCCTTCCCTCCATCCCTCCTTCTCTTCTTCCCTCCTTCTCTTTAAATCATATGCAGTGTTAAAGACTTGACAGTTCTGTTTTGAGTCTTAATTTGGATGTTAAGGGACGGCTTCCATTAGTGAGTATGCCCCAGATAATGTGTTTATTTGCATCCTCCTTCTTCCTTGCCTGTCCCCTAATGGTCTGGTACACAGAGGGCCACTTGAGCTGATTTATGTGGATCTCAGACTGGCTCACATGTGTGCATTACTTAATTCAAAGAGGATATCACATTGATTTTCAAGCCCCACTCTCAAGACATTTCCCTGACATAGCTATCTTAGCTGCCTTGACTCCATTGTCTGAAAAGGAAAACATTTTAAACCTTTGGAAGCAATTTTGATGGACATTTCATTGTGCTCTGTATTACTTACATAATTAAATTTCCTTCACTTCAACGTCTGTTTAAAATTAAATTGAGAAATATTTTTGAGCTCCATTGGGCAGTTAACTTTGTTTAGCTGGATTTGTTCTGCATACATATGAAATGGCATCCTCTGAATCAATGCACTTCCACAGATGTGAAGAAATGACAGCCTTCGTGAGCAGGGGTAGTCTCCTGCTATTCGTAATAGGCTGTTCCTAGCTATTAAGCTTGTTTACCCTATCATCCCGATGGTGCTTGTGTTTTGGTGCCTGCAGTTTGGCAGGCTGATTTATGTGGACTCTTGGCACTGTGAGCAAATCTAACTTCTCTCATGGCTTAGCTGGAGTTCTAAGACTCCTGCTTACAAATTCACAGCCCAGCTCAGGGCAGCTAGCTTCTGTTGGGGACATAGAGAAGTCTTATCTGCATAGCCAAGGGAGTAGAATTCTAGTTTGGGTTTGAAGGCAAATCAGGTAAGTTGTTAGAAGATTCATTCCCCAGCAGACCAAATGTGATTCTTAGTGTTTGTCTGGAAGCTCCTCCCAGTCTGCTATTGAGGACAGAAAATCAGACCCTCCTCATCTTTTATCCTAGTTCCTGTAGAGCCAGCTATTCCATCAAATTCTGCGCCAAGGCAACCCCTGGGGATAGCAATGTGATGGAGAAGTTAGCATTCCAAAAGGACTGCTTTAGTATTTTCTAAAAAAAATTGTCAGGAAGAGCTGCTTTTTGTTGCATTGTTAGGCTTCATTAGATTCTTAAAGGTCTGTCAAGATCTTTATCTTGTTTATCTCTGTGCCTCAAATGATAATAGGTATATAACATTGTGAGCCTTACATAAGGAGGTGCATAAGATGCTTACAACAACTGATACATAGTGAGTGTTTCTAATTCAGCTGTGTTTAGTAGTTCTCGGTTACTACTGCCTTTTATAACTGCTCAGTATAAAAGCAAGAGACTGGCCTGAGTCACCAACTCTCCCGTAGTTTTTGTATACTGAGAGCATAGCTTGACATCATCACAGAGAGAATGAATGCTGGACTCAGCCCCGTTTGTGTCTGAGCTCCACTATTCACCAGCTGTGTGACTTCAGGCAAGGGATTAACCTCAGAAAGCATCTGTTTTCTGTAGAATGCAAATAAGGCTGATGTGGGCAGACATCTCATTGGTGTGCTGATTAACTGAGATACCCAGCACATTCACTTCTGATTTTCTCAGTACCACACATGACACCTTATTGCATGGGTGCACATCTGTTCCTCAGCGTAATTTGTGTGTCATTTTCACTGTTGGAATTTGTAATGTGCAAGATTGCCAGATTCCACACTTGTCACTGGCTACACTGCTTGCAGATGAGTCAAACATGCAGCAGCGCCATTTCCTCCCTAACCCTTAGTGTCCTTTTACGACTCATGCTGAGAGCTGTAAATCTGCGATGCACACAGTAGGCTCCAACTGAATCCTTTCAGGCTCATGTTGCATAGAGCAAATATTCTACATTTGATAGAATTTTGCACATAAAATTTGCAGCTAAGCCAACAAGACTCAACTCTTATCTCCTTAGGGATCACAGGTTGGGTCTTATCAGAAAGTTATTTTCATAGATGCACAGTGGTCATGAGGTTAAATGCTAAGGAGAATGGTTTCCTCTTTAGTATTTTTTCTGGATCCTGCCTCTTTATCATGTTCCCCAAATCCAATCACGTGGGCTCCTGTCTGACACCCCCAAGAGCTCCTGTTTTGGGTCACAACCTTGTCTTTGATCCCAAATCTAGGAGCCTTAGCAAGAAAGGAAAAATAGAAAGGAAACCCAGACAACCAACTGTTGCTTTCAGGAAGTACTAACTTGTTTGCTAATAGATTTTGAAGCCATGGACCTCTGAATTCTCAACATTCAAGTGTACTTAAACAGTCTCCAGTATCTTTTCCTGACCCCAAATTACTCCCAAGCATTAATTGTCCTAGTGGTTTCATGGCCACATTATTTCATATTCATTACTGTTTTCATGAAAAATTATAACACTAATTAGAGCAGCTTCCAGTTAATTCACTTGGTGATTCATTACTCTCTCCCCACATGGTGTTCTGTATGTGGTCATCTTGGAGAAAGCCTCCAAGGGTAATTGCTGCTCTATTCCCTGAGTGATCACCTAATGCCATTAGTTCTGATGTGCAGGCGCATCTCAGCAGCTAGGATGGGGCCTGTTACAGCTGCACCCTCCCTGCCCTCTGGATGCAGGGAGGGAGCGGATCCTGCAGTGAGGAAGGGGTCCAGGGCAGCCAAGGAGAGGGAGAGTTCAGAGAGAAGTGGGAGAGGAGCTCTGGGATGTAAGCATCACTAACATCTTCTGAGTCCAGGGGTCAGAACAGGATGGAACAAAACCTGCCCTAAGAACGTGCATGTAGGTCAGAGTGTGGAAGGCTGCTTCTCTTTGGTTCCGGCAGATGTGTGGCCAGGCACTGAGCTAGACTTTGGAAGCCTAGTTCCCTCTAAGAGCTCTGACATCCAGTTCTTTTAATTAAAAATTTATTTGACCCATTAGCCTGGCTGTTCTAACAAAGAAAACAAACAGAAAATAACAGGTGTTGGTGAGGCTGGCAAGAAATTGGAGCCTTGTGCAGTGAGTGGGAATGTAAAATGATGCAGCCTCTATGGAAAGATCATGGCAGTTCCACAGAAATCCAAATACTGCATTACCATGTGACCCCCAAATGCCACTTCTGGGCTTATACTCCAGAAGAACTGAAAGCAAGGTCTCAAAGAGATATTTGTATATCCATGTCTAATGCAGCATTATTCATAATCGCCAAAAGGTGGAAGCATTCTATCTGCCCATCAACAGATAAACAAAATATGGCATATGCACACATTGCAATATTCTTCACCTTAAAGAGGAAGGACACTCTTCACAGTCTACAGTCACTAAAAGCCAGTCACTAAAAGACAAATGCAGGCTGATGCCGTGGCTCACTTTGCTAATCCTCCACCTGTGGTGCCAGCACACTGGGTTCTAGTCCCGGTTGGGGTGCCAGATTCTGTCCTGGTTGCTCCTCTTCCAGTCCAGCTCTCTGCTGTGGCCCGGGAAGGCAGTGGAGGATGGCCCAAATGCTTGGGCCCTGCACCTGCATAGGAGACCAGGAGGAAGCACCTGACTCCTGGCTTTGGATTGGCACAGCGCACCGGCCATAGCAGCCATTTGGGAGGTGAACCAATGGAAAAGGAAGACCGTTCTCTCTGTGTGTGTCTCTCACTGTCTAGCTCTGCTTGTCAAAAAGAAAGAAAGAAAGAAAGGAAGGAAGGAAGGAAGGAAGGAAGGAAGGAAGGAAGGAAGGGCTACAGAATTTCACTTCTATGAGGTATGCAGGGGAGAAACACAACATAGAATGTCTGGGACTGAGCAGAGAGGGGAATGAGGAGTTGTTTAATGAGGATAGAGTTTCAATTTTGCAGGATAAAACGTTCTAGAGCTTGACTGCACAACAGTCAAGACACTTAACAGAGCTATATATTTGAATAGGGTTAAGATATATGTATTTTACCTCAATTTCCAAGAAAAAGGTGATTTCTCATGTATACTGCAATGCTTCCTTAATTTAAAAAAAAACATAAACAGGAGAAAAAATTCTGCCACCTCAGACAACCACATTATTATTTTGCTTTTATTAAAAGTATCTTTTAGTTACTTAAGTAACACACTGAACATTCTCACTATAAAAAACCAAGATACCAATGATCAGGATGAAGTCCTCTTTGCCCACTTCCTTTAACCCCAGTCTCCTTCATTACTGCCTACGATCACTCGTATGGCTACAAACACAGCTGCTGATCCAGGTGCCTCCAATGTATTTATCTGCCTACATTCAGACTCACAGAAAAACTGTTTTATATATCACAGGTCTGTACATTGTTTTAGCCTAAGGGGCATCACCCAGCATGCAGCAGTCTGAAGCTCCCTTCCTTCATGCAGTAGTGCCTGCCCAGCTTCCACGTGTAACTGAGGTTCCACAACCTGCATGCTATGAGTATGAGGACCCTTCAAAAAGCTCTAAGGAAAATGGCATTCAAAGATAAGTTTATTTTGATAAAAAAAAAAATTTTGAAATCCATGCATGGTTTTTATAAGACACATTTTCAGTGAACTTACTGAAGAACCCTCATATATATGATTCCAAAAATTTTTTTGAGCAAAAGAAATGTTTAACTCTATTCTTCCATGACCCTTTAAAAATACCCTGATATTTTCATTTATTTCACCATTCCTGTATTGACGGGCAGTGCTGTGTGAACATTCTCGTGCCCTCCCTCCCTGTGCACCTGTATGTGTCCTGGAGCAGACGGTGAGGACAGGGCTGCTGGAACAGGTAGTGCGCATGTCTGCATTCTGACAGATGGTACCACACTGTCTCCCAAATTGGTTCCCTGTCAGCATGGCAACAGAGCCCCTGTTTTTCCCCACTTGCCGAAAAAATATATCATCCACGTCATTTATTTTTTTGGCATAGCTGGTGGACTAAACAGTGGCATTTGTAATATTTACTTGTTATATTTTTGTGATTTCTGGTGAGCCTGTATATGCTGGTCATACGTATTTCCTTTTCTGAGCCTGTCCTGATCATATCCTTTGTCCATTTTCTCAGTGGCATATTTCCCTTTCCTCCTTTGTATATTCTGAGTGCAGATCCTTTGTTTCTTACTACTGTACTATAAATATTTTCTCCCATGGATTTTTTTTTTGAAACTTACTAAGGCTTCTTTTAACATTGATGCAAATTGCTCTCATGTTGTTTTATTTTATATGTTTTGTTTCTTGGGTCATTTGTAAACATTCAGATTTTTACTTCTTAATCTAGAATTTCTTTTTGTGAATGATGTGAGATTGGGGTCTATTTCCCCCCTCACAAAAAGATAGTCCCTTAATCCACCATTTGTTTCTGAACACTTCATCCTTTTCTCACCATTTGAAATATAATACTTTTTAAACTATACATTGAATTCTTTTCTATACTTTGCAGTGTTTCCGGACTCCATGCTGTTTTATAGATCTGTTAATTTCCATGTCAACTTCACACTATTTAAATAATGTTTGCTCTATCATTTGTCTTAAACTCTGATAATGTATTTTCCTCCTCATCTTTTGTTTCTGTATTAAGCTCTCCTTGTACTTCACTCTCCCATAGGAATCATGGAATCAACTTGAATTTACATATTATTTTGACCTTCTCAATTATGTATAGGGCACAGAGTTCCATTTATTCAAATCTTGGCAAGGAAGGAAAAGTTTTAATTCTTTTTTCTATTCTTTTAATTTTTTAAATTTTTATTTATTTGAAAGGCAGAGTAAGAGTGAGAAGGAGAGAGAGAGAGATAGAGATCTTCCATCTGCTGGTTCACTACTCAAATGCCCACAACAGCTGGGGCTAGGCCATGCCAAAGCCAGGAGCCCAGAACTCTATCCAGGTGTCCCACGTGGGTAGTAGGGACTCAAGTATGTGAGCCATCACGTGCTGCCCCCCAAGCACATGAGTAGGAAGCTGGGCCAGAAGCAGAGGCAGGACTTGACCCCAGGCTCTCCACTGGCATGGATGCTGGCATGCTGAGCAGTGGCTTAGCCTGCTGCACAACATCCACCCTGATGTTTCCACTTTTGGGTTAGCACTATTCTTACTTACTTGTACTACTGTGAAGGATTTCTTTCTGTTAAATTTTCAAATAGCTTATTTCTTTTATATAGTATATTATATAGTTTTAAAAATATATTATTGATAATGAAATACAGAATCAGGGAGTACATAAAACAATCATACAGCTTAATGAATTATTGTAAAGCAAACTGAATATTGCAGCACTCTGGAAGGAATAAGCAATGCTGCTCATCAAAAACCCCTCCCTTCACTGTGAAGGTACGCAAAAATCTGCCCTTCATATAATAGCCTCCTGGCTTTGTTTCATAGTTCTTAACACCCAAGTACACATCCGCACCATTATAGTTTCTCTGGGTTTTTTTGCAACAGTATATATTTCTTTGTGTCTTTCTTCCTTTTTCTAAGATTATGATCCAGCATTATGCCCTCATACATACTGTTGCAAGCAGAAGTAGCAGTGGTTCCTCCTTCTTCGTAGCTATATGATATTCCATTCACTAATATGCCAGTTGATCTACGTTCCTGTTCATAGACGCTTGAGTTGTTTCCAGTTTTGTTGCACACAGATGCCCTGAACATTCTTGCATATGTATGCTAGTGTACAGAGACATACATTTCTGTGCGGTTTTCTGAGTGTCCTCAAAAGCAGATCTTGAAAGAAGGATTCAAGTACAGGCATAGTTTATTTCAAAGGTGATTCCAGAAAATGCTAGTGGACGAGTAGAGAAGCAAGACAGAGAAGGGAAGAGGTCTGGTAAATGTTTCATCAAGCACAGTCCCAGAGCGGGCAACTGGAGCTCATTCCTACGGAGCAATTCCGTGGACTCCATAGAAAACATGCCCTAGACGCTTCCAGCTGAGGGAAAAGGGTGCTGGCATGTTGATCAAGCAGACCCAGTTATTCCCTGACGGGCAGAAGCTCCTGGAAAGGGCACTAATTCTCCAGTGCTTCTGGCCTGCCCTCCCGGCAGCAGTCAGGCAGAGAAATGAAGGTGCTGGGAGTTGGAAGTTGGGCTGCTGGGGGCCACACTGTGGTGAAGGCCAAGGTCAAGATCTACCACCAGGGAATCACCAAGAGCAGAGTTTCTCCATCATGGAGAGGAACTGCTGGCCAGTGCTCCAATTTGCTGTACCAATTTGCACTCCACCAGCAGCCCAGGAAGGTTCCCAGGAAGTCACATCCCTGGAGGCTCTTGGCATTGGCAAACCTTCATGTTTAAATCATTCTGGTGGTGTGTAGTGGTGTTGTTTTAATTCCTGGATTGGCAATAATTTTTTATGTGCCTTTTGTTTTCCTCTATTAAAAAGGATCCCAGCATCAAGGTAGGAAAGGGGAGAACAGCATAGAGAAATGGGGCAGGAGAAGGATAACCCTCAAAAGAAGGATGGGAGGGGAATGTTGTGAAGGCAGAATAGTCTCTGTAAGAAATTGGAGAAGGGGTCTCCACACCCAGAGATGAAGGCAGAGACCACCTTCGCAGTGGGCTTTTCTCCAGGCAGGTGTCCAGGAGAAGAGGAATGGCAGGTCTTCTCTCAACTGTGGGAGCCCCACAGGGCTCACTCTGACCACCTTTTTCCTTTAGTAGACAAGAGTGCTGCAGGCACTGAAGGCAGAGATTCATTTGTGTGGCTTAAAGATCAGTATTTCCAAGGGCAGATGCTTGCCACAGTAGTTAAATTGCTGCCTGGGATACCTGCATCCCATGTTGGAATCCCTGGGTTTGAGTGTGAGTTCGACTTCTGATCCAGCTTCCTGCTAATGTGCACCCTGGGACAAAGCAGGTGATGATCCAAGTACTGGGGTCCCTGCCACCCATGTGGGAGACCCAGATGGAGTTATCTGGGACCTGGGACTCCTGGCTTAGCCCTAGCTGTTGTGGCCATTTGGGGAGTGAATAAGTAGATGAAACTCTCTCAATCTATGCACATGTGTGTCTCTACCTCAAATAAATAATAAGCAATTTAAAAAGTCAACATGTCCAGGAGCAGCTGTGTTCCAGATCCCCCCTCAGGCACCACAGCCTACCCTGGGCCATGCCCTCTAGGGAAAAAGCTCCTGGGCTAGAGAATCCATCTCCTGCTGAACATCCCCTGGAGGTGCGGGATCA
This sequence comes from Sylvilagus floridanus, assembly GCA_949820135.1. Classification (NCBI taxonomy): domain Eukaryota; kingdom Metazoa; phylum Chordata; class Mammalia; order Lagomorpha; family Leporidae; genus Sylvilagus; species Sylvilagus floridanus. Next base: position 106,115,417 of record OX463226.1, read on the forward strand.
GGTCAAAGGTGTTGCCCATCAGTCAGCTTCCAAATTTCCATGAAAGAGAGACTTTTGATGAAACGTCTCTGCAGAGACTCAGCCAACATACCACTTAGCCACAGGTGCTGTGTGTAGATCACAGACGAGTGCAGCAACCACGGGTGTAAGCACCATCTTGTAGCTGCAGATGCTGTAAAGTGCGCCCACCTGACCCACCACTTTTTGCCAGAATGTTCTCTGGCTTCAGGGCCCAGGCAATGGGATTATTGGCATGAAAGAAATCTTGGCCTTTTGTGAACTGGCACGTCAGATCCTTGATGCTCTCTACCAGCAAGTGTAATGGGGGTGCTTTGCCCAGATGTGTGCTTAGGGTTTGGTCTCCTTGCTCAAACCCCAGGGTCACCTTGGTCTCTTGGTCAGTTTGAGAGGTAGCACCAATGTCCATCAGTGCAACAACACTGGAATAATCAGAAGCCTCTGGCTGCCCCAAAAAAGGCCACCTCAGGGACAGCACTGATGGGAAGGTGCCCTCCAGTCCCTCCTCCACGGGGCATGCGCACACTCTTGAGAGACACGAAGTGGCCACTGATAGGATCACAGGCCATGTTCACCCTCCCTTGGCACAACACCAATTTCAGCCACTGGCCCATATAAAGAAGAGGCCTTTCTCAGGTCGCACCAGTCTGTGAGTTGTGGGGTGGCCCAGTATTGGGCCCAAAGCCAGTTCCTGTGACACCATACAACTGAGCTTGGTCCTGGGCAGTTACTACTAATCTTCAGTGTCTTTTATGTAATGACTGGAAGTTTACATTTTTTCTTCTTCATAAAGGGCCTGTTAAAGTATTATGGGGGAGAGGGGTGCAGTTTTCCTATTATAACATCTGGCTTTTTCTTATTAATCAATTTCCAGTAGATTCTATATAATCTGGGTTCAAGACTGTTGTCAGCCATATATGTAACAAATATCCAGGACTTTCCTGTTTAGTCTCAAGATTGTCTTTTGATAAACTGAAGTTCTTCATTTTAATGGGCCCTGATACATAAATCTTTTCCCTTTGGGTTGGCACTTGCTGAGTCTTAAGAAATTTTTGCCATAATTATGAAGTTGTTGCCTTGTGTTATTCTCTCAAGGCTTCAATGTTTTGCCATTCACACTCAATTCTGTGATCTGTGTAGATCTTGTCTTTAGTGTATGACATGAAGCAGGGGGTCAAGAACCGCCACCTGCACGATGCCCATACACTTACCTGAACCCATCATCACACTTCCTGGTATTCTCCATTGCCAATTGCGTCATGAAATCAAGTGTTCATAGGCGTATGGGTCTCCCTCTGGGCTTCCTGCTCTGTCCCACTGGCCTAGTACATTACCATTGTCAACTTACTAAAGCTCTTGATATAGCTCTTGATTGCAGCTCCTGCCTTGTTCCTATTCATCAACAATAGCTGGACTATTCTGATTTTTGCATTCTTCTGTAAGTTTCAGAATCACCTTGAAAAATTCCAAAGACTGAAAGGAAAGAGAGGAGGAAAGGAGGTGGACCAGAAATCTGCTAAGATTTTGGTTAGAGATTACATTGTATCTCCAGACCAATATGAAGAGAATTAAACTCTTGATAGTAAGTGCTGACTCTTCCAATCCATGAATGTAGGGATTCTTTAATTTCTCTTCCAGAGTTTTGTACTTTTTCTGTCAGTCTTGCATTCCTATTGTCAGAATTATCCTGTGCTATTTTGATCCTACTATTAATGACATCTTTTTCATTTTCACTTTGTTGTGTTCTATAGAAGCACAATTGATTTTTGTCTACTGATTTTGAGTCCTATTAATTCTAACAGTTTATCTGTATTCTCTTGGATTTTTTTTATATACACACAATCAATATTGATTTTCTATGTTTGCCTTGTAACTAGCCACCTTACTGAACTTTCTTATTACTTCTAATAATTTTTCTTTGAGGCTGTTGGGTTTTCCAAGTAAAAAGTCACATCAACTTACAGTTATAAGGGCTCTCTTTCTGCCTGGAGAAGCAGTGTAGGGTAGCTGAAAGGTACAAGGAATCTGGACTCAGAATGCCTGAATTTGAACCCTAGATCCATTACTGACTATGTAAACTTACTAATTTGCTTAATCTCCTATACCTCAATATCATGAATAATAAACTTTCTAGGGTAGTTGTAAAAAGTAAATGACTTCATACAGTTAGAACAGTGCCAAATAATGAGCTATCAGCTTATGTCAGCTTTTGTCATTTAAAAAAAAATATTTATTCATCAACTTGAAAGATAGAGTAATAGAAAAAGAGACAGAGACAGGGAGAAACTGACCTTCTGTTTGCTGGCTCAATCCATGTGCCACAATATCCACCCCAGCTTTTTATCATTTTATCAATTTTATTCCTATTTTTTTCTTATTATATTGACTACATTTTTTATTTCCCTATATTGGCTACTTTTCCACCATAAGACTGAATAATAATGGTGCTTGCAGGCCCTATCTGAAACTTTATCACTATTATTTCTGTTGTTTTATGGGATTTTTTTTTTCATGTCTGACATATCTCAAATTCCCTTTCACTGAACTTGTAAATCTGGTTTAACACCGCAAAGAGAGAGATACTTTCCAGAGGAGGTTCTTTAGTTCAAACTAAGTTATTCATATAAAAATGAAAAACATTAATGATAAAATTATTTGTTTTGATCCTGTTGGGGAAACAGATGCCAGCCCTTCCCCTTCACTGGAGAAAGGGTGCCATTTGCCAATACAGTAAAACTTGGGGCATTTGGGATGAGCTCAGGGGTGTTCATGGCCACACAGGGCTACTGACCAGTCTTTTGGGGGGGCAGTATCACATTCTTGAGTTTTTAAGTTTGATTAAATTCTTAGCAAGCCGAAGCAGGTTTTTAACGTATTTTACTTTTCTTTTTTTTTTTTTTTAATATTTATTTATTTATTTGAAAGTCAGAGTTACACAGAGAGGAAAGGCGGCGCGCGGGGGGGGGGGGGGGGGGGAGTCCTTCCATCTGCTGGTTCACTCCCCAAACGACCCCAACGGCCAGAGCTGAGCTGCTCTGAAGCCAGGAACCAGGAGTTTTTCCGGGTCTCCCATGCGGGTGCAGGGGCCCAAGCATTTGGGTAATCTTCCACTGCCTTCCCATGCCATAGAAAAGGGCTGGATCAGAAAGGGAGCAGCCGGGACTCGAACCAGCACCCATATGGGATGCCAGCACTGCATGCAGCGGCTTCACCCACTGCGCCACCATGCCAGCCCCGTATTTTACTTTTCATAAAGAATATATAGGTATACTTTTTACATCATTAAATAACAGAGGATGCCTTCTCATAGGAAAGACCACCTGAACTGCATACAAGTCGAGCATTGCAACCATAATGTCAGTTTTGCTTTTACTATCTTCCAGTGTTACTACTGTATTTCTCATTTTCCTGTAAAATTTTTATCTTTTTTTAAAAAAGATGTATTTATTTATTTGAAAGGCAGAGTTACAGAGGGGGAAAGAGAGAGAGAGAAAGATGTCTTCCATCTGCTGATTCATTCTCCAAATGGCCATAATGGCCAGAGCTGAGCCAATCTGAAGCCAGGAGCTTCTTCCAGGTCTTCCACATGAGTGCAGGGGCCCAACCACGTGGGCCAAATCCTGATGCTTTCCCAGGCACATTAGCAGGGAACAGGAGCAGCTGGGACTTGAACTGGCGCCCATATGGGTTGCTGGCGTTATAGGGAGAGTCTTAGCCTGCTACACCACAACACCAGCCCCCAAATTTTTATCTTAATCATCTTTCATCTTAGTGATTTTTCTTTATATACTATTACCTATAGATCTATTTTCTTTTTAATTATTTTTGTTCTTGTTTCATAAAAGCCATCTCTTTTTGCATCACATTGTGATTATCAAACGAGTCTCTAAAATGTTCTTTAAGTTTCTGTAAGATATTTTCAGATAAATTTTCTCTGATTTTTCAGATCATGGTCCTTATTTATGTTTCCCACTATTTTTTTTTATCTCCTTTATGGTGGTTCTTTGCTCATTCATGCGTGATGTGGTGCACAGAAAGGTGTGTGTTTTGCACACAGCTTCCTCTTTGCATGTTAGTATTCACTAACCTACACGAAGCCAGCAGCTGATGCACCCACTGGAGCCCCATACCCTCTGAACTGACACAGAGTCAACTCCCGCCTGCTCTGATCAGGTGAGCTGTATGCAGCAGTACCTGCACTTCAAGGGCTGCTGCTCTTGTCCTTACACTCACTCACTCACAGCACTCTGGGAGCTATGCCTCCAGGGAGCACTGCACCACCACCATTATCCCTCCCCCACCCCCCAGCTGGTGGGTGGGCAGGAGTGGACCAAACTCAGGCTGTTCCAAAAGGCAGCACCTACCAGGTAGACTGATGGCTGCTAAAGCTGAATTTCTGAACAGTTGGAAGACTCAGACATGTGGGTGCCATCTTTCTCTATAGTCCCATTGGCCTTCTAAACGTTTAGGTGAAAATTCCCCAGAAATGCCCCACCACCACCACCACCAAAAAGGCTGACTGCAGTCATAGTTTTCATTGTGGTAAGACTGATTTTTCACTGTGGGTCTTAAATTATTTTAATGGGAAGTCCGAGAGGCTGCCCCGGATGTTAAGTCAGACATTTTTGTCCAGAAGTAAATATGTGTTTTAGCAACGCAGGGCTTCCTAGACGGTTTGGAGGGATGCAGCTATAGGGCAGAGCTAAAGATTCCTCGTGGCCAGGCTTCTGCATAGGCAAAATAGAGGACTAGGAATTTGTGATTTCAAAGCTGACCACCCCTTAAGTTGCATTCCAACAGGCAGGTGAGAGAAAGGCCCCTGGACTAGACAAGGGCTTCTGTGTTCTTAGAGCTCTGTCACGGCCCAGTCGTATCAGTACTGGGCACACTATGTCACCTCTAGGAGTTCTGGTCTCCAGATCTCTAAAACAGGAGACTGGGCCAAATGGTCTCTAAGGTCCTGCTGTTCTAGGGCCTCATGGTTTTACTGGCTGGCCTGGACCATCTCCTGTTAGAATCCCATTCTTCAGGATTCCTTGCTTTTACCATCAGACCTTCTGCTGTGGGGAAATGGAAGTAGGGCCTGTCTGGCTGGACAAACTGCAGGACTTCTGGGCTGCTTGCCTTCCCCTCCTTCTCTTGTTCTGTCTCAATCTGCTCTCTCTCCTCCTTCCCTCTTGCTTCCACATCCTCCTGACTGTAATGTTGGCTCTAATAAACCACATACCTGGGTTCTCACGTGCATGTGAGCTGTTCACCCTGGAGCACCTCGGCTGCCCAGGACACTCTGCCCAATGGCTTAGAGGTCTTGCCAGGGCTTTGCCTATACCCACAATTAGAAGGGAACAAAAGGGGGAAGGAAAGCCAACAAACAGTGGACTACAAGTCCCTTGGCACAGTGCATCCCTGGCCTCTGCTCCTGGCTCCCTAAATGGGTGCTGGTCTGGATGTCACTGGCTCCACTGCCTCATTGGCATTTGGTCCATGAAGACTAAGTTTCTGAGAAAGCCGGATCTCCAACTTGAGACAAAGCCACCAAGCTCTCCCCAGCCTACCCCCAACTCAGATCAGGGATATGTGGAAAAACAAAAGCCAAGTTAAGAGTTTAATTGTTGGGGCCAAGTTCATTGGACTGGCTCAGTAGTAATTTGGATCCAGGTAGCCTTTGATGATAAAGTTCCACAGAGAAATAGAACAGACTACAGGGAATCTAACTGGAAACCACAGCTTCCAAAATTTAAGAAGCACAGATCAAATATGGACTTTTAAATAGCGTCTCCCCTCCAGTAAGCCTTCCCTGCCCTTAGCTGGTTATCAATGTCCTAGCACTAGCCCTGAGTGAACAGTGGAACTGCCTGGAGCCTAAGCCCCAACTCCTTCCATGTCACCCTCTCCTATGCCCTCATAGTAATCTGTCGGCACTTGCTCTTAGCCTGCATGACCAAAACTGACCAACACTGAAGATTAACGGAACATTAAATATGTAGTATCAAAAAGTGTTCAATTATTTTTTAAAAAATTATTTATTTCAGAGGCAGAAAGATGGATATACAGAGAGAATTCCCATCCACTAGTTCATTCCTCAAATACCCATGACAGCCAGAGCTGGGCTAGACCGAAGCCGGGAGCTGGGAGCTCCTGGTCTCCCACAAGGGTGGCAGGAACAAAATTACTTGAGCCATCACCGCTACCTCCCAGGGTCTGCATCAGCAGGAAGCCAGAGTCAGGAGCTGGAGCTATGAATTGAACCCAGGCACTCCAATGTGGGATGTGGACAAATTAACTGCTAGGCCAAATGCCCACTTCAAAGTGTGAAATTCTTCTATTTTGCTTTTTGCTTTCTGGTTTAATGCAAGATCTTATTATTTTGAAGGTTCTAGAATATGCAAATTAGTTCCACAAGAAAGTTGCTTTTAAATCACCATCACCTCTTCCATGGGTTTGCTATTCTAGCAGCAACAAAGTGAAAGAAGTTTGTTTCTTTATTTGTTATTCTTATCTCAAAACCCATAGCTTTCTCAGGGAACAAAGTCAGACATGCAAATGTGAACTATTTTGTAATTGATTTTCCTGGCATAACCCCACTTGATGACCTTGGTTGATCTTTGCAACATAACTACAGCCCCCCACGTTCCCCCTGGAGTATTCCCTTTTCCATGAAGAAGGTCACTCTCCCCCTCAGCACAAGCCCTTCTAAAAGGGGCAGCTTGGCACTGTCCAGCTGCAAGATGAAAAGGATTCTGGTATAGGCATAGTTTTCAGACCCATATACTTGGAGGTTAAGTGTCTGCTGACAAATGCAGCCTGGATGAGTTCCTTCCCCTCCCCCAGCCTCTGCCCTGGCAAGATCATATTGAACTATTCAGGGAAAGTATTTACTGAATGCAAGGAGAATAGAGTACTGCTGCATTATTTATGATGGGCTAACAATACCCATCATATGTAGAATGTATTTGGACATAAATTAGTGATGTTAGGAAACACCAGTGGTCCACAACCTATTAGGATCTCTGACACGTGTGTGAAAACACAGAACGGTCTTACCTTGCACAAGGCCGGGAATTGGCTATGAGACAAATGCACAAGGAAAACAAAACTCTTTAACCTTTTCTGTGCCATGAGCCCTCTGAGCAGTTCATCTACTCTTGAGTAAGACCTGAGAAATCACTTCAAATAATGAATTCCTGACTTCATCCTCTTTTTCTCTCTGTGAAGGAAAACTGTTCACATTTCCTGAGTGCCTACTATGTGCTAAATGTTACAGCTGGCTGCTTGATGCCCTGGAATGGTGGCTGTTAGTATCCCCACTTACAGGTGAGAAAACTGAGGCCCAAGTTCATACAGCTGATAAGTGACCATTATGGAGCATGTTCTCGATTTCAAGCTGAGGTTTATCACCACACACTTCACTCCTTCCCTGGGCAGGAAGGCAAAGGGTGTTCTCAGTTTCTATATCAGTTATCTGTCAGCATAGTAATGCTGTGCAACACAGAACTGCAAAATGGGTGGCATAAGACAACATTTACTTCTGCTCAGAAATCTGCAAATTGGCTGGGCTGATCTGCTGATCCAGACCATGCTCGGCTGATCTCAGCTGGACTCACTCAAGCATCTGCAGTCAGCTGCTGGGTCAGCTGAGGCTGTGATCCCAGAGGGCCCGGTCTAGGACAGGCCATCTCCCCCAGCAGGCCAAAGTGCCTGCACCAAGCATGCAGCTTCTGGAGGCCTGGTCTCACAGCTGCCGTGCCATCACCTCCACCACAAATCGGCCGAAGCCAGCCAAAAGGTTGGCCCAGAGCCACAAGAAGGTGGATCTTGCTGGAGGAGCTGTAGTCACATTATGAGACATGTAGACATCAGGGAGGTTTTTGCAATCAGTCTGCCGCAGCTCCTCTGTGGGGCTGCTTCCCGGAAGCCCCGATTCCCTCAGCTCCTTCCTCTCAAAGTCTGTCCCTGATTCATGGCTGCAGCAGGTAACTGGGCTACTTGGAGATCTCCCCCTTGTCCAGCTCTGAGCATCTTTGCCTGACATTGAGTTTGCTGTGGAGCCCGGGTCCTCCCCAAAGCTTTCTGCAATGACCTCTCTTTGGGCCATGTGCTTAGGGCTTTAGGGAGGATTGACGGGAAAAGCAATTTCTGCAGGAATCCCCATGCTCACCAAGTCTGCATAGGAAATGACATTCTAGGTGGCAGTGGAAAGGGAGGCGCTGAGCAGGTCTGGCCTGAGGTGGGCGTGGCTCGGAGGTGGAGCCTGGCCAGGTAGGCTTAGCCCAGAGGACAAAGGCAATGGCCAGAGGATAGGCATGGGCCCAAAAGCACGTAAAAAACAAGTGAGAGAAGTTAAAAGTCCCACGTGAAGGATCAGATATGAGCAGAAGCCAATGACTGCAGAAGCTGGTGCCCTAGGAGAGCACCCTTCCCTGCTGCTCTCTCCCTCAGGTAGTTCATGCGCACCCACTAGGACTGCGACTGGGTGCCCCCAAACCCTGAAGCTTCCAGACTGGGAGGGTGGAGGGCCCAGCTCCGGATTCCCTCCTCTGCTGGGGGGAGGGGTGAAGCACTGGGAGGCAGGAGGCACCGCTCGGAAGCCTGCAGTTTCCGCCATCTTCTGAGGACTGAGGGAGGGTGAGAGGAGGTGTCCCTGGGAAAGGCCGCATTTGCCTTTGGTTTGGGTGAGCAAAACCGCCAGCTAGAGGGCAAAGGCTGTGAAAACCAAGTCCCTCACCAGAAGGACCTGGGCAGGCATTTCTGCCATCACCTCTGGGCAGACCAGGCACAAGCAGGCAAAGTGACTTGCCGGAGTCGCGCAGCAGTCCGTGGCAGAGCTAATGGGGACCTGCTTCCCGCTTTGCCACTCTACTGTCCTTCCACTGGTTGCCTCAAGAACTACAAAACTGTAAATATGGACTTTAGCTTTCAAGTCTTAGCCATGTTCCCTTCCTGTCTAGTGAGGCTACTGGGCAGGAGTCCTCATTGTTCCAGTACTTATAAGACTGTAGCCAAGAATCAGGGTGAATTCTCCAAGAACAAATAGGAAGCTTCCAGCCAAGCACAGAGATGGTTGTTCAATGGTTTAAACCCAAAGGGTTTAAAGTGGCCCAGGTGACCTCTTACTTTCCATTCAGAATTTTCCTTGAGCAGCTGGGACTCGGGAGCAACTGAGCAGCATAAGGTTGTGGTAGTCTCGCTCCGACTGCACTGCCCATGAGCACCTGCCCTTCAGTTGGGTTTCTGCCACAACCCTGAGTTTTAGGGAGCTATTTGGCCCTTCCCTGGCTGTTCAGAAATGGGTACTTACTGACTACAGAGTGGAATATTTTTAGGAATACTAATGCCATTTACACTCTACCTGTGCCTATGGGGGACAGCTGGCTATGTTATGAAAATTCTGAGGCTACAACCTCATACCAGCTTCCAGACAACATTCAATCTGTCAGCTTCTCAGACTTTCAAAGTGGGTATTTCCCTCCTCTTTTGATACTCCTTCAGCCACTGGCCCAGTGCTTTTGTAAGACTCATGGGCTGGCCAGTACCAGCTATAAGGACTCTGGGAAAGGATCAACTGCCTCAGTACTTTAGGCTCTTGTACATGTACATTTGGAGACCACAGCCTACAGCTTTGCATTTGCTGATGTGAAATCTGAGCACTCTGGGGAGGCACAGGCAGGTTGTATTGACCTATTTTATTTATTTATTTATTTATTTATTTATTTATTTATTTATTTATTTATTTTTTGCTGCAGCATAGAAGGCTAAGTCTCCGCCTGTAGTGCCAGCATCCAATATGGATGCCAGTTCAAGTCCCAGCTGCTCCACTTCAGATCTAGCTCCCTGCTGGTGGCCTGGGAAAGCCGCGGAGGATAGCCCAAGTCCTTGGGCCCCTGCACCTAAGTGGGAGACCCAGAAGAAGCTCCTAGCTCCTGGCTTCAGCCTGGCCTAGCCCTGGCCACTGGAGCCAATTGGGGAGTGAACCAACAGATGGAAAATCTCTCTCTCTCTCCCTCTCTCTTTCTCCCTGCCTTTCAAACAAAAATAAATAAATATTTTTAAAAAGAGATTTATTTATTTGTTTGAGAGGCAGAGTTACACACAAAGAGGTCCTCCATCTGTTAGTTCATTCCCTAGATGGCAGCAACAGCTGGGACTATGCCAGGCCGAAGCCAGGAGCTTCACTCAGGTCTGCCACACAGGTGGCAGGAACCCAGACACTTGGGCCGTCTTCCACTGCTTTCCCAGGCCATCAGCAGGGAGCTGGATTGGAAGTGGAGCAGCCAGGACAGGAACCAGCTCCTATCCAGGATGCGGCATTGCAGGCAGTGACTGCACCACAGCACCAGCCCTTTGACCTAGTCGTTCTCTGCAGCCTGCTGAATATTAAGTCTTTAACATTTTTCTTCTAAATTCAGAGTATATCTAACACACACACACACACACGAGTACTTCAAAAGGTTCATGGAAAATGGAATTAAAAGATAAATTTATCTTGTGTGCAAAAAATATCTAAATCCATCCATAGTTTTTCCATGATATACTTTTTTCATGAACTTTTGGAAGACTTTGTATGTGCATACATTGCAAGATTTTTTGCACCAAAGTCAACTCATCTTTTAATCCTATTTCCCACAAGCCTTTTGAAGTACCTTCTTAAGTGTTTATATCTTTCCATATATATACATGGAAACATATATATATATATATATATATATACACACACATACACATGTACACACATATATATGGATATATATACACACATTATATATAACCAAATGTAATTTAGTAAGTCCATGTTGTCTAATCACCCTATTAAAAGCACTATTATAGCTGAAAAATAATCCATATTGGTATGAAAATTGATTGCTATATGGTTAATCCAAAGGACTAGAAATTGACAGAAGACCTCAACTAATATTTGCAGAAGGTTTTTGCCACAATTTTGTTACTGGGAGCTTATAACACATCACTGTTTATTTAGAGTCCTCCAGATGAAAGCTTGGCACCAAGCATCCCAGGAGGTGGGAGCAAGGGTGAGAGATGGTGGTCAAGGACCTGAAGTAACAGTGTGGTCAAGCACACTGGTTCCCCGAAGGGGTTGGGAAAATAGAGTCCAGAACCTGACCTCACAGGTGACAGTCACAATCCTGGTATGGAGCCCAGACTTCCCTGCACAGAGGGTGTCTTCAAGGTGCAGTTGGGTGTGGGTGACACCCTGGAGAGATGAAGGAGAGACAATGTGGCCTCAGGACCATCACTTATACTCTCCAGGTCTCCATTTATTTCCCTTTGAAAACAAAACAATTTCTGCCCAATGGCCTAGCTCTGGATTGCTAGAGGAACCCAGTAAGAGAAAAGGCCAGAAGTGAACATTTACCCAGGTTATCTCACGGAAGCCTTTCCTGAGGAGAGCGCTCTCATTTCCTTCGTCAGGTGGTAAGGACAGACATGCCTGTGTTCACATCCAGACCCTGCCACCTACAAGACCCACACCCTGAGTCTTTCCCTCCCTGGTTGTTTTGTTGTGTTTTTAATGTTTCCAAAGTCATAATGGAGGGGATCTGAGTCAGAATGATACCATCACCCTGTCATTTCTAATTTGATTCTGTTAGCAATGTTTAGAATCGTGATGGGTAGAAGGTTTGATTTGGAAAAAAAAGAAAATATGCACTTTGCAGTTCTTCTGCAGGCTCAGCTGCATGAAGGAGGAACTCCCTCACTGGGCTTCTCCTGGGGACCTGCTGTCTCCCCTCGCTTCCCAGAATCTGAATTCAGAGATAAGGAATTTTGAGGATGTGCTAGGAGGGCACGGACTAAAAGAGAATGGCAACTGCACAACCAGACTGCGTGAGCCGGCCCTGCTGTCTTCCCCAGGCTCCCAGCCCATGGTTAACAGATGCCTTCCATCACCCGCAGATGAGCTGGGAAGGCTGGGTATTGACAGCCAGGCAGTTTGCACAGTAAAGTTTAATGCTTTACATCACTTTGTACGACTTGGTCAATGTTGTCAATGGATCACCTTCCAGGTGCTGGTTCTCCCACTCTCCCTGACTCCTCTCCTTCTTCTCTTTTCCTTCAAGCATGCAAACGTAAAGAGCAAGAACCAAACAAAGACAGGAACAACTCCCAGAAGAAATCCCGCCTGGTGTTCACCGACCTCCAGCGCCGCACGCTCTTCGCCATCTTCAAGGAGAACAAACGTCCGTCGAAGGAGATGCAGATCACCATTTCTCAGCAGCTGGGCCTGGAGCTCACCACCGTCAGCAACTTCTTCATGAACGCCCGGCGCCGCAGCCTGGAGAAGTGGCAAGACGACCTGAGCACAGGGGGCTCCTCGTCCACCTCCAGCACTTGCACCAAAGCGTGATGGAAGGACTCTCACTTGGGCACAAGTCACCTCCGAATGAGGACAACAGATACCAAAAGAAAACACAAAGGAAAAAGACACCGGATTCTCAGCTGGGGCCCTTCACTGGTGATTTGAAAGCACAATTCTCTTGAAAACAAACTCCTATTCTAGCTGTAATCATAGGCCAGGTGTTCTTTTTTTTGTTCTTAATGGCTATGGAGTCCAAGTGCAAGCTGAAAATTAATCTCTTTGAACCAGACACTGTCCTCTGAGCATGCTAAGCATTACAGAAGCCCAAATGGGGCCTGTAGGAGCTGATTCCAGCATGGTGTCACCTAGGTTCAGGATTACTTCAAATGTCAACAGTCCCACTTGAGTCCTGCCAACCTCTTGCAGTCAGAATCCCCCCGGGAAATGGTAGGAATTCGGTCTGTGTAAGGACTCTAAGTGTAGGCTTCCAGGATGCTATTGGAAGAGAAGAATCTTACTGACAAGATGGACCTCATTTGCTTTCCAAGTGCTTAGCCTCATACCACAGTACACCAAAGTTCACAGCCATAGTATAGAAAACATCAGAATGGTAATTACTGAGCACAAGTTTTAAATATGGAAGTTAAAAAAAAAAATCCAAGGACCTGTTTTTCCAACTCAGGCATCTTTTCATTGAGTAGCTTCGAACACTTTAAGTTGATTCAGTTTACAATTTTCTTTACCTCCTGGAAATTTCACATGGTCTTGGATCTGTCCCCAAACAAATCAATTCACTTGAGCTCAAAGTATCAAGCACAACAAAGAGAAACAGAAGTAAGAATGGTTCTGAATTCACCGCATCTGGATTTTCAAGAAGCCGATCATGAAGTCCTTGGGGAATCGTTGGGAACATGGCTTCAAGCACATTTTGCAGTTTGCTACAAATTCTGTTTGTACATAATGCAGACGCACACTCAGGAGGCCAATTTAACTGTTACGGTACATAGAGAAGATACAACATTTTAAAAGATCTAAATATTTTTAGAGCATTAATATATCCTTCTTGGTTTATTAGTCATCTGGTTCCTCCTATCATGCATTATGATCACTGCATAACTCATTCTCTCACTTTCTGATTTCTGTTGTTCCCTCATCCATCCAGTTAGTAGGAATGTTTTCAGTGTTTTCTAGCAAGGAAACAAATAATAAACCAAACCACCATGCATGTTGCTCATGACTGTCATCTAGTCCCACATCTCCTCCATGTTGAATCATCCTTGCAAAACAGCTACATAAATCTGGAGAAAAAAAAAAAACACAGCACACCAAAGAAGCAGAATACTGCAAACCAAAGACGTTTCTTACTTGCCATTTTCTAGCCTAGAAATACTGTGATTACTTTTAGAAATCAGAAAACCTCTGCAACCCCGAACGGCATTCAGCTCTTGCATCAGGCTCACCATCAGGCTGAGCGAACCAGCCACACCAAGGACAGTAGCCAAGCTTCACCATGCCAGCTCTGGTTCCTGGCTGTCACCTTCCCACAGCAAGTGGCAGAGAGAGCGCCCGCAGAACTCCGGGAGATTGCGAAGGTCACGATGTGCGTATTTACCAGTGAACGGCCCCAGGTGGGCATCGTGGGGGTGTTCAAAGCAAGCCAAATGCAGCAATGATTCTTTACAGACACTTGAGACTGACTTTTTTATGAATTACTTAATCGAAACCAAAGAAACTTTTTCTGCACCTACTTCTGCAACAAACAAAACTGTCCCATAAAAGTGAATAAATAAATCCGTGAATCAGTGGAAATCACCACCAAGAAGGAAACATGACAGAAATTAAAACAAAAACAAAAAAACAGCGAGACACACTGTGTTCAAACAGACCTCTTGGGACAATTTTTGGAAGCAGATTTTAAAGAAAGGGTTGAGACAAGAATAGAAGTTAGGAAGGGCCTCAGTGGCTGCTGCTTCATTTGACAACTCACGTGGTAATCTTAAAGTTGAAGATTGTCTTTAATTTGTGCCTATGCAGTTTTTCAAAAGAACACGGAACAGAGCAACAGAAACCTCAACAGCTACAATACCAAAGATGAGGATTTCTCACACCTTTTGTTTCAGTTCATTATCTCTTCTTGCCTGGCTAAAATACTAATAGCGCCATTGATCTGTACAAAGGTAATCAATTTTGTTTCTCTGAGCAACAAAAGGAAAGGGTCATTTATTTGATGTTATTGTTTCCCTTTAAGTTTGTCTTATGGGTTTTTTAACCCCAACATGGAATCTCTCAAAAAGTTTCCATGGACTCCAAGTTCAAGATGTTGGGATACTGAATGAGTCTCCCCTCTCTGCTCAGCAGTGTGGGGACTGGTATTGTCACTTGAATGTTCTTTGCTTAACCCTTAGACTTGGTTCCTTCTATGTTCAGAGTCTGATCATCAGGGGAGGGAAGGGGAGTGAGAGTCAAGGGTGGGGGTGGGGGTCTTTGTGACACATCCTCTCCCGAGCCACAGAACCAAAGAGTTTATAGAGGAGTTTACAGTCTCGTCTTCATGGGACTGCTACATCCTAACAGGGCTTCATTTGGGGGTGGGGGAAAACATGTAAAAATAATTGCCAGTTTCTACTTTTCTATTAGCTTTTTAAAAATCAGCTGTAAAGTTGCATTTCTAAAGAAAGATATATATAATATATGAATACATATATAGATCAACTTGACATTGGTGATCACTCAAAATTCTTGCTGTCCAAATTCATGTCTTGTTTTTGTCAAGTGCTTCATTTGCTAAGTATTCAGTTCAGAATTTTGCTCATTTCTCATGCCATTTCAGAGTTAATTTGCCACTGTGGATGATGTGGAGTATTCACATTTCTATGAAAATTCCTGGGAAAGGTTGAAAGTCAAGTTCAAGGATTTCAACATTTAACCTGTTGGTAAATGGATCCATGGGGTCAATGAGCTTGATTTAAATTTTAAGCCCTATTTTATGCCTCAACCATGGTCAAGATGGTGAGTGAGGTTCATCCACCAGAGCTGAGCCATGGACAGTGCAGTGCTCATCTGCAACTGCTGGGAAGGCTCAGGGGTCTGTTCCCATCAGGCATGGGATGTGAGGCCAGCCCCACACACTCTCCTGTCCTCCAGGAGATGCCTGTCCATCAGGGTTTTCCAGAGCCCCTCAGTGAGTGGATCCACCAAAAGGGACTTCTCACGGGGAAGTCCAGCTCCTGTGGCAATGGGCTGATTAGGTTTCCTCAGGGTGGTAATTGCCAGTTTGCATTGACAAGCCTGTGTTGCAACCACAGCTAGCTCTAGGGTGGGGCAGTGGTGGTGTTGGGGTAGGGGATATTGCAATCCTGGAGAGAAAATATAAAGCAAGTTTTGAGGAGAGTCCCAGAATCCTCCCCCAGGAGAGCTCCACTGTCTCCCTCCTTGCTCCCACCGTGCAGGGGTAGTCGTCGTAGAGCTGTAAGAGAATAAGGCTCTCTGTGATTTTTGTAATTCATCCTGCCTGGGAGTCACCCCTTGACTGCTCCCTTGTGTCCCTTTATCCTGTGCTCATACTTCATGTACCCTTCGTCAGAAGACTCAGAAAAGGGTACATTTCAGCTGGGGGTTGCTACCCTGTGTGTTGATAAAGATGAATTTCAACTTTGGAATTTCTAAATGAGTCCTGGTGACTTGTAGCCACTGGAAATGGTTGTTCTTCTTGAGGTTAGATTGAGGAACCAAGCCTGCTTGGTTTGATTAGTAACTCTTCGACACATTAACCTCAGCATTTGGTCTTGGACATCCTCTATAGATGTCTAGACCAAAAGAGGCTGTCTTTGTGCCCTGAAATTTCAACACTAGCCAAATCAATGTTCTGATGAGTGGAGGAAGATGTTGCAAAGTAAGAAAAGGCGGTAACTCCCTGCAGTAGCGCCTGACAAATGTCTCATACCAGATAGTGTCCTATCTAAGAGAAATGCTTGCATTTAAAAAATTATTTACATTTATAAAAATACATGTGTACCTATACATTTTGTATCAAAATTTTAAGTCATGCAAAATTTCAATTTGTTAGACATCTGAAAGAAAAAATTGCTATATTGAAAGATAATAGAATCTAACCCAGTGTGTTTCCTCAAGTATCTTAAAATTTTATTTTAAATTAAGAATTTCAAAGAACATAACCATATGGACTTGGTTATAGTTTAGAATCCATTTCCTTAATGCAAGAAAAATTCCAGGCATGCCTCAGCCATCAGCAATGAATGGGACAGTGTAAAGGGACAGTTCTCCACCAAACTTGACAGGCAGTAGAAATACAAATGCTTACGGCTGTTGAGTTGGGACATTTTTTTTTTCCTTCATTCCTTTACATAAATAGGCTAGCTTTGTTTTGCAGTGTGATTTTGGTACTGGGGATGTAATTCTTTCATTCCAGGAAATTAAAAAGAAGATAGAGCCAATACAATTTATTTTTCAAAGGAAAATAGCAGCAGTGGTAAAACCTCAACACCAGTATTGAAAACTTTTGCTAAAATGTAAAAGAGTGCTTAGGTTGTACTCCATAAAGGCATGGGCTAGACTGAGCCAGGAAGGACCTAGCACAACACTGCTTCTGGAGAAATCAGAGTATGCTAGACAGCTGCTCTTCTCCCACAAGCTCTTGGCAACTGTAAGGTTAGGAAAGCCATGCTTAATTTTTCACTTCAAGCCAAAATAAAATCAAAATTAGAAAGGTAATTCTGCTAAAGTCAAACAATGTATTTCGAAGCCAAATATGGGACCTTTTGGATAATCAACCATTTTACCATGTCTATGCTGGGCACTCACCTATTAGTGACAAGAAATTAAAGTTGAAACAATTTTTTAAAAATCACTACTTCCTGGGTGTGGGGAGAAACTTTCACACTTCTGTAAGCATTGGCAGAATTACAGGAGTATCTGTGCATCAAAGTGACAGCAAGCCTTTAGAATGAACTTGGGTTTTCAGGAGGTTGTGTAGTTGGGATTCTTGGGATTCTTTTTTTTTTTTTTTTAAACAAAAGAACAGACTGGGTTCCAACTTTGTTGAAGAAAAATGAATTCTATTTTTTAAAAAGAGAAAAAGAGATGATACGTGCGGTCAGGGATTACCACAAGCTCCAGTTACAAGTACTTTGAGAATAACCCTCTAGATTACTAAGATTAGAGTTGAATTTTCTTGTTGTTGTTGCTAATGCTGTGTGATTCAGACTTGTTAGCCTAACTAGGATGAGGGAATGGAAAGTGGTGGAAGAAGGAATAGACCTGGTATACCTGTATCTTTTGAAATTTGTCTACAAATCTGGTTAGATTGTGATAATTCTTTACTTTTAAAACCAAGTTATTTCTGAAACAACAAAAATTCCATGTTTTAAAATAAAGCCACAAAAATCATTACTGAAGGAAGACTGACATCCCAGTTGGTTGTATAAATCTCAAAAGATGATGATATTGGCTTTAAATATGGATGACCCAATTCCTATTTACATCAATGATTTGTTTCTTTCTAAAGTCAGGGGTGGAGTGGAGTTTTTTGTTTTAGAAAGTCCCAGAATAAAGTACAAAAATAATTTTTAAAAATTAATATAGGAACCCTTCCCCCATGTAAGTAGATATAAATATATCTTATAATTGAAGCTGACGGGCCATGGTGTGAATCTCACAATCCCTCATTGTCCAAAATGATACCAAAATGACTCTGACAGGTTGAGGCACATCCAAGCTAGAGCCCAACCTTCCCATACAGATTTTTGAGTTAGGTTAATTGGAATTAAACAGCTAATGCCTTTCTAGTGAAGAAAAAACACCTTGCTACAGATTCATTCATCCAAAGGAAATGTTCCACTCTGCTCCATTTTTAGCAGTAGGCATTTGGTGTAGCATAAATCTTGGTAGCTAAGTTGGCCTAAAGCTTACACAGTCTGTCAGCTTGGATGTATACAGATTTAGATACATATTTTGATATGTATTCTCATTCATGTCTTTACAACAACACACAATACCTATAAGTGTCTAGACTGTGTACATACAAGTGTGTACAGACATCTTAATACACCTCTACTGTAATCTGTTACGATAAATAAATTTTAAATAATTGTTTAACATGTATGTGTTACTTCTACAATATACATTGTCTTCATTATTATTTATTGTAACATTGAAAACAAAGTACAGGAAGGGGAAAAAAGTATCCCAGCATCTCCATTTTGTACACTTGGAATTACTTCCATTTGGACACACCCAAGATAAACTTAACTTTCAAGAAACTCTAGAAATTATTCAATCACCTGTATCAGAACAACACCTATGCTTGATGGCTTCGGTTGAATAGCTTTATTCTGGATCGTTCATAACTAAAGCTAAATCCAAAGACCTGAAAAGGGACCAAAAAAATTTTTAAAAAAGGAAAAGAAAGAAAAAATAATAATTTGCAAAGCAATGGGGAGAAAGTGGGCTCTGGCTTCCAGGGTTGAGATGATCGTGACATGGCCTTGTGGAGGAGGCTGTGCCAGCTGGGGGGAGGGGGGTGATTTTATTTTCACGCTTGTCACATCTAAATGGTCTTTAATGTGAAAAGGCTTTAGAAATTATAATTTACTGCTTTATTTTAATTTTAGACACAGAAAGAGGTTACACATTTTGTCAGCCAAAAAGTGCACACAACTTCTAAAAAACTGGTTTTCTTTTTATCTTGTCTCTTTGGGTTATCACCCAACAAGCTAAGTATGGTGACTTTAATTAATTTATTTAAATTAGTTTTAGTATTGCAGTGTATAGGATTTGGGTACTTATTTAATCATCCTTCTTTAGTTGGATTTTATTTCTTGTGCTTATTTATCAAAATCTAAACCAATGGTGCATCAGAGATGCAAAATCCTATTTAGATGACTCTCGAAGTTTAGTTTGCTTTATAAAGCAGTAAAATTCTGTTACAGGCAGGGAAGAATTAACTACAGGTTACAGAAAAAAAAGCAGAATTGGGGATATTTCTCCTTCTTGAGTTAACTTTTAAAATAGGTTAAGTAACAATTATTAAATTATTTAATTTAAGTTCGCAGCCCCACCTGGTACCAGGCGAACTTCACTTCCTAGTTATTGAGGCCCTCAGAGCCTTCCTATTGTACCTTATTTATTTAACTTATTCAGCATCTGTGAAAGGTGCACTGTATAGTTTATATTTTTTATTTAAAACAACAGAGAGCACTGCAGTTTGTTTGCTGTCAGAACAACAGAGCAAAAATTTCGTGGACAAGCAATGACTATTCAACCTGAACTTGTGTATTCAGAAAACTTAAGTTGAGACCCTGCCTCACCAGCCTGGATTTCGGGGCTTCTATACAGAAACTGGAAAAAAAAAATAAATCATAAACAAAAAGAGAGAAACCCTTACACTAGCTGCTTCCAAGAATGAACTCTGTGTGTGTGTGTGTGTGTAAAGCAACAAAACAAAACAAAAAAAGGAATAAAAAAAGCAGAAAAAAGAAAAACAGAAAAAACTTTCTATTTCTAGTGAGAACCAAAGGAGGCTACCTCACTGACTGTTTCCTTGTGTAATTTTAATCGTGTTGATGACACCAAAGATACCAAAGATTTCTTTCTCTGTGCGGTCTGCGTTTTGCCTGTGCTCTTTTATAATTTGAACTATTCTCTCTGATGTATGGTATGTACAGCCACAGCTCAGATACCCCAAAGAAATGATTATCTATGCGACGGTGGCTGCTAATTTGGAAAGGGATATTTTCTGTGTTTCGCTCATTTGTTTGCCATCCCCTCCTCATGTTCAGGGGTACAAGTTCGGACACTGTTATATTTGGATTCCTTAAATTCTGATTCCAAATGGGTGAAAAATACTGGTTGGAAATGGCCTTCAGTCCTAGCCGTAGCCTGTCCCCACTTAAGAGCCATCACAGGAAAGAGTTCCAATTACTAAACCACAGCAACTCATAACCACTGGACAACAGAACTGGAAAGGCCCTTAGAAATCCCTTAGTCCAGCCCCTATGGCTGCAGGAGTGACACAGTTATCTCAGTCAAATGACCACCTAGAGATGAAGGCTACATAAGCCTCCTGGCTCCACACCAGTGCACTGCCCATGGTGCAGTGTCACCTGGGCCTGAGACAGGTCACATGTGGGCAGACAGGAAGGTGGCAGTCCTTTAGCCATCATCAGACACTGTGGTTTATCCCTTGACACTTCATTCTGTGGGAACAGTCACAGGCATTTTCTGTGTGTCCAGTTATATCTCCACATAGTCATATACAATCAGTTGCTTAATAAAGGTGATCAGCTTTGAAATATCAAGGCTCATCCAGGCATTACTGAGCCCACAGGATGACTGCTTCTTAACCTCTCCACTACACAGTGTTGTATAAATAAGCTTTTGATTCAGTGAGAGGAGAAGGTTCATTCTTGTCTGATTGAGTTTAATTATTATAGTTTTTTAAGTCAGCATTTACTAAGAACATTTGATCACGATCACCATTTGTACATATGACATTTCGGCTCTCCAGCTGTACATTCTGGGTGCTTACACTTCATTGCTAAGCCAACTCTGTATTTATGAGGGAAGTTTAAGCTTCACATCATTTGGTTATTCATTGTAAATGAAAAATCTAAGACTTCCAGAGAAATTAATATGTCAGTTTAAGTTGCTTCCCTATTCTCTAATTACTCATGGAATTAATTGGTATTACGTTTCTTTTAATTCTATCAAATGACTAAATCACTATTATGATCCATTCATCAAAATGACCCAGATGTTAGTCATAGAATCTTTCTCAGCTTTTGATCAAATGGGTTTTAGACACATGCAAAGACCCACCTCCTATCTCGAATGCTTTCCACTGAGTACTGGTATTTTGCATTTCATGTAATGTAGTTACTCTGAGCTTTTAAGGAACCCATTTAGAAAGAGAAGCTAAGACAGGAAAGACCCAATCAACTTGTCAGTTCCATGCATCAACAGAGTGTAGCTAGTAGAGTTTAGAAGACAGACTGACAACTGTAGGACACATTCAGTTGCCCTCTTTGTGATGTTCTAAGCACCATCCTGACATACAGACAAGTTCCCTGCTGTCTCGACAGGCTCACAGCGCTCTCTTCTCCCTATACAAGGTAAACCTGTAAGGCCTTCCTTCCAATCAGCAAATTGCTTTGGTTTTCTTCCCAGATTCTTATTGGAAACAAAAGTCTCAGACAATCTGAGAATCCAACAAAGATGATTTAACTCATGGGGCAGCAGAGTGCTCCCCTGTAAGTCAATATTACCTTCCCCAGCCTTCCCACCACCAAGCCCCCATGAGAGAGAACCTAGAAAGAGCGATGGCAGCCTGAACACAGAAAACATCCCCCGGTGGCAGACCCCTCCTCAGCAATCCCCCCTCAAGCCTCATGCTTCACTTGCAAAGTGTGACATAACCACGGGACGAGTGCCTTGCTTGAACCAAAGCAACGATTTAGCCAGTCTGGACCTCTCTGTGCTTTTTTTAATCCTTCCTGTGAATACCTCAGCTTCAACTGGGCCTCCATGCAGTAAATTGGTGGGCTTATTGTACTGTGGTGCTTTGCAATGCAACCCTGCAAAGAACAAGATTTGTACTAATACCAAAGGTTCTTTCTCTATGTTTCCTCCTCCTGCCTCCCCGTTCTTCCCCTTTTCTAGTTCTTCATGGTTCCAAAGCTTTAATATGAACCTGGGCATGTTGGCAATGCAGACCGCGCAATTCCTTACCGAATTTTCTCAGATATACCTCATAGATAATAGTGTTTAGAGTAATGTTATTATAGCGTATGTAATAAATTATTCACTGTTTCTTTTGGTAACTGTGATTAAAAAAAGAAAAAAAAGAAAAAAAATCTTTATACGTTTTAGGTTGTGCTTTTGTAATAGACAAAAAGGTGCGCTTAAAAAGAAAATGTATGTTCTTTTTTTTCCCCTTTGGATTTTATTTATTCTGGATTGGGGAAAGTTGCAGAATGAGCCCAAAGTTTACAGTTTCATATTTTGCTGAAGAAACAATCTGTGTTCATTTGCTCTGTTAAAAAAATGATTATTTTCTACTTTTGTGCTACTTGGTCTGAACAATTAATTGTTCTGTGTTAACAGTGTAGTATTATAATTAGCAACTGCCAATCAGTGCTATAATTTTATGCATGAAGCTAAAAATTTAGCTGTGTGATGCATTGTGGTTTTAATAGCAACATTTTTTCATTTTGAACTAGATCCTCCCCTTCGGTTCAACAGACTTTATTTATGCATGGACGCCTATTGTTTGTTAGCAGTCGTGGAACAGTTGTGTATCATTAACCTGTGAAAATGTACACAATTCAGCCTCAGACAGTGGTAATATTGGTTTTATTGGGAGATGTCTCACCTCGAAAATACCTTCACATCTGTTGGGATTTCAAAATGAGACTGAATCGGGTTCAATTTTTATAATGCAAAAGGTCATTCCAAGTTGAGTTAGTCAACCTGCATTCCACAAATTGGGGTTCTCATGACCCAGTTACATCACTGTATCCAAGAGGGGTTTGAAAACGTGTAGAAAAGCAACTCACCTCTGCCTTTTTAATTCCCACTAGAAAGAGTGATTTTGGCTTTGTGTTCATGACCTCAGACCCATCTGGCCACACACCTGGGGATGCTAATTCATCCAGCTTCAGCTCTCTCGGGTCTCTGGCTTGGCAATGGCATTTTTTTGACTGTGTGTGGTTTCTTCTAATATTTTGTTGTCAGGTCAGTTTCCAGCAGATCTGGCTTTTTTTGTCCACTCTCCTGGACATTCCACCAAGTGGTTTCAGAAAAAAATGTATAACCACTCCCAAAAAATTCACCTGTGCAGCTGCAACATAATTTCTCCTCACTAGGGTCAGAGGTCACTGTAACTGACTCTATCCACCCCACAATGTTCTATCCATCTTCTAAAGGGGAAGTAGAAGCAGTTTTCAAATACAGTTTATGAAAACCATCCCCAGTTATCTGGGGTCTCTGTATCTCAAAAGATTTTTTTTCACGGCAGAGGATTGGGCAAACTTCTGATATTTAAGTTCTGAGCTCCACTCTCAAGCTTCATACCTGTTTCCCAAGCTGATATGTTTGACATAAAGCCAAATCAACCACCAAGCACATTTTATTTTGCATAGGGAGTGTATTCATTAATACAAAACCACATGGTTTTAGTTGGCCTTATAAAAGTACATTGTGATCATGAAAGCTTTGTAATACAGTATTTTTATTTTTCTTCTAATTAATCTGCCAAAGATGGGAATGGATACAAGAATTTTTAAATCAGCTTTTGTAAGACAGTTGATGATTGTAATAGTGTTTAACCTTCCAGAAAGCTTTATATGTTCTTCTGCAATAAATCAAACCCATATTTATTTCAGTAAAGTTCTCACTCACAAAACCACAAATTGTTCCTTTTGATGCAGATATTGTTGTATCGACAAAGTTCAAATGCATTTTAGATCCAAAGAATACAGAGGGTGTCTGAGACATGAGTGTGCCCAGTCTTTTCTATCACAGGCCACACACGGGTCTGGCTCACTGGGATTTGCCAAGAAGACTTGTCTATGAAATTCAAGGTATATTTTGTTATGCCATTTCATGTCCTTTTTTTTTTAACTTTGTGGAAAGTGATATGTTGAATCTAGTGTAAGCGGAGTTTCCCAGACAACTGAAGTAGCTACATTGTGAATGTTATTTTGTTATTAAAGGGTTTTTACTCAATGCTTTGTGCTAATGGATGTCCTTTTCCTTGGAGACACAGAACTATGGAATTATCTTTTTGTGGCCTCAAGGGGGGAATATGGGCCTGCCCTGGAAAACCAATGGAAGGTCATGGGCTAGAAGGTAGGTTTGGAGCACTAGGAAGACATCTCTGTATCTTTCGGCTTTAAAAAGAGCTGGGTTCGAACTCTCTAACTTTGCTCTTTCTGGATCCCAAAGCTCCTCTGAGATCCCTTAAGCACATGGCAGCATGAGGGCAGAAACTGATTTGTATAGGAAAGGCAAGATGGAGAAAATGGCAACTTTGAATGGTCTGTAACTCCTCACACATACCTACCCTCCCCAAGTTGAACTGACACAGCCAAGGCTGTGCTGACCCATCTGATTGGCTCCACCTGGGTCATCAATGAAGGTGGTCCCCTTTCTCTTGACATCTATAGGGATCTACTTCTCCTCAATCCAGTGCTCTTCCAGAGCAGAAGCCTCTTCCCACCCATTGTGTACGTCCCATTTAGCTTTCTCACTCAAAACTTTTGGAGATAATTATTTGGAATACAAAGATAGGTGATGAATAGGGGTTTTTAATGTTTTGTTTCTAAGTTGTATTTTAGATAGACCAAATTCTTTGAACTGGAAAAACACAGAGGGAAAAGAAGCCTGTACTGTCTCTCTGTGCCTTGCTCCCCTCTCAGGGGTCCTGCACATTGCCCATGCTGTTGGTCTTTCTTAGGGGACAGGCTGAACCACAGCCACTGAGCCAACAAAAAACACTGCCCATCAATGCAGACTTTATCTTAGCATATAACTCCTCTTCAAAAACTCGTAGCATTTAGAGTTTCCCCATATCCTTTACTTTGGCTTCACTGGCATTTTGCGTAAGAGTCAGTTTATTGTCTAGGAAAGATTTTTTTTCAGACTGTGACCGGGAACCTGCCATCTGGGAAGAAAGGTGAAGTATCCAAAGACTAGCTATTGGGTAGGTAGTCACATCATTAACAGGTCCATCCTTGAATATTAAATATCACTTCCTTTCTCTACTATGTTTTTTGTGGTACACAAGTCCAAATGCTACCAGAGAACTCTGCACCAGGAAAGGTTGCAGAACATCTGGCATGCTGAGATTTCTGAAATAAAAACCCAAGCTTCAGACTGACAGACTGATAAAGAACTGCTGAAGTTTTGAGGCAGAGAGCTGAAGGAGTAAACTTGCTGTTGGTTTCTCTGTTAATTCATATCTCCAATCAGCAAATCTTATTTTTTCCCTTCCATCCAAGAGCAGTTCAGCCTTTTCTGCAAAGGTCTCATGGGCAAAGATAATTAGGGATTGATCAACAGTTTAATTAGTTCTTTTTTCATTGTTTGCTTTTCTCAAAGAAGGTGTCTTCTTGGCCTTCAGAGAAACAGCCTGGCCAATTTTTTTCCTATTTGAATATTTCCACCTAAATTAATACTTCATTATCACAGGTATTGCCAATTCTTTTTTGGCTGGTGAAATCTCATAAGAAAAACTACCCTCCCATCAAAGTTCCAGTTCCACACAAGTTCCAGTATCTTTTCTTCCACCTGGCTCTGTTCTCAGATCCAAGTCAGTCTTGGCTATTTTCTCACTTTTGGCCTCGGCCTCAGATGTGTTTACCTGTGGTATTAAAAACACCTTTTAATTTTGAATGCTGGCCTGTGGGGCTTCACTCCTTTCTTCCAATCTGTTGGTTACTTGATGGTATTTAAAAATGACTGTAGTGGGGGAAGGACGGAGTGGTAAGAGAAGTCCCAGCTCTGTTTAAAGTTTCAAAATGGAAAAGAAACCCATGGGGACATAGCTCTGGAATATGATTCCTCTCTGTCCAAGAACACCCTTTGCCACCTGCCTTCTATGAAGTGGTTCCAGAAACCCAGCACTTTAATAGAACCCACTACCCAGACTCATGGGTGTCTGTTCAGATTCCAAGAGGACAGGAGATCAGAGAGTCACATGCACATCTCATTTTATTTCCTTGCTTCTACAGATATTACCTCAAAGAAAATCATTGGAAACTTGAAGCTGTTATTTTAATCATTTTGTTTGCCATCACCTCTTACATTTCAAATCAGGAAAACATGCATCTAAAATTTACACTTCCTCCTGTTTTGCAAAAGAAAACCCACACACTGATCCACATGCTTATTTCCTTTCACCCTGGGCTGTATTCCCAAGCATGCTAGACCCAGACTTTGCCCTGTGTCAGACATATGAGTCAGATTGTGATGACAGCTTTTCCAAGGACAGTCAGCAGGACGTATGTCCACCGGCTGCCCTCAAATCCTGGGGGGACTGAGGATGACTCTTCATTGTCAAGGGTATGCTCACCTCTAGCAAGCTCCCTGTCCTTGGGAAGATTTCTTTGAATGTTAATTACATTTTCAATTTTGCTCACTCCCTACCCTGTTTTGTCTGCAACGTTGCTTACACTGGATTCTTTCTATTTTTATTCCTATCATTAAATGGTAGTGCTGTAAATTCTGCAATTAATGTCAAATAAACTGCTTTAATTCATTGACCATGGCTCAGTGGCCTTCTTTCTCCCTTCCTAGAAAGACTCATACACTCTCACACTGCCTCCCACTGTAGTTTCATAAAGTGAAATCGCAACTTCTTCCTCTAACAGGACGCAGGCACATTCTATAACCAGTTATCAGTCACACAAACGCAGGGATACTCTAAAGAGTACCTTGTTCTTAAGCTATTAAAACCTTAGAGAAAACCTACCCTAAGCTTATCCTTATACAGATTCCATATGAGTCACCTGTGGTGAGTCAGGAGTAAGACCACATAATTTGCACCCTGTGGAAGAATCAAGGCAGACAAACAGACTTGGAGCTAAGAGCATTCATACGGCATCTAAACTCTGCTACAAGTTAGTTGTATAACTTCGAGCAAGTCATTCAAATTCTGGTCTTCAGTTTCTCCAAATGTACAAGGTGGAAGTTACGATAGGTTAAACCCAAAATCCTTTCTATCTTTTCATTTGCCAAGAATTTTTGAAGTAATTTATATCTTTGCATAGATAATACTGCAGCTTTTATTTTCTGTAAATTAATGAATTACAAAATTCTTAGGCTGGCATTTGGTTAAGATGCCACTTGGAATGCCCACACCCCATATCACAATGCCTGGTTTGAAGCGCTCCACTTCTGATTCCAGCCTCT
This sequence comes from Sylvilagus floridanus, assembly GCA_949820135.1. Lineage (NCBI taxonomy): Eukaryota > Metazoa > Chordata > Mammalia > Lagomorpha > Leporidae > Sylvilagus > Sylvilagus floridanus. Next base: position 106,142,676 of record OX463226.1, read on the forward strand.
TTCTAAAGAACACCATAGGAAACAGCACACAGTGACTCAAGTACTTGTGTTCCTTCTCCCCACGTGACAGATCCAGAATGAGTTCCAGGCTCCTGTCATCAGCCTGGCACAGCCCTAGTAACTATAGGTATGTGGAAGTGAACCAGTGGATGGAAGATCTCTGTCTCTGTCTCTCTCCATCTCTTTCAAATAAATAAAATAAATAATTTTTTAAAGATAAGAGTTTGTCTATTCGTTTTAACATATATGTCCTAAGTTTCCAAGGAGTCCCATTAAGTTAAACTTTGGTCTGACCCACCTATAACTCAGCCCATGAAGTACCAAGTGCCTTTATCTAGACTAATGGTTTTTAACTCTGGATGCAGATTAGAATCATTCAGAGAGCATTCAAATATACTGATATGTAGGTCCATCCCACACCAATTAATCCAACTCATTAGGTGCCTCAAATATTGGTGTGCCAGTTAGCTTTTGCCGCATAACCAATTACTCTGACCCACAGAGGCTTAAAAGAACATATAATTACAGATGGAAAAAAAAAGATAAAACCCATGTATCCTATTGTACCCCATAAATATGCATAAATATTTTCTGTTAATGTAAAATTAATTTTATATAATTCTTAAAATTTTACAAAAAATAACCCCCTGGTTTAAGGCTCACAATTCTGTTATCAGTTTGGGCTGGTCTTGGCGGGGCACACTTGGGCAGCTGTAGTCAGTTCCCCAGGGGCCTAGAAGCTGGTCAGCCTAGAGTGGCCTTTATCTGAACAACTGAATCCTGCTGTCTTTTATACCCCTGCAGGCTGCCCGGGAAGGGTCAAGCACACAAGTTCCCCTGAGGCCTACACAGGGAACCAGTATAGTCACTTCTGCTGCATCTTATGGACAGAAGAAACCCCTAAGTCCAGCCCAGACTCTCAGGGAAAGGAGTGGAAAGAGGCTCCACAGGGGCTGATGGAGAAAACTGTGAAATAACATTCACAAAAAAGAAGTGAAGGACTGCACTTTGAATGTGAATTACATTGATTTTGTAATCTACCACAATCCATGTTTTTAAAAACTCAGAGTCTAACATGTAGCTCAATTTGTAAAGCAGCACTGCCAAGCCTACTGCCCCCCTTATGTTTCCCCATGCCCCCAACCCTTACTTGTGTCAAGTCTCAAATTTTTTGGTGTTATAGCTTGAGTCCACTTTATGAAAAATCTCTTTACAACATCCAAACTTGCAAAGCAGGTATCATCCATGAGCTGAGTGTATACAGTTGCAAACAAATATTCCAGAACAGGCATTTTGTGCAGTGCTTACTTGAGACAACCACTCTCACATCAGAGACCCTGCCTGGATCCCCAGCTCCTCCACTTCTGATCCAGCTTCCTGATAATGTGCCCCTTAACAGGTAGCAAGTAATGGCTCAAGTACTTTGGTTGACCACGTGTGTGGAGACCCAAATAGAGTTCCAGTCTCCTAGACAGAAAGGAGCATCTTAAAAATCAGTTGCATAGGGACTGGCACCGTGGCTCACTTGGTTAATCCTCTGCCTTGTGGCACCAGCATCCCATATGGGCACCAAGTTCTAGTCACCATTGCTCCTCTTCCAGTCCAGCTCTCTGTTGTGGCCTGGGAGAGCAGTGGAGGATGGCCCAAGTGCTTGGGCCCCTGCACCCAAATGGGAGACCAGGAGGAAGCACCTGGCTCCTGGCTTCGGATCTGCGCAGCACCGGCTGTAGTGGCCATCTGGGGAGTGAACCAAGGGAAAGAAGACCTTTCTCTCTCTCACTGTCTATAACTCTACCTGTCAAGTAAATAAGTAAAAAATTTTTAAAAAATCAGTTGCATAAACATCCTCAGCTTGTGCCAAGGCTAGACAAGGTCACCAAAACCTCTTCAGACTCTGCTATCCCTTGTCTCTAAAGGTCATTATTCTTGCTCAGAAAGTGAAACACTGGCTAAAGATGGAAAATTTCAAGGCCAAGGATCTATGGTCTCAGTTTAGCCCTATCAGGATGGGTGAAATGAGCAGTTTCACAATCCAAGTAAGACTCTTTAAATGACAAAGCAGACACGTTGGAGGAAAATGCTTCCTGTTTTGGGAGCTCATTGACATGAGGCTATTCATCTAGCATCTAGCTTTGGTTAAAGCCATCTGATGATATCCTTCCGTCAAAATGCCCTAAATCATGGCCACCATCTTGAAAATCCCTTCTCATGCGTTTTCTCTGCTCCTTGGATTCTTCCCTCCTTGAATGGGGCTAATTATAAGGGGATGAGTCATTCACAAACAGGAAGTTAAAAGCAGGAATAAATTCATGTATGCCCATCAAGCATCAGGAAGCAATGGTCAGCCCCCAGTGGCTCCCTGAGCATAATTATTTCTGAAATTAGTGATGGTGGTAGCCAACCTTGCAGGAAGCCACAGTGCCATCACCTTCAGAATACTTCCTTGCCCTGCACAACAACTGTTCAGAGCACATACTTTAGGGCAGGGTCTGTCTGCACTACTGACAAATACAAGAGTGGGAGTGTGACAACATAAAGAGCACAGGCAAAACTGACACTCAGACCCAGGTGTTGGCATTGCTCCTGTGCAGGTAGGCACCAATGCTGCACTGTGGAGACCTGAAGATGAGTAAGGAATGCTTCCTATGGTGGAACTGATCAGACACACACCACCAAATCATTCTTGCTGTGGCACCATATCAGATCTATTTCAAAGAGGTAGCACAAAAAAAAAAATGCCAAGATTTCAGAGTAAATGGGAATCATCCCTAACTAGCCTGGACAAATCTCTCACAGACATTTAGCAATTAAGATACCTGTCTTGGATTCCACATTCTTAACTGTGCAGCAGGTTAAGCTACCACCTGCAATGCCAGCATCTCATATGGGCATCGGTTCTAGTCCTAGCTGCTCCACTTCTCATCCACCTCTCTGCTAATGGCCTGGGAAAAATAGCGGAAGATGACCCAAATGCTTGGGCCCATGCCACAAACATGGGAGACCTGGATGAAGTTCCTGGCTCCTGGCTTCAGCCTCGCCCAGCCCCAATTATTGCAGCCATTTGAGGAGTAAACCAGCAAATGGAAAATTCTATGTTTCTCCTTCTAACACTTGCAAATAAATAAATAAGTCTTTAAAACAAAAAAGACACTTGTCTCCCACATAGAAATCTGACTCCAGCTTCCCGCCAATGCAGACCCTAGGAAGCATGATGGCTCAAGTAATTGAGTCCTTGCCACCCACATGGAAGACCTGAATTGCGTCCCTGGATTCCAGTGCCAGCCTGGGCCATTGCAGGCATTTGGGGAGTAAACTAACCAATTGGAACATCTCTCACTCACACTCTTTTCTCTCTTTTCCTTCCTCCTTCCCTCCCTCCTTCCCTCTGTCTCTCAAATAAGTAAATAAAATGGTTAAAAAGGCTGCTCTCCATTAAGATTTATAAATATTACATTTTTATTACTAAGCTCAAATGCAAAAAAATAATAATAAGGCAAAATAAACCAAACTGAACACAGCTCAATGCACATCCAAGCTATGCAGGTTTGTGGCAATAGATCCCTGCCTGCAGGCAACTAACCTCAGATGTAGAGTGTGTTCTTCATTAATATTTAGATGGCTGAATCATGCCTCCAAATACTTTCAGCTCTAATCTGAGTCAACAGGTTTATATTTATGTACTAGGTCCCACCTCTTAATAATATTAGGCTCTGTACAAGTCACTTCAAATTCTCTGAACTTCAGTTTTCCTAATATAAGTTGAGAATAAGAATGTATTACTGTCCAGTCTCATTGACTGAAGTTATTATGAGTATGAAATCGCATGATATAGAAGTGAGCTATTAAAGACAGTTACCATTATATATGAGAGACATCGGAGAGGTTAGGTAACTTGCCCTAGGTAACACAGTAGGGGAACCAGGATTTGAGTCCAAGAATGTCAGTCTCAAAGCCTCCCTAGAAGAGGTTTTAATGTACCAAACGTGGATTCCCCAAGTGAAAGGTGAGAGCCACATCACAGTGGTTGTGAATACAAGTCATATACCATTGCCTAACAGCCTTGACAATAAGAGAATAACTAGTAGAATTTGTAAACATGTGTGTTCTACTCCAAAATGATTATTCAAAAAGATTTTCACACAATGACTCAACCAATTTGATCCCGCACATCATTTGGGTTCTTTCTGGTAGATAATTGTAGCCACCAAAAGCTTTTGAGATAGGCAAAAGTTACCTACTTTCAGACAACTCCCTGCCAGATTTTGAAGAAAGTGAGTCCAGCATCAAATAGTGCCACATACACTCACTTAGCAAATGAGGATCAGATTCACACATGTCCTCTGCCATATACATTCAGTCTGAATGTCCTGTGCTGCCAGGAGTTCTAACCACATATGCTTAGCAACATCCCAGAGGCAAGATTTTGCTAGTCCTTGGGTAACATCAGACAACAGGTAACCTCCTAGAGTGGACTCAACACTGGAGCTTTTAGGGATCAAACCTCTTGTGCTTTCCCCAAGGGGGCAGGCTGCAGATTTCACTGGGTTCTTAGGCCCAGTTCATACACAAGAACAGGGCAGCGTCTCCCCAACCCACCTATCTTAAGTCCCTTTAATAATTTTTCAGTCACCAGGGTGCATCTGTCACATGAGGAGGACACAATACAAACTACTACAGTCAGAATGGGTCTAAACCTTGGTCAATGCCTATGGGTTTTATGGTTAATTAATCTGTCATTTATACTTTTTGTTTCACATCAGATATTCTTATACTTTGCTCTGAATATTTTGAGGAAAGAGGAAGTAAAAGGAAGGGGAGGGGGAGGAGACACAGGGTTAAAGGAGAAGAAGGAAGTGAAAAAAGAGCATGAAGTAGAGGTGGAGTGCCAATCACTGCAATGTGCTAGGGGGCCTAGAACTGATGAGTAAGGCGGGGGTTTCTGCAGATCCTTTCATCAGAACTTAACAAGGGTAGCGCATCCCCCAATCTGTCTGCTGTGTTCCTCCAACAGCAAAACCCAAGATCATCCACATGGATTAAATGTTAGGAAATTGTAATGTTTGTGACACTTAAATTCCCCAAGATCTAAAGTGGATTTTATAGCCATGGGAAGCTGGGAAGGGGCATGAGGATAAGCCCCTCTTCCTCCTAAAACTGGCCTATTCCACAATGAGAGACATTCCTTTGCTAAGAAACATCACCAAGGTAAAGTACTGATGTTCCCATAAGGTCTGTATGGAAAGGATATATCTAGGACCATGGACAGCTTCCCAAACCCTCTCACCACTTCTGCTGGGTCTTGGCTGGCTCAGGCATTCCACAGTATAGCAGAGAGGGGAAGAAGGTCAAGAGCGGCTGGTGTAAGGTTTCTACTGGGCCACCCGGCTCTCCTCCACCCGCAGAGCAAAGGATACAGGAGGCCTTGAGTGCTGGCTCCTCATTGGTTTGAAATGTCTTTCATGGATCATTGCTTCGAGGAAACTGGTATCCCCTCAGAGAAGTGGCGGCATCTTCCAGCCACTCGGGGCTGAGCCATGTCCAGACATTTCTCTCCAAGACAGCTTCTTTTTAGCACAAGTGTCAGAAACAAAGAATGACTCTTTCCCTCTAGCATATACAATGGGAAACCATGCACACACATGTGTCTCTGTATGACCCATGTGAGAACATCGGTGAGGTATGTACCAGGAGTAGAATTACTGGGTATGAGGTAATTATATAGTGAACTTGACCAGACAGACAGTAGCTTTCATGGCATTTGAAATAAAAAACGCAACCTGCTGTGAAACTGGGGCCTGAAATCTCACTTTTCACAAGGCACTTTTGTTTTTTTTTGACAGAGTGGACAGTGAGAGAAAGAGACAGAGAGAAAGGTCTTCCTTTTCCGTTGGTTCACCCTCCAATGGCCACCACGGCCAGCGTGCTGTGGCCGGCACACCACGCTGATCCGAGGCCAGGAACCAGGTGCTTCTCCTGGTCTCCCATGCGGGTGCAGGGCCCAAGCATTTGGGCCATCCTCCACTGCACTCCTGGGCCACAGCAGAGAGCTGGCCTGGAAGAGGGGCAACCGGGACAGAATCTGGCGTCCCGACCGGGAATAGAACCCAGTGTGCTGGCGCCGCAGGCGGAGGATTAGCCTAGTGAGCCGCAGCGCCGACCCACAAGGTACTCTTTTGGGTTAAATGTTGCCCTGTTTGGCTGTTCCTTTTTGGCTATTTCTTCCTTAGGGCTTATCTCTTACAGATATATTTTCAGTTATTCCCTCTTATCCTTGCTGTCTGCACCATTAGTTCTCAATCAGGGTTGATTTCTCCCCCCAAGGAACATTTAACAATGCCTGGAGGCCGGTGCCTCCAAATGGCTGCAATAGCCTGGGTTGGGCCAGGCCAAAGTCAGGAGCCAGGAACTCCACCCCAGTGTCCTTTATAGGTGGTAGAGGTCCAAGTACTTAGACCATGTTCTGCTGCTTTCCCAGTTGCATTAGCAAGCAGCAAGATTGGAAGCAGAGTAGGTGGGACTCAAACTGGCACTCTGATATGGGATGCCAGCATCGTAAATGGTGCGCCACAATGCCAGCCCCAAGAGTGCATCTATCTTTAATTTATGTTTTGAGTATTGCACCAGATTATCTCATTCTTTTTCTTATTTCCCTGTGTTCAAGATCCATTTATATTTCTTTATGTGCTCTGATCCATAGCGTCTAAGTGCTGCACTGAAGCCCATGGGGAACGTCACTATGTTTATCCACAGGAGCAGGCCCCAGGGCTACCTTCCACTTCCACCACCACCAACACTGCCACAGAGAATATGCTGTGTGTGTTCCTGTATGGTGCCACAGGAGAGCATCTGAAGGACATGTACCAGGAGTAGAATCGCTATATGAGGTAGCTGCACAGTGAACTTGACCAGATATTCTCAAACAGCTCTCCAGAAAGGCTACTCACAGTACACTCACACCAGTAGTACACAAAAGATCCTAGATCCTAGGTTTTCTCAGGGTGACTATTTTTGCAGTGGTTAAGATGTTGCTTGGGAATTCTGCATCCCATATCAAAAGGCCTGGGTTCAATTCCTGATTCCAGTCCCTGTTAATGTGCACTGTGGGAGACATCAAGTGATGGATCAAGTACTTGGGTCTCTGTCAAACATGTGGGAGACCCAGAGTGAGTTCCTGACTCCTGGCTTCAACTTGGCCCAGCTCTGTCCATTGTGAGCATTTGGGGAGTGTACCAGAAGAAGTAAGATTGATCTCTCTCTCCCCTTTTCAAAGAAATAAAATTCAGGAATAAAGTTAAGGTGGTCTTGAAAATGTATACAACCTATGCTAATGAAATCGCCACCACATTCTGGATGGTTTTGTCAGATCAGCTTCCTCACATAAAGTAGTTTAAGTTGCTTGGAAAGAGAGGCAAGAAGTTCTTAGTACTGGTAAAAGAAGCCACTAGAAAGAGGGGAGGGGACGACCCAAACACAGGAGTTCCTGTCGCAATTCATTTGGCTCGGTTGGTGGGTGTCTGTTCCTAAGCTTTAAAGGAAAAAATCAGAATAATTTTCACTTGAAGCCTATGTCTTTCTTCCACAAAGAGGAACAGCCTAGAGAAACTGAAGCATGCAGAGCCCAGCCCCTGCAGACTTGGTGTGCACACTTGGCCACGCTGTTATTCGTACTTCCTTAGTCTTTTAGCTTGCCCAAAACATGTAATCAACACAGCAACAAACCCACAAATAAAAGCCTATCAATGATGCACTAGCAGAGAATGTATAAAAGCAAATTTTTCAAAGGTTCAATTAGGGTTCATCCTGGGTTTTGGCACAAAAGAAAAAAAAAAAAAAGGTTCAACAACATTGTACACCAAAGTTGGTCACCTCCAATGCCCTGAAGCTAAAGGCCCTTCCCATCAAGCTAGCAAATGGTGGACAACGAGCCCTGACTGTCAGACACTGGCTCTGAGCTGCTGAGAAGGCATTTAAGGATATCAGCAGGACCGGCCAGACAGCAGGGAGCCTCTTGGGATGGGACTGTGACCCTGATGCCAGTGCTTTGGAGGACCACCTGTCCTATGAGATGTGCAGGACAAAACCTACTCTGGGTTAAATATCTCCCCACATTACTTGTCTTCTAAGTTTTCTCCCAGATCTTCCCTCAAAACAAAAGGTGGCAGCTGGGAGATCCTTTTACATACACTCCCATGTGTTCTCCATATGGAAGTCCTTATTCAGATTTCCTTGGTTTTTAACTAATGTGCTTTTCCTGTTTCAGGACCCGGTATTACATTCAGGCTTCACGTCTCCTTAGAACCCCCTAGGCTGGACACGGGATTTGCCTGGTGGTTTTCTCATGACTAGCCTATTGGAGGAGACCACAGACGTCAGGAGCCTTTCTTATCATATCAAGGTTAAATACCATTGACATGACCCTGAACACCTGTCTGAGGAGGGTTTGTCAGTTTCCCTCACTGCAAAGTTACTCTTTTCTCTCATTCCATACCATCTCTCTGAAGTCAGTGCATTTTACACTTCTCCATCTCTGTCTTCAGTTTCCCATCTTTCCAGAATATTCAGCTTAGTGCTGTTCTAGGCTGAAGGCTAAGACCTCATTTGCAGTGACACAGCCACCTTCTTCCTTTCCTCTTTGGGCCTTTCTAAGCTTAGGCTCAGGAGGAGCAGCCCTATCTTTGTGAAAGCTTCTGTCTTTAGTCACCTCCCACTGCAATGGACACAACCATCTTAGAGTTCCTAGGAAAGCTCCAATCTCAGCAGTTTGGTCCAGCCTTCCATGAACATGCTTTAATCTTTAATTCAGAAAGAAAAAAAAAAGTCATCAGATCAATAATGTCCATGTGTGGGGAATACACACACACACACAGAGAGAGAGAGAGAGAGAGAGATGTAGAACACCCCATAAGCAAAATTCTGAAGCAGGCAGAGTTGATCTCTGAGGCCCTGTCTCTTGCCTGAAAATCTTGCCTGAAAAGTCTCTCCCGACACGTCTTCCAGGCCATCACTGAGAGCCCCCATCCTTATCTGCCCACCACTACCCTGGATTCTCACTGCCACTCCTTCCCACTAAGTCAAGACACAAGTGAATCTGCATCTGGAGTTGCAAACTGGGTCCAGAGCAGGAAAGGTGGGATGGAGACACCAGACGCTCCCCACGGGAAGAAAGAGGCCAGGAAGGGTGGTTTGGCAAGAGCGATGATTGTTAATCCATCTCCCTGTCATTGCCTGAGACCTTTGAAAGTCTCCTACCTCTGTGCTTTCAACCTACGGAAAACACAGTCATCATCGAACAGTGAAAAATTGATTCTGCCTCTGGGTGTTTCTATTTAGCCAGGGGATCCAGAGGCAACTTTTGATTTGCATTTCTATCGCTCCCTTTCCAGGCCTGATTAAGGTAACCTGTGCTTCCCCACTGTACCATTAGTTTCCACAACCACCTTTGGCTTCTCACAGTCCCCATCAAACTCCATTTTAGAAATAGTAGGCATCTCTCAGAAACTTGGGAAACTTTCTGCTTTCTCCCTGTGTGAAGTTTTAGAAAAAGATTTATTTTACCTTCCAGGCTTATTTTACTTAGCTGAAGTCATCGGAGACAGCATAAACTTTGCATTTTTATCAGACTTCTTTCAAATGTGCTGGCGCTGCAGCTGAATTTCAATGATTGCGCTCAATGATTTGCAATAGAGAGTATCAAAAAGGCACACTCACTCCCAGAGCTTTCCTGTTGGTAAAAGTCCAGAGAGCACAGCATTTTCTATTTATTGTCAACACAAGTGCATTGACTCCCATTCTTTTCACAAATAAGTATGAGCAGCACCCTCCTATGAGCCCAGCACCTCCATTAGCAAACAAAAAGTTTAACATAGTCCACTTTGTTTCCGAATGCTGATAATCCAACGGGGAGTCAATGTACACACATAATATGGTTAAACAACATTAGAAAGTAATGCGGGATCCAGCATAGCAAATTAAGCTGCAGCCTCAATGCCAGCATCCCATATGGGTGGCGGTTTGAGTCCTGGCTACTCCACTTCTTTCCAGTTTGCGGCTATCAGCCTGAGAAAAGCAACAGAAGATGGCCCAAGTGTTTGGGCCCCTGCCACCCATGTGGGAGACTAAGATGAAGCTGATGGCTTTGGTCTAGCCCAGCCCTGACTATTGCAGCCATCTGGGGAGTGAAATAGCAGATGGAAGAACTCTCTCTCTCGGTCTCTCCCTCTCTATATATCTCTTTCAACTAAATAAATAAACTAATGATTTTAAACAAAATAAAGGGAAAATTTTTAAAAAATGTTAGATGTTACATGCCCAGAGTAGTCAACTTGAGGGAAAAAACCCTCATTCCACAATAGTGTCATGGCACAAAATGTCTTTACATATTTTGTAGAGCTAAATCAAATTTGGGGGCAAAAAATGGTAGAATTGAGATGGTGGAATAGAGAGGGAGCTTACTGCTCTAGTCTAGGGGAAGATAGTTTAAAAACAGTGTAGAAAGCTTAGTTTGAGGGAGGACTCAGGGAGAAAACAGCAGAGGAAATACCACACTTATTAGAGGGACACTGTGACCCTACATGGAGGGTGTATGCACATACAATTCAAGACCCCAGCAGCCGAGAGCCTCAGCCCCAGCTTTGGAGAGTGAGGTGAGACTACACTGAAGCAGCCCAAGCTACTGGCGATAAAGCTGTGGGAAGAGCCTGGCAAGAGTCTAGATTGGAGCCCTAAGGGGGACAGTGTACTTGCCAACCTAGAGGGAAAAAAGGGGCGCATGTTTCTCTCTCCCTAACCACCCAGCACCTGTAACTAGCCGAGAGAAGGTGGGCAACATTTTGGACATATGCAATAGCTGTGCCAGCTTGTGTACTCTTACCCAGCAACCAGCCAAGAGGAGACACCTGAGTCTGACTGGGAGACTTGGCAAGAGGCTGGGAGCTCGTGACTGTGGGAGCCTTATGTGCCAAGACTCTGAAAACACTGTGGCTACATGGGAGAGCACAGGGTGTGGCTGGCACTTTGGCCAGTCACTGTGCATGGCTCCATATGCTCAGGGCTCCCTGATTCCCTGGTGAGGGTCACTGCTGCAGGATCTGTGTTCACACCAAGGACTGCACAGATCCTTTGTGTGATTCTTGTGGCAGTGTGGATGAAAATTGTATACACTGGGGCTAGCGCCCAGGCATTGGTCTCCTTTAAGGAGAGGAGGTGAGCAAGAGACTACACCAACAAAGCTGAACAAACCTCCCCTCTGATGAAAAGAGAGAGATTTACCATGCCCAACTTGGGTGTCACCTTCGACACTCCCCTCACCCTAAAGCACTGAGCAGAGCTCTGTGACCACACACAGAATATACATCTGGGTATTCACTGAAAGAGTAGATATTCGCTAAGCCACATAGGCATAGTTCAAAGTTAAAAGCCATCACAGGGAAGAAAAAAAAAAAAAGTATCACCACAAATGCCTAATAACAAAGGCAGCAATTTAAGAAACAAGAGCAATGAAGACAACATGATTCCCCAAAAGAACAAATACTTTAATGCTAGAATGTGAAGATGAAGAGATTGATGAAATGCCAGACACAGAATTCAAAAAATTGATCGTAGGATTACATAGAAGTAATTAGAAGCAAATTAACGTACTAAAGAAATCATACATGAGGCTGACACTGTGGTGTAGCAGGTAAAGCTGCCACCTGCAGTGCTGGCATCTCACATGGGTGCCAGTTCAAGTCCCGGCTGCTCCACTTCAGATCCAGCTCTCTGCTGTGGCCTGGGAAAGCAGTAGAAGATGGCCCAAGTCCTTGGGCCCTGCACCCACATGGGAGACCAGGAGGAAGCACCTGGCTCCTGGCTTCGGATCAGTGCAGCATGCCGGCCATAGCAGCTATTTGGGGGATGAACCAACAGAAAAGGAAGACCTTTCTCTCTGTCTCTCTCTCTCACTAACTCTTCCTGTCAAAAAAAAGGAATCAGACATGACATGAATGAATATTTTTCCCACAAAATTGAGATTTTATAGAGAAATCAAAAATATTGCAAATGAAAAATTCAATAGAACAAATAAAAAATATGGAGGAAAGCCTTAACAACAGACTTGGTGAGGCAGAGGAAAGAATATGAGAGTTAGAAGACAAATCTCTGGAAATTTTAGAGTCAGACCCAAAAAAGAAAGGAACACCCAAGTACAGGAAACACATAGAACTCCTAACAGACATGATCAGAAAAGATCTTCACCACAACACATTGTAGTCAAACTCTCCACAGGAAAACATAAAGAAAATATTCTAAAATATGCATGAGAGAAATGCCAGATTACTTTCAGAGGATCTCCAATTAGACTCTCAACTGACTTCTCAGCAGAAACCCACAGCCTAGGAGATAATGGCAAGATATATTCCAAATCTTAAGAGAAACAAAACTGTCAACCCAGAATACTGTACCCTGCAAAGCTCTTATTTATGAATGAAGGTGAAATAAAGACCTTCCATAACAAACAGAAATTGAAAGAATTTGTCACCACTCATCCAACCTTACAAAAGCTGCTTAAGGATGTGCTATACACAGAAACTTGGTCATCACTATGAAAGAAGGTAAAGGCAAAAAATCACCCAGTAAAAGTATAAAGGAAATCCAAAGTAAACAATTGGGAATATTTATGGGAAAATGGCATGGCCAAGTTGTTATTTATCAATAGTCACCTTGAACATAAATAGCCTCAACTCCCCAGTTAAAAGATACAGACTGGCTGAATGGATTAAAAAACAAAACTCCTCTATTTGCTGCCTACAAGAAACACATCTCACCAACAAAGATGCACATAGACTGAAAATGAAAGATTGTAAAAAGACACGCCATGTTAGCAGAACCCAAGAAAGAACTAGTGCAGCCATCCTAATGTCAGAAAAAATAGACTTTAACACAAAAACCATTAAAAGAGACAAAGAAGGGCACTATGTAATTCAACAGGAAGATGTGACTATTATAAACGTATATGTACCTAATTACATGGCAGCTGGCTATTTAAAAGAAATGTTAATGGATCTAAAGGGAGACACAGACTCCCATACAATAGTAATGGGGGACTTCAATACTCCACTTTCAACAATGGACAGATCAACCAGACAGAAAATCAGCAAGGAAACAACAGAGTTGATCGACATTATAGAATAAACGGACCTAACATATATCTACAGAACTTTTCATCCTACAGATGCAGAATACACATTCTTTTCACAATGCATGGAAATTTCTCTAGGATAGACCACATAGTAGGCCATAAAGCAAGTCTCAGCAAATTAAAAAAAAAAAAACAATAAAATCATACCATACATCTTCTCTGACCACAATGGAATGAAGCTGGAAATCACAACTCAAGAATCTATGAAAGATATGCAAACACACGGAGCCTGAACAACATGCTCTTGAATGAACAGTGAGCCATTGAAGAGATTACAAGAGAAATCAAAAAATCTCTGAAACAAATGAAGATGACAGTGCAACATATCAAAACTTATGGGATACAACAAAAGCATTGTTAAGGAGAAAGTTTATAACAATTGGTGCCTACATCAAGAAACTGGAAAAACCATAAATAAATGAGCTAACAATGCATCTCAAGGACCTAGAAAAACAACAGCAAACCAAACCCAAAACTAGTAGGAGGAAACAAATAAATTAAAATTAGAGGAAAAATAAACAAAATGAAACAAAAAATACAAAAAAAATCAGTGAAATGAAAATCAGCATATGAAAGAGTTATCTGTACCTCCATGTTTATTTTAGCTCAATTCACAATAGTTAAGATATGGAATCAACCCAAATGCTCATCAACTGAAGACTGGGTAAAGAAATAATGGTATATTTCCATATGGAATACAATATAGCAGTTAAAAAAAAGGAAATCCTATTGTTTGTAACAAAAATGGATGAAAACTGGAAAACATCATACTTAGTGAAATAAGCCAGTCCCAAAAGGACAAATACCATATGTTCTCCTTGATCTGTGATAACTAATAGAGCACCTAAAACGTAATCTATAGAAGTGAAATTAACACTTCAAGATGCAATGATTTGCATAGCCCTCATCTCGACTATTGAGGAACTCTTAGTATGTGTATAAAGTTAATTGCAAATAGATTTTAGTAAAAAATAAGAATGGGAACAGGAGAAAGAGGAGGAAGAGGGGAGGGAGTATGGGTGGGAGGGCAGGTAGGGCAGGAAGTATCACTATATTCCTAAAGTTGCATTTATGAAAAGCATTAAGTTTGTATTCTTTAAATAAAAACTTTCTGGTATAAAAAAAAAAAAACTTGTCAACTTTGACGTTAGAGTTTGAACTCTGTGGTTGTTTTTAATATTAGAGTTACTATGTGGCAACCTATCTTCTATAGAAGATTTGACTAGAAATTATCTTAAACCACAATCAAAAATAACACATGTTCTCCAGTTTTTCCCCACACATTCTGTTCTGTCCATCTATCAACCTCCCACCATCTTGATTTCTATCTGGTCCAGAGCACAGACCCATTCTCCAGTGACACCTGCCAAGCTTTCCAGTGCCTTTTGCTGCTGCTAGCTTCCATTGCACACACTGAAATTCTCAGCCTGGGATTCATCCCACTCTCCTCTGCTCCACACCTCAGTCATCCAGCTCCTCAAGAAAATCAGAAAAGTCTGATGCTACCACAGACCTGGTGTCCCCGAAAATCAGCAACTCTGACTGTGGCAGGCACCTCCACTGGACTTTGAGTCAGCCCTACTTCCTGGTTCTGGGGCCCAGGTTTTACAAATAGTTTTTACTGGGGCTGGCGCTGTGGAACAGCAAGCTAACACCCTGGCCTGGAGCACCAGCATCCCATATGGGCGCCAGTTCAAGACCCGTCTGCTCCACTTCCCATCAAGCTCTCTGCTGTGGCCTGGGAAAGCAGTGGACGATGGCCCAAGTCCTTGGGCCCCTGCACCCACTTGGGAGACCAGGAAGAGGCTCCTGGCTCCTGGCTTCTGATTGGCGCAGCTCCAGCCGTTGCGGCCAAATGGGGAGTGAACCATTGGATGGAAGACATCTCTCTCTCTCTCTCTCTCTCTCTCTTTCTCTCTCTCTCTCTCCTCTCTCTCTCTCTCTGTGTAACTCTGACTTTCAAATAAATAAATAAATCTTAAAAAAACAAATAGTTTTTACTCTTCTCAAGCCTGCTGTTCTACATCTATCCTCTCACTCCCCGCCCCCACCTTCACACCATCAGCAAGAACAAACTGGCACTCACCAAATTTATCTGTCTTTGCTTCTGTTCTTCCATTCTACATATTCATCTCAGGACAGAATGACCCTCCTGTCAGAGCCCACACACTGAATGACACTCTTCTCTGCTTCTGCCTCCATCAACTAGTCCCTCTCTTTTACCCTATCTTCCACTTGTCTGACTCTACTCTCTTTTCTTCAAACATCAACAAAATTTAGAAAACCCAACTTAAGTTATATTTCCTGAAACTCCCTTTAGTTATCATTCTCTTTCCCTACATATCAGAATATTTGAAGTAACAGTTTACTGTCAGAATCAACACTCATTCACTCCTTAACCCACTGTAACCTGACATCTTCCAGACCACCCTCCTGAAAATAGACCCTCAAGAAATCAAAACAAGGAGCAGTTTCACGTCATTGTTACGATGCCTGCAGCTTATATCAGAGTAGCTGGATTTAAGTCCTGGCTTTGCTCCTGCTTCCTGCTAATGCGCACAGCAATCATCTTTCTCCTGGCATTATGTGTTAAGTAAGACTTGTTGCCCAAAAACGCATGCAGATGTTTACATATTAATGTCTTAATATTAATTAACAATGGGTGAAGAGTAAAAACTTGATCTAATTGTGGTAACTTAGAGGTGGGATCAGTGGGAGGTCTATAGGTCACTGGTGGTTCTTATAAGAGGATTGATTATTACTTGAGTTCAAGTTTTTCTAGCTGTTCTCTTTCTGCTTCTTGGCTCATCAAGTAATTGCTCTTCTGTACCTGCCATGACCAGCTTCTACCAGACAATGGACTATGGGACTGCCTGATCCTGAACTGTAACTTCCAAACTGTAAGATGAAGTAAACCTTTTCTTTCCTAAGAAGAGTCTTGTATTTTACCTAAAGTAATTAAAAGCAGACTAATGCAACTGTGTTTTATATAAATAATATTTAATTTCCTACTAGATATCCGATAGACACTTGAAACTCTACTTAAAATTCAACCTGTCATTTTCTTCCAAAGTTAGCTTGCATTGTTGTCTTTGAATGGCACAATGCCACTCTATTGTCTATTCCAGAAACTAGGAGTCAGCTCTGACTCCTCTTTGTCCTTCATCACTTTACCTAACTAATGACAATTCCACCTGTTCTATGTCTCACAGGTCTGTCCCTTTCTCTGTCCCACCACCGCTGCCTGGATCAATGCCTCACACTCATAGTTTCATTATTGGTCTTTAAAAGAGGTCTTGCTTGCCTGCAAAACTTCTTTGTCTAAACAGTCCTTTATGGCCTTGGTTAAAAGGCCAGTAAACTCTCTTTCTTACTTAAGCTAATTTGACTTGAGTTACTATGACTTGTAACCAAAAGAGGTCCTAACAAATACAAAGAATTCCTATGAAAAATTCTACATGAGGTGTCATGGGCTAACTTGTATTGGAATAGTTAACAAAGTAAATGTGGTCAGAGGACACTTGGGGCTCTAAACGGGACCTACTGGAGTTGGCTCTAAGGAACATAAAAACTCAGTAACATCTAACAGATTAGCATTCGTACAATCCAAATGTGTTGATTCTTTCATAATAATTATCTTGGGAAACCAAATATACATTCTAACCATTTGGCAAGAACAGTATGAAAGGCTGAGTTCGTGTGGAAAGGGCCCCCAAATTAGGAAGAACATTAAGTTACAGACTGCTGGGAAACCACAAGAATGGAAAGGGTCAAGTCCAGAAGAGAGGGGGGCCAGCAGCTATCCAACAAAGAGAAGTGAGATAGTGAGATCAAGAACTAGTCAAGTATCAGCAGTGAGCTCACGGGTGGAGGGCTCTTGGTGGAAGAGGCTTAACAGGGACATGAACATACTCGGTTGAGAAGCAGGGTCCTGAGCCTCCAATTTGAGCCACGGAGAGCTGGCTTCCCGTGGACCACATTGCATCACAGCGTAAGTCCTGAACCCAGCTAGAATAGGGGCCGGGGACTTCACTTCTCATAGGAAGGCTCTGAGACTTGCCAAGACACCATGACCTTGAGTGACCAAGCTGTTGAGACCACTGAGGGGCTGCAACCAAATGACTAGCCAGATTCAGGTAGATTTGCTTGAGCACAGGAACAAAAGTCCTGGGTATCCCAGAAAGCCCTTACCTTTTTCTCCTATTTCCAAGGAAATGAATAAAGTTGCTGTAAGTTTCTCCATTAAGTTTTCAAGTCTCAAAATCTGCTTCCTCTCAATGTCTATCTCTTTGATATATATGTACACAATGGCCCTGACAAAAGTCCCTCTTTCATATACGGAGCTCCCATCTCTCGCCATACCATCCTGCATGAATGCTGATACAATATTTATTAAGGCTTAAATAGCACTGTTGAGTGCACACGTTGATTTAGAATGATGGAGCACGTCAATGCAAAGCACAGGAACTCAGCCACAGAGTAGGGACCCCCAAAGGACAAGTAGATATATCATTTGCTAAAGACTCACCCTAGCAAATGTCACCAGCAGGGAAGAACCATTCTTTAATTAGTGCTTTCTTTACACCTATTGTTAACACCATTTTTTAAAAAAAATATTTTTAAAAAAAATTCAAAATGATATATGCACAAGATTAAGAAATTCACAGTATAGACTGCTATTAAATGAAAAGTAAGCTCTCCTTCCCACCTCCTCCACTGAGTTCCACCTTTCACAAGAAATCCTTTTAACCTTTTGTTGTTTATTCTCCTGATAAATCACCACCATAATCCTAAACAATAGGCTTAGATCTCAATTCCTCCTATTATCAGGAGTGTGATAATATCAAGTCATCCACTCTTTAACAGTTCATTTACACTTCCCACCATATCTCAACTATTCTTGCTTTTGTTAGTTACATTAATGCGTGTAGTTCTTCAGTTTGTTGCCTTTACACTTTCAAATAGTGTACACACCTTTATACTTTTAAGTAACATACATAAGCTTATAATTTTTCCATTTTTCACCCCAAAGTTAAACTAAGCAAGCTGAACCCCTACACTTGCCCTCAGGCTGCTCACAACTTGAATCCCACAGCTGGAGAACTACTCCCACCCACACTCCCACCTGCACCTCCACCATGTCAGCTGTTGGACACGTATTCCCAAAGGCACCTCCACTGTGTCCATTACACACACAATTCTTGCCTACCACAGTAACTAAGTCTTCTGTCTTGATAATTTAAAAAAAAAAAAAAAAACACCAGTAGCAGCCATTTCATTATATGATTACAGCACACTATTACTGCAAAAATAGTATGGTCAGAACCACTGATTGTCTTGAAGGGAAACGCCTCACAGATAGGTCAAATGGAATCTCTTTACTTACGATATTGGTTGCTCGGATTCAGGCCGCCGTTTTGGGGGTTTCGTGTTTGAACACTTTCTTCTCCAGTTTTCCCGCTCTTTTCTTGGCGTTTCTAATTATGCTCTCAGCATTGGCGACGGTCCCCTAACAGTCTGAGCTGCCATCGCTCCATCAACACTCTTCCTGTGCGTCCCACCGGGCTGACAGCAGGAGAGACGCCGACGTGCACTCAATCAACATTTCTGGTTGATTAAGCGAGGGGGTCCGGGCAGGGGTCTTGTGTTAAGGGTCTGGCTGCTCCAAGTCTAACAGACCGTCATCCTCCCTGCAACCCCCAACCTGGCACGCGGAGGGGCCCAGGCTCTGCCATCTCCCCCAGAGAACTTTCCAGAACGTGCTCTGTTCCTGGCCTTTCTTAGCAAGGAGACAAGAGCCAAAGCGCAAACCTCTCTCCCTCAGGCTCCGCGGCGGGTTGTCCCGCCGGGGAGAAGGAGCCGCTCTGTGGAAGCCGCAGCGCCACGGAAGCGGTTCTGACCGGATCTTCCTTGTTCGCGGCCCCACCTCGCTTCTGGAAAGGCGCCGACGTCTGGTTCCGGTCCGACTCAGGCCTCCGTGGTCCCGTAGGGAGGACACTGGCTGTTTAAGGTTCACGGCTTCCTCCTCTGTGGAGGCCCGGGGTCTGCGGTGAGAGGCCAGTCACCCGCGTGAGGTGACAGACCTCGGGAAGCTCTCCCGATCCGGTCAGAACCGGACGGAAGCGGATTGCCCGCGATGACGGAAGCCCCGCTTGCTGGTGAGTCTCTCCCCCGCGTTGGAAAACCAGGTTTGCTGCAAGTGCCTGAAGCCCACCTCAGACTAAGAAGGCAGCAGCGCCTCCGAGGTGTGGCTGTCCCCACCAAACTCGGGGTGGAATTCGTTTTTTAAGATGTACTTATTTATTTGAAACGCAGAGTTACAGACAGGCAGAGGCAGTATTATAGGTGGACCGAGGAGGGGCCTCCAAGAGGTGATTCGATCCTGAGGATGAATGGGTAAATGGGTTTATTGAGGGAGTCGTTAGGAAAGCGAACTCTCTACAGCTTGGTCTGCTCACCACGCACGGGGTGCCCGGTGCCCTGGGAACGCTACAGAGGAGCCACACTGGCCAAAAGGTTCTCGCCAGGTACACCCCTTGACCTTGCCCTTCCCGGCCTCCAGGACTGCAAGACATGCATTTCTTTTCCTTCTAAATGACCCAAACTGTGAAATTAAGTTACAGTGGCCGGCGCTGTGGCTCAATAGGCTAAACCTTCGCCTGCGGCGCCGGCACAGCGGGTTCTAGTCCCGGTCCAGGCGCCGGATTCTGTCCCGGTTGCCCCTCTTCCAGGCCAGCTCTCTGCTGTGGCCCAGGAAGGCAGTGGAGGATGGCCCAAGTGCTTGGACCCTGCACCCCATGGGAGACCAGGAGAAGCACCTGGCTCCTGGCTTCAGATCAGCGCGGTGCATCCGCCGCAGCCGCCATTGGAGGGTGAACCAATGGAAAAGGAAGACCTTTCTCTCTGTCTCTCTCTCTCATTGTCCACTCTGCCTGGCAAAAAAAAAAAAAAAAACAGAAATTAAGTTATAGCAACTGAAAACAAAGACCTTAAATCCACACAAATCCACACAAGCACCTGCTGGAACTCACAGCTTGGAAGAGTTCTCTTGGAGAGCCAGTTCCACTTGCACAGTCCACAGGCCACGCCCCTTTCCAGTGGCTTCCAAGGCCTCCAGACCTGGTTTCAGAGCACTTTCCAAGCTCTGAGGCCCCCACTCGGCACTAAACCCCCAAAGTGCCCAGCCTACCCCAGACTCTCCTAGGAGCCCTAGGGCCCTACCAGAGGGAGGGTAATGGCAGGAAGCCATAATGTCTTAAAACAGTAGATTAAAACAAACCAGAGCATTTTGGATCATATTACACATCACTTTCCTCACGTCTGACAACAGAAAAAAAAATCAAAGGCGGTAAAAGACAATCGTAGACCATAATGGTCTAATAACTTGGTGATAAAAGTGCTTGTGGGAGCAGCGTGGGAGCAGCCTGCTCCTGGTGCAGGAATCAAAGCTCTCCTCCAAATCCACAGCGGTGTGTTCGGAGGCATTACTGCTAAGTGCTCACTCAAGACTTCCTCCAAAATGCAGTGGGAAGCTCGCTGGAGAATCGTAATTAGGCCTCAGTTGTGGGCCATATTCACACATTGTGCATCATCCTTAAAGATGACAGAAAAAAAATTACCCAGGGCTATGTGGAGTGAATGTTAGATCTCTTATCATTGTCCTCCCTGGAAAAAAAAAAAAAAGGCACCACTTAATAATCCCGTCTAGACTCATAGCTATCTGAATATTGAGCAGTATGACTTTGTTTTGTTTTGAAATGAAAGAAGAAAAGCCTGGAAAACAGGCAGTGAGCACAGAACCTTGACATTTACTTAACAGCCTGTGGACATGGTCAAACCCTTAGGAAAGTACAGTGGAAGGCACTTTTCCTTGCTTGGGGCACTGTCAACACCTGCAGGAGACAAAAACCCCAGGAAAGTCACAGATGAACATAATCAGGAGCACAGCAGCAGCCCAGACCTGGTGAACTCTTTAAGATATGTCATCTGTTGAAAACCACTCCCACATAATAGTCTGTGTGATGGAAGAAATGTCCAACCCATCCAACAGTCCCTGCTCTTCTTCCTTGTTTTTCTGCCCCAGCCCACTCCTATCCCGGGTTTTGGCTCACAGGAAATACCTTCCTAGGAACTGACAACAAATCCTGCCATTACACATGCTCTGCACCAGAGCATTGGTCCCAGGCCTGCAGCTGCCTTTGCTCCCTACTCCCTGGTAGAGAGCACCCACCCTGGGCAAGAGCTCCCTTCAGGTCAATACCCCAGGAGAACAGCCCTAATTCTGATTCCAAGCCATCTTCGTTTTCCTATGGCTGTCATTTCTCCATCATCTTTTCTAAATGGACCACTCAAACAGTGCTGCAAATTTATTGTGCTGTCTTCTATTTCCCCTCACCAAGAGCACTTAGGACTCACTTGGGCTCTTCCATGTCCCCATCTTGGCCCTTGGTTATATATTGCCTTAGTCCACCCAGCATTTTCATGGATGTAGCCTTCTCTCCTTAAACACACAGCCATCCGCCCCATTTCATTGCTTGTCTTGACAATACCAGTGCCCATGGCAGAATCTCAGTAACCCCTTATTCAGTTGACTGAACTGTTAATACATCCAGCTCTAATCTGCAGACCTGGGTGATGAGGATAATTGGCGAACAAAATCACTAGGCAATGTGTAAATTTAATTTCTTCTCTTCATTTTTTTCTTTTTCTTAAAAAAAATTTTACAACATTTTTAAGAGCAGCAAGCAGTTTAACTCTTAAGATGCTGCTTGGGATCTTAGCATCCCATATCAGAGCATCTGGGTTCATGTCCCATCTCCACTTCCAATCCAGTACCCTAGGAAGCAGCAGTGATCTCTTAAGTACTTGAGCCCTACCACTCACTTTGGAGACCTAGATGGAGTCCCAAGCTCCTGGCTTTGGCCTGGCTCAGCCCCAGCTGTTTTAAGCACTTGAGAAATGAACCAGCAGACAGGCACTCTCTCTTCCTCTGTGTCTCTGCCTCTAAAATAATTGGTTTTTAAAATTTTTTATTTGAAAGTTCCAATTTACTCCCAAATTTTTGCAGTAGGAAGTAGAAAAAGGTGAGAATTCAATCCAGGTATCCCACATGAGTGGCAGGGGCCCAATTATTTGAACATAACTATTGCCTCCCATGGTCTGCATTAGCAGGAAACTGGAGTCAGGAGCTGAAGCCAGGTATCAAATACAGATACTCTGTTGTAGGATGCAGATGTCTTGATCACTTTGTAAAACACTGCCCCCATTTTTGCTTACATTATATCTTCCATCTACTCCCACCAACCTCCAAAAGAACCAGTTCCCTCCATTTCTTTATAAGACTTGGGGAAAGAACAGTCCATTATTTTTCTTTGCAAGATGTGAATATGTGCAAAGAGAGACACAATTGTGAAGGCAGAAGAGATGAAGGGTCTCCTAACCCTCAGGGAGCTCAAGGCCAAAGCCATCAATAGTTGACCACACACCACACATTTTCTCTAGGAAAATGGTAAGCAACTTGCCATCCATTTGTTCTTTTCTTCCTCTTTCTGAAGTCTTACTGGGCTGCAAAGCATTTGTAGAATGTTTCCAAGAGACCATTCCACGAAAATTTCCCTCATTCTATTTTCATGACAACTGTGGGTGGTCAGTAACAAATTATTATTTCCACTTGAAAAATGCTAAAATCTGCACTTTAATAAGGGCCTCCCAGCTAATGACTAAGGTATTACAAGTCAGTGTGAAAGGAATGAATTATTTAAATGCATTCCTAAACAAACTGACTCTCTTGGTGGTGGGAAACATAAATCCTCACTGAAAATATAATTCCTAAAAAAACTGTAAAAACTCTGAGAAAATGTAGGTAAATATTTATCTTATCCTGGCATTGAAAGAATCCTCCAAGTACAGAATAATGCAAGAAATCACAAAGGAAAAGACTAACATATTAGATCAGATAAAGATTTGAAACATCTAATGTTAAAAAAATTAAAGAACAAAGAACAAAAAAAAAGAACAGAAAAAATATTATCCATATACATGACAGACAAAGGCTAATATTCTTACTTTATAAGGCATTCATACAAATCAATAAGAAAAACAAATAGAAACATGGGTAAAGGTTATGAATAGATGTTTTGCAAAGAGAAGATACAAATGACTGGCTAAAATGCATAAGAAAGCTATTCAGCCACAAAAGTAAAAAAATTAAAAATAAAGTCACCAGATATAGCTTCTTGCTTATCAAACTAGTGAAAAATAGAAATTTTTATAGCACCAGATGCTACACAGGTGACGTGAGAGGGGAATGTAAACCACATGGCCTTTCTGGAAGGCACTTTGGCCAATGTGCATCCAAAACCTTAAAATGCTCATAACTTCTGACCAGGTAATTTCTCCCTAAGGGCTCTATTATAAAAATTAATCAGAAATGTTTGTAGAGGAGATTCCTTAAAGAGTACCTATACCAGTAAAATATAGAAATAAATTGAAAATTAATCTTGATGTGAATGGAATGGGAGAGGGAGCGGGAGATGGGAGGGGTGTGAGTGGGAGGGAAATTATGGGGGGGGAAGCCATTGTAATCCATAAACTGTACTTTGGAAATTTATATTTACTAAATAAAAAAAAATTAAAAATTTTAAAAATAAGGTAAAAAATATATAGAAATAAAGGAGAGTAGTTTAAACTACGGTGCCACTATAGAATGGAATATTATAGAGATGTCAACATTTTACAATAATATTAGTAGCAAGAAAAAATACCAATGAGATGGTATTACATGGAAAACACCATCTGCCAAATGGTATGTGGTGTAGGATCTCAAATATATAATAAATATATGCCTAGAAAAAAAGCCTTAGAGGGGGCCAAGGCTGTGGCATAGTGGGTTAATACCCTGGCCTGAGGCACCGGCATCCCATATGGGCGCTGGTTCGAGTCCTGGCTGCTCCACTTATGATCCAGCTCTCTGCTGTGGCCTGGGAAAGCAGTAGACAATGGCCCAAGTCCTTGGGCCTCTGCCCCTGCATGGGAGACCCAGAGGAAGCTCCTGGCTCTTGGCTTCAGATTGGCACAGCTCCAGCCATTGTGGCCAACTGGGGAGTGAACCATCAGATGGAAGATCTCGCTCTCTCTCTCTGCTTCTCCTCTCTCTGCTGTGTAACTCTGACTTTCAAATAAATAAATAAGTCTTTTAAAAAAAAAAGAAAAAGAAAAAAAGCCTTAGAAAGTAATGTCCATGAGTTGAACAGTGATACGAACTTTTAAATATCAATCTAGTTTTCCACAGTGAGATGCATTTTTTTAATTAATTAATTTATTTATTTATTTTTTGGACAGGCAGAGTGGACAGTGAGAGAGAGAGACAGAGAGAAAGGTCTTCCTTTGCCGTTCGTTCACCCTCCAGTGGCTGCCACGGATGGCGCACTGCAGCCGGCACACCGCGCCCATCTGATGGCAGGAGCCAGGTGCTGGGTGCTTTTTCCTGGTCTCCCATGGGGTGCAGGGCCCAAGCACTTGGGCCATCCTCCACTGCACTCCCGGGCCACAGCAGAGGGCTGGCATGGAAGAGGGGCAACAGGGACAGAATCCAGCGCCCCGACCGGGACTAGAACCCGGTGTGCCAGCGCCGCAAGGCGGAGGATTAGCCTGTTGAGCCACGGCGCCAGCCGTGAGATGCATTTTTTAAAAAGATTTTATTTACTTGAGAGGCAGAGTTTCAGAGAGAGAAAGAGAAACAGAGGTCTTCCATCTGCTGGTTCACTCCCCAAATTGCCACAATGCCTGGAGCTGGGCTGATCCAGAACCAGGAGCTTGTTCCAGGTCTCCCACATTGATGCAGGGGCCCAAGCACATTGGCCATTGGCATTGTCTACTGCTTTCCCAGACCATCAGCAGGGAGCTGGATCGGAGGTGGAAAGCTGGGACTCGAACTGGTGCCCACATGGGAAGCCAGTACCACAGGCAGATGCTTAACCTACTATGCCACAGTGCCTGCCCTGAGAGGCATTTATTTTATAAGCAGAAAAAAAAATTGAAAAAAAGCATCTGTGTGTTGTTTCTTTCATAATAACATTTCAGTTATTTATTTTTAAACTTTTGCATATTTATTCATTTTAATTGAAAGGCAGGGAGAGACAGAGACACACATAGATAGATGGTCAAACACAAAGAGATTCCATCCACTGGTTCACTCACCAAATGCCTGCAGTAGCCAGGGCTGGGCCAGGCAAGAAGCCAGGAGCTGGAAACTCAGTATTGATCTCTCACATGACTGGCAGATTTCCAAGTACTTGAACTATCACCTGTTGCCCCTCAAGGTGCACAACAGCAGGAATCTTGAATTGGGAACAGAGCCAGGACTTAAACTCAGACACTGTGATATGGGCTATGGGTGTCCCAAGCAACATTTTAACTGCTGCACTAAATATAACCTCTCCCTATCTTATTTTTTTATTCTGAAATACTTAACTGACAAAATTTAAATATACGTAAGGTGTATAACATGACTTACATATACATTGTGCAGTGATTTCCACAAACAAATTAACATTTTTAGGTTTATTTTATTTACCTGAAAGGCAAAGTGTAGAGAAACAGGGAGAAATGGGGGGGGGGGGGTGGAGTGGGAGATTTTCCATGTGTTGTTTCACCACCACCCCCAAATGACCACAATAGCCAGGTTTGGGCCAGGTCAAACCCAGGAGACCAGCACTCTATCCAGGACTCCTGTGTGAGTTTTAGGGGCCCAAATACTTGGCCATCTTCAGCTGCTTTCCCAGACACATTAGCAGGGAACTGGTTAGGCAGGGGAGCAGCCAGAAATCTAATTGGCACTCTGATATGGGATTCTGCCATTGCAAGCAGCAGGTTAACCCCCTGCACCACAACTCTGACCCCTAAAGAAAAGTAATTAGCACATCCACCAGTTCCCATGCTATCTATTAGAACCCCGGAACTTGTTCATCAGATACCACTTGGGCACCATCTCCCCATTTTCCCTATCCTGTGGCCAGTGGCAACTACCATTCTACCCTCTGCTTCTGTTTGAGGATTGCACATCAGTGAGAACACACAGTATTTGTCTTTCTGTGTCTAGCTTATTTCACTTAGCATAACGTCCTCCAGGGTCAACCATGTTGTCACAAATAGTTTCTATGATTTTAATGAAGCTGTCTCCATTATGTAACCAGCATAATGGAAACTCACCTCTGGTCACATGATTTCACAGCCACTCTTCTTAGCACCTCATGACAGTCCCCCATTTCATGGGAGGGAAAATAGATACACAACTACAAAACCCACAGTACTCCAAAATCACTTCCAAATTAATCACATAGCTGCAATTGATGGTTATTAGTAATTAGCCCTAATTGATGCTTCTGCATCCTGCTTTTTCTATTAAATATTACTTATTATTTAAATTCTCATGTGTCGGAATTCTCAACATGTGCATCATGCCAACAATGAGGCAATCATTGCTTTGTGTTCACCCGACCGTTGCCCTTTCACACTGGGCCTGTAGTGAGACTACATTTCCCAGTCTCCCTTGCAGTTAGATGCACTCACATGACTGAGTCCTGGCCCCTAGAGCATGGGTAGAATCCTGTTATTTCCAGATCTGGTTCATGAAACCTCTCCTGCAACCCTCCCTTCTCTCATCCACCTGTCAGATACAGAGAGGAAACGGTGGCACCCCTAACTTCGGAGCCTGCGTCCCTGACTGATGGTGTGCAGTAGAGAAGGCCCTTCCTCTGCTGGATTGGGATTTGCCAAGCCACCCAGGCTTGGGGTTATTAGCTAAAGCAGTTCTCCAACTTTGAGCCCAACAACTATCCTATTGTATTGAGAAGTCATGGTCTCCCGAACCCCCTTCCTGTATCGGATATTTCCATCGTTTACAAATACAATGACATGGTTCTCTTTGAACACACTGTGCCATTTCATTTGTTCCTTCTGGCTTGTCCAAGTACTCATAGGGTACATTCCCCAAAGAGCCCCTGGGTCATCAGGAGAGGTGCGGTTTCATAGCCCTTGGCACTCTGTTGCCAAGTGCTCTTCAGAAATCCTGGAGCCAGCGAGCACGGCATGGGCAGCTTCTGCTGTGTCCCCACATCCCCAGCAACACTGGGCTTTAATTGTCTTGAGTTATGTTTGCTAATGCTGCGACACCTCTTTGAAAGTATTTCTTACGACTTTCCTGGGCTCATCGATACTTGCCACACTCACTCAGCACTCCTCTGCTACAGAGGATGTGGCAGGAAGGTTTCGCGTTAGCAGCCGCAGGGACATCCAGGCAGCCCCAGGGACAGTCACTTGACCTGCAGGGAAATGATGACACCACAAAACACTGTCAAAGGAATCAGGCTTTCGCTCCTACCTTGCAAAAGAGGCCTCCAGAAACTCACAGCAGACACGGTAGTTTTCACAGGGAAAAAGCGTTCTATGTTTCAAAGGCTGGCTTTTGAGCCCACGAAGCCTGAGGCCTGCAGGACCCGGGGCGTATGGTTTGGGCATAAATAATAGATTTGGGAGAATACGTGATCAGTCAGAACCAGACAGCTCTGCCCCGGGCGAGATGAAGTTTTCTACTGACTGAGGCGGCGGGGAAGTAGAGAAGGAAGAGGGGCCTTAAACGGCGGGTCCTGAAGGCAGGGGCCCGCGTGGGGCTGCATCGCAGCCTCCCGCCCCTGCGCACACCAGCCCATCCTTTCAGCAAGATTCCTGCGCAGGCGCTGTTCTGAGCGCCGTGGGTCCCACCGTGAATGAGGAAGATCAAAGTCTTACTTCCGATCAGCAACGTTGCAATGGGGAGAAATGGACGTTAGCCATTAAATCAACAGATTTAACAGCAGAGAGTGAGAGATGCTGTTTAAATAAGGAGTCCATGGGGTCCGTGTTTGGTCTGCTTGGGCCGCTGGCATCCCATATCAGAGCGCCTGATTCTGAACCCCAGTTCTGCTCTTGGTTCCTGCTTCTGGCTAACATGCGTCGTGGGAGGCAGCAATAATGGCTCGGATATGTGGGTTCCTGCCACCCACGTGGGAGACCTGGATGGAGTACACAGCTCCTGGCCTTGGAAATGGCCCAGCTCTGCACTGGTCATCTGAGGAGTGAACCAGCAGATGGGCGATCTCTCCCTCTGCCTCCCACCTCCAACCCCTTTCTCTCGCTCTCTCTGTCTGTCTTTAAAATTAACAAGGAAGTAGGTGGTTAGGAGAGGCCTCTCTGAAATTGTGACATTTGAATAGTAACTGGGAACGGAACCGAGGTCATATTCGAGCATGGAGCATTCTAGGAAATGAGAGTTGCAAACACCCCGAGATGGGAGTGTGTCCTGGCACAGTAAGATGTGTAAGATTAATGTGGCTGGAACCAATAAGA
This sequence comes from Sylvilagus floridanus, assembly GCA_949820135.1. Lineage (NCBI taxonomy): Eukaryota > Metazoa > Chordata > Mammalia > Lagomorpha > Leporidae > Sylvilagus > Sylvilagus floridanus. The sequence goes on from OX463226.1 coordinate 106,171,234, forward strand.
GAGGGGGAGAGGGACACAGGAGAGAGGAGGGCTGAGAGAGTAGGGAAGCCAGGGCACTATGGGGCAGGATGTCTGGGCAGCAGGCAATGACTGAGTCCCAGGGGGCGCTACAGAGCCAAGGCAGTGAGGTGGCACCACAGGGATGAGGCTGATGGTCTTCTGGCCTCCGCTGTCTCCTCCTGGCTGCCCAGTGGTGAACCTTAGCACCCACATCCCTCTCCCTGCCTGTGGGCCTCTGCAGTGCACCCAGCAGGCAGTTGGCTTGCCCTGAACCTTGAGGAGGTCACTGGCAGAGTGTTAAGCAAACTCCATCCCCGAGTCCCACACCCCCTGCTTTGCAACCTCATTCTACCCAATTCCTGCTGTCTTAGTATAGTCTGAGCAAGTGCCACATGTGCACCAGCCCCTTTCTCGAATGCAGGAATTCAGACCAAGGCCATCTGATCGCATGAAGAGGTAACCCATGCACTGAAACAGGAGTGAGCCAGCCCTCCATAGAAGTAGTTGCTGACCCACATAAGTAAATCTCTAACTGGGTGAATAGAGGAACAAAAGAGAGATTTTTCTTTCCAGCAGCTTCTTTTTGTTGTTTTTTTTTTGTGTGTGTGTTTAACTTTTATTTAATAAATATAAATTTCCAAAGTACAGCTTATGAATTACAATGCCTATTTCCCCCCCATAACTTCCCTCCCACCCGCAACCCTCCCCTCTCCCGCTCCCTCTCCCATTCCATTCACATCAAGAATCATTTTCAATTATCTTTATATACAGATCAATTTAGCATATATTAAGTAAAGATTTCATCAGTTTGCACCCACACAGAAACACAAAGTGCAAAATACTATTTGAGTACTAGTTATAGCATTAATTCACAATGTACAACACATTAAGGGCAGAGATCCTACATGAGGGATAAGTGCACTGTGACTCCTGTTGTTGACTTAACAAATTGACACTCTTGTTTATGGCATTCGTAATCACCCTAGGACCAGCAGCTTCTTACTATCTGTTTTTCCACTCCAGCAGGTAAATACGTGCACAGCCACAGGCCCACCTGCATGCGTACACACACATACATACACACACATACCTCCACATGGTCCAGCAAAGATCCGGAATCTGGCACCAGCTATCGACAGATGGCCACTCTCATTCTAAATGAACTGTGGCCTGGGCCTCCTTTTCATTTCCAAGGCCATTTCATCTTCCTCCCGGACTTCTCCTGTGACCTTCATTTTATTCTCTGCTCGTGCCTGAGTGTGGCAGCTGAACTGGATTGATTCAAGTTCTTGTCTTGTTTTAAATTCAAGGGCTAAACAGAGCATTTAAATGAACTTGTAGCAGGCCTGACCGTCAGGATTTTGGAGTCTGGTTAACATTTCTCCCTCAGCGTCCTTCCCTGCTCCCCCCACTTATCACTACTCCATCTCCAGGTTGGCTTCTGGGTGAAGTTCACAGCTGGTTAAAAATGACATCATCAGGGTGAGTGAGAGTAGATTAATGTTCACCCCATCCATCCATCCATCACCAGCAGTCCTGGGTTCATTACATGTGCACCAGGCACAGTTTCCCTCCATGCCCCATAATTCATCCACAGGTCTAATGATTGAGGGTTAGGTTTGTCAGTTTTCTCAGGTTTTGGTAGAAGAGACAATTCTTTGGTGCCCAGCATCTTTTGTCCTAGAGAGAAGACGAGAGGAGAATGGGAAAGTCCTGACACCGTGACATAAATGTCACAGCACGCCCATTCATCATTTCTGAAGAGCTCCCACAAGAACAGGGACATGGAACCCACACCTTTTCTTCTGCACAAGGTCTTCAGTCTGATTGCTGTTTTTCAGGGAGTCACCTGGTCCCTCCATTCTCTCATTCCACTGTAATTGCCTGTGATGCCTTTCATGACAGAGGAAGGGGCACGGGAGGAGAGGCCCAGGCACCATCCCCCAGGGCTGGAGCAGGTACGTGTGACATCACGCCCACACTCCATTCTCAAGGATCTGTTCATCTGTCCATCCATCCATCAGTGGTCCATCTCTCCGTGCACTGTAACAGCTACTGTGCTAGGTGCTGGGCTATTTTGCTTTGTTTTAAAGATTTATTTACTTATTTGAAAGGCAGAGTTGCAGAGAGGCAGAGGCTGAGAGAGAAAGGTCTTCCATCCACTGGTTCACTCCCCAGATGGCCACAATGGCAGGAGCTGGGCCAATTCGAAGGCAGGAGCCAGGAGCTTCTTCTGGATCTTCCACACAGGTGTGGGGGCTCAAGGACTTAGGCCACCTTTTGTTGCTTTCCCAGGCCATAGCAGAGAGCTGGATCGGAAGTGGAGCAGCCGGTATTCAATCTGGCAGCCATATGGGATGCCGGCACTGCCGGGGGTGGCTTTACCCACTACACCACAGCGCTGGCCCCTTGGGCCGTTTTAAAACTGTTTTCACTCAGGTATGGTGAGGTCAGTAAACTCAGAGGCAACAGCCATGGGAAGGAGACTTTCTTACAGTTCCCTGGAGGAGGGGATAGGCCGTGCCCTTCCAGGCAGAGCCAATTGGAGAAGCAGCAGCGTGGGTCGAGAAACAGAGGGAGGGAAAGCAAAGCTCTGTTAGGGTAGGAGCCTTTATTGTGGTTCTCCAGGGAAGGAGCAGGTGGGCAGGTGGGAGATTGCTGGGCAAGTTTAAGTTTGGGCACTTTGAATAACTTCAGCGCCCCCCCCCCCCCCCCCCCGTCTGTAGGGGTGATCTTCGGTTGCCTATTACTTGGTCCTGAGCAGATGTGGGGCAAGAGGATGGTGTCAGGGCTGCCTGAACCTGAGAAAGGTGTTAGATGGGGCGATAGACTTGGGACTGGTTGGTTTGCATATCAAAGACATTCTTGCTGCCAAGTTATTTGTTATGCCTAGGAATTAGCTAAGGCTGTCAGAGGCAGTTTCTCCCTGGGTCCACATGGTCCCAAGATGTCAAAGCAAGATAAAATATAGAAAGCAATCATAATGAATACATTGAGTTTCAAAAATTGATCATCTCGGCCTTTGAAGAGCCCACAGACCTCACAACAAACAAACAGTTCCAGTAGTTTTGATACCATAATGGCACAAGGAATTATACCAGTCTTTGAAGATGTCTGCTCAACACACAAACTTCTCATTCTTAGGAAACAGATCCCATATCCCACGTGGTAGCACCCCCCCCCCCCGGCCCTAGCTAATTGGGCCAAGATGGCCACCTGGTCTCAAGCTCAGCCAGTGGGATTTCCTCCCATGGACTTGTACAGAGATTCAAAGGCTGCAGACCTGAGTGGCTAGGTATCACAACTGGTAAACTCAGGGGCCAGAGAGGTCTGGCTGCACCATACAGATCAGGGATCCCCAACCCTGGCTACACAGTAGAGTCATCTGAAGAGCTTTTAAGAAATGCGTAAGCCCCAGCCCCAGCTCAGACCACTTAGATCACAATCTCGGAGGGTAGGTCCCAGATGTCACAGCGCTGGTCCCAAGCCTGATTCACTCTTCATCCCTTCTCTGATCAGGCTTTTAGCCCATGTCCCACGGCAGTGTACATGGGTTCAATCTCCTGACTCTGGCCTCTTGACTCCAACTTCCTGCCAGTGCACACTGGGAGGTGGCAGATGCTGGGCAAGTAGTCAGGTCCCTGCCACCCATGTGAGAGACCTGGATTGTGTTCTTAGCTCCAGGTTTTAATTCAGCCCAACCCACCTATTTTTCTCTCTCTCTCTCTCTCTCTCTCTCAGCCACGCTCTTCTTTCACACACGTGCTGACTCTCAAATAAATAATAGTAATAAAAATGGAATTATCCTTGGCTTAGGCCCTCTGAAAGTACCACCTGCAGATTCTGTCCTATTTTGCTGTGTAGTGCTCACATGGGATTGGGCCATTGTAAGTGTGCATATTCTATACGTTCACAGGCTCGTGGAGCATGGCAATAGGGTGTTTGGGGCATTTTTTAAAAGATTTATTTATTTATTTAAAAGGCAGAGTTACAGAGAGGCAAAGGCAGAGAGAGAGAGAGAGAGAGGTCTTCCATATGCTGGTTTATTCCCCAAATAGCTGTAACAGCCAGAGCTGCGCCAATCCGAAGTCAGGAGCCAGGAACTTCTTCTGGCTCTCCCATGCACGTGCAGGGGTCCAAGGACTTGGGCCATCTTCTATTGCTTTCTTAGGCCATATCACAGAGCTGGATCAGAAGAGTAGCAGCTAGGACTCGAACCAGTGCCCATATGGGATGCCGGCACTGCAGGCGGCTGCTTTACCCACTACACCACAGTGCTGGCCCCTATTTGGGCCATTTTAAATCAACTTTCTTTCACTGAACTTCTAATAAAGTGAATGCTTGTAAAAAGAAGATATGCAGTGCACCATAGAAGCCAATGCTGTGAATGACCAGGAAATATTTTTGAGGAGGGAGATGGGTGGGAGGAAGGATGGGCACTTCTGCTCTGTAGGAGCTTGCAGTCTAGCTGGAGAGGGGGTTTCAATGTTGCTGCTGATGTATAAAACATAAATACATATGCACATGTACATGCTGTTTCATTCACACACAGAAAACCAAGCATAACATACACTGGACAAGCAGAGGTATTCCATGTGATCAGAAAAGAAAGATCACTCTGTGCTTGGCTGCTGCAGGGCGACTTCTCAGATGTGGGAGGGTTTATTTAGCCTGGTATTTAAAAGAAAACTGGGTTTCAAACAGGTGGAGAAGGCAGGCAGGACATCCCAGGCCCATGAACCAGAATAACCAGCTTTGTTGGTGCTTGAAAGAAAACTGTGAAACACAGGCCCCATCCAAAGGTGTTGTGCACCTTCTACCAGCTCCCTCTGATCTTCTCTGCATTCTTTATTCTCCCACACTCGTGGGGTTTGTGACTTCTTTATCTGTCATGCAAACCAGAGACTTAAGGGCCTAAACACCACCAAGCATGAGTAAGCACCCAAGTGGGGTCCTCTGACCTCTCAGAGAGCAGGTGTCAGGAGAAAAAGGGAACAATTAGGGGAGACAGGAGACCTGGACTCACTATTAGACAGAAATCTGTTTTCAAAGACAGAGAAGTCAAACACAGAAAACCTGGAGCCACTTAAAATTGGTTAACAGGGTGAGCATTTAGCCTAGCAGTTAAGACACCTGCATCTCACATGGGAGTGCCTGACTCCTGCTTCCTCTTAATGCAGCCCCTGGGAGGCAGCAGTGATGGCTCAAGTATTTGGGGTCCCTGCCATCCATGTGGGAGACCTGAATTAAGCACCCTCTTCCTAGCTTTGTTCTGGCCCAGCCCTGGCTGTCATGAGCATTTGCAAGAATGAACCAGTGGATGAGAACTCTCTCTGTCCAAAAAACCAGTAGCTTTCCCTCCACTTTGCTTGGGCATGAGGATAATGTTGAATCTGGGGACAGGTGTCTCATAGTCACCCGACACAGGACTCAGTTTCCCCACGGTACAGTGCAGAGTGGACCCTGATCTCTCTCCAAGGACGCCCCCCACCCCCACCCTCCACAGCCGATCCTGTTGATGGGCTTTTCCCCACCAGGGCAGCTTATTTGTAGCTGCAGGCTTTCAGCCCTGCTCAGCTCTGCTCCTTTCTGCTGTTGTGGAACATTTTCCGTGCCACTAGGGAGTGTAAATGCTCCTCACATGCATTTTTGAAAGACCTTGGAAACCTCTGCATAAATCAGTGGAAGTTCATTTACGGTGGTAGAATATTCTGGATAATTTATTTGGTGTCAAGCATCCTGAGTCAGAGCCTTCCCTTTTCCACCAGGGCCCTGCTGGGCCTCGCTGCATTTCCCTTGCGTGTTTGTTTTGGTTGGCCCTGAAATGCTAGCCGGCCACAAGGAGCCCTTTATCGTTATTCCAAATAGCTCTTCCCCTTCCTAATGACATTCTCTTTGGAGATTTGACTTGGAGCCAGTGCTTCTTCCCCTTTTAAAAAACCAACAGCTAATACTGAGCTCTCGCTTCCAAGCCGCACAGGCCATGGCTCTCAGATTTCAGCCTTGTCCTGCTGCCCTTCCTCAGAGTTTGAACTCTGCGGTGCCAGCTTGTAGAGCCATCTGATGAGTGCCTGCTGTCCTCCCGTGGCCAGGGCAGAAAACTGAACCTGATTGAACCTGCCTGTTAGCGATACAATAAAAACCCTAAGGTTTTACACCGAACCGTCTGCAGCTTGGTGGGTGAGCATCCTCGGGCCCTCCTACCAGAAACAGTAGAAAGATCCAGCTGACAGTCAGAGATCTGCCCGGTGTCCACCTCCTGTGGCTGTAGAATGAGCTGTGGGAGAGGGTGTTCCCTGCTTTTTGCTTCCTCAGCATTTCTCCACCCTGATCACGTGGCCTGGCCTTAAACTCCTGTCCTGTGAGGACAATCAGAATGACACCTTTAGTGTCTGGGCCTTATTTTATGGCCTCATGATCTTGTGCCCTCTGCAGTTCACAGGTCACATCAGGCAGCAGGCCAGGAGGTTTTTGATGTAACCTCTTAACCCCAGAAACAAAAGAACGGAGGTCCACAGAGACAATCCATCTAAAAATGATCCCATAAAGAAGGCAACTCAATCAGCCCAGAGCATGCAAATCACCTAAGATCTCCATGGCACACCCTGCTAAATCCGAACTTGGAGCTGAAAAAGGACACAAGCCCCGTGATCCCATCACATAAATCTAAGCTTGAGAAAAGCAAAGAAATGAGTTTACAACCAGCTCAGAATGGAACGATTTGCAAGATGTGATTCATAAATTGGTTCCCTCCCCACCTCTCCCTCTCCTCCCATCTGCACACAAGCCAGTCAGTACCACAGCACAGTGGAAGAGCAAACACCTTGCCCATGGATAGGCGGGTAGGGGAGGCCTGTGAAAGGCCAGGTGCTTTCTCTTGGCCATCATCCTCCCCAGCTCCCCCATCAGAGACAAGCTGGAAGTTAGGAGAGCAGGCAGCCCATCAGAAAGACAAGGACCTGCCACAGAGGTGAAAGGGTAGCCCCACAAAGAAGGGCAAATTCTACAGAACAGATGTCACCTCCCCCACTACACAGATTGTCCCTCAACAGTCCTTAATAGCTGGCACACACGCCCCTGGGGCAAAGGGTCAGATTCATTTCCGAGGTGATGAGAAACTCTATCCAAAGAGTTAGGGGACAGGCAGAGGTGCTCCTGTGTTTCTGAGCATTAAAGTGTTGTTGTTTTCTTTAGAAAGAACCACTTTGTGTATGGAGATACCTAGATAAGATGTGATGCTGGGAAATGGATCTTGAGAACGTAGCTAGATAAGTCTGCGTGGGTGAAAGTTCTGGTCAGAGGCCAGAGCTGCGGAGAGAAAACAGTAGATGGGCCTTACCTGTTTAGATGAAGACTGGGTTTGCAAATAAAAGGTGTGTCATCTTTGACACTGAAGATGAAAAGCTGTGTAGACACATCTGGATTCTCCTGGCAGATGTTACATTTGAAAGAACCCCTGGCTGCTCTATCTCATCCTGGCTTCTTTCCCCTTTTTTTTTTTTTTAAGATTTATTTTATTTATTTGATAGACAGAGTTACAGAGAGATGCAGAGCCAGAGAGAGAGAAAGGTCTTCCATCTACTGGTTCACTCCCCAAATAGCTGCAACAGCCAGAGCTGAGCTGATTTGAAACCAGGAGTTTCTTCTGGATCTCCCACATGGGTGCAGGGGCCCAAGGACTTGGGCCATCTTCTACTGTTTTCCCAGGCCATAGCAGAGAGCAGTCCAACAGATTGGATGTGGAGTAGCTGGGACTCTAATTGGCTCCTGTATGGGATGCCAGCACTGCAGGCCAGGGCTTTAACCCGCTGCGCCACAGCGCTGGCCCCGTCCTTTCCCTTTAATTTTGCACCAGTTTCTAAAGTCCCTGGGACCAGGGAATATATTTTAACCATGGCTGAACAATAGCACAACTGCATCCAATATAAAATGTGCCATGAACAAAGGACCCTAACGCCATTCTAGATCAGGTTCGGACCCTGGAAAGAAAGAATCCTGACCTTGGCCTTGGAAATCAACTCTGTGTGGCCTTGGACAGGTCATTTCACCTCACTGAGCTTTAATTGCCTTCATCTATGAATTCCATTGTACCTGGACTTCCTGAGTGGCTGCTTCACACTGGCTCTGCTCAAGTGCTCGGACAACCTCGATCCTTTGAGTTGAGGCTGCCTGACTTCTGATTCGGGGAGATCCTGTCTAGGCACAAGAGAATGCACTCAGCAGCATCTTTGCTGTTTCTGTTCTTGAACTCAAGATTTCCACAACCTGTTTCCTTAAGAGAGCACCTGAAATACAGCCCACTGGCAGAGGCACCATTTTCCAAGTGATACCTGAGCAGCAGACATTATTTTTGGAATATTCTGCAGAATTCTCTCTGCTATTTTGGAAGCCCAGACTGCGGAATATATGTGAATTGTGCTGAAGCTGGGCAAAAATAAGAACAGCCAATCTCAGATCTTCCTGGGGAGTTTCTGCCGAGAGAAGGCACTGAGGCGATCTTGGCTGGAAGGGCTAGAGAATCATGCTACTTAATCACCACCACACTCAAGCGTGGAAACCAACCAGAGGTCACCGGGTTAGTTGGGAACTGTCATGATGACAGCCTGAGTTCCTCCATCCCCAGCCCCCAATAACGACTGCTCCACTGAGCGATCACACTGGTCTCGAGCATTTGCTTTCTTTTTAAATTACAGATTTTTGATTAACATGTAAGATGTGGGCATTTTTATGGGGTTTAGAGAAATCCTTTAAAACATGTATGCAGCATAAACAGATTAAGCCAGACAACATCCTTTCTATCTCCTTAATCTTTTCCTCGTGTTTAGAGCCTACCAGCTCCTCTCCCCTCAGTGGTTCATCCGGTAAAGAACACCTGATTGTGAACTACAGTCACGGCTGTGCTGGGGAACATGAGAACTTGTTTCTTCTGTCTGTGTCTTGGTACCTGTCCTGATGTGGGTAAGGAGGAGCTGAGGATTGGCAGCACCTGCTCGGAAGCGCACATGCACCACAGCCCCATGTGCACGACCGAAACTGCACTCCCTTCCGTGTAGGCTGCAGCTGCTAGGTTTTGCCATTTAGAACCCGTGCCACCCACAGCGCCTGTGCTGGTCTCCTAGTGAGGGTCATCTAGCTCTAGTGGTGGGTTCTTGGGGTAGGAGAGGGTTTGAAGTTCGACTGAACAGCCCCTTCCGTGGGGCTTAGTTATATTGTTCCCAGTGGACATCATAGGTGATAGTAGTGGGGTGCACATGGTGGTGGTATGATTGAAACTTGCCACAAGCAGGCATTCAGAAGAGTTGAGTGGTCATACTGGAGCTGAAGGCTGGACATGAGGTGACCGGGAAAGGGCCTGGGTCCATTGGAGTAAAGATAACCTGACTAACTCAATTGGCCATGGGATATTAGGTCAGTAAATAGGACAGAGGCTAAGTTCCAGGGAGATAGCTTAGCCTCCTAGAGCTAAGTTTATTAAACCACACGGAAGCTACAATACCTTGCGGGTGGGAAAACGTATACACTACAGTTGGAGACCTGAACCATACTAGGTTGGATGTTGCTCAGGAATCTATTAAATAGCCCTTTGCTGGGAAGACTTCACCCTTTAGCTTCCCCGAGGTAGGGAAGGTCTCCCACATTATGCAATAATAAAATAAGCATCTGGGTCTCTGCAGCTGTCAGTTGCTCTTTCAACTCTAGGATCCATCTTTGGGCCAGAGGCCTGGTCTGGGCCTAGGAGGACACTGGCCTCAGGATGCTCAAGTCGGCTGCACTCTCTCCTTTCCCACAGACTATGCACAGTGCCTGGGGCAGAAGGAGGAGAGGTGCAATTTGCTCTGCTGAGCCTCCCAGCAGGAACAGTAACAAATGCGCTTTTCACACTAAGGTTTCTTCATTAGTTCTCCCATTAAGCCTAGATCCTCCCACAGGAGATTGCAAACTCGAAGTCCCTGTGATCCCATAGCCATTGCCCAGCAGTGACAGTGGCCTCAGGCTGGGCTCCTGCCTGCAGTGTATGTGGCAGCAGCCCGTGTGCCTTTACCTGTTGTCAAACTTGCAAGCATTTATTCTGTCTTTATGACTGTCATGGGGACTGAGGTTCTTCAGAGAGAAAGAGCGCACTGATGACATGGTGGTTTTACACCTACTTCCTGGACAGGGAGTTTGCACACAGTTGTGAGCTGTGAGTGGGTAGTGCACTGCTGCTGTCACTGAAGGCAGGGTTGATCTCTCACTTGCTTGATATTCACAGTCAAGAGATTCTAGATTGTGTTGGGGAAGAGACCAGTTGTACTCATGGCTAATTGAAGTATTAAAATGAGGTTGTCCTTACAGCCTTCCTAATCATTCAGGAGCCCTGTAACCAAAACAGTGTATGTTCCAGCTGCAGAGAGTTGACTGCTCTCAGCTTGCACAGCGCCTTAGGGGAGGGAAGACTATATAGATAGGGAGTGGGGTGGAGAAAGAAGGATGTGAATGTTGTCATCTAGGTGGCTTTAGGGTCCTAAGGAATTGAGAAGGGATGGCACTGGGGAGGTCTGGATGGATCTGTGGAGGAGTTTCATGTAGATAAATTTCTGATCTCCCAACTACTATCCCCAGTATGAAATGGCTGAATTATATGTAATCAACTGCATTGTATCTAAAGCCTTAGAACTAGTCAGGTGCTCCCCCCACCCAGTACTATTTCTTACCCTCTAATCCTACCTGATCTTTAACAAAGCATTAATAATTCTAAGGATAAATCTCTATTTTGTTGTGCTTTTTTGTAACTATTTTAAATAAATCAATTTGTACTGTAAGAAAAAAAAGAAGAAGAAGAAGAACTGGTGCCAGCTAAAAATATCCAATATGGCTTCAGGCTGAGTCCCTAGGATGACCTTCAGGCTGTTCTAAAGTAATTATAATGAAATTATCATGGGTGGTGCTCCCACTCCATCATGCACCTGACACCATGACAACTCTGAGATTTCTAAAATAGGACATGGAAATAGGTAGAACTCAATCCCCGCCCCCAAGCCTCACCCTCTATGAATATTCAATTAAGCCTCACCCCCAGACACCAAACCTACATGCTCCAGATAGTATATAAGGACAGCCTTGAACCTTGTTGATTGCAGCTCATTCTATCTCAAGCTTTCCCATGCTTATTCCTTGAGTTTGTACTTTTGCTTTAAATAAATCTTGTTTCTCTGCACAGCTTTTTTTACATTTCTTCCTTAAATTCTTTCTCATGTGGAGACCAGGCTGGATCAAGCCTAGCAAAGGTGAACCTCCACAATACTCTGACCTCCATCTCTCTTTTTATGTGTTATATTCCTCCTTCTTTACAGGAATATGAGGGGTTGGGCGCCCTATGAGGTTCAGTTACTTGCTCAGATCTCACAGCTAACACATAGGGAGCTGGGATGGGGTTCCAGGCCCTCAGATTTGGGCCTGTGCTTAGAAACACCCACTACAGCCCTGACCCTCTTTTCTCTCTTCTCGTTTTTCTTTTCTTTTCCTTTCTTTTTCTTCCTCCTTGCTTCTTTCCTTCCTTCCTTCTTTCTCTTTTTTTTTTTTCCTTAAAGACGTGTTCATTTATTTGAAAGGCAGAGCATCAGAGAGAGAATAATCTTACATCTTCTGGTTCACCCCTCAAACAGCCACCCCTTACATCTTCTGGTTCATCCCTCAAATAGCCAGGGCTAAGCAAAGCCAACATCAGAAACCAGGAACTCCATCCGGGTCTCCCACGTGGGTGGTTAAAGATCTAAGTGCTTGAGTCACCATCAGCTGCCCTCCCAAGTGCACCAACATGGAGCTGGCTCAGAAGTGGAGTAGCTGGGACTTTAACCTGCAGTCTGATAGGGGATGCTGCTGTCACAAGTGGCTGCTGCTTCACTCACTGTGCCACAACACTGGCTCCCTGAGAACCCCTCCCCTATCTCCATACCCTAACCATATAATAGTGCCTCGGCAGCAGAACAATGAGCCTCTCAGAAGTTGAAGAGCGTTTCTGGGTAGGGGAGGTGGGCAAAGCAGGGAATGTGCAGTGAGTCTGCTGGTACCCTCCTCAGAGATCTGTGTGAGCACAACCTATTTTGGAAAAGGGGATGTAACAGATGTAATTAAGCCAAGACATAGTCTAGCCTGAGTCCAAAATATATATTGATGCATTAAGTGCCTAGGGAATGTGTCAGAGAAGAATTCTTTATCTCAGTGAAGGTTTCCTATAGATACCTTTCTTGCAGATGTATGTTCCGTGTAACTAGATTTTCAAAACATCCATCGCCTTGGACATTTTTAGGAACACCCCTCCTATATGAAATATGTTTCCATGATGCAGGTCGACTGCTTGTTCCCAATAAGCCCTTGGGTTATCGACAAGGGAGAGGCCCCTGTCTGCGATAGAACCTTCTAGCAGGCAGACAGGCATGAGGGGCCTCTTCCTCGCTTCGCCATTGATGGTGAATGATGCTTCTCTGGCTCAACTGGAAACCCAGTATAAGGTGCAGTTGGCTGTGCCCCACTGCCCTTCTTTGTCATGGGATGATAGGTGAAGCTTTAGGCCCACGTAGCCATTGTTACGGGCTGGGGAAGGAGGAACTCGGATTTCTCGTGGCTGTTTCTAGCCAGCCATGCACACTTGTTGTTCCCATCTGTAAGCTGGAAGGACCATGTACCCTCAGTGCAGGAGTGGTTAAAATGCACAAGGCGCAGCCTGCTACTTAGGCTTGAACCAGGGATGTGGATGCTCATTTGACCATCATCCTTGACACTGTCTCCCAGTGTTTTCCAACTTTCCCAAATAGGACACAGGTAAGAGTGTGCTTTGCTGGTGCTGCTCTGAGAAGCCCGGGTCCACTCTGTCCTGGGCAGCCAGAAAGGACTTGCCTGACAGTCCAGGACCCCTGAGGCCACACCTGGCCACCTAAGGTCTCAGGGACCAAAGAGCTCCCAATCCCTGAGAAATCTCCCCAAACACAAAGACTTAGGAGCTCTGCCTTACATATGCTGTTTTTTTCCTGTCTATTCAAGATTTAATAAACCCAATTTTTAAAAAAAAAAAAAGTCATGAAATCCAAGTCCTCAGAAGCAAATCTTGGGAACATGGAAATATTTGACTATTCCTCCAAAGCAGATAAGAGACGAGTAGAGGATTTTCAAATGAGAAGCTTATATTAAGATTTTTGATAGAATGAAACCACTATAATATAAAGTTCTCTGGGCTGCTGTTTCTTCCCATGAGTTCTGCTGAGAAATAACTGCCTCCTCTTGGCATTGAACATCCTTGTGGATAGGGGATATAAAAGCCCCGTTTTCCTCCAGTTTCAGAACAAAGACTCCCTTCCTCCATCCGCTGACTCCCCCAACCTTCAGGCGCACACACGTGCACGCATACCCGTGTACACACGCACAATGAACCAAGAAAGGAAGGAAAAGAAACCAGTAATGAGACAGCCCACTAATGGATTGGCTTAAGTATAGAACAACAGCCCATCACAGTTCTAGAAAATAATCAATCAGGCACTTAATTTTAAACATGAAAGTAAGCTGCCAGGAGACTGTTAATAGATAACCAGATAAATTAACAGTTGTAGGTGGGATCTGAGACCAGTGCAGACTTTCCACCAAGCTCAGGCTCCCTGCATATAAAGGGCCTCTCCGGCGTGGCACTTGATCTCACACTGTTTCAAAGTGGGAAATCTCCTTTTAGCCAATATCCCTTCGCAGCGGGTCCGTCACTTCAGGGAACTGTCCTTTGTGCGTCTTCCATAAATTTTATAACACCACTACTTAAAAATATCGATGGGCAACTTGGCCTTGGCCCAGGCCCGCAGTGGGTTAGCGTGGACATGAAAACCTTCAGGAGGGTAGAAACAGGAAGGAACACCTTCCCGCTGACCCTTGTTAAGGGACAATTGTGTAAGTGCGGTGGCTACCTGAGCTGAACCTGCCTGCCTTTGATGGATGGCTCTTCCCCTCTAGGAGCTGGCTCAGAGCCCTGTGGGGACAGGAGGGCATCTGGGACGTACACAGGCAGTGTCCAGCTGCCCGCAGCTCCACAAAGGGTAAGTGAAAGCCACACATAATCCCCCAGGTTGCTCAGACTTGAACCTGAACTTTTCCCAACACTCAAGCTCACTGCAAAATGACAGTGAATAAGGACCCACAGCTCTGTACTCCGTCTCTTTCCCCCTCAGAACAAGTGGCCAAAAGTAAGTGGCAACAAGGAACATAAATGATAGGACAAGGGAATTGACCCCTGGCTTCCTGAGGCTCTGTGAGCCTTCTGAACTCATCATGTCCTTCTGCAGTCACGCTCTCTTTATCATAACAAGGACAATAAGCCACTGTAAAAATCCTGCTTCCTGGAATAAAGCCACCACGGAGAACAGCACAGCAATAGTGTGCCACACACACACACATTAACAATGCAAGTTAATAGTAGCTGCCACTCGTGGGGGCCTTTAACACACCTACTCACTGTGGTACCTCTCCAGTTCTGACCCCACCGCAATGGAAACAGACGAGAGGTCAACCGTCCACAAGCAACCCAGACAGGGTTTATGGCGGGATGATCCAGCCCAAGGGAGCCAGCTCATCAGGACCAGGTCCTCCCATCTGGCTCAGTGAAGGGAGCTGGGCAGGGATTTGGGTCAGGAGGGGAGGTGGAGCAGTGTCCCCTGGGAGCACCTGCACCCAGCCTGGTGTTCTGTGCATTCGCTGTTCCCCTTGCACACAACACACTCAAGATGGCAGTGCTGCTCACTCCCGCCACCCCAGGAGGGTCATAAACTAAAGCGTCGGGCTACTCTGGCATGCACGCAGGCAGGAGGGGGTGTCTTCTCTGTGTGAAATGTGGGTGCTTCTTGCTCCTAATTGACTGGAAGCTAGAGATGATACCTGTCAAATTGTGCGGGGCTTGATTTTGTGAGTCCTGTTTCTATCCTGTCTCAACTGTGCTGCACTACATACATCACCTATCTGATCCCATTTAATACTTTTTCAAAGCTGCAAAAATATATTTTGATCCAGAAAAAAAGCTTCCAAGAAGTTTTCCTATAGATATGATTGAAAATATGTCCGAAGATGTTCTCTATAATGATGTTTATCAAATCATTGCTTAGTAATAAGTGAAAAATGAAAATAATAAAAGTTCTAATAATTAAGAGCAGGCTAAATGATTTATAAATCTCTATATAATACTTACGTTGTGTGGTCATTTAAGATTATGTTGTAAAATGATATGTAATGAAAACTAAAATATGTACATGCAATGTTAAGCAAGATTTATAGAGGAGTAAAAACAACAGAGTAGTTTTATAAATTTAAAGTATGCTTAGGGGCTGAGGCTGTGGTGTAGCCGGCATCCCATATGGGCACCAATTCAAGACCCAGCTGCTCCACTTCTGATCCAGCTCCCTGCTAATGCACCTGGGAAAGAGATTTCCAGGTTCTTGGGCCCCTGCACCTACATGGGAGACCCAGGAGCAGCTCCTGGCTCCTTGCTTTGGATAGTCCATCTCCAGCCATTGAGGCCATTTAGCAAATGAACCAGTGGATGGAAGATCTCTCTCTGTTTCTGTGTCTCTCTATCTGTAACTCTGCCTTTCAAATAAAATAAATAAATCTTCAAAAAAATAAAGTATGCATAAAATATGTGGGATTAGATTCATCAGTGTCCTGAGACTCCTGGTGTTTTCCCTTTCTTTCTATTTACCTTACATTCTAATTTTTAAAATAAATTATCCTAAGAAAAATATTTTCATAGATGACTGACATAGTGGTTAACATGCCAGTTGGGATGTACATACCCCACATCAGAACACCTGTGTTTCAGTCCTGATTCCAGCTTCTTGCTGAAGTACATTCTGGGAAGCAGCAGTCATGGCTCAAGTTCTCGGGTCCCTGCCACCCACATGGGAAACCCAGATGGAGTCCCTGGCTCTTGGCTTTGGCCTAGCCCAGTCCTGTCTGTTGCTGACATCTTGGGAGGTAAAGCAGTGGATGTGATATCTTTCACACAAATAAATTTTTTTAATATGATCTTTGTACTATGTCCAAATATTCACAGATTTAATTAACTTAGTATTAATGCATTTGACGTATAAAGCCCTTTCTTGTCTACCCTAGTTGCACCCATTGTCTCAGATGATTCTGAGATTCATGATTCAGATGGGTTGAGCAGACATTTTATAAATCTGAAGATTTTCAAAAATACAAGAAAGAAAGAGAAGAACACAAGAAACCCAGAGTTGCCGCCGCGTCTCCAGGCGGGCAGCACTAAGGCGCCCCCGACGCAGCATCCGCTGTGGCAGGTGCAACTCTGCACCCTCTCGAAGCTGTCTGCCCTGTTCCTGCTTTGGCTTTTCTCCCCTAGGTGCTTAGGTTTGCTAGTATTCTACTCTGCTCAGCACAGGTTGGGGAACATTCTAGAATACAGGTAAGCAAGGCGGTGGGCTGGAGCTGGCTCACAAAAGCAGTGGCCTTGACCAGTGAAGCCACGTCAGCCAGGCTGGGAGTGTTTACATCATGGGAACTAGCAAATACCACAAATCAGAGTTTCAGGGTTCCTCTCTCTGCCAGGGAGCCAGTTGTTAAACACTTCCCAGCGGACCGCTGGAGTGTCGGGAGGAAAAGCCCATACATTGAAATGAAGGGCAAACACTCAGACTCCTGCTTCAAGCAGGATTATACCTGCATAGAATAAGCAGACTACAGACGCTGAAAAATGATAATGCATTGTTCAGAAATGACTCTTCAAAGTCAACCAACGACTCACACCAGACAACTGAGCCCTGGGCCAGCTTCGTGCTTAGAAGTCCCAGACAGCCCCGCAGTCTCGTCCCAAGTGTGCCTTCACTCAGGCGAAGGACTGGGCGGCCCAGTCCTCCTGCCTCCCCGTCTTTGGGCCATCTCCAGTGCTTCACGCACCATCTCGACTCTTTCCGCACTTGCGGGCGACTCAGCTGCGAGCGAAGCAGGATCAGGAGATAATTCGGCCCAGATGGCCCTAACACAGACAAAGACAGAGCGCCTGCGGGGGGGCCTCCGACTGTCTCTGAGAAGCTGCCGGTCCCCTCGGAATGCTACCTCCTGTTCGAGCGGCAATAAAATGTCCGCTCAGGCGCCTGAAGACACGCTCAGCTCAGCGCGCAGGAAGGCAGGGCCCGGGGAACCTTTTCCGTCGGCTTCTTCTGCGGCTCAGCTTGGGACTTGGCCCCTGGGGGATGTGGGAGGATCAGGCATAAAACCCCGAAGATATCCGCAGCTCCTGAGGATCAAAGGCTTGCAGCGAAGGATAACCTCGCGCTAGAAGCAGAAGGAAGCTTTGCAGCGTTGAAAGGCGGCGAGGAAGAGGCACGGAGAGGCTGGGGGACCCCGGGAGCGCGTGGCTGCAGAGCAGCGGCCTCCACGACGGTGGAGTTCTGGGGCAACCGAACAGGCTGGGAGTCACTGTTTAAAACAGTTTTCTTTCCTGCCCTGTAATCAACACGAAAAAGACAGATGAAAGAAACTGCTGTCCACAGAGCCAAGCCCAAGAACGGTGGATTGTCTTCGGGAAGAGCAGGAACCGCGCCACCCGAGGCACGAGAGAGAGAGGGTGAGGTGGCGGTGAGAGGGTCCTCCTAGCTGCCCCTGGGAGCCAGCGAGGGTGCCGCAGCCCTGGACACCGTACCGGCTCCACCTCGCTGTCTCTGGGCCCTTTGCAGAACACGCGATTTACAAGTAATACTAAAATGCACAACACTCTTCAGTGTAAATCCCGTAGAATCAGCTGATTCTCAAAGAACGCAGCCAGCCTATGGTCGCAATTGATCAACGAGTATAGCCTGCATGTGGATAGTTTTGTTTACATCCATGAGTGATGTGAACACCAAGCGACTTCTCTGTAGGTCAGAACTTCGCTGGATGGACTGAGCCCTTCCTCAGGCGTGCTCTCCACGATGGAATGGCTCCCCAGACAACTTTTAAACTGTAACAGTTTGGCCATCACTTCCTTAAGTCTAGATCATCAACCAGTTTATAATATAGTGAGTAAATAGGAAGTGATGGATTCTGAGTGCTAGCCTTAAATTATAATTTCATGATGATTTATATAATTTTTAATGATCAATGTATTTAACAACCTGAAATTTATCAATCAGCTCACAAGCCAGCACACAGTATGTGGATTCCATCCTCTATATAGAAATCACTTTTTAAATGAAAAAAAAAAAAAAAAGGTACAAAAGCAGATTACTACACATATTATCCGAGAAAAATCTACTACTTCTTACCATGATAGGCAGTAAAGCTTTGGCCCCTGAGGGAGACTGGAAGTCAGCCTGTGTGTTCCTTTTGGGCAGCAGACCGCCAAGACTGTGTGCCTGGAAACAAAAAGCTTGCAAGGACCAGACAGGGCCTGCCTCCTACCCAGCGGCTTCATAACAAAGGCTCCAACCAGGCCTTTTTCCAAAAATGTTTTTAACTCCAATATCCTAATGGCCTACCGTAGACAAATTTAGCCAATAGCTGTTGTTATACTAAAAATGGAAGCTAATGATTTCAGCTGAAAACAGCTAAGCCAGTACTATCAAAGAATATTGTCAGAGAGTGATTATCACGGGCACATTTGTTCTTCACTTCCTGTTCCCTATAGAAAGGCTTAATAAGATTCCCACATCAAAGCCAGCGCATTTCTGCCTCTCCCAAGACCTTAGAGCATTGTGAGCCGGTCCTCCAGAGGCAGCCGCCTCCCAGGGCCCCTCTTTTGTAAGCCTCACCGCACGCAGGGAGCAGTGCTGGGCTGAAGGCAGCACCTGCTCTTGCTGGCCATCGCCACGCCATTCAGCCCACACCAGGGGGCTGCAGGACGCTCACGGGAAGTGCGTATTATGAAAAAAAATCTGTGCGTGGATTTCAAAATTTGTGCACCAAATACACTTTTTAAGTTCTGCTGCCCATGAACTTTTTCAGTCGCTCTCCTGTATCGCTGCACACTTTCTAGTTTCCCAAATGAAGTGCATTTTGATAAGAAACGTCGCTTTGAAGGCAAAGGTCAGTTGACAGCCACACCACCCAGCTGTAGAGGAAACCTGGCAGAAACAAAACATGGGAAGGTTTTCAAGCCCTGCTGCTTGAATGAACAGGAATGCTAGACAAAAGCCCGTGAAACCGTGACATGATTATGACACCAGCACGTATTCCTACTGGCCACGAATCCAGATTTTTGTGCTGTCCTGATGAGCAATGTTAGTCCATTTGACATCTGCACCCTCAAACGCGATGGAGTTTCTTTCTGAAAAATGAAATTTCTGTATCACGGGAAGTGCCCTGCACTGGGAGAAGTTACTGAAGGAACCTCAAAGATCAGAGCAAAACCCCTGTGAACAACATTCATAAAGTCTTAATTAAATGTTTTTAATCTTACAAGTTTTAGAAATAATGAAGGAAGTGACTAGCTTCTGTCTGCCGAGGAATTCCCATCTTGTTATTCACAGCTGATAGTGAGGAATCTTAACGTAGGGCAATGGTTTGTGTAACACAGAATGTTCTCTCTCAAGTTGTGGCAGCTCCAGGAACTTCCCATTCCCACCTGTCTCGGGAGCCACGTGCCTGTTCCATCCTCAGGGTTCTGACCCAAGAGGATTTTCAGGCAAGGGGAGGAGGTGAGAGATGCACACATCCATGCACACACAAGGTCACCTATTAATACGGCCCCCAGCTGTAGCTGCCCAGGTCCCTGCTGCACCCCCACCTACCCCTGATGAAGGAGCAAACACACCAGAGCCCCGAGGGCAGCCTCTGGGCAGGCTGCAGGCCTCACTCACTGCTGGCCCTGTCCTGGGTGTGAGGGGAGCCCAATCCTTCCCCCTCAAGGCGCAGTTAGGAATTGTTGGATAAACACAGTGGCATCCCATTGAGCAGGCAATCTTCCTTACATACCAAGGTTTCCTAAATTAAATATCCAATTGATGAGAACAAAGTAGTCAGGGAAAGCAAGCGTAATGACTCTCTTCCTGAGTGACCTGTCCCTCCACGTCCGTGTAGTTAGCCTAAACCAAAGTCAAGAAGAAAAAGCTCTGTATGTTTCAGATCAACTGGAAACCCCAGTGACTTCTATTACTTAAGGATTGCTGTGCCACCTGGGCAACTTGGAGCAGACGAGTCTACTTTCCTCTGTAACTCAGCCAAACAACACGTTAAAGGAATCTGTGGAAGTGGCACATTCCACTCCTGTGATTATCTGGGCAAGGACGTGGAGTCTGAGTTATCTGGAAGAGCTACAATGTTTTGCTGTTCGGTCAACAACAACGTGCCCCTGTTACGTATGTAAAGGCTTTCAAATCTGAGTTCATTTCTCCTGATGGGAAGCAGATTTTCCTTGGGTGCAGAAATCCTGTTACAGAGGTCAGCAGTTTAAGGAGCAGTGGCAGGAGAACACCTTCCTCCTGGATACACGGAGGGACCTGGGCTTTCCAACGGCCCACCCGCACGGATTCATGAGCTCAGAGCCAGGCCAGCACACAAGTGCAGCTTTGAAGAAACTACCAGCAATCTGGTGCTAATTAGCATGACACAGAGTTGTTATTTCAAGGTTGACACACAGGGTAGCAATGCTCAAAGACCTTTACAATGATTCCTTCCTGCTAGATGCTCTGCTCTCCGTCCACCATCCACGGGAAGCAACACTTTCTACAGCAACAAATGCACGGGTGGTGGGCCCAAGAAACTGCCTCTCGCTACAGAAGCTCCTACCCAGTATCAATCAGAATATCATCACAGATAGCCCCATCACTGCCAAGTCTAGGTTTCCATAGCAAACGAGAGGCATCAGAAACCCTGGCAAGCGCTCCTGAGCTGGAGTTCTCTACGTTTCCATGATAGATGCTTACCTCTCACATAGCTGAAGTGAAGCAGACCCTCAGCCAGGGTCCTAAAGCAGAGACAGGTTGACAGTGTAACCTGCCCTCCAGCGCCGCACACAGACCCTGAGCGTCCATGTGACCATGGGCCACTCGGTCTACTTGCAGCCTAGTTCCCAAAAAGGTGATGGCAAAGCAGAGTTCAAGTCTGACTACCTATGTTTTGTACTGACAGAAAAAGCCAACAGGAGACAGGGGGATATAGATGCTACTCATGGACCAGTGTAGGAGGACTATTACCGAAAGCTAACGGCATATTCCTTTCCTTGTTTCACAAAGTAAATTCGTATTTGGTCACTGTGATGGATAGGCATGGAGCCTAATGCTTAAGATGCCAGGTAAGACACCCACATCCCACATCAAAGTACCTCCAACTCCTGATTCCAGCCTTCTGCTAATGCAGACCCTGACACCCAATAACCACGATGTGGGACAACAGCATGATTATAACTGGCTGAAGCCTTAATGTCATAATATTATCTACAGCAAATCCTGAATATAGAAGATCTATGAATCCCCTAGTACTGTCACTTTATAAACTGGCTTAAAAAGAAAAAACAAAAGAAATACTCTTTTGAAGAACAAACTTTCTCGGCCTGGAAGAAATAAAAAGAGATCATTACAAATGATCTTCATGGTTCCATCAGAGATTTTTAATCCATTTAAATCCAAATATAGAAGATCAGATTCTGATCTAGTATTATTTCTACATTTTTAGAGTAACTTTTCACTCACAAGTTCAAGGTGTTAATGCCATTGAAAATATCCACAGGGCATTACTGGCAGGAAACCCAGTCATATAACAGTGAGCTGCATTAGAGTGGTTTGTTTCTTTACTGTATTTTTGCAAATGTCCTGTTGTGTAGCTGTGTAATTTTCATTAATGAAAATTTGTAAACTCAGAAGGAATTCAAGATTACAAAATACAGTTGACTCCATGAAATAATCCATGAGCCAGTGTGCAGAAAGCAGGGCCCGAAGCCCGTGGCTGGGAGGCTCACCTGGGAGGGAGATGTAGAGATGGATCCCACTGTGAAGCATTTCCCAGCAGCCCTGTCCAGGGGGACAGGAGCAGCGGACAAAGCCCCCTTCACTTGGCACCAGACTCCTACCAAAGCGTGAGTGGCTGACACGGTCATTAACCCCGCATGCTGGCACGGCCACGGAGCACCTCTGAGAGCTGCCTTGATTCAGTTCTAGGTTGGGGATGCCAATGTGACCAGCAATGGTGGTCTCACTGGCTAAAGCAGCCATCAAAGGCAACCAAACTGCCTCACCGGCCTCCCGCCACCCTGGGCTCAGGGAAAAATGGGTTACATTCCTTTGTCAAGTTATGTTTCATAAACTCAGCTATGTTCATTCTTTTTTAAAATTTTTTTTTCTATTTATTTGACAGATAGAGTTATAGACAGTAAGAGAGAAACGGAGAAAGGTCTTCCTTCCGTTGGTTCTCCCCCCCAAATGGCCACTGTGGCTGGTGCTGAGCAGATCCAAAGCCAGGAGCCAGGTGCTTCTTACTGGTCTCCCATGTGGGTGCAGGCGCCCAAGCACCTGGGCCATCCTCCACTGCCTTCCCAAGCCACAGCAGAGAGCTGGACTGGAAGGGGGGCAGCCAGGACTAGAACCCGGCGCCCATATAGGATGCTGGCGTCACAGGCGGAAGATTAACCTAGTGAGTCACAGCACCAGCCCCAGCTACGTTCAATCTTAAAACTACAGCTATGGGCACAAGGCTGCAAACAGATCCATTCACACTGACAGCCCACAAAGGAGATTCTCTTTATCTGGGGAGGAAGTTTGGGACAGTAAGAGTAAACTCTGTGTTTAAGGTTGGTGAGCCTGGCGTCAGATGGTTTAAAAGCTCACTCTCAGCATGTCCTGGTGGGCTTTCCAGAGGGGTAATTGTACCCAAAGAGAGGGGCATAAAGCCTTCCTGCAGAGGCGGACAAAAATAGAACACGCACGCACACACACACACACTCGGCAGGAAGGACTTCAGAGCTGGGCCCTCTGGGAAGCAGTGTGCACCCAAGGGCCACACACCAGGGCACCTCACAAAGCTCATGGGAAAATGGAAATAAGTTTGCTTTGGTTAAAAAAAAAGTTTCAAAATCCATGCATAGTTTTTTGTAACAGGCACACTCCCTGAACCTTCTGGAGACCCCTTGTGTGTGTCACACGACTTCCTTGATCTCTCAGTGACATAACACAGGTCCCTGGAGGTGGCCCTCGGCCAGCCCAGGTCACAGCCGCTGGTTGGTGAAGAAGGACTTGGTCTCCCTGCAGACGGGATTCACACAGAGCGGGCAGCCCAGGGTCAACTGCTTGGAGCACAGCTCGTCTGACTGTATGTGCGCATGTACCAGGTCAGCCAGGGCCTGGAAGACAGACAGGAAGCACATCAGAGGCCGGGTGCCCACCCCCACCTGCCCACTGCACCCCTGCTCTGGGGGTCCCTTTCATCCGCGTTGGGAAGCTTCTGAACTGCGTCCTTTCCTAGGATCCTCGGCTTCTAGGAAACAGAATCCTCCCGCCCCGCCCACTTAACCTTTGCTCTGCAGAGTGGACTGTAAATGAGACACAGTCACAGGTGCGTAGAAATAAGAAAAAGGGGGCTCTCCGAAGGAAAAAAGAGTGAGCAGATAAGGAATTCGATTTTATTTTTGTAATTAATTGGAACTCCAAATGTTCTAATATGAGAGAAAACCAATATTCTGCGGGAGCTTCTCAGAGGATTACTCTCCAGCATGTTATACTAAAGCAGTTGCAGCACTGTAGATACCTTAGAGAACAGCGGATTTCCATTAAGAGACTCTGCTCTTCTGATGTTTTCAACTCCACACTGAATCAAATGAGAAAAGAGAGGAAAAAACACAAATACATTTTATTTTCTTTTTGTTTGTTTGTTTTTTCCAAAAGAAACTGCTACAAAAACATAAACACACACACAACTCAAGGGTGACTTCAGTGTTCACGCCCTGCTCTGCACTGAGAGCAATCTCGGCCCAGTGCCTGGTCTGGTTCCGCTCCATCAGGGGCTCCTCACTTCTGTCCTTCCCCAGCCCCTCACCTGCCCACACCTGCTTGGCGTCTGAGGTCACAGCTGATGGACTTCTCAAGTAACTTAAATAGTGGATTGCTCTGGTTTTTGTCTGCTTTTCTAATCTACTTTTTTTTTTTTTTTTGGACAGGCAGAGTGGACAGTGAGAGAGCTGGTGCACCGCACTGATCCGAAGGCAGGAACCAGGTGCTTATCCTGGTCTCCCATGCGGTGCAGGGCCCAACCACTTGGGCCATCCTCCACTGCACTCCCGGGCCATAGCAGAGGGCTGGACTGGAAGAGGAGCAACCGGGACAGAATCTGGTGCCCAGACCAGGACTAGAACCCAGTGTGTCGGCACCGAAGGCAGAGGATTAGCCTATTGAGCCACAGCACCAGCCCCTAATCTACTTTTACAGACTCTGCTAAGTAGAATATTGCTTAAGTTTGTTTCCCTACTTACTTTGATCCCAAGTGCTAAATGAAGTAAATTAATTTGTGGATTACCAAATGTATACCGAGCCTAGATGATATCCAATTCAGAGGTAAGTTGTTACAGAGAAAAATGCAAAATAAAAAATCTGATGATCATTTCAGTACCTGCTCCTCTCTCCAAAAACCAGCAAGTTATTATTCCTCAAATAACTGAAAACCGCCTAATTGTAATTACTCAGGTGGTTAGGATCCTTTTTGGCCCTTTCTCGCTGACAGCCTGTCAATGCTGTATCTTTTAGATCAGCATGAACATCAGGAATCTGGGTGGGGAAATGCTGCGAGTCCGCAAGCCCATGGATCTCAGCTAACGAAGAGGCTGCATCTGAACAGTCACAGAAGCAAGGGTCACAGCGGGACGCCCGTGTCTGCAAAGGGCCCCCCCAGCACGGCTGCCAGGAGAGTAGTCGGGGGTACATTGCTGGAGGGCAATCCAGGCAAGTTTGTGTCAACGTGAAATTCCAATCTTGGGAATCCGCCCTAATGAAATAGCTGGAAAGGTGAAACGGAAAACACGCATTACAGAATGATGTGAGACAGGGTTCTGTTGTGGGGCGTACAGATGATGACGTACTGCGTGTTTCTCTCAAACACTCCAAGGACTCTGGATGTTTTCCCTATGAAGAAATGCTGACTGTCTGAAGAGAAACACGTTCGTCCTGATGGGACATTACATAGTCTATACGTGTACAGAAACATTACGTAACTATGTACAACTTTTATGTGGCTATTAAAAAAAAACGTAGGGGTCGGCGCCATGGTACAGCAGGTTAAAGCCCCAGCCTGCAGTGCTGGCATCCCTAATGGGCGCCGGTTCAAGTCCTGGCTGCTCTACTTCAGATCCAGCTCTCTGCTATGGCCTGAGAAAGCAGTAGAAGATGGCCCAAATCCTTGGGCCCCTGCACCTGCGTGGAGACCTAGAAGAAGCTCTTGGCTCCTGGCTTCAGATCAGCTCAGCTCTGGCTGTTGCAGTCATTCAGGGAGTGAACTAGTGGAATGGAAGACCTCTCTCTCCCTCTCTCTGGCTGTACCTCTCACTCTGTAACTCTATCAAATAAATAAATCTAAAATAAATCAAAAATTATAAATATTTTAGACATCTATTAATCAGATTTTTAAAAAGTTACATAGGTCTAAGTATATTTATTGCTTTGGGTCTACAGTATATCTTTAAGGAAGAGAAAAAGCTTACAAGCCAGGGCAGATAAAATACCATCTTGTTACGTGTGTGGGAGAATGCCATTTCTGTTAAAGTACACGCACATTCAGAAGGAAAAGTGGACCCACTTTTACCCAAATCCTAACAGATGTTACCTCTGAGGGGTAAGATCATGAGTGCATTGTCTCCCCAATATCCTCTGAAGTGTCTGAGGTCTTTATTCTTCCCATTTATTTCTATTTGGGAGAGGAAGGAATTCAAAGAACTTTTTAAAGTTAGGCAGTGGTTGTACATATGCCATAGTGTCCCATCAAACCAACGGAATACGTTGCGGCGAGGTGGTTTTCTTTACTATGTGGACTAATTTATTCATCACAGATTCTCCCTCTGAAGACTGAAGGATAACCTGGGCTTACTGATATGAATGAACGTGAACTCTCCCTCGATATAGACAGAAGTTCACCTTCCAAACACTGGGCTGAGCTGGATTCTCCCTGGCATCCTCTTAGCAGGCTCACAATTAGCCAAGGTCAGGATGGGACACGGCAGGCATCATTAAGTGAAACCCACAGGCAACACTCTAACCTCATCCTAGCCAATTACAACTGGCCTGCAAATCCTTTACCAGAACCACCGACAAATCATTTAGGGACTCCCTAACTTCCTCGATGTTTGATTGATGACTGGCATGGACATACAATGACTGGGGGCTCAGGGACTGGCTCAAGAGCTCCCCTGCCTCTCTCTGCCCTGCCCTGCACCTGCCACCCAGGCCCAGAGAGAGGGCAGCATCGTTCGAGGCCAGGTCTTCATCAATCATGCACGGAAAGACCAGGCCAGGAGTTGGCTTCTCAGCTCCCGGCGTTTGCGCACTTCCAACAGAGACAAAGCCATAAATGCGATGCAGGTTTCGGGCTGGCTCCCAGAGGCCCTGAGATAGGTGAGCAATAGTTTTTCTCTACCCCGAGTGAGAATCCACATCCATCTTGTATCACAAGACACCTGGGATACGGTATCTGTTATTTCAATAATCAGATTGATCACAACCCAGTAACGGAGAGCTAATTAAGTGAGTGCATAAAATGGGTCAGAGAAGTCACATCACACGCGACTTCCGTGTTCCTTCCGTGCTCATCTCTTAAATCACAAATGACTCCCGTATGCCGGGAAGCCCAGTGAGAAGCAGTGCTGTCGTCCCAATAAAAGGATGTGGCTGGATTAGGCCAAGAAAGGGGATTAGAGAACAATGCCTCTGAACTGGTGAGGACAATGCTTTTTTCATAAAGAACTGTAGGTATCATGTTCAATTTGTACAGTAACTCAAATGACAAAATGAAATGATGCTGACTCGAGCTACCCAAAGGCACAAATGTGTCTCCTGCTGCTGAGGTGGCACTAGCCACCATGTGCTGAGATGATCCCAAACAAGGCACGCACGGCACACCCAGGCACACAGAGGAAATGGGATTTTGGAATGATACCATGAGGAGCTGCCAAGGCAGCTTCCTCCTTAAACAAATCACGATGGGATCAATAAGCCAGACAGGTGCATCTACCTCCTTGGCTAAGACCTGCGAGTACTCGATATCCAGCTCGTACAGCGTCTCAATGTGGTCACTGGTAAACGCAATGGGAACCAGGAGGATGTTCTTCCTGCCTCTCTCACAGAGCCCTCTGATGGTCTCATCCGTCTGAGGCCCCAGCCAGGGCATGGGACCAACCTGCGAGAAAGGAGAGGTATAAGTGCACTGCCTTCCCGGTGTGGCTCTGGCCCGCCACTGCACACACACGGGTCCAGCAGGAGAGGGAGCCGCCCTTCCACCTTTTTGGCTGGCTTCTGGTGTTAACACATGGAAGCACAATCCTTCTAGAAGGTAGTCCCAGATAAATAAGTAACAATTTCTGGCATTACAACTGAAAATGAAATCTTCAACCAGTGAAACTGAACCAGGCGCCTGATTTCCCCTGCTGTCCGACTTGCTGGCAGGGCTTTTCTGCCCACAGGCAAACAATCAGGTGACAGAACACCTGTCTACAGACAAAGCCAAATCCTAGGATTTTACTAAGGCCTTTCTGAAAGGAGCTGGCAGCCCGCAAGCGCGGGGAAGCCACCCACCTTGGACTGCCAAACCAGCCGGTAGGGGTTGGAGTAACCCAGCCGCTCCATGACTCCGTGCACAGTGGCGCCCACCTCCTGAGGATAGGGGTCCCCTCTGTTGACCACCTGCAACAACAAAGACACAATAGGTGCTGAGTGGCCAGAGCCGTGAGGGGCTCCGAAAGCCTGCAGCCACATGGTGAGATGGTGTGGGCCCTGGCCCACGGTCCTCCCTCTTTGCCTCTTGTCTGAATAACACTGTGACCCCAGCTCAAACATCACGCATCCTTAGCTCGGTTCTTCACTGGCCAAAGGAGACAAGGCACTCCGGCATCGCCGAGGCCCTAAGAAGGGGAGAAATCTATGTGCCGCATCGTGCTGCATTGTTTGTGGTAGACTCACAGGGTCTTCCCCACCCTCCCCACCTGCAGGGCAGGGAGAGTCAACGTGCGATGTGAATTCCTGCCCCGGGAGTCCCATGGGTGGGTGACTTTACAGCGAGAACTGCTGAGTTTATGGCAAACACCAGTGGAATGAGGAGAGGCACACGGTTTGGGTATAGCAGTGTGCCCTATGTCTTCTACTTCCGTTTTCTCTCCCCTCTCTTCCCACGGCCGTGGACTGTGGGCAAACACCATGTTCCTGTGGATGCGTGCATCATGTTCCTGTCAGGACACCTTGCTGGCACCCATGAGGAGGTCGCAACAAATTCTTTTCTCTGCTTTAGTATTTAGCTGGGTCCTGACTCCCTAACCCCCTACCCTGCTTGACTTTGTCCTGTCACACCCACTGCCTCCTAATCTCCCACACTATTTTCTTATTTTGTGCTTATTATCTTTCCCGCCTGCTCTCCAAAGACTAAGATTTTCTTCTGTCTTCTCCGTTCCCATATCCTATGAGAGTGGACACAACAGTTCTTGGAACACAGGTGCTCAAGAAGCGTTACTGAAATGTGTTGACAAACAATACTGTTATTGCCAGTGGTTATTTAAAAAGCCATTAGAAGCACACACATATGGGGAAGGCAGGAAATAAAATGTTGCCATTAGGAAGCACAGTTATACTATTACAGACAAGACCCCCAAAAGGAGGCCAAAATCAGTGGTAGAAGCTTGAGGAATAACAAAATATTTGCACTGCATAGTCTCAACGGATCTCCTCCAAGATACTGTTAACTAAGAGGAGAAGAAGAATGGTTTTAAAATGGACAAATGCCGCAGTCTCCACCCGCCACAAGCGGCCCAGGGTCACATCTCCAGCAGCGAAGTTGGCAAAACAGTCCAGTGCTGCTCCAGTCAGTAAAGCACCGCCGCAGCCTCATCACGAGCAAACATCAGACAGGTCCAAATGGCGCTGCCGGGCCACTGACACGGGGCAGAACGACTCCTCAACAGTATCGAGGGGAGGGAGGCATGCATGGCCGAGGAGGCCAGACAACCAGATGCATGAGAGCCCCTGCACTGGATTCTGGGAGGGGAAAGGGGCTTTCCTGGGAAAATGAATGAAATCCAAATACAGGCTGAGAGTTTAGTTAACAGGACTGTCATAGCACTCATTCATTTCTGCATTATGATAACTGTACCATGCCAAGGCAAGATGGCAGAGGGGGTGGGGGAACACTCCGTACTCTTATAGCCACTTTTCTGGAAGTCTGTAAGTGATTTCCAGGGGCCTGAGATGCCAGCATTCCATATAGGTGCCAGTTCAAGTCCCGGCTGCTCCTCTTCTGATCCAGCTCCCAGAATGTAACTGGGAAAGCAGCAGCAGATGGCCCAAGTACTTGAGCCCCTGCCACCCACATGAGAGACCCAGATGGAGTTCTAGGCTCTTGGCTTTGGCCTGGCCCAGCCCCTCTGTTGCAGCCATTTGGGGAATGAACCAGTAGATGGAAGATTCTTTCTGTCTCATTCTGCCTTTCAAATAAATAAATACATCTTTTAAGTGATGTCCAAAGAGAAGTCTAAAAAGCCACTAGAGAGGCTGGCACTGTGGCATGGCGTGTTAAGCCACCACCTGCAGTGCCAGCATCCTATATGGGCACTGGTGAGTCTCAGCTGCTCCACTTCCAATCTGGCTCCCTTTAAACGAACCTAGGAAAGCAGTGGAGGATAGTCCAAGTCCTTGAGCCCCTGCACAAACATGGGAGACCCAGAAGAAGCTGCTGGCTCCTGGCTTTGGCCTGGCCCAGCCCTGGCTGTTGGGGCAATTTGGGGAGTGAACCAGCAGATGGAAGCTATCTCTCTTTGCCTCTCTCTCTCTCTGTAACTCTGTCTTTCAAGTAAATATGTAGGTCTTTTTTAAAATGCTGCTAGATGGGGCTAGCCCTGTGGCATAGCAGGTAAAGTCGCCGCCTACAGTACTGGCACCCCATAAGGGCACTAGTTTGAGTCCCGGCTGCTCCACTTCTGATTCAGCTATCTGCTATGGCCTGGGAAAGCAGCGGAAGATGGCCCAAGTGCTTGGGCCCCTGTATCCGCGTAGGAGACTTGGAAGAAGCTCCTGGCTCCTGGCTTTGGATTGATGCAGCTCTGGCCATCAGAGCCAATTGGGGAGTGAACCAGTGGATGGAAGACCTTTCTCTCTGTCTCTCCTTCTCTCTCTGTGTAACTCTGACTTTCAAATAAATAAATAAGTCTTTTTAAAAAAGCATCACTAGAAGCAACGCAGGGAAAAGAGCGAGCTAGGCCGGGCTTCTCCCCACCCCTGTCTCCGCAGTGCTCAGCCCTGTGACTTCACTGCACTCCTGAGTCTCACCCACAACCCCCTGGGAGCAGGAGAGGGCCAGGGGGCTGGAGGCCAAGGGCGGCACCAGGACCCTTCAGGGGTCTCCTCCTGCCCCACAAGGGAGCAGCCCTTAGAGCAACACAGGCCTGGCCTGGGCAGGCAGAGGATGAGGACAGGGTGGGAGGAGGGGTGTGATAACACCAGGAAAGAGGAGGTAGGAGCTTGCTGACATGAAACAGGCAAGCTCCCAGAACAAGAAACTCGTGTCCAGGGCCACCTGCTGCTCAAGCAGCCACAGTCTGCTTGGTTAAGGTGCAGGTGTGGGGAAGTGCACACAGGTCATCCCTGACGACCACCAGGTGGCAGGAGGGAGCAGAAAGAAGAGGGGCCCCTGGCGCTAATTAATCCCACCTGAGAACCTCATTCCGCATCCTTCCTGTGTGGAAGGCGATGTTTGTAGAACACAGACCAGTCCCACGCTGAAGGAACTGGTTACTGATTCACAGCGTGTCGTCCTGCGTCCTAGTGAATGTGGTATGCTAATGACCGACCTGGTGACAACTGGGTACACTCGACATTCACTTGGCACGATATGGATGTTTGGTGTTAACGTGGAATTCAAACAGCTCCTGTCCAGTGCTGAGGGCGGGCAGAGGGGACTGAGGGCTTGGTCTGAATGGCTACTGCGGGCAGAGGGGACTGAGGGCTTGGTCTGAATGGCGACTGCGGGCAGAGGGGACTGAGGGCTTGGTCTGAATGGCGACTGCGGGCAGAGGGGACTGAGGGCTTGGTCTGAATGGCGACTGCGGGCAGAGGGGACTGAGGGCTTGGTCTGAATGGCGACTGCGGGCAGAGGGGACTGAGGGCTTGGTCTGAATGGCGACTGCGGGCAGAGGGGACTGAGGGCGTGGTCTGAATGGCGACTGCGCCACTCCAACACTGGGCACCAGGCTGGGTTTCAGCAGGGCAGGCAGAAGCAGTCTGTAGTTAACCGTCCCACTTACTCGAAACTCTGATTTAAAAAAACAGATTTATTTATGTATTTACTTGAAAGGCTGAGTTACAGAGAGAGTGGGAAAGACAGAGAGAGAGGTATTCCATCTACTGGCGCACCACTCAAATGGCCACAATGGCTGGGACTGGACCAGGCCAAAACCAGGAGCTTCTTCTGGGTCTCCCACATGGAGTCAGGGGCTCAACTACTTGAACCATTCTACTTCATTCCTAGGCCATAAGCAGGGAGCAGGTTCAGAAACTATGGAATGCCAGCATCGCAGGTGCTGGCTTAACCCCTTGGGCCAATACGCCAGTCCCCTGGAAACTGTTATAAATGAATGCATCTTCAAGTTGCCATTAAGATAATTAAGAAAGACAAAAAAATCTACTTGGAATAATATAATTTGAATTCATTGGTATGAAGCTTTAAGAGGTAGGTGGTGTTAAGTCTGGAAATTGGGGGTTCATCCTTGCGCTGGGGTTTGCGTTCCCCACTGGAAAAGGAGACCCCCGGCTTCTCCCAGCAGGCGACCCCCCACTTACTGACATCGGCAGGGAGTGCGCGGAGAACAGGATGACCACCTCGCTTCGCTTCTCCGGGGGAAAGCGGTCCAGTTCCTTCAGAATGTGGTCTGCGAAGCACTGCGGGAATGGGAAGAGAGAAATGGAAGAAAAAGAAAAAAAGAATTTTTTTTTTTTTTATGAGAGCTACACCACAAATCTCAGGGCGCCCCTCGGAACCTGGAAGTCTCTCTGTTTTCACAATGGCAACTGGTGCAGTCTCTTTGCTCGGGGTCATCTTCAGAATGGATCCGAAGGGGTTCAGGGCCTGGGGAATTTGATGGGAAACGTCTGAAGCTCGCTAATGGCTCCGGGCAAATGCAGGCTGGGCTGGGCTTCCCCTCGGGAGGGCCACGGCACACTTCCAGATGGGAAGCGGGAGCCGCTCCGCGAGCAGGCAGGCGGCTCCGGGTCTTCCCGAGCCTTCTGCGGTCTGGCTTTCAAGCGCAGCCGGCGAGGAGCCGCGAGCCAGATATAGCAGGGGAAGGGGAAGACACCCATCTATTTTTACAGCCTCTTCCTTCTCGTTCTTCACAACAAGCTGGGCAGAGCAGATGACCGGCCAGGCGGCCCCCATTCGGTGGAGAGGGGAAAAGGCGTGCGGGCTCAGGGGCCTGGTCAGCCGCATCTGTGAACTTGGGCCACGACAGGTCCGGCCTCCTCCCCCAGGCCTCCGTCCACCAGAGCAGTGAACTCCCTCCGCCTTGCTGGCACTCAGAGGCTCGTGCCGCCAGGTGCTGAAAGGCCAGATCTGAAGGGGCTTCCTTTCATCTTCCACTTTAATCTTTCTTTGTCACTTAACTAACAAAGAAAATGCTAAGGGGCGCGGGCTGTGGCTGCGGTGCAGCAGGGTAAGCCTCAGCCTGCAGCATGGGCATCCCTTCCAGGCGCTGGGAGTCCTGGCTGCTTCGCTTCCTCTTCTGCTCTCTAATGTGCCTGGGAAAGCAGCGAGGATGCTGCACCCACATGGGTGACCTGGAGGAAGCTCCTGGCTCCTGGCTTCAGTCCATTGCAGCCATTTGGGAAGTGAACCAGCAGATGGAAAGGAAGATCTCTCTCTTCTCTTTGTAACTCTATCTTTCAAATAAATAAATCTTAAAAAAGAAAAGAAAAGAAAAGAAAAGAAAAGAAAAGAAAAGGACTACAGCGGACAGTGATGGGTCAGCTGACAAAGCTGGAATGTGGGCACCAAGTGGATAAGAGTTAGCATCAGTGTGGAGTGTACCCAGGTGGGTGTTGTACCGAGGCTGTGTAAGAGAACACTCCTGGTCTTTTTTTAAAAAGCGCACCCTCAAGTACCTAGCTAGAGAGGGTGGTAAGATAGCCATGTGACTTTTCTGCATGTCTGAAACTACTTCTGAACGCCAAGGCTTTTGTCAATTATAAAGGATCACTTTGGGGCCAGCGCTGTGGCGCAGCGGGTTAAACCTCTGGCTGAAGTGCTGGCACCCCATATGGGCGCTAGTTCTGGTCCTGGCTGCTCTTCTTGCCATCCAGCTCTCTGCGATGGCCCGGGAAAGCAGTAGAAGATGGCCCGAGTCCTTGGCCACTGTGCCCACATAGAGACCCAGAAGCAGCTCCTGGCTCTTGGCTTCGGATCGGTGTAGCCTCCAGCCCTTGCGGCCATATGGGGAGTGAACCAGCAGATTGAAGACCCCTCTCTCTCTCTCTGTCTCTACCTCTCTCTGTAACTCTGCCTTTCAAATAAATAAAATAAATCTAAAAAAAAAAAACCTTTAAAACATAAATAAAAAGTAAAGGATCACTTCTGGGAGCCAGAGCGGCGTGTCCGTGCAGGTACTTTGACAGAGCGATGCTCAGTCTACAGGACGGGAGCATACTGTTCCCTAACAGCACTACACGGCACTCACCCTGCCAGAGGCCTCGAAATCTGGGGAACGAATGCCCTGGGGCCCACGTGGTGCTCAGAGCCAAGTTCCTCCTTCGGAATTTAAGATCTGTGCAGGGAGCCGCGGTGAGAGTCCGGGAGACAGCTGGAAACAGCATTTCCCGGCGGTCGCTCAGGAGCGCAGACCCCGGCCTGGACAAGCAGGCGCTGGACCTCCCGCCGGCCGGGCTCACACCGGGCAGAAGCGTGGGTTAAAACTGCAGTGTTGGCTTTGCTTCTTTACTGAGCGAGAGCGAGACCCGTCTCAGGCAGAGGGGAGCGCTTCTCCTCTCTGCAGGGGCGCGGGCGGCCGCTGCAGTCGCCCCCTGCCCAGCCCCTCCGCAGCAGGAAGGGGCCCGCCTCTCAGAGCCGTCCATCACGCGGGCCAGGCGGGCAGGCGAGTGCCTCTAAAGTCCCTTTCATTTCCCGAACAGAGACTTCCTCAGTGGAGAGACCTCTCCTGCTTCCCCCTTTTCAAAGGCTGCATTTTAATGCAGATCTAATTACTCACTCCATCAGGGCAGGCAGATGCTCTGCAGACCCTCCGTCCCGCTACCACATGTCGGCCGGCTCTGCTCCCGGGCCGCCGGGCCCACATCCACACCCATCCCCATCCCGAGGGCAGCTTCCCGCGTTCCACTTTCCACTTAAAACTGGGTTTCAACCCGGGCGTTAACCCTTCCCTTGCCTGAGGCGCAGTGTCCGCTCCCGGGAGAGCGGCCTTGTTTTAGTGATGTCGAGCGCCACCTCGTGGCCACGGGTTTTAAGCACGTAGTCAGAGGATGCACAAGGGGAAAGAAGCCGGATGAGACCAAACCGCTTAGCGTTTCTCCTACGGACAGAAGGAAACTGTCTGCAGGATTTAGGGCAATATTTTACCAGCTCCACTTGCATGCAAAGAACAAAATAACACCAAAACTTCTGACTTTACAGTTGTAGGCCTGATTCTCCTCAAATCAAGCACTGATTCATTTATATTATATATAAAATAAACTGTATAGAAGAAATCACAATTTTCTAAGTCTTTGAAACGTTCTCAATTGAACGTTAAATTTGTTTTCACATCTCAGAATACGTACATACCTTTACATTTCCTTTAAAAAATCTTTTGTTATTTTAAAGGAGTTACAAAAGAGAGGATTTCATTCATTCCAGTCTGTGAGTGTGTGTTAGCTGAAACACCATGCAGAATCTCTAACACTCTCCTGGTCCCTAGGAAACACGACACTTTCTAAAAGAGAATTTTGTTACGGCTTGGAACTATCAGCATTAATCTGAAGAAAGAAAAGAGGCACACATTTCATCTTTATCTTCCTCTCTTTTTGTCATCAGTTATGAATCTGCTATTTTTTCAAAATCCCCAGCACATAATTTAAGTGCGAGGACAGTAAGGCCCAGAGGACGTCGCAAACCCAGGGCAGCGGCTGACTCACCTGGATGAGGAGGGGGTGTGTGGGCCACCTGTCAATAGTGCTCCACCTCATGGCAGGCTTCTTGCCTGCTCCGTTGTAGTATCTGTAAATTGCATTTAAGCTGCTGCCTGAAACATACGGGGGGGGGGGGAGGGGGGCACTTAACAGATGCATCCGATCGGGGTGAAGTAAAAACCACACTAGTAAGGCAGTAATTACAAGTTCAAAGTAAGCGACATCTCCTGTGCTGAAACAGTCTAAGAACAATCATTCCAGAACCTTACAATGCATATAGATCTACCTACCCTACAAATGAAGGTCACGAAAACCCAATCAATTTCGACCGATGCTCAGAGATTCCTGAGACCATTTCTAGTGAGAGACACGATGGCCGTGGATTGATGAGAGAGAAGCGGCTGTTATTTGCAAGGACTGAGTCTTCACAACTGAAAGTATGCTAAACATTTTCTTCCCACCATGAAGGTGATCAACCCCATCACAGAAAATGCAGGAGTGGGGGAAGAAATGGAAAAAAAAAAAAAAAAAGCCAGCCATTAGCCCAGCCAGCTAGCTCATACCACTAATGTTTTATCCCAGCACAGTCATTGTGATTTTTATAGTGGTTTTCTTTTACAAAGTTGTAATCTCAGTGTAGGTACAATCACATATCCTCAAAATCCAGGAGCCCCTTTACTTAATATTAGGAGGTGGACATATTTCATGTTGCAGAGAGATTTATTGCCATCTTTCTAATGGTCTCATGCTTAGGAGAGCGGCTTACTGAGGTTCCCATGAGCTCTCTGTTTTATCTGCTTCTACAAAATGACCATCCCCCCAGGAATAAGCTCAGTGGACACCCAGTCCTTAGAGGGAATCCGAGAAAGCTTCTGTCTCTAAGTGAGAGAAATCATGAAAATTCCCAGCCTGAAGAGAGCAGACGGTGCCAGCAGAGCACAACTTTTCCCCAAAGGAGCAGGCACTGGGCCAAACCCTAGTCTTGTGAACACAACCCCAATGTGGTGCCTCTTCCCCGGTCTTACCACAGGGCAAGTCCCAACACGGCTCCATGCCTCCCATCGCCAATCTACCGATTCTCTATGAGGACTACCAGCTAGGTGGCCAACATAAAATGCTAGTCGGGCAAAGCCATATTTCAAATCAAATGTGCTCTTGGGCTAAGACTCAACTTTCAAAAGAAAAATAAATAAATAAATGGGTTCCATTTGGGCAAGTAGAACACAGTAAATCCGAAGAATTCAAATTGAGTCCATTCAAGGTTCAAAAATAATCTTTCCAGAAATGCAAACCACAGTTTACAAGTGGATACCATTTTCAGATGGTCAATAGGACTTTGGGAAGATACATGAGCTCTTTCGGGAGACTCAGAAACATGCAACAAACTACCAAGAAGTAATCAAGATGGGGGAAATAGAACAGAAACTGGCCTTCACCAGGCGCAGAGAGCACACTGGCCCTGCCACTCTAGCACAGATAAGACAGGGCAGATAAACAGCACTCTAGGGCCTCGAAGAACAAATGTGCTTCCCTCGGCCCCCATAGCTCGCAGGTGAAGACAAGATGCAACAGAGAACTGAGCGCATGCGGAAGCTCTGAGCACACGGTGAGGGGCGGTGGGGGCCGGACCCCAAGGCCACCCCTGGCTGCAGAAACAGGCGCCGGAGCTCATCTCACGCGGGGAAGGCAGATGGGTCCGTGCTGAGGCGGCTTTCTGGAGCGAGGCGAAAGCATAGCTTAAAAATTGCTCAGCTCTCACTCACTGTCCAGTGGTCTAGTGGAGGTACAGAGGTACATGCCCAAAGGGAATCGTACTCCACACTCCTGCTGGGCGCTGAGAACTCAGCTGTTCTGATCGGCGCTCTCAGCAAAGCCTGCGGGCATGTAACAAGCCTGGGCGGCCTTCTCTACTAGAGGAATGATCTGCCTCAACACCCCCACGTCGGCTCGCTGCGTATAAAACGCTGGCTCTCGGTTCTCGAAACAGAATGCAAACAGACGTATGTATTCCGGGGTGACAGGGAACGCTCTACCCGCAAGTAAGGACACACAGGCTGCCAAAGCTCGCGTGTTCTCCAGCTCCAGGTAAACACACGGGGAGCAGTGGGCAGTCACGCGGTCCGAGGCCAGGAACGCTGGGGCAGGCTCACAAGAGAAACCCCAAACTGGGCTTCAGTTGAACTCCAGGTGGAAGCACAATCAAATACCAATACTTCCTGGGAATACGCACAGCGTTTCAACAGCTAGCGCCTTTGCTACGCCAGCAAGAATAACCACGGCGAGAAGGCCGATGACAAACGGAGAAAATGGCTCTGGGCTCCTGACTGATCCATCACCCGGCTGCGGGAAGCCCTGCTCGCTCGCTGCCACCCCCTTCCCACCACCATTTGTAATTCTCAGCCAACTGGCCAATAACTCAAGGGACAGATGAACCATGAGACTTCAAATGGACGGACCTGAACTCTCGTGTTTAAAGGAGACAGGCTGCATTTGCCATTCAGATTGCAAGTGATTTCTTCTTTGCTCCCTGGCTGTTTGGGCTGGGGCCGGAACCCCGTTCCCGCTGCCAGAGGGGCTCGCTTACCGGTGGTGGAGCAGCTGTACTGCGGGTATTGGGTGAAAGCAATCGCCCGCTCCAGGCCATCCCGCTCCATCTCTTCAATGGCTTCTTCCGTCAAAGGATGGACGTACCGGAATCCAATATAGTATTTGTGAGGAGCTATTAGGAGGCACACGGGGAAAGGAGAGAGCATTTGTCTTTATATGGATTCCTTGCAGTCACCAAACATAATGCATGCCCAGGACAAAGAACCGCACCACCGGCTTCCTGGGATGCCCGTAATGTGAGCAGAGCCTGGATCCCACTCATTCTTCAGCTGCTGGGTGGACTTCCAGCCACTATTTGATCCCATC
The DNA here is from genome assembly GCA_949820135.1 of Sylvilagus floridanus. Taxonomy (NCBI): domain Eukaryota; kingdom Metazoa; phylum Chordata; class Mammalia; order Lagomorpha; family Leporidae; genus Sylvilagus; species Sylvilagus floridanus. The sequence continues at coordinate 106,209,426 of OX463226.1, forward strand.
CACTCCCCTCACTTAGCACAGCAGCTTTTTAAACCCAAGTTTCTGTCCTAACTCTCTGTTCTTGGCTGCAGTAAGACAGACTCAAGAAAAGAGAGGGAAAAAAACTAATACTTTTTTGTTTTTAAGTTTTTGTTTATTTATTTCAGGGTGGGGGGAAAGAGGGAGTGAGCTATCACTCCATGCATTGGTTCACTCCCCAAAATACCCACAATGGTCAGGGCTGGGCCAGGGCCAACCTGGTAGCCGCTAATGCAGTCCAGGTCTCTCCCCTGGGTGGCAGGAATCCAGCCATTATCACTGTCTCCCAGGGTCTCCATCAGCAGGAAGCTGGAGTCAGAGCTGGGTCTCAAACCCAGGTACTCCAATAGGAGACACAGTGTCTTAACTACTAAGCCAAACATTAGCCACCTACATCTCACTCTTAAAATGTAACCTCCCCTGGTGTACTGGACACCAGGGCAAACAATTCCTCTTCTAAAGATTTATTTATTTACTTGAAAGGTAGAGCTACAAAGAGACCAAGAGAGAAGTCTTCCATCAGCTGGTTCATTCCCCAAATGGCAGCAATGGCCAGGGCTGAACCAGGCCACAGCCAGAAGCCAGGAGCCTCATCTGGGTCTCCCAAATGGGTGCAGGGGCCCAAGCACTTGGGCCATCCTCCACTGCTTTCCCAGGTGCATTAGCAGGGAGCTGGATCAGAAGTGGAGCAGCCGGAATTCAAACCGGTGCCCATATGGGATACTGGCGCCAGAGCCGGCTTTATCCACTACGCCACAACACCAGCCCTGTGGCAGACATTTACATTACTTTTTTCTCTCATTTAAGCCTCCATTTTTCAGATAAGAAAATACTCTGAAAGTTAACGGGTCTGCTCAGTCAGCTGGAATTGTAACTTGGCCCCCACCCCAAGGCCCATGCTCCATCCACACCCTTAGCGTGCTCCTGTCACCCAGGTCCCATAGATTCCAGGTCACCTTGTTTGTAAAAACACATGTGAAAGCTCTGGGGTATAGGAAAAAGGGTTACCAATAACAAAGGATTAAAATGACTCTCCTCTTTGCAAGTACATATAAAACAAAGCTTACACTGGCGGTCCCACCGGAGATTTAAGGTCCTTTTTCTTGGCTCCTAAATGGCCCAGCCCTGCTGCACATCCTTGCGGCCCTTCCCCTGTGTCTTCAGCAACCCCCCTTCTATCTTCTCCATCCACTACTTCTTCCTCTCCACACAGGGGAAGCATCCACATCACACAGTGTCGCAGGCACTTAGGAAAGCCTGAAAGGGAAAGCTGCCTGAAGTTACCTGCTTTTGTTTTCCAGCCTTTTCATAGGGTTGTGTGTGCCGCATGCTCCCGGATGACGCTGAGAGTTCACCATACGAATGTTGAGTAAGGGGCCAGTGCCGTGGTACAGCAGGTAAAGACGCTGCCTGTGATGGGCATCCCATATGGGCGCTGGTTCGAATCCCAGAGGCTCCACTTTTTTTTTTTTTTTAAGTCAGAGTTATACAGAGAGAGAAGGAGAGGCAGAGAGAGAGAGAGAGAGAGAGATGCAGGGAGAGAGGCAGGGAGGGGTCTTTCATCTGCTGGTTCACTCCCTAATTGGCTGCAATGGCTGGAGCTGTGCCGATCCAAAGCCAGGAGCCAGGGGCTTTCTCCGGATCTGCCACACAGGTGCAGAGGCCCAAGGACACGGGCCATCTAATTCTGCTTTCCCAGGCCATAGCAGAGAGCTGGATCGGAAGTGGAGCAGCCGGGACTCAAACCGGCACCCATATGGGATGCTGGCGCTGCAGGCTGCGGCTTTACTCACTATGCTGCTGATGCACCTGGTGGAAGACGGCCCAAACACTTGGAACCCTGCACCCATGTAGGAGACCTGGATGGACTCCTGGCCCAGCCCTGGCCGTTGTAGCCATCTGGGGAGTGAACGAGTGGACAGGAGGTCTCTGTTTCTGTCTCTGTCTCTCCCTCTCCATATCTCTGCTCTTCAAATAAATAAATCTTGAAAAAAATGAGAAAAAGAATGAAAGCAAGATGATGTCACATCCAAAGCCCTTGCAGCAGCTGCAACTGAGAACGTGACTCAAAACTGTCGCAAGAGATATTCAGGGCAAGTGAAGGAAAAGCCGAGGCATTTACCATACCCAAGTGCACACAGGGCCGCACGGTGACACCCCATCGCCTGGTGCAGGGAGCTATGGAATCATGGAACTCACTGCCAAGCGCACAAGCACAGTGTTGTTAGACGAGAGCCGTGTCTCTGCACAGGACCAGTGCCTGGACTCACGGTGCCTGGGCAGGGGACTGCAGAAAGAGGAAGCAGGAGTATGATGGATGACGAATTACAGTTAAAACGCGCCAGAGGACGTGACAGCGTGGACAAACTCCCAGTGACTGATAGCTCAAAGATTATGTGCTTCATGCTAAACCTGCCAGCTGTCACAATGCCATCGGGTCCATTTTTAAGCAACTCTCAGTGATCGGAGCGGAGGCTTTGCAAGCCACGAGAAATTGCTTTCTAATCTGTTTTGAGACAATACAATTATCAGACTGACAGTGTCCGATCCTGCGACGCTGCAGGTCAGCGGGCTTTGCGCATTTTCCTTCTCCCTGTCCAGTATTTGAAAGCCACAGTGTAAAACCTGGTGTCCTGGAGCCCCTCCCACGTGCAGGCTAAGACAGGGAGAGGCTGCTCTTGCAGATAAAGGCGGGGCAGGGGACGTGTTTTCAAGCAAGAGAGAGAAAAATCCTCTGGAATGGACAGATAATGATTTCTAAAGAAGCCCGGCCATGTGCATTTAGGAAAAGGGGCCAGGCACTGGGTGACGGGGGCTGACTGGCCTGAGGAGCCTGCATTGCTCACCATGCGCCCTTGCCCGTTGCAGGACACAGAGAGGGAGAGGGGCCGCCCTAGTGCTAGCCCACGGCACACCTGGGAGGCAGCACATCTGGCAGGTGTGAGCCCAAAGTGTGAGTCACAGGCCCAGCCACACGTGCTGCAGAGTGGCTGCGCAATGAACACTGGCGAGAAAGGACGCAGAAGCTCGATGTTAAACAGCATGACTTCACAGGCTTAACACGTACGGAATTTCCAAGGCCTGATTTGCACCTGAGTCTTCGAGAGAAAGGTTAGAACTGTGCATTGAAAGGCACAGTGGTAAAGCCACCGCCTGCAGGGCTGGCATTCCATATGGGCGCCAGTTTGAGTCCCGGCTTGTCCACTTCAGATCCACTCCTTAATAATGGCCTTGGAAAAATAGCGGAAGAGGGCCCAAGTGTTTCAGCCCCTGCCACCCACATGGGAGACCTGGAAGAAGCTCCTGGCTCCTGGCTTGGGCTTGGGCCAGCCCCGGCCATAGCAGCCATCTGGGGAGTGGAACCAGTAAATGGAAGAGCTCTTTCACTCTGTCTCTCCCTGTCTCCCTGTAACTCTTCCAAATAAATACATAAATCATTTTAAAACAACAAAAAAAAGACATCTGAATGCCATTGGGTCACGAGCCTATGCCAGTGCTGAGCAGAGGTAATTCTCACATCCGACGCTTGGCTTGCTCCAGGCTAGCACCTGTCAGGAAATCACACTTAAGGTTCACAAGGCCCCTGGCAGCTGGGTTCTAGAAGCATCCCCATTTCCAAGTCGGGGCCTGGGGAAGCCAGTCATGCAGGCAGGACCAGGGAAGCCAGGGTCCCCGACAAGAACCACGCCCTAGGCCGGCGCCTCGGCTCACCTGGCTAATCCTCCACCTGCAGCACCGGTACCCCAGGTTCTAGTCCCAGTTGGGGTGCCGGGTACTAGTCCTGGTTGCCCCTCTTCCAGGCCAGCTCTCTGCTGTGACCTGGGAGTGCAGTGGAGGATGGCCCAAGTGCTTGGGCCCCTGCACCCCATGGGAATCCAGGAGGAAGCACCCGGCTCCTGGCTTCGGATTGGCGCAGCGCCGGCCATAGCGGCCATTAGGGGAGTGAACCAACAGAAAGAAGACCTTTCTCTCTGTCTCTCTTTCTCACTAACTCTGCCTATCAAAAAAATAAAAAATAAATTAAAAAATGTTCCTATGTGGGTGCAAACTGTTGAAATCTTTACTTAATATATGCTAAACTGATCTTCTGTATATAAAGAGAATTGAAAATGAATCTTGATGTGAATGGAAGGGGAGAGGGAGCAGAAAGGGGAGGGTTGTGGGTGGGAGGGAAGTTATGGGGGGAAGCCATTGTAATCCATAAGTTGTACTTTGGAAATTTATATTAATTAAATAAAAGTTAAAAAAAATTTAAAAAAAAAACTATGCTCTGACTCACCTAGCATCCTGCAGAGAACTGAACTGTGCTACTGAGCAGTACTTAGAGCATCACAGAAAATAGACAAGTCCAAGAACTCAACCAGGATGATTCAAGACATATTTGTGATCAAACGATACCTCCTCTGTTTCCTTCTCTCTCACCGAAGTGCAGTGCAACTGTCTGAAACCACCTCCCAGCTACAGTCCCCGCGTAACTCGCTGTCTTAGCTAGTTGGTCAATTTTACCAAAGCCAATGCCAGTTTCAAAATTTCCATACTGACTACCAAGCAACAACTACTGCCCCTAAACACTGGCAGCATTTAACATTTTTATCGGTTTGTAACCATCACATTTTCTTGCCTAAAGAGTTTTCCTATTAGAAATTAGCCAGTAATGTCTTTCAAGAGTAAAGTTGAAAACTACAGGTGAGGAAGGGTAAGACGGGAGGACGTCGTGGCCCACTTCCTGCGCTGTAACTGAACACCACAGAGGGGCGATTGATAAAGAACAGAGGTTCGGTGGTGGCACCGTGGCAGATTAAGCCACCGCCTGCAAGGACACCAGCCAGTTTGGGTCCCCGCTGCCCTGCTTCCAATTCAGCTCCCTGCTAAAGCATCTGGGAAAGCAGTGGAAGATGCCCCACGTGCTTTGGCCTGTCACCCACGAGGGAGACCTGGATGGAGTTCCTGGCTTTGGCCTGGCCCAGTTCTGGCTGTTGCAGCCATTTGGGAATTGAATAGCAGATCAAAGATTCTCTCTCTCTCTCTGGGGAGTGAGTAGCAGATCAAAGATCTCTCTCTCTCTCTCTCTCTCTCTCTCTCTCTGCCTGTCTCTCCCCCTCTCTGTAGCTGCCTTTCAAAATAAAAATAAATAAATCTAAACAAAACGGAGGCTCACTAGCTCATGGTCTGGAGGCCGGGAGGACCCAGAGTGTGGTGCCGGCAGGTGCTGCACTGTAACACAAGAGGCATCACACAGCAGGAGACAGCACACGCCAGCTTCATCTCCCCGCCTCTTCCTATAAAGCCCCTAAGGCCACCATACCCACCCACCCTCAAGACCTCATCTGGCCTGGACCACCTCCCCAAAGCCCCACCTCCAGTGCCAACAGCATAGGAATTTGGGGAGTACGTCTCTAACCTATGAACATCTGAGGGACACATTTGAACCCCTGCGAAAGAGAAATGCGAAAGAGAAAAAAACAGAAACATGGCGGAGGCAAGGGAGAAGGGAAATGACTGTGCTGTCCCCCAGAGAGCCACCAGTGTCCGCCTCCCCCAGCTTTGTGCCACTGAGAAAGTGTGAGCAGCAGGACAAACAGCCTCCTTCTGGGCAAGCGGGGAGCCTCGGCACTCGGTGATCTCCCAGCCTCCAGTGCCAAGCCCCGCCCCCACTCCCCGGGAGTTTCGGAGCCTGAGACTCTCTCACTTATCCCACCCCCATCATCAGCCCTCACACACACCTCCCTGCCCCTCAGTGGGCTGGCCTGAAGCAGCAAGGTCCCACTAGCCTGGAAACTTCTCATAAGTAGACGGTTTGCAACTTTGAATAGCAGCACAAGGCAGTGCCCCGTGCAGGGTCCTCAATGGGTTGCTGCTAATGAACAAATAGGTGACCTTGAGCCTTGTCAATGCCATGCTTCCAGATCCCCAGAGCAGGCCTGCAAAATGAGGTGCACGGGGCTGTTGTCATGGCTCAGTGGGTGAAGCTGCCACCTGCACACCGGCATCCCAGATGGGCACAGGTTGGAGTCCTGGCTGCTCCACTTCAGATCCAGCTCCCTTCTGATGTGCATGGAAATGCAGCAAAAGATGGTCCATGTGCTTGGGACTCTGCCACCCATGTGGAAGACCTAGGTGGAGTTCCTGGCTCCTGGTTCTTGCGGTCACTGGAGAGTGAACCAGTAGATGGAAGACCTCTGTGTGTGTGTGTGTGTGTGTATGTGTCTCCCTCTCTCTCTGTAACTTTGATTTTAAATAAATAAATCTTAAAAATAAAGTGATAAGGCGTTCATCTCCCATGCAAGAGAAAGCCACATTTAATCTGCTTGCCTCAGAGGGTCCCTGGTGTGGGCCAGGGATGATGTGTCAAAGATATCAGTCCCGATGCCCGTCCTGGGTCAGGACCTGGACGAGTCCCCGAGATCCAGAGAAGCCAGAAGCAGTCCTTGAGAGAAGTGGTGCCTGCCTGGGTGCCAGCTGCCCGGAGGCCCAGCTCTGGGGAGGTGAGAGCGCACTGACTCACCACTTCTCCCTCGGCTGCCTGGGAGGTCAGTGCCTTCAATTAGCTACTGGTTGGCTGCATGGATGAAGGGGGATGGATATGGGAATTAACGGATCGAAGAGCAGGTAAGTGAGTGAGCAGGCAAGTGAGCTGAAGGAGCAGAGGAGGAAAGACAATTTCCTGCCACGTTAGGAGTGATTTAGTGATTGCTCAGGCCAGACACTGAGCTGACCCACAGCTTATCCCCGGCACTCTCAAGGGGCAGGCATTCGGCACAGTGCTGAAGTCACGGCCTGGGGCTCCCACATCCCATACTGGGCGCCTGGCTCAAGTCCCAACTCCTCTGCTTCTGAGCCAACATCCTGCTAAAGTGCACCCCAGGAGGCAATAGGTGTTGGCTCAAGTAGTTGGGGCCTGCCACCCATGCAAGAGACCCGGATTGAGGTCAGGCTCCTGGCTTTGGCCTGGCACAGTCCAGGCTGTTGAGAGCATTTGAGAAGTGAACCAGCAGACAGACGATCTCTCTCTCTCTCTCTCTCTCTCTGCCTTTCAAATAAACAAAGTAAATAACTAAAATTTTTTAAAATCACTTTCACAGTAATTTCTACGAACATTCTTGGGCACCTACCAAAGTAGAGAATAATTAATTCTAGAATCTACACAAACTTGCCATTTCTTTCTTTGCACAAAACTGGCACATATTAAAATGATCAGAATTTGACAGTAGGTGGGACATTGGGTCAAACCTGGGCATTCTGTGGGACTCTGTCCAGCTGACCTGGGAGGTGTCCACCCAGCAGCCTCACCACAGACCACAGACAGGGAAACAGGCGAGATGCACGTACACCTGTTACTTTCCCAGGCCTGCCCACACCACGCACAAGCACCACAGTAACAAGGAAACAGAAGAAAAGTCACCTTGCCACCTTCTGTTTCCATGCAAGACAGCATAACAATAGTCAATCCAATTCATCTTTTACAGGACGGACTTTGACAAGGAGAGAGTTTGCTCCTTATCAAGTAGGAGCCAGAAGAGGGCAGCCATGTCCCCCATAGCCAACACTGCCCATGATGCCCTGTGGCAGGTGTGGCTGGACAGCACACATGCCCTTGGGTCGCAGTGGAGGCAGGAGGCAAACCTCACACTCAAAAGCGCAGCTCAGCCATTTTCCAACTGAGAGGATCCAAGGGTCCGTCCCTTGGGGCAACAGGAAACAGTGGGTTCTGAGAGCCACTCAGGTAGGAGTGAGATGCCCCTATAGAACCTGCTCAGTGTGGCTGTCTCCTGGAGGAGCGCCCCAGTATCACACTCCTGTCCCGATCCTGATGTCCTTGATTTGCAAGGAATGCATTTTAAGCACCTTAAGAGGCACACTTTCAATCTGAACACCCTCACGTCAGTGGATGCAAACAGCAGAGAGTGCGCACCACGGCATGCCCCACAGTCCCTGGTGCCTTGGATGCAATCCGACACGGCCCTTGTGGCTCGGTCACACATTTGCTGCTTCGTTCTGCACACTTCTGTTGCACGTGGGCGTTCTCAGAGCGCTGTCACCAGATGTGCACAGTCCTCCCTGTGTCACCTGTCACAGCCCACGTGATGCTTCCCTTTACCATGGCGCTGCTGTCAGCAGCTGAGAGCACTTGCTGGAAGTTGCTTCGTAGCACGTGGCTTGGTGACAGTTGGCTAATTCCACTCTCAATGTTGGCCTCGTTAACTACCCAAGTAGAAAGAGAAGGCAGTTAGCAGCAGCCTCGATTCACTTCCTAAGGATTTCCTTCCAGTGTGTCTTCTACTCAAGGAGTGGCATGTCTGCCCTATAATCCAGCTCAACTTACTCCACACCTCACATTTCTTTGGAAACTAACATTCCAAATGCTTGGCTGTCTCATTGGTAACAGAGGAAGGAATGGAAAAGGCTATGCACTGAGCAGATAATGCCTCAAGAGCTAAGTTAAGTGACCAGGTGCTACGTAGAAACCCCCAGAAAATTGGAATTTGTTGGTCCATGCAACAGCACCTGGCATCCAACGCTCTTCTGAATTTTGTAACTACTCTGAAAGAGCAAACTCAGCGCCACCGGTCAGTGAAGAGGCCATACCTGTGCGAGGGGACAGCTCGTCCAGCAGCTTCACCATGCCTTCTCCTTGTCTGGAGGTCCACATCTTAATGGGGGAGCCGCCTCCAATCCTGCGGTACTGCTCTTGAATTTTGGAGGTCCGGCGTTTGGCGATGAATGGCCCCAGTTTGCTAAACCATTGAACAGGTAGGTAATTCAATTTTATTCCACCTTAGCAATCAGAGAAACATCTTCTACTCATTAATAATAATAATAATAATAAAGATCAGCAAAAAATTTTAAAAGTCCTTAACAGGAGCCTGAGTCACTGGCATTAGCCTGATCTCTGGATGGAGATGAGAGCTAAAGCCAGACACTCTCTAAAAATGTCTCCCTCTGCACTCCACAAGTTCTAGGAGCACACTGTGGGGGGTGGGAGTTCAGGATGCCCAGCACCCATGCAGACAGCCCTGCATGCATGCTAGCCACACACCTGACATGTTTCAGCAAGAAGCATACATTCCTCCGCATTTAAATAAAGTAGATTGATCCTGTACATACACTTGCATATGGGAGCAAAGACATGCACACATGAATGTTCACTGCAATTCTATAAACAACCTAATTGTCCCTCAGTAAAGCATGAGTTAAACACAAACAAAATCATGAAAAACAATGAACCAGATCCATACAATCTATTGTGAAACAAGATAACGATGTCAAGTTCAAAAAAAGACTAACTGGGATGTTAAGGTCTTTTGGCCTAGCACTTAAGACACTGGCTGGAAGACCTGCACCCATATCTAAGTACCAGGTTTGAGTCCTGACTCTGCTCCCAAATCCAGCTTCCTGGGAGGCAGCAGGTGATGGTTCAAGTACTCGGGTCCCTGCCATCCGTATGGGAGACCTGGATTGAGTTCCTGGCTCTCAGCTTCAACCTGTTCTAGCTCCAGCTGTTGTGAGTATTTGGGGAGTGAACCCAGTAGTAGTAGATTTCTTTCTCTCAAATTTAAAATTTAAAAAAAATGAATAGCAAAGTGCCAAATAATGTACATAATAAGTGCATTCACATTTGTGTAACAAAGGGGCAGGGATGTGTGTGTGTGTGTGTGTGTGTGTGTGTATGGAGATGCTTGGATATGCGTGGACTATTTCTGGATGCAATTGGGCTGACCTCCAGACAACTAGGAGGCTGGAGTTCAAGGTGAAAGACAGTCACTTTTTACTGTAAACACTTTTATACTATTTGCAGTTTTTAATCATATGCGTGTGTTAATTTTTCATTATACAATCCTATTTTGAAAGGAAGAGGGAGGGAAGGAAGAGAGGATGAGAGAGTCAACAGCACGGACCCCTGTCCACGCACAGATGAGTAATAATCACTGCTTGTCTGAGCGCTAATCCGCCACTGGCCGCCAGGACAAATGTATCTCTAGAAATCTTTAAAGGCACTTCAGCTGTGTCAATACAACCAGGATTTCCAGGGCCCTGGCGAGGGAAGGGCTCCAGCAGGATCCTAACGTGGTCTCTCCCTGCACTTCTCAGTCTCACATCCTTCTGACACGCCACAGAACAGAATGCTGCCGCGATCACGACCGCCAGGTACGCGCCGAGACTACGGCTCCACGGAGGCGCGCCTAAGGGAAAAGGCTCTGCTCACGTGACCAGAAAGTGCAGGTGTCTGCGTGAGTCTCACCTTTGCACAGGAAGTGTCATGAGGTCGCGGTCCAGGAAGAGCCTCAGAAGGAAGTCGTGAACTTCTCCGAGGGTTTCAGGGCCTCCCATGTTTAACATCAATATTCCAGTTTTTGGCTTCCTACCAAAAATAAAATAAAATAAAATAAAATAAAATAAAATAAAAAATAAATGCAAGTTGATTTGTCACCCTTGTGGCTTTCAAGAGTAGAATCCTGGTTCAGCGGGCAAACTCTCATCTCACCTGTCCTGTGAAAGGCAGAAACCTACAGACCCTTCTGCTGCCGTCACACGGAGACCTGTCTGGGAACACACGAGGTCTCCGATTCTCCCCAGTCCCAGCTCAGACTCCCACCTGTGTCTCTGAGCTCCACCCAGGACACAGGTCTTCGCTTGGCTTGAGAGGTTTTCCTATTAAACCATCAGCCCTGAACAAAGCCCCAGTTCTTTAGGCTTAGAGAGTCAATGGAAAGATGTACAATGGTCCTGAGGCTGAAGCACCTGGGGGTGGCTTATGAGCATTCAGGTTAAGACCTCTCCAAACTTCAGTTCTCCTCAACTGTCCAATAGAGAGCCCACTCCCTACCTCAAAATGCTGACAATGCAGTGGGTAGGGCGCCTAGGCACCTAGCAGAGAAGGTTCTCTTGTAGTCTGAAACCTCCAAAGTATTCAGCCTAGCCCATCGTTCTTTCTTCTTATTTTTAAAAAATATGCATTTGAGGGGCCAGGGCTGTGGTGTAGTAGGCTGCGGTGCCAGCATCCCATATAGGTGCCAGTTCGTGTTCTGGCTGCTCTACTTCTGATCCAGCTCTCTGCTTATAGCCTGGGAAGGCAGTGGAAGATGGTCCAAGTGCTTGGGCCCCTGCGCCTGCATGGGGGACCCAGGGGAAGCTCCTGGCTCCTGACTCTGAATTGGTTCAGCTCCAGCTGTTGCAGCCATTTGAGGAATGAACCAGCAAATGGAAGACTTTTCCTCTGCCTCTAAGATAAAGAAATAAAATCTTTAAAAAATAATATTTGAAAGGCAAAGTGATAGGAAGAAAGGGAGAGACAAAGATCTTTCATGTGTTGGTTCACTCCTAAATGCACACTCCCGGCTGAAGCTAGGAGTCCAAAACTCCATCCAGGATCTTGTGTGGGTGGCAGGGACTGAAGTACTTGGGCCATCACTTGTTGCCTTCCCAAGAGCATTAGCAGGGAGCTGGATGGGAAGTGGAGACGGGACTTGATCGCAGGTACTCCACTATGGGACGCAGGCATCTTAAGTGGCAGTTTAACCCAATGCACCACAATGCCACCCTGGCCCATCTTCCATCTGCTCCCTTCTCTTTGGTCCTATGTTAAATTACTGTTGATCTAAATCATTTCTTGCTGCTCTGCTGCCTTCTCTTGCCTCTCTTACTCCTTCCATGCGTGACAGAGTGGTCCTTTCATTTATTCCTTGGTTTTGTTTTTCACATTTAAAAAAATGAGTTACAGTTACATAGTATAAAAGTCACCTTTTTAAACATTTTTCATACATTCCAAAGCTTGTAATCTCATCCCAACTTTCTGCTTCCAGGCTACCTTCATCACTCTCAAAAAGAACCCTTATATCCACTAAGGCTACTGCTCATTCCCGCTCTCTTCACCCTGGTCACCACTAATCTGCTGCCTAGAACTATAGATTTGCCCGTTCACGATATCAGAGACATGGACCTCACACTTGGGCAGGTTCTTTCTCCCAGCAGAGAATGTTCCAGATTCACACGTGTTGTAGCAGGAATCACCACTCCTTCGCTACATAACAGCCTGTTGTAGGGCCACATCCTCATTCACAGCTGTGAACGACGGGCCTGCACCCCACACCATAGTCCTCAGCCTCCTCCCTCGGACCACCTCCGACCACCACACAAGACCATTCTTGGCACCTATGATGTTAGCATGACATCTGAATCGACAGTTTTTAAACAAACGCCAACAGCACCTGGCCTGAATGTTAGGCAGCACAGTGTGCCAAATCTATACAGGCAGAAACCATTTTCTTGATCAAACACACTGTAGGGAAAGGAGGTGGAAATCTGAACTCTCAGCGGACATCTTTAGAACAGGAGCCGATTCCCGAGGCAGGGGCAGTGGTGCCTTAACCACGAGGGCAGGGATTTTTCTGATGTAGACCCCATCATAAAGATGAACTACAATCACCTTTCTGTCACTGCCAAACTGGGGGGAGGAGGCAAAAATGTCCCTGCCCCCTGTTGAGACCCATTGTCCTAGAGGAAGAGGGTTAAATCCCCCTTTTTACTAAACCAAGCAGCTAAGAAGCTGTCGTGTGTATGTAACTTTTCCGCAGAGAAGTCCTATGCTGAATTAACCGAGGGGTTGAGTCTTCTTTTCTTGATACCTGAAAATTCCAGACGCATTATTTTGTGAAACTGTAATATTCTCTTAATCTTTCTACTTAGACCACCAATCTTTTCCTGGGATCCCGCCTTGCGCCCTCAAAATCTGTGACTCACAATAAATTAAGTGCATTTTTCCATGGACTGCTGCCAGTTACCAGATTACTGGTTGAGAAAGCCCAGGCTGAAGGACTTACCTAAGCCACAGAAGGTATCAGTGTGCAAACGGGATTTAGGACCGCGATTCTCATCTGCAACACCTGAGCTCAGAACAAGTGCGGCTTTAAAGGGGCTGTTGCTGTACCCTGCGGACCCATGTTGATCTCATACATGAAAGGGCCGCCCGCGACCTGAAGATGGCCCAGTACGCATGCACTTCATTCAAAACTGTGTTGTGCATGATCAATGGCGCATTAGCCAGCCCCCGGCCGCCTCCCCTGTACTCCAGAATGTGAAGTGCAAAGCGTTAGTCAAGGGTCCCTGGCTCCTCTCCTCTCCAGACAGGGCACACCTGAGGCCAGGGGCGGCCTGGTCCAGTTCCCTTTGTTAGGACATAAAACAGAAAAAACATACTTAAAACTTCTTACTTGGAGGGCTGCAGGTGGACAGGAGGAATGACTGCTAGTGTTCTATGGCCAAGGAGCATAAATATAGTTAACAACAATTAATTGAACATTTCACAATAGCCGGTCAAGAGGGATTCTGAATGTTCCTGATACAAAGAAATGCTATGTCTGAGTTCATCGATATGCCAATTATTCTGATCTGATCATTACACATTGTATGCATGCACTGAAATGTCAGATTTTAGGTATGTGCAACTATTAGGTGTCAAGAAAGAAAAAACCTTTTCTTAAAAACTCACTTGAAAAGGTTTCAGTGTTTTCCTTTGCTAATTTTTATATGCAGACTCTTAAAACATAAGGGTTTCCTTCTGCACTATTAAATGCAGATAACAGAAGCTTAAGCTTATCAATTGATAAACAGACATTGATTCTATTCTACCATGTATAGTCAGCATCAAGAAAAAGAAGCAAAACCCCAGCTCTTCATGAAACCTACAAGATGTAGTTGGCTGGTGGCTCTACGCTGCCTCCAGGACACAGCCCAGCAAACTGCAGCCTCTGCCTCACGTATTTTGTGAATAAAGTTGTGCAGGAACACAGCTCCACTCATTTGTTTATGTATCGTCTATGGCTGCTCTCACGGCAGCGGTGAACAGCAGCCAAAGAGACAGACACCCTGCAAAGTATAAAAAATGTACTCCAGGGGGAGGTGTGATGGCACAGCGGTCAAGCCACTGCTTAGGATACTGGGAACCCATATGGGAGTGCTGGTTCAGATCCCAGTTACTCTACTTCTTTGTGGAGATGCATAAGTACCTGGGGGGGGGGGTACACTCCCTGAAATTAGAGGCACGGCTGCCTGGAATGGGCACTCCTGCCCCAAGGAATGTGGCAGTGGGAACAGCGGGGGCTAATGGACATGAATTGGTACCTGGAATGTTTTTGGGAATTTGTAAATTTGCACGAGCATCTAAATGGGCCCATCTCTGAGGATTTACAACACAGCTCTAATCCCTATCTTAGACTACCAGACCAAATTCCTTTTCCCAAATCCTTAAGTTGATGTGCAACCTCGCCCACATGCCTGCTGGCTTGTAGACTTGCTCGTACCCTCTAAGTAAAAGTGGGAGTGCAAAGCTATCTAGAGGCGCGCTCTTAGAACGGACACTCTCCTCATTTGAAAAGCCCACACTTTCTTTTTAAAGATTTATTTATTAAAAAAAGAGATGTATTCATGTATTTGAAAGAGTTACACAGAGTTACACAGAGACAGAGAAAGAGAGGCAGAGAGAGAGAGAGGCAGAGAGAGAGAGAGAGAGAGAGAGGTCTTCCATCCACTGCTTCACTCCCCAGTTGGTTGCAAGGGCTGGAGCTTCTTCCGGGTCTCCCACATAGGTGCAGGGGCCCAAGGATTTGGGCCATCTTCTTTTGCTTTCCCAGGCCATAGCAGAAAGCTGGATCAGAAGTGGAGCATGGCTAATCCTCTGCCTTGGGGCGCCGGCACACCGGGTTCTAGTCCCGGTTGGGGCGCCGGATTCTGTCCCGGTTGCCCCTCTTCCAGGCCAGCTCTCTGCTGTGGCCCAGGAGTGCAGTGGAGGATGGCCCAAGCCCTTGGGCCCTGCACCCCATGGGAGACCAGGAGAAGCACCTGGCTCCTGCCATCGTATCAGTGCGGTGCGCCGGCCGCAGCGCGCCGGTTTGGCGGCCATTGGGGGGTGAACCAACGGCAAAGGAAGACCTTTCTCTCTGTCTCTCTCTCACACTCCACTCTGCCTGTCAAAAAAAAAAAAAAATAAGAAGAAGAAGAAGAAGTGGAGCAGCTGGGACTCAAACTGGCGCCCATATGAGATGCCAGCACTGCAGGCAGCAGCTTTACCCAATAGGCCACAGCGCCAGCCCCTGGTTACTCTACTTCTGATCCAGCTTCCTGGCGATGCATCGGGGAAGGCAGCAGATAATGGCCTAAGTGCTTGAGTCCCTGCCACCCATGTGGGAGACCTGGAGGGAGCTCCTGGCTCCTGGCTCCTGGCTTCAGCCCAGTCCAGCCCAGCCCTGGCTGTTGCAGGCACTTGGGAAATGAATCAGCAGGTGGAAGCTTCTTTCTCTCTGTGTCTCTCCTTTTCTTGTCACTCTACCTTTTAAATAAATATGTAAATCTAAAACAATTTGGGAGCCAACAATGTGATGCAGCAGGTAAAGCAGCTGCCTGCGACACTGTCATCCCATAACGGTGTCAGTTTGAGTCCTGGTTGCTCCTCTTCTGATCCAGCTCCCTGCTAATGTACCTCAGAAAGCAGCAGAAGATGGCCCAAGTGCTTGGGCCCCTTCACCCATGTGGGAGACCAGGAAGAAACTCCTGACTTTGGGGGGTGAAACAGCAGATGGAACATCTCTCTCTGTAACTCTGCCTTTCAAATAAATAAACCCTTAAATAAATAATTTACTCCCTTTGCAGAACAAGTCTCTCAACCTGTGGCATAGTCTGGTGTCACCTGGCATCTGTCTGGTCCAGCATAGGCACCAAGTGGCACAATGCCTTGGGGATGTCTGGCATCAGAATGACCCAGAGACAACCACCACTTCCCTATTTTCAATACCAAAAAAGTGCAAATAACCTACGTGTTCCATAATGTCAGGCTGGATGAATCAATTACAATTTAATAAACAACTCTTAAGCTATTAAAGTGCATAAGAATATATTTAGGTGACGACCTAGCAAACAAAGATAATATAAAAATAAAACAGAGCATTATCACATTATGTTAAACATATACCAAGTGAATACTAATGGACAGAGACAAAAATACTAAGATGATCAGGGATTTTTTTAAACTTTTTTTGTCCCATTTGTATATTCTCAAATGAACTATTTTTTGTATTAATATTATATAAAGTTACTTAATAAAATTAGGGAATTAGATTTTATTTAATTTTAATAATCTAATATTTTTAATATTAAAAAATATTAGAGTGAGCCATCCACTGGCTCACTCCCCAGTTGGCTTCAATGGTTGGAGCTGCACTGATCCAAAACCACGAGCCAGGAGCTTCTTCCAGGTCTCCCACATGGGTGCAGGGGCCCAAGGACTTGGGCCATTTTCTACTGCATTCCCAGGCCATCACAAAGAGCTGGATCGGAAGTGGAGCAGCCAAGACTTGAACCAGCGCCCATACGGGATGCCGGCACTGCAGGTGGCTTTACCTGCTACACCACAGTGCCAGCCCCTTAGTAATTTAATGTTAAGACTACTTTTGCCTCTACGATAATACAGTACTGAAAGAATTATTCTTCCAGGGTTCTACACTGAGTCAGTTCTTCAGTTTACACCAAATCTTCATGCCAGTCCCTCAGTACCTACGGTTGAAGTGGGAAGAGGGGCAGGGTACCAAGTCCATCTTTTAGGGGCACAGGAAGTTGAGAAGAGACGATCAGGGCCCCAGGCCTAATTGCATGTCCCCAGCACACTTACGCTTAATTAGCACTCATTCAGTGAATCTAAGATCACACAAGGAAAATAATTAGCACAAAATTACAATATTGCCTTCTCGTGGCTGTTGAACTTTGCTGACAACTTCTGGTCTAGCAGAAAAGTCGAGGAGTTCAGCAGGTCCCAGCTACTTTCTTTCACTCTGCCTAGTGATAAAGTATGTGATATCATGTGCTCATCTAAGTTACTTCCCTCTGGGTCAGCGTGTGGCACACTGGGTTAGCCTCTGCTTGCAATGTCGGCATCCCACTGGAACACTGGCTCAAGTCCCAATGCCCTGCTTCCAATTCAGCTCCCTGCTAATGCATCTGGGAAAGCAGTGGAAGATGGTCCAAGTAGGTGGGCCCTTGCCACCCACATGGGAGACCCGGATGAAGTTCCTGGCTCCTGGCTTCAGCTTGGCCCAGACCTGGCTGTTGTGGCCACGTGGGGAGTGATCCAGCAGATGGAAGATCTCTCTCTCTTTCAAATTAGTAAGTAAATCTTTAAAAAAAAAAATACATAACTCCCCTTGATAAAGCTTTCCATGGCCACTGTAGACAGCAAGAGTGAGAACAGTTAGCTTCTTATTGAGGAAGACACTCAGCAGGGCCCTGCCTACCCACCCCCAACCAACAAATGGCAAAGGTGAGGTATGAAACACATTATTCATTTCTGTAACAAATTAGAAATCATATATATGATCTATAATTAGGTTCCCTGTGTTTCCAGATGAAAAACAATGACACGGTTTCCTATAGAGATTGTGGGTGGACCAGTTATTCTTTATCCTGTACAGGACATGGACTTCGTAGGTATAATTACATTAGGTTCATAAACACATTTCTAGCCGATGTATAATTTGTGTTATGTGACATATTCCAGAACCAAATTCTTACATGATTTACAGACTGTCTGCACTCGACTACATGTCCTTTATCAAAAGCCCTGTTAGGGGGAAGGTAAAAATCTGTAGTGTAATAGCTACAGAAAGGAAGCCAAGAACACACCACACGGTTCCTGATGCATCGGCTTTCTCAGCACCTCTCCTTCAGGGCAGCTGTATCCACCGGGGTTTGCATCGATAAAGAGAAATCCCATTTTGTGCCTGAAACTAGACTCATACCTCTTCTCCGGTTGAACTTGAGGTTTTGTACTTTGGGCGCGCTGGGTTGTCTCGGCGGCAGCGGCGGCGGCGGTGGCTGTACCCGACTGGCACCTCCATGGCTGATGGGCCCTCGAGCTGCCATGCACCACTGTGACAAAATTAAAGTGCTAGCATGAAATCTAGCTGAACAGTAATTTCTTTTGGAGAGGTCCTCGGGGCATAATTCCTGGCTTTAAACTTTAAAGAGATGCGACGGCAGAGGCGATTTCGCTAGCATTGCTCTGCAGGCGGGTAGAGGCACTTAAGTCCTCTCCAAGCGGCTGGGGTGCAGGGTCGCTCCCCTCGCACGGAGCAGGAGCAGCTGCACGGGGGCTTTCCGGAAACCGCACACACCTCCCCAGCTGGGCCAGACTGTTCCGATCCCTCATGAGAACCACAGCACATTCTAAACACTGCTAACAGGCAGAGGCAGCTTGGATGACAGGTGAGGGGCTTGCAGGACAGGTAGTGAGCCACTGACTCAGGGAATTAAAACTGGGCCAGTTTTCAGCAAGTTATGGATCTCACTCCTGCCGCCAAGTCTTCTCAGGAAAGCACCTGTGCTGAGAACCCCGGTGTTGCCCTTGGACCCTGACAAGGACGGCCTCGGCTCCACAGGGCCCACTCTGGCCCTCCTCCCATTGCACCCCATCTGTGGGGCATGTGGGCTTCAAGGCCATGGGGACACGCCTCCCCCATAGTCCACGCCCAACGTGCCACACCAAGCTCCCAGGAGCCGGGACTCCAGAATGCTCTGCCCTGTCCCCAAAGCCCCACACCCACTTCCAGGGTCTGCGTAGGCCTCTATTCTGTCCTCCTAAGGGCAGATCACGCCACCTGTGTAGGCGATGGTTAGCCTGAAGGGTGGGGCAAGGGGTGACTGTTGTGGAGCCAAGAATGGAACTGGGATGTGCAGACTGGAGCGTCCGTGTGTGCGCACAAGACACATCACCCAGGAAAAAGCCGGCATGAGGCTGAGGAACAGGAAAGCAGGGTCAGAGGTAGCTCTCCCAAGACCTCCACGTTTCTGCGGGAACCCTGGAGAGTTCGAGAACTTGTCCTTCCAGGCTGTCGTGAAGGCTTATTTGTCAGTGTGGGAGCACACAGCCTATGCTACAGCGTGTTAGCCTGCCACCTGACATGTCATTTATGTGCCTCTCTGGACACACTGACCTGGGACCCACAGGAGTCAGTGGTAGGCCTGGATGGAGGAGACCATGTGCCACACTTGGTTGTAGCAAGAACAGTGGTGGGTTTTACAAGCACAATGAAATTCCACTGGAGCCCAAGCGTAAGTACGTGGGACAGTGGTCACCACTGCACTCCACGCTCTACACAGGACCTCCAACTCCATTCTCAAGCCAGCAGGTGAGAAAGGAGAAACCAGCTTGAAACTACTTTCCTCTCCCCTCCTCCTCCAAGCAGCGATGTCCCGGTGAGGAATTCTGACTACAGAGCAAGCAGACCTGACTCAACTCCTGCTGTGCCACCTACTAGCAACGTGACCTGGCGCCAGGTTGAAAGCTGGGCCTCACCTTCCTCAGTTTTAAAATGATACCGGGAATGATGCTGTGGCACAGCAGGTTAAGCTGCCGCCTATAGCACTAGCATTCTATATGGGCGCCAGTTCAAGTCTTCGCTGCTCCACTTCTGACCCAGCTCCCTGCTAATGTGCCTGGGAAGGCAGCAGAGGGTGGCACAAGTGATTGGGCCCCTGCACTCACTTGGGAGACTGGGAAGAAGCCCCTGGCTCCTGGCTTTGACCTGGCGCAGCCCAGGTTATTGCAGGACATTACAAGAGTGAGCCAGTAGATGGAAGACCCCCCCCCCGTAATCCTGCCTTTGAAATAAATAAAAAATAAATCTTTACAAAAAAATAATGGGGGATGGTACAGTGCCATAGCGGGTAAAGCCGCCGCCTGCAATGCCAGGATCCCATAGGAGTGCCAGTTCCAGACTCAGCTGCTCCTCTTCTAATCCAGCTCTCTGTGGTGGCCTGGGAAAGCAGTAGAAGATAGCTCAAATCTTTGGGCCCCTGTACCTGCGTGGGAGACCCAGAAAAACTTCCAGCTCCTAGCTCTGGGTCATCCCTACTCTGGCCATTTGGAGAATGAACCAGAAGATGGAAGATCTCTGTCTCTCTGCCTCTCTGTCGCTCTACCTTTCAAATAAATGAATAAATCTTTAAAAAAAAAAAAAAAAAAGATGTATCTTGCTGCTGGGATTCCTGTGAGGGTGAAAGCAGATGAGACAAGTGACGTACTCTGTAGTGTCTACCTCGTGATTCGTGCTGGCACTATTTCCACTTGTAAATTTCTAGAGTATAGGAACTACACCTGCTCCAAGGTTTTTTTTTTTTTTTTTTTTAATCACCCAGCATACCTGTGAGATATAGTTATCTCCAGGCCACCTCATTTCCAACTTTCCAGATTGCACATCTTCCCAGTGGAACCAATTATGGGAGCCTGTGTTGAACAATCCTCACTAACTCAAAGTACAAGTAGAGAGATTGACATAAAGGAGGTCGATTCCACTCAAATGTGGTCTCATAGCAACACCCTTGTCCTTTAGACAAGTCTAATTCTGAACTTCATGATGAGATTTCACCAGGTTGTTAGCCATGCTGCCATGTCCCCAGTTCCTTAGATGGAGGAAGCTACATTGGGTTCCATGAGGTATGAGAAGAAAACTTGGACATTCTGGAATTTGATTGATGGTAAGGAGATATCCTCCTGTGAATCTAAAAAGCGAAAAAAAGGAGGGAGAGGAATTTGGAGTGGGACTAGATTCTCCCATGAGTGTGTCAGGATTTCCTGTTACAAGCTTGGAGCTGGTGGGTCTCCAAGTTGCTTTAACAATCGCTGTGTCCTCTACTTATAACATTCTCTTCTCCACGGCTGACTGAATTCCAGAGGAGGGGGAAGCCACTAGTTAGGGTCTTTTCCACTCAGGATTCAGTGTTACACATCCAACCCACAAGGTCACCTCTACATACCTCCTCGAGTGTGCTGAATGTTCTAGAACAATAAAGACCATCTCCCACCAAATGATCAGTGTCTGTCTAGCTACAGGAGTTTAAATAAGGAGTCGCTCAAAGGACCCGCTGAGACCCCGAAGAGACCCAGCACCCGCTGGAAGAGGCCCTGCAGGTGTAGGCAACACTGTGTAGACAGCATGTGTTCTGGAGCCACAGAGATCCGGGCAGAAATCCCACGTGGTCCAACAAGGAACGCACTGTGCTTGGGCGGCTCACTTTTCTCATCTGTAAAGGGGTGATAAGGCCAGCCTTGCAGTGCTGCTGTGAGCACTGGGGGTGGGGGTAGGGGAGCCCCTATGTCCCTCTTCAAGAACAGTGCCTGGCACACTGCATGTGGTTAGGCAAAGAGGTTAAGAACTCCCAAGAGTACAAACTGGCCAGCTTATGAATTAAGCCAGGTGTTTCTGCCCACTCTCCTTATATAGTCATCAATAGAAGTTATCAAACTGAGAGACAGGCAGGAAAGCTGATGATGATATAAAAAAACAGAATTTCCTAATTCCTGAACAAACCCGATAGGTGAGTCACTAAAAATACACTCATAACTTAAGAAGTCTAGTGGTTAAAACTAAATAAAACTGAGCATTTAAAAAAAACTTTAGGGGCCGGCAAGTTTAAAGCCCTGGCCTGAAGTGCCGGCATCCCATATGGGTGCCGGTTCTAGTCCTGGCTGCTCCTCTTCCCATCCAGTTCCCTGCTATGGCCTGGGAAAGCAGTAGAAGATGGCCCAAGTCCTTGGGCACCTGCACCCACGTGGGAGACTCGGAAGAAGCTCCTGGATCCCGGCTTCGGATCTGCCCAGATCCAGCCGTTGTGGCCAACTGGGGAGTGAACCAGCGGATGGAAGACCTCTCTCTGTCTCTGCCTCTCCTCTCTCTGCGTAACTCTGAGTTTCAAATAAATAAATGAAATCTAAAAAAAAAAAAAGATATAATTCATATATATACAGGGGAACTTCAAATGTTAGTTGGAAGTGGAATTAAAAGATAAGTTTATTTTGGTGGAAAATGCTTTAACCCATGCAATTTTTTCTAGTATGCATTTTCTATCAACACGGTATAAGGAGACCTAATTTATATAATACAAATATGGGGCGCGTGGCCCACTCAGGAAGTTCCTCCCTAATTTGGTAATATGTTAAACAGAGTATAAAACTTCACTTTCCCATTTAACTTTGAGAATTCATTTTTAGGATATTACTCATTTTGTTCTCACCTAATGTCAATTCTTTCATATCAACCAAAATGAGTATATTATAATTACACCTAAAAATCAGGGTCTGTATCGCAAATGGCCCTCAAATCTACTGCTATGGTTTCTGAACACTCCATTTAGTCCCTTAGGAGCAGACAACAGATTGTTGAAAGTTCTCGTGCTGGTCCAGGAGCTGGGGTCGGTCAGGGTTGGAGAGCTCGGTGAAGGCCAACAGTAACTTAATACTTCCTTCTGCACTGCACCTTCCTTGTGCCCCCCAGGGTCTTAGTGAGCTGATCCCCATTGTTCACTGGTCCTTACGATTTTTCTAACACAGGCTATGTAATAAGATACCAAGGTTCAGAGTGGAAGCTCTCCATTCCCTCTAAGCAGGTGCCAGGCTGATGCACTAAGGGAACTTAGAGAAACAAGTCAGGCCAATGCATTAAATAAGCACCTTCCCCGTTCGCAGCTGTGGACACGGTGAGTACCCACTGGGCGCCAGGCATGGTGCTAGGGTGCTAGGGTGTTACTCACTTAGCCCCTGCTCATCTCCATGGCACAAGGCGAGGCCTGACTGCTCTCCATGGACATGTCCCAAAGCTCAAGCGAGGCTGGGGTCCCGGCTCAAGGTGCACACAGCTAGGAACACGGCCCTAACCAGGTGTGTGTGACCCAGCGTTGGTCCCATCAGCTCACCCGCGGGCCCAACCCACATCCACAGTCTGTATCAGAAACGTTGAGGCTGTTCAAGGAGCGCAGGTGATCCCCAATATTTCTAGCAGACACTGGCCGGGGCTGCCCCCACCGGCTAGGGCAGCGCAGGTGCCCTGTCCCCTCCACGGGCAGGGAGGGGGCCGCAGGGCGGACGCCCGCGGTGATGGAGGTGACGGCCGCGCCCCAGTCCTCTCGGGACAGTCCCTTGAACGCTCTTTCCCTCTGGAACCCCCACCCCTACCCCAACCTGTAACTACCGACTACCACTGCTAGGGCTCACGGCCAATCTGCTGACCGACGGACTCCCTCCCTGCGGCTTCCCGGGGAAGCCCGTGCTCCCCTCGTCCCTCCTCCCATGGGAGGACCAGTCCCTGGAGTGAGCGGCCCACTGCCCACCCCCACCCCCAAGCCCCTGGCCAGGGGTCCCGGCCTCGGTGGTGGCCGCCACAGACCCACTTACACGGACAGCGGAACAGGGCGCCCGCAGCTCGCAGGGCCGCAGCCATGTTTGTGCCGGCTGAAAGCATTTCCGGGGCAGCCCGAGCCCGGGACCGGGGTTCTTCGCAGCAGTGCGCTCAGGTACCGGCCCAACAGACTCCGAACCCAGGGGGGTTCCCCCGCGAGCCCCAGGCCCTTATCCCGCGCGGCCGCCCCTTGCTCCCTCGCTCATTGGCTACCTACCTGGTCGGGGCGGGGACTCTGGGGCGTGGCCAGAAGGGAACACACCCCTGGCGTAGAGCCCGCCCTATGGCACGCTCCCATTCGCTGCCAGGAAGCGTGGTTCCTGGGGCGGGACGAGAGGGGACACGCCCCTCGCGGAGAGCCCGCCTTACTGGAGCACTCCGATTCGCTGTTTGGGGGAGGCGTGGCTCGGAGGGCGGGCCAGACGAGGACACGCCCCTGGCGGGGAGCCGTCCGGGCTGGGGCCCGCCCCTGCATGAGATAAGGCCTCGGACTGCGCTGTTGGCTCCTCAACCACTACCACCGAGGTCAGGGCACTGGACTCCTGGTTGTGCTGGACGGATGCCTTGGTGGCATCTGCCAAGCTGGCCAAAGCAGGAGCCGCGGCCACGACTCAGCAGGGAGCTTTCTCAACGTGCCTGCTGCTACTCCTGTTACTTAGGTGTGGGGTGTTTTGCCTCAGTTCTCCAGTTTGCCTGATAGTCACGCACAAGTGTGCATTACACAATTACGTCACATTCAGTTTCTTTGCATCACGGCTACGCAGCAGCGCCTGCCGGGTGACATGGAAGTGCAAAGCCAGCATGGCAGGTGCATTTCCTGAGGGGAGAGTTTGATGAGGTTTGTCCGTACCCTACTGGAACACACACCCTCCAACTCCCCCAGAGGTTGCGGGGAGCCAGGCACACCCCCTCGTGTCTAACCATCCCCACCCATCTGCCAGCTCCCCCTGTCCATAAATGTTCACATCATGGCAGAGAGCAAGACCAGAAAGGTCTCAGGAATCACTCACTGAACAATTATTGAACACCTCCTGTGTACACTGAGAAAACAGCAGTGAACACGGCCAACAGGGGACTCACAAGAGGATTAGGGGTCGTACAGAAGTAAGTACACTATGCACCAGGGGTCTTCAGAAACTGACGGACAGTGAGCATTAAGAAAGAACTATGCATGAATTCTACTGGTTTTTTTTTCTCTAGAAAAGACACTTTTAATTCCATTTTCCACGAGCTTCTTTGTAATATTTTGAATGATGGACCGTCATAGAGAAGAATGAGCAAGGTTGGGGAGAGATGCCAACTCAGGGGCTCGGAGACGCCTCCCTGCAGCTCAGGCTAAGGCCTGAAGGAAGAAGGAGGGCCGGGGGCACGCCAGGCGGACCATTCCATTGAATTAGCCTCTTGGCTATTATGGTCTCCTTTCGGTTATAAGCACAACAGAAGATGTCAAATTAAATGGATTGCCTTTCATATGGTCTACCAGATCTTAAATTCAGGCAGATGTTCCCTGAGAAAAGGAGAGCAAAACTTGCCCCAGGTATCAAAGCACCTAACATTTTGCTAATTATAAAATCTCATAACAAAAATTGCATTTTTAAAAATTTCTTTATTTGAGAGGTAGAGTTACAGATGGGGAGAAGGAGAGAAAGGCCTTCTGTTTGCTGGTTCAGTCTCCAGATGACCGCAATCGCCAGAGTTGAGTTGATCCGAACCAGGAGCCCAGAGCTTCTTCCGGGTCTCCCACGTGAGTGCAGGAGCCCAAGCACTTGGGCCATCTTCTGCTGCTTTCCCAGGCCATATCAGAGAGCTGGATCAGAAGAGGAGCAGCCAGGACTTGAACTGGTGCCCATATGGGATGTCGGCGCCAGAGGTGGAGGCTTAGCCTACTATGCCACAACGCCAGCCCCAATTCTGTCAATTTTAAATGGCCCTTTCAAGAGGTAATCTTTATGGAAAATCTACTTCCCTACCAAAAGCCTGAACCCATTTCTTCTAAGTGAACTATAAAGACAGCACACT
Source organism: Sylvilagus floridanus (assembly GCA_949820135.1). NCBI lineage: Eukaryota > Metazoa > Chordata > Mammalia > Lagomorpha > Leporidae > Sylvilagus > Sylvilagus floridanus. Next base: position 106,234,676 of record OX463226.1, read on the forward strand.
TAGCAATGCTGTGCCAGCAGAAGTGTGGACAAGGCCGGAGAACTGACAAGGGCAGGGAGCCTGGATGTGTGAGTTAGATGAACTGTTCTCAGTCACCTCTGGGAGGCCCTGGGTCAATCACCCCTGCCCTCCTGGCGTTGGGCCCCTCCTGCTAGTGGGAGATAACGGGCTTCTGGCCCCTCCTGGAGAAAGGCTAATGATTAGTGAGGAGGCATCAGGTGCCAAGTCCTACAGGCTCAAAGTCGATGGCGAGGACAGGTTAAATGTGGACCTGACCAGATGGAGGCAGGAGCTATCCCCCGCAGGCTTTAATTAAATATATCAACATCTTATTTTTAAAAGCAAATTTACACCATTTCATTCATTTTATTCACAGCTTGTACTTGCATTTTTACTGTCTTTTAAAAACTCATTCAAAAATACCTCAGATCTAAAACCTCCTAAGGAGTCATAACTGAAAACAGAACATCATATTTTTCCCCAACAGAGGGTACCATAGCAATCCTTGTTTCTAGTCGGTGGCTTTTCTATTCAGCTGGAACAGCTTTCCAACAAGTGTTTATGTTCTTCTGAAATGAAAACATAGAATATGCTTTAAAGCTGTCAGTAAGCACAGGCCTTAAGCCCCAGATTGTGAACTCCCAATGCAAGTTCCCTAAGAAAACTGAAAAAGCCCTTGAGAGGCTAAAAAAAAAAAAAAAACACACAAACTTTGCAAGACTCTATGGGATTCATATACGAGTGTACTTCAAAAAGGTCATGGGAAAATGGAATTAAAAGATAGGGTTTGGGGAGGCATCATGGCCCAGCAGGTTAAGCCATTACTTGGGACGCCTCCCTCCCATGTCAGCGTGCCTGGTTCAAGTCCTGGCTGTGCTTCTCCCAATCCAGCTTCCTACTAATGCACCTGGGAGGCAGACAATGATGGCTCAAGTACCTGAGTCCCAGCCATCCACACAGGAGACCCAGACGGAGTCCCTGGCTCCTGGCTTCAGCCTGGCCTAGCCTGGCTGTTGTGGGCATTTGAGGAGTGAATAAGCAGATGAAAGATGTCTCTCTCTCTCTCTCTCTCTCTGCCTTTTAAATAAATAGATAAGTGAATAAAATACAAGGTTATTTTGATGCAAAACTTCTTTGAAAACCATAATGTGCATTTTCTATGAACTTTTTGAAGATCCTTTGTATACATTGATCTCCAATTTTTTTTCACCAAAATAAACTTTTTGAGTTTTATTTATTTTCCTCTTATTTGAAAGATAAAGAACAAGAATCTCAATCTACAACAGCCAGGGCTGGGCCAGGCTGAAACCAGCAGCCCCACTGTTTCACCTGTGTGGGTGACAGACAACACCCAACTATTTGAGCCGTCACCTGCTGCCTCCCAGGGTGTGCATTAGCAGGAATCTGGAACGGAAGTGGAGCCACGACTTGAACCAGGCACTCTGATATGGAATGCAGCCATCCCTACCCATGGCTCAACTGCTTTGTCAAACACCCCACAGATTTATTATTTATTTGAAAGGCAGAGTTACAGAGAGGGAGAGACAGATGACAGAGATACCTTCCATCTGCTGGCTCACTCCCCAGATGGCCACAATGGCCAGGGCTGGACCAGACAGAAGCCAGCAGCCAGGAGCTTCCTCCGGGTCTCTCAAGTAGATGCAGGGGCCCAAGCACTCGGGCCATCTCCTACTGCTTTCCCAGACGCATTAGCAGGGAACTAGACTGGAAGTGGAGTAGCTGGGACTCGAACAAGCACCACAGGTGGTGGTTTACCTGATATACCACAGTGCCAGCACCTTTAATTCCTTTAATAATGAGCTTTTTGAAGTACTCTCATGTATATAATTGCATTTTTTTCTTACACATCTTTGGAAAAAATCATGGCAATTCCATTAGCAAACAGAAAGCTACAGGCACAGTGTGTGGGCTGTCTCAGACAAGCAGCACCTCTGCCCCAGTGACTTAATTAGTGAGGAAAGGTGCCACAGACAGCCCTGGCCCATCAGCCTCTGATGCTAAACAAAATGAATTTGTTGGCTTCAGCTTGATGCTTCAGGGAATCGGGGCTTGCCTTTATTCATTATTTGCACTCATTGGCAACTCTGAGCTACACAAACCAAATTTAGATTACTCAACTCTGTCTCCTTAATCAGAAAAAGAACAGGGTAGGGCGAGGCGGGGGAGGCGACGTGTTCAGCGCAAGAGAAACAGTGGCCGCGTGTGACAAATGGTGAGATTACTCAGAGAAGCCTGATCGATGCTCCCCACAACTGCTTTATGACAGAGGCCACCAAATCCAGGCCAACATGATGTGCATTTGACTGACTTGGTGATGGGCTTATCAGGCCATGCGCACATACTTACTGAGTGTCTGCATCACAGCAGGCGCGTGGACAATCAAAGAGTGAAAAGGTAGCTCATTTGTTTATGAAACAAGCTCTTCTGTGCGTGGACTCACTTTACGTCAGCCATATAAGGTGCGCTGGCACACAGCAAAGGAAGGGGCAGTCTCTGTCACAGAACTGCCTTTCTAGAAGACAGGTCGATCACTGTTCACAACAAATGCAAAAGATGCATGTTGGGACTTCAAAAAGTTCGTGGGAGATGAAATTAAGTGACACGTTCAGACTGATGCCAAAAATAATTGAAATCTACGTACAGCTTTTTCACGATACTCATTTCCCATAAACTTGGTAAAAATGCCTTGTATGCAGGGCTTTCAGATTTTTTTTGCACCAAAATAACCATGTTTTGATTCATTTTCTATGAACTTCCTGTATAACATAACGTCAGGAATGGCCAGGGCCATGAAGAGGCACAGAGGTGACCAAGGAATGGAGAGGGCCCGGAACTGCTGGTTTTGGTAGTGCAGGCAGACATAGCCTCTGCAAAGATGGACTCTCAGCAGGGGCCTGCAGAGACTGAGGGAGACGGGGGGGGGGGGGGGGGGGGGGGATGGTTTGCAGCTGAGGGACCAGCCAGGGCTGGGCGATGCACTGAGGTGTGCATTAGTTTCCTAGACTGCTGGGAACAAAGTGCCACAACCAGGAAGAAAAGTGTTGTTGCCAGTTCTGAAGGCTTTACTAATCCAAGATCCAAGGGCGCAGGGCTGTGCTCCCTCTGAAGCTGTGGGGAGAATGCTTCCTCTCCCCTTCCTGCTCCCGGTGATGCGCCAAGATCCTTGACACGCCTGCCCTGTGGCTGCATCACCTGTCCCTGCCTCTGTCGTCACATGCATGCTGTCTTCCCCTCTCACAGACACCAATCAGGGGATTAAAGCTCTATCCCAGTAACTTCATTTTAACTTGAAGACTGGTGCAAAGATCCTTTTTGCAATAAGGTCACCTTTTCAGGTACCAGCGGTTAAAATGTTAACGTACCGGGGCCATTGCTGTGGTGCAGCTGGTTAAGCCACTGTCTGCAGTGCCGGCATCCCAAATGGGCTCTGGTTTGTGTCCAGCTGCTCAACTTCTGATCCAGGTTCCCTACTAATGTGTCTGGGAGAGTGGCAGAAAATGGTCCAAGTGCTTGGGACCCTGGACCCGCGTGGGAGACCCAGAAGAAGTTCTTTCCTCTTAGCTTTGGCCTGGCCCAGCCCTGGCCATTGAGCCATTTGGGAAGTGAACCAGAGGTAAACCGCCACCTGTGATGCTGGTTTGAGTCCCAGCTGCCCCACTTCTGGTATAGTTCCTGGGAAAGTAGCAGCTGGCTCAAGTCCTTGGGCCCCTGTACCCACATGGGAGACCTGGAAGAAGCTGTCTCTCCCTGTCTCTATAATTCTGACTTTCAAATAAATAAATCTTGAAAAAACTAAAATAAAAAGCCAACCCATTTTGGGGGGGACACAACTCAACCAGTGGCAGGGATATTAGAGAACAGCAAGGAGGCCATGTGGATAAATCCCCAACGTAGGATTTGATTTCCCAGTTAGTTTTCTCCCCTCCCCGGAGCGCTGGGCAGTTGGAGAGCCTCTGTACTTCTTGGGGCAAATAGGATGGTCTCCTGGATTTCCTTTCACAGAGGGTTGGGGCTCTGGCCCTAACTGCAGGGCCATTCAAGGGGCTGGGTACATGAGGAGGCCACCGTGCTTAGGATGGAGCGAGTCCTTTCTGAGGGTTATAGTCTAGGGAAACAGTGCCTTTCTCTGGGTTCAATTTCCAGCCCTAACCTAACAGCTTTCCCTCTGAGCCCCATCCCTTGATTCCGATGCTCTGAGACGTCCCATTCACGCTCAGCTAGGATTCAGGGAGCAGAGTACTGTCTAGCCAATGTGTTTACGGTAGGGGAACGGGAGACTAGTAGATGCTTCTCCAGTAACCACCTGGGAGATGAGGAAGCCGCTCCTCCAGGTGGGTTAGAACTCCTCAGAGGGCAGGAGAAGGGGGCGTTGACGTGGGAGACCCCGGGGCGACAGACCAGCTAACAAGAAGCGGAACGACGGCCATGTGGCCCCAGAAGAGCCTGAGACCTAGACTGTGTTAAGGACGTGGACTCCTGGAGGCCACAGGAGTCAACAGTCGTAACAGTCAGTGAGAACAGCAGCCTGTCCAGGCCAAGCTCTGGGGGAGGCAGCTGTTAGAAGGCTATGTTAGAGGGCAGCCGGGGACCTGCGGGGGAGAGGCCACAGGTCCGTGTGAGGGGTGTGGAGGGGAGGCAGTGGAAAGACAGCACAGAGACAGACGGTGGCAAGCAGAGAGGACAGGAGGGGACAGGTAATTGGCATCCTGGAGATCAGGGGGAGGTGGAATTAGACAGAATCGGCAACTGTAAGACTTCTGGCCTCAGGGGAGTCAGAAGCACATTCATCAGCCCAGGAGCTGAACGTGCAGTTGTAGTGCTGCGGACTTCATCCTGTTTTGTCTGTAACTGAGCACGCCTTACACTGTAGGAAAGACATGGCCGGCGCCGCAGCTCACTTGGCTAATCCTTGGGCTCTGCACCTGCATAGGAGACCAGGAGAAGCACCTGGCTCCTGGCTTCGGATCGGCGTGGAAATGCTAGGCTGACTCCTGGGGCATACCCACACTTGGCTAGCAGGAAAGAATCATGACATTGGTTTCTGCGCATCAAGTAGTGGAAACTGTAACTACAGTGTATGTATGACCTCTGATCTCTGCAACCATCTTGCAAAGAGGCAGTATTATCCTGTTTTATAGACAAGCAAAATAGAGTCAGGTCCCCTGATTTTTCACCCAAGGTTATAGTTAGCAGGGGGAGGAATCAATTTTAATTCAGGCCCACCCCACTCCAGAGCCACAGCTTGCTCCATCTCCTTAGCTGAATCTCCATGGAAAAAGGCAACAGAAAGGAGGGTTCAGAGAGCCGTTAGGGGGTCTCACCACTCACCCAGCTGTCCCTATCACCCATGTCCAGGATGTGACAGAGCTGTCACCTGCTACAGGACATGATCATAAAAACTTACACTTCAATTCCATTTTCCCACTATTTGAAATACTTTGTATATCTGAGTTATTCTTTGTCTATGCAGCAGGTGACAGCTGCATAGTGAGTAGTTGGGACCCTTGGGAGACTAGGATGGAGTTCCTGGCTCCTGGCTTCAGGTTGGCCCAGCCCTGGCAGTTGTGGCCATGTGGGGGTGGAATGTGTCTGTCTGTCGTTCTTTCATTTACCTAAGAACAAGAAGAAAGCAAAGCAAAGCACAGAGCAGTGCAGCGGCTCCAACTCTGGAAAGCCTCCGTTTCTGCAGCCGGGTACTAAGCACGTTACCTTAGACGCACACCTGATTTTGTCTCACACACCAAGTACACCAGTCTCTTCAAAGCTGATGTCTCACCTGCTCACCACATCAGTAACAAGCCATGAAATGGAAGGAAACTGACCAGCAAGAAACGGCATCATTTAATTGACCAGCTGTTTCCAAATACTCTAAATTACAGTACGTGTGCATCAGGACAGCCCTTTTCTTCTAGAAAACTCTGAATGAAATATGCTGATTCCAAGGCAGTTATTCAAACTCTGCTGGCATGGAGTTAAGGCCCAGGCACCGCTGGTTTTAAGGCCCAGGCTGCTTCTGATACAGCTGAGCTACTCTACATATTAAAGACAATTTTGGGAACTCCTACAGGCAGCGAGGTGGCAATCAAACAAGGTAGAGACTGAGTTGCCAGAAATGGCTGAAGGACTTTTAAAGGGGAAGTTGATATTTAAGGACAGATGCTCTATCAACAGTGGGGTTCTGTCCCAATCAACCCACCATACACTGAAAATATCATTAAGCCAAGTGTGCATGTCATACACCTATCCCATCAACCATAGTTTGGCCTAGCTTAGCTTAAACATGCCCAGAGCATGTCCGTTTTTCACAGCTGAGCACATCACCTATGAAAGCCCACTTTTTAACGAAGTGTTGACATCACAGGTAATTTACTGGATATTATTCTGAAAGGCAGGATGACGCACGGGTAAGCTTCTGCACCGTCAGGAAGTCAGTCATGAAGATGAACCATCGCGGGGCCCACACGGTGGCGCACAAGGTTAAGCCTCCGCCTGCGGCGTCTTACTGCATTTATAAATCTACGTTTAAATATTTACTTCATGAAAAAGACGACAGATTAACGAATGCAAGAGGTCTGAACTAATGAGACACAAACACTTCCACTTTAGGAAAATTAAGCCAGCAGAGAGTTTTGGCATGTGTCCATTTATTGATTGATGGGAATACAGCCTATTGAGAATACATGGCATGCTGGTTAATTTCTGGGGGGGAAATTAACCAAATCTGAAGCGAAGTCACTCAACAAGCCTGCTGTGAGTTAATAAGGTAGCACAGAGCGGACGCGAGGGCACGGTGGGGAAGACGCGGCCACACAGAGCTGTGAGCCAGACTCGGCTGCGAACTCCTCCGGAACTCACTGAACCCTAACTACTGGGGGATGATCAGGAAGGAGAGGAGAGCAGTTGCTCTGTAGTGACTCGGGAGGCTGTGACTTAAAGCACCCTCCCTCCCCAACCAGTTATGCTCTTACTTCTATTCTTCCAGCAAGTCCATCTTTTACTATTTCTTCCATGTCAATTCACAGGCCTTGGAATTCTAAGCAGCTATATGGACTTAGAAGAGTAATGACTCATGTCAAGACTATCTCCATTTGATTCCAACTTCTAGTGCTTGGTTACACCCTGTTCTGATACTAGATTTTTATGCCCTATTGCCAAATTCTCCCCCCACCAAGATGTTTCTTATAACTCACTGACACCAGAAAATGATAGGAACCAAATTCCAGTTACTGTTAAGAGGACAGAAAGGTTAAGTTACTGGAATGTCTTAAACCATAATTAAGAACTGTTTAATTATCTATCCGGTACATAGAACACAATGACTATAACCTGTAATTGGATAAAATGCTGAAATGGATCCACAACTACAGAACTCCATGCCACTCATTTCTCCCAAACTTTGCAATGAATACTCTTTTTCTTGAAATGACAGCAACGCTGCTTGATGTTCAAGCAATATGGACGACTTTTTATGGTAAGAGGAATCAAAAACAGAGAAAAACAAATAGTTACAGGCCAATGGGACAGAAGGGGGACGATCTGGCTTTGTGTTTTTTCCTTTTGGAAAGAGGCAGTCTGCTCCTTGCACGAACGGAGTTCCTTCGTTTATGCTGCAGGAGGACTCGGTCAGGGCCTGCAGCGCTGCACAAAGCGAGGGTACAGGCACACGTCTCGGATGTGGTACCGGTTCAGGATCCAGGTTAAGAACCGCTCCAAGCCCAAGCCATAGCCTCCATGAGGACACGTCCCGTATTTTCTCTATGTAAAAATAAGAAGGGGGCAGGGGAGCAACAAAGGCTTAGTGTAAAATTTCATCTAAGTTACAGGAGTTAGCTCACGATGGTTAAGAATCCAACTTTTACTCTGTGTGACTTCAAGAACCAGTACAAAGAAATATTTCAGTATGAAAAGTAAATGGGGGATTAAGTGCCCCCCCAGAGAAGAAGTATCTGTTTTTCAGAAGAAAGCGAAACACAGTACCAGATACTGGTAGGCTCTAGTGACATTTTTAAAAATCAAAGCAAGGAGCAAGGGCCCCAGTTAAGGTTTTCACAGGAATTTAACACAGAACTTAGCCAAGACAAAATTGGCAATACACGTGTGCCACAACCATAACCACAAAACTGAATATGGTTCAAACACCAAAGTACTCCTTCCTTTAAAAACTCAATGATACAGAAGTAGTACAATGAAGACATTTTAGAGAAGGTTGAAAAACATTTTTACCTGATCTGTGTACCAGTAGTAGGGAGCGGGGTCAATCCCTTCTCTCTTATAACCTGCCAGCATTTCTTCACTATCCCAGATACGCATCGAGCCTCCCACAATCTCACCAACGTTGGGCATCAACACGTCCACCTTTAAACACAAGTCCAGAGTAAAGTGCACAGTTACCAACAGCAGAGCTCTACTGGGAAATGAAAATCACAATTAAACTCCTAGAGCAAAACGAAGACCAGGATTAATGCAAAATTCAAACACTACTCTAATTTAACAAAGCATGCCAACCCCACTCAGGAGAGGAAAAAAAAATCCACTTCTTGAAATTTACATTTATGGTCAACTATTTGCCAAGAGCCATATCCTATTCCAAATGATAGCCCCCACCCTTTAAACAGTAAAATCGCTAATATTCTACCACAACTAACAGATTCAGTGAGGCGGGAGTCCTCAGGGCATCGCTGCATATAGAAGGACTTGATCTCCACGGGAAATCGACACAGCAGGATGGGTTCATTAATGGTGTCTGTCATCAGCCTCTCAGGAGCTTCTGGGATATCCTGAGGTCAGACAAGACTTCGTTAACATCCACAACTCCAAATCCAACCAGGCAGAAGTAGCCGTTTCACCCCATACCAACATGCCACGACCAGAAACATGAACACACATTTGCGTTAGGAACCGTATCTTCACAAAAGAAATCAAGACATAAAAAAACAAAAAAACAAACAAACAAAAAAAAACCACAGTTATAGCGGCCGGTGCTGTGGTATAGCAGAGCAAGTGCAGTGCCGACATCCCATAGGGACACCAGTTCAAGTCCCGGCTGCTCCACTTCCAATTCGCGCTCTCTGCTATGGCCTGAGAAAGCAGTAGAAGGTGGCCCAAGTCCCTGCACCTGCGTGGGAGACCCGAAAGAAGCTTCAGGCTCCTGGCTTCGGATCAGTGCAGCTCCGGCCATTTGGGGAGTGAACCAGCAATAAAAGACCTCTTTCTCTCTGCCTTTCAAAGACATAAATAAATCTCAAAAACAAACAAAAAACCCCACGATTATAAAATGAGTGTGAAAAGATCTTCTCTTCTCCAGAATAACTCAAGCACCATGCTGTCTGAGGAATGACAAAAGAAAATCCTGACACCTCAGCTGTGAGATCCAGAGCAGCTGTTTCCAGTGGCCCGTTTGATAGAGTCCACTCTCTAGGCCCTAAAGCATAAGGTTACTGTGGAATGCTCCAGAATACCACTGACCTGCACAAAATATGGTACTAAGCACTAACCTTAGTCTCCTGTTCCCTGCACTTTCTCATACTGAAATAATTACACCTTCAGTGCTGCTAAGACACAGTTGTAAAACCAGCAACCCATGTCACACTCCTATGTACATCCACCCTGGATTAGTTAGCCAAGGCATGCTGGGTGATGATAAATCAACTTCTTTCTTAAAGACATCTTTCAGTAAACTACAAATAAATTCAAGCTGAAACTGAACTCCTGTCTCAGTAAAACTGATGGCAAGAACTGGATAAGACTCGGTACTGACACAGAGGGGCTGGCACTGTGGCACAGTGGGCAAAGTGCTGGCATCCCTTATGGGTGTGGGTTGAGTCCCGGCTGCTCCACCTCGATCCAGCTCTCTGCTAATGCTCGTGGGAAAGCAGTAGAAGATGGCCCCAGTGCTTGGGCCCCTGCACCCATGTGGGAGACCCAGATGAAGCTCCTGGCTTTGGCCTGGCCCAGCTCTACCCGTTGAGTATTTGGGAAATGAACCAGTGGGTGGGAGATCTCTCTCTCTCTCTCTCTGACTCTCCTTCTCTCTACTCTGCCTTTCAAATAAATAAATAAATATTAAAAAAAAAAAAAAAAAACCTGACACAGAGCTGAGCCATCTGTTTTCAAGCTCTGGTCCCTGGAGTCTAGGCCCCCAGATATGGAGAGGAAACAGGAATGAGTGGGAGAGCGTGATCTCTTAGCTCATACTGGGATCTCAGCACACACTGGGGCTCAGCCTAAGCTATAATTAGGGGCAGAGGGATCTTACTGCACACACCCACTGAAGTCTGAAAAACAGGGATCTGCTCTGGGACAAAGGACAAGACGCACAGGAAGCAGGCCCTGAACGTGTCCACAATCTCCACCCCAGTGCACACGGGGAGGGTGGCTTCAGGCTCAGACAATAAGCTGAGTTTATCAGCGGCACCGGCAGGCATTCCCCAAGGGCTCCGCTCTTGGTTTTGCCTTGTAGCCAATGTGTATTGTCTGACTCTCCTTCCACACGGGCTCCGCTCTTGGTTTTGCCTTGTAACCAATGTGTATCGTCTCTGACTCTCCTTCCACACGGGCTCCTCTCTTGGTTTTGCCTTGTAACCAATGTGTATCGTCTCTGACTCTCCTTCCACACCAGGGAGTTCTAGATCACTGCTGTAGGGCGGTAAGTCACTTGATCCTTTCTCCAGAATAAAGAAACAAACGCACAGACACCAGCACTCTGCAAGTAATTCCAAAGGCTTCCCCATCTTCTGCAGCACCCCCGCCAGGCTAACGGACCTCGGAAGTCAACGTCAACGAATGAGACAGCCAAGGTGAGAGGGAAGGGAGCGGAAGCGCCACTCGTTCACTGAGCACTGGCCGAGAGCCACCGCTCCCAGGCTCATGTACACCGCAGTGCTGGGGCTAGCACGCATCTGAGGATCTGCAGACGTCGCCCGCGGTCCTCGCCCTCTAGCCGCAAGCCGCACTGCTTCAAGTGCAACGCCACCTTTGAACAGTGATCAGAAGGGAACACGTACTTCTCCAAACTCGTAGAAAGTTCCATCTTCCTTCTTTATATTGTGTTCTTTCAGCCACACGATAGCGTCTGAATAGTTCATCCGCTTGAAAGGGCGTTTCGGGGGTTTAAAGCTCTACAATAGAAAGGAAAAATGCAGCATATATCAAGAAACCACTGACACTAACACTTTCATGAGAGAAAAAAGCTATTTACCACTATTATTAAATATCACTTCAGCTAGAAAACTAGATGACTACATTCTTAAGATGGAAAACTTCTTAGTTAAGTTCAAATATTCCAAAATTATTAACAATAATATAAAATTTTAGTCTTTGAAATTTACTTATTTCAATTAAAAAGCTATGAAATCTAAAAAAAGAAAATGAAGGTGAAGACTTCACTGTCTCCTAGACTAGAAATGGATTGTCATTTTTAATTGGCAACACACTCCACCTACCGGGTTGAGGTCATACACTATGCTTGCGGCAGGAGACTTCAAGACCCTGTCTACCACATCACACACCAAGTCCTCCAACCGGTTCAGGAGGTCCTCAAAGGTCAGGAAGGGGCACTCGGCTTCCACGTGAGTGTATCTGAGGAATAGGACACCAGCTCAGAGCTGCTCTTCTCTTTTCACAACGTTTTTAACATTGGAAAACTGCCCAGCAAGACAAAATTCCAACCCTGAAAGTCAGTTTCTAACTCTTCCCTTAGTTTTGGACTCCCCTTTAAGTGTGATTTCTCATTTTTTCTTTAACACACAAATGATTAAAGCAAAGTGAAAAACTTAGGGATGACGTTAAGAGGCAAAACTTAACATAGTCTCTCAGTATCTTAAGTGTATCTAATTCTCGTGTACAGACATCATAAAGATTCTTTACAGAAAAGATATTTAAAATAAAGAAATAAATTAGTTCCATACTCAGCCAGATGCCTTCGTGTCCTGGATTGTTCTGCCCTGTAAGACTGCGCGATACAAAAGACATCTCCCAGGGCTGGAATGCAGGTCTCCAGGTACAACTGAGAGGACTGGGTCAAAAACGCTTCTTCCCCAAAATAGTCAAGCTTGAAGAGCGTCGCCCCCCCTTCAACCTGCGTCTGCACTAATGTTGGAGGGGTCACCTGTTCACATGGAGGAGGAAGAGTAAATAGACGCCCATGTGATTGCCGCTATTCAAGTCCAAAAGAGCAAACAAGGCAGAGTTTGCAAAGGATGGCGAACACACACTTACCTCATAATAACCCCTATCGAAGAAGTGGTCCCTGAAGCACCTGGTGACCACTGAACGAGCTTTCAGGATTTTGGACATGTTTTCTCCCCGGATCATCATGTGTCTGTTGTTCAGCTGCACGTCGACGTCAGACTCTTCATTGATCAAGTTGTCAGCTCCTCCCGCAGGGGCCAACCCGATCAGTTCCCAGAAGTCACAGCTCAGTTCATGGCCCCCTGGAGCCTAAATTTTTCAAGTGGGTTGGGGAGAAAGATTGGGAGGGAAAAGGAAAAAAACCTTGAACACTACAGAAGATTTTGAGTCAAAATGTTTGGTAAAAACTTATTTCGAGAATCTCATCACTATTAGTCCTACCCTACTAAAAACAGAGACCCAACAATTCAATATAACATTGATGTCTTTACATTTTTACCCAACAATGTTATGTTGCTATTTTTACCCAAAAACTCAGTGTTGTGTTGATATTTTTACATTTTTTCTTTCAAACACACATATTTATTAATATAGAAAATAAAATCAACTGTTAATCCCACAAATGGAGTTAGCTACTAACTACTTTACATTGTCACATATTATTTCCAGCCTTTGCCCAATAATTTAACATATTTACCTACTCTAAAAAACTTAATTTAGGAAAGTTTTACTGAAAACTATTTATCTTTGGGAGATATATACACATATATGTATGGAGTAAATATTCACAAGCTACCATAATAATCCTTGAAAGTAACTTATTTTAAAAGCAACATATCATGGACTATATAATCATCCTTGTGCCAAACACCAGATACCAAGTAATATGATGACAATTCCTCCATTTTGCAATCATATTACATCAAAGTCAAACTCCGTGAACTTGACTGAGACATTCATTTTTAATACAGCCTTTACTCCCTTTCGGGAAGATTTCAAGTCGATCACCACTCTAATTTCCTCCCTCTTGTGGCTATGTGGTACGTTTCTTTGTTTGCTTTCTTAGTAATTATAATCACAGCAGTTATCTGAACTACAACTACGAATGATTAACTGCAACTGGTAGGTTGCATGCCTGCTGGCTAAAGCATAAACATGTCCAGGGGCAGGTGTTGTGCACAGAGGGTAAAGCCAGCGACTGAAACTCTGGAATCCCGTATGGGCGCCAGCTCATGTCCCAGCTGCTCCACTTCCAATCTAGCTCCCTGCTAATGCACGTGGCAAAGCAGCAAAGATGGCCTAAGTGCTTGAGCCCCTGCACCTGCCTGGGAGACTCGGGTGGAGTTTCTGGCTCCTGGCTACAGGCTGGCCCAGTCCTGGCCCAGTTGTGGACATTTGGGGAGTGTACCAGAGGTGGAAGGTATCTCTGTCTCTCCTTCTCTCTCTGTAACTCTGCCTTTCAAATAAAGAAATACATGTTTTGGTTTGTTTTTTAAAAATGTATCTTATGGGGACCACGCTGTGGCAAAGCAGACTAAGTGGTCACCTGAAGTGCCAGCATCCCATACGTGCACCAGTTCGAGCTCCGGCTGCTCCGCTTCCAATCCAGCTCCCTGCTGATGTGCCTGGGAAAGCAGAGGAAGATGGCCCAAGCGCTTGGGCCCCTGCACCCATGTGGGGGACCCCAAGGAAGCTCCTGGCTTTGGACTGGCCCAGCTCTAGCTGTCATGGCCATTGGTATGAATCAATGGATGGAAGATCTCTCTCTCTCTCTCTCTCTCTCTCTGCCTCTACCATTCCCTCTGTTACTCGGCCTGTCAAGTAAAATAAATAAATCTTTAAAAAAATTACTCATTTATTTGACAGAGTGACAGAGAGCTGCTGGTTTACTCTCCATATGCCCACAACAGCTGGATCTGGCCCAGGCCAAAACCAGGAGCCAGGAACTCCATCAGGATCTCCCACGTGGGTGGCAGGGACTTGGGCCATCATCTGCTGCCTCCAGGCACACTGGCAGGAAGCTGGATAGGAAGCAGAGACAGGACTCCCTCCCAGGCACTCCAAAATGGGGTGCTGGCGCGTCAGGGGTGGTCTAACCTGCTGCGCCACAATCCCTGCCCCCATTTAGTTACATTTAAAAGAGACCTTCAAATCCCATTCAGAAAGCTGAGGTGGAGATTACCGTGCTGAAACTGGTGGTGGCTTTTATTTCCACCTTGCTGTAGAGTGATTCACAGACTCAAAGCAAAGTAGCTATAGTATAGCCCATGAGGATTATTCAGGAATTCTGTAAAGTCAATTCCTTGAGTTCTTTTTGAGTGTGCTATGGTTTGAATGTCTGTTCTCTCCAAAACGCACGCTGGGAGGTGCAGCCTCATGGGAAGTGTCTAGGTCATCTGCCCCCATGACTGGATTAATGCCACTGTCTCAGCTGTGCGAGCATGGAGCCTGCAGGACCCGTCACTCTCTGCCTCTCTCCATGTCATGCCTCCCACCTTGGCAGGAGCAAACAAGGCCCTTGTCCGATATGGCTCTCGATTTTGGACTTAGTTTCAAGAAATTAACTTTTTTTTCTTTATACATTACCCAATCCATGGTATTCTGTTACAGCCCCAGAAAAGGAACGCAGACAAGTTGTAGAGTGTTATGTATTTCTCTAGAGAAGTTAAAGGCAAACTAAATCTAGCAAGTGGTTCATTCCCAAACACCCAAAGTATAAAAGTAGACACAGGAAAATAAGCAAATAAAGAAATGCCCTTGTCAAAAAAAAAAAAAAAAAGCCGGCACAGCTCACTAGGCTAATCCTCTGCCTGCGGTGCCAGTACCCCAGGTTCTAGTCCCGGTTGCTCCTCTTCCAGTCCAGCTCTCTGCTGTGACCTGGGAGTGCAGTAGAGAATGGCCCAAGTGCTTGGGTCCTGCACTTGCATGGGAGACAGGAGGAAGCACCTGGCTCCTGGCTTCGGATCGGCAGAGTGCGCCAGCCGTGGCGGCCATTTGGAGGGGGTGAACCAACGGAAGGAAGACCTTTCTCTCTTTCTCTCTCACTGTCTAATTCTGCCTGTCAAAAAAACAAAAGAAACAAAAAGAAAGAAATGCCCATTCACTGGCCAACAAGGAACCCAGTCCACTCACCTGCTTGCCTTTGGGTGTCAGATTTAGCATCCCATACACCGCAACACTGCTCTCGGTGGACAAGACCACTCCGTTGTAACACTGACACTATGAAAAGATCACGGTTCAAATTCAGCTATTCACACTGACATTAAATGATTCTTACACACAAAAATCTAAGGGAATTTCCACAAATAAGTTACCTGGTCATACTAGCTAAAGAAAAGCCAAGTCTTCTGTTGCTGTTTAATGTTAAGAATCGTCCCTGGGAGTGACATATTTCTCCACAGCAGATTTATAAACATTTATACACTTTATACACATATGCATGCATAAATAATGATAGCCCATGTCACCTAAAAATATGGACAGTTCAATTTTTTTAAATACAGATCCTTTCTACACTACAGTGTTCAATACTCACGGAAGTTATCAGAAGAAAAGTGATGGGGGAACTCGACAATGGAGGGATAAGGCTCTCAACACTGGGCCCCACTAATCCTACAGTTACAACCACATGGATCTGGATGTGATGCAATCAGAAGAACACAGCTTTGCCTATGAAGCTGTTGCTTTCAAAACCCAAAAAAGGGGCCAGCACTGTGGCATTGCAGGTAAAGAGACCTGGCTGCTCCACTTCCGATCCAGCTCTCTGCTATGGCCTGGGAAAGCAGTAGAAGATGGCCTAAATCCTTGGGCCTCTGCACCCGCTGTGGGGGACCCGGAGGAAGCTCTTGGCTCCTGGCTTCGGATCGGCACAGCTCTGGCTGTTGCAGCCATTTGGGGAATGAACCAGAGGATGGAAGACTTCTCTCTGCCTCTCTTTCTCTCTGCCTAACTCTTGACTTTAAATAAATCCTTAAACAGATTTTAAAAACCCCAAACCAGATCTAATCCTAGTTCAAAAGAAAATACAGAAAAGAACATGTTAAATGACACCAAAAGCATGCAATCAATCAAATCCAGAATGGCCATTTTTTTTCTCCAACAAATGAACACCAAGGGTAAGGGAGGTAGCAATGTAACAGATAAAAAACTTCAGAGCAATGGCAACTAAAGTAGCAGGATTTTATCTGGCTCCTCATTCAAACCAATCAGCTGTAAAAAGGCACTGAGAATTAACTAGGGGAATCTGACTGGATATT
Source organism: Sylvilagus floridanus (assembly GCA_949820135.1). NCBI lineage: Eukaryota > Metazoa > Chordata > Mammalia > Lagomorpha > Leporidae > Sylvilagus > Sylvilagus floridanus. The sequence goes on from OX463226.1 coordinate 106,251,082, forward strand.
GGACAATACTTAGGTGTTGGGCTAATTTGGGGTGGGAGTGATGATGGCAGTTCACCACCCCAGACAAGCATATGCAAGAATACATTTATGTAAGGAGGGGAGCTGAGGGAGGGACCAGTACTGCAGGATTACTAAGCTGTATGCTGGTACTGGTGATTACTGAAGCCTGGTGATGGGTACATGAGGATTCCATTATGCTCTATTTTTTATGTGTTGGAAAATTTTCCACAATAAAAGTGTCTCCTCCCAGCTTTAATACTGTATAATTCACAATTCAAAATTATACACACCTACAATGCATGACATTTTCATAATAAAGGTTTAAAAAGTTTATATAGAGCTTAAAATTCTCAAAACTAACAATAAGTGAACCTAGTGAAAAAAAAATCTTTCAGTTGTAAGTGAAACAAAATACTTACCAACTCATCCGACAAGACACACTGGAGGTAACCTGTACCATCCCGTAATACCAGAAACATTAGATTCTTTCCTAAAAATGGGAACAGAAATTTAGCCAGACTGTTCAAGAGTACTTTTCAAAACTCCCACGTGACCCTCTTCCTTCAAATGGTCTTATTAACCTTTCAATAGTTGTGTTCTCATTTAGTATATATATCTCACTGTACCCTTTAAAAAGCCAGCATACACACACACACACACACACACACACTACCCTTAAGTGATTTTTAAAACGTTCTCTTCATCTAAGACCAGGAATATTTAAAATTAAGAAAAGAAAAGCTATACCATTCACCTTGCCTCCGCAGCCGATGGACCCAACCAAACACCTTCACTCTTTGACCTCTATAGCCTTCTAATGCATCAATCTTCACCTGTCAAAATAAGTAATATTTGACCAATTAATTATGTCCTATATCATTCACCAGCATTTTCACAAACACTAGGTAGACTGCAGTAAAGTGTTAAAAATTACAAAGGATGCAAAATTAGAAGCAATCACTCTAGTGTGGGTCGGAATCAAATACATTTCACCATATTGGAGCGGTTTAAAAAAATCCAAGTCAGGGCCTGTGCTGAGGCATGGTGGGTAAAGCTATGGTCTGTAGTGCTGGCATCCCATGTGGGCGCCACTGAGTCACAGCTGCTCCACTTCTGATCCAGCTCTCTGCTGTGGCCTGAGAAAGCAGTGGAAGACAGCCCAAATCCTTGGGCCCCTGCACCAGCGTGAGAAACCTGAAGAGCTCCAGGCCCCTGGCTTCGAATAGACCCAGCTCCAGCCAGCACAGCCATTTAGGAAGTGAACAAGTGGATGGAAGACATCTCTCTCTCTCTCTGTCTTTCAAAAAAATTAAAAAACAAAAACAAGCAAAAAAAAAAACAAATCCAAGTCTTCTTTTCTTAGGGAAAAACTGGCAATGAGAAAAACCCAGAAGAATCTCATATACCACTATATAAAATCAATTTATAAACGAATTCAATGGGTCACTAGTAGGGCACCTGCTTCCCCCAGAAGTGACAATCCAAGTCTATACTGAGTCTCTGTTGACTCACAGTTCCTCCATACACTCTCAGACTTGGACAGGAACAAAGATCAGTGCTTTGTCTGGGGAGCGAATGGGAAAGGTGCGTAGAGACAGCGACGGTTAGGGCACTCAAAAACCCGGTTCCCTCACTAGGCAAGTGAGAAAGAATGACAACTAATCAGATGACATCCATTCATCGCACGGCAGTCTGTCTGGGTTCCAGAAAGAATAGGAGGAGGAAAAGGAAAGCCAATTTCAGAAATCCTAAGTGCTTTTCACCTATTTAAACACTGGTGAAAATCACAGATCTCCCCCTCTGTACTGTACAGGAAGGAAACAGATCCTAGAGAAGAGAAAACCCCCTGAGCGCCCACAAGCACTGCCAGGCCTGGCCGCCAGGCTTGGTAAAGCCTCATTCCTATCCCTTCTGCAAGGAAAGCAAAGGCAGCCGATGTAAAGGAACAAACCACGGGGCTCAGCCCCCATACTCAGAAAGAAAGACTGACGGAGCCAAGCCCAGGACACGAGAGACGATTTCCGCACGTACACATGTCGGCTCTGGAAGACTTGGATCGTTCTTAATGGTAATCTTCTTTGCTTCTTCTAGGTTCTTTTCTCTTCTCAGATTATCTTCTGCCTAGTTTTCAGGATACAGCAATGCATTAGCACGGTGTCCAGTGTTCCACCTCCAGAAAGGTTCGCAGGGGCACACTCACAGCTCACCTCTTTCTTTTCCCGGGATTCACTCTTCATTTGTTCTCTATGCCACATTTTCTTAATGTTCTTCATCTGTGATTTAGAGATCACATCCCACCTCTAGAGAGACAGAGACATCAAACTTTTTCAAGATCTCTATGCCTTGATGAAAATTTGTTAACAAAATAAAATTCAGTAAAATTTCTGGTTCACCCTACCTCATTTTCTTTCTGCGAATCCACATAAATGGTAGGGAAGGGTTCTTTCCCTACCGTCAGCAAAGCCTTGGGTAGGGGGGAGGGAGAGAGAAAACAGAAATTTAACTTTGCACAATACTTAAAAATGAGAAATCAATCATGAGGCACCTTCAACAATCTAGAACATAGTCTAGAGCCAAGAAGAAAACAATAGAGGCCCTAAGAGCCAAAGTCGATGTTGAAAGAGTGGCTGAACCTACCAAGAAACACTTTGTTCTGTCAAGATGGGTGGGGAACCTTTTTTCCACCAAGGGCCATTTCGATATTTATAATAACATTCACGGGCCATACAAAACCACCAACTTGAAAGTCGGCCTGCTACAGATTTATGGAATCTGGAGTCCCACCTGCAGGTTGCCTCGACAGGAACACACAAATCAGTTTCCAGGGCCTCCTGGGCCGAACGTTTCCCACCCCTGCTAGAACCCTTCCGGTGTTTCCAGTAAGTTCCAACCCACAGCATGCAGTTCCCCAGCACACCCACACTGACAACAGAAGAGACGGCTAACGGCAAATGCTGACTGTCCATAGACAACACCTAAATCTGGGAAGTGTCTAAAATACTTGTGATCCTCTTTCAACAAAATAGTGGTCAAGTGCATAAAAGGCTAGGCTTCATTTAATTTGTAAAATTCTCACATGCAAATATCTCTTTTCACCAATTCTGGGACACTTCCGGCATTATTTCGACATCATTTCTTAATTTAAAGCTTGTGTTCCTTTTTTACAAAGTTAGTTGAGAATGCATAAAAGATGAGTGTTTCATTAATTGCCTCCAATATTCTTGCAAAATTTCCATGAAATTATTAAGTCAAACAAGAAATGCAAATGAATTATTATCCTGGCCCCAGGATCCAAAACCTAAAAAAAGGATCTTTTCAAAAGAGCCATTAGTCCTAAGTCTATGAGTGCTACAGAGGAGGGAGACTGGCTCGTCTGGAAACACCTAAGCGAGTTCACTGTTCCAACAATTCAACAGCACAAAGCGTCACGCACTGCCTAACACCATGTTGGTCACCAGAGGACAATGTGTACAATAGCAGTCCCCTAAGATTATACTGCCTAGTGACATGTAGCTGTCTTCATTGGTAAGTGCACAACCATGTTCACACAATGACAAGATTGTCAATTACACACTTCTCAGATCACAACCCTATTGTTAAGTAATGTATGCCTGTATTTGTATTTGCATTCAAAATTCATTTACTATGCTACAGCCTGTACTGATCCCTCCTTTTACATTGCTGGAACTGAAAGAACCAAACTGTCACTGCCCAAATCAGAATGACATACTTTCACCCACAACCACATTCACCTGGGCCAAACAACACAGACATGAAAGAGAGTTCCTTCCTAAGAATCAGAAAGCGAGGCCGGGGAGCAACACAGCGGAAGTGCATTTTCTTCCAGTCTTTTTGGTCTTGAGTGTAGGAGATGACAAAGGGAATGTCCTTGTTTGGGAAGTGATGCAATAAGATGCACAGGTTACAGCCACTGGGGCTTTAAGGCCTACCACCTTCAGCAGTCGGCCTGCAGCAAATGGGGCTCCCCTGCCAAGCGCACGCAAAGCATGACAGGGGTGGCACAGCTAAGAGACTGAAGACCACGAGGACTGCTCGGTGAGGCACCTGGACACCGCACGCTGCAGACTCTGGCACGGATTCCATGAAGGAACAGCACCTGACCCAGGATGGCAGCTCTTGTGGCACCCAGTTCCCATCTTGAGAATTTCAACAATAAATCACGCAATGTATGTTCTGGTTTTAAAATACTAAAAAAGAAAGCAAGGCCCAGGGCCAAAGCTGCGGCAAAATGGGTAAAGCCACCACCTGCAGCACTGGCATCCCATATGGGCACCTGTTTGGGTCCCTGACTGCTCCACTGTCCAACCAGCTCCCTACCAATGCGCCTGAGAAAGCAGCGGAAGACAGCCCCTGCCACCCACACTGGAGACCTCCTGTGTGAAGCTCCTGGCTCCTGGCTCCAGCCTGGCCCAGCCCCAGTCCTTGTGACCATTTGGGGAGTAAACCAGTGACTGGAAGATCTCTCCATCTCTCCTCTAACTCTGCCTTTCAAATAATTAACTCTTTTTATTCATATGGTATGACCCCACAGAGGAGTGAGTGTGCCAGGTTAGAAAGACTGACAAGAGCTAAATTAATGTCACAACAGGGGGACAGGCCAGGCCAGGATGTGTAGAAACAGCAGTGTCAGGCCCTGCTTTTCCTAGAATTGTTCAAGGAGAGAACTTCCAATCATCTTCCCATGTGGCCGCTGTAGTCAAGGGATCCTTGCATTCTGGTTTAATTGGCGAGTCCACGGCTACTTAAGGATGCCTGGGCCACATCTTAACCCGATGCAGTTAGCCACACAGCACCCCTACGGTGAGGCCGTGCGCTCGAAGAACCAACCCCTTTGCAATCTACTTGGTTTTCCACACCAGTGTGCTTCCTGGCATTGAGCTGAACTCATGTGTGAGAAACGCGGCCTACTAATCAAGCTGCACGCTCCAGAGTCACATGCCTGCTCCGGCCCACAGGCACATTTTGGTGTGCCGATACTCATCAGACCTCAATGGCTCCAGGCTCAGGACCACACTGTGGGCTGCGGTAAAGTCACCACTAGGCCTGGTAGGAGTCACCGGGCCATCAGCTCCGTGCGACTGCAAAGGTGATTTGTGTTCTTACAGGAACTGAAAAACTGGCAAATTGATGCACCAGAGCAAGACATTCCAAGATTCCACACCTCGTTAAATGTTCACACAAGTGCAGACTTTGGTCATCTAATGGCAACCTTAAGGCTACATATCTGCATTCATTCCTAACTTCCCCTTTTCCAAAAAGCGCTCATCAAAGCCTTGTGCTTGAAATAAAATTCTGACCGGCCACAGAGCACTGACGCAAGCCATTAGTAAGCATAGGGTCTGTTTGCTCAGGAGAAGAGACACTACCTTTAGACCTGTTTTAAACGGTTTCTCCTTGGTTCCATCTCCCGTGGCATCGTTGCCCTCTCGGTCGGAGACATACAGCTCGGCTGTTTTACAAAACGAGAATAAGTTACTCGTCAGTCACCTTATATACAACTACTTGGCCCATTTTTTTCTCCTTGGTCAACAGAACATGCGTTACCAAAAAAAAAAAAAAATCACCAGAGTTCAAAACAAACCTGCATCGCCCTCGTTTTCCCACTGCCCTATTTCAGGGACACTCCTCTCCTAAAGACACACTGGCTACAGACTAAGCTTTCCAAAACGAACCTGGACGGTTTTTAATGAGTGCTACTGCTTCTATCTACTTGAACACCTAACAGTACAACGAGGGCTTGCAAGGCAGCCCGACCTAGATGGAATATTGCGTGTTGTACCTCAAAAGCCAGGTGACCCTGCTTGGGGGCGTGTGTGTGGGGGGGTATTTCTCCATCTACAGACTAAAGAAAACCACGACCATCTGGAGGCTGAAATAAATACACAGCGCAGGCCGGGGCACAGGTGGCAAAAAAAAAAAAAAAAAAAAGCCAGTCGCCCCTGGACTTTAAAGCCAACGGGAGATGTGAGTTTCACACATTGCAGAGGGCTGCACACAACCGTAATCCCCAACCGTGACATCCACGCAAGCCTCTTCCGGCTCTGCTTTTGCCCACTGCCCCGTATGGTCTCCCTGGAAATCTCGACACAAAGCGAGGCTCTGCGGAAGCGTATTTTTAAAAACGCTGGAGTCGCTCTCCTGACGATCCCCGTTTGGACCCGCGTGTCGGGTCTGACCCGTCCCAGCGCCTGCGTCACGGCGGCGACCCGGCAGGTCTTGCCCAGGGAGGGGCCCAAGGCGGCGGCCATCGCAGCCCCGGGCACCCAGGGCCCGAGCAGCGCCCGGCCTGGCCCACCAGGTCGCGGGAGAGGCCAGGCCCCCGGCGGCCTCCCTCCTGGCCTTAGTCCCGCACATCCGTGTCCGAGGCGCGCCCTCTCTGCCCCGGGCTCGCAGGTAAGCGCCAGGACTCGGCTGCAGAGAGCACCGCGCCGCACGCAGAGCATCGCTCACCTAGCACCATCCCTGCGGTCGCCCTGGTCACCTCCAAGGACATGGGCCTCAACGCTACCGCCGCCTAATCACCCCAACGTGCTCCGGAGCCTCCCCGGACTGGAACGTTGCATACAGCGTAGTGCCGAGGTCGCACGCGTGAGTCAGCGCAACGTCGCGGCTCCATTGGTTACCGGAGATGGGCGGGTGGCGCTGAGGACGCCATGTTTTGTCAGGGCAGAGGCAACTTCCGGTCAAGAGGCGAAATGCCCCTCCCCGAACGTTTGCGAGTTCTCGGGACGCCGCCCAGCCGGGGACTCCTACGTCCCCAAACCGTCGCGTTCGGTACCCAAGCCTCGGACTTTTTCCTGGAAATCCAGTTCCGCCCCTAGCAGTAGGTGAGCCTGAGCCCCTGGGAAACCAGCCCAGGGGTGTCGTTCTAGGCACCCAGTTGCTGGAATACTGGTTGGATTAATGGCAGCAGCAAATGTATTGAGCACCCACCCCCACCCCCGAGAAGGGTGAGAGATGGTGGAGAGGCCGCTTAACCCACCGCGCTGCAAGGCCAGCCCCAGGTATGGAGGTGTTTTTTAGAGTTTCTTTCATATCAAAAAAAAAAAAATTATGCTTTGCCTTAAGGACAAACTCTGGGATTCCACTAAGTGGGGGACACCCTTTTGTTTAGTGCTTCTTAGGGAAACTGAAGCTCGGGGCAGGCGATTTATCCCAAGACTCACAGAAGAGAGAGCCCGAATCCCACACCACGTCTGTGTTCCGAAGCCCTAGTCCTGTCCACTACATGGTTATGGCCTTCCTAACAGCAATCTTGAAAAGCAGGAAAATCCTCTCACATGGGCGCAATTCCAGCCCCGGCTGCTCCACTTCTGATCCAGCTCACTGCTAATGCACCTGGGAAAGCAGCAGAAGATGGCCCAAGGTCTTGGACGGCTCCCATATGGGAGACCCGGATGGAGTTCCAGGCTCCTGGCTTCAGCTTGGCCCAGTCCAGGCTGTTGCAGCCACTGGGGGAGCGAAACTCTGATGGGGGATATCTCTGTCTCCCTCTTTCTCTGTAACTCTGCCTTTCAGATAAATCTTTAAAAAAATAAAAAACTGCATACCTACATTCAGGGCCTATCCAGACATGAACCAAATACTTCTCAAAGAATATTTCTCTTGGTTTCATGAACATGGCTTGTCCCTCTTTGCTGAAGGTTTTCCGTTTGCTCATGAACTCTCCATTGCTGCAAAACAAATAGCCCACACCGGAGCAGCTTAGAACAAGGAATTTGGAAGCTTAGCCGGGGGCTCTGGCGCAGGGCCCTTCCTGAATCACACTATGGGTGGGGGCTGCTGTCAATTGGGGCTCACCTGGGTGAGGACCCGCCTCCAACCTACTCACTCATGGCTGCTGTTTACCAAGTGGGCTCCCCCTAAACTGCTACTGACATCAACCAAGAGTGGCCTGTGATGAAAGAAAGAGAGTATAGTCGTTAGCTATTGCTGTATAATAAATAAATTACACCACACTTCAGACAATATTTATCATCTCACGCTTCTCTGGGCCCAGACACCAGACATGGCTTAGCTCTCAGCCTCTGCCTGAGTCTGCAGAGCCCACCATCAAGGTTTCAGCTGGGACTGCGGCCATCTTAGGATAAATTAAGGTTCCTAGGTCTCACCTGGCGTGGCTGCTCTTCCACGCTCACTCACGCCGGGGATGGCCAAGACCTCGCTTGCTACGCGGGTTCTCTCCAGAGTGAGCGAGCAGAGGACAAGAAAGGTATGAGTCCCGTCCCTAGTGGTCCTGCCTCAGAGGTGACATCCCGTCACTTTTGCCCTACTGGCTTAAGTAGAATCGGACTACTAGGTCCTGCTTGTAGGATTCTTAGAGGTGGGAATTACAGGGGCCCTCTTAGGAAGTTGCCTGCCCCAAGCCACCGAAACCGAAGCTTCGGTGCCTTTTGCTAAGCGACATTTCATCAGGGCTGCCACATTCTGGTCACACAGACCAACCCTGGTACAGCAGGGGAGGGGACCACACAAGGGGGTGAATACCAGAAGGCAGAGCTCGTGCCCACTGTCTTATTGGTTGCCTACAGCGGGCCTGCAGGTGGACTTTGCTTCACCCTGCTCTGAGCCCCAGAGGCTGGGGACGTCTCTGACTCCGGGTCGGGTGCTGCCAAGAGGGAACACCTTCAGGCGTGCAGAGCGAGGACAGGGAGGCTGCAACCTTCCCTGATGGCCCCAATTCCTGCCTGGTGGTACCAAGAGCCTTCATCTGAACTGTCCTGCATGAGTTTGGTTTTACCTGCTCCTTCCCATTGGTTGTGCACAGCAACACTTTGTTGTGAAATAAAGTGTGTACATAGGACCGAGCCCAGGCTAGAAGCTACACTAGACAGTGAGATAGATTACTGCCTCGATGCAGTCGGTACCTGCAGACTCCACTGGCTTCTCTAAGCGCAGTTGTGGAGGGCAGTGAAACTGGGCTTAGATCTGCCAGACACACAGCAGTCAGCGGCAATGTGCACAGCTTTGTATTCCTGCCTCACCTGGGTGTGGGACAAGACAGTGGACAAAGGGAAATGTCTCAGGGGTCATACTCTGAGTGCTGTGACTGGTTTTCACTTGTCGCAGAAGTGGTGTTAAATAAAAATTGTAGGGGCTGTAGGTTTGGACGGGGCACCTGTGCTGGGCCCAACAGAACAAACCAATATAGAGTTTAATCACAGTAACTTGCTTTGACTGATTGCCTTGGCTGTAGCTAATGAATAAACTGTAAAAATACCTAGCTAAGCTGCAACCAGTGGAGTTGATTGACTAAGCTATAACCCTCTAAATTGATTGCCATGCCTCACTTCTGTTCTACAGATGCTGTCTGATGGTGGTGTTGGTTGGAATTGTCAGAACTGGCCCTGATACCGGGAGCTGTGTAATTTGTGAATGGTTCGGTTTGGTGGTCTTTGCTCAGATTTACTCCACTTGAGACGACTGGTCTTGAGCATTTGCCCTTTGAACACTTGAACGTTGAACAGTTCTGACGCAGTCAGCCAGATCCAAAGCGGGGCTCCATCCGCCTTCAGCGCAGCAGAAAATGAGACAACGACACCTGCTGAGCCCCTCAGGCTCCCTGTTCTCTTGCTGTGTCTGGGAAGCCTGGGTAAGTTCTCTCGTGGGTTCTGAATCTTCATGAGTGTGTGTTTGGGGCTGAGTTTGAGCACAGTTTTTTGCTCTGGACTAGGTATTGTAGAGAAGTCTAAGGTGTCTGGCTGGGTGAGCCAGTGTCTGCCCAACCCCCACCCCTCTCTCACTCACTCTCTGGGCCTTTAAAATAAAATCTAAAAGAGGCAGGCCTCAGGTGCCTTACTGGGTTCAGTGTGTAGACAACTAGAAGATAGGGAACTGTGTGTTTACTCGGGTGCAGAGAGTCTACACTCCATTTGGGTGAGTTCACATCCCCTTAAGGGATGGTTTGTGCAGTAAGAGGGTGTGTGATCGTTTGCAGGGTCTGCAGTGGCTTCCTGGGAAGATGGAAACTGGGCTGAATTCGTGGTCTGAACTCCAGCCCGTGTCCCAGAACCCCTTTTTTTTATTTTTAAGAAATGAATGGATCTTACCAGAAATAACTTGGAATTATGGTGTCCACATAAGGCAGTTTTGGTTTGCATAGAATTGTTGGATTCGGGGGGTATATTTGAAAGTGAGGGAGTGAGCCATGAGTACCTTTAAAATGGAGAAGGCAAAAAGTTTGGGTTTACTCAGTCTTTAAAAAAAGTTAATGGAAACCGGAATTATATTTTGATTAAAAAGTTTGAAAAATCGAAGTCCGTGCATAGTTTTTCTATAAAACGTACTTCCGTGAGTTTGTTTAGAAGGTGATGGCCTCGCCTGTGACCATTTTCTCTCAGCTGTTTTCCTCCCCCTGGCAGGGTGCTTAAGCCTGAGATCTGATTGCAATGAGCAACCCAGCCAACAGTTGCTTTGGGCAACAATAAGGCGGGTTAATCAAAAGAAGGGGAAGCGCCCTTTGACTCGGCCCCCTTGCTGAATGAAGATGGTCAGAGGGCGAAGGACATGTCCTCTGGTTCTAAGGAAAATGAAGGGTTCTGAGACTAGAAGCTGGCGTGTCACAAGGGCTGACCTGTCACAGCAAAGGTTGGTACTTTCCACCTGTAATGGCTGGAGAAGCATGACTTCTCAGACAGCCTGATAATACATTCCTTGGGAGGTTCCATCTTTCAGTAAGTGGATGGGAACTTAGACTTGCAGGTGGGTTTTGTTTTCCAGTGCCTTCAACTTAATATTCTAAAGCCATTACCTTTTGGGGTGGTATTTCCTGAACTTCTTCAGTGGCTCGTTTTGTTTAATGAGGAATTCAGGTATAAATGTTAAAATAAATCCAGTGAATATAAATGACAGTGTGGATGCGCTGTCATAGTTGCAGGAGTTTGTTTAGTGAGTTGAAGTTATGATGTGCTGAATTATGAAATGTGAGTCATTTTTAAGTGAAAATGTGGAAACTTGCTTGAGGCAACCATTGTGATTTTGTTGTGTAATAGAGGAAGAAAGTCTAATAAAAATAGAACCAATGTGATCGTCACTAATGGAAGACATCTGGTTGTTGGGGCATAGGTGTATTCGAATCTTTTTCCAGGTCCTTATCTCACACCAAGATTTTCTTTTAAACTATTTATTTATTGGCTGCTGGCATTGTGGTGTAGCAGGTAAAGCCACTGCCTGCAATGCAGCCATCCCATTTGGGCACCCGGTACAAGTCCTGGCTGCTCCACTTACAGTCCAGCTCCTTGCTAATGCACTGGGAAAGCAGCAGAAGATGGCCCAAGTGCTTGAGCTGCTACACCCATGTGGGAGACCTGGAAGAAGCTCCTGGCTTTGGTCTGGCCCAGCCCTGGCCGTTGCAGCCATTTGAGGAATGAACCAGTGGGTGGAAGACCTCTCTCTCTTTGTCTCTTGCTCCTTGTAACTCTCATTAAAATAAATAAATCGTTAGAAAAAAGAAATGAATGAAATAAAAGAAACAAAAAAGATTTATTAGAAAGGCAAGAGTTGCACTGTAGTGTAGTGGGTAAGGCCGCAGCTTGCAGTGCCAGCATTCCATATGGGTGCTGGTTTGAGTCCTTGCTGCTCCACTTCCAATCCAGCTCTCTGCTATGGCCTGGGAAAGCAGGAGAAGATGGCCAAAGTCTTGCGGGGGAAACCTGGAAGAAGCTCCTGGCTTCTGCTTTCGGATCATCGCAGCTCTGGCCATTGCGGCCAACTGGGGAGTGAACCAGCAGATGGAAGACCTTCCTCTCTCTCTGCCTCTCTTCTCTATGTAACTCTTTCAAGTAAATAAATAAATAAATAAATCTTAAAGTTACCCAGAAAAGGAGAGAGATCTTCCACTGGCTGGTTCACTCCCCAGTTGGCCCCTACAGCCAGAGCTATGCTGGTCCAAAGTCAGGAGCTTCTTCTAAGTCTCCCACATGGATGGTAAGTGGAGGTGCCCAAGGACCTGGGCCAACCTCTGTTACTTTCCCAGGCACATCAGTAGAGAGCTGAATGGGAAGTGGAATGGCCAGGATTTGGACCGGGGCCCACATGGAATACCAGTGCTGCGGGCAGTGGCCTCACCTGCTATACCACAATGCTGGCCCCAGGTTAAGAATTCTTAAGTGCAGAAATTTATAAGGTACACAGATGGGAACAGGATTTATATAATAGAGAAAACATACATTCTCAAACAAGTGTGGGCTGGTGAGAAATACCCATCATGAGAGGGTCAGAGGACTCCCAAAGGGAGAAGGGGGAGAGGGAGAGCACCTGACTAGGACCCCAGCCGTGGTCCACAGGGAGAAGGAGGGTGTGCCTCTACCTGCGTGAAGCCACCTGGGCATTCTGTGCCTCCATAAATTCCACATGGAGTTTAATATACACATTTTCATGGTGCCCATCCCCCTTCTAGGTCCTGGATGAAACAGGTGCATCCTGAGAAAGAGGGTGTTTTGATTGACAGGTAAAGGAACTGTTTTTTTTCTTTCCTTAGGGAATGACATAGCAGAAACAGGTGCATACACACAGTACAAGTAAGAAAATACAGAAAGCGAGTAATTGTTGAACACTATGAATAAAGGGATTGTCCATTCACCATTCATGTGTTAGTGTCTGCAAATAGCAGAATGGTTGAGTTGAACATCCCATGTTCGTTCTTTTTGCCATTTACTTAATAGTAAATAATGTTGGTCTCACAGTTCAGTGTATGATACTGAGTAAATTCTAGTGGAACTTATTTTTATGTAGTATAGAGAGGCTAGATGTATTTGGGTTAGAGTGAAGGAAGGAATGGTAGCTAAAACTGTATCAGGTTCTCTCTATCTTGAGAGAGGAATTTTATGTAACCAAGCTAACTAAAATAAGAGGGGATAGACATTTGGCAAAGCAGTTAGGATGCTGCTTAGGGGGGATGCCTGAACCCCATATTGGAGTGACTGGGATCAGTTCCTGTTTGTACTTCCAAATCTAGGTTCCTTCTGATGCTATCCAGAGAGGCAGCACTTGATGGCCCAGGCAGTTGGGTTTCTGTCTTTCTGTCACTCACATGGGAGACCTGGTTGAATTCTGGGCTCCTGGCTTTAGCTTGACCCAACCCAGGCTATTGTAGATATTTGGCAAGTAAACCTACAGATAGGGGAATCTATCTGTCACTCTGCCTTTCAAATGAATAAATAAGTCTTTAAAAATAAGTTCTAAGAATTTAATATTAATAACAAATTATAATTATGAAAAATTATTTTATTCTCCTTTACTAAAATATGTAAGAAAATGGTGGTCCATTTTCAACACAGAATGGAAAATTACTGTTAGCTGACTTGGAAATACAGCAAAACTCACTAGACAAACAGGAAGTTATGGAGTAGCCAATTCACGAGAGGAAAATGAGAGGAAATGAAAGTACTGAGGAAGGAGGAAGGTAACTTTGAAACTTAGGTGATATCTGGGAAGACCGTACACCCCATACTACTCAGCCAATGAGGAGCCAGGGGAGGGACCTGTGTGCCAGGATATAAATTGCTTGCTGTCACTGCTCCTGGCATGCCTGCTCATCAGACACGTAATCTTGAAAGACCAATAATAAAGTCTTGCTTTCACTGCACTTTCTGGGTCCATCTCTTAGGTATACAGGTGTGGATACTTCCCACCAAAAACAAGGTTTTCTTGGGAAATTAATCCATTCTTACCAGAAAATAGAACTTCATTGTTTTTGTTTTGTTTTGTTTTGTTTTGATTACTTAGAATAGCTGAGTCCTCTAGTGAATAGTTAGGATTTACTCTTAAAGCAATCTTACTTTCTGTAATTGTTTTTGAACTCTTTTGTCATCTTGGATGGGTAAATGACTATTTTTCAGTGATCTGTGATTTTACTTTTTTTCTTTTAGATTTACTTGTTTGTGTTAGAGGTAGTTACAGAGAGAGGCAGAGACAGAGAGAAAGGTCTGCCATCTGCTGATCCATTCCCCACATGGCTGCAAGAGCCAGAGCTGGGCTGATCTGAAGCCAGGAACTTCTTCCAGGTCTCCCATGTGGGTACAGGGGCCAAAGCACTTGGGCCATCTTCTACTGCTTTTCCATGCCATAGCAGACGGCTGGATCAGGAGAGGAGCAGCCAGGACACCAAAGGCACCCATGTGAGATGCTGGCACTGCAGCTGGAGGCTTAGCCTACTACACCACACTGCCAAACCCAGAGATTTTACTTTAATAGAGTTTTAAGCATTTTATGTTTTCTGACAGAGTTCCTAAAATCAAGTCATGAATTGCATCTTTTGACCTCAAACTAACTTGGGGACATTCCAGAAGGGCCCTTGGAATATCTGGAAGGGACATAGTAAACTAATCAGGCTTATTTATAGGAAGCATTGGCAAAGGAGTGGTGCTGTCTTTGATTATGAATGTGTTAATATGAGTTCCTGAAACTATGAAATTCAGAGAAATGTCATACTCCTGGTATAAAACTTTTGGTTACAGTTCTAGTTACTGTCTTACAATGTTGCATGCAACTGAGATAACCAAGTTTTCTTATCAATTCCTGGTTACAATGACCTGTCATCAGATTTTGGTATGACTGCTACATTCTAAAAGGTAGTTCTGTCTTCAAGAAGGTTCAGAAAGGACTCTGATAAGTACAGACCTTTAATCATTTTGAGATCATATCATTGGACCGGGTAAGAATTCTTTGAATTCTAATGGAGAGGGTGTCTCCACCCCCTCCCCAAACTGTTAATCCAGCATCAGGGAGAACAAGAATTGATTGAAAAAACAGAGAAATGCTTTGGTAGGTTTCCGTGCTGGGATCACCAGTGCTGAAATTGTTAATATGTGCAATCTGAATGAATTCCTTAAGTTGATCCAAATCAGATTCCCGTGGCAGCAGCCTGTTCAATGGAGACACTCCCTCTAGACTCTGCTGGGAGGCACCATTCTAGGCTCTTCTGACCACCCACACTGCAGTAAAGCATCAGAGCCTCAATCATGGGTCCATATCTTAGCTATATTTTAAAAGGGCCCCTCCACACTCCAGAAACTATACACCCATTGGAGACTGTAAGATAAAGTTGATGAGAGAAGTAGACAATATTTCAGATGTGGACAGCTGTTCCTGAGATAACAAAACAAGACTAATATAATGAGACTCTCACCCATCTTAATTTTTCCTTGCTTATGCCTACCTCTTTTACTTGGTGCAATGATACTGTAACCAACCCTGTTCTCCCTCCATGTTTTAATGTAACCTGATTATGGAGTGTTACGTTACCTAGTAGCTGAACAGGAAAGAGTCTGGGCAGTTGCTGATATTTTTGTCCCATATGAATATTAAAATGGATAGACTCTTCTTGTAGCTCATTCTTTAATCATCCATTTTAGTTGGTCTGGTGTGTATGGACCCTGGCTAACAAACATACTCCAAATTCTTGGTGTTCTCCTCCTAATAGTTATAATAGAACTCTCCCCACTGGCATATATTCTCTCAAGTCTTAAGTGTCCATATGAAGCCATGTATAATAGGAACTTAAATTCATGATCATGAGGACACTGTCCCCTACACATGTATCGAGACTAGACACCCAGGATCGTAATAACTGAGGGACACTGATGGCCTATGTTCTCATCACAATTTTGCTCAGTGGAATCATGAACTAAAGGGGGTAGCTTTAATTAGAAGTTGTGGGGAGTCATGGTCTTGTATGGGGAGACTGCACTGGACAGAACAGAACAGACCAATATAGAATTTAACCACAATAACTGAGTTTTGGTTGGTTGCAGGAGGCCCTAGAGCCAACCAAATAATTATACACAACTAAGATGTAAATGACTACTTAAGCCAAAACTGATTGACTAGACTGTAGCCCATTTGTGTTTTTGTGCCTCACTTCTCTTTTCCCATAAATGCTGGCTGATCATGATGGTGTTGTCTAAACCTTTTTACTGTAGCTGTGGCCTGAAAGACCAAAAGACACTGGCTAACAGACTGGTCAGTTGATTGGGACTTGAACAAGATTGGAGATTAGGTACAAGAGGTCTGGTGGATGGACCTTTTAGAACAGGCATAGATTGTGAAGATTTCTTGTCCTTTGTAGATGTCCATCAAAAGGCATTCTGTATGGAAGAAGCCTCTGTAATCTGTCAATTGTTGGTCTTTTCCCAAAAAGAGTCAAAAAGCACATACGCAGGGGCTAGCCTTGTGGTGTAGCTGGTAAAGTCACTGCCTGTGACACTGGCATCTTATATAGGCACCAGTTTGTGTCCCAGCTGCTCCACTTCTGCTCCAGCTCCCCGCTAATGGCCTGGGAAAAGTGGTGAAAGATGGGTCAAGTGTTTGGGCAATGTGGGAGACCCAGATAAAGCTCCTGGCTTCAGTCTGGTTCAGTCCTGGCTGTTGTGGCCATCTGGGGAATGGTCTCCCTCTCTATCTCCTCTACCCCTCCCTCTCTCCTTCCCTCCCTCCCTCTCATTCTCCCCCCCCCAACATAACTCTTTCAGATAAATAAATCTTTTTCTCCCCAAAGAAACCTTTTATATAATGAGTACGAATTTCTTAAGTACAACTTTAGGAATATGCTAATTCTTCCCACCATACCCCCCACCCCCTCTTCCCTCTCCCATTCCCAATCCCATTCTTCATTAAGATTCACTTTCAATTAACTTTACACACAGAAGACCAACTCTATACTATTTGCAGGCGCGCACACACACACAGAACAAGTTTTACAGTTAATTCTCATAATACAACTCCTTGAGGACAAGGGTCCTGCATGGGAAGTAAGTGCCCAGTGACTCCTGTTGTTAATTTAACAATTAACACTCTTATGTATGACATTAGTGATCACCTGAGACTCCTGACATGAGCTGCCATGGCTATGGAAGCCTTTTGAATCCAGAATCTCCATCAGTATTTAGACAAGGCCATAAGCAAAGTGGAAGTTCTCTCCTCCCTTCAGAGAAAAGTACATCCTTCTTTGATGGCCGCTTGTATCCACTGAGGTCTCATTCACAGAGATCCTTCATGTGGATTTTTTTTTTTTTGCCACTGTGTCTTGGTTTTCCATGTCTGAAATGCTCTCATGAGCTTATCAGCCAGACCAGAATGCCTTAAGGGCAGATTCTGAGGTCAGAGTGCTGTTAAATATTTAAACACACACACACACACACACATACACAAGGTGTAACAGGATGAGGCTAGGCACAAGTCCAGACTTGTGGACTGCCCTTTATCATGGCTGATTTGGCTGGCTGCTGCCGCTTCTGAGTACCCAGTCTGCCCTCAGCAGAAGCCAGCTAGGAGAACCCAATAAGAACACTGTTTATTTGGGGGCACCAGCTGACCACATGGGGGCAGATAATTACATTGTAAAGCTGGAGGAGGCAACACTATGACTCCAAAGTGTAGGCCACAAGCCACCTAGCAGTTTGCCCACCCAGCCTATAGCACCAACACCTGTGGACTTATGGAATGTTATATCCATCTCCAAAGCATGCAACGTCTCTAACCAGGGGACACATTTTCAGTGAAGAAAGTGTGGCAGTGAGGACTTTCAGTGATGTAACTATGTTCTCTGTGTTAGATTATTTCAAGTATGCACACATGCTCTCCTTTCTTAAGCTGGAGGAATCTATGTCCCTTTGTCATTAGGTTGAGCTTAGCCATGTGGCTCTTCTTTGATCCTAGGATAGTAGATGTGATATAAGCAAAGCTGGAAAGTGCTTTGTTTCCTTCTGTCACCATGGGAAGTAAACGCCTTGACTGGCTCACAGGTCTGAAGGTGAGAGACACATGGACCCAATCTGCAGGTTGGAGATGAACCCAGCCAAACTCAGCTCAGACAGGGGCTCGCCCCTAGATACATGAGAATAAGTGATATTAGGCTTCTGAGCTTGGGGGGCATTTTGTAATAAAACCTTGTGGCAATAGACTGAAAAATTCCTTATTACCCAGAAGCATCTGGCTTAAGAGGAATGGCCTACAGGGAGTTGGTCATGACACCTGTGAGCACACCCTATCCCACACCTAAGCCTGTAGCCAGTCTCCACCGTAGCAGAATATATTCTCTCTTCCAAGTCTATTCGTTGGTTTCAAAGTACTCTCCAGGTATCTGCATATGTAATGACTGAGGTGTGTGACCGTCCTGAGGCCAGCAGCTCAGAATCCCTAGTGTTCCTTTTGCAAAGGAAAAGCGGCCTCTCCTAATTCCAGTAGAACCACGGGAAGCAGGAGGAGGGAACACAGCTCCAGGGCGGCCAAGACCCCCCCACCCCCCATTACTGGCGCTACGCCTGGTAATGACACACGCGGGGGGAAGCGTCCCTTTCTCTCATCTGCACAGTCGGCCAGATTCCACCGACTGCGGAGCAGAATTGTTTGGAAGAAAACCTTGCATCCATACTGAACGTGTATAGGCTTTATTTTTTTTGTAAATTTCCTAATCGATACAGTATAACCACTCTTTGCATAACACATTGTACTAAGTATTCTAAGGAATGGACAGATGATTTAAAGTATGAAAGGTTAAAGTACATGGGAGGACGTGTGTACGTTTGATGCAAAACCTGCACCGTTTCTACAAGGGACCTGAGCATCCGCTGACTGCTATCCGAGGGGGTGTTGGGACGACAGATGCACAAAACTGAGCGACAACTGTAGGGGCTGGTCACACAGACGGCCCTGGCGTCTCACCACTAGATTGCATTAAAGCCGTGCCGGGGTCTTCCCAGAGCTCCGGAAGCAAAGCTCACTTCCAGGAACAGGCCGAAGTTTGTCAGTGCTCTTCACTGAATGAATGAACAGCGTTGTAGTTCTGTCTCTATCCGACTCTGGCCAGTTAGGGGAACCCTCCTCTCGGCCTCCGCGCCCTCCCACTGGCTCCTCCTTTGCTCCGCCCAGCGCTGTATTTCGTCTCCGCCTTACACTGTAGCGGCCCCTATGGGCCACCGTAGCCGGTCTCCGGTCTGGGTTCAGGGTGCGTGAGGCGTCGGACGCCATCTTTTTTTCGGGCCACTTCCGTGCTTGCTTCCTTTGACCAGCCCCTGCTGGCTTCTGTCTCGCAACGCCGCCGGCAGCCTCTGGTGTGGAGTGGTAGGTGCCTAGGTCGCCCTCCCAGATCTCGAGCAGGGGTGTTGCCTGTCCGGCACTGTCTCCGAGCAAGCCTGCGGACATCCTCAAAGAGCTTTCGTGCGCGTTTGTCTTGTTACTCCTCAAAACAAACTCCGGAGAGAGAAGAGACCAAATCAATCAATCAATCTACCAGTGTCTCTAGTGCTCTGAATTCCCCGGAACCAGGACCAAGAACCAGATAGGGGCTCAAGCAAGTGTTGACTCCCGCCTTTGATTTCCGGGCTTCTTAGTGTTTGTGTTTCCTTGTAAGCACTCCAAAGAGTGCAGCCATTTCAAAGCCCTGCCCTGCCGTGTGCTTACTCTTTACGGAGGATGAATGACAGGGCTCAGAGGCCAGATGCCTCGCCACAGAACACGAACTCCGGCGCAGTGCCCTGGGCACGTTCCTTAGGCTCACGGAGCCACGGATGTGTGAGCTGGAAGGAGATCACAGTGTGTACCAAAATGCCTAGTGTGTGCCTGCCCGAGTTAGCATACACGTGGCGTTAACAGCTAATCATTTTTTTTGTTTGTTTTGTGATCATGTGAATCAAAGCTTCAAACTTTTTTAAAAAAAATATTTATTTGGAAAGGCAGCGTTACAGAGAGGGAAAGACAGAGGTCTTCCATCCGCTGGTTCACTCCCCAAATGGCCATAACAGCTGGAGCTGGGCCGATCTAGAGCCAGGAGCTGCTTCTCAGTCTCCTACGCTGGTGCAAGGATCCGAGGACTTGGGCCATCTTGTACTGCTTTCCCAGGCCGTAGCAGGGAGCTGGATCAGAAGTGGAGCAGCCGGGGCTAGAACCAGAGCCCTTATGGGATGCTGGCACTGCAGGCGTCGGCTTTACCTGCTATGCCCCAGCGCCAGCCCCTCAGACTTTTAAACAGACTGCTGTGGCGTGCGGGTGGACCAGCACTCCGGTCCTTCACGCTGAATGCAGTCTGCTTCCTCTCCAAGAGTGAGCTCCCTACACCGTATTTCAGAGCACTCGGCCTTCGGTAGCTCCTTCCCACGCCCCTAACTCAGCACAGGACCGGCTTTTGCTTTAGTGTCATGAAGTGGGAGCTCCCTGAAGCCTTCCCTTGAAACCACTTTCCTGCTTTAACACCTCCCCATCCTTTGGAATTAGCATCCTCCCTCCTGCCAACCTCACCAAACGGGGAGAAATCTTCTGGATTCCCCACACCTCTCCCATCCGATTTCCACACTCCTGCCAGGGGACACACTGAAGAATAAAAACAATTCCCTTGTGCACTTGGGAACCTTCCATGGCTTCCTGTTGCTCCCAGGACCCCCTCCCAATACCTTTGTGGACTTACTGTGATATAGGGGCCCAGAAAAGACAGGGAGTTAGGAAATAAATGAAAATTCTCTACAGTTCTCTGTCAAGTCTCTAGCCCTGCACCTTAACTCCACCCCCTTGCATGTCAATCTAGCACCAGGAAAGATGGGAGCCAGGATAGCGTGTCACGTGGAGTAGCCACAACATTTTCCTAGAGGACCTCAATACACTAGACCCCACCCAAACTACCTTATTTGTATGTTCAGTTAGGGCACCACCACTCACCAGGTGTGGGTAATCTTTTTGCTGTTGAGGGCCATGTGGCTATGACATAATTTGTGGACCGTACAGAATTATCAAGGTAGAAACTAGCCTGCTGTAGATTTATTGAATTTCAGGGTCCACCTGTGGTTGTCTTGGCAGGGCCAGACATTCCCATTCCATGAAGGGGACCGTTGGACGTGTGAGCTTCTCTTTTTGGTCTTTCATGGCCTCTCTCCTTGTGGGCCTCTCTTGGGGAGCTTCTCTCCCTATGCTATTGTCTGTACTCATGCCTGAATGTATATACTCACCTTCTCATTTTAAATAAATCCTCTCTTTACTGTGCTTTGAATTCTTATCTCATGTAGGGGCAAGAGCCTGGAACAAAAACTAGGAAACACGTTCTTAAAACGGTTAGACTATATCATTGCCTTTTAAAGGCACAATGAACTTCAACCCAGACTAGTTCCTTCATTGAATTGACCCAGGTGTGATGTAGGATTTGGAATAGCCTTTTAATGAGATGAAGACAGAGCTGAATAGAAAAGGAAAATGTCTCTGCAGAGGTGGGAAACTTTCAAAGCAGAATTACTTGTGTCCTTGAACAGCAGTGAAGGTGGCCTCTGGGTTAGTGTGCAGAGCAACCAGTTTGGCAGCAGTTAAGGCCCCTGGGCAGGTGTATGTGTGTGTGTGTGAATGTGTCTGTCTGTCTCTGGGAGCCTTAGAAGCCCAGCTGATTTCTTAATTTCTGCTTTAGGTGTTTATCTGGCTGTCAGAGCAGGACATGAAAATGTTCTCACCTCAAGCCACAGAATCCAAAAAAAAAATTAGCCCAAACTTGGATGAATCTAGTAAATGTAGAAGAGCCCTTCTGGGTCCATGCTTATTCAAGAAAGTTACCTAAGGTCTTGATGGAAGTTTCTGGAAAACTTGGAACCAAAGCCCTCCTTCTAGAACTAGCCCTTTGTGTTTTTGTTAAACTCTTGAAAGAACATAAAGTTTTTGTATCAGTTACACAAGATGTAAATAAGTAGCTGAGGGTAGGTGGGAATCCCCAGATGGTAACCAGAAACCTCCTGTAGGATTTCCATAGACTGGTTTATTCATTATGTAGGTTGGCTCTGTGGAACTGCTTTGTAATGAAACTGCAAGATGACTCCCAGTGGGCAAATCGACCTCTATTCTAAAGGTTGATTCTTATCACCTGGGAGAATTGATTCCTGATGAGAAATGCTAGACTGAAAAACCCTCCCACGTTGACTTCACAAGCCAGATCCAATATCTTTAATCCTCAGGTGAAAAAGAAACAAATGGACATCCCAGGGTTTATGGCAGCCTTTGGGATGGAGTGCTGTTATTTAAAAGCATGGAGGGCCAAAGAAACATTGATAATCTTTCCAGCCTGAGACCACAAGCAATTTATCTGGAGTGAGGTAACCTGAATCTAAATCTGGTATTCCTGCCTGGTCAGAGGTTTGGATTTTGCTCTCTGTTAGAATTTTCCTTTTTATTTATTTAAATAATCACAGGATAATTTTATTAAGGTTTTGAAGCAAAAAAAAAAAAAACCCACTCTGTGTATTTCTTCCTCTGCATCTTAGTACTCAGATCTTCTTAGCTGATAAATCTTTGAAGGTTTTTGACTCCAAAGCATGTACCCATATGAATGGCCTAAGAAAACATCCTACTCTCTGTAACGGGGGACAGGAAGCCCCTGTCTCAGGGTTTCCAGCTCACCCTCACGGGCAAAATAAAGAGCTAGGAATTGCTGCTTTTATGTGAAATTGTGGCTAGAGGGAATGATTCCCAATTTGGGAGGATTTGTGACTTGAGCAGGAAAAATATTCAATTAACCCCCCTTTTATTTTAGCTTAAATCTCTTCTTTTTTAAAATACTTCTGCAACAGATAATATACTCATATGATTTGATTTTTCTTTTTTTAAAGCATGAGGGTCCAGCATTGTATCGTGATTTGCTAAGCTGCTACCTGTGATACTGGCATTCCCTGTGGGTGCCAGTTCAAGTCCAATCCAGATCTCTGCTAAAGTGCCTGGGAAAGCAGCAGATGATGGCCCAAGTGCTTGGGCTCCTGCATCCACGTGGGAGACAGCGGAAGAAACTCCTTACTTTGTCATGGACCAGCCCCAGTTGTTGTAGTCATTTGGGGAGTGGATCAGTGGATAGAAGACCTCTTCCCCTCTTTCTCTCTCTTTCTCTCTCTAACTCTGCATTTCAAATAATAAAATGAATCTTTAACAAAACAGATATTAGAAGCATCAAAAGATAATTCCATTTTTTAAAGAAATATATATATATATATTAATTTAAAGACTCCCCAAATGGCTGCAATGGCTGGAGCTAGGCTGATCTGGAGCTAGGAGCTAGGAGCTTCTATCATGTCTCCCATGTGGTTGCAGGGCCCAAGCACTTGGACCATCTGCTGCTGCTTTCCCAGGTGTATTAGCAGGGAGCTGGATCAGAAGTGGAGCAGCCGGGACTCGAACCAGTGCCCATATGAATGCCAGTGCTGCAGGCAGTAGCTTTACCCTCTATGCCACAGTGCTGGCCCCAGATAATTCTGTTTTTTAAAAAAATCTCACTCCCTGTAACTATTCCCATTAGCTTCTTCTTCTTTTTTTTTTTTTTAAGATTTATTTATTTATTTGAAAGTCAGAGTTACACAGAGAGAAGGAGAGACAGAGAGAGGTTTTCCATCTGCTGGCTCACTCCCCAATTGGCTGCAATGGATCCGAAGTCAGGAGCTTCTTTTGGGTCTCCTATGTGGGTGCAGGGGCCCAAGGGCTTGGGCCATCTTCGCTTTCCCAGGCCACAGCAGAGGGCTGGATCAGAAGTTGAGCAGCCAGGACTTGAACCAGCGTCCATATGAGATGCTGGCACTGGTGGCTTTACCGGCTGTGCCACAGCACCGGCCCCTCTAGGTATTTTAACAAAAATGACTGTATCCAAAGCTATTTTCTGTGCCTCTTCTAGGCCAGCCCTCTGCTGTGGCCCAGGAGTGCAGTGGAGGATGGCCCAGGTGCTTGGGCCCTGCACCCCATGGGAGAGCAGGAAAAAGCACCTAGCATCTGGCTCCTGCCATCGGATGAGTGCGGTGCGCCGGCTGCAGCGCGCCATCCGCGGCAGCCATTGGAGGGTGAACCAACGGCAAAGGAAGACCTTTCTCTCTGTCTCTCTCTCTCACTGTCCACTCTGCCTGTTAAAAAAAAAAAAAAAGCTATCTTCTGTGAACCAACCTAGCTACTTTCTTTCCTTTGTTTATTTAAAATAGCCTTTTAAAGGTACAAATAATATATAACAAATTGAACGTTTCATTTGACATTTTTTTTGACATAACATATACTTCTGTGAAACCATCACCATGACTAAGCAAATGCAGCCATCACTCCCAGAGTTTTCTCATGTCTCTTAGGAATCCCTCTCTCATGCATTTCATTAATGACTAATGACGTTAGTCATCATGTCATGTGCATTTTGCTGTGTGATCTTTGTTGAAATGTCTGTTCAGATATTTTGTGGGTATAAGATATGGTTTGAAGAATGAATCCAGGTTCATTTTTTGCTTATC
Source organism: Sylvilagus floridanus (assembly GCA_949820135.1). Lineage (NCBI taxonomy): Eukaryota > Metazoa > Chordata > Mammalia > Lagomorpha > Leporidae > Sylvilagus > Sylvilagus floridanus. The sequence continues at coordinate 106,275,312 of OX463226.1, forward strand.
AACATCCAAACGTTCCAGCACCAGTTGTTGAAAAAGTTATCCCTTCTATACTCCTGCTATCCATATATCTGGATTTATGTCTGGACTTTATTCCATTGATCTGTTTGCTTTCTTTATGCCAATGCTATGCTGTTTTGATTACTAAAGCTTGAGAACAATTTTAAAGATCCTGTTAGCTGCCTAACTTTTATTTTCTTTTGCAAAGTTTTTAACATTTTCTTATTATATGATACTTACATTTTGATGAGTTGCAGTATAACATTTTGAGGAGGGGGATCCTGCCCTCATAGCCTTCTTTCTTTTCCCCCAGGAAACTTTTATTTAAGGAATCTAAACTTCATACATTTCATAATTAAAACTTTAGGAACATGATGATTCTTCCCATCACACCTGCCCTCCCACCCCTCTTCCTCCTCCCTCTCCTATTCCCATTCTTATTTTTTACTAAGGTCTGTTTTCAATTAGCTTTATACACATATGATTAACTCTATGTAAATAGTTCAACAAAGACTGAAAAAAAAAAAAAAAAACCTGTTCCTCAACAGTCTAGACAAGGGCTTTTCAAAGTCATTGCTTCTCAAAGTGTCAATATCACTTCTGTAGACTGCCTTTTAGGTACTCTTTGATTATCACAGGTCAGGGAGTTTCTCTCGTGCATATTTTAGAATCTTTATTTTTTTTACTGTGGAGAGTTTGACTACAATGTGTTGTGATTAAAGTCTTTTCTGGTCATGTCTATTACAAGTTTTATGTGCTTCCTATTCTTTGACTTCCCTTTCTTTCTCCAAATTAGGAAAGTTTTTTTTTTTTGTAATTTTATCACTAAAAAGGCCTTTTAATACATTCTGTATTTCCATGCCTTCAGGAACTCCTAGGACCTGTATGTTGGGTCGTTTGATAGTATTCCATAGATCTCCAACACTGTTTTTAGTTTTCTAATTTAGTCTTCTGTTTTTTTTTTTTTTTTCTGTCTGACTGTAAAATTTCCAGCAATTTTTCTTCTACTTTGGAAAATTTTTCTGCCTCACCAAGTCTGTTGTTAAGGCTTTCCACCACGTTTTTTATTTGTTCTATTGAATTCTTCATATCCAAAGTTTCACTTTGATTTCTCTTTAATATCTTAATTTCATGGGAGAAATTTTCTTTCATGTCATGCATGGATTTCATTAGTTCATGAATTTGCTTCTGATTACTTCTAAGTAATCCTACAATCAATTTTTGTATTCCACTGCTGGCATTTCTTCAGCCTCTTCTTCACATTTTAGTATTGAAGTGTTGGGTTTTTCTGCAGGCATCATGTTGTCCTCTTTATTCTTGTTTCTTGAATTGCTGTATTATTTGGCATTTGTGAAGATACCTGCTGGTTTCTTTGTTTAGTTTTTTCCCTGTGGTGGCTATTATCTTTGGAATGTGTTTCTATGGCTTAGCGGAGTGTCCTCTTTTTCAGCGAATACCCAGAAGCTTGTGGTAGGTGTTGCCAATGAGTCCTGTTCAGTGCTCCAGGGTGAAGGGCATGCTCAAGGTGACATCTAGGTTGGAATATATATTGCCATTCTTTCCTACTCTGTAGGATTTCTGATGAGAAGTTAGCTGAGCTTCTAATTGGAGATCCTCTGAAAGTAATCTGGCATTTCTCTTGTGCACATTTTAGAATCTTCTCTTTATGTTTTACTGTGGAGAGTGACGACAATGTGCCATGGTGAGTATCTTTTCTGGTCATGTCTGTTAGGAGTTCTATGTGCTTCCTGTCCTTGGGCATCCTTTCTTTCTCCAGATTAGGGAAGCTATCTGTAATTATTTCACTAAAAATGCCTCCTAATCCATTTTCTCTTTCCATGCCTTCAGGAACTCCTAAGACCAGTATGTTGAGTCATTTGATAGTATCCCATAGATCTCTAACATTGTTTTTTAGTTTTCTAATATCTTTTTTTTTTTTTTTTTTTGGTCTGTAAAATTTCCAGAGATTTATCTGCTAACTTAGATACTTTTTTTTCTTATGCCCATTGAATCTGTTCTTAAGGCCTTCCACTGTGTTTTTATTTTTTCTATTAAATTCTTCATTTCTAATATTTTGATTTCTTTTTAAGATATCAATTTTTTGGGAAAATTTTCATTCATGTCATGTATCTTTTTCTTTAGTTCATGAATCTTCTTCTGATGACTTGTAAGTAATCCTACAATCAATTTTAAGTACTCCTACAATCAATTTTTTGTATTCTCAGCCCTTAAGGCATTCAGTTCTGGCTAAAAAGCCCATGAGAGTTTCTCAGACATGGAAAGCCAAGACACTGTGGCAAGAAAAATGACCTAAATGAAAGATCTCTGTGAGATTCCAGCGGAAAGAATGGGCCATCAAAGAAAGAAGTACCTTTCTCTGAAGGGAGGAGAGAACTTCCACTTTGACTATGGCATTGTCTAAATAAGATTGGAGTTTGTGAACTCGAGAGGCTTCTGGGGCCAGTGCCATGGCTCACTTGGTTAATCCTCCGCCTGCGGCGCTGGCATCCCATATGGGCACTGGGTTCTGGTCCTGGTTGCTCCTCTTCCAGTCCAGCTCTCTGCTGTGTCCTGGGAAGGCAGTGTGTGGGAGACCAGGAAGAAGCACCTGGCTCCTGGTTTCAGATCGGCGTAGCTCCAGCCGTAGCGGCCATTTGGGGTGTGAACCAATGGAAGGAAGACCTTTCTCTTTGTCTCTCTCTCTCTCTAACTCTGTCAAAAAAAATAAAAACAAACAAAAAACAAAAATGGCTTCCATATCCTTGGCAGCTCATGACACTGCACCTACTCCCCATGTAGGATCTCTGTCCTTAATGTGTTGTACTATGCAAATTAACGGTGAAACTACTACTCAAATAATACTCTACTTTGTGTGGGTGCAGTCTGTTGAAACCTTTACTTAGTATATACTAAGTTAATCTCTATATAAGGATAATTGAAAATGAATCTTGATGAAGAATGGGATGGGAGAGGGAGTGGGAGTTAGGATAGTTGTGGATGGGAGGAAGGTTATGGAGGGGAAAGTCACTATAATCCAAAAGTTGTACTTTGAAAATTTATTTATTAAATAAAAGTTGAAAAATTTTTTTTGTATTCTGTTTCTGGTACTTTTTTCAGTCTCTTTTTATTCACATTCTATTAAAGTGTTGTGTTGTGTTCTTTTGGGGTTGTCATGTTGTCTTCCTTATTTCTTGAATTGCTGCATTTATTTTTAGGTATTTGTGGTGATACTTGTTGATTTTTTTCTCTTTAATGGCTTTTTATCTTTTTTTTTTATAAAGCTTTTATTTAAAGAATATAAATTTCCAAAGTACAGCTTATGGATTACAATGGCTTCCCCCCCCCCCATATCTTCCCTCCCACCCGCAACCCTCCCCTTTCCTGCTCCCTCTCCCCTTGCATTCACATCAAGATTCATTTTCAATTCTCTTTATATACAGAAGATCAATTTAGCATATATTACGTAAAGATTTCAACAGTTTGCCCTCACATAGCAACACAAAGTGAAAAAATACTGTGGGAGTACTAGTTATAGTATTAATTCACAATGTATAGCACATTAAGGACAGAGATCCTACATGATATATATATATATATATATATATATTTTTTTTTTTGGACAGGCAGAGTGGACAGTGAGAGAGACAGAGAGAAAGGTCTTCCTTTGCCGTTGGTTCACCCTCCAATGGCCGCCGTGGTCGGTGTGCTGTGGCCAGCGCACCACGCTCAAATGATATATATTTTTTAAATTGATTAATTTTCTATGCAATTTCAATTTAACATCAAGTTTTTTTTTCATTTTTAATTATCTTTATATACAGAAGATCAATTCAGTATATACTAAGTAAAGATTTCATCAGTTTGCACCCACTCAGAAACACAAAGTGTAAAATACTGTTTCAGTACTAGTTATAGCATTACTTCACATTGGACAACACATTAAGGACAGATCCCACATGAGACGTAAGTACACAGTGACTCCTGAAGTTGATTTAACAATTTGACACTCTTGTTTATGGTGTCAGTAATCTCCCTAGGCTTTAGTCATGAGTTGCTGAGGCTATGGAAGCCTTTAGGGTTTGCCGACTTGGATCTTGTTCTGACAGGGTCATAGTCAAAGTGGAGGTTCTCTTCTCCCTTCAGAGAAAGGTACCTCCTTCTTTGATGGCCCGTTCTTTCCACTGGGATCTCACTCGCAGAGATCTTTCATTTAGGTCTTCTTTTATTTTTTTCCCCAGAGTGTCTTGGCTTTCCATGCCTAAAATATTCTCATGGGCTCTTGAGCCAGATCCAAATGCCTTAAGGGCTGATTCTGAGGCCAGAGTGCTATTTAGGACATCTGCCATTCTATGAGTCTGCTGTGTATCCCGCTTCCCATGTTGGATCATTCTCTCCCTTTTTGATTCTATCAGTTAGTATTAGCAGACACTAATCTTGTTTGTGTGATCCCTTTGACTCTTAGACCTATCAGTGTGATCAATTGTGAACTGAAATTGATCACTTGGACTAGTGAGATGGCCTTGGTACATGCCACCTTGATGGGATTGTATTGGAATCCCCTGGCATGATTCTAACTCCATCATTTGGGGCACGTCTGATTGAGCATGTCCCAAATTGTACGTCTCCTCCCTCTCTTATTCCCACTCTTGTATTTCACAGGGATCACTTTTCAGTTAACATTTAAACACCTAAGAATAATTGTTTTAATTACAGAGTTCAACACTAGTACTAGAATAAAAAAAATACTACCATGGATAAAATATTACATTGTACAACAACAGTCAGCACAAGAGCTGATCAAATTACTGTTTCTCATAGTGTCCATTTCACTTCAACAGGTTTCCCCTTTGGTGCTCAGTTAGTTGTGGCCCATCAGGGAGAACATATGATATTGTCTCTTTGGGATTGGCTTAATTCACTCAGCATTATGTTTTCTAGATTCCTCCATCTTGTTGCAAATGACCGGATTTCATTGTTTTTGACTGCTGTATAGTATTCTATGGAGTACATGTCCCATAATTTCTTTATCCAAATGTATGCTTTGAATTCCCTGTGATCTTTTGCTGTGAGGTTCCCTTCATTTACCTTCTTTCATGTTGATGGCTGTGTTTCTGTGTGTAACACATCTTTAAGCATCTTTTGCAGGGCTGGACGAGTGGCAACAAATTCTTTCAATTTCTGTTTGCAATGAAAGGTCTTTATTTGACCTTCATTCACAAATGAGAGCTTTGCAGGATATAATATTCTGGGCTGGCAGTTTTTTTTCTCTTAGTACCTGGGCTATGTCTCGCCATTCCCTTCTAGCTTGTAGGGTTTCTGATGAGAAGTCTGCCGTGAGTCTAATTGGAGCTCCTCTGAGAGTAATCTGATGTTTCTCTCTTGCACATTTTAGTATCTTTTCTTTCTGTTTCACTGTGGTGAGTTTAATTACAATGTGTCGTGGTGAGGATCTCTTTTGGTCATGTTTCCTAGGGGTTCTATGAGCTTCCTATACTAGGATGTCTCTGTCCTTCTCCAAAACTGGGAAATTTTCTGCTATTATCTCACTAAAAAGGCATTCTAATCCTTTCTCCCTCTCCATGCCTTCAGGAACTCTTAGAACTCGAATGTTGGGTTTTTTAATAGTATCCTGTAGATTCCCAACAATATTTTTTAGATTTCTAATTTCCTCTTCTTGTCTTTGGTTTGACTGTATATTTTCCTGTGCTCTGTCTTCTAAGTCTGATATTCTCTCTTCTGCTTCACCCATTCTATTTGTAAGGCTCTGTAATGTGTTTTTCATTTGATCTATTGAATTCTTCATTTCCTTATGATTTCTCATCACTATCACAGTTTCATGTTCTACTAGTTTCATTTCATTTTGATTCCTCCTTAATATTTCATTTTCATGAGCGAGATTTTCTACCTTGTCCATTAAGGATTTCTGTAGTTCAAGAATTTGTTTTTGAGTATTTCTTAGTGTTCTTATCAATTTTTTGAGATACGCTTCTTGCATTTCTTCTATCTCATCATCTTCGTAATCTTGAATTGGGGTGTCTTTCATTTGGGAGTGTCATAGCGTCTTCCTTGTTCTTGTTACCTCGGTTTTTGCATTTGTTGTTTGGCATATTGGTTTCTTCACTGTGGTGTTTTTTCTTGTTATACTATGACTCTAGATAAGTGGACTGTCTGCTCTCAATGGAGCCTTAGAGGCTTGAGATGGGTGTGACCTGATAGCTCTGTTTGGTTCCTCAGGGTTGAGAGTGTGCCAAAGGTGACACTCCCAGGTTAGGCATGGTAAATCTCTCTGTTTCTTTCTTTATTTTTGATTCAAAAGGGAAGTAATTCCACACAGCTGAATGGAATTGGGGGTGGTTAGCAGGCAAATGATATACCCACAGGAGCCAGAGATTGGAAGCTCTTTCCCAAGGACCACAGAGGGAATCTCTGTGGCCTTCAGTGTGGGTTCAAATTCTTCTGCAGTCTCTCCACTGGGCTACCAAGGCTACCGAACTGTAGCGTCTCTGGAGAGTACTCACGTGGTGAATTCCGTGAGTTCTCTCCCCCACTGCCTTTTTTTTCACAATCTCAGTTCATTAGCACCACACATTCATTAGGTTCTAATCTCCTGTTATTTCACCCCTACACCCAGAGTCAGGTTTTTCTGCTAGGCTCAGGGCCGGTGCAGACCTGAGGTCGCCCTGCTTATGACGTATTCCAAAATGTCGCCTGCTCTGTCTTGCTCACCTTTGAGAGGTGGGCGGAGAGAGAGAAACTCGTGTCCGTATCGGTCACTTTTTTCTTTCTCTCTGTCTCTTCTAGTTAGCCTGGTGAACTTTTCCCCACAGGGTTTCAAGCCTTGTTCGCTCTAGTCTCCTCTCTCCACTTCCCTTCAGGTGTCTCAGGCTATTGAGGTTCGGCTCACCTCACGTTCCAGTGCTGGTGCGTTGAGTCTGCTGCTGGTGTCCTGAACTGCGGGCTCCCACGCTCTCCTCGAAGGTCCACTGTGAATCACTAGTTCTGGAAGAGTTTCCTCTGCTGTTTCTTCCCCTACTCTTCCTTGAACCTGCAGTATCTCCACTTTTATTGAACTGTCTCTCCCCGGACTATCAGTGTGCTGCCTTTCTATTCCGCCATCTTGGCTTTTTATCTTTTGACTATGTCTCTGTGGCTTCGTGGATTGTCTGCTCTTTCTGTGAATATCTGGAGATGTATGCTGGCTGTGGTGGGGAGCTCTGTTCAGTGCTCCAGGGTGAGGGGAGTGTTCAAGGTGACAACCAACTTAGACATGGTAACATGGTATATCTCCTGTTTTTTTTTTTTTTTTTTTTTTTTTAGAGCAGATGGGAGGTTCTGCTCTGTTGGTATATTCTTTTGTTTTTAACTTTTATTTAATAAATATAAATTTCCAAAGTACAGTTTATGGATTACAATGGATTTTTCCTCCCCATAACTTCCCTTCCACCTGCAACCCTCCCATCTCTCTCTGTTGGTATATTCTCATGCTCACCTCCTCTCCTCAAAGGAGACCAATGCCTGGGCACTAACCCCAGTGAGTATTTTTTTCCCCAAAGAAAACTTTTATTTACGGAGTACAAATTTCATAAGTACAACTTTAGGAATATGCTAATTCTTCCCACATGCCACCCTCCCACCCCCACTCCTATCCCACCTCTTCCTCCTTCTCCCATTCCTAGTCCCATTCTTCATTAAGATTAATTTTCAATTAACTTTATACAGAGAAGACCAACTCTATACTAAGTAAAAATTTCAACAGTTTGTGCATGTGCACACACACAGACACACATACAGAAACTGAGACCATGTTTTACAGTTAATTCTCATAATACAGCTCATTGAGTTCAAAGGTCCTGCATGGGAAGTAACTGCATAGTGACTCCTGTTGTTAATTTAACAATTGACACTCTGACATATGATGTCATTGATCACCTGAGGCTCTTGATATAAACTTCCAAGGCTATGGAAGGCTTTTGAATCCACAGTCTCCATTAGTATTTAAATAAGGCCATAAGCAAAGTAGAAGTCCTCTCCTCCCTTCAGAGAAAAAGTATATCCTTCTTTGATGACCACTTGTTTTCACTAGGGTCTCACTCACAGAAGTCCTTCATGTAGGACATTTTTGCCATAATGTCTTGGCTTTCCATGCCTGAAATGTTATCATGAGCTTTTCAGCCAGACCAGAATTCCTTAAGGGCTGATTCTGAGGTCAGAGTACTATTTAAAGTGATTATCATTCTATGAGTAAGCTGTGTGGCCTGCTTCCCATGTTGGAACATTTTCTCTTTTTAATTATGTCTATTGTTATTATCAGACATTTGATTTTATTTATATGATCCCTTTAATACTTAATCCTATCTATGTGATCACTTTAACACTTACTATGATCACTCTACACTTAAGATGACATTTTTACCACGCAGCTTAATGAGATTTTGGGTCCCCAGTGGGTAGTTTCATCTGCACTGCCACAAGAACCTAAAAAAGAATCTGTGCAGTCCTCAGTGTGAACACAGATCCTGCAGTAATGACCCTCACAGGGAATCAGGAAGCCCTGAGCATGTGGAGCTGCCCATAGTGATTGCATAACATTCTAGCCACACCCTGTGCCTTCCCACATAGCCACAGTGTTTTTACTGTCCTGGAACACAAGGCTATGACAGTCATGAGCATCCAGCCTCCTGTCAATTCTCCCAGCCAGACTCAGGCATCTCTTCTTCACTAGTTGCTAGGCTTGCTGACAGTTGCTGGTACAGCTGTTACATATCTCCTATATGGTGCCTGCCCTCTCTCTGCTAGTTACAGGATATTGGTGCCAGGTGGTTGGGGATAGAGTTAGTATGCCCTCTTTTTTCTCTCTAGGTTGGTAGATACACTGTCCCCCAAACCAGGCCTGTGTCAGACTCTTCCTGCAGCTATATCACCAGTGGCATGGGCTGCTTCAGTCTGGTACTAAGGATCTCAGCTGCTGTGGTCCCAGGCTATGGGCATCCACACCCTCCATGTAGGTCCACAATTTGCATAGAGTCCTCTGTCATTATCTCCCTAACACTTCCCTGCAATTGCACTCTCTCCAGTTTTATTTTATTAAATATCTTCCCCTAGACTAGAGCAGTCTCTAGTCTACCATCTTGGAAAACCTCACTCTCCTTTGTGCTTTTACTAGATTTTCTGCCTTCACATTCTTTCATAATGATGACTATCAGTCAGTGTGTTTAACAGATCCTTAAGCATCATTTGTAAGATTGGATTAGTGGCAAATACTTTTCATTTCTGTTCGTTATGGAAAGTCTTTGTTTCACCCTCATTCATAAATGAATGGTTTACAGTGTACAGTATTTGGATTGACAGTTTTTTTCTTTTAAAACTTAGACTGTGTCTCTCCATTCTCTCCTAGCCTAGGGTTTTTGATGAGTAATAAGCTAATTGGAGATCCTCTGAAAGTAATCTGATTTCTCTCATGCACATTTTAGAATCTTAATGTTTTATTCTTAAAAGTTTAGCTACAGTATGTCATGATGAAAGTCTTTTCTGGTCACACCTATTAGCTGTTGAGTGTGCTTCCGGTACTTGCATGTCCCTTTCTCAAAATTAAAGTTTTCTGTTATTATTTTACTGAATAGGACTTCTAATCCGTTCTCTCTTCCCATACCTCAGGAACTCCAAAAACCTGTGTGTTGGGTCATTTGATAGTATTCAGTAAATCTCTAACACTTTTTAATTTTTCTAATTTCTTCTTCTTTTTTTTTTTTTTTTGGTGTGACTGTAAAATTTCCAAAGATGTGTCTTCTAGCTCAGATATTCTTTCTACTGCCTCACGAAGTCTGTTTTTAAGGCTTTCCACTGTGTTTTTTGACATATTTAATTCTTCATTTTTAATATTTCAGCCTGATTTCAGAATCCATCTCATGGGAAAATTTTTCATCCATTTCATATATTGATTCCTTTAACTCATGAATTTGCTTCTCTTTGCTTCTGAGTAATCCTATGATCATTCTTTTGAATTCCTTTTCAGGCATTTCTTCAACCTCTTCATATTCACATTCTAATATTGAAACGTTATGTTTCTTTAGAGAATCAATTTGTCTTCCTTGTTCTTGTCTCTTGTATTTATGTGCTTATTTTTAGGCATTTATGTAAACACTTGTTGGCTTTCTCCACTGATGTCTTTTATCTTTGTACTATGCCTCTGTGGATTAATGGAGTGTCTGCCCCTTCAGTGAATACCCGGAGATGTATTCTGGGTGGGGCCAGGATCTCTGGTCAGTGCTTAAGGGTGGGGTGAGAATCCAGGGTGACACCCAAGTTGGGCATAGTAAATCTCCTCTGTCGTCAGCAGGAGAGAGGGTATTATGCCTGTTGACATAATCACAACCTCACCTCCTTTCTTCCAATGTGATCAATGCCCAGGGTTAGCCCATGGTGGGTACAATCTTCACCCACTCTGGAGCATGAAGTACACAAAGAATTTGTGCAGTCTTCAGTGTGAGCAGAGAACCCTCAGCCATGACCTACCCCAAGTAATCAAGAAGCTGTGAGCTAACTCCAGACACAGGGATTTCCCAGAGACTCAGCTACACCCCATACCATAATGTGCAGTTGCAGGATTCCCAGAGTCACAACATGCAAGGCTCCCACAGTCACAGGGTGCAAAGGCTCCCCTCACTACCCTGTGAGCCTGCTCCATCCATGGAGAGAGCAGAGTTATTTCCAGAGTCAGGTGCCTCTAGTGCTCTGCCTTGGGAATTTGAACCCTGGATCCTGTGATAGATTGAGAGGATGGGGGCACCTCACAATTCTGATTAGGTGCCAAGCCCCCTGTCAACCCTCCCTGCCAGACTTGAAGTCAGTGGGAAAGCTGGATTTGTCCTTCTGGTAAAATCCTCGGGTCACATGCGAGAACCATCACAGCTGTACTGGTGTCAAGATGGTACCTTTCTTCCTGCTGGATGCTGGACACCCTTGTTGGGAGGTGGGCAGAAAGAAATGTACTTTTTCTTCACTGAATTAGGTGGGTACTTTGCCCCCTGCTTCGGTTCCAGGCTGAACTCAAAGTCCTTGTGGTCTGCAAGGTTCTCACTCCTGCAGTATCACCAGTGGCGTGGGCTGCTGCAGTCTGCTGTCACCTCAGACTCAGAACCTGGCAACTCCTCCAGCCCCCGACTGCAGGGTTTGTGCATGGTGTCCCCTCTCACTGCTGCGCATCAGCGCTTTCCATGCTGCTCCATGGCATTCCTCTTCTCTCTCCAACTCTTCCCTAGGAATACACTTCCTCCACTTTTCCCTGCTGTCTCCCCCCTACCCCTGGGGCAGAATCAGCACACTTTCTCCCTTTTCAGCCATCTTGGAATCCACAGCTAATCACTATTCTAACTAGAGAGAGAGGCTACCTCATTGAAGTTTTGATTTACATATCCCTGATTGCTAGTGATATTGAGTGTTTTTTTTTCATATATTTTTTGGCTATTTATATTTCTTTGAGAGATGTCTAATTCAAATCCTTTGGTCATTTATTAACTGGATTTTTTATTGAGGCTTTTGAATTTTCATATATTCTGAATGTTGATCTTTTAACAGATGTAAAGTTGGCAGATGTTTCTCCCATTCTTTTGGTTGTCTGTTCACATTGTTCATTATCCCTGTTATGCACAAGCTTATTTTGAAAAAATCTCATTTGTCTAGTTTTGCTTTCATTGCCAATGCTTTGGACATCAGATCAGAAAAATTGTCACTTACACTGATATCTTCTTTCCTCTACGTTTTCTTCTAGTAGTTTCGTAGTCTTGGATATTACATTTATAATTTTGATCCATTTTGAGTTGATGTCTACTGTATCAGATGAGAGATAGGGGGTCAGATTTCAGCCTTCTGCATATGGGTATCCTGTTATCCTGGCACCAATTGTTGAAGAGATTGTCCTTTCTTCCATGTATGTTTTTGGCACTTTTGTGGAGAATCTGTTGCTGTAGGTGCATTGAATTCCTTTTTGAATCACAGTCCATTCCATTGATGTCTTTTTATGCCAGCACCATTGCTGTTTTTGTTACCACTGTATGTATGCAGTATGTCTTGAAATCAGGTGTTAGGATGCTCCCAGCTTTGTTCATTTTGTACAAGATTTCTTTGACTATTCAGGGTCTTTTGTACTTCCAAGTGAATTTTTAGATTGTATTTTCTAGTTCTTTGAAGAATTTAAAGTTATTTTGATGAGGACTAAGTAAATTACTTGACAGCTGTGGACATTTCAATAATCTTCCAATCCATGAATATGGGAGAGCTTTTTCATTTCTTTATGTGTCATCTTCAATTTCTTTTAATAACATTCTGTAGTTATTGTGTAGATATTTCATATCTTGGTTAAATTTATTCCAAGGTATTTTTTAAAGCTATTTTGAATGGGATTGCTAGTATAATTTCATAGTGAGTTTGTTATTAGTGTATAAAAATGTTACTTTTTGTGTGTTGACTTTTCTTGCATGCTGCAACCTTACAGAATTTGATCAGCTTTATTAGTCTTCCTGTAGAGTCTTTGGGTTTTTCTATATATAGAATAATGTCACTTGCCAGCAGGTTAATTTGACTTCCTCATTTCCTATTTGTATACCTCTTATTTCCTTCCTTGACTAATTGCTCTCACTAACACTTCTATTTAAGTAGGAGTGGACATCTTTTTCTGATTCCAAATCTTAGAGAAAATGCTTTTACTTTTCCCCATTCAGTATGATGTTGACTATGGGTTTATCATATAAAGTCTTTCTTATGTTGATATGTTTCTTCTATGCCTAACTTATTCAGGATTTTATAATGAATGGGTTTACTGAATTTTTCTGCATCTATTGAGATGATCATATGATTTTTATTCTTCATTCTTTTGATGCGATGTGTTATACGTGTTGATTTATGTATGTTGCGCCATCCCTGCATCTCTGGGATAAACCCCATTTGCTCATGGTGAATGATCTTGTTGATATGCTGTTGGAGTCTGTTGCTAGTATTTTGTTGAATCTTTGCATCTATGTTTATCATGGTCTCAAGTTTGTACCTCATGTTTATAATGGTGTCTAGTTTCTTTTTTGTATGTCCTTGTCTGGTTTTGGAATCAAGGTAATGCTCACCTCATTTGAAGAGTTTAAAAAGGTTCTCTCCTTTATGGGTTCTCTCCTTTTTAATTTTTTGCAATACTTTGAAAATAATTGCTGTTTGTTTTTACTTAAAAGTTTGATAGAATTTAACACTAAAGCCATCTGGACCTTCTGTGCTTGCTTTTCTTTGTTGGGAGACATTTTCCTACTGATTCACTCTCCTTACTCATTATCATTCTCGGGTTTTCTGTATTTCTTTGATTCAGTTTTGGTAGATTATGGGAACCAGAAATTTATCTGCTTTTTCCAGGTTTTCTAATTTGTTGGCAGGTAGACTTTTTTATTAGTCCCTAAGGATGCTTTGTTTTTCTGTGGTATTAGTATACATTTTTTGTCCAATTTTATTTATTTGCATCCTCTTTTTTCTTGATTAGTCTAGCTGCTAATGTTTTATCAATGTTCTGTATCTTTCAAAATACCAATTCAATTTCATTGATCTTTTGTATTGATTTTTTTTTTCTATTTTGCTTGCTTATTCTCTAGTTTTTTTCCTTCTAGTGATTTTTGGATTTGGTTTGTTCTTGCTCTCCTGTGCCTTTGAGATGCATTGTTAGATTGTTCATTTGATATCTTTATATTTCTTTCTTTAGTGTAGGATCTTTTTACTATAAAATTCCCTCTTACTGGTATTATTGCTGTATATCATACATTTGATCTATTGTGTTTCCATTTTTTTGGGTGTTTCAAGAAATTTTGAAAATTTTTTTGATTAAAAAATTCATTGTTCATTCAGAGGCACTGTTCAGTCTCCATGAATTTGCGCAATTTCTAAAGTTTCTTTTGTGGTTGATTTCTAGCTTTATTCTATTGTGCTCAGAAAAGACACATGATTTCAGATTTCTTCATTTGCTGAGCCTTGTTTTGCAGCCCAATGTATGGTCTATGTGAGAGAATGCTTCGTGTTCTGATGGAAAGAATATGTATTATACAGTTATATGGAATGTTCTGAAATGTCTGTTAGGATCATTTAGTCTATAGTACAGTTTAATTCTGAACTGTCTTTGTTGACTTTTTGTTCTGGATTATTGGTCCATTGATGAAAGTGGGTTTTGAAGTCCCCTAATACTGTTGTGTTATCTACATTTACAGCTAATAATATTTGTTTCATGAAACTGCTCCAACATTCGGTGTGTATACTTTTTTAATCATTATATCCGCTTGTGGAATGGCCCCTTGATCACTATTTTATGACTTCTTTGTCTTTTATGGTTTTTGTCTTAAAGTCTATTTTTTTTTTTTTTTTGACAGGCAGAGTGGACAGTGAGAGAGAGAGACAGAGAGAAAGGTCTTCCTTTTGCCGTTGGTTCACCCTCCAATGGCCGCCGCGGTCGGCGCGCTGCGGCCGGCGCACCGCGCTTGTCCGATGGCAGGAGCCAGGAGCCAGGTGCTTTTCCTGGTCTTGTCAGATATGAGTATAGCTACTTCTACTCACTTTTGGTTTCTGTTTGCATGGAAAAAATTTTTTTCATCCTTTTATGTTCAGTCTGTGTGTGTTTTGACTGACATGAGTTTTTTTAGGCAGCACATCATTGGGTCTTGTTTTGTTTTTTAATCCAGTTAATCAGATGTTATCTTTTAATTGGGAAATTTAGTTCCTTTACATTCTAGGTAATTATTGATAAGTAATGACTTAGTCCTGACATTTAAATATAATTCTTCTGTTTACTTCAAATATCCTTTGCTCTTTTCATTTGTTCATCTTCATGATTTAGTTTGCTGTGTTGATAAGGTTTGATTCTTGGGCCGGCACGGCACTGTGATATAGCAGGTAAAGCTGCCGCTTGCAGTGCCAGCATCCCATATTGGCACCGGTTCAAGTCCCATCTGATCCATTTCTGATCCAGCTCTCTGCTATGGCCTAGGAAAGTAGTAGAAGATGGCTCAAGTCCTTGGGCCCCTGTATCTGCATGGGAGACCCAGAAGAAGCTCCTAGCTCTTAGCTTCGGATTGGTCCATTTGGGGAGTGAACCAATGGATGGAAGACCTCTCTCTCTGACTCTGTCTCTCTATAACTCTGCCTTTTATGTGTCTGCTTTTCCAGTGAGTTTATTCTTTCACATGTTTCATGATGGTACCTGTTTTTCTGTTTACAACTGACTCCAGTAAGCATCCTTTGTGAGTCCAACCTAGTAGTGATGAATTCCTTCATTTTTTTCTTAGGAAGTCTTTTTTTTTTTTTTTTTTTTTGACAGGCAGAGTGGACAGTGAGAGAGAGAGAGACAGAGAGAAAGGTCTTCCTTTTGCCATTGGTTCACCCTTCAATGGCCGCCCCTGGCTGGCGCGCTGCGGCCTGCGCACCGCAGCTGATCCAAAACCAGGAGCCAGGTGCTTCTCTTGGTCTCCCATGGGGTGCAGGGCCCAAGCACTTGGGCCATCTTCTGCTGCACTCCCTGGCCACAGCAGAGAGCTGGTCTGGAAGAGGGGCAAGCGGGACAGAATCCGGCACCCCGACCGGGACTAGAACCCGGTGTGCTAGCGCCGCAAGGCAGAGGATTAGCCTTTTGAGCCACAGCGCCGGCACTCTTAGGAAGTCTTTATTTCTCTCCAATTATGAAGGATGGATGTGCTGGGCATAGTGTTCTTGGTTGGCAGGTTTTTAATTTGAGAGCTTGGCATTATATATTTATTTTTTTTAATTTATTTGAGAGTTAGAGAGAGAAAGGTCTTCCTTCCGTTGGTTCACCCCCCAAATGGCTGCCATGACCAGAGCTACACCGATCCGAAGCCAGGAGCCAGGTGCTTCTTCCTGGTCTTCATTGCGGGTGCAGGCGCCCAAGCCCTTGGGCCATCCTCCACTGCCTTCCTGGGCTACAGCAGAGAGCTAGACTGGAAGAGGGGCAACCGGGACTAGAACCCAGCACCCATATGGGATGCGGGTGCCACAGGCGGAGAATTAACCAAGTGAGCCACGGCGCCGGCCCTGGCATTATATATTATTCTATTCTGCTTTGATGTGAAAAAGATTTGATTCCTGAACTGGTGCAGACATCTAAGTCCCAAAGTTGTGGGTTGGTGGTATAAGGATGGCTGAGGCTTGATCCAGTTATGGTATTTAGGAACTGGAACTCATGAGGGGTCCTTAGAAGTTTGGGCATGCCCTTCAAAGGTGGTTCTTGTAAGAGGGTTGGTTATGAAAGCTAACTTTGGCCCAGCCCCTCTCTCTGCTTCGCCTGCAACATCATTGTCATCCTCAGGCCTCTCTGCATGATCAGGTCAATGGGGCCTTCTGATCTTGGACTGTGAACCTCCAAAACCATGAGCCAAAACAGACTTCTTCCCTTCACAAGTGGTGTCTCTCACATATTTGTTATAGTGCCAAAAAACTAACGAATAATGCATTCCCTCTTGGTCTGGAAAGTTTTGTCTATTTGGGGTCCTTTGGATCTCTTGAACTTGAGTATCCATATCTTTATCAACACTTGGAGATTTGGGGGCTGTGCTGTGGCTTAATGGGTTAAGCCACCACCTATAATGTTGGCATGCCATATTGGTGCTGGTTTGAGTCCCAGCTGCTCCACTGCTGATTCAGCTCCCTGTTAATGCACCTGGGAAAACAGCAGAAGATGGCCCAAGTACTTGAGCCCCTGTACCCATGTGGGAGAGCTGGAAGAACCGTCTGGCTCCCAGCTTCGGCCTGGCCCTTCTGGCCATTTGGGGAGTGAAGCAGTGGAAGGAAGATCTTGCTCTCTCGGTCTCTCCCTGTAACTCTTTCGAATCAATCAATCTAAAAAAATTTGGAAATTTTTAAGTTGTCATTTCTTTTAATAGGTTTTCTATATGTTTATTCCTCTCATCTCCTTCAGAGATCCCCAAAATTAGAATATTTATTCATTTAATGATGTCACAAAGGTTTTAGTTGCTGTCTTCACTTTTTTCCTTTTTTCTTTTGTCTAACCAGGGTCTCTCAAAAGATCTGTCTTCACCTTCTGTATTCTTTATCTTGCTTTGTCTACTCAATTGTTGAGAATTTCACTGGCATTTTTAATTTTACTTATTAAGTTCTTCTCTTCCAAAAATTCTCTTTTCTGACTTTTTCATTGTGTACCATTTTCCTAATTTCATTGAATTATATATATTCTGGTGAATGTTTTGAGCATGCTTATAATCATTCTTTTTTTGGATTCTTTATAAATTATTTGTGAAGTTTCTTTTCTTGGGAGTCTGTTACTCAGTGTCCATTGCTTTGATTTTTCATACTTCCTGTGTTGATTTTGTGCATCTGCTGGGTCAGTTGTCCCTATACTTTTAAAGAATGGTTCTCATGAGAAAAGCCTTTCTCCTGAAGATGTATCTTCAGAGGTCAGTTTGGCTTTAGTTTTGGTTGGATGCTGTGAAGTAGTCTCCCTATATCTTCCACTGTAATTCATGGCAGCAACACTAGGTGGGTATGAGGCTCCCCTTCATTCCCAGTGAGTGTGGGTTGTGGGCTGTCAAATGAAGCTGGGTTTGCAGGGGCATTGGCCATTGGTCTCAGCTACTGAGGTCATAGAAGCATTATCTGAGTGTCCTGGAGGGATTGTTGGGTCCCCACAGTCAAAGGGGCATGGCTAGGGCCACAGCAGACCAGCATGAAGCCTGGTGGGGTTCCTAGGTGCCCATGGTGACAGCCCCAGGTTTCTATGCAATGGCTTGGCCCCCGCCTGCCTTTTTGTCTGCCAAGCAGACAATGCCCCCATGTTGCTGCCTGGGCTTGGGAGAGGACTGGAGTGAGCAGTCCTGTGGCCACCAACACCACAATGCTAGATTATACCCAGGCATTACAATTTGCCAAAGTAGTGCAGCCCATAAGTACTACCAAGACTATGGGCTATCTGCTGCTGGTGTGGACTTGCAGCCTAAGGCCACTAGAACCAGCCACAGGTGATGCTACATAGGATATAAGTCCATTTGACTGGGGCTTCAGTTATCTGCTTGACAACTGGGGCAGGTCCAGAAACCCTATCTGTAGGTACTGCCCTGGGGACAAGGACTATTCATATCTGCCCAGTATTTGGTTTCAATTAGCCCAGCACTGGGTTCTAAGATGTAGCCATGTGCTCACTTTGGTGCTGTGTTCTCCAGTGGCTGGAGTCTTGCTCCTTACGGTCTGCCAAGGTTGGGGGAGGCATGGTTATGGCAGTCCCTTGGCTGCCCAGATTTCACCTGAGTCTCAAAGCCACAGGATCCTGTGCTCTCTTGTGGATGTGTACCAGGCTTGTACATGGCTGGGGGTGGTGCAGGCCGAAATACAAACCTGTGCTAGCTGGGCTCAGGTTTCTACTTGATGCTTGAGTAGGAGTATAGCCCTGTCTGTGAGTACTGGCCTGGAGGTTAGGGTGTCTGTATTCTACCTGGTGCTGGGTCTCACCACAGAGGGACGGACATGGAGCTCTAAGCCAAAGCCTTGAGGTCACTTTCCTTCCCAACCCTTCAATGGCTGGAGACTTCTTTTTGCTCCAGCCTGAGGTTTGGGAATGGGTTGTGGAGGCTGTCTCTTGGTTGCCCAACATGACACTAAACTGGGTCATGTTTTGGTCTCACGGTCCCCAGACCCTGTGCAGTCTTGGGAGTACACACCAGACCCACATGTGGCTGGCAGTCATGCATGCCAAAACAAACCTTTCCCACTGGTGCATGGGTCTCTGTCGAATGCTAGGGAAGACCTAGGGCCTCCTTCTGCAGCACTGGCCTGAGAGGCAGAGACCTTTGGGCTCTTTGTGGGGCTGGGTCTCACAGGGGCAGACCTCTCACTGAACAACACTAAACTCACTGTGCTGCCCTCCTTCCCAACAGTTGTTTTTGTTGTTGTTTGTTTTTGACAGGCAGAGTGGACAGTGAGAGAGAGACAGAGAGAAAGGTCTTCCTTTACCATTGGTTCACCATTCAGTGGCCGCCGTGGCCAGTGCACTGCGGTCAGCGCACCGTGCTGATCCCAAGCCGGGTGCCAGGTGCTTCTCCTGGTCTCCCATGGGGTGTAGGGCACAAGCACTTGGGCCATCTTCCACTGCACTCTCGGGCCACAGCAGAGAGCTGGCCTGGAATAGGGGCAACCGGGACAGAATCTGGTACCCTGACCAGGACTAGAACCTGGTGTGCCGGCGCTGCAGGCAGAGGATTAGCCTATTGAGCCGTGGCGCTGGCCTCTTCCCAACAGTTATAGTTTTGCTCCCCTGCCTCCTGGAGGGTGGGTGGGGTAGGGTGGTGGAAGTGGTCCCTTTGCTGCTTGATTTAAGAGGGTCCAAAGACTCAGTTTGCAGGTACTGCCCTGGGGGTGGGAACAGTGAGGCCTTGTGCAGCTCTGGGTTTCCCTGTAGCAGGCCTGGCCCTAGGGTTTATGTCCAAAGTCTGGCCTTAATGCCCTCTCCCTTCTCTACGTGGGAGATAACTCTTTTCACACTGTTTGGAGCTGAGGGAGGGGTGATGTGGGTAACTCTTTCTTCCTGCCTTCTTAATTTTTTTAAGGTTTATTTTATTTGAGAGGTAGAGTTATAGACAATGAGAAAGAGAGAGAGAGAGAGGTCTTCCTTCCGTTGGTTCACTCCAAATGGCCGCAATGGCTGGAACTGAGCCAATCCGAAGCCAGGAGCCAGGAGCTTCCTCTTGGTCTTCCACGTGGGTGCAGGGGTCCAAGGACTTGGGCCATCTTCTACTGCTTTCCTAGGCCACAACAGAGAGATGGATTAGAAGAGGAGCATCTGGGACTCTTACTGGCGACCGTATGTGATGCTGTTGCAGCAGGTGGAGGATTAACCTACTGAGCCACAGCACCGGCCCCAATTTAAAAAAAAAAATTAAACTAAAACTAGGGGCTGTGGGCCCCTACCAAGCTTCCTTAACTCTGTGTCTGGCTTGGTGCGTGTGGCTTGGTGCATGAATAGCTGTTCAAATCGGTGCCTCTGGGGGCAGATGACTGCTGCAGCATCTCATTCAGCCTCCCTTTTGCTCCCTGTCTTGCAGGTGAATTTCAGAATATGCTTGTCAATTTTTACAAAGAAAACCTATGGGATTTTGACTGAGACTGCATTGATTCCCTACATTAAATTTTAAAATAAAAAAAAAAATTCTTAAATGGTAGCCACCATCCACACAGCGCTGCACCTGGCTTTTCCTACTTCACAATGAATCGTGGAGCTCTTTCTTCTCCTCCTCTCGTCCCCACTGTAGTGTTATTGTCTTCTGTTGTCAGGATGTGCCTTACTTCATTCCCTGGGATGGACGTGTTGTTTTGCTGTTACGAACGATGTTGTGTACAATCATTGTGCATGCCATTTGCCTTATGGGCAAATATGTTTGTGGGATAAATTTGAGAAGTGTGATTGCTGGGTCAGAGAGTATATACATTTGAAATTTTAATGGATATTGTTAAAGTGCCCTCCCTGGAGCTTCATCAACTTACATTCCTATCAATAAAATATCCTGTTTTGCCACAGACTCAACAGTACGCTACCAAAGTTTTTTTTTTTTTTTGCCAATTAATAATACATGAAGATGGCCTATCAGAATCATTGTTATTTGCATTTCTTGACTACTGCTAGGTTTAAATATATTTTCATATGTTTAAGAACCACTTGCATTTTTTTCTGGGACTTTTTTTTTGTTCCTGCCCTTGGCTGCTATGGTCTGAATGATGGCATTCCATACCCACCTCACTCCCCATCCCTGCACAAAATTCAGATGTTAAAATCTTAACCCTACCCCACCCCAGGTGAGGGACCTAATCATGTAGTATGAGCATCCTTATAAAACAGGCCTAAGGGAGCTTGTTTTCCCCAGATACCAAATCTGTCAGCACCTTGATCTTGGATTTCCCATTCTCCAGAACTGTGAGAAATAAATTCCTGTGGCTGTCTGTCTCCCTCCCTTGCTCCCTCCCTCCCGCCTCCCCTTTCCTTTCCTTATTCCTTTGTTTATTTGAGAGACAGAGTTAGAAAGAGGTCTTCCATCTGCTGGTTCAGTTCCCAAATGGCCACAACGGCCAGAGCTGTGTGGATCTGCAGCCAAGAGCCAGGAGCTTCTTCTGGGTCTCCCACGTGGATACAGGGATCCAAGCACTTGCGCCATCTTCCACTGCTTTTCTAGGCCATAGCAGAGAGCTGTATCGGAAGTGGGGCAGCTGAGACTCAAACCAGTGCCCATGTGGGATGCTGGCGCTACAGGTGGAAGCTTAGCCTACTATGCCA
This sequence comes from Sylvilagus floridanus, assembly GCA_949820135.1. Taxonomy (NCBI): domain Eukaryota; kingdom Metazoa; phylum Chordata; class Mammalia; order Lagomorpha; family Leporidae; genus Sylvilagus; species Sylvilagus floridanus. The sequence goes on from OX463226.1 coordinate 106,296,607, forward strand.
CAACACCAACCCCCAAAACTCATGTGTTTCATAAGCCATTCAGTTTATGGTACTTGGTTACAGTCAGTCTGAACAAAGGTATTTGCTCAATTTTTCCTGTTATATTGTGTCAGACCTTTTCAGTTCGAAGGTTAGTTGCTTATATATTAAGGAGATGGCCTTTCATCTGATATGAATTGCAAATTTCTTCTCACTTTACCATTTGCCTCTATTTATACTTTATTTTGCTATGAGAAAGGTTTTATATTTATGTCTTTGAACTCATTCACCTTTTTTCCCTATTTCAATATTTTACTTGAATGTTCTTATGATTTTTCCGTGTATTATTTAGGAGACTTTTGTTTTACAATTGAGTCTTATACTTCTTTGTAACAGAAAGTGTGCAGCAACTAATTTGTCTTCTTGTCCCAACACCATTTATTAAAAAGTCCATCTTTTGGCCAGCGCTGTGGCTCAACAGGCTAATCCTCCGCCTTGCGGTGCCGGCACACCAGGTTCTAGTCCCGGTTGGGGCTCCGGAGTCTGTCCCGGTTGCCCCTCTTCCAGGCCAGCTCTCTGCTGTGGCCCGGGAGTGCAGTGGAGGATGGCCCAAGTGCTTGTGCCCTGCACCCCATGGGAGACCAGGAGGAAGCACCTGGCTCCTGCCATTGGATCAGTGCAGTGCTCCGGCCGCGGTGGCCATTGGAGGGTGAATCAATGGCAAAGGAAGACCTTTCTGTCTTTCTCTCACTGTCCACTCTGCCTGTCAAAAATTAAAAAAAAAAAAGTCCATCTTTCACTGATCTTTGGTGGTTCCTCTATATATAATTATTCACAAGTACTTGCATGTATTTCTGTATTTTCTCTTCTGTTTCAAAGACTGGTGGTATAATCATGCATCAGAATCACACTGTTGAAGCTACTTTTTTTCTTTTAAAGATTTATTTAATTTATTTGAAAGGCAGAGTTACAGAGAGGCAGAAGCCAAGAGAAAGAGAGATCTTCCATCTACTGGTTTGCTCCCAAAATGGCCTCAACGGCAGGAGCTGGGCCTATCTGAAGCCATGAGCCAGGAGCTTCTTCTGGGTCTCCCATATGGGTGTAGGGGCCCAAGGACTTGGGCCATCTTCCACTGCTTTCCCAGCAGAGAGCTGGATTGGAAGAGGAGCAGCTGGGACTTGAACCAGCGCCTATATGGGAAACCAGCACCGTGGCGGAGGCTTAGCCTACTGTGCCTCAATGCCGGCCCCCCTTCTTGTTACTTTCAGTTGTCTGGCTCCTATTAATTTTTCCACAGAGAATCAGCCTGCTAAAGAAAACTGTCAGTGCAGCAGGTTAAGCCACCGCTTATGATACAGGCATCCCAGATGGGAGCACTGGTTCGAGTCCCGGCTTCTCTGCTTCCAATCCAGCTCCCTGCTAATGCACCTGGGAAAGCAGTGGAAAATACCTATGTGCTTGGGTCACTGCCACACACATGGGAGATCAGATGGAGTTCCAGGCTCCTGGCTTCTGCCTGACCCAGTCTGGCCGTTGTGGGAATTTGGGGATTGGAACAGTGTATGGAAGATCTCTCTCCCTCTCTTCCTCTCCTTCTGTCACTCTTCCTTAAATCTTTAAAAACAAAAACTGTTGGCATTTTTATGAGGATAATATGCCATTTATAAACTATCTCTTTACTTTTTAAAGATGATTTATTGATTAGAAAGAGTTACAGAGAAGAAGAGACAGAGAGGTCTTCCATGCACTGCTTTACTTCCAAGATGGCCTCAACTTGGCTGGGCCAGAGACTTCATCCAGTCTCCCACGTGGGTGGCAGGTGCCCAAACATTTGGGCCATCTTCTGCTGCTTTTCCCAGGCCATTAGCAGGGAGCTGGACCTGCCACCTGGGATGCCAGCATCACGGGCAGCAGCTCTGCCGGCTATGCCCCAGTGCAGCCGCAGGAGCACTGACTCTAAGGTGTTTTATCCAAGACATGTCTTTCATTTGTTCAGGTCTTCTTCTGTATTCACTAGTGTTTTAAAGTTTTGTTCTGTTTTTTTTTTCACATGTCTCTTGTAAAGTTTATTCCTAGGTATTTTATATTTTTATAAAGATTTATTATTTGAAAAGCAGAGTTATAGCAGGGTGGGTTGGGGGAGAAGTCTTCCATTCACTGGTTCACTCCCCAGATGGCTGTGACAGTCCGGCTTGGCCAAGTCGAAGCCAAGAGCTTCTTCCATGTCTCCCATGTGGGGGCAGGGGCCAGAGCAATTGTCAGTCCTTTGCTGCTTTCCCAGGCTATTAGCAGGGAGCTGGATCAGAAGTGGAGCAGCTGGGACTTGAACTGGCGCCCATTCAGAATGTCGGCTATGCCACAGTGCTGGTCCTGGTATTTTGTCTTTGTTTACAATTTCAAGTACAATTTTTCCCCATTATCTCTACTAACTGGTTGTTTGTATAAATTTGAGTTATCTGTATATTTGTTTCCACACTTGAATTCTTTTTACCATACTTTGTTAGTTAAAGTGCCTGGATTTTCTAAGGATTCCACATAGCACCTTAGAATGCAGAAGTATAAAAATTACAAGAAGGAAATTAATCTTTTTCTTCCCTAATGGCATGCAAGTTATTCTCTTCCTTTAAACCTCTTCCTGGGGCCTGGCACTGTGGCATAGTGGGTTAAATTGCTTCTTGCAATGCCGTCATCCCACATGAGAGTACCAGTTTGGGTCCTGGCTACTCTGTTTCTGATCCAGGTTTTTATTAATGTGTGAGAAGACAATGGATGATGGCCCAAGTACTTGGGTCCCTGCCACCCATGTGGGAATCTCTGATAGAGTTCCTTGCTTTGAACTGACCCAGCCCTGGCTGTTGCAGCCGTCTGGGGAGTAAACCAGCAGGTAGAGGCTCTCTCTATGTCTCTTTCTCTGTCTCTCTGCCTTTCAAATAAACAATTTTTTTGGAACCCTCTTTTCAAGGATCCACTGTCATTTCATGCTTTGTATTATTTATAGCTAAATTTAGACACAAGTATCAGAAATCCTAACATAGCTTAAACAGACAAGGATTTATATTTCCCACATTAGAAGTAGTCTGGGGGCCAGTGCTGTGGTGCAGCAGGTTAAAGCCCTGGCCTGCAGCACCGGCATTCTTTATGGGCACTGGTTGAAGTCCCAGCTGCTCTACTACTGATCCAGCTTTCTGCTACTGCCTGGGAAAGCAGTAGAAGATGGCCCAGGTCCTTGGGCCCCTGCACCCACGTGGGAGACCTGGAAGAAGCTCCTGGCTTCGGATTGCTTCAGCTCCAGCCATTGCAGCCATCTGGGAGTGAACCAGCAGATAGAAGATGACTCTCTCACTCTGTACCTCTCTCTATAACTGTCTTTCAGAATTTTTATTCTTCTATTCTTCTGTTCTTTTATTCTTATAAATGCAATACATTTAAAAAAATAGTAGTCTGGAGGCAGTTTGGCTGCTCTGAATCAGCATGTTTTCAAGGTTCATCTGCATTATAACGAGTCTCTATTCATTCCTTTTTGTGGCTAAACTAATACTCCATTATATGGCTATCCCACATTTTGTTTACCCCTCATCAGTTGATGGATGTCTGAGTTGTTTCCACCTTTTGGCTATTGTGAACAGTGCAGCCCGGAATATTTTCGGTTCTTTGCGGTATATACCTTCTAATGGGGTATATGCCTACTAATGGAATCACCGTTATAGGGTAAATCTGTTTAAGTTATTGGATAATCACCAAACTATTTTCCGCAATGGCTGGAGCATCTTACATTCCTACTAGCAATATATAGGAGTTGCAATTTCCTCCATTTGTTTTCATTATTTATTATTATATGGATATTCTAGTGGTATTGCTTTGTTTTGATTCGCATTTCCCTGATGAATAAGGATGTTGAATTTCTTTTCATGTACTTGTTGAATAATTATGAACAATATCTTTGGAGAAATAACTATTCAAGAAAATCTTTCAAATTTTTTTAGAGTCTCAATCACCATTTGCTTTTGTTTATTCATTTTAAAGATTTATTTATTTGAAAGTCAGAGTTACACAGAGAGAGGAGAGGCAGAGAGAGAGAAAGAGGTCTTCCATCTGCTGGTTCACTCCCCAGTTGGCCACAACTGTCAGAACTGCATTGATCCAAAGCCAGGTGCCAGGAGCTTTTTCCATGTCTCCCACACAGGTGCAGGGGTCCAAGGACTTGGGCCATCTTGTACTGCTTTCCTAAGCCATAGCAGAGAGCTGGATCAGAAGTGGAGTAGCCGGGTCTCAAACCAGTGCCCAAAGGGGATGTCGGCACTTTAGGCCAGGGGGTTAACCTGCTGCACCATAGCGTGGACCCCTGCTTTTTTTGTTTTAATTTTCATTTTATTTAAAAAGAAAGAAATTTTCCATCCACTGATTCACTTTCCAGATGCCTACTACAGTCAGGGATGGGCCAGGCTAAACCAAGAGTCAGAGCCTCATCTGCCTCCCAGGTGTAGTAGAAGGGTGCTCCATTGCAAGCAGAGCAGCTGGGACTCCGATCAGGCATTCCAGCATGGGATACTGGCACCGCAAGCAGTCACTTAACCCCTGTGCCAAATGCCCAGCCCCACCTCTGCTTCTTTCTGAGGTTTATTTTGTGTTTTGACAGGCCTTTTTGTCTTCATAAGCACCCCAGAAGTTTTATCTCAGCCATCCTCTCCTAGTGGATCAGACAGAGCTGCCTTGCAGTTTTTCTAAGCTTCATTCAGACCTCACCAAGGCAGCGACTGTGGATGTGTGTTTGGATTCCTTAAGGGTTTCTTATGCTGCCACACTGAAGTTCATCAGGAACTGTTGTGTCCCCTCAGCTGTCATTGCTGAGAACCTGACTGAGGACCGTGGGGTGGTGCTCTCTGGCTAAAAACAATGTTCCTCAAGTGCATGCAGTGTGGTGGCAGAGTGCAGGAGCAAGTGGCCCTTCAGTTTTGTATGGCTGACCTCCCTGGCCTGCTGGGAATTTTTCTCATTCCATTTCTGTTGTGGCGGGTGATGATTGCCTGTCTCCTGCCACTCCAAGCATCCCTAACTGATGCTCGCTCACCATCTGCTGCTCGTTATGCCTCCCCATCCGTCTCCCAAAGAATGTCCATTTTTTCTTTACAAATATATTTTAAAATTTTCATTGTATTTGAAAGGCAGAGGGACAGAGACTATAGAGATCTTCCATCTCCTGGTTTACTTCTCAAATGTCTGCCAGGTTTGGATCTGGAGCTCAGTTAGGTCTCCCACGTGGTTTGCAGAGATCCAAGTATTTTAGCTATCACTGCTGCCTCCTGGGTGTGAATTACTGGGAAGCTGGATCAGAAGCAGAACTGGAACTTAGAACTAGGCACTCCCATATGAGATACAGGTGTCCCAAGTGGAGTCTAGACGACTGCACCAAGTACCTTCCCTAAGTACTTCCTGCTCTGTGGTGTAGCCACACTTATCTTGTGGGGTCTTAGCTTCCCTGTATACAGGTGCTGACTACCTGTCCACAGTCAACAGACTCAAGCGAGGACCCCCAGCCTCACATCTCAGAATCCCTGTCTCCTCACCTGCTCTTTCCCCTGAACTTCCTCCTCCTTCCCCTTTGCTCATTTTCCTGCTAATTTTTTGAATGTATGTGTGTGTGTGTGTGTGTGTGTGTGTATATATAATACAAATTTAGGAATGTATGGCCGGCGCCGTGGCTCAACAGGCTAATCCTCCGCCTTGCGGCGCTGGCACACCGGGTTCTAGTCCCGGTCGGGGCACCGGATTCTGTCCCGGTTGCCCCTCTTCCAGGCCAGCCCTCTGCTGTGGCCCAGGAGTGCAGTGGAGGATGGCCCAGGTGCTTGGGCCCTGCACCCCATGGGGAGACCAGGAAAAGCACCTGGCTCCTGGCTCCTGCCATCGGATGAGCGCGGTGCGCCGGCCGCAGCACGCCGACCGCGGCGGCCATTGGAGGGTGAACCAACGGCAAAGGAAGACCTTTCTCTCTGTCTCTCTCTCTCACTGTCCACTCTGCCTGTTAAAAAAAAAAAAAAAAAAAAAAAAAAAAACAAATTTAGGAATGTAGTGATTCTTACCACCATACCTGCACTTCTACCTCTCTTCCTCCTCCCTCTTCTAATTCCATTCTTACTTTTTACTAAAATCTACTTTCAATTAACTTTATACTCACATGATTATACTAAGAGTTCTGCAAATTGTTTGAAAAAAGCCTGTTCGGCTAATCCTCCGCCTTGCGGCGCCGGCACACCGGGTTCTAATCCCGGTCGGGGCACCGGATTCTGTCCCGGTTGCCCCTCTTCCAGGCCAGCCCTCTGCTGTGGCCCGGGAGTGCAGTGGAGGATGGCCCAGGTGCTTGGGCCCTGCACCCCATGGGGAGACCAGGAAAAGCACCTGGCTCCTGGCTCCTGCCATCGGACGAGCGCGGTGCGCCGGCCGCAGTGCGCCGGCCGTGGCAGCCATTGGAGGGTGAACCAACGGCAAAGGAAGACCTTTCTCTCTGTCTCTCTCTCTCACTGTCCACTCTGCCTGTAAAAAAAAAAAAAAAAAAAGAAAAGAAAAAAGCCTGTTCAACATGTCGAGACAAAGGCTTTTCAAAGTAATTGAATCTCAAAGTGTTAATTTCACTTCTACAGATTACCTTTTAGGTGCTCTATTATCACAGATCAGGGAGAATATATGATATTTGTTCTTTTGGTATTGGCTTATTTCACGAAGTATGATATCTAGCTTCATCCATTTTGTTGCAAATGACAAGATTTCTTTTTTTTTTAACGCTGTGTAATATTTCATTATATATCCCATAATTTCTTAATCCAGTCTTCTGTTGACAGGCATTTGGGTTGATTCCATATCTTAGCTATTGTGAATTGAGCTGCAATAAACATGGGGGTATAGATAACTCTTTCGTATGCTAATTGCATTTCTCTTGGGTAAATTCCCAGGAGTGGAATGGTTGGGTCATACAGTAGGTCTATATGCAGCTTTCTGAGGCATCTCCATAATGTCTTCCACAGTAGCTGTACCAGTTCATATTCATACCAACAGTGGGTTAGGGTACCTTTCCCCCATATCTTCACCAGAATTTGTTGTTTGTTGAATTCTGTATGAAACCATTCTGACAGGGGTTAGGTGAAATCTCATTGTGGTTTTGATTTGCATTTCCTTGATGGCCACTGATCTTGAGCCTTTTTTCATGTGTCTGTTGGCTATTTGGATTTCCTCTTTTGAAAATGCCATTTTAGTCCTTTGGCTATTTCTTAACAATGATGTTTGTTTTGTTGTTGAGTTCCTTGAGCTTTTTATATATATTTTGGTTATTCATCCTTTTTCAGTTGCATAGTTTGCAAATAATTTCTCCCATTCTGTTGGTTGTCTCTTCACTTTCCTGTTTCTTTTGCAGTGCAGAAGCTTCTCAATTTCATGTGATCTGATTGGTCCATTTTGGATTTCATTGCCTATGCCTCTGGGGTCTTTCCAAGAATTCTTTGCCTATGCCAATGACTTGCAGGGTTTTGCCAATGTTCTCTAATAATTTGATATCGGGTCTTAGATTTAGGTCGTTAATCCATTTTGATTGGATTTTTGTGTTAGTAGTAAGATAGGGTTCTTCATACATCTGCCTGTGGAGATCCAGTTTTCCCAGCACCATTTGTTGAAGAGACTGTCCTTGCTCAAGGGATTGATATTAGCTCCTTCATCAAAGATAAGTTGGTTGTAGATGTGTGAATTGATTTCTAGCACTTCTATTCTGTTTCATTGGTCTATCCATCTGTTTTAGTACCAGTACCAGGCTGTTTTGATGATAAAACTGCCCTGTAGCATGTCTTGAAATCTGGTATTGTGATGTCTCCAGCTTTGTTTTTATTGTATAAGATTGCTTTAGTTATTCAGAGTCTCCTGTGTTCCCATGGAATTTCAGCATAATTTTTTCTATATCTGAGAAGAATGTCCTTGGCATTTGTATTGGTATCTGTAAATTGTTTTTGGTAGTATGGATATTTTCATGATATTGATTCTTCCAGTCCATCAACTCAAAAGACGTTTTCATTTTTTTGTGTCGTCTTTTATTTCTTTAATATTTTGTAATTCTGATCAGAGATCTTTGATACCCTTGGTTAAATTTATTTCAAGGTATTTTATTTTTTTTGTACCTATTGTCAAATGGGATTGATTTACGAAGTTCTTTCTCAACCATGGCTTTGTGTATATAGACACTGTTGATTTTTGTGTGTTGATTTTATATCCTGCCACTTTACCAAACTCTTCTATGAGTTCTAGTAGTCTCTTAGTGGAGTCTTTTGGAACCCTATATATAGAATCATGTCATTTACAAATAGGGAAAGTTTGACTTCTTCCTTCCCAATTTTTATCCCGTTAATTTCTTTAACTTGTGTAATAGCTCTGGCTAAAACTTACAGGACTATATTGAATAGCAGTGGTGAAAGTGGACATCCTTGTCTGGTCTGGATTTCACTGGGAATGCTTCTAACTTTTCCCCATTCAAAGGATGCTGGCCATGGGTTGTGTTGAGGAATGTTCCTTCTATACCCAATTTGCTTATGGTTTTCATCATGAAAGGATGTTGTATTTTATGAAGTGCTTTCTCTGCATCTATTGAAATAACCATACGATTTTTGTCCTTCAGTTTGTTAATGTGATGTATCACATTGATTGATTTGGGAATGCTGAACCATCCCTGCATACCAGGGATAAATCTCACTTGGTCAGGATGAGTGATCTTTCTGATGTGTTGTTGGATTCAGTTGGCTAGTATTTTGTTGATGATTTTGCATTTATGTCACCAATGAAATTGGTCTATAGTTCTCTTACTCTGTTATCTCTTTCAGGTTTAGGATTTAAGGTGATGCTTGCTTTGTGGAAGGAGTTTGGGAGAATACCCTCTCTTTCAATTGTTTTGAATAGCTTGAGATTAATTAAATTAGTTCTTTAAATAACTGGGAGAATTCAGCAGTGAAGCCATCAAACCCTGGCTTTGTGGGGGACGCTGAATCCGGAGAGGCCTAGAGGGAACTTCTTGAGCCTGCCTCAGGAATTTGAAAACCTGACTTTAAGTTTCAAATCCCTGGTAGCAAACACCCCAGCCCCAGGGCGCTTTAGCCTAAGGATCCTTAAGGTGGTATAATAGGAGTGGCTAAGACCCTTTTGCATCACAACACCCCACCCCTTGCCCGCATCCGCTCATCCGCCTATACCATCCGCTCTGTACCTCAGCTATATATACACCTCCCTTTTACAATAAAGTGAGACCCTGCTTCGACTGGGCTCCACACCGTGCCTGATTGTCCCCCGGGTTTGGGGAAGGCTGAGTGGCGGGTGGCGCACTTCCCCTCCTTGGTCAAGGCAAGCTATGGGCAGCCTGCCTAATTCTTCGGCGGTGGCGAGGAACGGTCACTGCACGGCTTTTCTTTCCTGGGAGGGTCTTTATTATTGATTCACTTTCTGCCTTGGTTTTGATCTGTTTAGGTTTTCTATGTCTTCATTGCTTAACTTATGTAGATTGTATGTGTCCAGGAATCTGTCCATTTCTTCTAGGTTTCTTGATTTGTTGGTATGCAGCTCTTTGTAGTAATATCCAATTATTCTTTTCATTTTTGTGGTACCTATTATTACATTTCCTTTTTCAACTCTAATTTTATTAATTTGGGTCTTCTTTTTTTGGTTAATTAGGCCAATGGTGTGTCAATTTTGTTTATTTTATCAAAAAACCAACTTTTCATTTAGCTTTTTGTATTTTTTTGTTTAATTTTGTTTTTCTCTGTTTATTTATTTTCTCCTACTAGTTTTGTATTTGGTTTGCTATTTTTCTAGGTCCTTGATGCATTGATAGCTCATTTATATGGGGTTTTTCAATTTTTTTTTTTTTTGACAGGCAGAGTGGACAGTGAGAGAGAGACAGAGAGAAAGGTCTTCCTTTTGCGGCCGGCGCACCGCGCTCATCCGATGGCAGGAGCCAGGAGCCAGGTGCTTTTCCTGGTCTCCCCATGGGGTGCAGGGCCCAAGCACCTGGGCCATCCTCCACTGCACTCCCGGGCCACAGCAGAGGGCTGGCCTGGAAGAGGGGCAACCGGGACAGAATCCGGTGCCCCAACCGGGACTAGAACCCGGTGTGCTGGCGCCGCGAGGCGGAGGATTAGCCCGTTAAGCCACGGCGCCGGCCTTATATGGGGTTTTTCTGATTTCTTGATGTAGGCACCATTGCTATAAACTTTCCTCTTCCTTCCTTCTTTTTGCTGTATCCCATACGTTTTGATATGTTGTATTGTCCTCTTCATTTGTTTCCAGAAATTTTTTGATTTCTCTTTTGATTTCTTCAATGACCCACTGTTCTTTCAGGAGCATGTTGTTCAGGCTCCGTGTATTTGCGTATGTTCCAGAGATTCTTGAGTTGTGATTTCCAGCTTTATTCCATTGTGGTCAGAGAAGATGCATGGTATGATTTTAATTTTTTTTTTTTTTAGTTTGCTGAGACTTGCTTTATGGCCTAGCACGTGGCCTATCCTAGAAAATGTTCCATGCACTGGTAAGAAGAATGTGTATTCTGCATCTATAGCATGAAAAGTTCTGTAGAGGTCCATTTGGTCTGTAGTGTCAGTTAACTCTGTTGTTTCTCTGCTAATTTTCTGTTTGGTTGATCTGTCCATTGCTGAAAGTGGAGTATTGAAGTTTCCCATTACTATTGTATGGGAGTCTGTCTCCCTTTAGATCCATTAATGTTTTAAATAGCCTGGTGCCCTGTAATTGGGTGCATATACGTTTATAATAGCCACATCTGCCTGTTGAATTGATCCCTTAATCATTACATAGTGCCCCTCTTTGTCTCTTTTAACAGTTTTTGTGTTAAAGTGTTTTGTCTGACATTAGGAAGGCTACATTAGTTCTTTTTTGATTTCTGTTAGCATTACATATCTTTTTCGAATCTTTCACTTTCATTCTATGTGTTTGTTGATGAGATGTGTTTTTGTAGGCAGCAAATAGATGAGCTTTGTTTTTTAATCATTCAGGCAGTCTGTACCTGTTATTTATTTTTTTAAAGATTTATTTTTTATTTATTTGAAAAAGTTACAGAGAGAGGTAGAGACAGAGAGAGGTAGAGACAGAGAGGTCGTCCATCCACTGGTTCACTCCCCAGATGGCCGCAATGGCCAGAGCTGTGCTGATCCAAAGCCAGGAGCTAAGAGCTTCTTTTGGGTCTCTCACGTGGGTGCAGGGGCCCAAGGACTTGGGCCATCTTCTACTGCATTCCCAGGCCATAGCAGAGAGCTGGATTGGAAGAGCAGCCAGGACTAGAACCAGCACCCATATGGGATGCTGGCGCTTCAAGCCAGGGCTTTAACCCACAGTGCCAGCCCCATCAGTCTATACCTTTTAACTGGAGAGTTGAGGCAGTTTACGTTCAAAGTGATTACTGACAAGTCATGACTTGAACCTGCTATTTTCCCATAAATATTCCTATAGTTTGCTTTGGATTTCCTTTGTACTTTGGGAGATTTTCTGCCTTTACTTTCTTTCTTAGTAATGACCATGTTTCTCTGTGTAGCACAGCCTTAAGTATCTTTTGTAAGGCTGGACGGGTGGTGACAGATTCTTTCAATATCTGTTTGGCATGAAAGGTTTCTTTCAATTTGTTTGGCATCAATGAGAGCTTTGTAGGATACAGTATTCTTGGTTGACAGTTTTTTTTCTCAAGATTTGGAATATATCTTGCCATTCTCCCCCAGCCTGTGGGGTTTCCGATAAGTCAGCTGAGAGTCTAATTGGAGATCCTCTGAAAGTAATAAGGTGTTTCTCTTGTGTACATTTTAGAATCTTTTCTTTGTTTTACTGTGGAGAGTTTGACTGAAATGTGTCATGGTAAAGATCTTTTCTGATCATGTCTGTTATGTGCTTCCTGTACTTGGACATTCCTTTCTTCATTTTAGGGAAGTTTTCTGTAATTATTGTACTTCTGATTCATTCTGTCTTTCCTTGCCTCCAGGAACTCCTTAACACCTGTATGTTGGTCTTTTGATAGTATCCCATAGATCTCCAACAGTGTTTTTTAGTTTTCTTCATTCTTTTTTTGTCTGACTGTAAAATTTCCAGAGATTTGTCTTCTAACTTTCTTATTCTTTTTTTTTGCCTCACCGAGTTTACTGTTAAGGCTTTCCACTACATTTTACTTGTTCTATTGAATTCTTCATTCACAATATTGCATTTTGATTTCTCTTAGAATTTCAACTGCATGGGAAAATTTTTCATTTAAGTCATGTTGGATTTCTTTAATTTATAAATTTGTTTGATTACTTCTATGTAATCCTACAATCAATTTTTGAATTGTTTCTGGCACTTCATCAATCTCTTCTTCACATTCTAGTATCGAAGTATTGTATTCTTTTGGGTTGTCATGTGGTCTTATTCTTTTTTTTTTAACTTTTATTTAATAAATATAAATTTTCAAAGTACAGCTTATGGATTACAGGGCTTCCCCCCCCATAACTTCCCTTCCACCCGCAACTCTCGTATCTCCCACTCCCTCTCCCATTCCATCCATATCAAGATTCATTTTCAATTATCTTTATATACAGAAGATCAATTTAGTATATATTAAGTAAAGATTTCAACAGTTTGTTGAAGTCTTCCTTATCCTTGTTACTTGAATTGCTGTGTTTACTATTGGGCATTTGTGGAGATATTTCTTGGCTTTTTCTCTCACCTGTGATGGCTTTTATCTTTGGACTATGCTTCTGTAGCTTAGTGGAGTATCTGCTCTTTCAGTGAATACCCAGAGGCATGTGCTGGGTGTGGTCAGGGAACTCTGTTCAGTGCTCCGGGGTGAAGAGTGTCCAAAGTGACACCCAAGTTGTATGTGGTAAATCTTTTTTTTTTTTTTTTTAAATCAGCGGGGTGGTTTGTTCTGCTTCTTGGCAGATCCTCATGCTCACCTCCTTTCCTCAAAGGAGACCAATGCTTGGGCAGTAGCCCCAGTGGGTACAATTCTCATCCATGCTGCCACAAGAATAACACAAAGGATCGGTGCAGTCCTTAGTGTGATTGGGGATCCTGCAGCAATGACCCTCACCAGGGAATCGGGGACCTCGATCATGTGGAGCTGTGCACAGTGACTGCGCAAAGACTCAGCCGCACCCTGCGCCCTCCCATGCAGCCAGAGTGTTTTCAGTCCCAGCACACAAGGCTCTCGCACTCACAAGCACTCAGCTACCATCAATTCTCCCAGCCAGACTTAAGTGTCTCCTCTTGGCTGTTTGCTGGGCTCACAGACATGGGCTGGTGCAGCTGTTATGTATGTCGAAAATGGCACCTGTCCTTTCTTGGCTAGTTATAGGGTGCCAGTGCTGGGTGGTCGGGGAGAGAGGAATGTACCCCCTCTTTTTTTCCCCTCTAGGTTAGCAGATACACTGTCCCCAACAGGGTTCTGAGCCTGGCATGGGCCAGGCTCTTCCCACAGCTTTACCGCCAGTGGCTTAGGCTGCTGCAGTCTGGTCTCACCGCACCCTGAAGCTTGTGCTGAGGCTCTTACCTGCTGGGGTCCTGAGCTGTGCACATCCACACCCTTCATGAAGGTCCACAGTGTCCCACTGATTTGTGTAGAGTTTGCTCTGCTGTTTTCTCCCTGACTTGTCCCTGAGACTGTGCTCTCTCCACTTGTTTTACTGTCTTCCACTAGACCAGAGCAAGCGTCCTCCCTATGCCACCATCTTGAAAAACTTCTCCTGCCCCCACCCCAGGCTAACTTTTCGTACTGTCTGTCCAGACCAGCTGCTTGTTTCCCAACCCCAACTTGTGGAAGGTTATCTTTCCTGTTTCCAAAGAGTTGGGGCCATTTGGAAAACTTGTCCAAGCAAATCCCGGGGGAGCAGGCTCCATCTTACCAGCTATAAATCCACATCCTTGGTCTCAAGAGTTTGAGTATTTTTCCTTGGCAATTCTCCATCCCTCAGTGTGCTGTCCCAAACATTATCTATCACCATTACAGGACCCCTAAAGCCCTTTAGGAATCTTGAAATGTTAGATTCTTCTGTCATGCAAGGGGACTTCAGAAAGTTTGGGGAAAATGGAATTAAACGATGTTTATTTTGTTGCAAAATAATTCTGAAATCCATGCATATGAGGGGTCATAAAAACTTCATGGAAATGTATACTATGAAGAACTGTGCATTGTGAAGTAACTTTTTAACACAAAAATAAACTTAATTCCATTTTCCAATGACCCTCGAGGCAATCCCACTATTGGGTATGTGTGTAATCTCCAGAGGAAATGAAGTCAGTGCAGCAAAGAGATATCTGTATCTGTGGTGTCCATGTCAGCATTATTCAAAATAGCCAAAACATGGATGCAACCCAACTGTTCACTAAAGGATGACTGGATAAAAATGTGGCACATATACACAATGGAATATTATTTGGCCATGAGAAAAGAAATCCTGTCATTTATAAAAATATGGGCAAACCTGGGGGACATGATACTGGTTGAAATGAGCCAGGCACAGAAAAACAAACACTGTCTAATGATACGTATAGAATCCAAATTTGATCTCAGAAGTAGAGAGTAGAATAGTGGTTACCAGGGGCTGCAGAAGTTAGAGGGTAGGTGGGTTAGGGACCTGTTGGTCAAAGAAAACAAAATGATAGTGAGATAGTAGAAATAATGTCTAGAGATCACTTGGTCAGCATGGAGACTACAGCCAATGATGACATTATATTCCTGAGGAACACTAGGAGCGTGGATGTTACAAATGATAGCTGTGGTAATATGTATTCTGTGATGTAGCTAAATCTAACCATTTCACAATGTAGATATACTTCAAAGCATGTACATTTGTATTTGTCAATTAAAAATGAAAAGATGGAACTCAAATATGTAAAAGATTACACTAAAAATTTTACTAAAGCATTTATTTTTAAACAAAAATATACATTCAATCTGATTTACAGGAATAGAAATAATTTATCCAAAGCAATTTTCATTTTAAAATTAATATTGCACCCAACAATATATGTCTTTGACACATTTGCATTGTCAGCCTTTCCCACAATTTGCAATACGGGAGAGAAATATGAAACTAACAGAATTATAGAAGCTAACTTTCCTGGATTTTTAAAGAATTTTACAATTCCACTTATTTACAAGATACAATTGTAAACTTTCAGAAATTTACTTCCATAAAAAAGCATACATTCTTTTATCAGACTTAGAAAATGCATTATAAAATTCTAATTAAATTTCCCTGTCCTGTGGATATAAAAAATGAGCTATCTACACGTGGTGATTTCCTCAGAGGAATTCAAAGGGGTGACGTGTGAACATTCATAGCCTTGTGGTGGAGGCAGAATTGCTGAAAGACGAGAATATGGAAAAAGCCCTAGAAAGCGGAGTCACCCTTGTGAGGGTATTTTCCCAACTGCCTGCACATTCAGTCTAATGAATGTGGCTCTCAAAGTCTTTTCCCTCAAGACACAGACAAGGAACAGCATTAGGATTCTGATCCAGACTCATAAAATACTTTACGTGTGAGCAAGCTCAAAAGAAAGCTTTGTGAAGCCTTCTGCAGTGTATCGCTGCTATCTTGTTGTGATTTTTTCCACTCCTTACTCCCGGGAGCACGAGGAGGACTTGGAGATCACCTGGATGTAGACGCACAGGGATCTTCCAGAAAAGGCCACTGAAATGTGTATTAGGATAAACTTAGAGACTGCATTTTTTTGCATCCAACTAAACTGATATATTTTTAAAGATGTATTTATTTGAAAGGCAGAGTGACAGAGAGAGATCTTCCATCCATTGGTTCACTCCCCAAATAGCTGGGCCAGGCCAAAGCCCAGAGCCAGAAGCTTCTTCTAGGTCTTCCAGTTCTCTGCAGGGACCCAAACACTTGGGCCATCTTCTGTGGACTTCCCAGGTGCATTAGCAGGGAACTGGATTGGAAGGGGAGGTGCTGGGACTCGAACTGTCACCCATATGCGATGCTGGTGTCACCAGGAATGGCTTAGCCCACTGTGCCACAACACTGGCTCCAAACTGATTGTTCAGTTCCATTTTTTTTCCACGAAGAGGTTGAAGTATCCCTCTGAGCTGTTGTGAGTGGCAACACCCTTTTACTTGATCAAGACCAGTCACCCTGCCTCAAAAAAGCTTTCTCCTCTCTAAAGATCCAAGACTTAAGTGTTGCCTTCCAAGTTCCATTATGTACTGTTATTTGACAACTAAAAATAACTATCAGGTACCATATCACCCAATGTATACATCCATGTACACATTGGATGATATTTAAATCATAGGCAAACAGGTCTCTCTCTCAAATTCCTTACAGCTTTTTTTTTTTTTTAAATATGAGTATAGCATAAATTATCAATAGCTCTCCTTCTAAC
Organism: Sylvilagus floridanus; assembly: GCA_949820135.1. Classification (NCBI taxonomy): domain Eukaryota; kingdom Metazoa; phylum Chordata; class Mammalia; order Lagomorpha; family Leporidae; genus Sylvilagus; species Sylvilagus floridanus. Next base: position 106,312,975 of record OX463226.1, read on the forward strand.
TGGAAATTAGTACCCATTGGTAATATGCCCAGTTTTTAAAAATTGCCTTTATAAAATGTGAATATGCAGATACTTTCAAAAAATGACACTAAGGAATCAGACTACTTGGTACTATAGGAAGGTGCTAAAATAATACCCAACACTAAAATGTTGTAATATGCTATTTAACTGGTTATACACACAAAACATGTGGAAACCTTATACTTAGAAAATTTTGAATTTCCCTTGATTGAACTGAGCTAGAAAACCAGTGTGAAAACACGCAACCATACCCTCTGTTACCAGTATTCAAAAAGTCACCGGACCACTTCCTGTCTTTTTGGTTATAAATTAAATAAGGTGGTCTACAGGTGGGAAAGAGGAAGGTTCTGGCAAATTGATACAAAAGATGACAGGAAAACTTAACTGTAATTTTACAATGCAGTTGTCTAACTATTGTCCTGGATTGAGACTGGATTTAAATGTTCCCTTTGAATCACAATGAACAACAACGAGTTGAATAATTTAGGGCTTTCAAAAATATAGTGTTGGCTTTGCTATTGATTATGAATAGCCCAACCCAAGTAGTTTGTATCTTTTTTTTTTTGACTTAGAATTTTGAGAGGCAGCCAGAGGTTCCACCTGCTGGGTCACTCCCCAAAGGCCCTGGGCCGGGGACTCCATGCACGTTTCCCACGTGGGTGGCAGGGCTGCCCAGTACTTGAATTGTCACCTCCTGTCTCCCAGGTGCCGCAGGAGCTGGGTCTCCAACCCGAGAACTCAGATATGGCGCCGGGCATCTTCACACCAAGCTAAGTGCCTGCCGTCTTGGGTTCCATGTGACGTTTTTATAAAACGTTCCGAGTCTTTCACGAAGAAACAGACCTGCGGCGCCTCAGCTCTCCACGGTGCGCCGGTACTCGGCCGTTCCGTCGGCAATGATGGCGTCCAGGGGCGCGCGCTTCTTGCGGATGCTGCGCCCGGAGGAGATGAGGTCCGCGTAGCCGCGCTGGTGCGAGAAGGCGTAGGCCGAGCGCCTCGACGACGCGCCCCGGCGGAACACGTTCTGCCGCCGTTTCCACTGCTCCTCGGCCTTCAAGCGCTTGCGGTGCTTCTGGATCTGTAAGAGTGGGGAGTGGGAAGAAAGGTCTTGGCTAGGAGGTCGCCAGGACAGGACTGACGCAGATGGCGACCGCGCACCGCCTGTCCCAAGCCGCGGCGCACCTGGTGGGCACCCTCTAAGGGCAAGCTGACCTTGCGCCTGGCACTGGGCTGAGGGAAAACTCCGGCATCTGGCCCTGCACTGTCTTGTCGCTGCATGCAGGGTCTGGGGGCCACCTAGCCGCCCCATCTCCCAGCTCCCCTGTCCCCTGATGGATTCCCCTCCCTGGGCGCTGCTGCGGGCCAACCAGGCAGGAGGTACGACCTGGGGCCCTTGGGTGAAGAGTTCCCAGGTTTCCAGTTGTCAGACCGTTAGCCCTGGATGTGGTGACGTCACGGAGGTGCCAACTGCAGTCACCCTGTCCAGCTTCCAGAGGAGCGAGTAGGCGGAGAGGACAGAGCCGAGTCCCCTGCGCCCTCAGCCTGCTGGTTACCTCGCACGCTGAGAGATGCTACAGTGTTGTTGATACTGAGTCACGGCCCTCCCTCCCTCACAGAGCAGGGTCCTTTGGACCCCAAGTAACACTTTTCTTTTAAAGAAAATACCAAAATCCACCCCTTTGCTTGGCAAAATGTTAACATTGTAATTGTTAAGTTGAAAGGGAATGACATAGGACGTTCGTAATTCCATTCTCCTTTGATCCCAATGCCAAAAGGACTGACTTGCACGAGCAGACATTAACAGACATTCTTAGCCAACTCCCCCTGAGCCTAGACTCCCCGGAGCGCTGCTACTGGGAGACACTGTGCTTTCCACGAGGTCTCGCTCCTACCTTGTCACTTTCTGATGGCCAAATGGTCATGGACAAGAAGCGGATGGCAACGACAGGCAGCAGGCACACGGCGACGGTCAGGATGATGGTGAGCCAAATGTACGGCTGTCTCAGGGCATTGGACGCGGTGCCTGTGAAGAGCAGGGGCAGGAGTCCCGCGGGTTAGCCGGGGTGGATTCCACAACCAGACCGGCTGCCTCCCCACAACCATCATTGCTACTCGAGGGACGGACATTTGCAAGTCAGAGTGAGCAGAGCACAATTAGGAAGGTCAGTTCTCTAAACACGCAAATGCACCCAAGGGAAACAAGTTACTTTGTTGACTCAACACTGACTAAATATATGAAATTAGGTAAGAAAGCTTTTGGATTTTTTTCCCCTAGAAATTTTAAAAAAAGCACTTTCCAATGTGGGAAACCTGGAAGAAGCTCCTACCTCCTGGCTTGGGCCTGGGCAAGCATCGGCCATTGCAGCCCTCTGGGGAGTGAACCAGTGGGTGGAAGATCCTCCCTCCCCTCCTCTTGCTGTGTAACTTTTTTTTTTTAATGTTTATTTTGAAAGTCAAACAGTCCTTATGGGAATATTCTGAGTACTGAGTTTTTAAAATACAGTTAGGAAAAGCACAATCACACACACACACAAACTCAATCCCAAGAAAAGAAGGGTGACCACAGCACTCATTTTTTTTTCTTTTTTGACAGGCAGAGTGGACAGTGAGAGACAGAGAGAAAGGTCTTCCTTTGCCGTTGGTTCACCCTCCAATGGCTGCCGTGGCCGGTGTGCTGCAGCCAGTGCACCGCACTGATCTGAAGGTAGGAGCCAGGTGCTTCTCCTGGTCTCCCATGGGGTGCAGGGCCCCTCCTCCACTGCACTCCCTGGCCACAGCAGAGAGCTGGCCTGGAAGAGGAGCGACCGGGACAGAATCCGGCGCCGCAAGGCAGAGGATTAGCCTACTGAGCCACGGCACCGGCCCCACAGCACCCATCTTCTACAACCTAACCACTGGTCACCACTACAGGAAACCAGGGTACATGAATTTGTTTTTCATTGTGAATCCAAACAATTCAAGTTGAGAACTTTACAGATTCCAGATCATGATATATTCTACATGTTATAAAATACAGATTTTTTCAGTTCAAATTCATTCCAGGATTTGTCAAATATCACTCACTGGGCACATAACCAATTGTTCTCTACATATTTCTAATGATGCAGCCTGCTTTTGAGTTCTAAAATTCCCTCATCAAGATGTTTTGTGGCTTGGCTAGATAATTTAATCCTTGTAGGTCATTACGTTTTGTCCGGAGGACTATAGCCTTTGTGTCAGTGGCCTTGTCAAAATTTGGTTTCCCCCAAGTAGAAACACCTGATCAAAATGAAAAATTTTATAGATTGTGTGCACTTTCGGATAGTGTTTTGAAAAGGTGATTGATGGTGCTGCCAGTACTGTGAAGGCACTTCCAAAAGTTCATGAAAAATGGAACTTATTTTGGCACAAAAATTTTTGTAATTCATGTGGAGGTTAATACTCTACATTTTCTATGAACTTTTGAAGAGCCCTTGTACATTATACTCAATTTTCCAATAATCTACTAATCGGGTTTTATGATGGGGGAAAAACTCTTTAGTCTTTTTAAGACTTGTTACCTAACTTTATAGTTGCACAGTTGTGTCCTAATTTTTATTTACTCTGGGATTATGTCAGACTCTAACCTACTGATAATTACACATTTATTTTTGGAGCTGAGAAAATACCAACCTGTAAATTGAAATGCAGATGGAAAGAGAACATGTATTCCTGCACTATGAAAGTCAAACATGATGCCAAAATAAAGAGCAATACTTCCAAAAATGGAAAAGGCGTTCACAAAGGTCCAGTAAGAAGTGTCCAGGCCGATCTGTTGGGAAACCAGAGACAAACACAGCACTCATTTTGGGGAGTTAGCAAGACTTACAGGAGCTAAGAATCCTGAAAACAGAATTCAGCAACTTTGGCATGATTTGGCTTGAATACAGAACAATCGAAAACCTAACCATCCTTGACTCAAGGTAAGACACAGGAAATGTGTGGGGCGAAGGGATGAGAATAGCATTTTGTAAAGCAGCAGAGGCTCAGCTGGAGGGAGAGTGGGAGATACATGCCTGCCTAGGTCCCAACAGATACCAGCTATGGTGGAGGAGATCTGTGCACCTGGAAATTGACTGTTATGATGAGAGCAGTGGCAACTGTGACGGCAAAAGACTGGTAGTCAGATGGCGCCTCTCCGTCCTGTCCCACGGTCTGCAGGTAAGCTCCCAGGGGTATGAAGAAGAGCACCATGGACGTGAGGATCCCGTGCAGCAAGCTTACGAAGAACCGCTTATAGTTGAAGAGCAAGTCTCTCTGTCCCACGACGTACAGCCCAGGGAATCGGAGGCTCAGTTTGTCACTCACGTCCTTAAGGGAGACACAACATTAGAGTGACGTGTTGTCTGCCAGGAGGCCAAAGAAGTCAGACATGCTGCCAGGCAAAAACTGAACCAGATGATAAATCCTGCAACATTTTCAGCGTACAGAGATCAGTCCCATAGCTCCTGCCCACTACCATTTGATTTTTTTTTTTTTTTTGACAGGCAGAGTGGAGAGAGAGAGACAGAGAGAAAGGTCTTCCTTTGCTGTTGGTTCACCCTCCAATGGCTGCCGCGGACAGCACGCTGCGGCCGGCGCACCGCGCTCATCTGATGGCAGGAGCCAGGTGCTAGGGGCTTATCCTGGTCTCCCATGGGGTGCAGGGCCCAAGCACTTGGGCCATCCTCCACTGCACTCCTGGGCCACAGCAGAGGGCTGGCCTGGAAGAGGGGCAACCGGGACAGAATCCGGCGCCCCGACCGGGACTAGAACTTGGTGTGCCGGCGCCGCAAGGCGGAGGATTAGCCTGTTGAGCCACGGTGCCGGCCCATTTGATATTATTTTAATTCAGGGAGGAGCTAGGGAAGTTTAATAACTTGTTTTCTTGTGAGAAGTAGCAAATAAAGGTAAGGAGACTTTTAAAAAAAAATCAGATTGTTGTATTGTTTCAAAACTCTGGGAAGAATATTCACCAATGAGTATAAGTTGATGAATTAATTCTAAATCATTCCTTTCCATTAGGCCCTTTCTATAGAAATTGCTAAAGTACAGTGTTAGACTGTATCTTAACATTGCCCCTTGTCCAAAAGGAGAATAAAAAACACTTGTCAATGCACTCAGCCCAGTCACAGAAATCCTCTTCTTACAAAACAAGCAACACAGCACTTACACCCTGGTTGCCTGATAAAAGAATAACAGCAGGATTTTACTAGGAACACCCGGAAATGGCTGCCTGTCCCGTGTCTTCCCCTCCCACCCACCCAGGGCAGCAGTGTGTGCAGAGCCTCTGGGCCAGCGCCTGGCTCCTACCTGGTCGAGCAGACCCATGAGGAGCACGGGCAGGCTGGAGTAGAGCACGTTGTACAGGGTGATGAACCAGTCCTCGTACGCAGTCTGCGAGGAGACGACAGGGCTTGGGTCACCGCATGGGCAGATTGCCAGTGGAGCTGGCATACCTTCCTCCACTTTCTTAGAGTAGGGACTCCCCCAGCGGAGTGGGGACCTCTCTGGCCCAGAGAAATACCTCTCTCTTGAGAGAGAGAGAGAAGTTCCCTCCGCCGATGGGCCCGGCATCCCCTTTGGACACCGGTTCGAGTCCTGGCTACTCCTCTTCTGATCCAGCTCTCTGCTTGTGGTCTGGGAAAGCAGTCGATGGCCCAAGGACTTGGGCCACTGCACCCAGGTGGGAGGCCTAAAAGCAGCTGGATTTGGATTGGTTCAACTCCAGCTGCTGAAACTATTTGGGGAGTGGACCAGTAGATGGAAGCCCTGTCTCTCCTCCCTCTCAAATAAATAAATCTTAAAAAGATAGAGGTTAGTTTCTGTTAACTGGCCCACCTCACAAATGACCTTTCAACCCCAGGTGAGTGGTTTTGGGGAAAACTCTGATTCGAATGATGTTCATTTCATACCCTTTTATTAATGGGTCCAAATGCACGAAACTACACTAGTTTGGAAGCACCTAAGACCCTGCAGTAAGGGAAAACTAACTTTTATCCTTTATTTTGCAAGGCCAGAACCCATGAAAACTCTTTGTAGACCAGTTTGAATATGAAAAATACACTTCTGAACAGGATAAACACCACTGAATACACCATCCTTTAGGCTGGGACAGAGGGTCAGGGCTTACTCAGGACCAAGAGTCACATACAGTCCAGAACTAGCAAGAAGACCCTGACCCTGCTCAGCCGCTCCTGGCCTCAGCATCCAAGGAGGTTTGACAGCTAAAGGTGATTTTTTTTTTTCTCGCAGGTTCATTTTTTTCTAAGACTTATTTGAGATCGTCCATCCACTGGTTCCCTCCCCTAAATGGACACAATGGCCAGGGCCAGGCAGAATATTTTTAAAGCACCAGGAACATTGAGAAAAGTCACCCAAGGGCTGGCTTATTGTGATCCCAACTATAAGATACTTGCAAAGATAGAGGAAAGAGACAAATTTGGTCTCTTAGAACTAGTTTTTATTTTAAAGAATGCTACTCCCAAAATAATAGCAAAATAAGTTCCATTACCTGTGCGGAGTAGCCGTTGAAGAAGGAGTACCAGAAATGAACCAAAGTAAAGGCAAAGTTTTTATAAAAGAAGTATCGGAGGAACTTGCACATCCTGATGTAGGACCAGCGGCCATGCACCAGCAGCAGTCTCTGCAGGTATCTGAACTGAGCAAAGGAGTAGTCGCTCGACATGACCGCTTGCATTCCTTCTTGTCCGCTTATTCCAACACCAATGTGGGCAGCTGTGGGGCAGAGGGAAAAGACACTGTGGACTCTAGGCTGCTTTTAAGATGACACCAATGTTTCCCCAAGCAAAACACAGACATACAATCATGGAACAATAAATATAAAAGCTCTTGCTCACCATCCCTCACCCCCTGCGCCTGAAATCAATTCCAAGGACAAGGCACTAAACAAAGCACCTGGTAGGGCTTCCATACATGATTGTAAAAGGATCTCGGGTGGGTGGTGAATTCCATGGAGATGATCAGTCCAGCCCAGAGGCTGTCCCGCCCACTCTCAGGGTGAGCCTCAGGCACCCATGTATACCCGGTGTGTCCCTGCCTCGTTGGCCACAGCTGAGTCCGCCGTGGCAGGCATGTGATCTGGGGGAGATACTATGAACTGACTCACTCAAACTTCATTCTACTCTGCTTCTAATTGCAGAGGGGGGAAAGCAAATAAATGCTAGATTTCCCAGACTCCTTTGCCGCTGGGTTCCACTGTTCAGACTCACTCGTGACTTGGATGTAGTAGTGAGTGAGAGCCCAGCCCTCCTTCCCTTCTGGCATTTCTTCAGGGTCTGTACCCATTCTCCAGCTGCCCAGGTGTTGATAGGCAACTGCAAAGGCTTCTCAGCTGAGAAGCTCGACAAGGACCTCAAGGGACCCTTGTCCCAGCACCTGCTTCTTCAGTGCATTTAGAGCTTTTGCAAGTATCTGGTCTCTTGTAAGCAACCAGTTCCTGCTTAAACAAAAACAAACCTACTGGTTCCTATACAAAGCCCTAACTGATGGGAAACTTAAGCCAGCGTAATTCGTCTGCCAGAGCTTCTGGAATTAGAATTCAGGTGTGTTTGTGTCTAGAATTAACTTAAACTCCTAAGGTGTAGAATCTATTTCTTTCTGAGGGGCAGAGAGATAAAGTAGGAGAGCAAAAAGCAAGAGAGACAGAGTTCCTGACTCGATGCTAAGTCCTACTTCCAGCATCTTCCGAAGGCCTGACTTCTTGGACTGCATGAGACATCTTTGTATCCTTTTCCTCTTTAAAAGAGTTCTAACTAAAATACTATTTAACCTTAAAACATAACATTTTATATTGGAAAGTATCTTAAAATTGTATCTATGAAATACATTAATAAAAACTTTAAAAATAGTCACAATTTCATTCATCCTTCCAATAGTCATTAACATTTTCACATTAGAACATTACAAATTTTATCTAGGTCACAAAATTCATGAACATAATGAGATCACTTAGAGAAAATGTGTTGGAAACACAACTTATTACTCAGAAGTCACTGCCAGCTCGGCAGGATTTCCAACCAGAAAACTTTAAAAATCTCACCCTGTTGTAGGATAGAAGGGCCAGAAAATTCAAAACATTACTGTAGTGACTTGTCCTGACCTATGTTTTCAATAGCTCTTTGTAGTTGTAAAACCATACAGTGAATTGCATCCCAGTCAATATTTATGTTCCCTTTCAAAACATACAAATAGTTCTTATGACAAGCTGTGGTTGCCAAACTGTTCTCTCTACCAAACTGTGGCCTTTAGTTCTTTCCTCAATAAGCCACAAAGGGAAATGTCAACATTTTTCCTCGGCTGTTGGAGTTAAGAAAAGGAGTTACTGCTCCAGTCCTTGGTATCCATTCAAGGATAATATGAGAAATGGGTTTTGTCACAATGCAGAGGATAATCAGAGGCAACTGAACAGATGCACTGGAAGGCAACACTGTTTTTTTTTTTTTTTCTAGATTCTAACCATAGGAACCTAGATTTGTCTCTAGTCAAATGCCTCACTGATAGGTGGACTTTTATAATTTCTCAACAGACTGATGACTTCACCAACAACAGTTCTTTCTGACTTTATCTCATCTCTCTCATGCTTCATGTACATTCCCCAGATCTAAGACCAAGAAGAGACAACATCCACTCACCCAGCTGGTATGAGCTATCTTTAGGTACAAGAAGGGGAGAGGGCAGCCAATGAGAGTCCTCAAATCCTTACGAGGGACCAAAATGTGATGGCTTGAGATTTCTGCATCTACCAGACTATACAGTGAAACGTAAGACCTACTAGTAGACAGTCATCTTGTTTTTGCCACTGAAATTTCCTCCTACTTTTTGACCAGCAAGAATTTCTGTATGTTCTGGATGCAGCTTTTACAAAGCACAAAAAGCTACTAACAATACTTGGATAACTTCCAAGGAGACCTCAGAGATGCTGCCTCCATTTTCACCCAACGTGTAAGAGCACTTGGCATATAAACAAGCTTTGTAGCATGGGTAGGAAACCTGCGGTCCAAAGACCTATGTGAAATCACGTGGTCTGGCTTTGCCAAGGCAACCACAGGTGGGATTCTGAATTCAATAAATCTATAGGATGTTAATTTTAAGGTGATAATGTTGTATGGCCTGTGAATACTGTCAAAATATCCAAATGACCCTTGGCAGAAAAGAGTTTCCCCACCCTGCTAAGGTCTCTTATCCATCAACTGGAAAACTCAGAGGAACAAAAATTTTCAAGCCTAAAACATGATCAGATGGTAAATTTGCAAGGGAGACCATCCCTACTCTTCCCCACCCCCAGTATCTACAAGTCTATATTATAACTGCTTAAAAATGTTTGAGTTCCTTGCCTTTTGGGCACAGCTTGTTAAGGAAATGCAATGGAAAATAAATGAGAGCTGCCTATAGAGGAAAGAAACAGATTTAATTCAGGGCAGGAAATGCCATTTGTAGGGTAGAACGAGAATGTGCAAAAACCAGTTGGAGAGGAATTAAATCAGGAGCAGTGACAGATACACACATTGATGAAAAAGCAAGAAGACATACGTCATACAGCTGACTCCTGCTGAGGAAGCAAAGTTGGAATATTCTTAGTATATACCAAGGAGGAAGAGGAGGAGACTCTAAGAAAAGAAAGAGATGGACTCATGAGTCACAGAACAGGCTACATTTAAAGTCTAGTTAGTCATAATGTATTTAAGCTAACCAGCAGAGCAGGACATGCATATGTCATGTAATGTTCTCTATCAACCATGACTAATATCACAGCACTGGAGGTGACATTGGTAATAATTCTGTTTTCAGATGAAAACCCTGAGGACTGCACACCAGTCCAGAGTGATACACGATGCTACCAGTAGGATGAGCACAAGTATTCAGGCCTCAGTCATTTGAGTACTTTCACTGCAAGATACAGATTGGTTACCCCCAATCTAAAGATCCAAAATCCCATGTTATCCAAAACCTGCTGTTCAAAGTTTTAGATTTTAGAGCTAAATTTTCATGTTAGGGATGCTGCATGGGTAAAATACATGTTACATTCCAGAATATGAAAAACTCCAACATTGGAAACACTTTTGGACCCTGCTATTTTGGATGAAGATTGTTCAACCCGTACTCCCAACAACAGAGAGAGGAAAAAGGGCCAGGACTCTGATGTGCAGGTGAGGGCCACCGTTTGGGTTCTGCATGTTTTTATAACAGCCTAACTGCATTCTGTGTGATAGCACTCAGTCTTCAATTGTAGGCACCTCAACCGGCAAAATGAACCTCACAGTCTCCTAGGGAGGTCAGGAGGATGGGGAGGCCACCGGGACACTTCCCTCCAATGCCAGACAACTCACACCAGCTGGCCCCGCGGTGAAGGTTTACCGCATTAAATGGATCACAGGTCTGAAGGAAGCTCCAGAATGAGGTGCTTAGTTGGGGGACAATGACATTCTCAAAGCCAATGTTAGAGAGCATCTATGCCCAGCTCAGCAGGTTGTTCTATACAACTTTAAATATCAGAGCTTTTAATTGGCCCTTAATAGGAATAGGAAGGAGAACCAGCAAGAGGAGAAAAATCACACTAAGCAGATGTAAAAAAAGGAGACCAAGTTCCATCCCATGGATGGCATCTCCTACTTGGCATTCTATGCAGACTGCTGTTGGCCTGCTCCTTCCTTCTGGGTAGGCTTCCTGGGGGTGGGTCACGGGCATGATCACAGTCACGTGTCTTTAGTAAAGCTTGGATTTAGGGAAACCTCAGTGAGAAATGAGCCCCCAAACGTCCCTGCCTTTGTTTCTCCTCCCTAGCAAGTTGGGTTGCACGGGACTCACTCTTGATCATGTTCACGTCGTTGGCCCCGTCTCCGATGGCCAGCGTGATGGCCTTCTTGTACCTCTTCACCAGGTCCACTACCATGGCCTTTTGCTTGGGGGTGACGCGGCAGCAGATGACAGCGCTGCACTCACAGGCCAGGTCCACGAAATTCTTCTGCCGCTGCTCTTTCTTAGCCTCGAGCCGTCTCTTACTCTGCGTCCGCATGCGTCTCTCTTCTTCTGTCCTCGGGAACTTCAGCTTCAGGATGTTACTTTTCTTGGTCTTTTTCTCCAGAAGAATTTCATTCTGAGACATTGGAGATAGACCAGAGTACATCACTTTCATTCGTACACCAAGAGTGTCATTCCCAAGAATTATATCAAGGAGAATTTTGGGTTCTATCATTGATTATAATGTTCTGATTATATAATGCATTTATAGAAAAATTAGAAAATGCAAAAATCTACATAGAAAAAACTGAAAATTATCTATTAGTTAATAAACCAGAATAATGACTTTCCCCAATCTGGTATAATTCCCTTCATATCTCATTCTATTAAGCCCCCAACTTTGGATACTCACACTTTCATTTGTAGGATATGGGATTTTTAGATTGGCAGTGAATATGCTAAACCACCCAAAACTGGCCCAAAAGGCACTTCTTCACTTGCACCCAAGGCTCAGATACACTCGCGGTACATACCAGCCAAGAACCGGTGATTATTAAGGCCCTGTTCCCACCAGATGGGAAAAAGGGTTCCTGCACGGGAGGTGCAAACTTCGCATAGACTCCACCTCTGTTCCTCTGGTTTTCCATCCTTGTATGAAGAAGAGAACTGCAGGGAAATAAATTTAAGTGTTTAAAGTACAAGACCATAAATAGGCCCCTGAGCCTGAGTTTTGACGTATACTTTCTACAGATTATAGTAAAATACACATAACATAGAATGTACTAGCTTAACCTTATTATTATTTTTTTGAGACAGACAGTAAGCTCCCATCCACTGGTTCACTCCCTCAGTGTCTGCAATGGTGGGAGCTGAGCAGGGGTGGAGGTATCAGTCCAGGTTTCCCACATGGGTGGCAGGATCCCATGACTTGAGCCAACACCTGCTGCCTCCCAGGGTCCACATTAGCAAGAAGCTGGAGTCAGATATTGAATCCAGGTACTCTGATGTGTGACATGGGCATCTTAGCCAATGTCTTAATTACTAGGCTAAATGCTTGTCCCATGAACCATTTTTTAATTGTATAGTTCAGTAGCAACCAATTTCCAGAACTTCATCTTGCAAAACTGAACTTCTGTACCCATTTCAACAGTGACGCCCCATTTCCAATCTCCACGTTAATAATAAGGCACTAAGCCCCCAAGGGGGGATATGATCAGCCTGTAGCAAGCTGGTGGGAAGACTGGGATGAGGACTCAAGTCTCCGCGCTTGCAGAAATGGGCTCTCCCATTCCACATACACACAGCCATATTCTTTCACCTTCAGAAGGTTTCTGAACCTTGGCCCTCCTGCTAGTTCTGTAGTGAGGTTGGCCACTGTCAGATGTACATCACTGGGGGATGTGTAACTGAATCCCTGGTTTCTCAGAGCCAGCAGCATCCTCTTCCCCTTTTTGTGACAAAAAAAGATGTTTTTAGACGTTGCTGAATACTCCTTGGAAGTTGTCCCCCTTAGAACCACTGCACTAGAGAACAGGGCGGGCCGGCGCCACAGCTCACTAGGCTAATCCTCCGCCTGCGGCGCTGGCACCCTGGGTTCTAGTCCCGGTTGCTCCTCTTCCAGGCCAGCTCTCTGCTGTGGCCCGAGAGTGCAGTGGAGGATGGCCCAGGTCCCTGCACCCGCATGGGAGACCAGGAGGAAGCACCTGGCTCCTGGCTTTGGATTGGCACAGTGCGCCGGCCGTAGCGGCCATTTGGGGGGGTGAACCAACGGAAGGAAGACCCTTCTCTGTCTCTCTCTCACTGTCTAACTCTGCCTGTCAACCCATTTTGTAATGAGCCAAGGATGGGTGTTTTTCTTCTCCTGTTTCTCTTTTAAAAGTTGTAATTTCGGGCAGTGCCATGGCGCGGTAGGATAATCCTTCGCCTGCAGCCCCGGCATCCCATATGGGCACCAGTTCTAGTCCCAGCTGTTCCACTTCCAGTCCAGCTCTCTGCTATGGCCTGGGAAAGCAGTAGAAGATGGCCCAAGTCTTTGGGCCCCATACCCATGTGGGAGACCCGGAAGCAGCTCCTGGCTCCTGGCTTTGGATCGGCACAGCTATGGCCATTATGGCCATTTAGGGAATAAACCAATGGAAAGAAGACCTCTCTGTCTCTCCCTCTCACTGTCTGTATCTTTCTCAAATAAAATAAAATCTTTAAAAAAAGTGTAATTTCTAGAAAAGGCAAGACATGAAATTCATATTAATTCATAATTAATTGATGAGGCTGTCCCAGGCTCAGTTTCTGCTTCAGCAGGTGAGTGAGCACCGAGGGCTTGCAAAGAACGGAGGAAAAACGGCCCCTGAAAGACCCCAGGTTTCCCTAAAACTAAACTCTACTCAAACAACAGGCCACAGTGCATTACCTTGGAACTGCCTGCTAGTCTCTTGCTCCACCTAAACACGAAGACGCTGAAGTAACACGTTCTCGCCTTGTTTCCTTGTCTGCCCGTGCAGTCTGAGCTGTTGGAGGGTCTCATACCCCAGGCTCATACTTACCTTATGTCTTCCCCATAGCAGATGGTGGTCTCTTCAGTCAGCAGTTCACAAGCGAATCCTATATTTTCAGCAGTTTCTAGAGCAGAATAAAATCATGTCAAATGTCATTCCTACTACTAAGTTCAATAATTGGTTTTATCCAATACAGGTTGAACATTCTTAATCCAAAAATCCAAAATCTGAAACTGAGTTCTGACATGATGTGCTGGGTTGTAGGCCAAATGCAGGTGCACTTAAAACATTGTATCAAATTATATTTGGGCAATGTGTCTGGGGTGTAAATGAATCATAATTGAATTTCATGTTTAGATGTGGATCCCACCTCCAAGATATTTTATATGCACAGATATTCTAATAATCCCTCCCTCAAAAAACCCAAAATTTGAACCACATTGGTCCCAGGAATTTCAGATAAGGGATATTCAGACTGTAATAATGATATTATTTTTGTCAGTTCATGAACATATCCAGATTCAACCAAATATGCCATTTTTCAGTAGCAATGTATAGTAATCACACAAAGAAAACAAATTCCTTTCTTTGTAATAAGTGATGATCAAAGGCCTGTTTGAGGTGTTTTCAATAAAACATGCTATATTGAGAAACATAAACTAGTTATTTAATAAATGAGTCCTACACACACTCAGTTCCTAGGCTGTAATCACTGTTAAAGAGAGAGGGCAGCCACTCCCCTCAGTGCTCACAAGGGCCTTTGACTAAAGATATTTTTTCCCTTTTTCCATTACCATCCATTTGGTATTTATTAAAGGTCACGGCTGTGCTTCCCTTAACTTCACAGAGCGCAGCCCCCAACAACAATGTCAACACGAGAGACATGATCTAATTTCCTGTGGGAGGCTTGTGGAGTAGATGACCTGTTGAGCTCGAAACCTAAAAATGAAAATCTTTCCTTGGGTATCAAATTATTAAGATTTGCAAGCAATAAAACTGGGCAAGAAAACAGAAGCTGTTAGTCACAACCCTTTTTGTACTGTTCTACCCCAAGTCCAGCAAATGGCAGAACTTTGGAAGGACAGAGGGACAGGGGCGTGGTCTTTTCGGGCAGGAGGCCATGTCTGCCTGCTCATCACAATCAGCAAGATGTGACCAGGAGCCAAACCGTACAGGATGAACCCTGCTCCTGGAGGGAAGATGGACAAGGATGTGGTCCGAGGGGGCTGGAAAGTCGTAGGAGGGTTTCTCAAGGAAAGTTTCTCCCTCCCAAAGACCTAGATGAGGGTATACAGGATGGAAAGTCTGGATTTGTACAAAGGAAATGGCAGCCGTAAATATTTATGCGTGAACAGATGCCGTTCTCAAGGCAGCGAATTACCCTTTTTGTCTCCGGTAAGCACCCAGATCTTAATGTCAGCCTTTGCAAGTTTTGAAATGGTTTCTGGAACTCCATCCTGCAGCTTGTCTTCAATTGCTGTGGCTCCCAAGAGCTGCAGTGCACATTTGAAGAAATGGAGTTAGAAAACAACCCCCCAGGGGCCAGCGCTGGGGCGTGGCTGGCTGGGCTTCTGCCTGTAACACTGGCATCCCATAGCTGTTCCTCTTCCAATCCAGCTCTCTGCCTGTGGCCTGGAAAGGCAGTGGAAGACGGCCCAAGTGGGCCCCTGCACCCATATGGGAGACCATGAGGAAGCTCTTGGCTTCAAATCTGCCCAAGTCCAGCTGTTGCAGCCATTTAGGGGAATGAACCAGCTGATGGAAGATCTCTCTGTCTCTCCCTAACTCTGCCTCTCAAACAAAATAAAATCTATAAAAAAGGTAACCCCCTAAAATATTTTAACAATTTGCTACTCTGTAAAATGAGGGGTTCAGTGTATACCCCAGTTGGTACTCTCTTGGGCCAACAGCAGATATTGATAGGGAAGGCTGCCATGTTTCATCCTCACTGCAAACCAACACTTTTTTTTTTTTCTTAAAGGATGAACTAGGTGGTTTACCAAGGCAAAAATGCAAGTACAAAATCAAGGACACTGAAAGTATACCTTCAATTTCTCTTGCTGAAATGGGGTAATATGGATTTCTGCTGAATGTGTCTCATTAATCTAAACCCTATAAATAATAAGTACATTTGGAATTTTTTCATTTAGAAATACTACTTTATTTAAGATTTCTCAGGATTGGCATCATGGTACGAAGGGTTCAGCCACTGCCCACAACACTGGCATCCCATGGGAGCACTGGTTTGAGTCCCACTTGTTCCACTTCCAACCCAGCTCCCTGCTAATGCACCTGGGAAAGCAGCAGAAGATGGCCCAAGTGCTTGGGTCTCTGCCACACATAGGGGAGACCTGGCTGGAGCTCCTGGCTCCTAGCTCCTAGCTTCGGCCTGGCTCAGCCCTGGCCATTGTGCCCATTTGGGAATAAACAGGCGGATTGAAGGTCTCTGTCTTTACCTCTCTCTCTGTTACTCTGCCTTTTATATAAATCTTCAAAAACAAGATTTGTCAGAATATAAATTGTTTAATTCCATAGTGAAATAAGTAAATACTAGTTTTTGTGTAAAAATCACAAAGAAATTTTATAAATGATGTAAAAGTAATAGAATTAGATGAATACCTCTCCTAATTTTTTCTCATAAGGCCAACTTCAAATCTCCTTGCCAGGCAAAAAGAATTCAAATGATCTAGTTCCCTTGTACCAATTTCATACACAAGGGATTTCTAGAATTATCTTTGAAACATGAAATTAAAACAAGTAGTAACACTTCATAAGATTTTCAATTTTCTGTTTAGAACATCAAGGCTGAAACTCACAATTAAGTCTTTTTCAATCTCCTCGTATACTTTATCCAGAGCTTCGTCTCGGTTGACCGAGGCCACGCTGGCAGCCGTAAACTTTTTATTCCATTCTGCGAATTCTTTTTCTTCGATTTCCTTGTAGCAAAGGCACAGAGTTCTAAGAGTCTCACTTGCAAAGATCTGTTTCATTTAAAAGACAATCCGTATATACAGAGAATAGTGAATTTCATGTATATCAGGATCAAGTTTGAAATCACACTTAAGTAACAAACTAAGAGAATGTCAAAGGACATGATGAAAGATGATGGACTGTGTGCAAATGGATGCCACAGAGGGGACTAAACTTCCCTTTAGGATAGACTTGGTTTTTCTAAGCATTTGGTGGGTCCTGGGACCGTTTCAGGTCCCCAGATTAAAGGAAAAGCTCTACCTTTCTCACTCATGTTGTCAGAGCAAAGAAAGCCTCCTGTTAGTGACAGTAGACTGAAGGAGCTTCCTTGGGGTAAGTGGTGTGTCCAGCACTGCTGCCCTCACAATGTGCCCCAAGGATTATCTCCTGCAGATTGGCAACCGAGCAGCATTCTCTCAAGCCAGTCCTAAAATATGTGAGCCACTGTTAAAGCTGAGATCAGACATTTTAATGAAAAACAGCATCTAGGCATTTTCTTCTGGGGAATAGATTTAAACTTTTAAATACCAATATTTCAATATAAAAATCTTCCATTCCTTCACGGTCACCTCTGGTCTAGCCAAGAAGGCTGAAACGGCTCACCCAAATCAGCATTTCCTTTGAGAGATTCTTTGGAAATTTTCCCATTTATTTGATTACATTGTCACTGTTCACATCCTCATGAGAACTACACCAGTGTCGGTAAGTAATCTTAAACAGTGACCCCCACTTAGTAAACATCATATTCATCATATTCATCTGGCTTCTCCCTGTAGAGCTCTTGGCTGCCTCTAAAACTCAGTTGATCCTTAAGGAAAATCCTTATGGACTAAGAGCTGAAAGCTGGAAGATGCTTTTTCTAACAAACCTCCCTGGTAGCAATCACTCGCACTCTCTGTTTTTAGAAACACTTATTCATTTGAGACATAGGGAGAGACTGATATGGAGAGGACACCTGTCCACTGGTCCATGCCCCCAAATGTCTGCAACAGCCAGCGCTGGGCCAAGTCAAAGATAGGAGCCAGGAACTCAACCCATGTCTTCTCCATAGGTTGCAATGACACAGGCTCTCACCACTGCCTTCCAGGATGCACGATAGCTGGAAGCTAGGACGGGAGGTGGAGCTGGGACTTGAACCTAGGCACTCCAGTATAGGACACAGCATCTTAATCACTAGGTCAAATACCCATGCCCTCTCCCTCTTCCATATGGGCAGCTAATGACATATATATATATATATATATATATATATATATATATATATAATATATAATGTTTATATATGTGTTTATATATATGTGTATATATGTGTATATATATATATATATAAACATTTTTCTCAGCTGCCTCACACTTCTAATCCAGCTCCCCTGCTAACACACCTGGAAAGGACACGGAAGATAGCCCAAGTAGTTGGACATCTGCCAACCACATGGGAGACAAAAATGGAGATTAAGATCTGGCTGTTGTGGTCACTTGGGAAGTGAACCAAAACATGCAAGCCATCTCTCCCTCTGTGTTGCTCTGCCTTTCAAATACATAATTTTTTTTTTAAAGAGGCAGAAAAGGGATACCAGTTCTGACCAATGTCCTCTGTACCTCACTGCTGTCATACAAAAGCCAAACAACATGAGGACTGGCTGGCCATCCCCAAAGTGCTAGTTCCAGAAACATTCTGAGTAGCTGCTCTATCCATGCACCAAGTGTATAGCTTTCTAAGATAAGGACTCTGAAGTAATCAAGACCAAACTGTTCTAGTGACAAAGACATCACAACCCTACGATCAACAAAGTGCTTGGTCATTCCCGGTCATGCAGGAACATTCGCTTTCCTTCGTTCTACACCTAGCAGTTGGTGGAATTCTTGAGGGCCACACAGATATTAAGACCATGGCTTAGTGTACACCTGTGGCTGGCTCAAGGAGAAAGATAAGCCCCACCCCAATATCTGCCCTGCAGATCCTGGGGACCTAGGGGCTGCGAAAGGGAACCAAGACCATTTTTCAAGATTTCAGTGGCAGGGGCAGAACTGGAGCCTAGTTGGCTGTATTCATGCCGAGGTGCTTTTTCTACCCAGCTACCGCAGAGCAGGTGGAGGGTCAACAGTTAACACACAGCTTTCACGAGATAAGGAGAGAGCATCAGACAGACAGCACTGTGGCAGACAGAGGGGAGGCGAGGCTTACATCCAAGGCATCCTGCGTCTCCTGCTTGGTGGGGTTCATGCGGTGTAACCGTTCGTAAATCACAGTGTCAGCACCTTTGCAATAAAGCCTGATGTTGCCTTCTGGGGTTCTTACTGGTAGCAAGGGAAAGAGAAGCACACAGAGTTAGGTTTGCTTCTTAATAGGAAACTACATTCGTATAATTAATTAGAAGCATTAACTGTGCTCACAGTCCATTATTAATTTAAAATCATCAATGCATCTAGGAAAACACTGCCCTCAAAGCTGGTGAGCTGCTGTCTACATTGACTGTAACAGTGAAATAAATATGAAAAAATTCTTCCACGGTCAGCCCAGTATTCTGTATCGTTCTTTTTCTTCTAACAAATATTTGCTGACTCTCTACTAGGAGCTATCCCCTAGGCTAGCTACTTTATTCCATTGTGTTTGCTTTGTCCAGGCCAAGCAACAGGAATCTTCCTTACGCAGGAACTCCCAACACTTGCTTCTTTAATACTCAGACCGCACTACTCTTTGGAACCATTTGCTCATGTTTTCTGAGCTGTGCGATAATTTCATCGTAGTGTGAGCTTCATGGCTACTAGATTTTAAATTTTCTTGGGTTTGGTAAAAACCAGGAGTGATACACAGAGAAGGCTGGCAGCCACATTACTCAAGTAATCAAAGTGCACCTCACCACAATGAGGCAAACCCACACCATGTGCCTTCTGCTGTGATACTTGGGGAAGGGTATGACAACGCTTATGGGCTCTTTTTCTGCCAACAATATGTGACCTGAACCTAAATCATGAGGGCACAGCAGGCAGACCCACACTGAGGGACCCTCTACAGGATAACTGTCTGTGTTATCCACAAATGTCAGTATATGAAAGATTAAAAAATGATGAAAGGGGTGGGCGTTTACACAGTGGTTAAGATTCCGGTTAGGATGCCTGTATCTACCGTCAAAGTTCAAGCCCCAGCCCCAGCTCCTGAATGTAGCTTCCTGTTAATGAGAACTCTGGGTACTGGAGTCCCTGCTACTCATGTGGGAGAATGTATTGAGACCCAGCCCCTGACTTTGGCTTAAGCCCGGTCCTCTATGTTAAGGGCATTTGGTTGAGTGAACCATTGGGTAGGATCTCTCTCTCTCCCTCTCTTCCCTCTTCTCCTTCTCCAACAAATAGATTTTTAAAAACATGCTGAAAAACTGCTCTTGATTCAGAGTCATGATCACCTAATGAAATATTCAATCTTGAATTGGATCCTAGAATAGAAAAACATAAGAAAGGAAAGAATTTTTCTGGGAAAATTTGAAACACTGTGTAGATTAGGTAGTAATATTATATCATCTT
The DNA here is from genome assembly GCA_949820135.1 of Sylvilagus floridanus. Lineage (NCBI taxonomy): Eukaryota > Metazoa > Chordata > Mammalia > Lagomorpha > Leporidae > Sylvilagus > Sylvilagus floridanus. Next base: position 106,332,954 of record OX463226.1, read on the forward strand.
AAACTTCCTGATGCTCATCAGTATGTATAAAATAATGTTCTTTGGGGCCGGCGCCATGGCTCACTCAGTTAATCCTCCACCTGCAGTGCCGGCATCCCACATGGGCGCCGGGTTCTAGTCCCAGTTGCTCCTCTTCCAGTTCAGCTCTCTGCTGTGGCCTGGGAAGGCAGTGGAGGATGGCCCAAGGGCTTGGGCCCTGTACCGCATGGGAGACCAGGAAGAAGCACCTGGCTCCTGGCTTCGGATCGGCACAGCGCCGGCTGTAGCAGCCATTTGGGGAGTGAACCAACGGAAGGAAGACCTTTCTTTTGCTCTCTAACTCCACCTGCCAAATAAAAAAAATGTTTTTGTTCTTAGGAAATACCTACTTAAGTATTTATGGGGAAAGAGGCATTAATTCCGTTTGTTACTTACTCTCAAGTGGTTCAGAAAGTAATAACTTGTGTGTACGAGAGGACTTCAAAAAAGTTTATGGAAAACATGTATTATGAAAAAAGCATGGATTTCAAGCTGGCGCCGCAGCTCAATAGGCTAATCCTCCACCTGCGGCACCAGCACACTGGGTTCTAGTCCCGGTCAGCGCGCTGGATTCTGTCCCGGTTGCCCCTCTTCCAGGCCAGCTCTCTGCTGTGGCCTGGGAGTGCAGTGGAGGATGGCCCAAGTGCTTGGGCCCTGTACCCCATGGGGGACCAGGAGAAGCACCTGGCTCCTGCCTTTGGATCAGCGCAGCGCGCCGGCCGCGGCGGCCATTGGCAAAATGAACCAATGGCAAAAAGAAGACCTTTGTCTCTCTCTCACTGTCCACTCTGCCTGTCAAAAAACTTAAATAAAAAAAAAAAAAAGAAAAAAGCATGGATTTCAAAAAAATTTAACAAAAAAAATAAATAAAAAGATAACTTTTTTTGAGAGACAGAAAGCTATCTGCTGGTTTACTCTCCAACAAATGCCTGCTGAGCTGGGTCCAAAGCTGAAAACGAGAATGCAAACCAGGTCCTCCACATGGGTGGCAGGAACTCAATTACTTGGGCCATCACTGTTGCCTCCTGGGGCTTGCATGGACAGGAAGCTGCAGCCAGGAGCCAGAGCTGGGAATCAAATCCAGGCCTGCTGATGTGGGATGCAAGAATTTTAACCACTAGGTTAAACACCCACTCCCTAAAGTTATCTTTTAATTTCATGCTCAATTAATTTTTCAAGTACACTTGTGTAATGGAATTGACAAAGAAAACAGGGCAAATGCTCATAACTGATGCGTATGGTTCTTTACACCATTCATGCAACATTTCTATAGGCATGAAATGATTTCAAATTATGAACTGAAACAGATTCACGATTAGGACGTGATCACCATCGCCACCTGGTTGAGTGCCTGGACTGTAGTTTGACTTGGATTGTTAGGCACCGGCTCACTGCTCTCAGAACTCTTCTACTGAATCCTCCCTTCTGTAATGTCCAGAGTAGAAGAGGAGAGTAAGGAGGGGCTCTAAAAGTCACACACATCACAGGCAGCACTCCAAGCTGTCCACAGGGGGATCTGGCCGTGTGGCACTTGCTACTCTAAATTCCGTGGCTGATGGTCCTATGCTGAAAGCTCCTCAACACCATTTGCAAGATTCAGGCACCTGCTGCTGTCCCTTTGAGTACTGGACAGGGTGAGGAATGAAGAAGAAAAAAACCTACCAGTGTCAGTATGTCTATGGAACCTTCCAGGGCCCAACTGGTCCACTTGTTGCCTGCTTTATCCTGACATCATTAAATAAAATGATCCGAACACAACACTCAGATAAGCGATTCCTAGGCAGACTCTGAGAAAAATCCTACCAATTATAGACATCCGCTTCCGGTCACTGTTGAAGTCCAAAATGGCAAGGACGTTGTAGGTCCTTTCGGTGCCCAGCTCACTGATGGTGATGGTATTCTGTGTCCTGGCGAGGAAAGTGAAGCCAAAGTTCCTGGCGGCATTGACCAGGGCACCTTCGTCCGGAGAGGCTGCCTGGTAGTTGAGCTGACCTGGCAAGGGAAACAGAAGAGCTATAAAGCCAAACACACTGCTCATCCCTGCGCTCTGCCCTGAGGTCTCCAGGAGGGTGAGCATGCACAGCAAAGCCCTCAGCTGCCCCAGGAAGACAGGTCACTGGCTCTCCAGGAGCATGGCACAATGCAAACACCGTAAGCTTTAAATTGCACATCAGATTGCAAATACTGAAATAAACTAGAGAACAGTTGGTCAAGAAGAGAAAAATGTTTTCCCATAACCCCACCATCCAGAGGAAAGACAACAAAATTGTTGTTTTGTTATCATTTCCTCTGGTCATTGATAAAATGCCTTGTTCTGGGGCCAGCACTGTAGCTCTCAGCAGGTTGAGCCATTGCTTGAGATGTCAGCATCCCATATGAGTGCAAACCAGCATCTCAGCTTGAGTCCTGGGTGCTCTACTTGTGATCCAACTCCCTGCTAATGCACCTGGGAAAGCAGTGCAAATAGCCTACGTACTTGGGCCTCTGCCACCCAAGCGGGAGACCTGGATGGAGTTCCAGGCTCCTGGCTTCAGCCTGGGCCAGTCTCCAGCTGTTATGGCCAATTGAGGAGTGAACCAGATGATGGAAGATCTCTCTCTGTTTCACCCTCTCTCTAACTGTGCCTTTCAAATAAAATAAATCTTTTAAAAATGCCTAGTTCTGAAATTGTTTGTCATGTTGAATATACATTCATATACTGATTCTTTTTAAAAATTATTTACTTATTTGAGAGGCAGAGACAAAAACAGAAAGAGAGCATGCCCATCCACTGGTTCACTCCCTAAATACCCACAATGGCAGGGGATAGAGAGGCCAAGCTAAAGCCAGGAGCTGGAAATTCAATCCCGGTTTCCCAAGTGAGTAACAGGGACACAACTACTTGAGCCATCACCAATTGCCTCTCATGGTTTGCATTAGCAGAAAACTAGAACTGGGAGTGGAGCCAGGACTCCAACCCGAGTACTCTAACATGGTTAACCACCAGGCCAAACACCTGCCCCCTCTTTATGCTAACAGTATATTTTGAGCACGCTGCTACAGATTTAAAAATTCCTCATAAACATTATTTTACTGAATGGAAATGTGTCGCCATTTTCTCCTTGCAGGCACTTGGTTTACTTCTGGGGCCGGCGTTTGGCTCTGCAGCTAAGATGCTGCATGGGATGCCTGCATCACAGGCCAGTGCTTGGTGTGAGTCCCAGGTCTGCTTCTGGTTCAGTTTCTTGCTAATGAACACCTGGGAAGATATAGATGATGGTTCGAGTACTTGGGTCCCTGCCCCTCATGTGGACACCTATATTGAGTTCCAGACTCCTAACTTTAGCCTGGCCCAGCCCTGGCTGTTGTGGAATTTGGGAAGTGAATCAAGGATAGGAACTTTCTGTATTTCAAATAAAAGAAAAAGAAAATTTTAAAATAATAATCTTTTGGGCATAGAATTTTTTTCTACCTCTAGTTTCTAAGGACAGATTTGTAGTAGTGAAAATGCTGAGCTAGAGGACATTTTTGAGGACATTGATATGGATCGCTGATTTCCTCAAAGGGCTGTACCAGTTTCAACTCTGTAAGAGTATGTGAGTGGTCTTCAGAAAGTTCACGGAAAATGCCTGTTATGAAAAACATAACTGCTGCAGATGGATTTCAAACCTTTTTGCACCAAAATAAATTCTTTTATTCCATTTTCCATGAACTTTCTGAGGTTCCCTTGTAATGAATGACTTGAGCATACGTTCTCATCAGAATGAAACAAAACTTGGTCAGTCTGAGCAATGTCTTGATGTTTGAAAGTTAAATAATGGAAAACGACCTTTTAGTCACAAGTCCCCTTCAGAAAGAGAACCCATCTGGCAGTGCTGAGAGGAGCCGGCACACACACCACAGGCCTGCACCTGTGCACTCACAACAATGACAGAGCTAACCCACACTACCCCAAGTCAGGAGGTCATTTTCCTGGAGGGACAATGACCAGAAGAGGACAGAAAAGGGACTTCTAAGAGATTGGGTTCTTTTTTTTTTTTTTTAAATCTAAGCACTCATGACAAAGATATATTCATCTAGCTGTGCCCCTACAGGATGGCCGTGCCTCTGTACACATGTTGTGTGTCCATAAAAAGTTATAAAAATACTCTACCTACCTACCCAAGAGTTTGTTTTCCTACTCCAGTTATTCTGCCTCAAAATAGAACAAGAAGCATTGCCACGGCCAGATGAATTTTTATAGCTGAGGGGATTTCGTTTACTGACGGAGTTTAACCAGGACCCAGGCCAGCAGTGCTGGGCAGCGTTCTACCCCCGACTCCTTGGAAGGAAGGATGCTGGGGGGCGGGGGCTCAGATGATTCCCTCTAAGGATTAATTACTTCCCAATTAGCAATTTAACTGGAGACGGTGGGTCCTCTCTCTAATCACCCACCCAGAAGGTCACACGCCAGCTCTGCAGACATCCTTGCTGATGCAGATGCCAGAGGGCACCAGACTCACCTGCACTGAACAAGCTGCAGTGAGAGCGCAGCGCCTCCCTTTCCACTGTAGCTGACAGTGATCCCTGGCATAACACTGACTGCAAACTGACTTGCCATAGAGACAAAAGCAAGTTCACACAAGGTGCTAGAGTTCCCACGAGTAAGACAATCAGAGCTGCGGCATACACCTTGGTATTTTTCCTTCAAAAGAGGAAGAAAACCCTCTGTTACTTCTGGTGATGGAAGCACTGACTCGCAGGTTGAGACACGAAGGCCTCCAGAAACGTCGTCCAAGCTGCGAACCAGGGCACGCTGCCCTTTAGAAAATGCTTTGCTGGGGCTGGCGCTGTGGCGTAGTGGGTAAGCTTCTGCCTGCAACGCCGGCATCCCATATAGGTGCCGGTTCCTGTCCCGGCTGCTCCTCTTCCCATCCAGCTCTCTGCCATGGCCTGGGAAAGCAGTAGACACTAACCCAAGTGCTTGGGCCCCTGCACCCACGTGGGAGATCTGGAAGAAGCTCCAGGCTCCTGGCTTTGATTGGCCCAGCTCCAGCTGTTGCAACCACCTGGAGAGTGAACCAGTGGATGGAAGACCTGTCTCTCCCTCTCTCTGTAACTCTGCCTCTCAAGTAAATAAAATCTTTTAAAAAATAAAGGAAAGGAAAAGAAAAAATGCTTACTTCCCATGACCAGAAGGAGTTTTTCTCTTTTACAGACCAACCTGTGGCTCATGGAACTGGCATGAAACAAAAAGGTGCTCAGACCGCAAATGCCACTTCGCATTCTTCCCCCCTGGCTTCCTCTGTCTGACAGGGCTCCCCACCTCTTCCAGGCACCAGTCTTGACTCAAGAAGTCAATTTCAGACTTCGCACTCGTCCCAGCCCTTCAAGTCCTTTACCAAATGTCTCCCATACCTGTGGCTTTCTCATCCTTGCCAAAGACACCTCCCTGCCCCACCCCAATCCATGCCCTGGCCCTTGCATGGGTCCAGCTTTGGGCTTTTGCACACAGGGTGATGCTCATGCCTCCTGAAACAGGCTCTCTGATCAGTGAGTGACAGCCCCAGTAACAGAGGCTTCTAAGCCTCTCCACTCTGCTCCATGGCCTCAGGACACAAGTCTACATGGTCCCAAGGTTCCTGCCCATTTGGTACTCTCATGTCCCAGGTACTCCACCAAGCACTAGGTGCTACTACAATGGGATTCTGCAGATGCAGTTCAAGTCCTAGCCAGCTGACCTGACGATCAGCAGATGGTCCAGGTGGGCCTGTCCTAACTAGGTGAGCCCTTTAAAGAGACGGTAGTGTTCTCTGAAAGGCGTTCAATTTAAGTAAGATTCTCCACTGCTGGCTTTGAAGACGGAAGACACCAATTGTCAAGGTTTGAGGGTGGCCACTGAGAGTGGACAGCAAGTCACACTGACAGCGAATGGGGGGGGGGCTCAGTCCCACAACCCCATGAGCTCAGAAGAGGGCAGTGAGCCCCAGATGAGAACGTGGCCCAACCTTGATTTTAGGGAGATGCTGAGTAGGGAGGAGCCACACCATGCTCAGACTCGGATCCAGGCAACTATGAGCTAATAAGCAGGTGTTGCAAACTGCCGAACCTCAAAATTCATTACAGAGTATCAGAAAGCTCCTGCAGCCTCTCCACACGTGGCCTCTAGGCGTCCTCAACACTCCGCCACACAAAGTGCTGAGAACTCAGATGTTCATGCCAACCTATGTGAGGGGGCTCCCTTCCCTGCGCTTAATGAACACTAGCCAATCGCCGCTTTTCTTATACAAGAGGGAAAACAAGAGCAAAGGGGCGGCAGCCTGGGGGAAGACTGACAGTGCTGGCTGAGCCTGCGCAGGTGCCTTCAGGTCTCAATTTCCCTGTCCATAAAATGCGGAGGTGTGGGCCCCCAGGTCGTTTCCAAGGGACCTTTTCAAAGTCCTTTTTGGATTAACGCCAGAATCGTTTTCTCCTCTAGCCTTCTGCACCTAGAAACCCAGCTTGCTTCCACTCTTATTTTTTTTTTTTTTAAGATTTATTTATTTGAAAGGTAGAGTTACAGAGAGGCAGAGTCAGAGGGAGACAGACAAATCTTCCATCCACTGGCAGCATTGACCAGAGCTGGGCTAATCCGAAGCCAAGAGCCAGGGACTTCTTCCAGGTCTCCCATGCAGGTGCAGGGGCCTAAACACCTGGGCCATCTCCCACTGCTTTCCCAGGCCATGGCAGAGAGATGGACCAGAAGAGGAGCAGCTGGGAATTGAACTGGCACCGATATGGGATGCCGGCACTGCAGGCAGCGGCTTTACCTGCTATGCCACAGCACCAGCCCCAACTTGCTTCCATTCTTAGCGACTACAGCAAATGACTTATCCCAGGATGATTCCCAGGATGCATCTCTCTTTGCCTCAGCTGATGGTAGGACAGAGGCTGGAAGAGACAGAACATCCACTCTCCTGCCTGCAACACGGACAACTGGGCTGGCTCACCTCTAGCATGAAGTCCAGGGCTCTTCCCATGATATTCCAGTAGGAAAAAGAAAATAGAGACCATAAGACTAACGTCATTTACCTAGGTTGACCAGTTAGCTCTCACAACAGTACCATACTCAAAGGCTAATGAGTCAAAACTTAAGGAAACAGGGTTGCTTAAAAGTATTGCACGTTATCCTCATTGTATAAGTAAAATTTGCTTGATGAGGCACACAGACTTTGACCTCTGGGTGCTTCAAGAGCTGGTGTCATCCCTTTCCTATCCTTGTCCACTTGGCTGCAAACGGTTCCCTCCCTGGATCTACCCCAAGCGGAACCCCGCTATCTCACGTTATGGCCCTATTAGAGTCTTCTCTAGAGACTGAGTTTCACCGTCACTTGCTGGAAGATGTCATGAGCAGCCCCTGCACGTCCAGTTTACAGGCCTCTTCCTTCTCTAGAGACTTCCTACCTGCCCCACAGGAAACGTCAAGGGTGGAGGGAGAAAGGACTTTTTATGCTGCGTTGATTTAAATAAAAAGTGGAGAATGGCATGGACGGAATGAATGGAGTGGATGAATGCAGTGAAGACAGACTGGGATTGCTCTTTCTATAAAGTCCCCGTGCATCTTTATGAATTGTCATTGTGTCCATATGTGACAAAGGAACTAGCTTTCACTGCTACTGGATGAACCTGCAATACAAAGCCAGCACAAACTGCACTGAATTCTGCAAAGGCACCTAGAGGTCAGCCTCGCCCAGCCCCACGCAGATGCACATTAATTATGCTTCCTCAAATGACAAGGGCAGGTGTTGGCTGACATCAAACCCAGCACATACCCAAATCTAGCAAATAAAAGCCGATGTCTTAAATTAGTTTGCAGACAAGCTTCAAGTCCACTTAGGACGTAGACAAGATTTAACTTTTCACTCTCAACAAATGTTAAATACTAAGGTGGTGGAAGGATTTTGACTCCTCCATCATAATTCAAGAGCCAGCCATTTCTTTTGATGATAAAATTTCATTTACAAGGGGATCAACACATCGGCGCTATCACTAGAACTCTTGTATCATGCCTTCCTAAGCCGTCTGGTGGCAGGGACTGACCAGTCTCTGCTGGAGTTAATGTGAGAAAGGTTTGTCATGTGCATGACTGATACCCATGGGAGTCCCAGCACGGGTCACCTGGAAGCGAAAAGCTGGTCTCCGGCAGCTGAGACACCAGGGAGGTACTCACCGTCGGTTCTCTCCACCATGACCGTGTGGCACACCGCAAGCAAGAAGAAGAACTGTCGCACTTCTGGCTCTTTGCCTGACTGGATTTGCTCAATCAGATAATGGTCGTGAAACACAAACTTCCCATCGGCAAATGTATTCCAGCTAAAATCAACTTGCTGAAAGAAAGGGAGAAGGGAAAGAAAGTGTGAGTCTCCAATGAATAATTCCAGCACAGCAATTGCTGTGAACTTTTCTTTAAAGCCAATTATGGGCTGGCGTCGTGGCTCAACAGGCTAATCCTCTGCCTTGCGGCACCAGCACACCGGGTTCTAGTCCCGGTCGGGGTGCCGGATTCTGTCCCGGTTGCCCCTCTTCCAGGCCAGCTCTCTGCTGTGGCCAGGGAGTGCAGTGGAGGATGGCCCAAGTGCTTGGGCCCTGCACCCCAGGGGAGACCAGGAGAAGCACCTGGCTCCTGGCTTCGGATCAGCGCGGTGCGCCGGCCGCAGCGTGCCAGCCGCGGCGGCCATTGTAGGGTGAACCAACGGCAAAGGAAGACCTTTCTCTCTGTCTCTCTCTCTCACTGTCCACTCTGCCTGTCAAATAAATAAATAAAGCCAATTATGGAAAGTCACCCTAGGATTTTAGGACCTTCTTGATTTAACAGTAAAACAGCTTTCTTCTGTCTTAAACCCAAAAGGTGCCATTTGGTGCATTGAATTGTGTGTCCGCAAGAGATCTGTTGAAGTCCTAAACTCTGGTACCTGCGAGTATGACCTTATTTGGAAATAGGGCCTTTGGAGATATAATCAAGGTAAACTGAGGACAAACTGGGCTGGACTGGATCCTAATCCAATGACTGGTGTCCTTATAAAGAGAGGGAAATGTGGTCACGGACACACACAGGGAGCAGGTGTGTGACAGCAGTAGCAGGGACTGTGTCTGCCCATCTGCAAGACACAAGATCTTTCTGAAGCCAAGAAATCTCAGGAGCGTGGGCCTGCCGAGACCTCAACTTCCCCAGCATCCCCAGGAATTGTTGAACTTGAAGGACTTACCTCGATTTTGCTGTGACTGTGCTGAGAAGCATCTCGATGGTCTCCTGGGGAACAAACAGGAGGACACAAATTGAGTCTCGCCGTGTGTCCTGAACCCCCCTCCTCAACTTCCCTGGTGGGGTCACGACCCTTGTTTGGATGGTCCTGGAGTTAAGAATCATTTTTACATTTTTCAGGAGTTGTAAATGAAAGGGAAGAAGTAAGAATGTTTGATAGAGACCATACATAGCCTGCATTGCAGAGGCTAAAATACTGACTCTGGGCTTGTTAAAGTTTGCTGACGTTCAAACACTGGTCCTTGTCCTCTGGGGCCTGAGTCACGTCCTTTGAAATGCTGCCTTTATCCCCTAGCCAGAAGGGACGGCCAGCACTGGTGGGAGCCACCTCCTCCCACCCATCAGCATCCTCACTGACGCACAGGTGAACCCATAGCCTACAGCTTTCTCCAAATGGAAACAATAAGTGCATGACTGCTTTTTTTTTCTTTCCAAACATTGGATTGTCTTTATTTAAAAGTTAGGGTACTCTACTTGAATACAGCATCCGCTGCAATATTGTTTACAAAAGCACAGTACATTTCAGAAAATTCAGATGGAAATCAACTTTTTCAAAAACTGTGGTGAAACGCGCATAACGTAAGTCACCACCATCACAGGCGTGGTGTCAGAGAGTGCGCTCACTCAGCTGTGCGCCATCACTGCCATCCAGCGCCAGAACTGATCATATCTGGCACCAGGGAAACTCTGTGCCAATGAAATAAGAACTTCCTCCTCCCTCTACCTCTCAGCCCCACCCACGCCATCCCACTTTGCCTCTGTGGATGTGACGACACTAAGTACTTTGTATCAGTGGATTCACCGAGCATTTGTGTTACTGGCTTCCTGCCTGAACCCTATGCCTCAGGGTTCACCTGGGTTGCAGCGTATGTCCTTTTCCGCCTTTAAAGGAAGTGCATACACACTCCATGGTCTGTAGACCGCCCTTACCCAGGAATGTTTATCCATTCAACTACTGAGGTACACTTGGGTTGCTTCCACCTTTTTTCTTTTTAAAGATTTATTTTACTTATTTGAAAGAGTTACAGAGAGAGGTAGAGCCAGAATATGAAACCAGGAGCCAGGAGCTTCTTCTGGGTCTCCCACACTGGTGCAGGGGCCCAAGGACTTGGGCCATCTTCTACTGATTTCCCAGGCCATAGCAGAGAGCTGGATCAGAAGTAGAGCAGCCGGGTCTTGAACCGGTGCCCATATGGGATGCCGGCACTGCAGGCGTGGCTTTAACCCGCTGTGCCACAGCGCCGGCCCCTTGTTTCCATCTTGTTGGCTTTTGTGAATAATGCTGCTCTCAATATGGGCGCACAAATACCTGCGTCCCTGTTTTTAATTGTTTAGAGTGCGTATCCAGAAGTGGGGAGTTACCAGATCGAATGGCAATTTGCTTTTTAATATTTGGAGGGCTGCGTGCCTGTTTCTGAGCTGACCCTCTCTCATGCACGTATGCGCAAAGCTACCCACAATGCCGCTTCGACATTTGCCGGGGAATGGCCACCCGCAGCGGGACTCGGCACAGAAGGAGGACGCTGATGGCTGCCTGCACACAGCCAGCTGCCCACGGGCACCCAGGGAGCGAGGGACAGCGTCCACTCACCGTAGATCTGCCCATTGATGCAGCACTTCTTGAAGGTCATGATGTTCTGCGTGAGGGTGCCGGTCTTGTCGGAGAAGACGTAGTGGATCTGCCCGAGCTGCTCGTTCAGCGTGGTGGTTCTGGCCTTGGCGGGGGTGTCCTTCTCAGCATAGTACATCTGCAGGTCCCAGTTGATGAAGTGACTCTGGCCAAGGCGAATGATTTCCACGCTAGGAAGAGAAAGGGTTCCTTTCCAGACAGTGCTCAGAAGCGAGTGGCTGGAAGTGGGTCTTAGCCTCACCTCTGCCTACAGGGACAAGCTGCTGTCCTCTGCCATGGTCTGAGCACCAGTGTCTCCCCCAAGTTCAAGTTGAGACCTGATCCCCCAGGTAGCAGGACTGAGGTGGGGCCCTGTGGAAGTGAGCGGGTCCTAAAGGCTGGTGGGATGTGTGCCTTTTGAGCGCAGGCGCCAGAGAGCTCGCCCAGCACTGCTGCAGTGGCCAGTGCAGCAAGCAAGCCCTCACCACACACTGCACCTGCTGCGCTTCCACGTGGGACTTCCAGCCTCTGGAACCACGAGCAACAGAGCTGAGCTGCCCAGACGTTACGCAGTGTAAGGTGCGGCGTCCCAGCAGCCTGAAAGCACCCTGTGCGATTAATTTTTACGCTCAGTGCTGGGTTCCCCAGGGAGCTCCCATTCAAAACAGCAGCACATGGTGCTCCCTACTCCCTTTCACGTCCAGAGACCCCCAGCATGGTCAAGTCTACCTTTGCCCCAGTCACAGTACCCAGGGGTTACAGACCCCGTGAGCTGTCAGATAGGACAAAGGGGCTTTGGGCAATGAAGTCATGACTTGTCCCCCACACTGTGAGAAAGCATCTTTATCATCTTATAAATTATCCAAAAGGAGACAGCCTAAAGGATCAGCTTGGCTTTCTAACTATAGGGATTTAAATGTATTTCGGCTATGAGGAAGCTATTTATACAACTAGCAATAGTTAAGTGGCCCAGGGATGTCTTTATTACAATAAAAATTACTCTTGTCCTCTCTGCCTTCCAAAGAGATTCCCAAGTGCCTACAATGTAGCAGACGTCACTGAACAAGACAGACTCTCTGCACAGGAGGCTGCCTTGTGAGTGGAAGCAGAACAGAAAACCCAGTAAACAGGTACCACCTCAGATGGGGGAAGGTCTCATGGAAGATCAAAGCAGGGGAGGGCGGATGGAGACCAGCAGGAGGAACAGTGACGGTTCAGACACAGGTAGAGCGAGCCAGAAGCGTCCAGGGGAATACAGTGATATCTGAGCAGTGCGGGGATGCTTAGGGAAGAATGTGCCGGGCAGAGACAAGAGCAGGTCTAAAGGCCCTGTGGTGGGGCGGGATGAGGGGCATGCAGTGGCAGGAGACCTGGACAGGGGTGGCCATGTGGGAGCTGCGCTCAGGGTAGAAGGTTGCACACCACATCCTGGGCCTGGCTGTGTGGTCTCCAGGAGTTTTCTCTGAATGGGACAGAGAAGTCACTATGGAGTTTGTGACAAAGCAGAAGTATTATCTGGAATGACTTGATCTGACCCAGGCTTTACAAGGATCTTTAGGGGTAGGCACTTGGTGCAGAGTTGAATCACAGCTTCGGAGGCCCACATCCCATCCTGGAGTGCCTGGTTCCAGTCCTGGCTACTCCGCTTCCCATCTAGCTTCCTGCTAATGCACACTTAAGGAGGCAGCAGGTGAGGGCTCAAATGCTTGGGCTCCAGCAACCCACATGGATACCAGGCTGCAGTTTCTGGCTCCTGGCTCCAGTCTGGCTCAGCCCTGGCTGTTGGAGGCATTTGGAGAGTAAACCAGTAGACAGAAGATCTGTTTATGTCTCTGCCTTTCAAATCAAATGGGAATAAATAACATTATTTTTTTAAAGCTAGGGAAAAAAAACCCTAAGTAAATTTATAGCATTTTCAAAGAACACAAAATAAAAGGGCATTTCCAGGAGAAATAAGCGAATTGCATTAGTCCTTTGTCTGTTTTTAAGACTCCAAACTGTACACACAATTTATTCTACAACACACATCGATACTTTTTAACAAAATAAGCAGTGTGGTAAGGTAGTGCTTTTCTCCAAGCCTTCCCAGGCTTCCTTCCTGTCTAAACAACAACAGTAACTACCTGTAATGAAATTAAAAATTAAACAAACGCACACATAATAAAAGTAAATGCAGTAACTGCTGCTAATTGCAGGTGTGTGCGTGTGAGATCCCATGTCTCTGGGCTACTCTTGTGGGCACTCAGAACTGCCTGTGGCTGCTGAAGCAAACACAGGGGAATATCCCTCTCCAAGCAGGCAGCCTGCAATCCAAGTGACCAGTGACAGTGAACTTGGATCTGAAAGGAAGAAGAATTGCAAACAAGGGACCCGACCCTTGCTCTCCTGCTGTGCCTGAGTCAGAGGCCAGGAAGCCCTGCAGTAGCCACAAGCAGCCTGGGCGTGGCAGGCAGGCTCCTGAACAGGAAAAGTAAGTTCTTTCCCTACAGTCTACATCTTCACCTGACCTTTGACCTCTGAACCTTGGCAGCCTTATCTATGGAGACACTAGGACGGATGGTGCCTGGCACGGGGTAGTTACTCAGTGTTCCTCTCGTGTGCCTCTATTATCCTCCATTCTGAAGTGAAAATTACCTTCTAACTTGTTCCTGATGACTCTTGAAATGTCGCTGCTAGAAACAAAGAGGCTAAGTTGGTAAAACAGACTACATTCTTTCCTGAAGGCAAAAGGTCAGAGAAAGGGCAGCCTTACCTGACATACAGGGAGATGGGCACCATGGTGTTAAGCACGATGATGTAGCCCCAGAAATTCAGGAACCCGCGGTAGGAGGGAGTAGCATTTTCCCCATCATAGAGGTACCACGAATAATTGCCGACTTGGGCTTCCCAATAGGCATGGCCAATAGCCAGACCAGCAGAAAGCAGGATAAGAACAACAAAGATCTAGAAGACATAAAACACTCAGAGCTAAGCATTTCATAGATGCTAATATCCTTACTCAATATTTTACATGTTATAATTTAGTGGTCTGTAAAAATATTATACTTAACATAAAAACAATGCCTTCAAAATGCTTTCCAAGTTTCTATGATTGACTGATTTATCCTACATCACACACAACATAAGGTTTTATCCCCGAAATTATCTTTCAAAAGAGAAAGTGGTGTCTTACATTCAAATTCTTATGGACTAGCACACAATAGGGTATTTTCCCTACTGGTTTTACTTTGCACACTAACACACTATTGGGAAGGATACCCTACCCTCACAGGAAACAATTCCTAGTGATGCTAAATTGGGATGCTTACAGAAGATGTTAAATGCAAATAGCTTTCCAAAAAGAAGGCAGGGAAATTTCACTTGTATTTGGGTAATTATTCCTGAAGGTACAAGATCCTTAAAGAAGCAGTAAGGTAAATATTATGCTATGGAAATTAGGAATAAATATTTATAGAAGGAATAAAAAAAGTCAGCTGTCCTATTTGTTATTTGTATTTGTTATTTGGAAATAAAATTCCAGGGACAAATTTAAGTTTCTGGACACAGATTCCAGAAGAGAGACAAGGGGCTGTTTGCGAGGACTCCAGTCACGACCATGATGACGACACCACAGTTGAATGAATGTGCAAAGTTCAATAAAATTTGAATGAAATGTGAAAGCAGATGGATAAAAAGATGTTTCTGAAATGAATCGCTTCCTTGTATATGATTCCAAATACAGACACACAACTAAGGAATTGGAACTGCCATAATTCCCTAAGGTTCAATGCATGCAAATGGAATTAAATATTTGGAAAATGCAGTTTTCATTAGGAAGTGGAGAGACTGCAGACAATCGGGGCCACCCTGTTTGTGGGAGCAAAAGCAGCGGGCCTGACAGCACTGTCCTTATAAGGACCTGCTTGGGAGGCCCATCCTTGGCTGGTTCCTGGGAGCCCAGATTTGGGGAGAGTTTCTGGTTCCTTATTTCTTATTCTCTGCTAAAAGTGGCTCACCGTGCCTCACTTGGTGCAAATAACACGGCTTACGGAGACCACCTGCACTCCTTTGGGGGGTCTGGAATTGTGGTGCCTGCCCGGCAGATGGTGCCTATGTGACCAGCCCCCACTGAAAGCTCCCAGGGGTCGAGTCCCTTCTGAGCATCCTTGGCTGATGGTATTTCACACGGGCTGGGGAAACTTGGGTGCGACTCCACCAGGAGAGAACTGAAAGCTTGCTGGACCTTGCCCGTCCCGTCTTTTGCAGATTCTGCTTTGTATCCTCTGGCTGAATAAGTCATAGCTATGTGTACGACCACATGCTGAGTACAGTGAGTTTTCCTGCTCAATCATTGAACCCCAGGGATGGTCTCGGGGACCCCCGATATACCTTATGCTTAGCCTTGCTGCATATTTGGTTTATACAGTATATGTTGGGCAAAAATAATTGCTTTTAAGACAACTACCCCTATGAGAAATGAACATCAATCAAATCAAGAGTCCAGCCCCACTATTACCAGGTCATTCTCTCCAGCCATCAAAAGTACCTAGGGCCACAGCCTACAAACGAAATTTCCTTTCTCCGAGCAATTCTCGTGTATGAATTTTAGCATTTCTGAGAAAAAAATAAGAGCAGTACTTTTCTATCCCATCTTAGAGGGAAGATCTCTTTGCATTACGAAAACATACAACAAAATTAGAGCGACAGCAGTCTAACCTCTCATCTACAAAAGGGAAAATAAACAAATACCGTGTAAACCATGTAGTTCATCAAGTAATCAATTTTAGTCCTTTTAAACCTGGTCTTCCCACTATTCTTCATTATCTTGGTGTCAGCACCTAAAAATGGAAAATTCCGTGTGATAACAGTTGGGAAATCAATTCGCCAGCAGGTCAATAAAACTGCTCTTTCTTTGGTTTCAGTGGAGAAAAGACAGAAAAGCAATCCCTTCCCTACAGCTTAAATGCTGATGGCAGATCCATTTCCCATGAAGATCGGAAAGTACCTGCAAAAATGACCAATCCGTGGGCAACGTCCGTGTTCCTGATGACACAGCCACGTAGCAAAATTTTATCAGCGTCCAAAGGAAAACTGGTTTTTCTCCAGAACAGCGTGCCTGTGAACTTATCCAGCCGGTTATTGGGTTCTTCACATTCAATAAAACCTTTGAAGAAAAAAATACGATTCACATAATCAATCGCATGAAATCTTTCTGGCTTTAATCAAATAGGGACAAGATCAAACAGCTGCAATTCAAAACAAAGCTAGGGGCGTTTTATACAAACCATCAAATGTTGCCAATGTATCTTCTCTTTGGAGGTACTGGTCTGTGATTTCAAGTGCCATTTTGAACTTTAAATTGGTTTCCCTAAAGGAAGAGGAAACAAAAATTAAATGAGCAAATTTTGGAGTTTAAGTTGGAACATAGGAGCAGGCACTGTAGCACAGTGGGCTTTCCAACCACTTGGGACACTCGCAAGGGTGCCTGGGATGGAGTCCAGACTCCACTTCTGATCCAACGTCCTGCTAATGTGCCCGGAAGGCAGCAGGCATGGCCTACATACTCGGGTTCCTGATAGCCATGGAAGAGACCTGCATGGACTTCTGGGTTCCTGGCTTCAGCCCTGGTATTGTGGGCATTTAGGGAGTGAACCAGCAGATGGGAAATCTCTCTCTGCACGCGTGTGTGTGTGCGTGTGTGTCTAATAAATAAATAAAACTTTTAAATAAAGGGAGTATAAAAAACTCACACAAAGTAACATTAGGCATATCTGAAATTCAAGTCTTAAAAAATTAGCTTTTTCTATTTTTTCAAACTCCGCTCACCTTGGAACTATAGGCTTGGATGAATTTATCTCCTGAACTAGGGAAAAATCTCTGAATGGGAGATGTCAGTGCCTTCTACTGTTGACTACTGTGACAGTAGGGACAGGCCACCCACGGGTCTCCTCCCCACTGGCACCCTACCCCAACTGGAGCTACCAAGCCACTATTTGGAAATACACCATTTTAATTTTTTTTTTTTCATTTTATTTTTGACAGGCAGAGTGGACAGTGAGAGAGAAAGACAGAGAGAAAGGTCTTCCTTCCGTTGGTTCACCCTCCAATGGCTGGCACACCGGGCTGATCCGAAGCCAGGAGCCAGGTGCTTCTCCTGGTCTCCCATGTGGGTATAGGGCCCAAGCACTTGGGCCATCCTCCACTGCACTCCATGGCCACAGCAGAGAGCTGGACTGGAAGAGGGGCAACCGGGACAGAATCCGGTGTCCTGACCAGAACTAGAACCCGGGGTGCTGGTGCCGCAGGCAGAGGATTAGTCTATTGAGCTGCGGCGCCGGCCGGAAATACACCTTCTAGTGTTTAATCACTCTAAAATGATTCTATAAGACATGTTTATTACAGGCATTCTGTTTTGCCTATTGTCAACTTGTTATTTTCCAGTGCAAACAACAGGATCTCGGGTCTGAAAGACAGTTTTATGGGACTGGCACTGTGGTGTAGCAGGAAAAGCTGCCGCCCGCAGCACTGGCATCCAATACAGGTGCCAGTTGTGTCCCAGTTGTTCCACTTCCAACCTAGCTCCTTGCTATTGCACCTGAGAAAGCAGCAGAAGATAGCCCAAGTCCTTGGGCCCTGCACCCATGAGGGAGAACTGGAAGAAGCTCCTGGCTTTGGGTTGGCCCAGCTCTGGCTATTGTGGCCATTTGGGGAGTGAATCAGCAGATGGAAGATCTGTCTCTCTCGCTGCAACTCTGTCTTATAAATAATCTTTTTTTTTTAAAGATGATTCTATTTGGGAAGGAAGTGGCAGCCTCAGCCCTGGTATGTGGCATGGCTCGGCCACCTGTGCTGGACATGCAGGGGCAGGCAGGGACACACACTCCCAAGGACGGCCTTTGGGAAGTCGGGAAGTCCCGTGAACTGGGGAGTACTGACAGGCATGTGAGGATTTCCTATCTTTGTGAAGCCACAGACTGTCTCTCTGATGGCAATCATAGCTGTTTTATACTTGAGATCAAGTCATCAGCAGGTGGATCCCTAGGCAGGAAAGACCTTGTTCTCACCCACATGGTTTCAGCTGTCTGCCAAGCAGCAGGTGCAAGTGTGGTGTGCAGGAAGCAGAACAGGGAGCAGGGTCCTGCCCGCCTCTTACTGGGGATTGTGGGCAGGCAGCTGCACCTGCCAGGGCGCCCTCTCCTCCTGGGCCATGCTGAGGTAGAAACAACGCTTGCTGCATGATATTTTCAGAAGATTTAAATAAACTAACACGTAAAGGGTCTACCATTTCATAAGCACCCATAGATGTGTTGAGAACTGGTCAAAACCAGAATCTTATCCTCTCTTTGCTGGTAGCATAATGACCAAAACCAACAAAGAAACAATTTAAAATTGCCTACTGGCAAAGACCTGAAAACCTGTTCTGTTCTGTGAAGCAGACAATAGAATCGTCAGTCATTCTTGCTGCTTTGTAGTCATTCCAAGTGGTTTGGAGCAGGCTCCAGCCTACACCCTCCTGACTGATCTTGCACCTTCCCAGAGAGGCGCAGAAAGGCAAGTTTAAGAACTCCCTGTGACGGAAGGGGAAGTCGGTCCCCCAGACACTGCTGGGCAGCCGCCAGGGGGCAGAGGCAAGGCCGGATCTCAGGGCTTCTTGTCCGGAGTGAGCAGATTTCAACATCACGAATGCTCCTACAAAGGCTGGCTTTAAAATGGGCTTTCAGAGACACGCTCACCCGTCCAGTTCCGCTGTTTCCACATAGCAGAGGCTGTTGGGCTCAGAGCTGGACAGCAGCAGAATGTCAGCCTGTGCAAGACAGAACACACCAGTAACACAGAGACCCCTGGGGCCAGCCGGGCACGGGGCCAGGGGGAGGACGAGCAGTGGAAGTGGCGCTTGTTCACTTACGGGAACAAAATCATTCTTTTTCAGGCGGATGACGTCTCCAACTTGAATATCTTTCCACTTGGCAACTTTGAACCTAAGTATTACAAGTAATAATATTGTTGGGTTTTTAAAAGCATTTATTTATTTTCATCTACTTGAAAGGTAGAGTGACACACACACACACACACACACACACACACACACACAGATTGACTGATGGATTCACTTTTCTGGCTCACTCCCCAAATGCCTGCAGCAGCCAAGGCTGGGCCAAGCTGAAACCAGGAGCCCGGAACTGCATCCAGGTCTCCCATGTGGTGAGAGAAGATCGAATGCTTGAGCCATCACCTACATTGGTAGGAAGTTGAATTGGAAGTGGAGTAGCCGGGACTCAAACTGGGCACTCCAATATGGGAGTAGGTTAAGCTATGCCTTAATCTACAATGTGCACCCCTTGAATGTTTTTCTGAGTTATAGGTCAGAGAATGACTGTTCTTTCTAGATGTCAAAGATTCCGGAAAATGTGTAAGTCACAGGGAAAAATTTGCTCTAAGTTCACTGTTTTTCCTTTTAATAATGGAACTTTATTAAGTGGTTATAATGTAATTTCTGGGGCCAGCACTGTGGCATAGTGGATAAAGCTGCCACCTGCAGTGCCAGCATCTCACATGGGCACCGATTAGAGTCCCAGCTGCTCCACTTTCTATCCAGCTCTCTGCTATGGCCTGGGAAATCAGTAGAAGATGGCCCAAGTCCTTGGGCCCCTGCACCTATGTGAGAGACCCAGAAGAAGCTCCTGGCTCCTGATTTTGGATCAACACAGCTCCAGCTATTGCAGCAAACTGGGGAGTGAACTAGCGGATGGAAGACCTCTCTCTCTCTCTGCCTCTCCTTCTCTCTTTGTAATTCTGACTTTCAAATAAATAATCTTAAAAAAAAAAGAATCATGATTCCTTAGCAACAATGACAGCAATGATATTTTAAAAGGTGTTTTTTTTTTCAATTGACACACAATATGAGAAAACTTCAAAAAATTTATGGAAAACAGAATTAAAAGATGTTTACTGAGACCAGTGCTGTGATTTACCCAGTAAAGCTGCCTCCTGCAGCGCCAGCACCCCATAAGGGCGCTGGTTCGTGTCTCAGTTGCTCCACTTCAGGTCCAGCTCCCTGATAATGTGCCTAAGAAAGCAGTGGAAGAGCTAGCCCAAGAGCTAGGGCCCCTGCACCCATGTAAGAGACCTGGAAGAAGCCCCTGGCTCTGGCCTTTGGATAGATACAGCTCCGGCCATTGAGGCCATTTGGGGAGTGAATCAGCAGATGGAAGATCTGCCTTTCTCTCTAAATTCCAAATAAATTAATTCTTTTTTTATAAAAAAGATAATTTTATTCGGGAAGGAAGTGGCAGCCTCAGCCCTGGTATGTGGCATGGCTCAGCCCTGTGCTGGACATGCAGGGGCAGGCAGGGACACACTCTCCCAAGGACGGCCTTTGACAGGCTCCACAAACACCCACTCGGGAAGTCCCATGAACTGGGAAGTTGGCCTGTGGTTCAAGTTCACTGTTCTGTTCTGACAGGCTCCTGGCTTCAGCCTGGCCCAGCTCTGGCCATTGCAGCCATCTGGGGAGTGAACCAGCAGATGGAAGACCTCTCTCTGTGTCTCTTCTCCTATCTCTAACTCTGACTTTCAAATAAATAAAATCTAAGCAAAAACACAGGTTTATTTTAGTGCAAAAAATTTGAAATGCATGCATTATAGTGTCCTCAAAAAGTTCATAGAAAAATGCATGCTATGAAAAAAACTATGTTTGGATTTCAAATTTTTCTGCACCAAAATTAATGTTATTTTAATTCCATTTGTCTCCCATTCATTTATGAACAAAATAGATTTAAAATGCACTTAAAATATCTGCTTGTGCTCCAGTTTCTCCTATAAGAGAATTCTGAACCCCAGGATTAAAAAAATTGGCTTATTTTTTCAATAAAAGACATTGTAGCTGTTTTGCATTTCAGTACCTCTAGAATTGTTGATTAGGAATTTGTGCGTGAGTTTTACATTGCAAATGGATGAGTCAACCCTTTCTCATAGCTTTTTGGGGGTACTGTGACATTCCAACGTCCCTGAGAAGGTCCTCTGTGTCCTGCCCTGCTGATGGCCAAGCTCTGAACGGTCTGATCCACTATAGGGGTGCTGGGGCCGCAGCCCTTGGGGACATGGACCCCAACTCCCAAATCCAAGGCAACTCAAACCAGTCTTCTCTGGTTAGGTCAGCCACTTGGAGGCTAAACCGAGCCTCCCACTGCCAGTCACAGTGTTGAGTACATGAGAGGAAAGGTGGCCTCTGGAATAGAAGGCATTCACCTGCAAGGGAAAAAGCCTTGCAAATAGATAGTTATAGGTTGGTGCCATCTATTTATGCATTAGACACTGGGGGGAGTGTGACTGTAACTCAGGTTATTTTCCTCTGTGTTGACATTTCAAAAGTGTTTGACTTGGGTTTTAGTCATTTTCAGCACCTGGGTTTGCAGTTTGACCTTGAAGCTTTTGCTCAAAAACACACTCATTACTGATGGCTGAGCTGGTACTTTGCTCACAATTGACAACATTAATTTCACACATTCGTTAAGCATATTCTGCACGAGGAATGCAGAATAGTGCCCGTGAGACACCCACACAGATGATTCTAATCAAATGCACATCAAAATAACAAAGACGAGAGGGGCCAGTGCTGTGGCATAGCGGGTAAAGCTGCCACCTACAGTGCCAGCATCCCATATGGGCTCCAGTTCAAGTCCTGGCTGCTCCACTTCTGATCCAGCTCTCTGCTATGGCCTGGGAAAGCAGCAAAAGATGGCCCAAGTGCTTGGGCCCCTGCACCTGCATAGGAAAACCCAGAGGAAGCTCCTGGCTCCTGGCTTCAGATTGGCACAGCTCCGGCTATTGTGGCCAATTGGGGAGTGAACCAGTGGATGGAAGACCTCTCTCTCTCTGCCTCTCCTCTCTCTGTGTAACTCTGACTTTCAAATAAATAAATAAATCTTAAAAGAGAAAAAATTCCTCTGAAAATGCAGGGAATAGCTGGAGCACTGGGGAGAGTGTCTAAACATAGAATAGCCCCCCAATCCATGGGGAGACACCCCAAGACCCCCCCCCCGTGGATGCCTGGAAACACAGTACCAAGCCTGTATTTTTGGGTCTGTCTTACACATACATATCTATATAAAAAAAGCTTAATTTATAAATTCGGCACAGTAGAGACTACTAATAACCAATGATAATAGAACAATTTTAACAATACACTCTAATACAAATTATGTGAATATGGTCTCTCTCTGAAAATATCTTTTTGTACTGTCTTCACCGCTCTTGGGTTGGTGGGAGCTAACCCCACATGGAAGCCCTCCGCAGGTTCTCTTTCTCATACAGGAGTTGCCTCTATCACTACTCTCGTGCCTTGGGGCCACTGATGAGCAAAGTTAGGGTGACTTTCGCACAAGAAACTCTGATTCCAGGACAGTTCACCTGATAACCAAGGTAGCCACAGAATGACTAATGGGTGGGTAGTGTAGACAGTGGATACATGAAAGAAGGGATGAGTCACTTTGCTCATGGGGTGGAGAGGGACAGAGCAAGAGTTCATCACGCTACTGACAATGGCACCCAGGTTAAAATTATGAATTCTGGAATATTCCCTTGAATATTTTTGGACCAGATTTGACCATGAGTAACTGAAACCATAGAAGGCAAAACTGCAGTTAAGACCAAAGCAAAGCTCTGAGGCGGCTAAGTTTGGGAATGGCAAAGATAAGAGTGACACATTAGAGGGTGATGGGCGTTGTGTAGACGTCAGATGTGCTGATAACACAGAGTGCAATCAGGCAACCAGCTAGCATCCAATGTGGGTAGGGCATCAGAACCACCAAGGGGAGGCACTGTCTCTGCATGGAGACCCTTGGTAATGAAAAAGTTATGTACTGGTAGACTTCTTCTTCTTCTTCTTTTTTGACAAGCAGAGTGGACAGTGAGAGAGAGAGAGAGAGACAGAGAGAAAGGTCTTCTTTTTGCCATTGGTTCACCCTCCAATGGCTGCTGCGGCTGGCGCACCTCGCTGATCTGAAGGCAGGAGCCAGGTGCTTCTCCTGGTCTCCCATGCGGGTGCAGGGCCCAAGCACTTGACCCATCCTCCACTGCCTTCCCGGGCCACAGCAGAGAGCTGGCCTGGAAGAGGGGCAACTGGGACAGAATCCGGTGCCCTGACAGGGACTAGAACTTGGTGTGCTGGCGCCGCAAGGCGGATTAGCCTATTGAGCTGCAGCACCGGCCCACTGGTAGACTTCTAACAGTTGTCTCAGTATGTTTCTAGACATTTCTGCAATATGCCTATTTCCCTGTACTTGAGTTACAGATTAAAGGCACAGTACCTGCCATCCTTAATGACTTCACACGTCCGATTGTTGATCTCCTTATCCATTTTATGGCGAGCCTTTAGAAAGGAGATGAGAAGATGCTGTTTACTTATCTTGCTGTGCAAGACATTGATGCCAACCCAAAGCAAGCTCCAAGTCGTGCATAGGAAGTGGCATGAGAAATCCTTACCACATCGTCCACCAGGTCTTTGATTGCTGTGATGCCCAGCACCAGAAGCAGGGGCACGAGTGTGGTGTACCATGCCAGGGTAGAGATTTGAGGAATTGCCTAAGAGAAAGAAAAAGGCATATATATATATATATATATATATATATATATACATCCACAGCTGTTTACTTAAACTCATTCATTCTAAGTCTAACCCACCATCAAGTCAACATCCCGCAGGTCCTAAAGGAAAAGCCATTTAAGCACACAATCAATCTCCTTCTGGTGTCTCTGTCTAGCTTCTGGCCACCTGAAACACAGCCCAGAGGATGGTGGCTCCTGAAACTGTCTCATTACAACCTCCACACCGAGGTGGCTTTGCAACATGATACCCAAAGAGAACTGTTCTAAGCTCTTTGTGACAATCATCATTAGCTGAGACTAGCTGAGGGGGATTAATCCTTTAACTTCTCTGCAGTGCATCTACAATGGGCCCTACACTGTGGATGGCTCAGCCAGTGGTTTCTGGGGGTCCCACGATGGAGGCAAGGCCGGCAGTAGGCAGTGACTGCCTCTGAAAGTTAGCAATCAGGTAGGGTATCTTGGGGGCACTGGGAGAAGGTGCTTCCTTTGGGGGCATTGCTATTGGCACAGCCAAGAAAGGGGCTGGCCCTACGGGAAACCTCAGCTCCATCGAGACAGCCTCCCGATTTGAATGGGAAATTGAAAACTTTAATAAAGATCTCATGTAGCCATTCTGATCAATCACCATTCTGACTGATCACCTCGTCACATAACGTAGTGGCTAAATGATAGGTTTCGGAATCAAACTCCTGGATGCAAGTCTTGCCTAGCTCTGCCACCTACAGGTGCTGTGATTTTACCCGAGGCACGGCCCCTCACTGGGCCTCAGTTCTTCTCTGCAGAATGGAAGGGATGTAGTGCTACCTACTACCTACCTCGTGGGGCACAAGAATTAAGTGAAATGATAATTCAGGTCAAGGACTGCCTGGGGTCATCACTACAACCCTGATTTTGATAGTCACATCTTACAAGAAGAGAACTGTGATGCTGTTAGGGGACAGACAGCTTACTGCCCACAACACTGTGGCTATGTGGAAGTAAGGGACAAGCAGCCCACGCACCTCTCAGCAGTACCACATAATCCCCACATGCCCGTCAAAATGCCCCTACTGGTGACAGGACCATCCTCTACTGTCAAGTTCGCAGGGAGTTTTTTTCTAAAAATAAATTTGACAGAGTGAGAGAGATAGAGAGAGGAAAGAGAGAGAGAGAGAACGCTTCCCCAATCTGTTGGCTCACTCCCAAAATGCCCACAATGGTTGGGGTTGGGCCACTTATCCAATTTGGGTGGCAGGAACCCTACATGGGGGCCATCACTGCTGCCTCCTAGAGTCTACATTAGCAGCGCGCTGGAGTCAGGAGTCAGAGACAGGAGTCAAAGCCAGGTACTCTAACACAGGATGTGGGTGTTGGGACTGCAGGTCTTGATGCTACCAAGGCCGTTAAGTGTCTGCTGTCAGTGTCTTCTCTCCCACTTCCCTCCACCACTCCAGATATCCTCCATCCCCACCCAGACACACACGGTGCCATTTTCATAAGCCTTAGGGAGTGAATACCTGCAGGTGGGTCTATCTTCCAAATCCTATGCTTGATGTAAAGAATCTGATGGGGCCGGTGCCGCGGCTCACTAGGCTAATCCTCCGCCTGCGGCGCCGGCACACCGGGTTCTAGTCCCAGTGGGGCACCGGATTCTGTCCCGGTTGCCCCTCTTCCAGTCCAGCTCTCTGCTGTGGCCCGGGAAGGCAGTGGAGGATGGGTCAAGTGCTTGGGCCCTGCACCCGCATGGGAGACCAGGAGAAGCACCTGGCTTCGGATCAGCACAGTGCACCAGCTGCAACGTGCCAGCCGTAGTGGCCACTTGTGGGGTGAACCAGCGGAAAAAGGAAGACCTTTCTCTCTGTCTCTCTCTCACTGTCTAACTCTGCCTGTCCATAAAAAGAAAAAAAAAAAAGAATCTGATGGAGCAAAGCGGATCAGTACGTATCTGATCTGCATATCAGTACGAAGTGTGGACCCTGAGCACTAAGTAGGGCAATGTTTCCTATGCAGATGAAAGCCATACTCTCCAGGTAAATAAATCCTTTACCACAAGAAGAAAAACACTCAGGAAAAGTAGGCCTTTTCCAGTGTAGAACCAGCTCACCAGAACATCAAGAAAAATCAACAATATTCTTGCAGAAACTAGGCATCTCAGTACAAATGTGAAGGAAATCACCAAAGTCAGGTTTAATTTATGACGTAAGTATTTTACGAATACAATTGAAGATTTCAATTTTATTCAGTTCAAAAATACCAGTTTTAATACTCACACCAGTACAAGTATGAAATTGAGTTGAAAATATATAGACTCAGAATTTATTTCCATTTCTCCCTTCCCCTGTTTATCTAACACTGGCTGAGCTGGTCCTGCACACCCACAGACCCTGCTGTCCATAGAAACACTTCTGAGGTCATGCATCTTCCTTATGCCCACAACTCCCATGTTAGGGAGCCATCATAATTCATGACAGATTTAAGATAGCAAAAGGCATTACCTGTAAGATAAGAAGGATCAGGAAATAGAAATTGGCTGCTCTCTTAAACTGCTCAAACAAATTCATTGGTAGGAAGGTCAGTGCGTTGTACTTGTATGTTTTAATTGCATTATTCTGTTGGAAAAAGCAAAAATATCACGCATCAATGTCACCCAGTTATGCTGACGTCCACACATCTGCAAAAATCACTACACCCCATGGCTCACAGCACAGGGACCTAATCTGTCCGTCAGAAAGATGCTGAGGTTTCTTCTAAGCTCTTCATCCCATCCAGTCTTCAAAGTGACTGCTGGAGAGTCTCAAGTCAGACAGTAACAGGATACAGGCATGAGGCCGTGACCACATGGCCACTGCTGTCAGTGCCTCAATCCATCAGAGCCTCTTGGAAAACAGGGCAAAGGTAGCTGTCACTATGGACAAGGCAGGGACAGCGGCACTTTTACTTAAGGAAGGATGAGCACTACCATGTAAGAAACAGTAAGACATTGCTGTGAGTCCAACTGTGTCCTCCCAAAGACAGGGTCAAGTCTTAACCCTTGACCTGTGCACGGGACCTTGTTTGGAAATAGGGGGCCTTTGCAGATATAATCAAGGTGAAGTCGTGCTGGATTCCAGTGAATCCTAACCCAGTGGTTAGTGTCCTTGCAGGAGGGGCAAGGTGGACCCAGACACACATGGGGAGGAGGCCATGTGAAGAAATGGGAGTGATGTGTGTGCAAGCCAAAGACTGCTGGCCACCACCAGGGGCTGGAGGAGAGGCATGGCCCCAGGAGGAGCCAACCCTCCTGCCACCTTGGTCTCAGATTTCCAGGCCCCTGAACTGTGACGGAGTAGATTTTTGTTGTTTTATGTCATGCCTTGTTTCAGTAGCTCAAGGGAATTAACACTGAAGCCCACACTTACGAGGGATTCTTTGTAATTTATTGCTTTCAAGCATAAGGCTTCTGTATCAGACTGTTCATTCTTACATGAGCATTTTGGAGAGCTTTGCACACAGGGAGAATTTTAGTGCAGAAAATCCTGCTTTAAATCACTCCTGCCCACCTTCAGTGTAGTTAAACTTCAATAAAAATTTCATTTTGCAGAACTAACAATGATTGCCAACAGCCCCAGGCCAGTGAGCACCTTGCAAGGCAGGCAAAAAACACGAAGGTGGTGAACCCGATGGCGGCTGGAAAACACTCGGTTTTAATAAAAATAATCTAGGAGTCCACTTACTGCATATTTGCTCTCCTTGATACAAAAGAACTTCGTGGTCATAAACTGAGGTTGCTCGTGGAACTGTCGATCATTCGCTTTGACTTGCCACGTGCAATCTTTTGAAGAAGGAAGAGAAGAGAAAGTCAGTGAGTAGAAAAATAATAAGTACATTGTTATGAGCTGAATTCTGTCCTTTCCGGTTGCATATGCTGAAGTCTCAACCCCCCAAACCTCAGGGTGTACCCTCAGAGACATGGTCTCGACAGATGCACTTAAGTTAAAGGGCGGGCGTCAGAGTGGATCCTAGTCCATCTGACTGATAATCCTATACAAACGGGGGATGTGGACAGAGACAGGGGGATGATGATGTGAAGTCATGGGGCGTCATGCCCACCTACAGGCTAAGAAGAGTGCTGGGGCAAAGATCCTGCCCTCACAGCCCTGGGGAGGTGTCCGCCCAGACTTCCCGCCTCCAGATCTGATACCCTAAGCTTCCTTCTGGTAAGCCATCCAGTGTGTTATTTTGTTTCAGTAGTGCTAGCAAACTACTGTGCATAGAACATGAGAATTCTGGTAGAGTAATCCTCACCTAAGCAAACCCAAACAAAAATCCTCAGAAGGTCACAGCTGAATTAAGTCAAATGATCTTTTCAGTCTTACTGACTTGGTTTGTAAAATTTGTATCATAGGAAACATTTAGTGAATGACAGAAATCAAAGTAGCAGGGCACCAGTGAATCTATGTTGCACAACAGGTCATCCTGGTGACTTCCTTACTCGTCCCCCTGTGCCCTGAGGACCAAGGTGTCTGACCTGAGTCCACTTCACGAACTTGACCTCACACCCACACACTCACTGTGTGGACTCAGCCCCGTCAGCTGCCAAGTTTAAGCTCCAGGGAACTTTGCAGGGTCCACAGCTTCTCTGCCGCTGGGGAACGGTTCCCACCCAGCAGGTGTCTCACAGAACATGTCTTCCCACCACTTCCCACCTGCCACTCTTCTCGTCTCGTTTTCCTCGGGTGGCTTTCTCCAGGCATCAGAAGATGTCACCTGCTGTAGCTGCCTCTCACTAGTGTCTTCCTGACAACATCTCCCCACCTTGTCACTTCCGTGCTCATCACCCAAGTGACGGCTCTGGGTGCTGACTGCAACCTGGAGTTCTCCCGGCAGCCCCGTGCCGGCCCCGTGCTGGCCCCTTGCTGCCTCTGTCACAAAGCCCAGCGTGTCCTGGGGTACCTCCCCAGCTCGGACGGCCTGGGATCTGCTCAGGTCCTCCACTGATGGCCTTTTCATCCACATGCATTTACCCCACAGCCGAAGCTATCTTCCTGTGTGTCCAGAGGGAGACAGAGCTATGGGCAGAACGTACGGCCAATGGTAAGCGTCAAGTGTAGCTGTCTGTCCTGGTCATGGCCAGAGATCTTTACAAGCTTCAAGAGAGCGAGCCTGGTTAGCTCTGAGGCTATTGCAGACCGGTGACAGCTGGCCATGGTGACCCAGCCAGGCCCGGGCTGCTCTTCACAGTCTGTGGCCGATCAGGAAAACAGCTCAATGACCTGTAGCAGAGGCAAGGCCCGGAGGCTCCCCACGGGTCAGCTGTGCTTGTTGATCACGTCTGCTCTCTTGCTCATCTGTCTGGGGTTGCTCAGCCACTGGCGCCCACGTCACTGCAGCACGCTCTCCCCAGAAGCTGGCCCCCCGGCAGGTGCTGAACACATCATTGCTATGGCTGGGACAGTGGCTTTGGTGTCCCCTAAGGTCAGTGATTACAGGCCTGGTCTCCAGCGTGACATTACTCGGAGGAGGTAGAACCTTTAGGAGGTAGAGCCTAGTGCAGGGGGAGGGTTGTTCCTTAGGTCACTGGAGGCGCTGCCATTGGACAGGATTGTGGGACACCAGCCTAGCACTCTGATTTCCTGTTCGGTGACGGAACCTCTTCTCTCCACCCTCACCCCCCTTACACACACACACGCCCTCTTGCATGACAGGTCACCATCTGCCACCTCACCACAAGCCAAATAACTCCGCCCCCTCCACCCTCCCCACCTGCTCTTGGACTTGGAACTCTTCTCTCTTGCACGTTAGTGACCTCAGGTATTCCATCACAGTGACCACGTGCTGAGTGATACGGCACTGCACTGAGCTCACAGACGCCCGTTTTCAAGGCAGTCTTGCCACTCGCTCTGCATCCAGGTCAGGCCCAGAGATCGCGAGCAGCTGCAGCTCTCCTCTCCTTCCAAGACAGTGGTCTTGGCCTTGGCCGAGCCCTACTCCAGGACGGCTTCGATGATCTGTAGTCAACTGTGGCCTGTCCACCACCCCACCCTCCATCTTACTTTCTCCTCTGTGGTTGTCCCTCTGGACAGGGGCTCTCCACAGGCCCCCACCCCCTACCCCCGTGGATGAGGCTGACCCTGACAGTGGGATCAAGTACTCTAGCACTCTGAGATTTATCTAAACGAATAGATCTTCCAGGGCAGACAGCAACCAGCTCTTCCCTGCCCCAGAGCTACTACACGTCCCCACCATGCCAGCCAGTGCTCTGTACTGCTCCACGTGGTGGCCACGGACCCCCGGGTTCTCTGCCCCTCCCCAGAATGGCTCTTCAGAAGACAGGGAGTGAGCCAGGCTTGCCCTCACATCCCTCCCAGGCTCTGCCAGTGATCTGCATGCAGTGGCATCCCCCAATGCCTTTGGAAAGAACAGGAAAAGTAAAACTCATAATAATCGGTGACGTGTGGTTTATCTCTGGTGCCATTTCTTCCTCCCTCAGCGGGTGACGTGTGGGTGGCGGCCAGCTCCTCCTGGAAATGCAGGCCAATGGACCTTGCAGCACAGCAGTCACAGGGAGACGACTTCCCCCGCTCCGAGGTGCCCTCGCCTACCCACTCGTGACTGGTGTGGCTCTACAGCAAACGTGTGTTCAGGGCTCTTTCCGAGAGCCGCGCCTACTGGTCAGGCTGTGTTTGCATACTGAGGAAAGAGAGGCATGGAGAGGATTAGCAATTTGGCCAGTGACAGGAGAATGAGAATTCAGACCCGGCAACTGGAGGTCCAAGTCCAGCAATCTCTCTGCCCACTCTACTGCAGACAAGGCTCTCTTTGGAGAGAGCTCAGTGGCTGGCAAGCTGGCTCAGGAGAAAATTCATAAAAATAGGATCTGCGTTGCCACTGTCACCTCAGTGCTTGGCTGTGCTTGGTCTCCTAAGAGGAAGGCACAAGTGAGTGTTCAGGTCAAGGATGCTACAAACTCGGAGGAAACCCCGAGCCAGCATCTCTTGACATTAAGTTCTCTGCCAACAAGGATGTTGGATGAACTCCCCTTGGGTGTTCACAGAGGGCTGAACCAAGTTCTCATGAATTTCTCTTCCCAAACTGGCAGGGATAGGAAATTAACAACTAGGGTGGGACCACCACGTTGGAGATGGGAACGTATGAAAGAACATTTACAAATAAAGAGTTCTAAAATGGCCCATCTCTGATCAGTATAAAGATGAAGAGTGCATACAGTTGGAAACATTTTTCTAAGTGACTCATTTTCTAGTCTCCTACTTCCTAGGGAATGTCACAAGAACAAGTACAGATCACTGAAGAAGGCAAACGAAAAGCATGATTATTTTTCAAAATTCATTCATTCAAGTATAGAAAAACAGAGAGAGAGAGAGAGAGAGAGAGAATGAATGAATGAATGAATAGGAATGTCCATCCATTGGTTCACTCTATGAATACGCACAATAGCCAGGGCTGGGCCAGGCCAAAGCCAGGAAGCAGAAACTCAGTCCCACATTTGTGGCAGGAACCTAGTACTTGAGCTCTCCTCTATTGCCTCCTGGGGAATGCATTAGTGAGAAGCTGGAATGAGGAGTGTAGCTTAGACTTGAGCCCAGGCACACTGACATGGGATGCAGGTGTCCAGGCAGCGTCTTAGCCACTGTGCTAAATGCCCACCCCTGGACGATCACTGTTTAGAAACCATAATACCAGTACCGAACGTTTTTCTTGGATCACTTGGCTGCCATTCATCCGGCAATAACTGCTACATTATTCCAAGCGGAAATGTCCCTAGCACCTTTCTAGCTCAAGTACAATTTTACCAGAAAAGAAAAATGAAAATGGAACAATAAACCACTCACAGGCACTGTGACAATCACACACTCGGGAAATTTCTCTCCCATTCAGAAGGGACATTAAAGGAAGGTCGGTACAAATGGCATCTTATATGGTCTTCTGCAATCCATTCTGCTTTCTGGTCATTTGCAAACGCGGGTGCTTCTATTGGTTTTCCTTGAGCCTGCAGATGACTCGCAGCCTCCAGTGTTTTAGGAGCCACTGAGAATGAGAGCCTCCCTCTCAGGAAGGCTGATGAGAAAAGCAGATGAGATTCCAGGAAGAGAAAAAGGACCACTGCCAAGGGATAAAAATCCACCTTAGAAATGCTGGAGAGGAAGGAGTAAGTCAGCCTATTAGTGAGCTAAAGATAGCACACTTTTCCAGCCTGCCTTGGGTCCTTAGTTAAGCCCCAGCCAGTGGCACCTCTATCTGGTCCTACACTGCACCCTCATCTCCAGCCCCCCTCCTTTTAAGGGTTTACTTATTTTTGAAAGAGTTACACAGAGAGAGGGAGGCCTTCCATCCGCTGGTTCATTTCCCAGATGACTGCAACAGCCTGGGCTGGACCAGGCCAAAGCCCAGAGCCAGGAGCTTCAACCTGAACTCCCACATGAGTGGCAGGTGTCCAACCACTTGGACCATCTTCTGCTGCTTTTTTCAGGCTATTAGCAGGGAGCTGGATTAAAAGTGGAGCAGCTGTGACTCGAACCAACACCTGGTATCACAGGTGGTGGCTATACCTGCTATGCCACAGGGCCAGCCCCTCCAGCCCACTCTTATCTCAATGTCTCAGACAAAGCGTAGCACATGACCTCCAGCGGGTTCCCAGAAATGACCTCTGTCTCTTAGTTTTACACTTTTGATAACAACTTGAGTAGCTTGGAAAAATAGTCATGTGTCTTCCTGTGCGATTTAACCCCAGAGGCATTTCTTCTTGATTTCAGAAAGCTGATTGCAATCAAGTCATCTATAATCCTATATCCAGCCTGGGCCCCTCGTGTGGCCCAAGTCAGATAAATTAGCAGCCAAGACGTTGGCATCTTCTCTTGATTCTTCCCTGAGCTGTGAGTTAATTGTGCGAGCAGTATTTTAACTAGACTACGAAAATGGGAAAAGGCTATTCTGTGGTGAAATACATTTGCAAGAGACAGCACGCATCCTGCCTCCCTGTCTCGGCTAGTCAGTGAGCTCATGGCACACAGAGGCTCTGAGGTGTTCTGCAGTAGAGGGTCTTATCTTGTTTAACCCACTTCCTTCAAAGCTGATGTGATCACAGGCATTTTTTTTTTTTAAAGATTTATTTTTTTATTTATTTGAAAGACAGAGTTAGAGAGAGAGCTAGAGACAGAGAAAGGTCTTCCATCCCCTGGTTCACTCCCCAGATGGCCGCAATGGCCGGAGCTGCACCAATCCAAACCCAGGAGCTTCCTCCAGGTCTCCCACATGGGTGCAGGGGCCCAAGGACTTGGGCCATCTTATACTGCTTTCCCAGGTCAAAACAGAGAGCCGGATCAGAAGAGGAGCAGCTGGGACTAGAACCAGTGCCCATATGGGATGCTGGCGCTTTAGGCCAGGGCGTTAACCCACTGCACTACAATGCCAGCCCCGATCACAGGCATTTTTAAAAGGATCTCAGAACATCTATGATCAGGCTATGATCAGGCTAAAGCACACGCTGTGAGGAAGGGCAACAAAACAGCACTCGGGGCCATCTCCCTACCAGATCAGACTCTTACTGGGTGCCCGCTTGGAACAGAGAACCTCTCTGGACACTTGGACCACGAGGCCAATATACAGAAAAAGCAGGCATCTTGCTCCATTTTCTAGACTGGAAATATCAGCAAAGAGAAGAGGGGCAGGCGTTGTGGTGCATCAGGTTAAGTTGCCTCCGTCCAGGATCTAAGTGCCGGTTCGAATCTCATCTACTCAGCTTCTGATCCAGCTTCCTGCTAATGCATCCTGGGAGGCAGCAGATGAGGGCTGATGTGCTGGGGCCCTTGTCACCAACATGGGAGACCCAGATGGAGTTTGCAGCTCTGGACTTTGGGCTGGCCCCGCCCTGGCTATTGTGGGCATTTGGGGAGTGAACCAATGGATGAAAAATCTTTCTCTCTCTGCCTTTCAAGGAAATGAAAAGAAATAAGTAAAAACATTGAAAAGAAAAAGAAATAAAAAAGAGCAGAAATAAATTTATCAGCACAAATGCACCTTCAACAGAATGCCCTATACTTAAAAGCTACAGAGAGAACTATCAGCAAACAGTCAGTGCAGGTGTCCAGATGCATTCCACACTAGTCACAGGCAAGTTAAAAAATCATGCCCCATGTCAGGTATATGTTTGTGTCATGATAAGGTCCAAAAAACGCTGTGATGTGCCAGGGGTTCTCATGGCCACCAAGTCCCTTAATCATTGCCATCTGGAGAAGGAAGTCAGCTTACCCTTGTCCTCATCTTCTCACTGTGGCTCTGAGTTCTTAGAGATCCACCAACAATCAAAAACCTGCACGGGCTAGTTACAAAGTGCCACAGACTTGGAAAGATCCATCGCATTGCATCAGAAAGCAAACAACCAACCACAGGAGAAATGAGTGGAGGATGCGGACAGACGATTCATTCAAAGACAGATGATTCATACAAACTAAATTCAATGAGCTCCTAAGTAGCTGAAAAGATATTCAACTTCATCAAAGAGAAAAGCAATTCTTATCCTCTCCTGGCAAAATACTGGCAGAGTGAGGAATTTGATGACATTTGGGTTGAAATGAGAATAGGGAAACCGGCTCCCTGAGGCAGGATCCGTGAGGGACTTTTGGCCATCTCTCAAAATTTAACACCCACGTGTGTTGCAAAATCCCACCTCAAGGATTCTTCCCATACATACACACCCCATGCATACATCACTCACACAGGGTGATTTACTGCAGCCCTGTCAATCAGAGAGATTGGAAAGAACCCAAATGCCTACCAGGAGCAGCTGGTTAAACAGCCACACAATGAAAAGCATGGGGTGTGCAAAAAAATGAAGGAGATGGTTTTAAATGGACTCCAGGGAAGCTTGCCAAGCTACATTGTTACATGACAAAAGCAGGAAGAGGACTAGCTGTATGATGCACTGAATCCATGCACAACGTGAAGGCACAGGTGAGTGCGCACGTGCACATGTGTGTTTGCGTACACGTTGTCTGAACAGCCTTTCCACACAGGCGTGTGTGCACGTGTCTGGAAGGACACATGGGAAACTGCTAACAGCTTTTTTCCTGGCAAAGGGAACTGTGTGGCCACAGGATGGGAGAGGCAGGGAAAGAGACTCCATCATTACTAGGAATCCCTTTACAACCAGATTCATTTGCATGTAGTGCTTTTTCAAGATATGGGATTCTATTGCTTCCCTCTATCAGTTTATCTATAAGGCAAATATGTAAGTTGTCCGATTTTCTTATGGACACTACACCACTGTGGCTTTTTAAATATATTTATACATGTATAATGTATAAATAATTCTAAAGGCAGTGAGATGGCAGCAATATAAGAGTGGCAATTACTAGAAAAGATGAGAGTCCAGGCAGTCATATAAATGAACTGTATCTACACTCAGTGCTAAGAATTACGGTATGAGAAACAAGGAGAGAAGACAGATGCAAGAATGATACACAGCTGGCCAACTGGACAGAGGACAAGAAAGAAATAGCAAGAAAAATGAGGAACAAGTGACTCCAGGACCCATCTTCGGGTGACAGACGGAGGAGTGCAGATGACTGAGAAAATACAGTGTGGGGGGGGTAGATCTAGCTGGAGGAGCATTGCATTCTGGGTATGGTGAATTGAAGATGCCTACAGGACTCTTGAGTGGCAACACCTTTCCAAGGGGTAGAAAAGCAAATCCAGAAGTCCATGCTGAGTTTTAGGCTGGAGGCCGGATTTGGAAATCCTCTGCCTACGGTGTTGATGGAACCCATGAACGTGGATGGGTGATGTGGCAAGTGCACCATGGGAGAAGGGCGAGCCCAGAGTGCACCACTGTGTTTGAGTGGCAGGTGGGGGAGGAGGAGGACTCCATAAAGAGTGTACACGGCTCAGGGAGCAATCCGAAGAACCAGCGTTTTGGAAGTGAGGGCACATGCACCGGAAGCCAGTGTGGCTGAGCCCAGTAAGGACAAGAGACAGTCAGGGATCAGAACAAACGCACTAGTGACCGTCACCCGTTAAGTTTCTTCTGGGTAAGAAACAAATGAGGAGCAGGTTAACAGAAGGTGCTTCTGGGTGGGGGTGACAGGCAAATTGGGGGATCCTGCCATTTGGGCACAGAGGGGAGGAAGGCTGAGTGAGGGTCTAACCAGCCTCCAGTTTCCTAACTTCCAAAGCAGGAAGTGGCTCGGGGCACTGGAGGAGAATGCTGTGTGGACAGGAAGTGGGAGGAGGAGCTGGGTCAAGAATGTGTTGTGTGTCTGCCTGACTGTGGGCTGTTTGGAGCATTCAGCTCTGTCTTAAAAAAACAAACCAAACCAAACCAAACCAAACATCCCTCCCCTCAAACCCAACAACACAAAAACTCCATAATGGACAGATTGAAAGCAAATCAAAAGACCAAATGCTGCTTTTAGCCCATGGGGAAAAAAAGCCAAGAAAAACACCAAATTTTTTAAATTTCCTTTTTTTAAAAAAGATTTTATTTGTTTTAAAGGTAAGAGTTAAAGACAGAGACAGGTGTCTTCCATCCATTGGTTCACTCCCCAGATGACTGCAATGGTGGGACCGGGCCTATTCGAAGCCAGGAGCGTCTTCTGGGTCTCCCACTTGGGTGCAGGGGCCCAAGCACTTGGGCCATCTTCTACTGCTTTCCCAGGCCATTAACAGAGAGCTGGATCGGAAGAGGAGCAACCAGACATGAACCGGCGCCCATATGGGATGCCAGTGCCACAGGCAGAGACTTAGCCTACTGTGCCACAGCGCTGGCCCCGAAAACAGTTTTACTCCTTGTCCTTGGCCACTGCTACTTGAAGAGTGGAGTCCGTTTAGAAATGTGTAGTCTCAGGCCACACACCTGCTGGACAGCACAGGACTCCGCATTGTAACAAAGTCCCCAGATGACTTCCTTTGCCAGTGTCTCTGAAAGGCACTGTGCTGGGCCCTCCGAGATCTCCAAGGGCGCTTGGATCACATCCCGGCCCGGCCTGGGGTGGGTTCTGCAAGCGTCCCAGGTTGGCTCATTTTGCAGGCAAGGTGTGTTTTCAACGTTCGGCTCATCCCACGTGTGGAGGGTCCACTCTGGCTATTTCTTTTCTTTCTCTGGTCAGCCTTAAGGACAGCAGAGTGGGAGCTTGTCAGACAGGAGGGTGGGCTTGATCACGTGGTTGGTAGTAGGTGGAAGCTGCTGATGAAACTGGCATTTCATTTTCTAGAACTTGCTTTTGAGGAAAGCAATCTCTGGCCAAGCCTTGAGTGCAAACACTGTTTGTCGACCTTGCTCCTGCTTCCACCACACTGGAAGAGGGGCCACACCCCCTGGTGGACCACACACACACCAGCCCCCTGGGGATCTGTGACTGGGAGCAGCCTGAGGCTATGCATTGCTAATCAGAGCAGGGGACCTGCTACAGGATGCAGCCAGCTCCTGCTGAAGCGTGGTGGAACCTGGCTGAACTTACTTAAAATGACAGATTGTCTGCTTGCCTCCCAGACCCTCTGTCATGCATCTTAGGGGCTGGGCCCAGGCACCTGCAGTTTTAGAAGCCCCACGAGTGATTCTGATGCACAAGCAGGATTGAGCACCCTGGTCAGAGTGAGGACAAGTGCCTTCCCACGGTGCCTTCTACATCTTAAATCTACTTCAGGGGAGGGTGTTTGGCTTAGCATTTGGAAGCCTGCACTCCACAGCAAAGTGCCTGAGTTTGCAACCCAGTTTTGGCTCCTGACTCCAGCTTCCTACAGAGGCACGCTTTGGGAGGCAGCTGTGAGGATTGAATATCGGGTCCCTGCCACCCCATGGAAGACCTAGATTGAGTTCTTGCATCCTGGCATTAGCCGGGTCTAGACCAAACTTGCAGGCATTTAGGAAGAGAACCAGTTGATAGGAGTGTTTTCTCTTTCTCTCACACTCTCCCTCTTTGTCTCTCACATACATAAAAAATAATTTTAAAAAAATTAAAAGGAGGGCTGATGCTGTGGCTCACTTCGTTAATCCTCCGCCTGTGGCGCCAGCATCCCATATGGACACTGGGTTCTAGTCCTGGTTGCTTCTCTTCCAGTCCAGCTCTCTGCTGTGGCCCAGGATGGCAGTGAAGGATGGCCCAAGTCCTTGGGCCCTGCACCCCATGGGAGACCAGGAGGAAGCGCCCAGCTCCTGGCTTTGGATCGGCACAGCGCCGGCCATGAAGGCCATTTGGGGAGTGAACCAATGAAGGAAGACCTTTCTGTCTCTGTCTATAACTCTACCTATCAAAAAAAAATTAAAAGGAAAAAATTTAATATCTCACCTCCAAAGCAGCAAGAAGAATGAGCAGCTGTGTTAGGTCTCCATGAGCGAGAACTTCTCACTCAAGGCTTGGCCAGAGATTGCTTTCCTCAAAAGCAAGTTCTAGAAAATGAAATGCCAGTTTCATCAGCAGCCCCCACCCACTACCAACCACGGATCAAGCCCACCCTCCTGTCTGACAAGCTCCCACTCTGTTGTCCTTAAGGCTGACCGGAGAAAGAAAATAGCCAGAGTGGAACCTCCACACGTGGGATGAGTCGTACATTGAAAACACGTTGAATTAACAGCATAGCTGCTCAGCATGCTCCATAGGTCTCCGAGGACCTCCACGCCTCAGCGGGCCAGCTGTCTCTTATTTGGCTCCAAGTAAAAGCTGGTGCCAAGATGCTCTGGAAACCCATACCGTTCATTCTGGACTCTCCCGTGGAGATGCCACTTTCGTCAAGCACCCAGCTTCCCTGGTTGCATGGCTCCACGTCCACTCTGAAATTCTGCCCAGAGAGGGGAAGAGCGTCACCACCATCCCATGTTCTTGGGCTGATGCTGTTGAACCCCAAGGATTAAACAGTCCATCTTCAATCCTGTCAGCCGGTGGTTATTTTGTCCTGAATAGGGTTCTGTATTAGATCAGATGTTTAAAGAAATGCAGGTTTCTGAGTGGTGGTGAGCCAGTCAAGAAGGTCTCCAGCATCTCTCGGAATGTGACGCAGAGGTAAATGCTCCGTCTGCCAGCTGCTCTCGCACAGGCGTCCCAGGCCCTCGGCAGCCGCTTCATGAGTAGCTGAACGTTCCCTGGGTGGCCTTGCTCGTGGCACTATCTCAGGTTTTAAAACAAAAATAAGTGCCGCTGAAGCCTCTGTCTGAATCATCTCCAATTCCAAGTGGTGCAAACACATGTATTCAGTTTCAATACACAGTTGTCACACATCTTTGCTAACCTCATAAGCACAGAAGGTAGAGTATGAAAGTTAAGCAAGTGTACGCCAGGGAAGTAGGTGAGGGAGGGGAGGGAGGGGGAGAGTGTCTGTGTGTATAAGACACCACTTGGGATGCCCACAACCCATGTCATAGTGCCTGGGTTTGAATCCCAGCTTTGTTCCTGATTCAAGCTTCCTGCTAACAGGTACCCTGGGAGGTAGTACTTGAAGGCTTAAGTACCCAGGTCCCTGCCAGCCTTATGGGAGATCTGGATTGAGTTCCAGGCTTCTGGCATTTGGGGAGTGAACCAGCAGGTGCAAACTCATTCTCTGTCCGTCTGCCTCTCAAATACACAAAGGAAAAAGCCATTACTTAAACTCTCCCTAAGACTATGCCACTTAGAGGAGTTTTGGAAAAAAAACAAGACCCCAGGCCCTGCTCTCACTGAGGACTGTGGTCTGGGAACAGAAGCTCAGTGCTGAATTTTATCTCAAGAATTTAAAATTCTGTCACTTTTCAGGGACAAGGCTGTGCCAGTCTCAGACATCTGTAATCATTTCAACCTTTCAACCTGTGTTTCTAATTGCCAGCTAGACGGTGACATAAGCAGATAGATGTCCCAAAGATATCCTAACCCGATTATATTCCAAACAATAGCCCTTTGCCCTCATCTCCTAAAGGGCTCTCCCTTCCATCACTCAGCCTCTTGAATGGTTCTATCAGCTACAGAGGCAGAGGGCACTTTCCTCAGGTGGGCTCAAAAGTATCTCCACTTCCACCTGCTCTCCAGAGATGTGCTCTTGTCTCCCCCTCATCAAGAAGCAGCATCGCATTGCCCTTCCCTGGAGTCAAGGCTGAGTCAGTGACACAGAGGGCAGAGCTGGAGTGTCGCGGCGTGACTTCCGCAGCCAGGTGGCTTCCGCTTTGCTCTCTCTTGGCTGCTAGCTCTCGAGGCGGCCTCTCTGGGCACATTCCCATCGGAGCCCTGGCCAGGCTGGGAGTGGCCCAAGTCAAGGAGAAATGCTACCATCCCAATGATTGTTTATCCAGCTCAGGTGCCGGAATGAATAAGCTTCCAGAGGGTCCCAGGCTCCAGCCGTTATGGAGCAAAGACAGGCATCATCCCTGTGTCTCAAGTGCCTGACGCACAGGCTCTGGGAACATCATAAAACAGCTGTTAAGCCAAAAGCCGGGTAATGGTTTCTTTGTGAGCTGCAGTGTGTAACTAGACTCTCTTCTCAGGCACCTGAGCCACTGTTATTCCCTGGGTCTCACGTGCCCTCGACTTGCATCTAATGACACGTACGGATGTCCCAAAGGACAAAGATGTGACCAAAGGGCAAAGATGCACGGGCAATGGAGTCAAAAGATGTTTATTTTGATACAAAATATATTGACACCCATGCAATGATTTTTCATAATTTACACTTTCCATGAACTTCTTGGAGACCCCCTATATAGCATCATCTGTCTGTTTCTCTCTCTTGGACATTTAGGTTTGGGTTCATGCCATTTTTCTAACTTGGATTATTGTCTAGTCTTTCCTTCCCACAGCTACCAAAGTTTATTTTGAAATAAATTCACATATGTCCAAAATATGTGATTGCCTTCTGAAATACTGTGTGTTCTGCATGGAACAGACATGGTGCCAACACCATGAACTCAACCATCCAGATGGGGAGAGCTTTGGTAATGGCAGTCATGTCAGGGCACAATTATTATGCCATCATGGGCATAAAGGGAAGAACCAGGGGCTTGCAATCACACAACAAGGGGATATGGTCTAGCCTGGGGAAGCAGGGAAGGTCAGAAAAGCCTCCTAGAAGGAGATGACATACATGTTGAGACCAGAAGTATGAGAAAGAAAGAGCCAGCCATGGGGCCTGCGCTCTGGTGTAGCAAGTAAAGCCATCACCTGCAGTGCCAGCATCCCATATGGGCACCAGTTTGAGTCCTTGATGCTTCACTTCCAATCCAGC
Source organism: Sylvilagus floridanus (assembly GCA_949820135.1). Lineage (NCBI taxonomy): Eukaryota > Metazoa > Chordata > Mammalia > Lagomorpha > Leporidae > Sylvilagus > Sylvilagus floridanus. The sequence continues at coordinate 106,373,579 of OX463226.1, forward strand.
TCTCTGCTATGTCCTGGGAAAGCAGTAGAAGATGGCCCAAGTCCTTGGGCCCCAGCATCCACATGGGAGACCTGTTAAAAGTTCCTGGCTCCTGGCTTCAGATGGGCTCAGCTCTGGCTATTGTGGCCATTTGGGGAGTGAACCAGCAGGTGGAAAACCTTTCTGTCTCTGACTCTCTGTAACTCTGCCTTTCAAACAAATAAATAAATATTTAAAAAACAAAGAAAGAGCCAGCCACAGGGCCAGGGCTGCTCTAGACACAGAGGAGAACAGGTGTAGAGTCTTGGGGCTGGGAAAGGCTGGTGTGACCCAGGTACTGAGGATAAGAAAGGGACATGGGGGAGCCAGAGCAGTCCAGGGAAGAAGGCAGGACCAAATCACACTTGCCTTAGGGCCAAGGGAAGGAGCCAGATTCTAAATGCAAAGAAATCTTCTATGTTGAGTACTGGATTGCGAGGGGATTGACAGTACCAGAGTGGCTGCAATGGGAGGAGGCTCCTACAGGGCTCTCAGACGATTTTCAGCCCACAACGTTCCCTACAGCCTTGGGGACGGCACAGCTGGCCCTATGCACATCTGGGCCCCCGGAGAGACTTGCAGTTCCATGAGCCCCAGCTCCTTCGAGCCACTCTTCATGCTTCGGTTCTCACAGTTGCCTGGAGCCCACTGGGGGCCTTTTACCTCTCATACACACTCAGGACCCTGCATGGGCTCCTCACCCCCAGGAAGCCTTCACTGACCAGAGACCTCCAAGGGAGGGGTTCACCTAGCTCCCTCCATATACCCCAGTGCACTCACAAGTGGCCACTGAGTGTCCATAGACTGCTGGGCACAGAGCTGGGGCTCAGGCCACACCCCAGCCCCATCAGCAGGAAGATGGACACTACCACCCAACACTCTGTCTTTAAGTACACCGTGACATGCACAGAAGGATAAGGAACTGGGCACCTGCAGTGCTGATCTCTCTTGCCTCAGCGCCCCCTCCTCCCCCAGCTCTTCCACCTGCCTTCCTCCTGCCACAGGACCTTTGGGTGTGACCTCTGCACCTTTGCTCTGCACCTCATCACTCAGGCAGGCCTTTTCCATAAGGAAGGCCCCCAGCCCCCGTCCCAGGCGATTCCTCCTTACAAGCCAAGACCAATGCAAGGCGCTAATGAGGCCTTTGGGTTTTATGTTGAGATTTAGCTTTGTTCTCTGTGTGCCTGGTTAGACCTTGCCACATTGGGTTCTGCTGTCTATACGTGGAGTACCTCGCGCCTTGACCTGAGGCAGGTATGCTGAACTGTCTGCAACCCAGCCCAAGGTTTTGTCCAAGAGCTACCGAGGCACTGGAAAACATGAGGTAGAGCTTAGCCCAGATGTGTTCAGGTGAGAGAGAGAGAGAGAAAGAGAGAGAGAGAGAGAGAGACATGTAGAAAGGTGTTAAAGGAAAGCCTTACAGACAACCCAAGCAGGGCTGACACCAAATGACCAGAAGTCCCTCAATTTGTAGGCAAACCAACCACCCATCCATCCATTGCACTTGAACTTGGGGGTGGAAGCATCTGTTGACAAGAATGATTCCACAGCTTCTGCCTGGGGCACTAGGAGAATTCCAATACCCAAAGCCAAGACGACCTGTTGACAGAAGATGGGGACGAGCCTTGGTTTGATGTGAAAGACGTAGGGAGGACTAGCATGGGGGAGACGGCAACGGCTGCGATCTGCTGAGTGCGTACTGCATGCCCCAGACTAGTCAAATCTTCCCTTTTGTTTTCTGATTCCACCTTACAGCTGCCTGTGAAGTAGGACAGGTTCTATGCAGAAGAGGGCATTGAGGCCCAGAGGGAGGGAGGCTTTTCCTCAAGGTCACAGAGCTGGAAGACGGTGACATGAGAGCATAAACCCACAGAGCATGAATCTGGGGTCTGTCTTCTTCATGGCCACGCAAGTTGGCTCAGTGACCCAGGCTGGAGGGGATGGGCTGGTCACAGGAGAGTCTCCAGACACAGGGCAGGAAAAGGAACGGCAGGACGTAGAGTGGGGGAGGAGGAAGAGGACCCAGGGCAAGGAGAAACAGGAGCCACACAGAGACTTTGCCGATGGAAGGACTGTTTAAAATCAGATACCTCTCAGCAAACAGGAAGTTAGACCGTGGGTGATAAAATGTCCCCTGCACTGACACTTGGATTCTTCTTTTATTTCAAACAATATCTATTGTTATCATGATTGGCAATAGGCTTTTTTTTTTTAAAGATTTATTTATATAAAAGGCCGATTACAAAGAGAGAGGGACAGACAGAGAGAGTGAGATCTTCCACGTGCTAATTCACTCCCCAGATGGCCAGAAAGGCTGGAGGGACCAGGCTGAAGCCAGGAGATTCACCTGGGTCTCCAGTGTGGGTGCAGAAGCCTAAGCACTTGGGCCATCTGCTGCTGCTTTCCCAGGCACATTAATAGGGAGCTGGATTGGAAGTGGAGCAGCTGGGACTTGAACAGGTGCTTATAGGGGATGTTGGCAGCTTAACTTGCTGTGCCACAATCCTGGCCCTCTAGGCCCTGGGTTCTTGATGACCTTTAAGAAAGCATCATCTGGAGGGCCAGTGTGGGCCAGCAGCCCACAACAGGGAGGAGCCCAGAGGAACGGGAGGTGTGATGGCCAAGAAAGGGTCCCAGGAGCTTGGCTGTGACAATAGATAGAAGAGGCGAGACACGGCACAGCACAGGGAAGCTGGGAGTTGACCTTTGAGCTGGGGCTGGAAGATGTGAACGTTCATAGCGAAGGCAACATTGAGAGAGGGTGGGACACCTCTCCCTGACCCCCAGGCTCGTGAGAGTGAGCAGTGTGCACCAATCCAGAAACTCCCCCAGGACTTGCTCTCTCAGCTCCCCTGAGTGTCACAGAGTTATCCAAGCGATTGAACTGGGGGCACCAGGATCATGGCAAGGGACTTCAGCAAGCTCTGGCTGAAGAAATTGCAGCCATTTCTTTAAAGCCAAAGCCTCCTGACACCTTTCATGCTAAGGCACAAGGTTATACGCTCCAGAGGCGGAATAATGAATTCTGAGTTTCCGGTCTCAGCGGCCACAGGACCTTTGCATCCTGAAGCACCGGGCAGAGCCTGTACTTCCCAGAATGCACTCTGGAAAATGCTGCTCTCATGCGTTCATCAGGCAGGAGCACGTGGAGCAGGTTCCTGCAGGTGTCTGCCGACCCACGATCAAGGTCAGCAAAGGGGAAAGTTAACTCCGGCGAAGGCCACGTGCGTGCGTGTGTGCTTATCTCTGCCTCCGTGCCACATTCTAACAGCATGTTTGTGCTTGTTCTTCCTTCTCACAGCCCGTGACAAAGATCCTCCAGCTGAGAAGCACTTTCAACGGGGCTCTGCAAACACTTGTTCGACAAGAAAGCGCAGCCGGGCCAGGGCAGCTGCCTTTCTTTACAGAAGGAAACCAACGTTTGCATGCTAGGCTGATGTGGCTCGAGCACCCCCTGCGGTGCACGCGCTTTTGGGAGCTGCTCCCGATGGCACTTCACAGTGACTCACACTGCTGTCCTCGGAATTCTTCACAGGAAATTTTCCGTGAGGTCCAACGTCAAGAGAGGCGGATGGATGATGGCGTTAAAGAAAAGTGAGGGTGATACTGACCTTCGTTGGGAAAATGACCAAGTTGGAATAGGAAAAACAAATCAGAGAAGGCAAGAGGGACAGGGAAGAGGGAGGCGAGGGGGAGGGAGAAGGGCGGAGGAGGAGTGGATTGGTTGTAGGGGATGCAGGGGAATGAAATGGATGAGAGCTCCTGCAGTTCCCGGGTGTCCTTGTATGTGCTTGGCAAGGGCAGAGAGCAGAGCTAGAATAACAATTTCTGCAGAAAGTCACAGGCAAGGTCAATGGACATGAGTTCAGAGAAACCAGAACCATCCAAATTCCCCAGGGATATAAAACACCCTTGGGGGAAAAAAAAGACTAAGAAGAGCCCAGATCAAGATCACAACAGAACTTTCTCAATGCCCACATGGGAGGGCAGAAATCCACAGACAAGGTGGCTTGCAAATCGAAGGACCAGGAAAAGGCTCTGGACGCCAGAAGGCGCAGGCGGAGCTGGAAAAACACAGGGGTAAGTGGCAGAGGTGAGAGTTTCCACCGCCACGTCGCGCTTCGCTGGCATTTCCGCAGATACCCGGGCAGCCTGCACCGCACCCAATCGTGCGGCCCCGAGCAGCAGCAGCAAAGTTCACCCTCCACCCCGCACAGCCAGTCCTCCTGCCAACTCATCAGATATCAGCACACAAGCAGAGATTCCGAGATTGCACTAGGAGCCCAGCTGTGCCACGTGGGAGGAATGAGGAAGAAGCCTGCTTGGTTCGCTTTCTGGGCAGTCGACTGGAACTCCCTCACCGACTCAACAGGTGCCTCTAGCTCTGTCCCCACCCACCCCACCAAGGTCCAGCATGGACCTTGTTGAGACACAGGCCACCTTCTTGTTCCAATCAGCGGTGATTCTGTTTTAGTTGTCATTTAAAGACATTTTAAAATTATTATTTGAGAGACAGAAAGAGAGTGTGTGTGTGTGTGCACGCACGCGTGCTTGCTTCCATATGCCGGTTCACTTCTCAAATGCGCACAATGGCTGAGGCCAAAGCTAGGAGCCAAAAACACAATCCAGGTCTCCCATGTAGGTAGCAGGGACACAATGCTTGAGCCATCACTGCCGCCTCCCAGGGTCCATCTTGGCTGGGGTCAGAAGCCAGAGCCAGGAATTGAACCCAGCCAACATGGCATGCAGGTGTCTTAACCACGAGGCTAAATGCCTACTCTGCGACTCCATTGATTTTGCTCAGCGATGCTGATTTACTAATTTCTCCTTTGGGGCAGGATACTCGGTCGCTTAAGCACACTCAGCAACCCAATCTCAGCTCTCATGCGACCCCCCTCCCTTGGCTGTGGGAAGCTGGAGGGCCCAGGACGGCCTCCCTGGGTTCTGGAGCCTGCAGAGGCCTGGGCCCACAGGTCCAGAGCTCCTGTGACCGAGGTTCTCCCACACAGGAACATCAGAGGAACACAGTCTGACCACAACAGGAAGACTCACTATAAAAAGGGGCTTTGTGGCTTCTCGCCTCTTCCACAGGTACAAAACAACAGAACAGCTTAACCAGGAGGCGGAACCCCAGAAGGAAAAATGAGGGGCAGGAAGAGGCATGTGGGGTAGCAGAGTCTTCTAGAAAACGTGCAAACGTAGATCGTCCCTGGCGGAGACTCTGGGCAAACCCAATAACACCTGGGGTGCTGCTGACGGAGGTGGCCAGGAGGCACAGGAAGAAGATGGAGACAGAACACCATGGCGGTGATGGCGGAGAACGGGAAACATCAGTCACTCCACGGGTCCTGGGACCACGCAGGAGATCTTTCCAATCTGAAATCTAGTGCGAACAGAAAAGGCTCAGCTTCTGCCTGGGGCAGAAGAGCTACAAGAGAGGGCCACAGGTGTCTCCCAGGCCACCAGGATGGGCAACCCCGCAGGACATAAGAAGAAAAAGGCCGCGGGGGAAAAAGCACGCTGGTTAAAGTCAGCTGAGTGAGGACTGTGCAGGGCAGAGGCCCAGTAGCCCCCAGCCACATACATTTCCTGCCGGCCCTCCAGGGAAAAGGTTTGCAGATCCCCGGTCCAGACCCTTCCCTTGAAAACTGGGGGTGGGGGAGGGGACAGGTGGACACAGAACAGCGCCCCCCCGCATGGTGAGCAGGGACGTAAGCCACATGTGCTGGACAGCCAACACCATTCTGCACTCACAAGTGACCGAGCAAAGTCAGCGCAGCCCCAGGGCTCCTCCAAAGTGAGGCGAGTGCCAGGGGAAACAAGGTGAAGAGGTTCAGGGCCCCGGAGCTGCGTCCTGGTCCCCCCAAACTGTGTGGTCCTGGCAGGGCCGGGTCCAGCACCACTCGTCAAAGGGCCACCGAGAAGCCGCCCAGACTGAGCGCACCGAGCCCCGGCAGTCAAGGGAGGAGAGCCGAGTTCTGACAAGGGGCAGCGATGGGTTGACACATCCGGGTCCATTCACCAGAGCCCCGGGTGTCGTCAGGGAGTCAGCCTGCACGGCTACTCCCGCAGGAGTGCTTGCTGAACCGCTCCGAAGTAGGTAAAATACAAACACATGTATAGATATGCTGGCGCTCACTTCTATCACTCATACCAACAATCTAATAACACAAGCGATTTACATGCAAAGATGGATTGACAGGTTTGTCAACTTCCGGGTGCAGTCAAAAGCCAGTTCTTCCATGCACACGAACCATGACCTTCTGTCTGTCCACAGATCTCGGCCACCCTTCCTCCGCTCTCTCAGCTCCAAGCTCAGAAGGCCACCGCCCTCCTAGACCACGCCCCCAGCACCTGCCCCCACCAGACGGCCCTCGGCCCCAGGCCCCCGGCCCCCAGCGCCTTACCTTTTTTGAGCGTCTCCCGGGTTTCCTCGGCGTCTCTGTTGGCTCGGTTCTGCTCTGGTTCGAGGGCAGGGCCCTGGTCCTCCAGCTCATCCTCTGTTTCGTCGTCGCTGTAGGGAACCACTTCGTCGTTGGGCTGCGAGTCCTCCTCGAATGTCGTCTCGGAGTCCCTTTCTGTGCTCATCCTGTCGGTGGAGTGCAAGCGCCTGGCGGACGAGAAAGGGGGCATTACAGCTCCTGCCGCTGGCCGGCTCCTGCTCGCTCACGTCACCGGACGGACGTGTCCGTATTTCTGAATAACGACCCCGAAGTTGAATGCAGCGTGCAAACAAGAATAAAACATTCACGGACGACTTAATGCTTGGATAAGGAAAAAAATATGTAGCTCCAAGTCTTTTTTTTTTTTAAGGAAGGGTATACAAACTACAGTAATATTTCAAAGTGTGAGTTTTATTCCAAGGGGAATCTTTTAGACAATCACAAACGATACTTATTAAAATGGAATAAAACAAGACTATAAAATATCCACCAATTATGACACACGCCATGACATGAAGTCCTGTTTGGTGAAGCAGATTGACCATACACATTTATTTGCCTTATTCATTGTTCTAGAACTGACTTTCTGACTGTGGCCTGCAGTTGGAAGTGGCCTGCAGTTGGAATCCAGCGATTTCAGATATCCGGTGTCCAGGGCCGGTTTGGGGAGCGGCAAGTTTAGCCACCGCTTGCGACGCCAGCATCCTGGGTCGGAGCTCCAGTTCAAGCGCCAGCTGCCTTGCTTCTGATCCAGCTCCCTGCCAATGCGCCTGGCAAGGCAGTGGGAGACGCCCCAGCGACTCAGACCCCAGCCCTGCATGGGAAGCCTGAGGGAGCTCCTGGCTCCTGGCCCTTGTGGCCATTTGAGGAGTAAACCAGTAGATGGAAAATTTCTCTGTCTCTCCCACTCTGCCTTCTAAACAAAAAAAATTTTAAGGAAATCTGGTTTATGGTCAGGCTAATATTCTGAGCCTTTATTCTGTGACGTCGTAAATAAACTCAGATGCTCCAATGTTACAAATGACCTCCTGGCAACACCCCCTGGTCTGTCCGTCTTCTTGCCACTGCCAACTCCCTCTATCCAGAGTTTCCGTGTGTGGCTCCAGGTGTACCAAGTGACTCCACACAAGGGACGAGAACAGCCTTCGTTGTTTCTATTGGGAAAATATTTACACAAACCTTTGGGTTATGAGAGGAGAGGTATACAGCCTGGTGTAATTCACACCAGCATCGCAGGGCCACGCACTCGGCACCATCGGCAACAGCTGGGCATGTTGATTTTGTGTGAGCTGCACGCCAGGCCCCATTCAGTCCTGCGTGCTGACTCCCTGATGGCTCCCTGCCCCCTTTGACGAGGGCCATCTCTGTTATCTGCCCAGAACTTGAGGACATGACGTCACTTGCACAGCAATAATTAAAATTTTCCAGCAAAAGCAATGGCTTTCTAAGGAGGGATCGTCTGGTTCTGCTTCTGTGTTATTTATCTTGACTGAGCGTAAATTTCCCTGACTGGACCTACTTAGCTGATGGCATGTTTTGAACCAAATCTAGCTCCTTGCACAACTAAAATAATCTTTATTCCCCCAAATGCCCACTTGGGAAACTTCTAAGGACTTATATGAAGATCTGGGACCAGTTTTACTTATGACAGTAAAACGCACAATTCATAATATGCTTTTCTCATGCACTTTCTGAAGACCCCTCATGTGGATGAACTTTAAAACCTTTTGCAACAAAATAAACATCATTTATACCACTTTTTACCAACTTTTTGAAGTGCCCCGTATATTCTCTTTTAAAAAAATTCCCAAACGCTTAAAGACAAAACTTTCAGAACTAAAATAATTGTTTTTTTAATCATGTATTGAGCACCTACTATGTACTGAACAGGGCAATCTATCATCCCATCTTACAGGGTCAGCTGATGAGTGGCACAGTAAAGATCCAATCTCTACACTACAGGGCACACAAAACACTGGAAAATCTGAAAGCACCATACAGAACCATCTCTTCTTGAGATAAAATACACCTAACACGAACTTTACCCTTTTAACCACTGTTACGTGTTGGGTTAACTTGGCATTAAGTACATTCCATAGAAACGTGTTCATCACTGCTTCCAAAATGCCAAGTGGCTGGATATTATTGGCTTCCCAGGCTAAGACTGTATCCAGTCTTTCACGGTCGAGAGGAGAGGTAAACACACACAAGGGAACAGATCTGACAGCCTACATGGATGTGATCCAAGGTCTTCAAGGCTCTGTGGCCCCACCACCCAGCAGGCCTGCCCCAGCTGGGTTGGGAAGCAGCGGCAATGGCCCCAGATTTTCTAGGGGGTGTGTGCGTGCGTGCGTGTGTGTGTTTGTGTGTATGTGTGTGTGAGATCCAGACACGCACAGGAATAAGTTCTCTGTCATTCTAAACTACCCAAAGACCAAAGGGACGCAATCACGTATTTGTAGCCCTGAGAACTGAAAGCTTTGCAGGTGTAAACCGTGGGCCCTAGTGGCAGGCAGCTACGGTAACCACCCGGGCACGCAGGACCCCGCGGAGCTCCAGCGCATGCCTGGCAGACAGGTGTGCATTTACCCAGCATCCATGAAGCACCTGGGAGGTGCAACGTCCTCCACCAGGCCCTGAGAGCACAATCACTTAGAGACCTGCAGGTTCCTGAGGGCCACAGATTAGCGAGCTCTCAAGGACGGCCCGGAGCAGCAGCTCTTTAGCCCACCTGTTAAGACCCTGAGAGGCCATGGTGGAGTACCCAAGTTCAATGCCGGGTTCTGGGTCCTGATCTTAGCTAAGGCAGTCCCATTGAAGACGTGAGAAAACAGGTCCCAGCCCCCGACCTGGGAGACCTGTCTGAGTTCCCGGCTCCCCGCTGTGGCCTGAGCCCAGCTCCAGGTGTCTTTAGTGAATGAACAAACAGATGAGAGATTTTATTTTTTTCTCTAAAACAAACAAAGGAAAAGCCAGCCTGGGGCCAGAGCAAGGCCAGTCTTGCCTGCCCTCAGCCCCTCCCCTCCTGGTGGGTTCCTTCCATCCAGGGACCTCCCTCCACTCCCTACCACCCACCTCCTCAGGACCACCGGAGTCAGGTCCTCCTCCTGCCTGGCCCCTCCCTGTGACCTGGGAAGGAAATGGCTACCCAGAGCCCCCCTCTCCCCCGCACGCACATACCATTTGTCCATTGCAGCCTTGGCCAGCCACCCTGATGGTGTTTGGAGACAGGGCCGTTGGGGAGGTAATGCAGGTTAAACGGGGTCATCAAGAAGGGGCCGTAACCCCTCGGCCTGGTGTCCTTCCAGAACAGGAAGTGGCAAAGGGCTCACTCTCCCCTTCTGTGCGTGCAGAGGAAAAGCTGTGGGCGAGCACAGGCGAGGGCCGAGCTGCCCACGAGCCAGACAGAGGACTCAGCAGAAACCAACCCTGCTGGTGCCTCAGTCGGGGATGTGCCATCTCCGAGCCACGGTGCTTTGGCTATGGCTTCCCACCATAAAGGGAACCCCACGTCTCCCCCAGCACTCAGCTCTGCAGCCTCCTCCTTGCTCACCACTCCTCAGTGCCCCCACAGCCCTGCTATTAGTGTCTTAAGCAAGGGAAGCCTTCCCTGCCTCAGGGCCTTTGCACATGCTCATCCTGCTGCCTGAAATGCTCTCCTCCCAGTTCCTTACGCGATTGCTATTTCTCATTCTTTAGATCTCAGCCTTACTGATCCCTTCCACGGATGGCGTGGAGTGGGCACCTGCCCTCCTCTTCCTCCACCACTGCTGACCTCGTATTTCTGTTTTGTTCCCAGCGCTCGGCATGATTTGTAGATACACATTTACTTAGTGTTCATCCCATCTCCCACTAGACCACAAGATCAGAGCACAGGCCGGTCTGTGCACACCTGGTACCTAACACAGGGTTGACATTTGAAGATCTGGAGAACAAGCAAACAAACATTCAGCAAAATGCTCGCGGGCCTGGAGGGTTGCCTAACATCCAGGTTCTTTGTCCTCTCTGCACCATCCATGCCCACCTCCCAGGAGCAGAGTCGGCTGCAGCACACCGGCTAGAAGCTACCGGGCAAGAAGCGCAAAAACCGAAACCACTGGGCTCCTAAGTCAATCAGAGTGGGCCTGTCAGGAGCCTGACTTATTCCAGACCATCCAAAAGCTGTCACCCACAGTTTACCACGCATGGTGAAACTGTACAGTCTAGGGGAAGGCCCCAAAGGTAAGCACCTGCCTCCGTCTGCCACACAGGAGGTGAAGTTTGGCCCGTGGCCCGTTTTTGTAAATAAAGTTTTACTGGGAACACGTTCTTGCCCATTTCTTACTGTATTGTCTATGGTTGCTTTTGAGCTTCGACATCAAGGCTGGATACTGTCGTTACCATAGAAACCACAGGGCCTCAAAGCATAAAATATTTACTGTCTGGCCTTTACAGAAAACGCCTCGTGACCTCTGGATTAAAATGAAAGCTAATAAGAAACAGCAACAAAACAAATGGTCAGCATAGCCAGACAGAGTTGGAATTGACCTGGGAAAATCATGAATGCTTTGGGAATGGGAAATAAGCTACAAGGTGTAGTGAGGAAATATTCCCCAAGAAGACAAGTGCACTATTCATTAGGGCGTGGTGCCCCTCCATCTGTCCTACAGCTACTTTCCTAGGGAAGACACACAGCTCCAAATGCCTAAGGGGCAGCATGCGAGCACCTCCCCTTCAAGCAAGGACACTGTGGTCATACACCCCATAGCACACACCTGTGCCCAGTTTCAAGATGATATCATACCTACAATCTGCATGTTTATCTCAAAGCATTGAAAATAAATGAATAAACATTATAGCAAGTGAGAACAGGTGCATCAGTATTTTGTAAAAAGTTCATCAAGGTGGGGCCGGCACTGAGGTGTAGTAGGTTAAGCATATGCCTGCAGCTCTGGCATCCCATATGGGCACAGGTTCGAGTTCCAGCTGTTCCACTTCTGATCCAGCTCCCTGCTGATGGCCTATGAAAGCAGTGGAAGATGACCCAAGTGCTTGGGCCTCTGCACCCACGTGGGAGACCTGGAAGAAGCTCCTGTCTCCTGGCTTCAGATCGGCACAGCTCCAGCCATTGTGGCCATGTGGGGAATGAACCAGTGGATAGAAGACCTCTCTCTCTGTCTCTCGCTCCCTGTGTCTGTAACTATGCTTCTCAAGTAAATAATTAAATCTTTTTTTAAAAAATCATCAATGTGACTTAGCATTCAAGTACTTTTCTGGTTACATAAAAAAATAAATCTTCGAAAAAAATTATTTGATAAGCAAAGTCAGAGAGAGAGAGAGAGAGAGAGATGGAAAGACGAAGAGAAAGGTTTTTCATCTGCTGGTTCACTCCCCAAATGGCTGCAACTGGAACTGGGCCAATCTGAAGCCAGGAGCCAGGAGCTTCTTCTGGATCTCCCATGTGGGTGCAGGGGCCCAAGCACTTGGGTCATCTTCTACTGCTTTCACAGGCTATCAGCAAGGAGCTGGATTAGAAGCAGAGCAGCCGGGACACCAACTGGCACCCATTTGGTATGCTAGTGCTGCAGGCGGGGGCCTAACCTACTGCACCACAGCACTGGCCCCGGTCACATAATCTTTAGAAATTATCCTTATTAGCCTGGATATCTAGAACACCTAAGCGGTTTCATTTGGGGGGGGGGGGGGATAAGATCCAAATTGTCACATAAACATATCACTGCTTAAAAGGTACACTCTGGTTTTTGAAAATGAAACTTTAACTTCAGTGTTGTAATAAATATTATGAGTTTATCAAGCAAATGTGTAATTCTGCATTGAAAGAAGTAAACAATCACCCTGACTGGTAATACAAACAAATGAGCTTAATTACAATCAAATACACAGCCACCCTCGTCCCCTATTATCCCAGAAGAGATGGCAAGAATTCGTCACCTTATCGGACTGGCACTTAAAATAGCTCAGGCACAAGGTCACCACAGGGTGGACGAAGTCATGGTTAGGAAGGGGGTGGACATGCGGTTTTTATGCCATAAGAATAGGACAGCAGGAAACAGAGACGGGGAGGGTCAGCTCAAGGAGGCCGGATGTGTGTGCAAAAGGCCACTGGGAAACGCAGCGGAGGGCGGCCTGCTCCAGCGTCCAGCATGAGGGAGGCTCCCGTGCCCGCTCCGCTCCTCCTCAGACCCAGGCTACTCACTGGCCGTCACCAAGGGAGGGTGGCCTCCTGCCCCGGCGGAGAGGCAGCAGGACTTACTGGTCTGGGCTCTGCTTTCAGGAGTTTAGCACATGGCTGTATTATTTAACATTTGATGGCTTACTTTTCCCATCTGCTAAAAAAAATAACAACAGGGAAGGATGCTTCCTTTTCCAATATTCTAAGGGTTAATTTACATAACTTGTGAAAGCCCCCAGCAGTTCCTGCTGGAGAGTGGATTAACAGAAGTGTTACATTCCAGCACCTTCTCCCTCTGCTTCAAAGATGAAAGACTTTGGGGGGTAGGCAGTGGTGTTATGGATTAAGCTGCTGCCTGCCATGCCAGCAGCCCATATCAGAGCGCTGGTTGGAATTCCGGATGCTCCGTTTCCAATCCAGCTCCCTGCTGATGCACCCGGGGAAAGCAGCAGAGGATAGACCAAGTGCTTGGGCTCCTGTATCCACATGGGAGACCTGGATGGAGTTCTGGGCCCCTGGCTTGGGCCTGACCTAGCCCTGGCTGTTGCAGCCATTTAGAGAGTGAACCAGTAGATGGGATGCCTGAGCTCACACACACGCTCTCTCTCTCTCTGCCTTTCAAAAAAAAGAAAGATTTTCAAGACAAGGACTCAAAAGCTGAAATTTACCATAAAGGGAGGGAGGGAACTCAGGGCCCTGCCCTCCAGCCCTTATTTGCTGGTCCCAGAACCAGCCATGCTACTGTAACACGCAGGACTAGGGAGCCATCTGCTTAGCAGAGCCAAACCTCAAGAGAGCAGGGATCGGAAGAGTAGGAGCCAGGGGGTGCCATTTCTACCAGAGCTCCACATTGGGATTTCTGCATCTGGATTTCCAAACTTGAACCTCCAACACCCATTGCTTGGCAGCTCTGGAAATGCAGCCACCGAACAGCCATGAAGCAAAGATGGGTGGAATCTTTTGTTCCCTTTGTCGGGGAGCAGTTGTGGCAAGGAGAGAGCAAAAGGGAACCCAGGAAACACAGCGCGATGCTTCCGCCTGTGCAAATACAGACGCTGAAGTCAGAAGCAGGGACAACACACACTTTTGTTGCTGTCACAAGGCTTCTAGAGGAAGCAAAAAAGTTGCATTTTGCCACTCCAGGAACACCGTCTGTATGCACAGTTACAGGCTGGGGTGGGGGACCCCGTGGCCTGCGGGGTGTGACTAGGGGATCAGTGACATCTCTGCCATAATTCATGATTTGTGTCCAGGGAGAGCCCAGTTTAGAAGATTTCTGATACAATATTTGCTCATTCTTTGCCCCCCCCCCCCGCTTTTTTTTAACTGGCTTTTAGAGTTCCCAAAAAGAAAGACTATTTCTGAAATGTGCTTTCTCATTTCATTTGCTTATTAATATTATTAAGGATAATGTTGTAAAATATTTAACATAACATGTATCACCACATGGGGGGGCTTGAAAAAGTTACTGGGAAAACAGAATTAAGAATTAAATAGAATTAAGAAAGCTTATTTTGGTGCTGGCGTTGTGGCATACTGGGTTAAGCAGCCCCCTGCAGTGCCAGCATCCCATAATGGCACTGGTTTGAGTGCTGGCTGCTCCACCTCTGCTCCAGCTCCCTGCTAATGCACCTGGGAAAGCAGCGGAAGACAGCTCGGGCCTTTGGGTCCCTGAATGCATGTAGGAGACTCAGAAGCTCCTGGCTTTGGCCTGACCCAGCCCTGGCCATTGCGGCCATCTGGGGAGCGAACCAGTAGATGGAAGAAATTCATTCATTCTCTCTCTCTTCCTTCCTCCCTCCTTCTCTCTGTTATTCTGAAATATCTTTTTACAAAGTTTATTTAGGGGTCCAGGTTTGTGGTACAGCAGAATAATCCAACACTTGTGCAGTTGGCATCCCATACGAGCATCAGTTTGAGTCCTGGCTGCTTCTGCTTCTGCCCCAGCTCCCTGCTAAGTCACTTGGGAAAGCAGCAGAAGACGGCCCCAAGTGCTTGGGCCTCTGCACCCATGTGGGAGACCCAGATGGAGTTCTTGGCTCCTGGCTTTGGCCTGGCTCAGTGCCAGCCATTGTGGCCATTTTGGGAGTAAACTAACACCTGGATGGTCTCTCTCTGTCTTTTCCTCTAACTCTGCCTTTCAAATAAATAAGTTTTTTTTTAGAAAAAGTTTATTTTTATAGAAAAAAATTTTTAATCCATAGATTTTTTCATCATGCACAGTTACATGAGCTGTCTGATTTCTGTATGTTCTATGCAAGGCATGTTTTTTAATCTGTTCCATACTAAATAGAATCAACTAGAACTACGGCAGGTAGAACCTAGTCAGCGGCCCCAGCCCTGGTCTTCACGCCCCTGTAAAAGGCTCTCCTGGTGAGTGTGGGGTGGACATGGAACCTTGCTTCCAACAACAGAACATGGCACGGGCAATGGATGCCACTTCCTAAATTAGGTTGCAAAAACCACACCCTCCCTCTCACCAGCTGCTCCTCTCCCCTTCCTGGCTATGACAGAGCAGTGGCCGGCCAGGGAGAGAGGCTGAGACAGAGGAGATCAAAGGGGCCTCTGTCCAACACCCTTGAGGAGATGGATTCCACCAACCACAGACACTCAGAAGCAGATCCCTCCTCAGCCATGCCTTCAGATGAGACCCCAGCCCCGGCTGCCCCTCCACTGCAGCCTCATGGGACCCCCTGCACACAGGGTCCAGCTGAGCTGTGCTCAGACACCTGGCCCATGGCAGCCACGAGATAACACGAGTGTGCCGGGGTAATCTGTTACCCAGCAACAGATAACTGACACGCGTGCCATTAACCACAGTACTGCCAGGGAGAGGTACTGCGTGCAGCCACCATCATTCCCAGGTCGTTCCACACAAAGCTTTTCCCCCACTCCTAACAGGCCGCAGAGATCTCCATTATCCAGTTAGTCCAGACGCACGCCACACCCTGCTTGGAACCTGCCCAGTATCCTTGAAAGGACTGTGACGAGCCCGATGACACTTGTAATTAATGGGGAATCTCATTAAGCAAGAGGAATAATGCTTATCTCAGATCTAGATGAGATTCAAGTTTTATACCGTTATGGAAACATAATTACCGTTTCTAGCATACGCAGGGTCACATTTTTTTTTTTTATTTCTTCCCCAATTAACACTTATCAAGCAAAAGCAAAGGGGTTGCCAATGTCCCTGTCACAGGGCAGGGCAGCCAGGACCTTCGCTGGTGACATCATCACACCGATTGCCACGGAACTCTCCTGAGAGTTGTCAGGCACCGCCCCGAGGTGGCGAGGAGCCTGCCTGCTGTACACTTGGCTCTGAGGTGGTAACTCCGTGTCTTAGTCTGCCTTCAGTGGCCAGAACCGAACGGCACAGGCTGGGTCATGTATAAAACCAGCCAACATACTTCCTACAAATTCAGGAGTCTGGGAAGGCCAAGGTCGAGGGGCTGCAGCCAATGAGAGGCTTCTTTTGTGGGGCATGCTCTGCGGAGTCCCCTGGCAGAGTAGAACATCACAGGGTGAGACACATTGAGCTTGTTCCTTGGAGCACCGATGATTTCATTGTCCCGCTGATGTAATGGTGGGGCGGGGGTGGGGGGGCTCCTCTCAGAGCCTCATCTAATCCAATGTCCCCTCCTCCAAACACCACATGACTCTAAGGGATTAAGTTTCAACATGAGTTCTGGGGGGCATTGCTAGACCAGGACTATCAGGTTGAACTCAGGCCTTCTCCCCACACCCTGGGGCTCTGTGTTACACGGGGTGTGTGTAGTGCGTGCACCTGGAGTTAGACCAGAATTTAAGCTCTGGCCAGGAAGCATCAGAGCCAGCTCCCGACAGCAGCTGTCTCCCTCCTTGCACATACTTGCTTGGGACAACTGCAGTCTCCAGAGAAACTTAAGCAAGCAATGAACTTGACCAGCAACACAGATCAAAGCTTGGGGACCACAGGGAGACCCATCATACAGCAAGGGGTTATACAATGTGAAGCACCTCTCAATCTACATCACTTCCATCCACTGTTATTTCCTAGTATTTCTGAGCTGGGCGCTGGGGGAGTCACAGAACTCAGGGCGGATGGAGAGAGAGTTTCGGGAGTGACGAGCAGAGGCAGGACAGCACCCTGGGGAGCCCAGGAACCCGCCCAGATGAAATGGAAAGGCTGGCTGGAGCTGCCCCCCCCCCCCCCCCCAGCCCACAAAGCCCTACGAGGCTTCATTCCATGGAGCGAGAGTAACCACAGAACACATCTGCCCAGGGCCGAAATGTGATCTGCACGGCGCTCCTCTGATGGAGGCGCCACTGTGGGTGGCCAGGAAGGTGCCAGCCCGACAGGGCAGTCGTTCAGAAGTACATGGGACGTTCAGCATCTCCAGGTCACTGTAAAATCAAGTGGCTCTGTGCCAGTGGTGTCTGCGGCAGCCACACTCCGCAACTACGGGCGGGCGTGGGCGCAGCTGCGGCTGCGGCAGGAACAGAACGCAGGCTGGAGTGCCAGCCTGCGGGTGGGGGTAGTTCGAAAAATGTGTTTAAAATTAAGACAGGGTGGAGCCACCATTCCTTTGTCTGGAAAACTAAGAGAGAAAGGAAAGAAAAGGCTGGGGCTTGTTCCCATGGGGGAATACTATCAGAGTTTCCCACAGGTTTATTTTGGGGGTTCAGCTTCCAGCCACAACATACTTTTGTAGGAAATAACGAAAGTTATCAGGAGAAAAGCATGGTTATCTTTACACTCGAGCTTCATCCTGACTCGTTAGGGACAGTGGCTCTGTTTTACTCTATTGTGATTGCTGCTATAATTAGGTTTTACATTATATTATATTTTCAGGGACAATGAAATCATCGAGGCTTTGAAACTGATAGCCACCTGGGAGGAAACCCTCCCGGGCAAAATAAGCCTGTTGAGTTGACTTGTTTTAATGTTACAGGAGTCAGCAAGCTGTTGAAATAGAGAGGACACCCCAGGAAGACCTAAAAACCAACACAGCTGCCCAGAATTCAACATAAGCCCTACAACTTGAAATGTGCAAACAGTCTGTTTATATGCCCCATCTGGACTTAGTAGGAACAGCTGGTATCAACAAAACAGTAGTAAAAAGTACAGATTTTCTAAGTAAATAAGGATGAAAAACACAGAGAGGGAAGCTTACTCTCACTCATCATAGAAAGGAAAATTGATAAAAACACCACACTGTTTCATGCCCAAGTTAACAATATTCAGTGTCTGCATCTAATGCTGACTGTGCTAAAGCATTTTCCCTCTCCCCTCTTACTCTGCTTCTGTCTGCTGTTAGCAGTGAAATCAACCCATTCTTTATGGAAAGCAATAGAGCAACATTTCACGGACCAAGAGCGCTACAGATATTAAGTACATTTGACCCAATAATTTCATTCCCAGAGACTTATCCAAAGGAAATAATTTAACCAAATAAACTCTATACAATTGTCATTATCGTTAGCAAGGAAAAGCAGAAATGGAACCTACCCAAAAAGCAACAAGGTAGCAGTTGTATGAATTGTGATCTTGGTGCTGCCATTAAAAACGACAGCTGGAGAAATGTGGGAAATATCGCCTAGGAAGAAGTGTGTGCGTGCGTCGTGGGGAGAGGGAGGAGGCAGAAGCCAGAAGTGTGTCCTATTACTGCCGCTTTGTAAATGGTACGTATGTGTATTTTGGAAAGGAATATGTGCACTGAGATGCTCTGTGTGTTTTTCTTTCCAAAGCAGCCAGCGGTTGACAATCCCTGCTCACTTACTCTATCCAGACTACTGAGCAGTCCCTTCTGTGCTGGGCACAGCTCATAAAATCCTCCCAATATGCCCCAAAGGAAGGGACTGTCCTCACGTTTGCAGGCTGGGGTGGGTTAGAATTCTCCAGGGCTGGACGGTCAGGATCCAATCAGGTGTGTGTATGCCCCAAATCTCTTAGGATTTGTCACATTGCTGTTGTGAGAGGGAGAAAAGTGGTTGGAGGGGAATTTGAAAAGTTCATGGAAACATGAAATTAAAAGATTTGTGCATTTTAGTCAACAAAAATCCTATTCCAGTCAGAATAATTTCAGGGGCCAACACTGTGGCACAGTGGGTTCAGCCACGGCCTGCAGCTCCGGCATCCCATATGGGTTCTGTTTGGAGTTCCAGCTGTTCCACTTCTGATCCTAGGCCTGCTAAGGCCCTGGGAAGATAGCCAAGTGCTTGGGCTCTCGCACGCACGTGGGAGACCTGGAAGAAGTTCCTGGCTCCTGGCTTCAGATGGGCCTAGCCCTGGCCATTGTGGCCATTTGGGGAATGAACTGCTGGATGGAAAATCTCCTCTATCTCTATCTCTATATCTACCTATATCTATATCTATATCTGCTATTCTCTCTGTAACTCTGCCTTCCAAATAAATAAATCTTTTCTAAAAAATTAAGGACAATTTCAATCAATAATTGTCAAATTGATGTACAAAAAATGTTGAGATCCATGCACAGTTTGTTTTTTAACACACATTTTCATCATGCGTTTTGAGACCCCCTTACCCACCTCCCTGCCTTTCACGTCATTCTCTCTCTTGGCAAATGACTACAAGAACCAGACGACAGCACCAAGTGAGTTACTTTCGTCCCGAGTTCAGGGCGTGCATGTCAGGGCAGCACGGATGAAAGTGGCCACATTTTGTCCTTCCCATTGCACCTGTCAGTGCATCAGCAAACACCGGATGCCGACTTTCTCCAAAGACCATGAGCGGCATAGAATTTCATTTGAGTGCATTTTTTCCCAAGGGCACCTACTGGTCTATACCTTGCTCCAGTGAAGATTCCAAACCATGGACCCGCATTAAACCATGGGGCTTGCTGCATTAAGGACAATGGATCTTAGAGTGCCCTGTGTGGAACCCCAAGGATGAGGGCAACTTTGATGAGTCAGCAGTTTTCCTTAGTGATCCACACCCAGAGCTGTGAGTCCAACGGGAAATACAAACAAATCCTCTAATAATCCCCCAGACACCTTTTCATTTGCAAAGATGTTCTCATTTCTCAAGTGTTTATACACAAATACAAAGTTTAAGTGGATGCTACGTATGATTGGCACAGCAAGTCTGATTAAATCACCTACTTGCTATCCTTGTTCCACTCGGCCGGGCTCCGTGTCTGAGAAGTAGCCACACCTTTGCTCTCTTTCCACCCAAGAGTTAACACCTTCACAGATCCCACATCCCAGCAGTCGAATGGACGAGGGCCACATCCAGATTGTTAATCCCTGTTCCTCTGCTATGTTTAAAGTTGGCTTAGAGACCTCAGATCACAAACTCTTCCAAGACACCCCTCAGTTTTGGCCCCAGATCACACTGCAAACATGTGGTTAATATTTTATCACTTGGAAATGCCTGCATGCAGCCTGAAAAGTCTGTAGCTTCCTACCGACAGTCAGCAATTCTGACAACGGGCTCTGTTTTCAGGTTCCGAACAACCAAGGGGAGGATGTCGAAGCTTCTCCAACAGATCCCAGAGTTTTAAGGACTTAGATAACGAAGGGAGTATTTCATGGGAAATGTATTATGAAGAAACAATGCATAGATAAAAAAAAAAAATTGCCCCAAGATACACTTCTTTCAATTTCATTTTTCAGGAACTTTTGGAAGTAAACTCGCATTTTGAAGATAGAGCTCTGACTCTCCCTGTGTTATCCTGGGATGGGGGTGGTGAACGTTCTCTGGGAGCTCACAGCACCTTCCACACATCAGACTCTGAGCTAAGCACAGGACATGCATTGCAGTCCAAGGTCTCTTCACAGAGGTGGCAACGGACATGAAGAGAGGTTGGGTGCGTTGTCCAAGGACATGTAGGCGGTGACTGCAAGAAAATTCACACTTGAAAGTTCCTGCTCTTAATCACTACACTCCCTGCCTTAATTGTACCTAATTAGCTCACTGTGGGGGTAAGTGGAGAAGATAAAATTTATCTGATGAGCAGCTGAGGAGACACAGTCCAGTTCACACTGGGGTCAGATGGGGTGCCCTCCACCCTGACTTCCTCTCCTCTCTCCACTTGGGTTGACCTCCAGGGAAGATGGAGGAAAAGAAACAAAACAGAGGTCAGTGGCAGCATGCCCCTGTTTCCCCAGGCCAGATCAGGACCCAGTCTCCAGCCAACAGGAACCGTCCTCTGCCCTCTCTCCGTACGTAGGAGGCAGAGACCCTCCAGCTGCCTGCCTCCTGCTGCAGTTTCTAGTGACCAGACCCCCTGCACCCCCTGGCCATGCCCCACACCCACTGTGCAGTTTCCCACAGTGTCCCCGGGCAATGCTCCTTAGCAGAGCCCCTGGAGCAAGAGGTCCCAAGGGGTCGGGCGCCATCACTCTGAACTCTGACTGCAGAGACCCACAGGAGCTCTCCTGGAAGGGCTACCACGTGCAGATAGGAGCTGGCCCAGCCCACCCTCCCAGGGAACCAAGGATGAGAGGACATGGGACGCCTCCAAGCCCCCACACCAGTCAGGGACCAGGCTGCCACTGGGGGCAGGGTCTTACAGAGGAAAGGGTGTTGGGGGGGCAGTCAGCAATTTGCAGACAATAAAGGAATATACTGTCTGTAGAAAACTCAAACAATAACAAAGCCATAAAAACCATCTGCTCTTTATTAGCCTCACAGGAACTGGCACTGTCATGACCAAATACCCTCCTAAGACTCCTTTGGCTACGGTTGCTGTCCAGTTCTAGTAAATCGTATGTCAAATATGCACTCTTAGAATTACTCATCTTTCACACACACAGGACTCTGGGAAGCTGATTCTGAGAAGCGCTGGTCCACAGAGCACCCAACATGGGTTCTGGGGCACATGCTCCTGCCAGTGTGGGATTCACGGGCTCCCACTTCCAGTGGCCAGGGGTCTCCAAGCCTCTAGCGTTATATAGGCTTTCATTTTATGCACTTGATTCAAAATAAACAATGATAAAGATGAAAATCAGAAGGGGGAAATAAAACCCAATTTAAAAAAATAAAGGATGTTTACCTGAAATCTTTCACCCCCCCATGGCTACACCGAAGATTCTTTCTTTTTTTTTTTTTTTTTGGTATCAAAGTTTTAAAAAGTGAAATATATAAGAGACTTCTTACATATCTCCAAGTAATTCAAAACAAATTCAAGGTCTGTAAATCCTGCCCGGGTTTCTTTTCTGATCATTATTATTCATTTGTCTTGTGATTGGCAACTGAAAATAATTTTGCCTTATGCCCACCCACCCACCCCCCCCACCGCTGCCAAAAAAAAGCCATCCACTGAGTGTCAGACACTCAGGATATGCCACATGGGCCAGTCTCCAGTGCACAGACTTTAGCTCCGTCCCCACGTCACAGGCGAGCTAGGGGTTGATTTACATCCCTCTAAATTCCTACGGTAAAGTCCCAAGCCTCACATCCTCAGAGTGTGACCTTATTTGGAAACAGGGTCACTGCAGACGTAATTAGTTAAAATGAAATCGTTAGCATGGGACCTAATCCAATAAGACTGATGTCCTTATAAAGAGTGGAAATTTGGTCACAGACACACAGGGAGGCGGTCACGTGAAGACAGGAGTGAAAACTGCCCAGGCCAAGCATCCCCAGAAGCTGGGAGACAAGTCTGGAGCTGACCCTTCCCTAGCAACCTTCAGAAAGAGCCCGTCCTGCCAACACCTTGTTCTTGGATTTCCAGCCTGGCTGTGCTTTGGGAGGGGCCTTTGAAATCCCTTACTTCCTGCAAACAGAGGATGCTACATTCAGACGCTGCAAACTTGTTACTCCATGTCTTTAATCCCAGTCCCCACCTTTGTGTAAACAAAGGAAAAGCTGTGGCTAGCTGTTGTAACCAGTGATGTAATTAAAACCTAACTGAGTGTGTTTTCCCTTTCAATTGTCTGAAGGTAAAACATGTTGTTATTTTGCAGTTTACCCGGTTTCAAGAGTTATTTGTAGGGAATAATCTGAAGCAACAACTTGGTATTTAATTCAAATAAGGGCAGGGCGCTCCAACAGGGATGAGTAATTCAAGCCTTGTACAAACATCTCCTCTCCTTTGCATTTTAGGAGAATACAGACACCCATAAACATGCTAAAAGACCTTCAAAATGTTGTGTGCTTTTAAAGAAGTGCCAATTCAATAAACTTTCTACTCCACCTCTGAAAAACCATGGCCTAGGAAAAATGCCAATTCATTCCAGAACTTTTTTTCTGCTATGATATTTTCTGCTTTCAATCAATATTTGCTTCCTCTTTAAAATCTCTATGTACCTTCTTTTGGGAAAAGTGGTATATGGTGATGAGGGCTTAAGTTTGATGTAGCAATACTTATCCCACCCCACCCCACCCCACCCCACACAGAAAGATATGTAGTACTGAGAGAATACATTTTTTAAGCTCCAAAGTGAAATAAAATATAAAACAATCAACTAAAATAGTTGATTATTTTTGCTTTTTATTCCCTAGACATCCATTTCCTACACAATGAAAATGATTTTCCTGAATGCGACTGGGCTCAAATATCAAAGAAATAACACTCCATTAATCCTATTATTTTTATTAGTTATAATTATCTTTTAATAGTATTATATATTCATAATAGTTAACAAGTGACTGAAGCAAAAACCATCGCCCAGATGAAGGTGTTATGAGGTCAAGTCATGTCATAGAGCTAAGTTGTGTAAGGAAGATCAGTCCTTTGCTTAGAAAACAAGGCTCACTGGTTTGTCCCCTGCAGGTCTGAGGTGGAAGCAGCTCTGTACCTTCCACTCCACCCCCACCCTCCAGAGTAAACCCTCAACTGTCCATCAATGAATCAATGCCAGGGATACATTCCCAACGAGGAACAAATCTAACTGGCCTGAACTTGATATTTCAGTGCATTAATCCTCTTGACTTCCTGGGGTGTGTGTGTGGGGGGGGTCTTCTTAAAAATAAAGAAAAAATAGAATTAGTATAGGAATAAAAGTGTTGAGAGTAAATGAGGTGTCTAAGTAATCCACAACTCAGCACCAAAGTTAAGAATAAATCCAGAATGCCTGCACCGGGCTCAAGTCAAACAACAACGTGGATCTGAACTTGACTTTAGCTGTTTGCAGCTAATCTTTTCAAACATACTTTAAAAGCATTCCAAGCAGACTGTGTTCTGGATTTACATAATGCCACTGCTTCAAATGCTTCAGCTTCAAGACACCTGTGCTCACTTGGCCTCCCCCATCAATAAAAAGCTGAGCTACCCTCAAGTCTCAGAGTTGGCGTTTCAGCCAGGCCACCTCCCAGTACTGCCCAGCGCTGGCTGCCACACCAGTCCACACTCAGAGTCCAAATTTACTCATTTCTTTACCTGAAAAGCAGGAAGACAGAAAGACAGATGGACAGACAGACTTCCTATTCAGGGGGGGTTCACACCCCCAAATGCCTGTAGCATCTTGGGCTGGACTGGAAGTGAAGCCAGGAACTCAATCCAGTCTCCCATGTGAGTGGCAAAGACGCAGATACTTAAGCCCTCTCTGCTCCTCCAGAGTCTATGTCAGCAGGTAGCTGGGATCTGGAGGGGAGCCAGGTATGGAATCCAGGCACTTTGGTGTCTTAACTGCTATGCTAAGCCCCTGCTCCAAGTAGCTACTGTTTCTCCTCTATCTTAGAGATCTATCCAAGGTGAATTTGTACCTTAATTTTCCGGAGTCTAAACCTTACACATGGAAACAGTATTGCTCTAATGCTGTTGTAGCTAACTGCCCAAGTTTATGTGTATCACAAGGATGTAAAGGTTACAAATGCTTGTAACGTCTTCATCATTAGTAACATTAGTAACAGGCTACGGATTAGAAAAGAAGTTTGAATCACATACGGAATTCAATGCCACTTCACATACTCTGAAATGAGTCAATGATTCACAAGAAGCGACTGCCATCGGTCAGCTGTGGCTGTTGGAGCTCAGGTTGTCTTTACAAAAGACCCACTGAAGTGGATATTTGCTCTAACAGTGAAGATTCCAGTCAACACACTTTTTAATAAAGAACGCCAAATGAAGACTCAAGCTCAGAATTCAATGGGATCTCCTGGTTCATAGAGCTCCTAAGTCCAGGAACCAGAGCCAGATCTTCACACCTGAATCCCCTTCCCTTGATCACAGGGCCTCCCGCCTCCAGGGTTTCTTTCTGAGAACTCTTATTTCCTGGATGAAAATGACTTCAAAACCACAAGAGGGTGGGAGCACATGAAAGACCTCAATTAAGAGTCAGGCGTTTGGTGTAGCAGTCAAGACCCGACTTGTGATGCCTGCATCCCATATGGATATTAGAGTGCCTGGGTTTGGGTCCGAGTCCTGGCTCCTCTTCCCATTCCAACTCCCTGTTAATGCACACCCCGGGAGGCTCCAGTCACTGGGTCCCTGCCTTCCATGTGGGAGACCCAGGCCGAATTCCCAGCTCCTGGCTCTTGCAGGTATCTGGGGAGTGAACTACTAGATGGAAGATCTATATATATCCATCTCTCTGTTTCTGTGCCTGTACCTTCCAAATGAACATGTTAAAAATAAATAAGACCACATTAAAACTATAAAAAAATAAGTATCCTTCCTGTGTCATGAAGTAACTCTGTGTCACAGCCAAAACCTTAGCTACTTAAATGCAAAGTCTTGCTTTCCTTGATGCCTGCTTAGCAAATAACCTTTATCATGGTATAGACAAGGGAAACAAAATAAATTTTTATAAACTAAGTTAAATGGAAAGATGCATTGGCTGAGTTTGTTCTGAAATAAAGGGGAGAGGAAGGTAGGAAACAGACAGAATTAGGAAAGATTGGTTGTGACCATGAACAAGGGAGGTTCATTATACTATTGCTTCTCCTTTTATATAGTTTGTGATTTTTCTTAATTAAAACAACTGGGGCAGACGTTGTGAGCAGCTGGGTAAGCCATGCCTTGGGATGCTGGCATCCCATATTAGAGCACTGCTTTTCATCCCACTGCTCTGCTTCCAATCCAGCTTCCTGTTAATATGCCCAGGAGGCAGTAGATGATAGCCCAAGGGCTTGGGCCCCTACCACCCACATGGGAGACCCAGATGGAGCTCCTGGCTCCTAGCTTGGCACAGACCTGTCTGTTGCAGGAATTTGGGGAGTGACCCACCAAATGGAAGCTCACTCTTTCTTTCCCTCTTTCTTGCTGTCACTCTCGCTCTGTCACATCCAAGTGGCTGCAAAAATAAACATACTTTTACAAAAAAGAAGGAAACCAAAAGCTACCGTTCAAATAAACCAATGTTAACATGAGGTCACCAACCTATGCAGCACACGCACTAAGCCGTAACACAGGTCTGCCAGAAGGGACTCCATGCTTTCTCTGCCAGGGACCACTGTGAGAACGCACGTATTAACTAAGTCAGCTATCCAATAGAGCTTTTCATAGACAGTTAAAAGGAAATTCTTTGAAAACCTGAAGTATACCTGACCACTCACAAATTAGCAATGGTACTGAAAATCCTGGAGCTTAGAGCTGCTCGATCGATGGTATCTGAAGAGGCAAGTGGATTTGCACTTTGGATTAGCAAGAACTTTTAGCATCTACTTATTTTTATGCACTACAGTTTTTTAGTTTTTATTATTATTCATTTGAAAGGCAGAGATACAGAGAGATACATCTTCACCAGTGGTTCACTCCCCAAATGCCTACAACAATCAAGCCTGCAACTCCTTCTGGGTCTCCCACGTGGCTGGCAGGAAGCTAAGTACATCAGCCATCACCTGCTGCCTCCCAGGGTGCTTGTTAACAGGAAACTGCACGGGGAGCAGAGACAGGACTTGAACCCAATCTCTCTAATGTGAGATGCAGGCATCATAAGCAGCACTGGTAACCGCCTGTACCACAAAGTCTGCTCCTCAGTTTTCTCTCTTAAGAATCATCCTTGGCTGGCGCCGCAGCTCACTAGGCTAATTCTCCGCCTGAGGTGCGGGCATCCCGGTTCTAGTCCCGGTTGGGGCATCAGTTCTGTCCCGGTTGCTCCTCTTCCAGTCCAGCTCTCTGCTGTGGCCCAGGAAGGCAGTGGAGGATGGCCCAAGTGCTTGGGCCCTGCACCAGCATGGGAGACCAGAAAGAAGCACCTGGCTCCTGGCTTCAGATCGGCCTAATGCGCTGGCTGTAGCAGCCATTTGGGGGGTGAACCAATGGAAGGAAGACCTTTCTCTCTGTCTCTCTCACTGTCTAACTCTGCCTGTCAAAAAAAAAAAGAATCATCCTCGGGGCCAACACTTGGCATAGCAAATAAAACCACTACCTGCCATGCTGGCATCCCATACAGGTGCCAGTTCGAGTCCTGGCTACTGCACTTCCAATCCAACTCTCTGCTGTGGCCTGGGAAAGCAGTACAAGATAGGGCTTGGGCTCCTGCACCCACGTGGGAGACCTGGAAGAAGCTCCTAGCTCCTGGCTTTGGATCGGTTCAGCTCTGGCTGTTGCGGCCATATGGGGAGTGAGCCAGTGGATGGAAGACTTCTCTCTCTCTCTTCCTCTGCCTCTCTGTAACTCTGCCTTTAAAATAAATACATAAATATTTTTAAAGGGGGGGGATCGTCCTCAAGCTGTTGCCTACATTCCCACTGAGCTGTGGTCTTTTTACTTGTTGAACTCTTTACTTAGTGGAGTACTAAGCCTTTGAATATAATATAAATAAAATACAATCTCAAAAACTGAAAAAGGAAAGAAGGAAGAAAGAAAAGATAGAGAAGTACTATATTCTTAGAATTCTATCTTACAAACTACAACAAGTCTGTTCTCTTCGTATTAATATCACATTAACATGAGGGTTGATGAGAATTGTGTTGTAGTAGCTATCATGCACCTGCTGATAAAAAAAGTTTCAGTTCAACTATTGTCCCAATCTGTATTACACACAATTCTCTCCAAAAGGTAACATATTGCCATTACTCCCATTGCAAAGATTAGCAAACAGAGGCTTCGATGGGATTGACAGATCGCTCTAGGTCACACAGCTATTGTCTAAGGGCTGAAATGGGAACCAAGTTCAGATTCCGCAGTTGCCAAGGTCTTTTCACTATTCTGTGACACAGCATCCTCCAGAAATCTAGGTGACCGCAAATGAGGCTATTAAGTAACCACTATTCCTCAGTTTACCATCTGTAAAATGGGTAAAATAATAGTGACTGCCTTTTTACAGTTGCCTGTGAGGATGAAGAGATCTCACACAGAAAGCTCCTGGAACAGGGCATGACCCCAAAGCAGGCACAATAAATATTAGCTGTTGATATTCTTACCTAAGAAGATTAAACAGAAGTAGCACGTCACCAAGTCGCCACTTCAGGATCAGCTGAGAAGTGCCTACGGGTCAAATTTACCTTCCTTTGTTGAATCATTGATAGGCAGGGGAATACCTTGCTCGGAACCACTGTGCTTAGCCTGCAGGAGAATGTCACCCTAGTAGTGAGAGGGACATTCAATATTTTACTCTCACAGCTGCTCACAACAAAGGAGCCTGGGGCATATCCATTACCACCTTTTCCAGATCTCCTCAAACCTGTTCCTAAACTCTGGCGTGCAAAGTACAATATACGTGCAGCCACTGAGAGCTGGGGATCCTGGTGCAATAAATAAACATGGGGTTTCTCAGAAAGAGAAAGTGGCTTTGCGTCTGACACCTCTGCCACAGTATACGCCGTCAATCTTGCCAACGAGAGACATACTATCCTGGGCAGCCAGAAATAGTCTCCGGGTGTTTATCAACAATGTGTGATTGTACAGTGGAGACCTAGAGTAAGTATTTGTATGTTCACAAACCACACTCCCATTGGAATTGCTTTAGGAAGCTGTTTTCGTGCCAGCCCACTACTCCACTACTAAAATTCTCTCATTACATAACCAGGTCGACACTTGGGGACAAAAAAAAGATAATAACAGAGATGGAATCTGCAAATTTTGTTCCTAACAAAATACAAAATCCCTGATAAAATGTTCTCTGGCTTCAACAAACTCCACATTGCCTTCTTAATCAAGCTAATTCTTGATTAGCTGCATGTTTAATGATTGATTTGTTCACTATCTGTGGCTCCAGGGCCGCCTCCATCCCTGCTCAGCTGTTCAGCCTCACCTATTTACACAGGCAAGCTCCCAAAGGGAGGTTTTAACTCTTAGCTGCTTAACGAGTGGGAGGACAACGATGAGGGAGACCAGGAGGGAGCTCCTGGCTCCTGAATTCTGCCTGGCCCAGACCCAGCTGTCGCTTCTGGGGAGTTAACCAGTGTATGGGAGATCAATCTCTCTCCCAACCCCCTTGTTCTGTCTGTATCTATCTCTCCCTCTCTCTGTCACTCTGCCTTTCTAATTAATGAATTGATCAATCCTTTTTTTTTTTTTTAAGAGGAAGATGATCAGAGGTGGCCAATGTTCTAGTCACTTCCAGACCTTAACAACAGAGAATCCTGCAGTTTCTCATATGCTCCGCAGAGACCCCAACTCTATCCCATCGCCACATGCCCAGGCCTGGGGCTCTGCCTCATGTGAACTATCTCCCCAAGCCCTGTGTGGCTGGAGCAGCAGTCAGCCCCTGGGGCTGACCACAACCTGCAACTGTGCCTTCAACAGCGAATAATCAAGAATCAGCCTGATTAGGCAGTTGATATGAAATTGTTAAAGACAGAGGACATTTTATCAAGGACAGTCTATCTTGGTGACAAGAAAGGTCATTGAGGAGTTTGTTGTTTAAGTTTTAATTCACTGCATTTAAAAAAAAAAAATCTGTTCTTGGGGCTAGCCTTGTGGCATAGCTGGTTAGACTGTGTGTGACACCAGAATCCAGTATCAGAGAGCCAGCCAGTCCTGGCTGCTCTACTTCCAATCCAGCCCCCTGCTAATGCACCAGAAAAGGCTGCAGAAAATGACTCAAGTACTTGGGCCCCTGCCACACACGATAGACCCAGATCGAGTTCCAGGCTCCTGGTTGTGGCCAGGCCCAGCCCTGGTCACTACAACCATTTGGGGAGTGAGCCAGTGAATGAGAGATCTTTCTTTCTGTCTCTCCTTCTCTGTCACTCTTTCAATAAACAAGCAAATTTTTAGAAAGATCTGTCTTTGCAAAGAAAAAGCACCCAGATTTCCACGTTTTCTTAAATTGAGAAATCAGGCACCCCTGGGGAGTGCTGGGTAGAAACCCCCCTTTGGGTGGTGATGAGCTCCCCAGTTGTCAAAATCCCCACCCAGCCAGGCCATCACTGTCCCCAGCCCTTGCAGGAATTTGAATTTGCAATTCTTCAAGCAAATACTATTATTCCCATTTTAAAGATAAGGAAACAGAGGCCTAGGGTAGCTTAAGTAACTTCCTCTGTGTCATACAACCACTCAACAGCAAGCTGGAATTGCAACGAGGCTCCAAGATCGGTGTTCTTAACCACACCACACTGCTGATCCTTTGTCCCCTTGCAGCAAGGGAACAAGCCCATGGAAGGAAGGGGAGGGTAATTTCCAAACCTCTACCTGCACAAGGGAGGGCACCTTGTGAAGTTCATCAATATAGTGTCCTGAATTACAACACTCATAAATGCAAACTGCCATACTTCTAAGAAAGATGAGAGGGAAAGAAATGGCATTCGGACAACCACATTTCTGCATTAGGATGCAATATACACGTGTATATAGTGTGCATATAATATATATATTTAAGTGTACCATTTACCTAGAGTCACCTGATGCTAGCATTTTATCCCTTTTGCTTTAGCCTTAGCTCATTCTTCCATACATGGATTGGGAGGGTCTTCTAAAAGACCATGCAAAATGCATGAATTATGAAAAAAATCATGCAAGGATTTCAAAACTTTTTTACACCAAAATGAACTTTCATTTTTCCCATGGACCTCTGAAGTCTCTCCTAACTGTACAAACACAGCACACAGAGGCTCCAGGGAGTGCCATGCGTGCGCACATTTCAGAAAGGAGCTCCACCTCCACATCCCATTCCACTTGAGCCCCAGGATTTTTGCTTCTCATCTCCCACTTGATGCCTATTCCTTCCACCTCACTGCAAACCCTGGCCCCACCAGACAATCTCCATTTGCTCAAGGCTAAAGCACTTCTTAGCCTGTTGCAGAATTGCTCTGCTAATGTCACTGCATAAAGCACACTAAAACAGCTTAGAATTTCCTCTCGCAATTCTCCACCATCACCTGTCCTTGCAGAAGTCTGAGCGTGCACAGAGAAACCTGCACCCCTGGGTCTCTTTCTTCTTTGCCCTCTTTGCTATGGTTATGACATTCATTTGAAATACAAATACAAATGCATTTTGCTTCTCATTTTGCGCCACCCCCCTTTCCATTTAGTCCTCCGTGCTCTTAAAGTCCAGTTTCTCTCCAAGGACTCACCAGGGCCAGTATATTACGACCAGGAATTTCTTGACATCCAGGTGAGATACTTAGGACTCACCAGGGACCTTCCCCAGGCAACATTTCGGTTGGACATGTTAGTCTCACCGGCAGCAAGTAGGTAAATACTCACACACAAGGAATAAGACAGAAGGACCAGTCTGAGAACCCTGACGGGTAGCTGGCAACTCAGGTCCAGCGGGTGAGAAAAGGAGCCAGAGAAAAAGAAGGCACTGGGATGACTCACGACAACCCACCAGCGCCAGTGGGAAAGGCACGCCCCGTCCTGCCTTCACAAGGCAGCCACAGCTCCAGACTCTCCATCTCAGACTGGCACGGCCCCTTGTCCCAACCCTTCCCACCACGAGAGAGAACTGCTGGGGGGTCCTCCCGCTTTGTCACCAGCACCCAAGTTCAAAGGCACCAAGAAGGAGGGGTTTGGTGCTTCTTTACCTGACTTTTCCAAGTTGGCCAATCTGTCCAATAGGCGAAAGTCAGTGGGGAAAAAAATGACTAAAAACGATCAGCCTCAACAGTGGTTTCAATTAGCACCAGAAATGGAAATGGAATAAAGCCATGGATGATTTCAGTGCAGTAATAGAATAATTAACAATGTCTCAGGGGACTAAGTTTTCCTAAACAGTCACTCTGGGATAATGCCTGGAGGATGACGTCCTCGGAGTCACCCTAGGACAGGCCAAGGGAGAGCCTTAATCCTAAGACCTCGCCAGCTGGGACAGACATGTCAGCCCAAGAGGGGTCTGAGGGCTCCTTCCCAAGGCCAGCCTACCCCCATCTTCTCTACTTCTCTTCTGCCTTCCCTCAAGCTGAAGCCTGTTCTCCTAGAGGGAGTCAGAAGCCAATAGCTTCAGAGACCAAGAGTGATAGCCATCCCAGATCTGAACTCCAACCCTACCACATCTGGCCCTTTGCATGAGGTTTCTCAAGGAGGCATAGCTGCATTGTCTCCTCCCCTCTGCTCAGCAAGGTGTCCTAGGTTGTGAAACTGAAACTTAAAAAGATTTTTTTTCAAAATCTTTATTTATTTATTTGAAAGTCAGAGTTACAGAGATGCAGAGGCAGAGATGGTAAGAGAAAGGTCTTCCATCTGCTGGTTCACTCCCCAGATGGCCACAACAGCCCAGCCGGAGCCAAGCCAATCTGAAGCCAGAAGCCTCCTCTGGGTCTCCCACATGGGTGCAGGGGCCCAAGGACTTGCGCCATCTTCCACTACTTTCCCAGGCCATAGCAGAGAGCCGGATCAGAAGGGGATCAGCTGGGACTCGAACCAGTGCCCATATGGGATGCTGGTACCGCAGGCAACGGCTTTACCCTCTATGCCACAGCGTCAGCCCCAAAACTGAAATTTAAAATGTCCAAAACACTTCCTAAAACCAGAAATAAACCCAACAGAATCAGGTACCATCCGCAAACACACCATCTGTGCTTAGTGGACTTGCTCCGGAGATAGCACTGGGTCCACCTGGACATCAGCCTGTCTCAGCACGGAATCCAGGAACAGTGTGTTCTAGACCCAGTAATCACTGGGCACCTTTGTTACTACAAGTGGAAGAAGTCATAAAAATATCTTCACCTTCATGGATGGGCAGCTTGCTAAAAAGGGTTTTCACAAAAAGAGAAGCGAGAGGGCAAGTCTAGCTTAAGGGCAGGCTAAATTGTCTGTGGATTTTTTTTTAAGACACCAGGGGACCTGTGCCACCAGAGCCTCAAGGGATTTGCACGTTGAAGTCCAAGGGCCGCTCTGCAGAGGAGAGACACTCACTTGAGCCTGATGTGGCCACCTCTAGCTGGGAGGCCTTACCCAGGTCATGTCCCCGCCTGGATCAGGCTGTCATCTGTCAGTGACGGCGCTTGACCAGATCAGTGGTTCTAGAAAGTGACCACATCAGGATCCCTTGGCTTTTTTTTTTTTTAAACATCAGATTGCTGAGCCCAGCCCCAGCCCTGCTTATCCTGTTCTGTACTTCTCCAGATGTCTGGGGTCCCTTATGGCACTCAACTTCCTAATTCTACGAGACTTTTACTTTCTTTTCCTTTTCCTGTTTTTCAAATTAGCAGACTATTCTTGAGTTGTTTTGACTGGCAGAAACTCAGGCAGAAAGTACAGAGAATTCCCACCCACTCCCTTGGCTCCCTCCCTTGGTGTCTCCCGTTATCAACTCACTGCGTTAGAGTAGGGCATTTGTGACAATGGATGAGGCAATATTAAGTCATGATTGTGCAGAGACCATGGCTCACTCTGTGTGGTACATACTGTAGGGTTTCACAAACATTTTCTAGGTTCAAGAAGACACATGAGCCACGTCTTGCTCTCAGGAGTGGGGTAGCGGGTAGAACCCGACTTAAATCCACCGACACCAAAGTTGGGACAAACGAAGGACACAGTGGGACAATGGTTCCTGTGGCCAAATTCCATAAACTCATGAGTCTATGTTTTTGCTTTTATCATTTTTTGTTTTTTGGCACTTGAGCGATCTTTCTTATGGAGTATATCTCTTACTTCAAGTACAAAACCCACAGCTATTCCCTGGTAATGTAATGTGCTTTCCAAATAGGAAAAGTCCCAGGTTCTGTGACTTGGTAGTCTTCAACAGTTTGTTGTGCTTTTGTTTGTTTTTGTTTTTAATCTAAGAGGTGGCAACTGGATAGTCTCCTGACCCAAAGGTAACAGATGCCTGAAGCCCTATGCAAGTCAGAGATTTAAATATTGAGAAACTTAGTGGGGGCAGGTGAAGCACTTGGAACATTCGTTCTCACATAGTTTTCCTGTTATTTCCTTAAGACAGATGCTAAGAACTGAATGTCAAAAACTTAATCTCTAAAGACAGGGTTCTGCTTCCCCAAATTCCATTAGAAGCAAACAGTACCATTTCAACATTTAAGTTTCATATACCTTTTTCTCAAATTCTAATATTTTTAGAACCAAACAGGACCAGTTAAAATACATTGATTTTGATATGATTTATCATATAACAGATAGTTCATGTATAGGTTCTAACTGAGCAAAGAATACATTGAAGAAAGTTTGCAGTTGTACCACAATGGGAAGGAATTTAATGGCACTGAGCTATACACGCCACAATAGTGGTAGATTCTTTGTCATGTATCATTTACCACAATAATAAAAGACGTACTCTGTGATTTATCTTTTCTGGAGAAAGGAGAAGAAATTTAAGTTGATTTCAGCTACAAAATTTCCTGGCTGGACAAGCTGCCCAATGATTGAGTTTTCTCCCCTGGGTCAGGCAGTGTGCTCAGAGCTAGGAACACACTGGCAAACAGGAAGTCACAGGTCCTACCCTTAAGAGGCCCAATGGTTCCCCAACTTTGGCGGGCATTGGCACCCTCTGGAGGGGGTGGGTGCTTGGTGCAGCTTGGAGACGCTGGTCTTGGGATGCCCACAACCCATTGCACAGGCGTGGTTTGAGTCCTGGCTGCTCCACTTCCAATCCAGCTTCCTGCTCATGCTCCTGGGAGACAGCACAGGATGGCTCAAGGGCTTGTGTCCCTGCCACCCAGAGGAGAGACTCAGACTGAATTCCTCTTCCTGGCTTCAGCCTGGCCCTGCCCTGACTGTTGCAGGCATTTGGAGACTAAATCCAGCACAATGAAGATCTCTGTATCTCTGGCTTACTGCATTTCAAACAAAGATAAAATTAAATACATCAGAGAAACCTCATGTAGGTCTTACTAAACACAAATTGCCTGACCCTACTCTCAGGGTGTCTGATTCTGGAAGTTTGGACTGAGGCCCAAGAAGCTGCCTTCCTGGCAAGCTCGTGGGCGACCCCAGTGATGCTATTCCAGGGCAACCCTTGAGCAGTCCGAGTGCAGAGCTGGGAAGTGCAGGAATACGAGCCACTTCAATGAAACGTGGCAGGTCTATCATGAGCATCCACCTAGGACATATGCCAGAGCTCTGGTCTGTGCTGTGAGAGATCAACCCAGCCTTTCCCAGGAAGTGGAACAGGAACTGAAATCTAAGCTTAGACCCCCAGGACATGGGGGAGTGAGCCAGGAATGGTCCTCTCCAGGTGGGGCGCGCAGTATCTGCAGAGGTCTGGAGGTGAGAGTGCACA
This sequence comes from Sylvilagus floridanus, assembly GCA_949820135.1. NCBI lineage: Eukaryota > Metazoa > Chordata > Mammalia > Lagomorpha > Leporidae > Sylvilagus > Sylvilagus floridanus. The sequence goes on from OX463226.1 coordinate 106,408,658, forward strand.
CAGCTGCTCTTAGAATTGCAAGTTGTCCTGCATCATAGGAAGTCAAAGGGTGATGGCGAGGATGGGGAGTGAGGGAGTGAGAGGTGCAGTACATTGTGGAAGGCATAAAGAAGCCTAGAGTTAATGCTTAGGGCAGCAGGGAGCCAGCCTCAGCCACCATTGCAGCATTAGAGGATCAAAGCTCCAAGAACTACGGTGAGCCCATCATCCTCGTGGAGGGCTGAGCTCCAGCTGGGTCACGCCCGAGGGGTTAGGGAAAGTGGCACTGGCTGAGGCCCCTCTGATTCTAGGATCACCTAATCAGACCAGAGCTCAAGCTCCTTGGAAAGATTTTTGCTGCCCAAGGAGCCAGAGCTCAGAGTCATGCAGGTCCACAGTGCTGTCAATATAGTAGCCAGGGAGGCCATTTTAAAAGGAACTGGGCTGGCGCTGTGACGTAGTGGGCAAATCCGCCAACTGTGATGCCATCATCCCACATGGGCACTGGTTCATGTCCCAGCTGCTCCACTTCCAATCCAGCTCCCTGCTCGTGCACCTGGCAAAGTAGTGGAAGATGGCCCAAATACTTGGGCCCCAGCACCCACATGAGGGACCTTGATAAATCTCCTGGCTCCTGGCTTTTTCTGCCCCAGCCCCAGCCATCAAAGCCATTTGAGGAATAAACCAGCAGATGGATGATTGATCTCTCTCTCTCTCTCTCTCTCCCTCTCCCTCTCTCTGTAACTCTTCCTTTCAAATAAATAAATCTTTTTTAAAAAGTGATTAACTAAAATTTGCTTAAAAGCCAGTACCTCGGTTACACTTCCCACGCTTCAAGTGTTCTACAGCCATGTGTGGCTAGTACCTAGAAACAGGAAGCTTTTGGGGGCCAGCACTGTGCTGTAGCAGGTAGAGCTGCTGCCTGCAATGCCGACCTCTCATATGAGTGCCAGTTCACATACTAGTTGCTCCGCTTCTGATTCAGCTTCCTGTTAATGCATCTGCAAAAAGCAGCGGAGGATAGCCCGGATACTTGGGCCTCTGACACCCACATGGGAAACCTGGAGGAAACTCCTGGCTCCTAGCTTCAGCCTGGCTCAGCTCTGGCCATTGCAGTCACTCAGGAGTGAATCAATGGATAGAAGACCTCTCTGTCTCTCCCTTACGTAGCTCTTTCAAATGAATAAAAGAAAAAAAATTTAAAGTTGCTTTCATCATCACAGAAAGGTCTACTAGACAGGTCTGGACCAGGAAAGAGAAGTAGGTAAAAGTAGGTTGGATCTAAGACTTGCTAGGAATCTTGATTTTACTGTCTTCAACCAGCAAGCAGGGGTGGGTGCTATAGCACAGTGGTTAAGCTCTGCTTGGGATGCTGGCATCCCTTATGTAAGTGTCTGGGATCAAGTCTAGTCTCCACTTGCAATCCAGCTTCCTGCTAATGTGCACCCTGGCAAGCAACAGGTACAGTCCCTGCCATGCATGTGGGAAACCTGGATAGAGTTTCTGGCTCCTGGCTGCAGCCTGGTCTAGTCCCTCTAAATTGATTTTTTAAAATCAAGAGTAGAAACATAACTATGGCCAGCGCTGTGGCATAGTGGGTAAGGCCGCTGCCTGCAGTGGCAGCATCCCATATGGGCGCTGGTTCAAGTCCCTATTGCTCCTCTTTCGATCCAGCTCTCTGCTATGGCCTGGGAAAGCAGTGGAAGATGGCCCAAGTCCTTGGGCCCCTCCACCCTCATGGGAGACCCGGCTCCTGGTTTTTGATTGGCGCAGCTCCAGCCATTGGGGCCAATTAGGCAGTGAACCAGTGGATGGAAGACCTCCCTCTCTCTCTCTGCCTCTTCCTCTTTCTCTTTGTAACTCTTTCAAATAAATAAATAATTCTTTTAAAAAAAAAAAAGATAACTAAGAATTCCTCACAATAAATACTCAAGCTACAACTGTGCTAGATATCACTTTCCTAAGGGGATCTAAGGAACACATTTTTAAGCCACTAAGAATCCCAGAATCATACTTATTCTCCAAAGTCATCCCCAATCGTAAAAATCCCTGGCCAAGGGAACTGAGGGAGGGAAAAGTACACCGCAGATTAAAACACTGAAAGGCCAATTTTCCCGCTTACGTGTCCAAAAAAGCCAAGCTTTTAAAGTTTTCTCTATTGTGTATTTCACCTCCAAGTCAGGATGCAGGATACAAAATATTGCATTGCTAATCCTTACTCTAAGTTCTAACTACAAAAGGCAGAAAGTGGTGGCTTGCCAAACCCCACGCCGAGGACAGGAATGGAAACTGATGCAAGGAGGAAGTGAGTGATGCTGTAACCCGAAACACACCCTGGAGAAAGGTTTAACCCTCGGCCGCCTCCACTCCTCACTCCTCCCTTCTCTTCCTTGTAGATAGAAATCACCTTTCCTCAGGTTATAGGTCTGCCCTGAGCCACCACAAACCACCAGGGATGGGAGACCACATATTCACCAGTTCCTGCGTTAGTCAGAATCAGGACCAACTGGCAAGAAACTTAGTGAAAGGCTCCTTGGGAACGCCTCATCTGGGGCAGAGCAGGAAACAGCCAGTACTGTATCAATCCAGGAAGCAACTGGCTTGGGGCCTCACTCACAACCACACGTGCACCACTCTAAATTGATTTTTTTCAATTATCTCAAATGCTTGGGGATAATCTCAAAGGACAGGAGACAGCCACAGAGGACCCTGGAGTAGGCAGTGGAGCTGGCGTGGGAGAAGAAAACCTCATCAGAAGCATTGCAGACACACCAGCAAACAACATCTATGATCCAAGAACTTAGCTGTAATTCTGATTTAATAGTGAATTAATGATAATACCAGTTAGCATTTATTGAGCTTGTACTACACTTGACAAATACAAATGTATTTCAAGCGCACAGGCACGGGGGTGTGTTTGAGCCAACAGTGGAGACACTGGTCCCACGTCAGAGTGCCTGGGTTTGATTTTCAGCCCTGGCTCCTGACGCTGGATTCCTGCTACTGCCGACTCCTGGAGGCAGCAGCGATGGCTCAAGTCACTGGGTTCCTGCCACCCTTGTGAGACACGTGGGTTGAATTTCCTGGCTGCCAGTCTTAGCCCTGGCAGATGTGGGCATCCGGGGAGTGAACTAGGTGGGCGATCTCTCTGTCTCCTCTTATCTCTGTCTCTCTGATCAGTTTTTGTTAAATGGCCTCAGAAACTTAGTCATGGTGTGTCACCATGCTTCCGTCTCAGCTACATCACAGCGTGAGACGCAGGCTGCCTTTCTAACCTGCAGCCAGCCCACCAAGAGTCCAGTTTCTCCAGGTGAAGGCACTGGACCTGCCCCCGACAGGAGGGAGGGAAGAGGCGGCGACAACAGTCTGAGCCGAGTCCCTGAAGCACCACTCCCTTCTACGGAGAGCACCTGGGACAAGGAGGGAGCCGGAACGTAGCGCCGGTCACTCGTGTCGGGGGACCAAGATGGAAATCTTTCCCACCATTGCTTCCGAAAGCCAGAACAGTGCTACTTCCCGAGGCGACAAGCTCCCCATGAGGATTCCCTCCCACATCTGGCTGATTTCATAAAGCGTGACACGGCTCCCGCTCTGTGCACTGGCCGTGGCACCTCCCTTATTAGGAGACAGTCCTGTTCTCCCTCGTCCCACAGTCTGCCTTCTTGGTAATTCCCACATGAGCCGAGCTGGCCAACTTTCCCTTACTCAAGCCTTCAAACTTCAGGCCCGGAGTTATTTTTAGGCATCTTCACTTCCAGAGCCAACTACAGAGTTTGCTTCTGATAAGCGGCGAGCAGGGAGCAGCGCCTGGTGACTCACTTCGGTCACACGGGCGGCGGGGGCTCTGCTCAGTGGCCGCGTCCCGCTCGGAACCTCACTGTAATCCCTGACCTTGGACACCAGTGAGCTGATCAGAACACGTCCAGGCTCTGAAGATATGAGTCGTATCGAACAAGATAAATTAGTTTTCCAGTAACGTCAAGGGGCGCGCACAGCAGTGAGGTTGGCAAAACCAGAAATGCCACATTCAGGAGGGAGTGCAGCCCAAGGCAGGAACCTCATGATAGACACCTGGGAGGAAGCTCGCTGGCTCTGCCTTAGCTGGGAGACAAGGCAGTTCTCGCCAGAACTGCTCTGAGAGAAAGTGACAACCAACTGACGGCTCATCCGGTAAGCAGGTCTACAACGCTGATTCAATCTGAGCATTCGTATTTGAAAAGATTTGTTTATCTGAAAGAGTTAGAAAGAGATCGTCTATCCCTTGGTTCACTCCCCAAATTACCACAGTGGTCAGAGCTGGGCCAGGCTGAAGCCAGGAGCCCGGAGCTCCATCAGGGTCTCCCATGTGGGTGGCAGGGGTCCTGGCACTTGAGTCCTTTTCCATTGCTTTCCCAGGTGCATTAGCAGGGAGCTGGATCAGAAGTAGAGCAGCCGGGACTCGAACCAGGGCTCATGTGGGATGCTGCTATCCCAGGCAGCCACATGACCCGCTGCATCACGACATTGGTGCAACACTTTTTGAGCAAATGCTCAACCAGCAGGTTCTTGACACATATTCCAAAGTCCAAAACAACCGCAAATCGGAAACGTTTCTGATTCTACATTTCCCATACTCAACCTGTATTCCGAAAAAGTGTATTATACTGACTCACCCTAACCTACACAATGCTTCCTAGCTCCCTTAAAGTTAGGCTAAGAAAAGACCAAACAGCTAACCACAAAAACCCTCTCCAGCTTTCTGAGGTCGCACCTGTAATTCTATGACATCACCGCTTTCTAAAAGAGCTAAGAAGAAACACAAGCGACGAGCCTCTGAGAATATGAAATTCTCCTACTTGCCCTTCCACCCCCCAAAAAGCTGATGCAAGAAACAAATGATGCGTGATGCAAAGTATAGAAAGATAAAAGGTATACAGCAGGCATCAAGCATAAATGAACTAGGGGCCCTATCCTCGTACGCCTGCAGTCTGTGCAGCCCTGTGATGGGGGCCGTCCAATTCATCACGCCTGCTGCTGGCAGGAGGGTGCAGGACAGCAGTCACCTGCCTGTGATGGCCAGGGAAGCACAGGAGGGAAGGGGTGGTATGAGCCAGGCCTTGCCAGTTCAGCAGGGACACAGTCAGTTGCGAGACCAGAAGTGAGAGGAGACGGGCTTTTCAAGAGAGGCACCCCTGTCGGTAAAATTTTCAGTAGCTCCGAAGTCCACAGGACTAGTTCCAAGTTACCCCGGGGCAGGCAGATGAGGGGTGAGGAAGATGATGGTTGCGAGAGGCTGGAAAGAGACTTGGGCAAGGCTGGGAAGGCCGTGCGTGTTAGGAGCACTGAGGTGTGCATGCAGAGTCTCTTATGCATGGGACAAATGTCTTCTGACTGTGACACGTCCTTAGCAGACCCATGAACAACAAGGCTCCTCTCCCTGAAGCTCGAGTCTGGTGGGGGAGGCAGACAGGAGTCCAGCCCGCTGGAGTATTTATACCAAGAGGCAGAAGTAAGAGACTGAGGACACAGAGCAGGGACGAGAGGCTGGGGAGGTGCCACAGAACAGATGAGCTGTGCACCGAGGTCAGGAGCAGCAGCAGAGGTGATGGACCTGGAGAGCAACGGGCTAGCAACTGTCTGTGCAAAGAGCCTGGGGCCGCCCAAGCAGGAGCTGTCCTGATCAGATCTGCACTTCTGAAGGGAGAACCTTGACTCCAGGAAGAGAGGGTGCTGATCTACAGCCAAGACAAGACTGCGGAAGGTTCTTACTCTCCCCTAGCCAAGCAAGGATCAAGACAGAGCTCACAGGCAGGGCGAGCAGAGAGGAGGGGGTGACGACAGCCATTCCGGAGGTGCAGGCAACAGAATTCCATGGCCGTTCACCCGGGCAGGGGCCCCAGGACGGAAGATGAGGAGGATACCTGGCGTCCAGCTAGAGTGACCAGGGCTCTTGCTGAATACCGAAGGTGTCCCCAGTCCCTGCCCTTTTGGCCCCAGAATTCTCTGTGCTTAGCATTTTGTCGGAGAGGAGGGTGACTCCCCTGAGGGGGAGATGTCAAACTTCAGGCGCTACTCAAACTCAACCCAAACAGAACCCCTCACTTGCCTCTCCTGCCCATTCACCCAGGGCCTCCTCACCTGGAGTCCCCTCCAAAGTCCTCTTTCCTCTCACCCGCACCCCAGCTGTCTGCATGCCCGATCGGCTCTGCCTGCCGATGTCCCCAGAATCTCCAGCCTCTGCCAAGCTCCCTGCCACCCACCCAGCTTTACGCCCACCAGCTGGCACCTGCTCTCACCCTACCCTCCACCCCCAATTCAGCCCAGAAGGGAAGCAGCTGGTTCTCCGAGTGGTGAATGCAGCTCATGGGACTCCTTGGCTCCTAGCCTCAATGGGACAGCCCCAATCTGCCTGCTCTTATGTCCTGTGTCCTCACCCACCTCAGCCCCTCCCTGGGGCCACACAGCATCAGGTCCTGGGCCTGGAAGTCTCTCCCAGCAACCCTAGGGCTCAGCCCCGTCACCCCACATTGCAACCCTAACAGCCCCAGCCTTGCTGATTCCGCCACACTCTTCCCACGGTCTCCCGAGCACTTCCCATCTCCCAACAGCCTGTGGTGTGTTGACTGTGTCTCTTCCTGGAGGACCACACTCCCTGGGGGAAGCGACATGGGTTTCCCCTGCTCAGATTTATCCCCCGCACCTGAGCCGGAGCCCAGCACCCAGGGTCCCACAGACACCTGCTGAGTGAAAGGTCACCCACACTGGAGAGGGAGCCCCTCACCTCTGCTACAGCTCCTGCTGAGTTGTCTGCCCTACAGCATTTATCGCCAATGCATGACAAACGACAAGCCCCTGTGTGAGCGTGTTCATTCTCTCTGCACGAGACCCTGCAAGCTCTGTTGATGCAGGGGACTTGGTCTCGCCCTCTGTGCTGTATCCGGAACAGCTAGGTCAGTGCCTGGCGCTCAGTGAGTACTCAAATACAGCAGGGTGGGAGCGGGGAATGGGGAGGAAAGAGAGAGGGAGGGAGGAAGAAAGAAGGGAGGTGAGAGGGTATGAGAGAGAGAGAGAGAGAGAGAGAGTGAGTGAGTCAGGAAGAATGGGGGAGGGAGGAAGGACAGATGGAAAGAGGGAAGGTTGGACAGAATGATTTACAGAAGGAAGGCCTCTCACTCCTTAAGTGCAGGGTCACAGGTAAGTTGGCCCTAAGAGGCTTTTCTACCTAGAACCAGAGATCCGGCCAGGGAACAATGAAACGATGGAACATTCACTTGTAACCTGTGCATCCCTGCGCTGGTGCCGTCAACATGAAAAAGACCATCTCAGGGTGAACAGCGTGCATTGGCCTCCACCGGAAGGAAGCGTAAGTCCTGGCACAACAGGCGCCATCATGATCCGTAGGTCGCTTTCCCTACAGGTGGAACAATAAATAACAGGCATTGGCCAAGCTCGTTACCTGGCACAACCAACCGGGGAGCAGACTTGATGATTCAACGCCACGCAGAGCCCATCCTGCACGCTAAGGAAACAAAACCTCATGTGTGCTCGGTGCTCTGCCCGGCTACTCTTTCACCTCCATTGTGACTCGCTTGGCACAACGCCTGCCATTCTGAAGGTAATGATTGTAATGACGACAGCACCTCAGCTCCCTAGTCACCTTTCTTCTAGCGTCTATTCTTCTCACCGTCTCATACGCGTGAGGCATCCTCCACTCTTGAAAGGCATTTTCAATACTGGGGCAGGAAGGCTCACCTTCGACTTGCAGAAAGAGAACCCAAACAGGTTTAGGATGTGTGGCACAGGCTTCAGGGCCCACCTGGCAAGGAGGCCGCTCTTGTGCTGGTAGCTGGGGTGCCACCTACACCGCAAGCCGGTTGTCCGGGTCTGCCCCACTGGATAAGTGGGAGAAGTGGAGGGAACCACAAGCCCTTCGTTTCCCTCTCCACTTATTTCCTGGTGAACCCAGTGTCACCATGGATCATTAACAGTGACCTGGGGAAGCCAGTCACAAAAAAAACAATGCCATGTTCACGGTGCACGGGGTTCTTGGGGACTGGCTAGAAATGACTGGAAGATGAGGCTGGAACGACTGTCCAGGCCTTCCTGTAAGACAGATATCTCCTTTCTCAGAGGCCCGCAGTCCCCTCCTCACAGAAGCAGGTCAAGGGCGGTGCCTGGGGAGGTTTTCAGTCCCATCACCCAGGGACAGCTCTGAGTCCTGCTCCAGCTCTCTCACCACGCAGCGTTTCTTTCCAAGGTTTTCCAGCCGTCTCCTCAAATTCCTTTCTTATTTGTAAGTTTTGTTGACTTTATGTGACATAATTGTGCCCATTTATGGGATACAAGGTGGTTACCAATATGTATACAAGCGGTCAAGTCAGAGCAGCAAACATTGCTTTGTGCTGGGGACCCTCCAGCTCCTTGTGGTTATCCTGAGGCGTCTACTACGTTGTTGTGGATGGGAGTCACTCTACTGCGCTAGGAAATGCTAGAACTTATTCCTCCTTGAAGGTTCCTCCAATTAATTTCTGAAGTTGGGAGCAGATTCCAATGGAGAAAAACCTTGAAAGAGTTCAGTCTGTTGTGTGCCCATCATACTGCTATACAGATAGTTGAGACCATATCCCACTGCCTCTGTGTACACAGGCATTTGCAAATGCAAAGACTTTTTCTAGAAAGCAAAGCCATGAACAAGTAGTGGCTGATGCCTCCGGGGAGGGGATCAGGGTAAAACAAGGCAGGAGGTGCCATCTTACACTTGATACCCTTGGTGCCTTTGGAAGACAGCACTGTTCGCATGGACTACCTACTCAAACAGACTGAAAACCACGATCCCATGTGGGGCCAACACTGAAGCTCGGGAAGTCATCTTGTTGGAGCCCTTCATCGGGAAATGACGATGCTAAAGGTCCCCCCTGGGAGCACCAGCAATGCTGGAGAACTGAAGAGCTCACTAGGCCAAGGAGCCCCCCCGAAGGCAGGGGACACTTCTTTGTTGTCCCTTAAATCTTCGTCCTCACATGAGTGATCTACTTCTGCCTGGCAAACACTCCAGAATGTAGCAGTTTAAAGACACAAGGATTTATTGGTTTTGGAAGCCCAGGACGCTGGGCATGGCTCACGGACCCTCTCAGACAGGCTGCAGGCACCTGCAGGCTTGCCTGGGGAGGACCTGCTTCCAGGCTGCTGGCTGGAGCAGGGTCTTTCTGTCCCCCACCCCTGGAAGTGACCTCCTGTCCCTGCGGCACCAGGAAGGCCCTCCGTGGCCTAGCTCTCCCTTAAGGGGACAGAGCCACCCAGAAATAGAAGCAGCCACAAAGTACACTTGACTGAGAATCCGGAGACACTTCAGCTGGAGCCCAAATTTGGTCAAAAGTAGCGTGAACAGGCTCCAATGGAACAAACGTAAGAAGTCCAGTGGTACACGTGGAAACCAGAAGTACAGCAAAGAATCCTAAGTGTACACAGACAGCACAGGGAAGTGCCAGAAGTGGCAAAAACCAAACGCAAAATGAACTTTTACAATCCAAAGTTGGCATCGGCTGTGATCTGATGTTCAGTTTCTATGTTAACAACACTAGCGCATCTATCTTATCCTGTGTGATGAATGAATATCAACTTGCCTAATAAAAGAAGGGAGAGGAACAGTGTTTCTCCTTCTGGGAAACCTGGGATCAATTAACCCAGCACATCAATGCTGGAGTGCACAAGTTGGGGAACTTAAAAGCCAGGTTCCCAATCGTCACGGTGTATTTGATTATTTTGAACTTCAAAATTCACAAGTTTGTCTGTATATGCAAAGTTATTTGGGAGAGATCAAGAACAGAGGGAAGTTTTTCAGACCTGAAGTTGGAAAAGTTACTGTCATCTCTCCTTCGCTGGAATACATCCGCGCACTGTGACATCTTTTAAAATCCTTTAAACATGGAAATGCGGAAATTCACGGTTACTCTAAACATAGCCGAAAATTGTACAGGATTTGTTCAGTTTGAACAAAGAGGCATTGGGCTTGGCTCACAAGTCCTTCGGCACAGCTGTGAGTCACATCCTGTCGTGTGTTCCATATGGGAACAACTTCGGGAACTTCACAATTGAAACTCCAGGGCTGGCTTCCAACTCCTTCAGCGCAGGCCATGGAGGGACCGGGAAGAAAAGCAAGCTGTGGGGAAAGGAGGGTCCCAGTGCCGTGGCCATCAGGATGCCGAGAGCCTGGCAGGTCCACTCAGGGCCACAGGGATTTCCTTTAAAGGCCAACATGCGCAGCTGGTTCAGCCTTCCATTTCTGCAGACAGAATCTCTTAGCTGTCTTGTCTATAGCCAGAGTGGCTGCCCAGTGGACCCAAGATCGAGTATGGTGTGTGAAAAGCTTAGCTTCCCCTGCCGACTGTTTCTCCCTAACAGAAGACAGCGTTTTGCACCTGGCCTTTCTTTCTGTCTTCTTCTGGCACACACAGCCCTTCTTCCACTCACCGGCTGGCAAACAACCTAAGGTACCCTGTACTCTTAGAGAAAATGAGGTAGTGTTTTGCCATCAGCAAATCACCACAAGGACACGGGTTACCAAGTGACTTCATCCAGCCCACCAGAGCTGCTACGTTACAGAATCCCACTCAGCGTCTAATTTCCAGCACTCGCTCATTCCATCACTTTCCCCATAGGTTTATTATAGATGTTTCCACAGACTCAAGAAATCTTTGATACACTGGAAGACATCCTATTCTATGGAGGGTTAACTCCTATACTGTCTACTTCCAAGCACTTCTTGGTCTTGTCTACGCACCAGGATCACCCCAGGGGTACCCCAAGTTGGTTAATAAGCATGCTTTCCATGTGATTCGAATGTGCAGCCACATTTGAGAACCTCATTTATTGAAAGACCAAGAACAAATGGCAGCCCCCCTGAAACTCCTGTCATCTCTGGTTTTATGAGCCTTTAAGAAGGCTCCAAATAATGTAAACTGATTTACCCTCTGAATGACAACTAGCTTGGGTTCATTCTTCTTTTCTGAAGACACAGCGGCTGGTGGGATACAGAGAGGTTCTTAGAACTAAGACAGAGATGATCACTCAGGCTAAAATTCTCTACAAGAGGGCAGGTGTTGTGGTGTCGCGGTTAAGATACCGCTTAGGTTATCCATACCCCGTATCAGCGTGCCTAGTTCAAGTTCTAGTTCTCCACTTCTGATCCAGCTTCCTGTAAATGTGCACCCAGGGGGAGCAGCAGCTCAATACCTGGGTCCCTGCCACTCACATGGGAGACTGGGAATGCAGTCTTCTAACCTCAGCCTGGTCTGGCCCTGGCTGTTGCAAGCATTGGGGGATTGAACCAGTGGATGGAAGGTCTGTCTCTTTTTCAAATAAATGAAAATGCTATGCTAGAAACTATAAGATATGTATCGTGCAGATACAGGGGATGGTGGAGTGTGATCATGGGTAAGGTAGTATTCAGGTGGTTTGATGTTTAGTAGAAACATGGGTGTACTTGCCGTGGCCCACACAACAGAGTTGACACAAATGGCTTAACAAATGAGTCCTTTCCTAACTCCATTTCATTGAATACAAAGCCCAAGGAAATGAGAACTTCAGAGATATCAAATATGCGTGGTAAGATGCTATCTTGAACGAAGCCATATGAAGATGTCTAAAAGAAAAATAAGAATGGAAGACAAGAAGACAAAAGAGGCCATCTCTACGAGACAACAGAGCTTGTCTTCCCTGGGACTGCATCTTTGCTTCTCAAAGAGGGCTCTGGGCCCTGCAAGGTATGTTGCTTGTTAGACATGGAGAATTTCACCACCAGCCAAACCCAGCACCCACATCTTAACAAGATCCCCAAGGGATTCCCACGCATTTTGGTGTTTAAAAGCCGCTGGTCGACACTGGGGAAGTTGATGCTTTCTGAGTGGCCCTTCTTATGCACTTGTGGACCGGGGTCAATAAGCAGAATTTTCTGAGGATTCACTTATTTCAAGCATTTAGCCCAGCCATTGCAAATGGAACTTTTTATTATTTTCCAAGCCTGGGGACGCACAAATCATTCTGCAAGATAGTCCTCCACTGCAAAACCTTCTTGGGAATCTTCCAGAATAGCCCTAACCTGAGTCAGCGGCTCCCTTCTCTACACCCCGCAGCCCACAGCGCACGCTGCCCTCCCTCCCCAGGTCAGGTCAGCTCACCTCCATCCACTCACCCACCCAGCCAGCCAGCCAGCAACTACTCCTGCTAAACTGCCCCGCCTTTAATCCAACAGCCGAGTGGAGTGGCCAGAGAAGACCCTTAGAAGGTGACACTTGAGCTAAAAAAGATGAGGAGGAGCCACTTGGAGGAAAAGTTTTCGGCTGAGAAAGCAACAGATGAAAAGGTCCTGGGACAGGAATGGCCTCGTCACGCTCCAGAAACCTAGAGGTAAAGCAGGACAAGAATGGAATTCATGGAAGGAGGCCGGGGTCAGAGCTGGCTGGGCCCAATGAGCTGTAGAAAGGAAACAGATGTGATTTATCACTGTAAGGGTGAGCTACCAAAGGGATTTGCTGCTGGGTGTGAATGAGATCCAGGATCTGGTTGGCTGCTCTGGGTTGCAGCAGGGCAAGTTAGAAGTATAATTGTTAGCAGGCCACTGCAGTACCCAGGGAAATGGAGGATGGTGGCTTGAACAAAGCAGGTGACAATGCAGATGGAAGTGACTGGATAGAGTCAAGGTAGAAGCAGCAGATCCCAGAGATGGATTGGAAAAGGAAGTTGGGCAGAGTTTGAAAGGGAAAGGGGTCAAGGTTCAAGGCCAGGTCTCTGGCTTGGGCACCAGGTAGAGAGGAATCATATACTGAACCTGTAGGGGGATTTGAGTGTTTGGCAGGATGGCTGCCGGGTGCTGGGAGACCCCACGCATGGAGTGAGAAATGTCTCTCGGATGGAGTCCTACTGAATCCCAGCTCTTAAAGAGGGTTTCTACCCACTGTGGAGGGCAGAATTTCTCAAGTCCAACGGTATTGAAGTCTTTGCTGTGAGGCTGTCCTGTCAAAGGCAGGATGTTAGCAGCACCCCTGGCCTCTGTCACTGGATGCCCATGGCTCACCTTGAATTGTGACAACCCAAAGTATTCCCTGAAGACAAAACCATCTGGGGCTGATTTGCATTAACAGTCATTAACAAAGCAGTATTCTGTCTCCAGCAGCTCACAGCAAACCACAGTAAGGGTTCTACAAATCATTTTAACATGCTCAAGTTCTGGCTTTGTTGATAAGCACCACAAATTGATGCAATAAAACCTGACCTAGTAATTAGCTCAACTTTGCTCTATCTAGCAGGAAACAACTGGAATTATACCAACAACTAGACACTTGTTAAGATCTTGAAAACTGTATCCTCTGTCTCAGCAATATAAACCCTAAACAGAACAGTGAAGGCATACAGTTAGCTGTTTTTTCCTTGCATGCAAGTATTTCATAGCTCGGAGTTCTAGAAGAGTCTAAGAGTTCCCAAGTATCATTTGCAAAAAGACCTCTAACCCAGACCAAGATGTCACAAGATTGCCTTTTTTCTGGAGTAGGTACTAACTGACAAACAAAAACAAAACCCTGGTGTCTCCAGGTATTTGCATAAGCCTGGCAAAATTGATGTGCAATATGTTTTTGTTTGTAACTGTCCTGCTAAGCTGTAAGGTCTAACAGCTCAGTCACTCTCCTTTGGTGGCTGATTAAAGGAACAAGACCATCAAATGCATTGAAGAAGGCCCCTGTGGGTTTTGGTATTGCAGGATCACCACAAAAAACAGCCAACAATTGTTGTTGCCCAATGCCTTCTCGCTCATAAAACATGCCTGTAATAATGGCAGCTAACGCCCGTGACAGCCAGTGTGGAAAAGGCGTGATTCTGACTTCACTGTGCCGTATAAAAGCGTAGCACAGCTACTACAAGTGAAACACTGGGCCGGGCTCTGCACTGCGGCGTGAGGGCCCTTGGGGCGGTGTCCCTCTGCCCAGGTGACGTGGCAGCCTCGTGCAAACACAGGCAAGGAGATCAGCGATGACCATGTCATTGGGGTGCCCACACCCACGCTGCTTCTCACCTGTGCTAGTTCACGGCACGGAAGGAGTCTAACATGCCCCGCCCCTTCCTGCCTTGGCCAGATGCGAGCTCAGAACCCCACTCATCAAAGCTCTAGGAGCCAGGGTTTGGCACAGTGGTTAAGACGCCCTGTGGATGACCAAAGCCCACAGTCGAGGGCCTGGGTTCGAGTCCTGGTTCCACTCCTGACTCTAGTTTCCTACTAATGCAGACCCTGGGAGACAGCAGGTATGATTCTAGTACTTGGGTACTTTCCACCCACGTGGGAGACTCAGACTGAGTCCCAGGCTCCTGGATTCAGCCTGGTCGAGCCTCAGCTGGCTCAGGCATTTGGGGAGTGAACCCGTGGATGGAAGATCTTTTTCTGTCTCTCTTTCTCTGCCTTTCAAATACATTTTGAAAATTTTAAATAAAAAACTTTTAAAAGCTATAGGAACCCAGTTTTAACCCAGTTAAAAAAGAAAAACAAAGCTCTAGGCCCAGGGGCCCTCAGCCTAGGGTTGGCCTCAGGATCACCTGGAAGGTTTAGCAGACATGACTGCTGGGTCCCATCGCACAGCTGTGGAGTCGGGAATTCTGGGCTGGAACCCTCCTTGGCTGACACTGCAGGTCCAGGCAACTGCCACCTCCTCACCAGTCTTATCCCCAGCCCATTCTCTGCCCTGCAGTCACCAAATCATGTCACCCACTGCCCGCAGATATGCCCCAGCTTCCGTCAGGTTCTCGGCAGCTCAGCCCTGCTCCTCAGCCCCAGCCCCTCGCCCCAGCTCTCCAGGTCTTCATCCAGTGCTTAGAACACAGTCCAGAGCTCTCAGCCACTCAGGGGCTTCACCTGCCATTCTCAGGGAACGATCACTCCTCCCCAGGCCGATGCTACCTTCCCATGGCTCAGGGCTCAGCTGAAGCGCAACCTCCCCCAGGGACCCCGTTTGCCACCTGAACCATTTTTAGGTGCATAGTTCGGGGACAGTGAGTCCATCCACACTGCTCACCACTACCACTGCCATGCACGTCTACAAGTTTTTCATCCCAACCTGAAGCTCTGTGTCCACTAACACCCCATGCCCTCCCACAACCCCTGGTCAGCACTGTTAAGTGTTCTATCTCGCAATGGAACTGTTCTGGCAACGCTATAGAAGTGAGATCACGCAGTTTTGTGTCTGCTTTATTTTACGTAGTATAAAGTCTCCAGGGTCGATCCATATGGCATGTATTATTATTTCTTTTTTAGGACTGAATAGTATTCCACTGTATGGGTATCCCACATTTTATCTACCCATTCATCTGCTAATGGACATTTGGGTGTTCCTCACTGTGGTTTATACTAGGCCCTTATTATTCTCTTAGTGATATCTTATTTTCCTTTAAGGTACATATCATAGAGTATAAGTCTAATATCAAGTTGTTTTATATCCATCTCGTTTGGTGTTTTATCTCTGCCCCTCTCACTCCACCTCAGTAGCCCCACAAAGTCCACAGGGAGAGGACTGTGGCTACTTTGTTCAGCACTGTATTTACCACCATCTGACACACAGCCTGGAATGGAGCAGCTATGTAATAAGTAATTGTTGCACTATTGAATGAAAAAAAAAAAAATACAATCCTTAGGCCACCAGTCTTTGACCCACATACTCTATGGACTTTGTATACAATTGTGAAGGTAACAGATCAATGCACACATGCATACATGTGTTTAGTTCTCTGGGCAAAAACAATACCCTTTTTCACAGGGAGGCCCATCAGTTTGTGACCAGCACACATTTCTATAGGCTGTGTGTTTTTAAGAATGCAACACATTGCAAAAGCAATGAGAGTATTCATCAATATAAAAAATTAACCATGATGAGTGTTAGGACACAGAAGACCCTTGGAAACATTATGCTAAATGCAAAAAGTCAATACAGAAGACCACACGCTGTGTGATTCCACATACACAAAATGTCCAGGAGAGACGAACCCATCAAGATAGAAGTAGGGCAGAGGTTGCCAGGGCTGTGGCGAGAGGGCCCGCTAACGAGCACAGGATGTCTTTCTTGTGAGATGGGAAGGTTCTAGAATAGATTATGGTGATGGCTGCACAAGTCTGTAAAATTCTTTAGAAACCACTGAACTGTACCCTTTAAAAGGACGGATTATGAAGAACATGAATCGTATCTTGATAAAGCTGCTTTCTATGAAAGAGTGTGTGTGTGTGTGTGGAGACAGGCCCACTTGGGGCTGCCTGTGTCTGGGGGTGGGAACAGCTCACCCTCCCACTTAGACAAAGGACAGCATGGGGCAGCTTCCTGCTGGCAGGAATCGAGGTGTGTGCTTCGTTCACACCATCTGCTTTCTCTAACAGCAACCTCTTCCCCACCAAGGCACACACCAAGCTCTCTGAACCAAGACCCGTGTGTGCTGTTTGAAGAGCCTCTCTACAATCTTACAAGTGATCTCAACACAGCTCATTAAATTTACAGCATCCTCAAACTCAGATTTCCTTCTGCAATCCAGGTCCTGCCAAGAAAGTTATCTTTGGCTTCTTTGGCTTCTTTCTCTCTCTCTCTCTCTCTCTCTCTCTCTCTCTCTCTCTCTCTCACACACACACACACACACACACACACACACCCCACATCTAATCTGTTGGGGAATCCCATGCTTTCACAACCAGTCAAAATGTTGTATATTTTAAATATTTATTTAGTTCCCTCGGAGCCTCTGTTGTCTAGTCCCATCCTCCTTCTCTCAACGCAGAACCCGACACCTCACCACACACAGCCACTGATCTGCAGGAAGCTGGCTCAGCCTCCCACCTGGTCTCTCCACTAATGGCACTTCCCCCAGCCCACTCTTCACACAGCATCCGCAATGACCCAAGTCAGAGTGCACGGCTCCAAGGGGCGACATCCTACACTGACTCCACCTCACCCAAGGTCAAAGCCAAAATCCCTATGTGGCCTGGGGAGCCCTTCAGGGTCTCTGCTCTCACCACCTCCTTCCCCATCCCCTACTCATTCCTTTGAAAACCGCTCATCAAACCGAGCACCTAGAGACCTTGCTCTCGATCACCTGTCCCTGCACCTGGGCGCTCGTGCCTGAGCCACCCTCCCTGCTCCAACGGCACCTTCTCAAGGAGGTACCAGTTTCCGCTCTATGACTGTCATGTGCTCCCTTGCCCTCCCGTCCTCTATCTGCCTTAGTAGCCCTTGTCCTGGCGCATAGATGCAATGGACCTATTTATTACTATCTCCCGCCCGTGTGCACCCTTGAGAATGCAGGCTCTCCCAGGACAGGCTCCATTCCCTGCCACGTATCTGGCACAGAGGGAGTGCTCCCTCAGCAGCCACTGGACGTCTGGCCAGCCGGCTGCAAAACTGAGGGCTTGGTCAGAGGTTCAGACTTGGTGAGGGCTCCTCCCTGTGAGAGGAGAGCGAAGCCACCTGCCATTTGAGCTGGAACTCGGGAAATGAAGCCAGTACCCACTTAGGACTAGGAGGCCCAACAAGGTTTCTTCCACTTGAAGGGGTCTCTGCCCAACTGATCCCGACGATCTAGGCCAGGTCAGATGCCGTCACCCCTCCATGGCCTGGGGTTCAGGGATTCACACGTCAGATGCTGCTGATGCCGTCACTTGCATTGCCTGAGGTTCTCACGTTGACCTTGGAGAATATTCAAATATTCACTGCCTTTCTCTATGGAAGGTGGGCAGCCTAAGACTGATGAAAACAATTCTAAACAAGCTGAGTCAGGTTGAGCTGAACACAGTATCAGATCTCTGAGATGGGCCACGTTATCCCCCAAATCCTCCTGTGGCTGGGACTGGCATCATGTGATAGAGAAGGACACCAAGGATGGAGGCATTCAGGGTTGAAATGTGATTTTTTATTTTTTGCTTGTTGGTTTGATTTTGATTTTTACTTTAAAAGAAAATCCTACTTTGTTGTATGTGTGCAAATCCTCATCTGGCTTACTTTCAGGGCACTGCATGGAGTTTACTGTTTGCTAGCAAACACAGAAGAAAAATGTCTTTAACCTGACTGATGTCTGATCATTACTAAAGCCTCCTGCCTTTCACACTGCTACAGATATAAGCCATTCTTAGAGCGGCACAGAACTGGGGACTCTGCTGGGCTGCAGCCAACCTTTTCCCTTAGCTTAATTTTTTTTAATATTTATTTTATTTGAAAGAGAAAGAGAGAGAATGAATGAATGAATGGATATATTCCATCCACCGGTTTATTCTCAGATAGCCACAAAGGGCAGGGCTGGACCAGGCTGAAGTTAGAAGCCAGGAGCAGCATCCAGGTCTCTCATGTGAGTGCCAGGGTCCAAGCACGTAGGCCATCTTTTGCTGCCTTCCCAGGCCACTGACAGAGAGCTGGATAGGAAGTGGAGCAGCTGGGACTTGATCCAGAGTGCATATGGGATGCCAACATGACAGGCAGTGGCTTTCCTGCAATGCCACAAGGCAGGCCCTGCCTTAGCTATTAGAAGAGCTACAGATTTTACTCTATATTGTACAATATTCTGACATTTAAGTGTTCAATCTGAAAATCTTTCAGGGTGGACATTAGTTGCTGCAGTTAGGTTGCCACTTGGAAAGCCCACATCCCACACTGGCCTGGGCTTGAGTTCCAACTTCCTGCTAATGTGCACTCTGGGAGGCAGTTAACGGTGGCTCAAGCAGCTGGGTCCCAGCCACCCATGTGCAAGACTCAGACTGAGTTCCCGGTTCCCTGTCTTTGGCTTTGCCCAGGTCCCGTTGTGTTAGGAATTTGGGGACATGAACCAGTGAAAGGAAGCTATCTGTCTCTGTGCCTTTCAAATAAATACAAATTTAAGAAAAAACTGGACTCGTAGTCAGTTCTGGAAGGAAGGTAAAGATCGTTTCTCCATGGTGTCACCTCTGGCACCAGCTTGTGATCAACAGATTGCCAGACTGTGCGGCCACGGCTCTGAGCTGTGACACCCTTCTCCTGCCCAGAGCAGGGTGTCAACTACACCTTGGGCCAGCTGGGTGATGAAATGACAAATGGCCGCCAGCTTCCTTAGAGTGGGTACAGGTGAAGAGACGAAGCAGGTGCTGCAGCCCACGTGCCCCCAGCTGACTGCCCTCCAGGCAGAGCACTGTGTGCTGATCTCCAAGTGATTCTGCACAAAAGCACAGGAGTAAACAGTCCTGCTCCCTGCCCATCTTCTTCATCAAAGATACATTTTGCCAAACAGCTCAAAACCCCCCAGGAACAGATACTCATAGCCCCAGCTCACAGCGGCAGCCAAAGACAGACACAACCACAGAGCAGGTGCATAGGCAAACAAAATGCAGGATGCATGGGATGGAATATTATTCAGCCTTCAAAGGAACTTCTGCTGCATGCTACACATGGGTGAATCTGTGACACCTGCTACACCTTGTGGGCATCATGCTAAGTCACAAGAGGACAAACACCATCTGATTCCACTTCATAGGACGAGCAAATCCATAGAGACCGAAGACAGAACAGCGCCATGGCTCACTTGGTTAATCCTCTGCCTGCGGCGCCAGCATCCCATATGGGTGCCAGTTCTAGTCCCGGCTGCTCCTCTTCTAATCCAGCTCTCTGCTGTGGCCGGGAAGGCAGTGGAGGATGGCCCCAAGTGCTTGGGCCCCTGCACCTGCATAGGAGTCCAGGAAGAAGCACCTGGCTCCTGGCTTCGGATTGGCATAGCTCCAGCTGTAGTGGCCATTTGGTGGTGGTGGGGGGTGTGAACCAATGGAAGGAAGACCTTTCTCTCTCTCTCTCTCACTGTCTAACTCTGTCAAAAAAAAAAAAAAAAAAAAAACGAGCTCATCAGGGGCTGGGAATGGGGAGAAATGAGGTTGCTGTTTTAATGGGCCAGAGGTGCAGTGTGGATCGACGAGAAAGGGCTGCATGCAGGTAGTTGCATGTGTGGAAGTGTTGGATGCCACTCAACTCCACGCTTGAAAAGGGTTACAGTGGGAGGCTTGTGTTATATATATTTTACCACAGTTCCCAGAAGGAAAAAAAACTCTCACAAAACGTACTGCATTAAGGTGAGATTGTGGGGCTGATGTGGTGCCGCCTGCAATGCTGGCATCCCATACGGGCACCAGTCCGTGTCCTGGCTGCTCCACTTCCAAGCCAGCTCCTACTAATGTGCCTGGGAAAGCAGAAGAGGATGGTCCAAGAACCTGGGTCCCTGCACCCATGTGGGAGACCCAGGTGGAGTTCCAGACTCCTAGCTTTGGCTAGTCCAGTTCTGCCCATTGTCGTCTTTTGGGGAATGAACCAGCGGATGGATGATCTCTCTCTCTCTCTCTCCCTAACTCTGTCTTTTTTTAAAAAGACATGTTGATTTATTTGAAAAACAAACTGTGAGGAACTCCCCACCTCCCAAAGTTGTTCTGGTGCCAGGTTTTCACTTAATTCTCAATCTGACTTGGCCTCACACACTTGGTTTGCCTGTCATAATGAAAGTTCTGGAAGTTGACACAGCAACTGTTAGTGCCTTACCTAAAGGTTGTGCACATTCATTTTCCATATAAACAGTGATGATATTTGCCAGGATAAGGCACAAAACCTGACCCATGCTAGAGGTGTGGTATAGCAAGTTGAGCTGTCACTTGGGATGCCCACATCCCACATCAGATTGCCTGGTTCAAGTCCCGGCACTCTGCTTCCGATCAGGCTTCCTGCTAACGTGCCTGGAAGGTAGCAGACGACACTCTAAACAACTGTGTTCCTGCCACCCACGTGGGGGGCCCAGATGGGGTTCTTGGCTCCTGGCTTTGGTCTAGCTAAGGTCTGGCTGCTGCAGCCATTGGCAAGTGAACTACTGAATGGAACATTGATCCTCTCTCCCTCTGCCTTGCAAATAAATAAATAAATCTTAACAACAACAACAACAAAGAAACCTAGCAAATCTCCTCATGCAATTCAGTATGGAAGCCACTTGAGCCTAATGGTTATCAATTTTCTCGTAGAGAACCTTAAGTTTTCTCCTGCACCCACAGATTGTACCCAAAGAGCTGGGAGAAGCATCTCAGCCAGTGCTCCCATGCCAGCCTCGGGGTGGGAGTGGTCCCCCTTGGCAGCAAGGCCGCCCCCAGGGGAGCACAATGCTTGGTGCCTGAGGAGGTCCAGCCAGGATTGCCCAGCTCAGCTCCGTGTGGGTAAAGGTTGGAAAACCGATTTCAAACACTACTTGTCCTAAGTCAACAAACCAAGACTCTGGTGGAACAAAAGCCACTGGGCAAAGAAAGCAAGCCATAAAACAGAGCCCTGCAAATAAAGCGCTGAGCCTCCAGGCAAAGGTCGGCTCCACACAGCACAGAAGTGCCAGGCTGCTCGTTCCCGTGGGGCTGGTCATGGTCTCTGCCACTGCCGGCTAACCCTGCAATCAGAGGCACCCACCCCTGGAGCCAGCTCCCTTCCCTACCCTGAGAATGGACTCCCCTGCCCTCCCAACACAGACCCTCCACAGCTTCCGGACCCATCTTACACCCGCAAGGCAAGTTCACTGCAGGGAGAGAGTGACCACGTGCAGGAACCTTCAGAGCTGCAGGTGGCCCGCCATGCACAGAGGGACAGCACCCACAGCAGGAAGAGGGACAATACCCGACCCACTTTCCTCCCAAAGAAGACAAACACCCCGCAGGGTAGCAAGGCTCTGTGTTAGCAACTCTGGCCCAGGCTCCCCGCTGTGGAACCCACACAGGGTCACTGACACTTTCACGAAGCCTCAAGGTTCAGAAACCACAGAGCTGTGAACATGGGATAGTGATTTAAAACAAACAAACAAACAACCAGGTGCATGGGGAGGGGGGAAGCCCAAGGGAAGGCCCAAGGGCCTCCACCATGGAGGAGGAGGAGGTAGCCGCCAGGTGAGAGCCCAGCCAGGTTCCTCTGGGCTGTGACCGGCCAGCACAGCCCCTGCAAAGTCAGAGGTCACCCAACACCCCAAGGTTCCCACGTGGACCTGGAGTTTGAGTACTTCACCCACCTCTGCGGAACCCTTTTTTGCAAATGAGCACCAATGTTCGCTAAACACTCACATGCAGAGAGGTTTCTTCTTTCCACTAGCCTGGGAGAAGGGCAACGAGGGGCTGATCAAGGATATTAAGGAAGCCTTATCTCAGTTATCTCCTGTGGTGCGCATCGCGCAGCCTTGGCAGCTGGGGCCATCCGGATCCCCTTTGCAAAAGAGGAAGCTGCAGCTGAGGTGCAGAGAGATTAAGTAACTCTACCGGAAGCTGCTCCAAGGCCAACAGTCTCTACTTCACCGCTCTGCCCAATGGGAGCAGCTACCAAACCTAGTTCCCACTGCTGAGACTTACAAGTTGAAACACTTAAAAGTGTAATGCATTCAGTAGTGTCAGGAAAAATATTTATCTGTTCATAAATGATCAGATGACTGAAGTTCTGTTTTCAAAGAATGGAAATGGAAAATAAAGACTGATGCACACACGGGCATATATAGTCATGGGGTACTTCCGAAGTTCATGGGAAGTGCACATGATGAAGAAACTACACATGGAGTTCAAGATTCTTTGCAGTAAGATAAACCCGCCTTTGCACTGCCCTGTGTGTGTCTACACATGGGTATATGCTTTCTAGAGTCTTCATCACCCCAGTTCTTCAAGTTCACGAGATCTCAAAAGGTCTTACCCTGGGTATTATTTTTATCTGGCACAGAAGTGGGGATTCAGGAGTAACTTGTTTCACAGAGCGAAGAAGATAAGCTATCACCTTTTTTATGTTATTAAAACCCTCCTGGCAGCAAATTAATTTCCATTTAATAAGTAACACGAGGCCTACAGGCATGAACACAAGTAATCCAACTGGGTGGTACACTCAAACAGATCTGCAAAGTCACAAGTCACCCAAAGACACCACAAAGAAAAACTTCACGGGAGACCAATCTAGAAGTAAATGCCAAAACGAAGTGCTTGCGAAACTATAAAGGTGCCTCTCTCTGGAGAAACAGGACATGAATGGACCCAATAAAACTAGCTCTGGTACTTAAAAAGGAAGTCGCTCTCCATTCACAAGCATACAGCTTTCATCGGCAACGGCTGAAACTAGGGAGCCAAGGAAAGCAGGTGAATTCAAACCTGTCCGGAGCGGCTTACAACAAACTCAGGCAGAATTCAGACTCGGGAGGCAATGGAATATGAAAATTATACCAGACACCTGGACATCGCACTACGTTCAAAAATAGCCTAGGAAAGAAAATAGGAAATCAACTCTCAGACACCTACTACAGAGAAGGAACACGTACACGTTCTTACTTAATTCTGTCAACAATTCAAAGAGGTTGAGGATAGCTTTCTGTCCCCCCAAACGAGCAAACTGAGGCTTCCCCAGACATTTTAAAAATGCATCCAGGGTGGGGCGGGCGCTGTGTCGTAGTAGGTAAAGCCGCCGCCTGCAGTGCCAGCATCTAATATGGGCATTGGTTTGAGACTCAGCTGTGCCACTTCCCATCCAGCTCTCTGCTACGGCCTGGAAAAGCAGTGGAAGATGGCCCAAGTGCTTGGGCCGCCACACTTACGTGGGAGACCTGGAAGAAGCTCCTGGCTCCTGGCTTCAGATTGGCCCAGCTCTGGCTGTTGCCACCATTTGGGAAGTGAACCAGCAAATAGAAGACCTCTCTCTCCGTCTCTGCCACTCTGTAACTCTGCCTTTCAAATACATGAATAAATCATACAAAAAAAAATTCATCTAGGGTGATTCAATCAGTAAGAATAAGAACTGAAAACGGTGGGAATCACGCCCCAATGTTTCCCACTACTCCTGGCTTCAAAAGGAGGAGAAAGAGCAGGCAGAATGGCTGGAGGGACGGAAGAAAGCAAAGAAACTCCCCCCCCCCCCCACAGCGTGCAGGCCAGCTGGTGGACTCCATCAGGGCTGACGCCCACACTGAGAACCACGTCCCACATCCACCCAACCTGGCCTGAACGTACCTTGCCCTGGACCACTTCTTTCTGTAAAGCCATTGCTTCTCCAAGTTATGATTTCAAAACCCTGATTTAAAACACACACCGCTCCCCCTGCCGCAGTCATGGGAAGGGCACACAGCATGCGTCTTTTCCCATCCTCCAAACCCACAAGGCAAGCTGGAAAGGAGCCGCAGGGGGATGCCCGCAGGTGGCATCTGGGAACCAGGTGAAGGAACCACCTGAGTCTGGTTTGTACCTTAATCACTGACACCAGGAATCCCTCAGAATTCCTGAAGCGTGGCCAAGTGCTTTGGGGAAAACGACGAATGAACGAAGCAGGAGAAAGCTTTCCTAATCAAAATTAAAACTAAAGACGCTCCACCAGGGGAGAAAGCCGTCAGAGGCTGCAGAGGGTAACTTCTCCCGGGAAAGCAAACACCTGGGACGCGGTCCTCATCTCCGCCTGGTCTGTGTGTTTAAGCAGCGCTTCATCAGGCCCGCCACAATGGGCACACACACAAGTACTCCCTAGCCGATGGAGAATCAGAACCGTCCGGCTTGGGATTAGCTATGCTGGGGACTCATTCATTTTTAGTTTCCTTCCCCAAAGCGACAACCCTTGGTCAGGGACCTACGCTGTGTCCAGTGGTCTTAACGCATTTCACTAGCATGGCCGGGCGCACTTCTCCAGCGAGGGCGGGAGGGTGTAGAATTTCGAAGGCAACCAGGAAGATGGGAGCAAACGCTTGGACCCCGACCCGGCCGGCGAACGCAGGCCGAGGGAAACCACCGGTGGGGAGTGGGGGGCTCCCCAGGCGCATACGTGGCTCGGGTCCCCTGTCCTTTTGCGAGCCAGCCCAAGCCATGGAGTGTTTCGTCTCTGCTCTCCGTCCTCCCCACCGACAGCGGTGCTGGCCCTGGGGCGCCGCGCCGCGCCGCGCCTCGCGGGCCCCCGCGGAGAAGCTGAGCGGACGCTCCAGGCTTTCCTTTCGCTTTAGGGAAGGAAGCAAGGTGGGGAAGTGGGGGTTAAAGCCTTCCTCCTCCCAGCAAATTGTCCTCAGCAGGCTCACGGCGAGGTGACAGCGCCGGACATCAACCGGGGCAGGGAGGGAGACGGCCTGCGGTGGGAGCGGCGGCCAGGAGTCCCGCTTCCCCGCCCGCATCCCGAGTTAAAGCGCACGGGTGTCTGGCGGCACCTGGCTCTGCGGTGGGAACGGCCGATTCCACCCCATCCCTACTCGCAGGTGCGGCCGTGGTCAGGTGCCGCGGCTGGAAGGACTTTTACCGGCACGTTGGCACAGGCTGCCAAAGGGGGGCCCAGCAGAGCCCGGCCACAGAGGACTTCCAGAGGGGCAGTGGCCGCCGCAAGGAAGCCAGCAGCACTCCTGCCCCCGCCCCCCACCAGGGAATCCGCCAGCCCAGCTGGGCCCCTCCGGGCTTAACCCCGGCCAAGCGTGTAGCAAACCAACCAAGCACGCAAACACCTCCCGCGAGGTCCCGCCTCCCGGCAGGTGATACCCCCACCGAACTCACAACAGCGCTGCCCCCGGCCACCCGAGACTCCCCGACCCCGAAGCGGCGCAGGTTCCCCCACTCCAATCCCACCCGTGGGGGCTCCGCAGCCGGAGCGCGCGGACAGCTGCTGCCGCCGAATCCCAGGAGTCCACTGGTCCGGAGGCCACTGGACCCTGCCCGGCTATCGGGGTGGAGGTTTCTGGGGGTCGCGACGCCGCGTCTCTCCTTACCTGGCGTTCGCTGGGCCCCGGCTGGGGCATCTGCCGGGCGCGCCCTGCTCCGAGCGCTCGCGGTGCACCTGGTCGTCTCCGCCGCCTCCCTCCCGCCGGGCCCCAGCGTTGGCCGCGCCGCTAGCGCCTCATGGCGCACGGGGGCTGGCCGGGGGCCCCGGGCAGCGTGTCCAGTTGGCGGCCGCTCCTCCGGCTCCCGCGGTGCGCCAATGGCTCCCCGCCTTCCCTGCCTCGCGTCCGCGCGCCCTTCCTCTGCGGCCGCCCTTTTTCCTCCGCTCGGCGGGACCGGCCAAACTGGTTTCTCAGCTACAGGGAGGTGCCTCTCGTCTCCCTCCGGCAGCCGCGGCCGCCAAGCGCGGCTGGGGCTGTGGATGGGGCAGGGGTTGGGGCTGGGGGCGGGCCCGGACGTCTGCCCTCCCCCGGTCCCTCCCCGGGGCGGAGAAGGGCTGGACGGCGAGCCCCAGGGCGGGCCCGCCGCTGTGGTCCGGGTCCGGCCTCCCGCCCTCGTGCGCCCCGGCGGCAGGTGCGCACCCCGCGCTGTGTCCCGAGCGCTGGTCACTCCTCGCCCAGCCGGCGACCAGGCAGCTGCGGCGGCCTCGTCCCACCAGCCCGGCGTCACTTTCCCACCGCCCTCTGCCGGGTTGGCCGCAGCCTGGAGTCGGAGACTGCGCCTGGCCGGAAAGCTGGCGGGGTCGTGGCGCGCCCGGGACCTGAGCTCCCTTGGTAAGGAGAGCTGTGCGCTCTCGATGCCAAGTCACGTTTCGGGACCAGTCACAGAAGGCGAGCCGTGGTTGGCCGCGCGGGGGGTAGGGAGAAAAACAGCACCCAGAGACTTCGAGAAACTTTTCTCCTCTGCGGAGCCCAAACTCGTGCATGTTCATCGCTTTGGGGAGAAAAGGACTTCCAGGGCCACCTGTGAACTATGCGCTGCTGTTGAACATTTTGCACGTTTCCGGCTCACCTGTTGTGGACAAGTCACAGGAATAGGAATGGAGTAAAGTCAGGCCTACACGTTTGCTAACAATGCAACAGGGGACATAGAACTCCTGGACAAGTACCCGACGACCTGCAGATCGGAGCAGAGTCATCATGCAGGAGTTTGCGTAGGGGCTGAGGACGGAAGATGCCCCATCTACAGGATCAGAGTTGTCTCTCGAGGGAATTCAAAGAGGGGCCTTGTGATTCGATCTTCAAACATATCAAAAACCCCACTGATGCTGCCACTCCCAGGTACCCTGGATTTCCACTTCTTTAGGCACCTTCGTGGTGCAGACCAGGCATTTAATCTGCATGGGCCTCAGTTTCCTCCTCTGTAAACATGAGAGCAGACTAGATGGTCGCCAGCGGTTCCCTCTAGCCCTTATCTTCTGAACTAGTGACAGAGCAAAGCCTCCAAGACCCGGGAACCTAGGGCCTGCTTACTGACAACGGGGTCAGTAAAGCAGTCTCCGGCAGGGCATTAAGGGGCTAGAGCCCTCAGCCAAGGTCCTGAGGGTGACAGCTTGATAGGAATCTCAGAGTCGAAAGGAGAAAAATCAGTTAGGAGGGCTCAGCCCTTATCAGGAGAAATGGTAGCAAACCTAGTGATCTAGAGAGGACTCCAGGGTCCAGGAGGGATCCCCCGCTTCTTGCAGATCCCAAGGGATCAATCTGTACAGGGAAATGCTGCATAGAAAAGATGGCACCAGGGCACACTGTACCCAGATCTGACGAATACTGTTCCAATGGCTGCATTCAACAGCCCTATGCAGACACCAAAGTTTCTCTTCTTCTATTGCAGGCCACTGGGAAGGGGCAGAGTGGACACTGGGCACAATGCGTATTGATTCAAAGATGTATTCACTCAGTAAATATTCAGGGGGTACCCACTGTGTATCAGGCACTGTTCTAGTTGGTTGTGTGCATCCGTGAACCAAGGAAGCAAATTGTGTCCTCCAAGGTGACACAGGCTTGGAGAAAGCAGAAAAGACTCCCGGGGTGGGGAGGGGCTGAAGGAAGCTTCTGGGTGGCATGGAGGGGGGAGGTCTATGAATGTGCTACATGTTGGTCTGGGTGGTGGTTCTCAGAGTGCATGTATAGGTAAGATTTCATCAACCTGGGGGCCGGCGCTGTGACGCAGTGGGTTAACGCCCTGGCCTGAAGTGCCGGCATCCCATATGGGCACCGGTTTGAGACCTGGCTGCTCCACTTCCTGTCCAGCTCTCTGCTATGGCCCAGGAAAGCAGTAGAGGATGGCCCAAGTGGGCCCCTGCACCCACATGGGAGACCAGGAAGAAGCTCCTGGCTCCTGGATCGGATCGGTACAGCTCTGGCTGTTGCGGCCATCTGAGGAGTGAACCATAAGATGGAAGACCTCTCTCTCTCTCTCTCTCTCTCTCTCTCTCTCTCTCTCTCTCTCTCTCTCTCTCTCCCTCCCTCCCTCCCTCTCCTCTCTCTGTGTAACCCTTTCAAATAAATAAATCTTTAAAAAAAAGAGTTCATCAACCTGTATACTTAATGTGTGTACATCAAAAAAATGATTTAAAGTTATCCTGAAATAAAAGTTAAAAAAATAATGAAAACCAAGCAGGCATTAGCGCTTAGGAACAGGAAGGTGAGCTGCAATGTTAAACAGTGGCCAGGGTAGGTTCCTTGAGTAGCTGCATTTGGAAAAGGCTCCCAGGAAGGTGGTGTTTCATCTACATAGACACATCCTTTGGAGCCCTGTGTTGCCTGGAAGTCCCCCTACGTGTTCAAACCTGATCCTAGTGGGTTCCCACGCGTAAGCCTTCTCTGGAAGCAGACTCTCGGGGCACGTCAGCAGATGTTGCTGATGAAGTCCTGACTCTTGTCTTCTCTGAAAGAACCACACCACACTCAGGGTGCCCCCAGGCCAACCAGTCAAAGCGTCTCTGCGTGCAGTGAGGACTGGCACTGCAATGTGCCTCACATGAGTCACTAAGAGATGGCACCTGTGCCCTGATCCCACCAGCCTGGGCAATTCCTTCTCAGCCTCCCCAGATGGGAGTGAATGAACACACCAGTGTTACTGAGAAGCCACGCCCACCCAGTAACCTGCACCTTCCCTCTCAAGCTGCTGGGGGAACGATGAGATCACACAGGAGCAGCTGTCTCTAAAAGAAGCCAAGAGTGCTTCTCAGGCCTTCTAGTTCTTTCTTCACTGCAACTCTTTCTTGTTTTGCCTTTCCTTGCGCATTCACATGATGTGGGCAGAAAGGCTGGGGAGACTGTCAGGAGAGCAAGCCCACTTTTACTGAAAATTCATTTCCTAGAACTGTTTTTCCTACAAGCCAAGGGATAAATGATACATTTCAAGGGAGGTGATACTACCTGTATTCAGTTCTTTGCTAAGCCCAGGAGTCATTTAATGCCAGTGGAAAGGTATTTGTGTCTCTCTAGGTACTGTCGTAACCCTAAGTTGCTGGTCAAGATGAACCCAGAAGATAATTCATTGCCATTGTCTGCATCAGCTCCAGAATTTCAAACCTGATAAGAAGAAACCTGTTATGTGAACCTGTGTTAGTAGTAACTAACATCACAATCTTCAAGTATCTACCCACTTTCTTTTTTTTTTTTAATAAAAGATTGATTTATTTTACTTGAAAGTCAGAGTTACACTGAGAGAGAAGGAGAGGCAGGGGAGGGGGTCTTCCATCTGCTGGTTCACTCCCCATTTGGCCGCAATGGCCAGAGCTGTGCCAATCCGAAGCCAGGAGCCTCCTCCGGGTCCCCCACGTGGGTGCAGGGGCCCATGGGCTTGGGCCATCCTCCACTGCTTTCCCAGGCCATAGCAAAGAGCTGGATCAAAAGTGGAGCAGCCAGGACTAGAACCAGCGCCCATATGGGATGCCAGCACTACAAGCAGTGGCTTTACCCGTTATGCCACAGCGCCAGCCCCCCACTTTGTTTTAATTGGTATTTAAAACAACAAATTAAGACTATATCCTGTTGCCTCTGGCATAAATAGCTTTCCAAATTTCTCTCTTTTTTAAAACTTTCTGAAAAGTAATCATTTTAATTTGATTTGAAAGGGGGGGAGGAGAGAAAGAGAGAGAGAGAATCTTTCATCTGCTGTTCCACTCCCCAAATGCACAACAGCTGGGGCTAGCCAGGCCAAAGCCAGGTGCTCAGAACTCAACCTGCCATGTTGTTGGCAGAGACCCAAGTGCCTGGACCATCACCCCTGCCTCCCAGGGTAGGCAAGAGCAGGCAGCTGGTCTGAAGCGGAGGAGCTGAGGCTCCGATACAGGATGAGGACACCCCAAACAGCATCTCAACCGCTGCCCCGAATGCCCGCCCCAGAATTCCTCCCAGGTTACCAGGCTCTCCGCCTCCCTTACCACTGCATGGCTTCTATTTTAATAATAAATAACTGAATAAAAATTGGAATGCAAAAGAAACATTAAGCACCAAGTGTGTCTTGGTTATTTTGGCCACCACCCAGTAGCAGGTGCTTCAGACGTCAGAGGAGGTGTTATTCCTGGATGGACCGTTCCAAGTCACTTCCTTCCCCCCATACTAGTGAGTATGTGAATGTGTGGGGTTTGTCTACAGTGTGACTTCCCTACAAGGAAGAGATTTTAATAAACTGTTTATTATCTAGATGGAAATATAATGAACAACACATGGCCGGGTTGCTGGTAAAAACCAGTTAAACTTAATTAGTATAAATAGTTTAGGCATTTAATACTCAATTTTCCAAATTATCTTGTGGTCATTGTTAGTATGTATTGCAGTGTCTTCATGTAGTTGTGAGTTTGTATCATGCTCTGGGTTTTTTAATTTTTAAAAAGATGTATGTATTTATTTATTTGAAAGAGAGAAGATCAGAGAGACAGGGAGAGACAAAAGAGAGATCTTCCAACTACTGATTAATTCCCCAAATGGCCGCAACAGCCAGGTCTGGGCCAGGCTGAAGTCAGGAGCCCAGAACTCCATCCAGAACTCCACTCCCACAGGGTGGCGGGGGCCCAGGTACTTGGGCCGTCCTCTGATGCTTCCCTAGGTGCATCATCAGGGAACTGGATTGGAAGTGGTGGAGCTGGGGCTCCAACTGGCACTCCTATAGGAGATGCTGGTTTCACAGATGGTGGCTTAAGCTACTGATCACAACACGGGTACCCTTTTAAAATTATTTTTTATTTAATTGAGTGGGTAGAGAAAAAGACAGACAGGGCTCCCACCTGTTAGTTCCTTCCCCAAATGCCCCAAATAGCCAGTGCTGGACAGGGCTAACGCCAGGAGCCGGGAAGCACTCCAGGTCTCCCAGGTGAGTGGCAGGAACCCAGTTACCTGAGCCATCACTGCTGCCTCCCAGGGACTGCATCAGTGAGGATTTGAAGTCTGGAGCCAGGGCTCTGGGTGTCTTCACAGGAGCTACACGTGTGATCCCGTGCTCTGCTCACTACACCTGCACGGTGCCATGAAAACACGCCTGCCTTTCCCACCTCACCCCTCACTCCTCCTGATCTGCCCACTGAGCTCCACCCAGGGATTCGGAGAGCGCCCTGTGACCGCCACTGCCGCCGCCTGGAAGATCTCTGACCTCACCACCCCTCCCGTCTCAGCAGGACCCACAGCACGTGGCACCCAACTTCTAGGGCGGCTTCTACTGCCTTCCTTGTCTGTGCGTACCACTGCCCTCCGACCTGTGAGCCCTGGGTCTTCCTCTTCTTGGTCTCTCTTGGCCCCTACAGCCTTACTCTGCACCCAGGGGTGCCACTGACTCTTGTAGAGTGAATGAGTGGTCTGCATAGTCATTATTCTTCATAGTCGCATTTTTCTCTTGCTGGTGGTTTCTTTAGTCACCTGCTATTGTTGGATATTTATGCATTTGCTGATTATTTCCAGGAATATCTCTTTAATCACAGCCCATTCCTGTTTTAAGGCTTCTAAAGATCCTGTTTCTCTCTGATTCCTATTATTCTGCAGGTTGTGATTTCCTGCTCTTTATGCCAGAAACAGGGTGCCACCACTGAACAAAAAAAATGGGGAGGATGTTTGGCACAGCAGTTAAGATGCTCTTGGGACACCTGCATTCTGTATCAGAGTGCCTGGTTGGAATCCTGGCTCCTAGGCCTCCTACCCAGCGTCCTGCTAATGGGCACTCCGCACACAGCAGACGATGCCTCAAGGACTTTGGTCCCTGCCACTCAGACCCAGATTGAGTTCCAAACTCTTGGCTTCAGCCTGGCCCAGCCCTGGCTGTTGCAGGCATTTGGGAGTGAACCAGCGGATGGAAGATTGCTCTCTATTTGCCCCTCTGCCTTTCAAATAAAAACGGAAAATAAATAAAAATGTAAAAAGTTTTTCTTTTATTAGTCCTAGGACATGAGTAGATTAATTACTTTCATTTCAGCAATAAGAATGACGTTCAAATTCTTCCATAAAGGAGCTGATGCTGTACGTGAACACTGTCTTCCTGATTTTCTGAATCTTGCAGCCAGTGTGAATGGTTCTTGCTCCCAATTAAACAAAACCAAATTAAATGCAAAGTGAGACAGTAAAAAATTCTTTTCTATCTCACTTATCACATTGGCAAAGATTTCTTTTTGCTTTACCTTTCGTGTCACACACTCTAAAGACACAGAAGGAAAAAGCATCTCAAACTCAGATTCAATTTCTCCTACTACACACAGCACAGATTGCTTCTGACACAAGCCATCAGTTCTGCAGGGGACATCCGCGGGGTGTCCTCTGATGCAATTCTGATGTCATCTGCCTGGAGATGGCATCAGATCCCACAGCAGGGCTCAGTCCTGCCTCCACTGCACATGCCAGTCCCAAGGCCCAGTGCCTCTGATGGACTGGTGAGAAATTGGGGTTCCCACAGTTCTCTGGCTCCACTACTTTGCTCAGGTGGCCCACAGAACTCAGAGCAACACGTGGGTTTACTGGTTGATGATAAAGGATGCTACAGAAGACGCAGCTGAAGGGCTACACGGTATGAGGTGTGGGGGAGGGGTGCAGTGCTTCCATTGTCTCTCCTCCATTGTCCCCCTCCAGGGACATCCAGATGCCCTCCAAACCCTGTTCTTTTGGGTTTTTATAGGAAGTTCATGGCATAGGCATGATGGAAGCATGAACAACCATGAAGAAAAGTGGACAAAAAGAATGTGATCTTACACTACTAAAAACCCAGCAAGACCTGTTAGATTCTTCTTGGTCTCTCTGTGCAGTATTCCTTCCACCTGAGCATGGGGCAGGGCCGCTCTTTTCCTGACAAGTTCACAGGTGTCAAGGATTGAAGTACAAGCACATGGCCCAACAGTGAAGACGCCACATGGGCCACCAGCATCCCATGAGTGCCTGGGGTTCAGTTCTGGCTCCTTTGCTTCCAATCCAGCTTCCTACTTAGCACGCCTTGGGAGACAATGGGGATGGTTCAAGTACATGGGTCTCTGCCGTTCAAGTGGAAGACCTGGATTGAGTTCTAGGCGCCTGTATTTGCCCTAGAGCCAAGAACCTGCTGGAGATTCCCAGCTCTGGCTGTTGCAGGCATCTGGGGAGTGAACCATATGATGGAGGGTGTCTGTCTGTCTCTCCTTGCCTTTCAAATAAAATAAAATTACATTTTTTGAAAATAAGAAAGGATTGAAACATTATATTCACTTTAAAAAAGCTTACTTATTTACTCAGAGGCAGAGATAGATGATAGCTAGATAGAAAGAATCCCTTCCTATCCACTGGTTTACTTGCCAAATGCCCACAAGGGCCAAAGCTGAGAGCCAGGAACTCAATCCAGATCGCCCATGTACATGACAGAGCTCCAACCACTTGAGCCATCACTGCTGCCTCCCAGGGCGTGTGTTAGCAGGAAGCTGGAATCAGAAACCAGAGCCAGATATCTGACCCAGGTACTCTGATGTAGTATGAGGTTCCCTTAACCAGCATCTTAACCACTAGGCCAAATGCCCACCCTCATTCTATATACTTTTCTTAAAGATAATACAAATGGGATTAATGAAAACCTCCCCATCTTTTTTTCAGTTGTGCCATTTGCCAGGAGGCAACCTGTTGCCTGGGTAATGTGCGCTGGTACTGTGATGCCTCCCACTCACCTTGTGGGCTGCCCAAGCTACTGAGTGTTACCAGGAACTGGCTACCGAAGGCCCTCAGGCAGGGCTGCCTCTGCAATGTACAGGGCTTCACTTTGCCTGGCAGTGTCTCTGTAGCGGGATTTGACTAGCCCTGTAGAATTGGAGTCTGATGTGGCTGGAAGTCACCCATCCTGTGTGTCCCTGGCTGAGTTCTTGAGCATTCTGCAGAAAAGTCAGACTGTCCCCAGAGACAAGCTGGTGACTGTCACAGACAGGTGCACGGACGTGCCAGGAGCATCCTCACTTTCTTGACTCTGGCAAGGACCTCCGTCTTCTACCAGACCCTGCCATCCCCGGTTTCCATGAGATCCAGAGGGAGGCAACCTGTGCCTTGGTGAGCACTAGAAGATGGAAGTGCAGAGCAAACGCCTCTCTCCCGTCTTGCCCCCTGCACTCCGCAGTAGGGGCCAGAGCAGGGGCGTGTGCACTCCAGGAACCTACAGCACGGCTCAGTTCATCTTCTGTGGCTCCAACAGAGCACTGGAGGGTGGGTGATTCCAAGAGCTTTATTTTGCTCTATGGTTTTGGAAGCTGGAAAGTTCCAGAATGGGCAGCCCCATCTAGGGAGGGCCTCGTGCTGTTTCAGCTCATGGTAGAGAGCAGAAAGGCAAGCAGCCACAGGCAAAGCAGAGCAGGGGACAGAGGGGAAGGAGGCTTGGTGACAACCTGCTGGGGGTCACTCACATCCCGTCAAGGGCGCTATGTTAACCCCTTCATGACAGTGGAAGCCCCATGACAAATACCTCTCTGTACCTGTCACCGCTCTATACCATTACATTCACAATGAAATTTATTTCTTAAAAAAGTTTATCCACTTGAGATAGAGAGAGAGAGAGCGAGCACATTCCCATCCACCCTAATGCCTACAATGGCCCAGCCCCGGCTGGACCGAAACCCAAAACCAGAAACTCAGTCCAGGTCTCCCATATGGGTGGAAGGAACCCAACTATTTGAGGCATCGCTGAGCCAAGTACCCAACCTGGATATCACAGTATTGGAGTGTGCGACTTAACTGTGTCCTCACTGCTGGGCAGTTACATTCCAACAGGAGTTTTGCTGGGGACCAACCACATCCAACTCACAGCACAGCCATTTCAGAACCCAAGAGCAGACTTCAAAGACGAGAGAGCTAACAGGTAAAGCTGAACTGCGCTCAGATGGGCTTTATCCTGTGGCTGATCGGGCGTTTGCTCAGGCATGACGCTTGTCGCTCCAACCTCCTTCTTTCCTAGGGGTGAAGACATTCCCAGGCTGCTCCTCACATTCCCCTCTATTGGGAATTCCAGCTGTGTCTCCTTCCCGCATTTACTAACGGAAGTCAACGCCAGTATTTAACACACACGCGTGCACACACACACACACACATGCACACACGCACATCTTGGTTTATGAAGGTGTGCTTCATTGAAAAACTTCAAAATGCACTTGTCTCCAGATGTCAACCTCTGTAACATCTGACCACGGGCACGTGATCAGGAATTAGAGTCCACCTTGTGAGTCAAAGGTCGCTGTGCATCCCTGAGCCCCAGCACTTAAGCCCTATACAAATGCATTTCTTATGACTCATGGAAAATCATTGAATTCCTGAAAAATGCAGACAATTAAATGTTGGCAGGCGATTGTGTCAGCCACAAGCAGTGCTGAGTGGCAGTCATGTGCAAAATGCTGCTTTTCAAGCTTCCTTGGATTCCGCTTTGTTCAGTTTTTAAAACCATAGCACCTTGAAGCTGGGGAGTCGTGTGTAGGACAGGTTAGGAAGGCTGACCTGGGTTAAAGCGATGGTGAACTTTGGTGGCTGGTTTACCATGATCTTGACCACAGGTAAACGCCAGGGATCTCCAACGCCCTGTGCCTAATTTTGTATTCTTCATTATGTAGTTTTTTTTTTCCCCCTTAAAGAACTCTCCTCTCCCCCAGTCTATAAACTCCAGGCCCCAGGAGACCTGGTCTACACCTGTTGGGGCCTGCAGGCTCACACCCCTCCAACCTGTCCCCTTCAGCCCTCTCTCAGAAACCAGAGCCGTGTGCAGCAAACAGCTTGAAAGGTGGTGGAGTTCCTAGGGCCTGAGCCGCAGTGGGATCACCTGGTCTTTCTCAGTGTCATCGTCTATAAGATGG
This sequence comes from Sylvilagus floridanus, assembly GCA_949820135.1. Classification (NCBI taxonomy): domain Eukaryota; kingdom Metazoa; phylum Chordata; class Mammalia; order Lagomorpha; family Leporidae; genus Sylvilagus; species Sylvilagus floridanus. The sequence continues at coordinate 106,444,564 of OX463226.1, forward strand.
GTATGCAAATAGATGACCTCTGACCCCAGTGCCCTGGGGCCACATCCTGTCTTCTCTTACCACAGCCCCCCCCCCCCCCCCCCCGCACTTGTCCTTCCTCACCCTCTGACACCCCAGGCCTCTGCTCAGGCTCTGCCCTTTCCACCCTCCGCAAGGACAAGGACTTGGAGACTTATGGGACTGCTCTCCCCACCCCAGCCCCCGACCAGGATCTCCTCAGGGGCTAGCATTGTGGTGCAGGGGCTAGGGCACCACTGTGATGCCGGCATCCTGTATCAGCATGCCAGTTCCCGGCTGCTCCACTTCCCATCCAGCTCCCTGCTAGTGCTCCTGGGAAGCAGGGCCCCTGCACCCATGTGGGAGATCTGGATGGAGCTCCTGTCTCCTGGAGCCCCTGGATTCTGCCTGGCCCAGCCCCACCTGTTGTGACCATTTGGGGAGTGAACCAGTAGATGGAAAATTCTCTCTGTTGCTTTGCCTTTCAAATAAACAATTTTTTTCAAAGTCAACCATCCACCCATTATACGTGGAAGGCCACTGAAGCACAGAGGGGAAGGATTGGAAGAGGGAAGAAAACTGGGTGGTTTCAATGGCCCTGGAGCTGCCACCGTGCCCTTTAGTAGAGATATCTAGGAGATTGGATCTTAGATGCTTTGACCATAAATAAATGCCAAATGCTTGGAAGGATAAATATATTTACCCTGATTGGTTATTCCACAATGTATACAGGTAACAAAACAGCACACCACACCAGATGCATAAGCCAGGTTTCTCTGTCTGTTGAGACTTTTTAAAATAAAAAATGGAGGGTAAAAAAGTAGAGGTAGGTACAACTTGTTGTAGGGAAATACAAATGTTTTTTAGCTATTGTTAGTGCAAAATGACTCCTGGTAGCAGACGATGGGCATTTGTAACATGTGAAACTTTAAGGAAAGGGGGTTAGTAAGTATCCATTTTCCTAGAGAGCATTCTATATACATTACATGCACACAGATTTTATAGATTTTTTTTTTTGGCAGGTGGTGGGCAGCTACCCAGGATACATTTGTGCAAATCCTGATTCCAAGGCATTCAGGCGACGTGCAGTGGTTCCTTGTTAGTCAGGAGTTGGCTCTCTGCAGCTCCTGTCTGCCCACAGCTAGCCGCTGTCGGGAAATGTTACTAGAGTGCAATGAGGAATTAAGATCTTGAGAGTGCGAGAGAGAGAGGCTGCATTCACGGGACTTGAATTACAGTGTCCTATTGTCGTCATTCGATTTTACTAGTAGTCCCTGCTCTTCATCCTTAGCCGTGCCTGCTTTGTAAATGAAACTGTGTCCCAGGCACGTATGTATGAGTACAAACACAGGACAACAAACTTCTGCGGTTCAGGCATCCCCTGGGGGTCTTGGAACGTACCCCCAGGAAAGTACTGGGCGGAAAGGAAAAAAGCAAAACTAAGAAGACGTTCAGGCCAGCCTGGGTGGATTCCTGCTCCTCCCTCGTGGGCTAGAAGACGGGAAGTTGGAACTGCCCCCCCCCCCCACGTGCAGCCCGCAGGTGTTTGGGAAAGAGGAGATGCCTAAAGCTTGAGCAACACCAAGGGCAGCCGCGGGAGTCATCTGCCCTTGCTCCTGCAGCAGCTGACTCCGCAGCGCCTCCCACCCACACGGCTCTGTTTTCTCTGTTTGGGCTGCTACGGATGCACCTGCAGAGGCAGCTGTGGGCTGGCCCTGAAGGAGTGACAGATCCGTGGGAACTCGGTGAGGAAACAATTCGTCACAGCTTGGTAGGCAAGTACTCTTGAGGGGAAGGACAGGTCAGACATCCGAGGAGGGGCCCCAATTCATTCCTGGAAATCCTGGGAGGCTTCTCGGAGAAGGTGACACCTAACTGGAGAGCTGGAGGCGGAGAGGAGTCCCTCTCCTCTCCTCAGTGGCTGCTCCCCCAACTTCCCAGGAGTGAAGAGGATAGTGATGAGGTGGGTAGAGAGCCAACATGCCCTCTCTTTTCTGTTCCTGGAAGTCCTGGAAGCTACAGGAACAGCTGCTGGGAAGGGTCAGAGGTCAGAGTCAGGGTCAGGGACCTCGGGTTAGGAAACACCCACGTGGGCACCAGGGGTGACGGTGCCTGTTGGACTCTCCTGGCAGTGGACAGAGGTGTTGATGACCATGGCTAGCTTTTCACACCCTCTTCCATCTGTGATGTGCTTCAAAATGTTCATGGAAAATGTAACAGAATCATAAAATCTCCCACCCACTGGTTCACTCCCCAGATGGCCACAACAGCTGAGGGTGGACCAAGGTGAAGCCAGGAGCCTGGAACTCTATCCCAGTCTCCCACATGGATGTCAGGGGTCCGAGCACTCGGGCCATCATCCACTCCCTCGCCAGGTGCATCAACAGGGAGCTGGACCGGAAGTGAAGCAGGTGGGACTCAAACCAGTGCTCCAATATGGGATTGCCAGTGTTGCAAGCAGCAGCACCCGCTGTACCATGACAATGGCCCCCTCAGCCTCTACCCGCTGAATGTTCCCAACATGAATAAGTGATAAGTATCTAAGCTGATTGATATGCTAATTGCCCTCATTTGATCATTATCCATTGCGTTTATTTATTGAAATATCAAGGGGCCAGCATTGTGGTGTGGCGGGTAAAGTGCCACCCATGACACCAGGTGGGTGCTTCTTCATGTCCCGGCTGCTCCACTTCCAATCCAACTCCCTGATAACAGCCTGGGAAAAGCAGTGGAAAATAGCCCAAGTGTTTGGGCCCCTGCCACCCAAGTGGGAGCCCCAGAAGAAGCTCCTGGCTTCTGACTTTGGCCTGGCCCAGCCCCGACCAATATGGCCATTATGGCTATATGAACTAGCAGATAAAAAATCTCTCTCTCTCTCTCTCTCTTTCTCTCTTTCTTTCTCTCTTTCTCTCCTCTCTCTCCAGCTTTCAAATAAATAAATCTTTTTAAAAAAGAAATATCAAACACCGTGCCTCATAATTATGTAGAATTACTATGTGTCAGTTGAAGTGCATGTGTTAAAAATTGATTTTTAAAAATCCCACTGATTCATCTATTTGTTCTACAAAGGCATGTAGAGTGAATGTCATATGACACGGAAGGTGTTATCTCCCAAGGCTTCCAATCTGTCTTTCTGTTCCTATCACCACCATCCACAGAATGTCATCATCACTGTTTTCAAAAAGAAGCCTTTCAAATGACTTCTGTGGTCTCCGAATAAAGACCTGGCGTGGTTAGCAACAGCCTGTGTGGGCGGCCCCGTTCTCCCTGGGGTCCCTCTCCATCTCCGTCTTTTGGCTCCAGTTGCCCTCATCCTCTCTGAAGCCACCTTCGCTGCCATTCTGCAGCCTCTGCCAGCAGCCGTCTTACATCCCATCACCTGCCTGCTCACACTGCAAGGCACAGGCCAGCCCCTTCCGCAGGACAGCTGCCCTAACAAAATCACACCCACTCTTCTCCGAGGCTCACTGTGGCCTGTTCCCTTCTGGACGTTTGGGGCTCTTGGATTCAGATCTGCCTCCCCTCCAGGCTGTAAGCTCCTGGAGGGCAGGTCTTTGCCTTCTGCCTTCTAGGAGTGCATGGACCATAAACAGAGAGAGGATGTAGATGCTCACCTGACAGTGTGTCTGTCCCCTTCAACCGCAAACTTCTATAAACACCACTATCTCAGTCCCCACTGTGATAACCCTGTGCGGATGGTATTAAGCACTTCCTTTTGCCAATGAGACCCCTGAAACTGGTATAAATCAAAAACTTGCCCAAGGCTGCCTTAGCCTTTCTGAGGCTGCTAAACTCCAGTGCTTTTATATATATATATATATATATGTGTGTGTGTGTGTGTGTGTGTGTGTGTGTTTTATTTATTTGAAAGGCACAGTTACAGAGAAAGAGAGAGGGTCAGGGAGATCTTCTACCCATGGGTTCACTCCCAAATGGCTGCAATGCTGGGTCTGGGCCAGGCCAAAGCCAGGAGTCTAGAACCCCATCCAGGTCTCCCACGTGGCTGGCAGGGGCCCAGATACTAGGGCCGCATCTTCAGCTGCTTTCCCAGGTGCATTAGCAGGACGCTGGATGCGAAACAGAGCAGCAGGAACTTGACTCTGACCTTGTACGGGAAGCTGCATCTTACACGGAGGCTTCACCCTCTTCACCCCAAATGGCCCCTGGATTCGAGTTCTGAGACCTGTCTGGGAACACCAGGCTGTTTCTGAAATCCAGACTACAAATCTCTTCCATTTGGGAGTTGCTAGATAAGTCCTTGTTCACACGGGAGAAAGAGTGAGGGGACACAAGTTGCTGCCCCAAGGAAAGCAGAAACAAGGCCCGTGGGATCCTGGAGAGATCCTATCAGGCCTGGGCCCCTGGGGAAGGCTTTCTGATACTTGAGCCTCATGATAGCACCTCCCGGCTGCTGGTCATTCCGGGATCTTCTTGGCTTGCTTGGAGTAAGTTCTCACATTTCCGACAGGAAACAGCCTATTTCCCTTGGAATTTTCTTATATTGTTTTAGTCTTGGGTGTCAGCCTTTTATTTTAGTCCAGCAAAGAACTCAACATTCGTTTTCCTTGAAGGAGGTGGGGGATTTCTTTTCTTTTCTTTTTTTTTTTAAGCAGCAGTATCTCTACCAAGAAAAACAGGTTACCAGAGCTGTCCCCGGAGGCTTGGCTGCTTCTGCGTGGTTGTCATTGAGGCGACTCTACCTGAAGTCTCTGTCACTTCCAGGTCACCTGAGACTACACGAGTCAGGCTCCTCAGTGACCTCAGCCCTCTGGTCCCAGTCCAGCTCCTCGGTGCTTCGTCACGACCACACAGTGGCTGGCTAGCTTGCTAACATAGTTATGCCATTAATAATTCTCTTTCAAACCAGGAATTTCCCAACTGATGTCACATGGGAAGAGGGCGCTGAGCAAGGCCTCCAGCAGTAGGTCATCTTCGAGTTACACAGCACAGCTCCGACTAGCACTGACCTTTGTCCAACTCAATAGATTCCTTTTCCCTGAAGCACTCTGGCTATGTCATTCTGTCATCAAAACAATTGATCCCTGTCTGTTTCCTTACAGAGATAACTTTACTCCACATCAGTGTGTGTGTGCATATAATGGAACACTCTTCAGTGGGAAATTCTGGGGCAAGGATTGAAGCAGTGTGGTTAAGACTCCACTTGGGACACCTGCCGACCATCTAGGAGTGCCTGCTTAGAGTCCTGGCCCCACTTTTGATTCTAGCCTCCTGCTAATGTGCACCTGGGAGGCAGCAGGTGATGGCCCAAGCAGTTGGTTCCCGGCCACCCATGTGGGAGATCTGGATTAAGTTCTAGGCTCTTGGCTTCAGATTGGACCAGTTCTAGCTCTTGTGGGCTATTGGAGTATGAACCAACAGATGCACGATGTCTCTCTGTTCATTTCAAATAAAATGGAAATAATTTTTAAAAAGTGAGAAATGCTGACACATAGGTGAACCTTGAGGATATCACGCTAAGTTCAACAAGGCAGTGACAAAGGGACAAGGACTGTGTGATGATTCCACTTACAAGAGGGGCCTGGAGGTCAGATTCATCGTTGGAAGGTAGATGGTGGTTGCCAGGGAAGAGGGAATGATGAGTTACTGTTCAGGAAGTGCAGAGATTCAGTTTGGGAAGATGAAAGACTTCTGGAGAGGGAAGGTGGTGATGGTTGTGGGACCATGTGAGTACACTCAATGTCGCAGCACTGCGCACGCAGGAACGGGGAATCTGGGTGGGTACGGTGTGCAGCAGGACTCATGCAGAGCACAGTGTCTTTCTAAACTGTTTCTGTGTTTGGTTTCAAGAACATTCGTAAGAGAGAGCCCAGTCCCACGCAAGCGACAGGAACAGAGGAAGTTTTCAAGCAATTTTATTGCACTCGGGATGTTCGTGTCCCACTTTCACGTGAAAGGAAGCAGGAATGGTGTATTCTCGTCACTCATCAGGGGCACCTCTAGCGCCTTAGCCTGTAAAGTACTAGGTCAGTTTAAATGGTTTTTGATGAAGGAAATAGATTCTTTTTTTTTTTTTTTTTGACAGATAGAGTTAGACAGTGAGAGAGAGAGAAAGAGAGAAAGGTCTTCCTTCTATTGGTTCACTCCCCAAATGGCTGCTATGGCCGGCGCTGCGCCTATCTGAGGCCAGGAGCCAGGTGCTTCCTCCTGGTCTCCCATACAGGTACAGGGCCCAGGCACTTGGGCCATCCTCCACTGCCTTCCCGGGCCACAGCAGAGAGCTGGACTGGAAGAGGAGCAGCTGGGACTAGAACCCGGTGCCCATCAGGGTTTCTGGTGCCGCAGGCGGAGGATTAACCAAGTGAGCCATGGCGTGGGCCCGGAAGTAGATTGTAGATCTAAGGAGTTCCTATTTGTATTTGATTGGAAACAAAACTTGAAATATTTTGTCAAAATGAGAAGATTAGCTCTGACAGATGTGCTGTATCAAGGTGATGACCCACCTGATAAAGATGTTTTTATCTACTTGAAGGCAGAGCTGGAGAGAGGCAGAGGCAGGGGCTGGAGGAGCACACCAGGATCATCCATGATCACCGTGTCTGCAGGATCTCTGCTAACAAGCATCTAACTTCCACCTTGCCTTTTAATTCTTCTGAAAACTATGTGGAATTTCTCCCTCTCAAGGAAGTATTAAGATTATTTTAAAAATACTGAAGGTAACAGACACATAGGAAACACTGTTCTTTTGATTCACATTTTTTAAAAACTCTACTCATTTATTTTCATTTTATTTGAAAGGCAGAGAAAGAGAGAGATCTGCCATCCACTGGTTCACTCCCCATGTGCCTGCAGTAAGAGGGGCTGGAGCAGGACGAAGACAGCAGCCAGGAACTCCATCTGGGTCTCCCAAAGGGTGGCAAGGACCCAACTATTTTAGTTGTCACTGGCTGCCCCCCAGAGTGTGCATTAGCATGAAGTTGGATCAGAAATGGAGCAGCTGGGTGTTGAACCTGACACCCCAATATGAGATGTGAATGGCCCAAGCAGCAGCTTAACTGCTGTGTGACATGCCTGGCCTAAATTCACATCTTAAAACACAGGTAGGGGGACCCGGTGCTGTGGCATAACAGGTAAAGTCGCTACCTGCAGTGCTGGCATCCCATATGGGCTCCAGTTCGAGTCCTGGCTGCTCCACTTCCAATCCAGCTCTCTGCTATGGCCTGGGAAAGCAGTAGAAGATGGCCCAAGTCCTTGGGACCCTGCACCTGTGGGAGACCCAGAAGAAGCTGCTGACTCCTGGCTTCAGATCGGCCCAGCTCTGGTTGTTGTGGTCATTTGGGGAGTGAACCAGCAGATGGAAGACCTCTCTCTCTCACTGCCTCTTTGCCTTTCAAATAAACAAGTAAACCAAACTTAAAAAAAAAATAGGGGGACTTTCTTTGTTTTTTATCTTTTTGGAGGCACTGAGCTTGTTTCATAATTCCAGCATTTACGAAACATCTCTAGATAAACATGCAACAAGTTGTTTATGGGCAGCTCTCCTATCATTACATTAAGAATCATCTCAATTTAAACACATCAGCTTCTAGTATATTCGTACATTTTCCTATGACACTAGGCACATGGTTTTATTCAACTTTTTTCATAGTGAGATTTTTGTAAATTTATTTTATTAAAGATTTATTTATTTATTTGAAAGGCAGAGTTAGAGAGAGAGAAAAGTAGAGACAGAGAGAGAGACACACAGATCTTCCAAATGGTGGTTCACTCCCCAAATGGTGGCAACAGCCATGACTGAGCCAGGCTGAAACCAGGAGCCAGGAGCCTCTTCTGGGTTGCCCACATGGGTGCAGGGGCCCAAGCACTTGGGCCATCCTGCACTGCTTTCCCAGGTACTGTAACAGGGAGCTGTATCAGAAGGGGAGCAGCCGGTATTCGAACCGGCACCCACACGACATGCCAGCACTGCAGGCCAGGGCTTTAAGCAGCTGAGCCACAGCGCCAACCCCAGTAAGAGTTCCTGATGAAGAAAGCAGTCTGTTGATTGACATTCTGGTGTAAAATCCTTACCCTGTGTGTGGACTCCAGAAAGTTTTCCTGCCATCATAGCTACACTATCAGCTCTTAACTCCCCCAGAAAATTGCAACACCAAGATACACTTAATTGCCAGTGTAGCCGTTCAGAGCATCACACGGCTCAGAGCTGGTTGTGTCTATGTAGGCAATGAAGCTGAAAGATGTAATTCTTCCAGTGAGAGCATGATCTTCAAATCACAAGTATACACTGCGTTCAACACTGCCATTAGTAATAGCGATACGCGAATCCCGTAGCAATGAAAATACTGGTTTTGTTCAATTGTTGATTTTCATATCATTAGTTCCTGCACTGAAATAGGACATCACAGAAAAGTAGGACCTGAGTTATTTTCCAAGCCAAAGATTCGCTTCCTTGTCATTCTCCCCTCCTCCCCTCCAAAACCCATCATTTTTATGTCAAAAATTGTTGTAAAGGTTTCTAGGCAGAGAGACAGAGAGAGGGGTCTTCTTTCTCTTTGTGCACTTCCCACATACCACGAGGCATCAGGAACTCAATCCAGGAGTTCTAGGTAGGTGGCCCAAGTACCTGAGCCATCACCTGTGGCTCCCCAGGGTATGCAAGTAGCAGGAAGCTGGAATCCAGAGTGGAGCCAGGCCTCCGACCTAGGCACTCTGTTACAGGATGCAGGCATCCCAAGTGACATCTTAACCACTGGGCCAGACACCCACCCGAAACATCTCTGATTTAGTCCTGAGCAGTGTGTCAGCAGTTGACTCTCTTAATTCTGTGACCCAGAGTCCCAGTGTTCACCAATCAAATAGTCAGCAACTGCTTCCGTCACTTTTCAAATTTGTTACTCTTTCCCTGAAAGGATGATTTTAGTTTAGAATTTTCCATGCTTTCTGTACAAATTCTGCTTAAATGCTTTGGAAGTTTCATTGCTTAATTAGGCTATATAGCTCTCTAAATAATATGTTGTGGGGTTGGCGCTGTGTCAGCGGGTAAAGCTACTGCCTGTAGTGTCGACATCCCATATGGACGCTGGTTTGAGTCCCGGCTGCTCCACTTCCGATCCAGCTCTCTGCTATAGTCTGGGAAAGCAGTGGAGGATGGCCCAAGTCCTTGGGCCCCTGCACCCGTGTGGCAGACCCAGAAGAAGCTCCTGGCTCTGGCAGTTGTGGCCATTTGGAAAGTGAACCAGCAGATGGAAGACCTCTCTCTCTGTAACTCTGCTTTTCAAATAAATAAATAAATCTTTAAAAAATATGTTGTTTTGGCATTTTTGTCACCAATGATGGCTACAAAAACTATTGATACATGAGGGATCATATCTCTAAGCAAAATTAGTGTATTTGGTCTGTTTCCAGTTGCTCTAACCAAATATCTCCATTAAGAAAAGGGGGTTGTCCAGCTCACAGTTTTGAAGGCCGAACAGCCAAGAACAGGCAGCCCCACCTGCTGGCCTCTGGCGAGGGCCTCTTGGCCGAAGGTGACACAGTGACGGCACATGGCAGGAAAGGAAGTCAGGCATGGAGGGACCAATCTTGCCCAAAACCATCTGCTACTGAGAATGGCATTAATTCCTTCTAAGGAGAGTGCTCTCAAGGACTTAATGAAACCCACTATGCTCTGCCGTCACCACCAGCTCCCCAAGTTTCCAACACGTGACCCCTTGAGGGACAAACCACACCCAAGCACAGCGATGGGTGTAGATGGTCTTGCTCCTGCTGTCTTTGGGATAACTTCTGTTGTTACTTGGTTTATTATCACTGCCCCATTTGGAAAACACATTGTTTTTGTTGTTTGTTTGTTTGATAGGCAGAGTTAAACAGTGAGAGAGACAGAGAGAAAAGTCTTCCTTCCGTTGGTTCACCCCCCAAATGGCCGCTACAGCCGGAGCGCTGTGCTGATCCAAAGGCAGGAGCCAGGCACCTCCTCCTGGTCTCCCATGCGGGTGCAGGGCCCAAGCACTTGGGCCATCCTCTACTGCCCTCCCGGGCCACAGCAGAGAGCTGGACTGGAAGAGGAGCAACCAGGACAGATCCAGCGCCCCAACTGGGACTAGAACCCAGAGTACTGGCGCTGCAGGTGGAGGATTAGCCTAGTGAGCTGCAGCACTGGCCAAACACATTGTTTTTGACAAAAATAATCCAATGAAACTTGTCTCACCACAAGCAAATAAAAAATATCTGAATTTTTTTTTACAACCAATGATGCTAAACCTGTAAATTCAAAACCAGGCTTGAGTGAGACCTAAAACAATGATAATGTAGTAAATTATAACAATCTGGCTATGGTGCTAGCACACATGACTCAAACATGTTGAGGCTCCAAGTGACTCATGCCTGAACCCCCAACACTCAAACTTGTCCATACTTTTGGACATCGCGATGTCACCATTCTAAATGGTACCCTCCAAATGTCTGTGCTCACGAGTGGGTATTTCCTAGCAGTTAAGGTACCCATGAGGCAAAGCAATGTCTACATTCAATTCCTGGCTCTGGCCTTATCAGCCAGTTGGTGCCTTATCAGCCCTGATGGCTGAAGTGATTGGGTTCCTGCCTCTACCCCCATCGAAGGCCTGGATTGAGTTCCTGGTTCCTGGCTCCAACCCTGACCAAGTCTCAGCCATTGCAGGTGTGAACCAGGAGATGGCAGTTCTGTATATCTGAGTCTCTGCCTCTCAAATAAATTTTTTAAAGATTTATTTTATTTTATCGGAAAGAATGACACAGAGAGAAATGGAAAGAGAGCTAGAGAGAGAAAGAGATCTTCCAACCACTGGTTCACTCCCCAAATGTCCACAACAGCTAGGCCTGAGCCAGGCCAAAGCCAGGAGCCAGAACTCCGTTTGCATCTCTCATGTGTGTGGCAGGGGCCCCAGACCTTGAGCCATTACCTGCCACCTGCCAGGGTCTGTGTTGGCGGGAAGTTGGCTCAGAAGCAGAGGCAGGACTCTCGCAGACGCTCCAGCGTGGGATGCTGGCCTCTCAATCAGCGGCTTAACCTGCTGCGCCCTACCCCTCAAGTAAATTTGTTAAAAACTTAAAAATTAAAAAAAAAATTCAGAGCTTAATTTATGGCAAAATGGTAACAAACTAGTCACAGACCAACTCTAGACTCTTCACCCCACTTTGTGTGGCACCATTTTTACTTACTCATTTATTTATTTATTTATCTTGAAAGAGTTACAGAGAGAGAAAGAGAGAGAGAGGAAGAGACAGAGAGCTATCATTCACCCACTGGTTCACTCCCCAAATGGCTGCAATGGTTGAGGCTGGGCCAATGCGGAGCCAGGAGCTTCTTCAGGGTTTTCCATGTGGGTGCAGGGGACCAAGCACTTGGGCCATCCTCCACTGCTTTGCCAGGTACATTAGCAGGGAGCCGGATCAGACGTGGAGCAGCCGGGACTAGAAACAGTACCCATATGAGATGCCAGCACAGCAGCCAGCAGCTTTACCCACTACACCACAGCGCCAGTCCCTATGTGTGGCAGCATTTTAAATCCACAAGTTAGGGACTGGCTCTGGAAAGGGGTGACATTTGAGCAGGCTGGAAGAAGGGAGGCAGCCAGTCTGGGGAAGAATAACAGAGACAGAGGGATCAGTCAGGGCCAAGTTCCTGAGGCAGAAACATGGAGAAAAAGAACAGCCAGCAGAGCATGTGGTTGTCACAATGAAGAAGGGATGGGGCCATAGGAGATGGGACTCAAACATCTGCATGTTGCTGTGGCTTGAATATTTGTGTCCCTCCAAAATGCAGGTTGCAGCTTAATCCCCACTGCAAGGACTGAGAGGTGAGGCCTTTCGGAGGTGGATGGGGTTGGTGCCTTATCAGAGAGCTGGAGGGAGCTTGCTCCTTTCGGCCTGCTCCACTGTGTCTGGACACACTGTCCCTTCCATGTGGGGCTGCAGCTAGGAGGTGCCATCATTTTTAATGTTTATTTGTTTTCATCTACTTGAAAGGTAGAGGGAAAGGGAGAGAAGGAGAGACAGACTGAGAGAGATCTTCCATGTGTTGGTTCACTCCCTAAATGCCTACAAGAGCCAGGGCTGGGCCAGGCCAAAGCCAGGAGTCCAGAACTCCGTCCAGTCTCTCACATGAGTGGCAGGTGGCCAAGCTCTTGTGACACCTAGAACTGGGTGTTGGGGAGCTCTGCTGTCTCAGATCGTAGCCACGAGCCACATGTGGCTACAGAACACTGAGACATACCTAACTCAAACGGAGAAGTGTTGGTGTGAAACACAAACCAGATGCTGAAGACCCAGTGCAGGATGAAGAAAGCAAAATATCTCATCGATAATTCCTATATTGACCATCCTTTGCGTATATCGGGTTAAATACAATATACAGCTGGTCCTGTGTCTGTGGGCCATGCACCATGGATCCAACCAGCTCAGCATCAAAAACCCTTGGAAAAAACCCACATCTGTATTGAGTATGGACTGACTTATTTTCTTGGCGTTACTCCCTAAACAATACAGTGCACCAATGATTCACAAATTGAACTAGGCATGGTAGGTCATCTGGGGACGACTTGGCATTGGAGGGAGCATGTACATGGGTGACATGTAAACACTAAGCCTCTTTATATGAGGGGCTTGAGCAGTCACAGAGTGTGCTCTCTGTAGGGGAGGCCCAGAACCAATCTTTACAGTCTGTAATGTACATGACTGTACATTAATTTTATTTCACCCAATATATCCAAGAGATTATCTCCCTGTACTATTACAGTCAATTTCCCCCATTTTATTTTTTAAAATGTGGATGGTAGAAAATACAAAAACGCCTGTGGGTCTCACACCTGTGGCTCATATCATACTTCTGTGATGAGCTCTGTTCTTTCTGCGATCTGGGGCCTAGTCTGTCTGTGAACCTAGCATGGTAAACCCACCGTCCAGAGCAGCCATGGCATGACAAGGCGCACAGGACACACCCGTCCAGGAAGGGAGTGAATGGAGACGATCACTTTCACACTTCCACCCAGTTCAGCCCTTTGCTCTCAGAAGCGTGCACAGAGGTGTCTCACAGTGAAATTCCTTTCGGAATCTCCTTTTGAACCTGATTTTGTCTGGTGACTCCTGGGATGATTGTAAGACCCAGGGCCCTCCCCCAGCTCCACCACCTCCAGTGAGAAGAGGATGATGGCTTGTCCCTGTGCAAAGCCCACTAGCCACAGCAGCCTGAGGTTGGTGTGCCTGCACCTGTTATCCAGCCTGGTGGGTGCTGTTGTCATGTGGAGTCTCTGAGCCCTGCAGCCGTGTGTGTGTATGTGTGTGTGTGTGTGTGTGGAGGGCAGTGGGAAAGTAGAAATACCGTGTTCGAACCCTTAGAAGACTGTCTCTGAAGTCTGGCATCACCACATTTTTCTCAAGAACATCTCAGTGAGTAGTAAGATTCTCTTTTCCCAGTCCTCAAGTGGTGCTGTGCTGTGACCATGGGCAGGCAGCTTGGTGTGTTCTGCTGCCCTCTCCAGTGTACTGGAGACAGATGCAGCTGCTGAGCTGTGGATGGTGTGACTGAAGGAGGGACACACGGAACCCTGGAGGGTCACACGAAACCCTGGAGGGTCACACTACCAGGAAGATGACTGAAAGCAGCCTCTGGCTAAATGCAGTTGTATTTTCCTTCAGAGAAACACAACACACAAAACACGGGCGCTACTAGCACATAAATCAGGACACTCGTTTTACAGAATGACTCACTTTATCCATTACTGGAGGAGTGTGTGTTCCTTGGGCATTTAAACCATGACTGCGGGGAGGGGCTTGGCATCGAAGTGAAGAAACTGCTTGGGATTCCCACATTGCACACCACAGTGCCTGGTTCAAGTCCCAGCTCCACTTCCAATCCACCTTCCTGCTAACGTGCACCCTGGGAAACAGCAGGTGAAGGCTCCAGTTCTTGAGTGCCTGCCACCTGAGTGGGAGACCCAGATTGATTTATTTTTTTTTCAAAGACTTATTTCTTTACTTGAAAGTCAGAGTTACACAGAGAGAGAAGGAGAGACAGAGACAGAGAGGTCTTCCATCCGCTGGTTCACTCCCCAACTGTCTGCAATGGCTGAAGCTGTGCCGATCTGAAACCAGGAACCAGGAGCTTCCTCTGGGTCTCCCATGCAGGTGCAGGGGCCCAAGGACGTGGACCATCTTCCACAGCTTTCTCAGGCCATAGCAGAGAGCTGTATCGGAAGTGGAGCAGCCAGAACTCGAAGTGGTGTGCATATGGGATGGCGGCACTGGAGGTGGCAGCTTTACCTGCTACACCACTGTGCTGGCCCCAAGCTGGCATCTGGTCAGTGCATCTGAGTCAGTGCATGGGGGGAAGCAGCCGGCCCTCCCCAGTGCTGGGGGCATCATAGGATCTGCAGAAGGCTTGAGTGCAACAGAAAGGGGGATACAGAAAGAATTAAGCCCCTTTTCTGCTTCAGCATGAGCACCCAGCTTCTCCTGCCGCAGCTCTCCTGGCTGTCTCCGGCTTACACACTGCACGTTGTGGAGCTTCCTGGTCTCTCCGATTACGTGGGCCAATTCCTATAATAGCAATACACCCCATACATATACATGACTAAGACTGTTATTATCACCATCCTTCATTCCATTTAAAAATTTCTCTATCTATAGTCTATGCCCCCTAACTTGAATGTCAGCTGCATCATTTACATTCTAAAAAGTTCTGTAACATTTGTCTGTCTGTTCTAGAACAAGGCCTGGCATGGAGTAGGAGCGTATGTTGAAGTCATCTCTAAAATGTAAAAGATAGTGGTAACTCCCGCTTTATAAAGTTATAGCAACAATTCTAGAGAAATGCTAGATAGACGAGGGTACTTCTAAAAGTTCATGGAAAATGAAATGAAAAGATAAGTTTGTTTTGTTACAAAAACTTTAGGAATCCATGCACAGATTTTTCATAATATACATTTTTCCATATACTTTTTGAAGACTCCTTGTATAAGACCTCTGTAGAGCTTATTTTATTAGCACTAAAAGGACAGCATATGAAAGCCCTTTCTAACCACAACGTGACACGTCTATGATGGACAGATGCACAGGGGAGAAGGTGCTGGAAGGTACGGTGTGCCGTGATAGTCAACACAGTGATCAGAGACACCTGGATTTGGATATCCACATAAACGACAGCTGTCCAGCCTTGGAAAGGAAGGAAATTCTGCCACATGTTGGAACATGGAGGAACCGTGGAGGTACAGCAATAAGTGAAATAAGCCCGTCACACAAGGACAGACGTTGTGCGAGTCCATGCATATGAGTGACTGAGACAGCTTTAGAGAGGCAGAAAGTCCAATGGTGGTTACTAGGAGTCAGGGGAAGTGGGAGAGGGGAAGTTGCCATTTAGTGAGAATAGACACACTTACCACTACTAAACCACGCACTTAAAATGATTAGGGTGGTAAGTGCTGTGTTGTAAGTTTTTATCCATGCCAAGAATAATTTTATAAAGCTGCCTTGACTTGCATGCTGGATTTTTCCACTAACATGGGTGAAATGGCCTTCCTACATCCTGGTTTCTTCATGTGTGGGATTCGATGTGGTCAGTACTCACAGCAGTCTTTGCGTCCATGGACACGTTATTTAACTCTGAATTCAGAATGATTCCTTTAGGCCGGTGCTGCGGCTCACTAGGCTAATCCTCCACCTGCGGTGCTGGTATCCCGGGTTCTAGTCCTGGTCAGGGAACTGGATTCTGTCCTGGGTGCTCCTCTTCCAGTCCAGCTCTCTGCTGTGGGCCAGGAAGGCAGTGGAGGATGGCCCAAGTGCTTGGGCCCTGCACACGCATGGGAGACCAGGAGAAACACCTGGCTCCTGCCTTCGGATTGGCTTAGCTCCAGCCGTAGCGGCCATTTGGGGGGTGAACCAATGGAAGGAAGACCTTTCTCTCTGTCTCTCTCTCTCACTAACTCTGCCTGTCAAAAAAAAAATCATTCCTTTAAAATATACTTACTATATGACCCAGTAACAGAATTTTGGCATTTAACCCCAAGAAATAAAAAACGTAAGTTCGTGCAAAACCTGTGCACAAAGGTTCATGCGGCAGCTTTATGTGTAATAGCCCCAAACTGGAAGCAACCCAGATGTCCTTCTGTAAGTGGCTTGTTGAACAGTGTGGCACGTCTCTCAGGGAACTGCACTGAGCAACAAGGAGGAGACAATGATACACAAAACGAGGATGGATTCCAGGAAATCATTCCAAGTAAAATTATGTCAATCTTAAAAGTTGCCTGCTGTCCAACACCATCTATACAACATTCTTGAAATAACAAAATTACAAATATAGATGACTTATTAGAGATTGCCAAGGGGAATGGATTAGAATGAGAGGCTGCAAGTGCACACTGCGTCTCTTGGTTGTGTTGGTGGAACACGAAGCGACACCTGTAATAAGAGTGTATAGAACTGCACACACGTGCACACACACAGACGTGTGCTTACCAAGTGAGTGCAGCTGACTTGGCACTGAGGAGCATAACAGAGTCACGTTCCTGGGTTGGGTATTGTACCACAGTCATTCAAGATGCTACTCTGAGTAGCGTATACACTGCACCACCCTAGATGCCCCTCCTACTCCAGCTTCTTGTGGATTTACCTTTAGTTCAAAATTAAAAGTTAAAAAACTGCAGTTGGATATCATTAAATAAAAACTACAAGAGTCATCATTTTGGGCTAAGCTCCTGCCCCAGATGCCAGTGGAAAAGATAGAAAATCAAAGTGAATTCACTCGTGCTAAGATTCTACGTAACCAAACTCAAATGAAGTTGTTGCCTGATTTTCCAAGGTACCAGGAGAGGGTGTGGTGTGCTGTGGGGCGGCAGGTAAGGCCACAGCCTGTGATGCTGGCATCCCATATGGGCACCAGTTTGTGTCCTGGTTACTCCACTTCCAAACCAGCTCTCTGCTAATGGCCTGGAAAAAGCAGAGGAAGATGGCCCAAGTGTCTGGGGCTCTGCCACCCATGTGGGAGACCTAGATGAAGCTCTTGGTTCCTGGCTTCTGTACGACCCAGCCCTGGCATTTGCAGCCATCTGGGGAGTGAATCAATTGATGCAAGATCTCTTTCTCTCTCTCTCTGTCTCTCTTTCTGTAACTCTGCCTTTCAAATAAAGAAATCAATCTTTAAAAAGAAAATTGGGAGAGGTTAATTTTTTTCTTTTTAAAGATTTATTCATTTACTATTTATTTGCAAGTGGAGTAAAATGAGAAAGACAGGGAGAAGGAGAGGGAGGAGAGAGGGGAGAGGGGGGAGAGAGGGAGACGGAGAGGGAGAGGGAGAGGGAGAAAGAGAGAGAGAGAGAGATCATCCATCTGCTGGCTTACTCCTCAAATGGCCACAGCAGCCAGGTCTGGGCCAGGTTTAAGCCAGGAGCTAGGAACTCCATATGGGTCTCCCAGGCGGGTGGCAGGGGCCCAAGCACTGGGACCATCCCGGGTTGCTTTCTCAGGTGCATTAGCAGGGAGCTGGATGGGAAGGGGGCAGCTGGGACTTGAACTGGAACTCTGATATGGGATGCCGGAATCACAGGCAGCAGTTTGACTCGCTGCACCACAAAATGCCAGCCCTGACTCAACAGTTGTTTCTCTATGACTCAGTCTCTCTGCTCCCACCTTACAAGGCAAGTGACTTTGGATGACCAATCTGCATTTTGTTCTTGATTTCTGCTGTCTTCGGTCCTTTGCTGTCTATGAAACGAGTCTCTTCTGCTCTGTGCATTGGAACACTTTTCCTGTTTTATGGAACAAAGTGTTGCTGATTTCTAGAACTGCAAAGGGAACCCAAGATCTTTCAACTAAATTTGCTGTGATTTTGTTTTTTGACAGTATACACGTTTTTAATTTCAGACTAGCTCGGGATAGATAAATTATTGAAGTAATATTTGGCATGTAATCCTAATTTGTTTTGGTGAATCTACCTACATATGAATGTGTCCTATTTGGTTTCCTGTGTTCTGCTGCTAACTATGCCATTTTGGTTTGATAGTCATGGGCTGTTCGATGATTTTCTAGATTTCTGCTAGAGTTCTCTAAATATGACATGTGAGCACTAGCAGGATTGATGGGTCTGATCACTGTGGCTATTTTCATAAACATCGCAAGGCAAATCTTGCTGTAGCATACAGGGGTGTCACTTTTTTTTTTTTTTTGACAGGTAGAGTTAGACAGTTATAGAGAGAGACAGAGAGGAAGGTCTTCCTTCCATTGGTTCACCCCCCAAATGGCCACTATGGTCGGCGTGCTGCGCCGATCTGAAGCCAGGAGTCAGGTGCTTCCTCCTGGTCTTCCATGGGGTGCAGGACCCAAGGACTTGGGCCATCCTCCACTGCACTCCCTGGCCACAGCAGAGAGCTGGACTGGAAGAGGAGCAACTGGGACAGAATCGGTACCCCAACTGGGACTAGAACCTGGAGTGCTAGCACTGCAAGCGGAGGATTAGCCTAGTGAGCCATGGCTCCGGCCCAGGGGTGTCACCTCTGTGAGTCTACATGGTCAGAGTAGGCTTGCCTTGGGGTGGGGTTGGAGCTGATGAAATCCTATCCTTCATAACTGTCATTCCGGAACCTGTCCTAGCTGTAGGCTCCATGTTTGCAGTGCATCTGACTTGAGGCGTGTTTTCAAAGTAATATAACCAGAGCTGGCATTGTGGCACAGCCATTTAGGCCATTGCTTGCAATGCCACCACCCCATATTGGAGCACTGCTCTGGGTTCTGGCTGCTCTGCTCCCAATCCAGCTTCTTGCTAACATGCCTGGGAGGCAGTGGAGGATAACGTAGACCCCTGCCACCCCTGTGGAAGATGTGGATGCAATTCCTGGTTCCTGGCTTTGGCCTGGCCCAGATGTGGCTTCTGTGGTCATTTGGGGAGTGACCCAGTGAATGGTAAATCTCTGTCTCTTTCCTTATCTCTTTCTCTTTCTCTGTCACCTGCCTTTCAAATAAATAAATGAGTATTTAAAAATAAAATAACTTGTTAAAAGCATACAATTCTGTTTTGTTTTCCTACATGTGCCAGGTTTTGTTTTTTAATACTATTTTATTTCACTGACTAGTGAACATACATGTTTTCATTCTTTCAAAAAACAAAGTTATTTAACTGAACAGTTGTTCTCTGAGCTTTAGTCCAGCAATGCTGAAATTGTTCACAGCACTACTAAATCCTTCTTTTGACTTTTTTTTTTTGTTCTGTGGCACATTCTTATGACTTTATTCAATTGTGGGTATCTTTCACTCACCAGTGTAAGTGTGCAGTGTCATTACACATCAATTAAATAAATGGAAACACAGGAATACATTCATGAATTACCACTGGGTAAAATATGTTGCATCCTCTTGATGATTCATTATATAATTGAAATTATGCTTTCAAAAATTATGTCCTACCCTAGAGAAATACTTAGAACACTAAGCAAAAATCAGGAAACAATGCAGTATGAGCAAAAACTGACACTTAGATCAATGGAACAGAGTAGAGAGCCCAGAAAATAACCCACATACATGCCTAGAGATGATTAGTGATGGAAGTGCCCAAGCCATACTTTGGAGAAAGGATAACTCTTCAATAAATTGTGCTGGGAAAACTGGAATGCACATATGTGGAAGGATGAAACCAGATCCCGGCCTCTCACCATATACAAAAATCAACTTAAGACAGATCAAAGACATAAATTTAAGACCTGAGACTATGAAGTTGCTGGGAGAAAATGTAGAGGAAACACTTGAAGACACTGGTGTAGGTGATGATGTCCTAGATAAGACCCCTAAGGCACAGGCAACAAAAGCCAAACTGGACAAATGGCATTATATCAAACCCAGAAGCCTCTGCAGAGCAAAGGAAACGATCAGTAGACTGTAGAGACATCTGACAGAATGGGAGAAAATACGTGCCAGCCACTTATCCGACAAAGTATTCATATCCAGAATATAGCAGCGACTCAACAAGGTCAACGACAAAAGCAACCAGCCCAGTTAAGTAATGGGCAATTGATCTCAGCTGAAATACAAACGGTCAACAAGTACATGAAAAACATGCCCGACATTCCTAGCCATCAGGGAAATGCAAATCAAAACCACGAGCTATGATCTCACCTCTGTCACAGTGGCTATTACCCAAAAGACAGAGTAACAAATGTCGGTGAGGATGTGGGGAAAGGGGAACTCATATACTGTCGGTGGGAATGTAAATTAGTGCAGTCACTATGGAACACAGTATGTAGATTTCTTCAAAAATCAGAAATAAGCTTGCCATATGATTCAGCTATTCCACTCCTGGATCTATACCCATGTTTATGGCAGCACTGTTGACAATAGCCAGAATATGGATTCAAGCAAGGTGTTCATTGTCAGATGAATGGATAAAGAAAATGTGGGAAAAAATATATGCAATGAAATATTATTCACCTATCAAAAGAATAAGATTCTATCATTTCCATCAAAATGGTTGCAACTGGAGGACATCAGGTTAAATGAAATTAACTAGATATGGAAAGACAAATACCACATGTTCTCTCTTATATGTGGGAGCTAAAATAAAAACTAAAAAATATAAAAATAAAAAAGAATGCATGTATCAGTTTTGCTGAAAATATAGTCAAGTTTTGCTTTAGATCTTTGCCAACCAAATGCTATACTACTACAGCTTTAATGATTTGTGATTATTTTAAAATTTAGTGTATATGAGTAAAATTGACATATTTTCATTTGATTATTGTTCCTAGCCCTTGCCTATATTCCTGCTAAACTATGGTTTTTTTTTTTTTTTTTACTTTTTATTTGTTGAACTCTTTATTTAAGACAGCATCAAGCCTTTTACTGCAATGTAAATTAAAAATATGCTACCTCAAAAGTAAAAAAAAAAAAATCTTAAAAAAATAGGTTGATTGGGGCTGGTGCTGTGGTGCAGCAGGTTAAAACCTTGGCCTGTGGCAACAACATCCCATATGGGCGCTGGTTTGAGTCCTGGCTGCTCCACTTCTGATCCAGCTGTCTGTTGTGGCCTGGGAAAGCAGTAGAAAACAGCCCAAGTGGTTGGGTCCCTGTACTCACATGGGAGACCTGGAGGAGGCTCCTGGCTCCTGGCTTCCCATCAGCGCAGCTCCGGCCCTTGCGGCCAGTTGGGGAGTGAACTAGCGGGTGGAAGACCTCTCTCTCTCTGCCTCGCATTCGCTGGAAGGAGGCACATCAGAACTGTCAACGGTGGCTGCACATGAGAAGGGGATCCACCTGTGGGTTTGGTTTGTTTTTTACTATTAATTTCCGATTTTCCTTTCACCCGTGTGCTCATGTCCCAGCACTGCTGGAACAAAGTATCAAAACCCTGTGTGGCTGGAAACAACAGAAACTCAGTTCAGGGCCAAGGCTGTGGTGTAGCGGGTAAAGCCGCCGCCTACAGTGCTGACATCCCATATGGGTGCCGGTTAGAGTCCCGGCTGCTCCACTTCCGATCCAGCTCTGCTATGGTCTGGGAAAGCAGCAGAGGATAGCCCAAATCCTTGGGCCCCTGCAACCATGTAGGAGACCTGGAAGAAGCTCCTGGCTCCTGACTTTGGATCAGCTTAGCTCCGGCCATTGTGGCCAGCTGGGGAGTGAACCAGGGCTGGAAGATCTCTCTCTGCCTCTCCTTCCCTCTCTCTGTGGAACTCTGACTTTCAAATAAATAAATAAATCTTAAAAAATAAAAAAGAAGAAAAGAAGAAACTGAGTCCTTAGTTCAGGCGCCCAGAAGTCTGAAGCCCAAGTGTGGGCAGGGCCGGTTCCTTCTGCAGGTTCTGGGGGAGCATCTCCTCCTGGCTGACTCCTGCGTGGCGTGGCCTGCAGCTGGATTCCTCCACAGCACACAGAGTGTGCTCCACACTCCACACACACAGAGTGTGCCTCTGTGGTCACGTGGCCTTCCTTCCTGTATGCCTTTATGTAGCCTTCCTGTAAGGACACCTGTATCAGTTTTTTTTTTTTTTTAATGTTATAATAGTAGCTAACTGATATAGAGAAAAGGTTTATTTAGCTCACATGGCCCAGGGTGAGCTTTGCTCTGGCAAAGGGTCCCGGCAGATGTTGGAGCAGGTGGATCACAAGGTGAGCCAGGAAGTAGAGAGAGGCTGGGTGGGGCCAGACTCCGGCCTTTATAACCGTCATGGGAGAAGAACTGGCCTCTGAGCACACAGTCCAGTGATGTACACATACACACATGGCCTCACCTCCTAAAGTTCCACCCCCTCCCAGCAGAGCCGGGGGACCCAGCCTTTAACACATGGGCATTTGGGCGACATTCAACATCAGATCTTAGCAGCATCAGTTATTGGACTGGGGTCCCATCCTATCCTGAATGACCTTATCTTAACTAATTATATCTGCAAAGACTACAATGACCCTTTTCCCAAATAATTGAAAATGAATTTTGAGGAAATGCTATTCATTCCAGTGGAAATTACTTTTTCTATTATTTTGTATTGGAAAAATGTGAACAGTAAGAAAACAGAAGACTGAGCGGGGTCTACTCAGGTGGGTGATAGAACTGCATCAAAGTAGTTGTGACTCAAAGCTGAGCAACTACAATGCATTGCAGACAGCTTCAGACATAACGCAGCCTGGCCCCATGGCACAAGCACTAGACCTAATATCTTTGGCTAGGGTTAGGCTCCTCCCACCTGCTCACTGTGTGCCTTGGGTGAATGGCCTAAACATGGTAAGCAATAGTTTCCACACCTGCACAGAAAGAAAACTATTTAAGACCTCAGCTGTGTCTAGCCAGCCAACTGTATCTTCCAAAAGGCCCAATAGAAATCATTTTGGTGGGGAAGTGGGACTTGTGCTTATCTTTTTTTTTTCTCACCAGGCTGGAGGGGAAGCACAAGGAGTGACTGAGATTTCAAAGCCTTGTGTGTTCCCTTGCGGAGGTCAGGGTCCAAGAACGGCCCATGAATGAGTCATTGGTTGAGGTGCAATCAGGAGCACTTTGCACAAAGACGCAAGGCCAGTAGCATTGCAGCAGAGATCCAGGGAAAGGGGCTGAGATGTGAGGGGATCTAAGTGGGGTGGAGAGCAGGTGGTCACAGCAACGTGCTGGAAACCTTGCAGCCAGGGGAGAAAAGCCCACGTGGGGATGCGGGTAGCCTAGAAACTCTCAGCACCGAAGGAGAGGGCTGTTTCTTGTTCAGGGTGGGACTTTGCCCGGCAGCACTGTGACACCCATCACTTCTGGTTCATTTCTTCAGCCTTCAATAATGCTTAGACTCCGAGTGTCTCATGGAAGTGCCGTGCGGTGGGAGGGATGGAGGAAAGAAAGCCATGTCACCATGCTGGGGCACCCACACGTGGAGGGCACGAGTGAGGGTGCTGGAAACTGCAGCCAGAGGTGGCTGGGAGGACTGTCTACACCCTGCCCACTGCAGGCAGGCAAGGACAACAGCCTGTTTCATTCCCTTCTCAAAGCATCAGCTACTTTTTGCCAAATGAACAAAATTTTGTATTTGACTCATTCTATTTCATGTATATGCATGAGTCTCCCTGGTTATTAGACTTTGGCAATAAAAAAAAAAAAGCAGCCTTGTATGGAACAGTGAAGATGCAGAGTGAAGGCAGTCTATAATCTAATGCAGACAAGTTTTCAGATTCATTTTGTTACTCCTCCACGATCTTCAATACTGTCATCATCCACCTCCGACCATTTATCCTGAATGACATCACTGATGCCATCTGCCAAGTCCCCCTGAATGATGATCCCAGGCTCCCCTGTTCCTGAGGCACCACAAGAGACTTTTTGTGCCAAAAATCTTCCTGCTTAAGTTCAGTTTCAAAAGTTGCCAGGTTCTGCCTTCCCTTTTGGTTTTACTTGACCCCTTCTACCTCTCTTGATTTTTCCCTCCTCTTCTTCCCCTGCTGTTCCTTGATCCTCGGTGATTCCAGCTTCCTGTTAGGCTGCACTTTCTATTGTAAGTTTTGCAAACTCACTTGGAAACCCTGCCCTGACCACTCTCTACAACATCAGGCATATAGTCGTGGTGCTCGGTCGGTAAAGAACTGACTCCACGGTAAAGGACTCAGATTTGGTCATCAACACCTAACCTGGCACCGTCCCTAGGGTCTCCTGTGCAGTCAGCACCACTGGATTCTGAAACGTCAGAAGCCACTTTCACAAACCCAGGTCCTTTGGGACCCCCAAGGCCCCCAGCGCCTCCGCTCCCATCAGCTGAGTGACTTCAGCACCAGGTGTTTTGGCTGACTTCCGCGCTGCAGGAAAGGACGCCGCACAGCCTCTAGGGAGAGTTCCAGACATTCGGACTTGAAGGGGCAGCAGATTCGCCATAAATGCAAGGCCTCCTGTACTACTATTCTGATGTAAACATTATTTAATTGTGCCACTCCCACATGCTCATTTGCAAATCAAACAGGTTTTTCAGTGTCACTGAACTTTTATCTTCCTTTCTCTTCTCTCCACTGGTGTGCTGGAGCCCATTTTCTAGGAGTTCGCCATCCTTGGTCACCCTGACCCCACTCTAGCCTTTTCCTTTCCAGGACTTGAAGAGTTTTAAAAGCACTTTCAATGCAGGCTGCATATGAATCCTTATTCTTACTTTAAAGGGATCTTGCATCACTGCACATTTCCTGTTTACTGCCCTCTACATAATGCCCAGCCTGGCTTCCTTTCTTATTTTTGCTTTCCTATTACTTCTTATTCTTTTTTTTTTTTTTTTTTGACAGGCAGAGTGGACAGTGAGAGAGAGAGACAGAGAGAAAGGTCTTCCTTTGCTGTTGGTTCACCCTCCAATGGCTGCCTCAGACGGCGCGCTGCGGCCGGCGCACCGCACTGATCTGAAGGCAGGAGCCAGGTGCCAGGTGCTTTTCCTGGTCTCCCATGGGGTGCAGGGCCCAAGCACTTGGGCCATCCTCCACTGCACTCCCGGGCCACAGCAGAGAGCTGGCCTGGAAGAGGGGCAACCGGGACAGAATCCGGCGCCCCGACCGGGACTAGAACCCGGGTTGCCGTCACCGCGAGGCGGAGGATTAGCCTGTTGAGCCACGGCGCCGGCCCCTGTTGCTTCTTACTAATGTTTCCTTCTTAAGTGTTTCTGCTTGTTGCTCTCCTCCCATCATCCCTTCTCAGAAATGCTGCCCTTGCGGCCGATGCTGTGGTGTAGCGGGTTAAGCTGCCTGTGGTGCCTGCACCCCGTACGGGCACAGGCTCCTGTCCCATGCTGCTCTGCTTCCAGTCCAGCTCCCTGCGAATGCACCTGGGAAAGCAGCAGAAGCTGGCTCAAGTACTGCAGCCCCTGGCACTCACGTGGGAGAACCAGACGAAGCTCCTGGCTCTTGCCTTCAGCCTGGCTCAGCCCTGGCCTATTGCAGCCATTTGGGGAATGAACCAATGAATGGAAGATCTCTCTATAACTCCCTGTCTCTTTATAACTCCACCTTTCAAATAAACAAGCAAATCTTAAATAAATAAATAAAGCAATCCTGCTCTTTCCACAGGCCTGAGCCGCCATACCTGCCAAGTTACAGCAAATTAGACCAGGGTGGGCTGGCGGCGCCATGGTCCACTTGGTTAATTCTCCACCTACAGCGCTCGAATCCCATATGAGCACTGGGTTCTAGTCCCGGTTGCTCCTCTTCCAGTCCAGCTCTCTGCTGTGGCCCAGTAGGGCAGTGGAAGATGGCCCAAGTGCTTGGGCCCTGCACCCGCATGGGAGACCAAGAAGAAGCACTTGGCTGCTGGCTTTGGGCCAGCGCAGTGCTGGCCATAGTGGTCATTTGGAAAGTGAATCAACAGAAGGAAGACCTTTCTCTCTGTCTCTCTCTCTCACTGTCTATAACTCTACCTGTCAAATAAAAAAAAAATTAGACCAGGATGAACATCATCTAAATTGGAGTAAGTGGAATCTCTTCCTGAGATTTGGGGTTGGACACAAGGACCACATCTCTGTGAAAGACATACTATAAGGTCTGGGGACAGCAGCAAAGATGAGATGCTTAGGAGATGGGGTCAGAGGGGAAGAACAGAGAGGGAGAGAGAAACACCCTGGAGTTACAACCAATCCTGCAGTTCATCTGGGTTCCTTGAGATCTCATTTCTGTATAATAAATGTGCCTTCATGTGAACTAGTATGGATGGATTTCAGCGAATTACACCAAATAATCCTTGAGTCATATTTCAGAGTGGGTCTTGAAAAAATGTTTATAAAATCAAGGACTGAATGCAGACTGTAGAAGAGCTAATCCCATTCACTTATCTTTTTTTCAAAAACATGTGAAATATGTCATCCAAACAGAAAAGTGCATAAAATGCACACACACACACGTGTGCGCACATGCACACACACATGCAAATATGCGATGCAATCTGAGGTGGAAACCATCCATGTATGTTGTATGCACTTTGGGGTCCCAGGGTGAATCTCTTCAGGTCTGTGGGACATACAGTCTCTTTTCAAATGCCACTGTTATGCCCTGAGTAGCTCAAAAGGCTTTATCTCAACTCATTTCTATTTCCAAGCCCTAAAGCTCTCCAAGCACCTGATGTCTTTCCAGTTGTTTTTCAGTCATGTTCCCAGCAGGTGCAATCGCCAGTGGCCCTGAGCTGGCCCAGATCCTACCGCAAGAGCGATGCCTGGGCATGTGGAAGACGAGTCTGAAAGTCACCCTTTGCTTAATTTAATGCCCAGATCATTACCATATCCACTACCATTACCACAATGGGTGAGCGTGTCAGAGCTTTTTTCCAGACCACCCCTGCCTCTGCATCACATGACGAAATTCACTCTTCTGCAGGCTCGTTCACCACCCAAAATAAAGGGGACTTGCTTTACCTTGCTTGGGGAGTGAGGGCTTTGGAAACAATTTCTGTGGCCTCATCTGCTGCAAATAGAATTACTTTGTGGGGCTGGTGCTGTGGCTCAGCAGGTTAAAGCCCTGATCTGCAGTGCAGGCATCCCAAAAGGGTAGCAGTTCGACTCCTGTTCCATTTCTGATCCAGATCCCTGCTAATGTGCCTGGGAAAGCAGCAGAAGATGGCCCAGGTCCTTGGGCCCCTGTACCCACATGGGAGACCTGGATGAAGATCTTGGCTCTTGGCTTCCATCTGGCCTAACTGTGGCTGATGTGGCCATTTGGGGAGTGAACCAGTGGATGGAAGATCTCTTTCTCTCTCTCTCCTTCTCTCTCTCTCTGTAATTCTGCCTTTCAAATAAATAAATCTTTCAAAAAAATTACTTTGTGTGACAGCTAATTCTGGTGAAAGTCCTTATTTCCATTCACCGTGCAGCAAGCTCACTTTGGGTAAATAACTGACACTCCCCTGGTCTGCTGTTGTAGCCCTAATGCAGCTACACATAATAGCTAATGAATGGATGTGACTATATCCAAATAAATCTTTATTCATAAAATAGGCACTGGTCTGGATTTCACCAATGGGTCACAGAGTTCTGATCCCTGGTTTGAAGAATTTTATTTAAAAATTTATTTTCATGTTATGGGAGAGGCAGAAAGGCAGAGAGAAAGAGACAGATCTTATAACCACTGGGTCACTCAGCAAACGCTCACAACAGCCAGGCTGGGCCAGGCCAAGGCCAGGAGCCTACAGCTCAGCCCAGGTCTGCCACACGGGTGGCAGGAACACAAGTTCTTGGGCCATCACCACCGCCTCCCAGGGTGCATCAGCTAAAAGCAGGAACCCGACGTGGAATCCTGGGGCTGCAACCCAGAATCTCCTACATGGGACAGGAGTGAGGGGCACCTGCTCCCTTCTGCCAAGTCTCATTGGAATTTTAATTTTATCGTTTTAATTTTAAATTTTATTAATTAAAATTTAATTTAATTTTAATGCAGTGGGAGATTGTGTTAGATTGGAATTATTTCTCCATGGACAGTTTGCTTTGTGAGATTTTAAAATTTAGACTTGGGAGAGCTAAGAAGCCATATTATGATTCCATATTAAAATACTATAATCAGTAAAAGAGTAACAAACACGGCGTATAAGTTCCTAGTTAATAGAAGCTGAGCAATGAGAGATTTTACCAACAAAAATAAAAAGGTAAGAATAGAGGAAGACAACTGCAAATAAGTGGATATGTCTCAGAAACGGACGTGTCTTCTCAGTAAGTACTAATTCTTTTCAAGCATGTGCAGAAAACTTGTTAAGTTTTTAAATAGTTCTTTAAAATTTGATCGCTACTATGCCATAACCCTGTAGGGAACATACAGTAAACCCAGAGGGTGGCTCAAAAAGGTTGAATCAAGAGCCTTTTCCCAAGGTCCGGAAGGGTTGGTAAGGTGAACCAACCAGGGGAAGGCAGCTTCCCAGAGGTTGGGAATAGGAAGAGCACACTGGGCCTGAAGGAGCAGGGGGAAGGGTGATTGGAACCTGGAGCCATTGCCATTGCCTCCCTTCTCCACACAAAGTATAAAGTACTGTTTGAAGACTAGTTATACTGTTAATTCACGTACTACAACACATTAAGGACAGAGATCCTCATGGGGAGTAAGTGCACAGTGACTCCTATTGTTGATTTAACAATTGACACTCTTATTTATGATGTCAGTGATCTTGTGGCTCTTGTCATGAGCTGCCAAGGCTATGGAAGCCTCCTGAGTTCACAAACTCCAACCTTATTTAGACAAGGCCATAGTCAAAGTAGAAGTTCTCTCCTCCCTTCAGAGAAAGGTACCTCCTTCTCTGATGGCCCATTCTTCCCACTGGGATCTCACTCACAGAGATCTTTCACTTAGGTCATTTTTTGCCATAGTGTCTTGGCTTTTCATGCCTGAGAAACTCTCATGGGATTTTTAGTCAGATTCGAATGCCTTAAGGGCTGATTCTGAGGCCAGAGTGCTATTTAGGACATCAGCCATTCTATGAGTCTGCTGTGTATCCTGCTTCCCATGTTGGATTGTTCTCTCCATTTTTAATTCTATCAGTATTAGCAGACACTAGTCTTGTTTATGTGATCCCTTTGACTCAGATCTATTATTATGATCAGTTATGAACTTAAACTGATCACTTTAACTAGTAAGATGGCATTGGTACTTGCCAACTTAATGGGATTTGAAGTCCCATGGCAAGTTTTCAGCTTTATCCTTGGGGTAAGTCTGGAGAAACGTGTGCCGAACTGTACATCTCCTCCCTCTCTTATTCCCACTCTTATTTTTAACAGGGATCAATTTTCAATTGGACTTCAAACCTAAGAATAATTCTGTGTTAAGTGAAGAGTTCAACCAATGGTATTAAGTAGAAAAAGAAAAAATACTAAAAAATAATAAAATAGTAAGTGTTCCTCAGTCAGTCAGGACAAGGGCTGATCAAGTCATTATTTCTCACAGTGTCAGTTTCACTTCAACAGGTTTCCTTTTTGGTGCTCAGTTAGTTGTCATAAATCAGGGAGAACATTTGATATTTGTCCTTTTGGGACTGGCTTATTTCACTCAACATGATGCATTCCAGATTCCTCCATTTTGTTGCAAATGACTGAATTTCATTTTTTTTTTATCACCCTGTAGTATTCCATAGAGTACATATCCCATAATTTCTTTATCCAGTCTTCTGTTGATGGGCATTTAGGTTGATTCCTTGTCTTAGCTATTGAGAATTGAGCTGCAATAAACATTGAGCTACAGATAGGTCTTTTACTTGCCAATTTAATTTCCTTTGGGTAAATTCTGAGGAGTGGGCTGGCTGGGTCATGTGGTAGGGCTATATTCAGATTTCTGGGGTATCTCCAAACTGTCTTCTATAGTGGCTTTACCAGTTTGCGTTCCCACCAACAGATTAGTGTGGAGGCACTTTTCGACTGTCATAACTGGTACAAGAGGTTCCTGGCATCTGGTAGGCAGAGGAGACAGATGCTGTTAAACATTGTACAATGTCCAGGAAAGCCCCTGACAAGGATCATCCAGTCCCAAATGTCAGTCATGCTGCGGTTGAGAAATGCCGCAGCCTGTCCCAACCAGAAGCCTGATGTCCAGGGTCACAGAGCACAGCAGGTGGTGGAGAGGGGCTCTGAGGCATTCACACTGCAGACGGTGAGCTCCATTTGCCCCCGTACCCCTCAGCGTCCACTTGTTGGCCTGTGTAGATGAAAAACTCATGTTCCATATGCGTTTCCATCAGCTACTGTGTTGACATGAGTGTTGTCAATTCATTTATTTCTTCCTGAAACCTAAATTCTAGTCACCGTCTTCCTAGACAGTAGGATGTGGGAGTTCAAGGACAAGGGAACCCTGGCAACTCAGTTAGCAAAGATCAGGCTCAGCGGCAGGGAAGACGGTGTGGAGGTCTCAGGGCAGACCGCGGAGAGGCAGCTCTGATTCTCGACATGTTCTACAGGGTAAAAAGCAGTCAGGACACATTTTTCTCACCAGCACAAGCCAGTAGAAATCAAGAGCGGGGGCCAGCTATTGAGCACAGCAGTGCAGATGTCCCTGGGGACACCCACACTCATTTAGGAGTGTCTGGATTGGAGTCCCAGCTGTGCTGATTCCAGCTTCCTGCAAACGCAGACCCTGGGAGGCAGCAGACAAAGGCTCCAATACTTGGGTCCCAGCCCTGCAAGTGGGAGACCTGGATGGAGTTCTCAGCGCCTGGCTTCGGCTGAGTCTCCCCTGTGGGTGGCAGAGTCGCGAGTCTGAGTCATCACCTGCTACCTCTCAGCCTGTGCATTAGCAGCAAACTGGATTGGAGGCAGAGGAGGCAGGGTTCAAGCCAGGCACTCCACTGGGATGGGGGCGTCCGGAACAGCAACTAAACTGCTGTGCCGAACGCCGCCCTGATGAGTTCTCTGTGGTGCACAACTTAAAATACGATTGATTTATGCAAAAACAATGCTGCGAAAGTCCACTTGGCTAGTTGTGACTGCTGTACTCAGGGTTCGTGGCAAATATGCCTGAGTCTCTTCCATACCTGGTTACCAACTGCCTTTTTAGACCTCCCAGGCATCCAGAGGTCTCAATAAACTTAGGCTACTTGTACCGACATTTACAAGCGAAAAAGGAGGACTGGGTTGATGAGTTGACTATAGAGATTATATCCATCAGCAGTTGTCTTGCTTTGGAAGTGTAGTGTAATACCCATGATTTACAACTGTTCATTTAGTAACAAAGGGGGTTAGAAGACGGAGCTGGTCTGAAGGCCTGGCAGGTTAAACTGCTACTTGCAACACAGGAATCCCAGATCCCAGCGCTGGTTGGAGTCCCAACTGTTCCACTTCCAATCCAGCCTCCTGTTAATGTACCTAGGAAAACAGTGGAAAACGGCCCAAGTGATTGGGCCTCTGCACCCACCTAGGAGACCTGAATGGAGGTCCAGGCTCCTGGCTTCAGCCTGGTCCAGTCCCAGATGTTGCAACCATTTGGGGAGTGAACCAGTAGTTGGAATCTCTCTCTTGCTCGCTTGCTCTCTTTCTCGCTCTGTATCACTCTGCCTTTCAAATAAATAAACCTTAAAGGATCTTGCATTGTTCTGAGTCCACCATATCTGCTTCCCCGTTTACTTCCACATTCGCACAGGAGTGTCCCCTTTCACAGAGAAATACAGTTCAGGGTCACATCTAAAACCAAGGACGATTTAGACTATTCAAACTATTGATTCCTAGTACGACTGAGTAGACTGCGGTATCTCTACTTTGGTATAAAACTAAAATCATATAAGGTCCACAATTTTTTTTTGTACACCAGAAGGAAAAAAATCCTGGAGAAAGAGATTTTCCTCCAAATAGGGAGATCTTCAAATAACCTACAATTTAAAATATATATGAGGGGGCCAGTGCTGTGGCATAGCAGGTAAAGCTGCCACCTGCAGCGCCGGCATCCCATATGGGCACTAGTGTGAGTCTCAGCTGTCCCACTTCCAATCCAGCTTTCTGCTGTGGCCTGGGAAAGCAGTAGAAGATGACCCAAGACCTTGGGCCCTTGCAGCCACGTGGGAGACCCAGAAGAAGCTCCTGGCTAGATAGGTGCAGCTCTGGCTGTTTTGACCAAGTGGGGAGTGAACCAGCGGCTGAAAGACCTCTCTGTCTCTCTCTGCCTCTTCTCTCTTTGTGTAACTCTTTCAAATAAATAAATCTTTAAAAAAATAAAATATACACAAGGTCATGTGAAAGCATATTCATACGTGCCTAAGAAAATCTGCCTACGGAAATTCTGGGAAGACCCACCTGAAATTAACAAGAGTAATTATTCTCTGTAATTACCCGGGAGGCCTGGGGAGCAGAGGAAGGACCCAAAACTGCTGCACCACAAAGCATTTTGTGTTTTGAAATCCATAAACTACGTGGTTACACTAGGGAGAAAAAGAAAACTCCAGAGCTGTCTGGGCGGCTCCCAGGAGAGGCGCTCTTGACTTTGGAGCCCTGTAACTGTCTCTTTTGCCTGTGAATGCCTCTTTTGTGAGCCCCAGGCTGCTCTGCAGGTGTGGCTGATAACAGATGGTAAAGAATACGTTTATGAAGGTGAAGTGCAAATAAGCCCCACCTGCCCCACAGCTCGTCCTCAATCTTCTGGCCCAAGACACACTCATTACCCTGAGAATGCAGGATTCAAAGAAGTCTTTCCACTGCCAAATGGAGCTTTTTTTAATTACGTGAATGGAAACTCCAGAGTCTTTGTTTTAAAAAGGTATTTGTTGTGTATTTTTTTCAGATTGCAAAAAAAAAAAAAAAAAACCTGCTATTTTCCAGATTAACATTCAATTATGCAAAACCGTGCTGGAAAAGTCCATTCCACTGTCCATAAACCTATTCTCAGGGAAATCATGAGAGAGAAGGCAGCTTCGCTCACTTCCTTTGCAAATACCCCTAGGCCTCTCCTACGGCTGTTTACCGACAGCTGTTTTAGGCCTTCCAAGTCTTCTCCCAAGTCAGTAGTCTCACTAGGACCAGAGGAATACACTAGAACTGTGGAATACACAAAAATTAAAGAGGAAGCATTCGCAAATATGTCAGTCATGGTTTAGCAGGAGCTAAGCAGCCTCCCCGATCTTCAACCCGCGGACCAGGCAGGGAATGAGTTGCAATTCCGTTGTGATAGGAATGTTTATTTTTCTTTCTTTATATAGGATGTGTGTTAGAGAGCCCACTTTTCTCTCCTTATACAGGATGAGTTATATCAAGCAGAGGACTGGCCGGAACCACAGCCGGCCCACTTTGTGAACACGTTGTAATGCAAAGGTTCATTTGGAATGTAAAGCATGGCTTTCCCATAGCAACAACATGAAAAATGATGGCTGGGTTCCCAGGCAACATGCATAGTATAACACTATGTCATAGTCCACAGTGGCCCCGTTGCCAACAGAGCCTCATCACACTGAATGAAAGTGGGCTAATCATGTGTTTGTCTAAAAAAAATTGTGTATACAGAAAGTATCTTGTTACACTGGTGGGATCAACTTACGGAGGACTGAGCTACAGTGATCCTGTCTATAGGTGCTGGCTTGCATCTCTATCCAGTTTCCATCTTGCCATTATGGATTTTTAATGGTTTCACTGATGTTGCTGTCTCCATTACTCTTAACTTTGACTTCCAATCCCCACAAATCATCTCCAACTACTTCTGTAGAATTTTACGTTAAAAAGAAAATCTTGTGTGCAGAGAGTGTCTGCCTTTGTCTTGGTGGTCTTGGGCCTCAGCAGCTGTAAAAAAGTCCGAGTTCTGTTCTGCATAGTGGCAGAGGCAACACCACCACCAGTAACCAATCAGTCACAGCAAGAAAGACATAACACAACTTGGATCTCCCAATGTTGGCATTGGCCTAGCGGTTAAGACACGCCCATCACACATCAGAGTGCCTGGATTCAGTGTTTGGCTCCAGCTTCCCACTAATGCAGACCCTGGGGAGCAGTGGGAATGACTCAAGCAATTGGGTTCCTGCCACCCATGCAGGAGACCTGGATTGCAGTCCCCACTCCAGCTTCATTGTCCATTTGTGTCCGTTTATGAGGACACAAGTCGGACTGGATGAGTGCTACCCAACTGTTGCTGTGGATTTGTTCTGAGAAGAGGAGCGAGGTGGGGGCAAGAGACACCGCGTCACCACACAGACCCTGGGAGTCGGTTGAAAGTGGGCCAGAGGTGAGCAGCTCACAGACTCATTTATTTCAGCTGGTACAGCAGCTTATATAGCCGAGGCAGCCAATCCACTCAAGGGGTGGTTTATGCCCTAACCAATCACTGCCTGTTGCCAGGCAGGCTCTGTTGCCAGGTGGGTTTTGAAGCCATTCCTGAGTAATTGACGCTCGCTTGCTAGTGGCCATCTTGGCATGGCCTTCTCATTCCCCCACACCCAACAGTCTTGTTTTCACTTCATTGCCCCTTTAAAGAACTTTGGTCCAGTCACAGCCACATCCTGGGGGCTTGGGGTTAGGACTTCAACACAGGAGTCAGAGCGGCCACAACTGGCTCTGTCCCAGGGCGTACAATCCTGTACTTCATCCCAGCGCCTCACACTCGCCTCCCCTCCTGGATGATGACACGCCCACCCGAGGCTGGATCTTCTGGGAGCTTGGTGGAGCTCTGCTGAGTGCCTGCTTGGAAGGAGCATAAAGCTGGGCTGGGGCGGGGCCTCCATCACAGCCGTAGCAGCAGCAGCACCATTGCTATGAGGCAGGTCCTGTTCTAAGTGCTCTCTGGGAACAGTCTGCTTCTTCCAATAACCCTGTAAGTACCATTTACCTCCAATTTCGAGAGTAAGAGAGAAGACAGAGACATGGAACGATTTCCCCAATGTAATCCAGCTAGAATGCTAACTTGACATCAAGGAGCAGGAAAAAACTATGTGAGAGAGAAGAGGGGTGGAGAGGAGGTCAACAGAATCACAGAACCCAGAGAAGGCAAGAATTCTTGCAGACCGAGAGATAGAGAGAAGATGGCTGGATGGACACTGGTCCTCCAAGGCCTGTCTTTAAGGTGGGCCGAGTTGGCCTTTGGAGGAAATGGGTGCTCATACTCATAATCATTGGGGTTGTGATGGGACAAGGATCCTCAGCTGCACGCACAAGTTAGTGCGACCCGGATGACAGGTGTAAGGTGTGCATCGCAACGAGCAACACCTAACACTCAGCACATGGATGACAGTTCTGACAATGCCTTTGCTGTTCACTCTTCTTGAAAGGACACATGTTGATTTAAAGGTGGGCATCCATCGGGAGAGCTGGTCGTAGAGCCATTCATTCGACAAACGTGGAGCCTGGCCTTTGTGCCTGCCCTGTGCTGGGGGTGGGGCCTGCTAGGTTCTCTGGGCACCCAGGGCCCAGCATTGAGGCCTGGGAGAGTTGCAGCCAGGAAATTGGGGGGTTACTCTTCCAGGTGAAGAAGGCCATGGCAATGGGAGATGACAAGGGAGCCCCAAGGTTGGCACCTTCTAGACTCAATCCTGAGGCCCTGGAAGAAGCGATCTCTGCTGTGAGTTTCAAGAGCCCTGTAGAATGCCACTTTTCAAATGTGTTTGCCTAATTTGCATACATTTATCAAGGAGCTGTTAAGTCCAAGGACTGTGCTAAAGCCAGGTGTACAACAACGAGAGAGATAGAGAGAGATAGAGAGAGAGAGAGAGAAAGAGATGTAACCCTGCTCTCCAGGGGCCTGCAAGGCACCAGGGAAGGCAGACATTAAAGAGAGGCTTAGCTCAAGAGCAGGCAGGAGACAAGAGGATGGCCAGTGGGAGGGACTGGCAGGCTGTGGGGTGAGAGGGTCACTAGAAGCTTCCGAGGAAACCAGGTGAGCGATGAGGCTGCAGGTGTGGCATGGTGCTGGTCATGACCAGCTTGGGACGTCACGTAGGGAGTTTAGGTTTATCCTGCATTCTAGAAAGCTCAGTGGGGCTGCCCTGTGGGCGCTGGACTGAGGGAGAGATTGCAATTGGGAGGCCTGGGGCAGCTGGCCAGGCAGAGCGGAGAGGGTGGACTGGACACTTACTGAGGCTCGAACAGAGTTCTCACCCTCCACTGCACTCTTCTGTAAGAAGGGACTCCTCCTCCTCTTCTCCCTCTCCTTCCCTCACAACATTCAAGAGGGGCTCCTGCTCAGTCCCAGCGCTGGGCAACACAGTGCTTTGTCCCTCCCTCCTGAGCCAAGGACAAGGAGGCACCAATCTCTCCTTTGTGACAAGGAGAGGAGACTGTTCCCCCTCTCGTTTCCTCTTGCCCTGCAGGAACATCCAGCCGAGGGTAGGGAGGCCATGGGGGACAACCTTTCCTGAAGCACCCCAGGCCCTGAAACAGGGATGATTAGAGAAGAAGGGTAGGGGAGCCCTGGACTGGCAGGTGGAGGCCCTGGCTTTATGTCCAATGCTACCACCAGGCACAACAACTTCCTTACATCTCAGTTTTCTACTTGGCAAAACTAGAGTGAGTGAAAATCCTGTGGTCTGGGGGCAAGACTCCAGTTGGGGTTGGCACTGTGGCTTCACAGGTTAAGCCCCCACCTGCAGCACTGGCATCCCATGGGGGTTCTGGGTTGAGTCCTGGCTGCTCCACTTCCCACCCAGCTCCCTGATATTGTGCCTGGGAAGGCAGCGGAGGATGGCCCTGCACCCACATGGGAGACCCAAAGAAGCTCTTGGCTCTTGGCTCCTGGCTCCTGGCCCTTTGGGGAGTAAACCAGCAGATGGAAAATCTCTGTGTGTGTGTGTGTGTCTCCCCACCACCTCTATAACTCTGACTTTCAAATAAAAAATAAATATTGAAAAAAAAAGATGCCAATAAGGGTGTCTGTGTCCCCCATCAGAATGCCTGGGTTCAAGTCCTGAGTCCTAGCTCCACTTCCAATTCCAGTTTCCTGCTAATTATGCACCCTGAGAGGCAGCAGGTGTTGGTTCAAATTTTGGTTCCCTGCCACCCATCTGGGACACCTGACTTGAGTTTCTGGTTCCCACCTTCTGCCTGGTCCAGCCCCAGTTGTCGTGGGCATTTGAGAGTAGACCAGCAAATGAAATCTCGCTCTCTCTCTCTCACTGCCTCTCAAAGAACTAGGAATATATGTGTCTCAAAAATCTTGTGGCTTTTAAGGTAGCTATCAGAATAGCAGTCACAGAAAAGTCTTTTCAGAAGCTATATTTACTTTGGGGTTTGATAAAAGAACATGAAAGGTTCTGATTGGCTCCGTTTAAATATTTGTTCTAGGACTGATATTTGCATTTGGGGTGAAGTGAATTGATGCGTGTTATTTCCGATTAACTCTGAAGTTCAGGGGACAGGGACTGAAACACTGAGTTAGAAGGAAGGTGTATCAGACTGACCTGAACAAAACCAGCCCCTGTCATCAGCCTTCGCTTATTCACCTGCTCAATCTCCATTTTCAAGTGGATTTTTAAAAACTATTCTCTATGCTTTTAAAGGTTTACCACCTAAGGGGGAAGATGCATGCAATTGAACTACACAATAAACAGTAAACACCAATTGCCCCCCAGTGAAAAGCTAATGGTCTTTGCTAAGGTTCTACAATAGACTCCACTTAGCCACTAATGTTCTCCTGCTAATGGTCAATTCACTCTCACAGAAGGACCAGGGTGCATGACCTCATAATTTTTAAAGAACAAAGGGTACACTAATGGACTTCAAAATCACCTGTTCTCTGTAAGCAGCACTCTCTGGGGTGAAATTTCAAATTGCTAATGGCCAGAACATTGGACAAGTAGAGATTTTCCTACTGAGGGACCAGAGAGGGTGACAAAAGAGAATGGCATTCACAAAGAGGACTGGCAGCTGGGAAAATTGAGTCGCTGGGTCTGTGGTGCAATTTGAGCTGTGGAAGTCGTTATGATTAGAAAATTGGGCTTCTCTGTAGTAGAAGGGGAAGCAGCTTTCTGAGGCACTGTTTGTTTTAATGGTATAGGGGGGCCAGAATCACACCCACCACTGGAACTAAAAATCCTGGGTGAATTTAACAAAATCCACCAACCTCCCGGGAAGCATATTTAAATATAATCTCTTCCACCTTAATCTTGTGAGTACTTATGCCACCTGACTCATGGCTAACATCCCTAAATTAATTACGGATGTGTGGATTGATTAAATACTCTATCAAAAACAGTCTTTGAAAAGAGTATAAGAGGAATGGGGAAAATCAAGACATCATGGAAATATTATTGCAATGGACCGAATATTTGCATTCCTCCAAAATGCATGCTGAAACCCTTACCCCGAGTGTGATGGTCCCAGGAGGTGGGACTTGGGGGCTGATTAGCTCAGGAGGATGGAGTCCTCCTGGGTGGCATTAGCACCAGATTAAAGGAGCTGGATACCACAGAAATCTGCTTTCTTTCTGCCACCAGAAGGCACAGGGAGAAGGCTGTCTGCAGCGGAGAGGAGGGCCCTCACCAGAACTCCATCATGTCAGTGCCTTGATCCTGGACACCCAGGAGCCAAAACTATAAGAAACACGTGTTTATTGTTTTTAGGCCTTTCAAGTCCATGGTGCTTTTTCAGAGCAGCCTGAAGTGCCTATGGACGAAGGAGCTGAAACTCAGACTTGGTCCTGCAATTCCCCTCTCTCCTTTTCTCAATCGTTAATTCTCCCTTTCTTTTGTCCTAGGTTAAGAAAAATTCTCTCATTCCCTGACATTCTGCTGAGCCGTGTCTCATACTATAACTTCCCTCAGACTTGCTATCCTTTCTGTTTTGACTTCCTCTCCTCCCATCATTCTTGCACCAGCTCCACTCATGTATTTGGCCCCAAACTCCACCCAAATGGTTCGGATCAAATCCACCAGACAATCTTCAGTCCTCATGTTATTTACAGGTTAGGAGCAGTTCAGCCAGATGGTCTCTGCCTCCTTCCCGAGCTGCTCATTTCACTTGGCTTTCAGGATGCCTGGCGTGGAGTCACACGGCCACCAGAGATTCATGCTCCCTTTCCTGTTAAGAACTCACTGTGGGCACAACTACTACAGGCATTGCATGTCCCTGACCCTTCTCCCCCTGGGTAGGGGCAATGGGATCTGAGGCCAGGTGGTGAGGAGATGCATCCTTCATCCTGCTCCTCCCCATCTGGCTGCAGGTGGATGCCTGGGATAACCTTGGGAGCAGGTGGCCAAGCCTCCATCCCTCTGGGTCTCTGTGTGCAGCACAGCCCCTCCGTTGCGTCAGATGAACTTCAGACCTTGAGCATAGCACGAGAGCTCTGAAGTCCGTGGCCTCTGCCCACACAGACAAGGCCTGGAGCAGTGAGAGACCATGGACAGTGCTCACTCCATGTCACTCCTGGTCTTTCATGAGCATCTGCTTCAGTCCACTTTAATGGAAAACCGGGCTGCTTTACTTCACAGCCCCCTTGGTAGGCAGTTTACCAGACAGCTCTCTGCAGCTCCCAAGGTCACAGGTTACAAAGATACCTAATAAATGACTGAGCTGATTGTTCACCTCAGGTCAGGTGCCCACTTCTGGTCCCATCAGCTATGACCAGGGAGACATGCCTGAAACATCATGTTGAGGCTTGGGATCCTACAATGTGGCCTTGTACATCACAGCAGAGGAGAGGTTTCAGGACTGTTCCAATGTAAGCAAACTAGCAACTGCCTACTCTGCATCACCATCTGCATGTGTTTCTCTCGCCGTCCTCATCTCCTAGTCTTCTATTCTCCACCTCATCCATCCTAAGCCCTCTTTTTCTTTGTTGAAGCCTTCTCTGAAAAGTTTGCATGTTCTCCTATGCCCAGTGCCTCAGATTTACTTCTTGGAATCTTCTGCCTGCTCCAGTTTCTTCCTCCTCTGCCTTGTAGAAAGCTATCTGCTTTTTAGCCGGATCCGAATGCTTTAAGGGCTGATTCTGAGGCCAGAGTGCTGTTTAGGACATCTGCCATTCTATGAGTCTGCTGTGTATTCTGCTTCCCATGTTGGATCGTTCTCTCCTTTTTAATTCTGTCAATTATTATTATTAGTCTTGTTAGTTTCTCAGGCATGGAAAGCCAAGACACTGTGGCAAAAATTACCTAAATGAAAGATCTCTGAGTGAGATCCCAGTGGAAAGAATGGGCCATCAAAAAAGGAGGTACCTTTCTCTGAAGAGAGGAGAGAACTTTCACTTTGACTGTGGTCTTGTCTAAATAAGGTCAGAGTTTGTGAACTCAAGAGGCTTCCATAGCCTTGGCAGCTCATGACAAGAGCCATGGGTGATCACTGACATCATAAATAAGAGTATAAATTGTTAAATCAACAATAGGAGTCACTGTGCACTTACTCCCCATGAGGATCTGTCTTTAATGTGTTGTACTATGCAAATTAATGGTAAAACTAGTATTCAAACAATCCTTTATACTTTGTGTCTCTGTGTGGGTGCAAACTGTTGAAATCTTTACTTACATATACTAAGTTAATCTTCTGTATATAAAGATAATTAAAATGAATCTTAATGAAGAATGGGTTTGGGAGAGGGAGTAGGAGATGGGATGGTTTTTGGGTGGGAGGGTGGTAATGAGGGGAAAAACTGCTGTAATCCAAAAGTTGTACTTTCAAAATTTATATTAAATAAAAGTTTTTAAAAAAAGAAATTATAAAAAGGAAGCTATCTGCTTCCTTGACATCCACATCATCTGGACACACCTCCCTGAGTCTCCTGTTGTTTTGTGTAGGCATCTCTCAGGCACCCTCTTTCATTCACAAGTTACTTTGGCCCCCGTCTCCCATGTTTCCTTCTCATTTCCAACTCCTAGTCTCTTGTGGGTGGCCTTGATCCCCTTGTGGTCAGTACGCCCCACACCATGGGTTATTTGTGTGTTGAATACCTCATCTTTAAAAAAAAAATTATCTATTTGAAAGACAGAGTTACAGAGTGAGGGTGGGACAGAGAGCTCTTCTATTCATTGTTTTACTACCCAAATGGCAGCAATGGCCAGGAGTGGGCCAGATTGAAACCAGGAGCCTGGAACTTCATCTAGGTCTCCCCCATGAGTGGCAGGGGCCCAAGGACTTGGACCATCTTCTGCTGCTTTCCCAGGTGTATTAACAGGGAGCTGGATCAGAAGCAGAGCAGCTGGGACTTGAGCTGGTGCCCATACAGGATGTCAGCTTCATAGGTGGTGGCTTAACCAACTGTACCACAGCACCGGCCTGAACACCTCATCTTTAGGACCTTCTTACTCTCTCCATTTCAGTCTGGTCTTCCTGTAACTGTTCAGTGAACCTTGTTCTCATCTGCAATTGTTCTTGGAAACCTTCAGCATCTCCGTCTCTAATCACAGACTGTACAATTTTGAAATTCTTGCCTTCAGTGCCTCCTGACACCATCGCCCTTGTGTGCGTTGTACTCCGCTTTTTGTTTCCTTCTTTGCTTGGTTTAGGGCCCATGAATCAGCATTTCAGGAACCTTCCTTTCAATACCCTTGACTCCCTGTCCCCTCGTTCTTCCCTTTTGTCAGTTTTATTGTTTAAAAATATTTATTTATTTACTTGAAAGTCAGAGTTACACAGAGAGAGAAGGAGAGGCAGAGAGAGAGAGAGAGAGAGAGAGAGAGAGAGAGGCAGAGAGAGAGAGGTCCTCCATCCGCTGGTTCATTCCCCAGCTGACTGCTACAGTTGGAGCTGTGCTGATCCAAAGCCAGGAGCTTCTTCTGGGTCTCCCATATGGGTGCAGGGGCCCAAGGACTTGGGCCATCTTCTACTGCTTTCCCAGGCCATAGCAGAGAGCTGGATCAGAAGTGGAGCAGCCGGGACTCGAACCAGTGCCCATATGGGATGCCAGCACTGCAGGCAGCAGCTTTATCCACTACGCCACAGCACCAGATCCTTCATCAGTTTTTAAACTTCAGACCTTGAGCATAACAAATCTTCACCAAATCTGGAAGATTCCAATCAGCTGGCCTCTCCTCACCGATCCGCTGCATCCCATTTCAGAGTGCCTGGGTTCAAGTCCCAGCTCCACTCCTGATTCCACTTCCTGGAATGATTTCAAACAAATTTGCTGTTTCACATCCCTTGGAGGCCCTCCATGCCTCAGGGTAATGTTCTCATTCAACGTGGCTCCCAAGTTCCTTGAGGCCTCTGTTGATGCTCCAACGAGCCCCGTTTCCTCCTCTCCAGCTCTCGTGAGCTCTCCCACCGACCTTCCACACCCTGGCACCTGCTTTCAGTCCTACTCAGAAATCTGTCCTCCTGCTAATGCTTACTCTTCCTTCAGTTCTTAATATAAATGACATGTCTGGAAAATTTTTATGTTGGGCAATAAAAATATGGGTGAAAATAATTTAAATTACATAGCATTGTTCTAAAAGCTGTTTAATAATACATATTGAAGCAAATTAAAAGACTGGTGGTTCTGACAGTTGATACTAAGCCAGGAGTCTTTTCCAGACATACGGTGAATGAGGGGAGGGACCCAGTAGTATACATTTCTGTTACACATTAACCATGATCACAGCCCCACCTTATCAGTGCTGTTAGAGCAGAGTTTTATGACACCAGGGGGTCGTTATGATGGCCTCTCTCTTTCTCTATAACTGAATTTCGCTTATCTCAGGACCCCTTTCCCATGTTTTTTTTTATTATTAACATTTCTATTAATATATTTTTCAAATGATCAAAGAAAAATTTTACTGACTATAGTACGAAAATAGGTCTTAGTTCTCCAAAGGCAAAACTAAGGTTCTTATTAGCAGAAGCCAAGGATGATCCAAGTTCTCTTATGAAGACTTTGGATCCTTTCTGCTCTCAGAACTT
Source organism: Sylvilagus floridanus (assembly GCA_949820135.1). Taxonomy (NCBI): domain Eukaryota; kingdom Metazoa; phylum Chordata; class Mammalia; order Lagomorpha; family Leporidae; genus Sylvilagus; species Sylvilagus floridanus. Next base: position 106,487,190 of record OX463226.1, read on the forward strand.
TCAAATCTTGAAAAGATGAGGATATTCTGAACCGGGCTAGACGAGAAAGATGGGTAGGAAGACAAATCGTCTGAGATTATTTGGTGCATTTTTGTGTTCTGAATATTAAGGAAAGCCAAGTGGCTCAATAAGTGTTGAGTGAATGAGACAAGAATGAATATGTGCAAAACTTCTACAGAAATGTGTTTATCAAGAGCCCACAAAATTTTTATGAGCTTTGTGACTATTGGCAAACTAGTGCACTTTTCCTGATTTCACCTTTCATCTTTGGAATGAGAATGATGAGAGGTAACACAAAATTGTGTGCCATTCCCAGAAAAGGATGCGACCCTGGCACAGTGTTTGATCACGCACTGCGACTATCAAAAAAAAAAGGAAGAACTTTGCCGCCCACAGGTGTATGGGGCAATGCTCGGAATGCCTGCATCCCATGTTGCAACGCTGGGACTGAGTCCCAGCTCTGCTTCCAATCCCAGCTCCTTGCTGATGCAGAACTTGGGAGGAGCAGGCGATGCCTGAGCCAGGTGGAAGCCAGGAGCCTGGAACTCAGTCCAGGTCTCCCATGTTGGGGGGAAGGAACCCAGGTACTTGGGCCATCATCTGCTGCCTCCCAGGATGGACATTAGCAGGAAGCAGGATCAGAAGCCCAGACTGGGTAGGCCTCAGACCATGCAAAATATCCATCCCCAGCTGATCATTTTAATGCACAGTGTTTTACCCTGCTTTCGTACTTTCTTGTGAATTTTTTTAGAGAGACCACACCAAGGAGGCACCACCATACCAGCACTGAGGTCTGCTAGTGGTGTTGGCTTTGGGCTGCTCTTTGGGCCAAGCAAACACTGTCACTGGCTTCAGATCAGTAATTGAATTCTATTAACATAAGACAACAGCTATTCACTGGCACAGGAAGTGGGGCCAATCTCCTCTGCCCGTTTCAACTGGTAACCTTGAACTCTGGAGTCACAGATAAGCCACAAGGCATGGATCAATGCAAACTGCTAGACCAGAGAGCTAGGACGCTCAGGAGCCAGCACTTGGCCCCACTTAATCTCTGGGCCCCACTGGACAAATTTCCTCCTCTGTAACATGGGAATAACACTGTTACTCACATCCTAGGGCTGTTCTGGGCAAAAACCGGCAGTCCCCTCTTGTCCACAGAGGATACATTCCAAGACTCTCCAGCGGATGCCTGAACCCAGGGAGAGTACTGAGCCCTTCAGGTGCTGTGTTTTCCCCTTAGGAAGTTCACACATTTACTTCTGATAAAATTTCATCTTTTCTACTAAAGGAAGCATTCTAGGGCTTTGCTTTGCATATCTGAATTGCCAACATCACTTCTCTCACCTCTCAAAGCCGTTACTAAGGAAAATAAGAGCTAGCTGAACACAAGTGATGTGCACAACAGTTGGATGTATGACCAACACAGCTACTGAGTGACTAACGGGAGAGCAGCGGACACAGCGCAGACACACTGCACAAAGGGCCACTTCCCACCTGCAGCAGGAGGAACAACTCAGAACTGTGCACCGCTTAAAATGCATGAACTGCTTATTTCTGGACTTCTCCATTGCATGTTCTGGGACCACAGTTCTCTGCAGGTACCTGGAACAGTGGGAAAGCGGTAAGGAGGGACTACTGTATTCATGAAGAGCCCTGGATGCTGCCTTGCAGTGAGCGAGGACCAGGTGAGTGCTGAGTTCCTCCTGTGTTGGTAACAGGCCCCTGGCTCTTCTTATCAAACTGGGAGTTATGTCCCACAAAACACATCCTACTCTGAAGCGTCACTTTCTTCACTGGGTCACCAGACCACCCCTCTGATTTCCCGCCAGCTGAGACCACCTGACCAAGGGACTGGCCTCCCTCTCGTAGACAGGCTGGGACCTAATTTTCTGTGAAGACCCCTGGGCTGTTCTATCAGACCACACCCACCTCCTTCTGCAGTAAACGCGCACTACTGAGAAACCTGAACTCCAAGTGCCAGGACTCAGTGAGAAACTGGAACGCTGAGTGCCTCCCTTCGCTGGAGAGTCTCCCCCTCGACTCTCTGCATGCTAAGACAGCAAGAGGTGGGGATGGAGTCACCTACTCCGTGAGCCACTGTGGCTGGGTAAAGACCTCACAACCACAGGGCAAAGGCCCTCACTCGGGCTCCACCTCAGGGCCTAGAGAATTAATGTACATCTGATCTGATTACACCTGACCTTCCCAGCATCCCATAAGGCAAGGAGGACGACTGCACCAGGAAACCCAAGTCCCAGATTGTACTGACTTTCCACCAACTGACAACTTTACAAGTAGCAGATGTTGCTGGCTGCCCTTGAGGAAAAGTATAACAACATAGGTTATTGTCTTCTTTGAAAAATGTATTTATTTATTTGAAAGGCAGAGTTGACAGAAAGAGAGAGACACACAAAAATAGATCTTCCTTCTGTTGGTTCACTTCCCAAATGGCCAATCAGGGCTGTGCCAGACCAAAGCCAGGAGCCAGGGACTCCACCCAGGTCTCCCATGTGGGTGGCAGGTGCTTCCCTAGGGACATTAGCAGCTGGATCAGAGGCAGAGCAGCTGGGACTGGAACTGGTGCTCTAACATGGGATCTGGCATCGTATGTGGAAGTTTAAGCTGCTGTGCCACTATGCCAGCCCTAACAGAATCAGGTGTTATAATCACTATACAGACGATCAAGTAACTTTATTTTAGATTTCTTCATGGGGGCCTTAAAACACCTCTGCGAAATTGTTATTCTCCTACCAAAGTCGCCAAAAACTGGAAAAAGCATTGCTCCCACCCTAGCAATAATTTTAGAATTTTGGGTAAACTACAAAATTACAACTTTCCTTGACACTTCAAGGGGAAGATGTTGCAGATGCTGCCAGCCAGAGCAAGAGCCCACCTGGCAGGGGCGGGATGCATGGACTGTCACTGTGGGATGTGGGAGAAAGGGGCGTAAGTGCCACGCATGCAGGTGCGAAGAAATCAGCTGACATCTTCCCAAACTGCTGAAGGCTGAGCATGGACCAGAAAGACAGTCCACGCTCCCCCGAGCCCAGACTCAAGGGAAGTCATCACCCACTGATAGCTTTTTCCCCATGGGCCTCTGTGAGGTGCTCCTGGGAAACATGGGGAGCAGGGGAGGAGACAGAGAGGCATCTTCAGTGGGGCAGGCCTGTGGAAGAGGTTTAGCCACTGCTGTGGGAAAGCATGAACGCTCGCTCCCCTGCCAGGACCCTCCCTCCATGACTGCACAGCAAGAGGATTTACCTGCTGGGGAAGGAACAGCAAACATTCACCTTTACCATGCAGATGAAGATCCATTGCTTCTGGGGAACAATGAGGGAGAAGCCCTTCTACAGGAAGAGAAATAGAGAAGAACCCTGAAAGTATGAAACTAGAGTCCTCCTTTACACCCTACACACAAATCCACTCAAAATGGATCAAAGACCTAAATCCAATACCCATCAAATTACTAGAGAACATTGAGGAAACTCTGCAATACATTGGCATAGGCAAAGACTTCTTGGAAAAGATCCCAGAAGCACAGGCAACCAAAACCAAAATTGACAAATGGGATTACATCAAGCTCAGTAAAATGAAGAGGCAACTGACAGAATGGGAGAAAATATTTGCAAACTACACAACTGCAGAAGGTTTAATATATAGAATCTATAAAGAGCTCAAGAAATTCAACAACAACAAAACAAACAACCCAGTTAAGAAATGGGCAAAGGACTTAAACAGGCAGTTTTTTGTTTTTTTTTTTTTTGGACAGGCAGAGTGGACAGTGAGAGAGAGAGACAGAGAGAAAGGTCTTCCTTTGCCGTTGGTTCACCCTCCAATGGCTGCCGCGGATGGCGCGCTGCGGCCGGCGCACCGCGCTCATCCGATGGCAGGAGCCAGGTGCTAGGTGCTTTTCCCTGGTCTCCCATGGGGTGCAGGGCCCAAGCACCTGGGCCATCCTCCACTGCACTCCTGGGCCACAGCAGAGGGCTGGCCTGGAAGAGGGGCAACCAGGACAGAATCCGGCGCCCCGACCGGGACTAGAACCCGGTGTGCTGGCGCCGCAAGGCGGAGGATTAGCCTGTTGAGCCACGGCGCCGGCTTGAACAGGCAGTTTTCAAGAGAAGAAATTCAAATGACTGACACTTGAAAACATGTTCAGGATCACTAGCCATCAGGGAAATGCAAATAGAAACAAGATGAAGTTTCACCTCACCCCAGTTAGAATGGTTCTCATACAAAGATCAACAAACAACAAATGCTGGTAAGGATGTGGGGGTAAAAGTACCCTAATTTACTGTTTGTGGGAATATAAACTGGCCTAGCCACTGTGGAAGGCAGTATGGAAATACCTCAGAAATCTCAATGTAGACTTACCATATTATCCAGCTATCCCACTTCTGGGAATTTACCCAAACCAAAAGAAATAAGCATATTAAAAAAATCATCTGTACCCCCCCATGTTCATTGCAGCTCAATTCACAATAGCTAAGATATGGAATCAACCCAGATGTCCATCAACTGGATAAAGAAATTATGGTGTATATACGCAAATTAATGAAATCCTGTCTTTTGTAACAACATGGATACAACTGGAAACTATTATACTTAATGAAATAAGCCAGTCCCCAAAAAGACAGATATTATATGTTTTCCCTGATCTGGGGTAACTAATAGTGTACCTAAAATGTAGTGTATTGGAGTGAAATCGAACTATGAGATTCAATGATTGTTTATACCCTTGTCTCTTCTGTTGAGAAACAGTGTGTTTTTCTTTATACGATTTGTTGAATTCTTTTTTAGTGTAGGGTTAACATTACAATCATTAAGTAAACTGAAAACAGATCTTTGTAAAAATTAAGAGTGGGAATGGTAGAGGGAGGAGGAAGAAGGGTTAGAGCATGAGTGAGAGAGAGGGTAGGGAGGGAGGTATCACTATGTCCCTCAATCGGCATGTATGAAATACATGAAACTTGTAAAACTTAAATAAATTTTTTTAAAAGTTAAAAAAAGAAAGAAAGAAAGAAAAGAATTCTGGATCCAGGGTCCTACACCAGTGTCATTCCACTAAGGGCCCTTCCACTAAGGGAGAGAAGGACATTCTCTTCCCAAGGCCCACATGACGGACACAATGCAGAGGTTCCTGCCATGGGAGGAAGACACAGAGCATTGCAAACCCAGGTCACAGGCCCACACATGCAGAGTCGACATTGGGTTGTCAAAGCTGGACCAGAGCAATAGAAAAGCTCTTTGAACCCCCAACTGTGAGCCCAACAGCATGTATGAGACAATCATGGTCTATTGCTGGGAGAGGGACAAAGGCACGGAGGAAGAGCCCCTCTGTGGCTTGGAGGCAGAGAAAGAGGAGAGCTGAGGATGCAGCAGGAAGATCCCCTTCCTGGAAGCACAAAGAAGTGAAAAGCCAAAGCATAGCTCTAGTAAGGGATTTGGATCCAGACTCTTCTACAACTCAGCAATGAAAAGACAAATAACTTAAAATGAGAAAAGGATTTCAATAGACATTTCTCAAAAAAAATATACAAATAGCTGATAAACACATAAAAAGATGCTTATCATCATTAGTCACTAGAGAAACAGAACTAAAGAGCATAACCAGATGCCTTTTCACACCTGCTAGGGTGGTCATAATGATTTTACATGGCAGACAATACAGAGGTTGGCAAGGAGTGGGGAGACTAGCTCTCTCAGGCTTTGCCTCTGGGAATGGGAGATAGTGCCCCCTTCCCTATGGAAACACTCTGACCATTTCTCAAGGATCTGATTTTTAAGTTTTTAAAACTATTTACTTATTTATTTGAAAGGCAGAGTGACAGAGGAAGACAGAGTTAAGACAGAGAATTTTCTATTACTGGTTCACTCCCCAAAAGGTCACAACTGCCAAGGTCTATGCTGGTCTAGGCTGAAACCAGAGCCAAGAACTCCATCCAGGACTCCTGTGTGGATGGCAGGGGCCCAACTACATGGGCCATCAGCTGCTGCTTTCTTAGGCACATTAGCAGGAAGCTGGATTAGAAGCTGAGCAGCCAGGACTGAAACCATTGCTCCATGCTCACTTGGACTTACCCCTAAGTTAGAAATGTGCCATGGACTCCAAATCCCATTAAGTTGGCAGGTACCAATGCCATCTTACTAGTTAAAGTGATCAGTTTAAGTTCATAACTGATCATAAAGATAGGATTAAGTGTCAAAGGGATCACACAAATAAGACCAAATGTCTGCTAATAATAATAGATAAAATTAAAAAGGAGAGAAAATGATCCAACATGGGAAGCAGGATACACAGCAGACTCATAGAATGGTAAATGCCCTAAACAGCACTCTGGTCTCAAAATCAGCCCTTAAGGCATTTGAATCTGGCTAAAAAGCCCATGAGAGTTTCCCAGGCATTGAAAGCCAAGAAACTGTGGCACAAAAAAAAAAAAAAAAAGACCTAAATGAAAGATTTGTGACTGAGATCTCGGTGGAAAGAAGGGGCCATCAAAGAAGGAGGTACCTTTCTCTGAAGGGAGGGGAGAACTTCCACTTTACTATGGCCTTGTCTAAATAAGGTCAGAGTTTGTGAACTCAAGAGGCTTCCATAGCCTTGGCAGCTCATGACAAGAGCCTTGGGTGATTACTGACATCATAAATAAGAGTGTCAATTGTTAAATCAATAACAGGAGTCATTGTGCACTTGCTCACCAGGTAGGATCTCTGTCCTTAATGTTGTACTATATGAATTAATGGTAAAACTAGTCTTCAAACAGTATTTTATACTTTGTGTGTCTGTGTGGGTGCAAACTGTTGAAATCTTTACTTAGTATATACTAAGTTGATCTTCTATATATAGATAATTAAAATGAATCTTAATGAAGAATGGGATGGGAGAGGGAGTAGGAGATGGGATGGTTTGTGGGTGGGAGAGTGGTTATGGGGGGAAAAACTGCTATAATCCAAAAGTTGTACTTTTGAAATTTATGTTTATTGAATAAAAGTTTTCTAAAAAAAAAGAAAGAAAGAAAGAAAGAAACCAGTGCTCATACAAGATGCTGGTATTGCAGGCAGTGGCTTAACTTGCTGTACCACAGTGCTGGCCCCAAGAATAAATCTTAGAGTTTTTTTTTTTTTTTTAAAGGATTTACTTATTCATTTGAAATGCAGAGTTAGAGAGAGAGAGAGAGATCTATCACATGACCTTGCCATTCCACTCCTAGGTGTATTCCTGAAAGAATTGAAAACAGATGTCCATATACAATTTTGTAAACAAATCATCATAGGAGTATTATTCATAATGGCCAAGATGTGGAAACGACCCCATGTCTATCTGCTGATGAATACACAGACTGGAGCATATTCATACCATGGAATATTTATCCCTACTGTGAACTCAATGCTCTCACCTGCTGCAACAGGTATGAGCTAAGTGAAGGAGCCAGACATAAAAGATCAAAGCTCATCTGTTCCACATTTTCATGTTTTATATAGAATGTCTGGAACAGGGAGATGCACAGGAACAGAAACGTCCATTTCTGGATGCCAGATTCTTTGGGGCAGGAGAAACAGGAAGTGCCTACCATCAGGTTCTGTCTTATTTTGTGGAGATGAAGATATTCTTTTTTTAAAAGATTTTATTTATTGGGGCTGATGCTGTGGTGCAGTAAGTTAGCACCCTGGCATAAAGCATCGGCATCCCACATGGGCGCTGGTTCAAGTCCTAGCTGCTCTACTTCCGATCCAGTTCTCTGCTATGGCATAGGAAAGCAGTAGAAGATGGCCCAAGTCCTTGGGTCCCTGCACCAGTGTGGGAGATCTGGAAGAAGCTCCTGGCTCCCGGTTTCGGATCGGCACAGCTCTGGCCATTGCAGCCAATTGGGGAGTGAACCATAGGATGGAAGACCTGTCTCTCTCTCTCTCTCTCTCTCTCTCTCCCTCTCTCTCCCTCTCTCTCCTCTCTCTGTTTAACTCTTTAAAATGAATAAATAAATCTTTAAAAATTTATTTATTTATTTATTTGAGAGGCAGAGTTACAGACAGTGAAAGGGAGAGAGAGAGTCTTCCAACTGCTAGTTCACTCTCCAAATGCCCCCAACCGCCGGTACTGAGCCCATCTGAAGCCAGGAGCCAGGAGCCTCCTCTGGGTCTCCCACATGGGTGCAGGCGCCCAAGCGCCTGGGCCATCCTCCTGCTTTCCCAGGCCACAGCAGAGAGCTGGATTGGAAGTAGAACAGCTGGGGCTTGAACCAGCACCCTCATGTGATGCCAGCACTGCATGCAGAGGATTAATCTACTGTGCCACAGTGCTGGCCCCAAGATGAAGATATTCTATAGTTGATAATGGTGGTCAAACAACTCTGTGAATGTACTAAAAACCATGGAGTTGCACACTTTTAAAGGGTAAGCTTTGTAGTATGTAAATTATATTTCTATTAATCTTTCGTATAAGCAAGGTTCAAATGAAAACAGAAAAGCAATCTCAAAAATGACAACTTTGGGGCAGGCGTTGTGGGGCAGCAGGTTAAGCCCCCACTTGTGACACCAGCATCCCATATGGAGCACTGGTTCAAGTCCTGTTTCCCATTTCTGACCTAGCTCTCTACTCATGCTCCTGGGAAGGCAGAGGAGGCTGGTTCAGCACCTGGGGGCCCAGCACGTGGGAGATCTGGGTGGAGTTCTTGGCTGCTGGCTTTGGTCCGGCTCAGCCCTGGCTTTCGCAGTTATTTGGGGAGTAAACCAGGGGATGAAAGATCTCTCTCTCCCTCCCTCCCTCCTTCCCTCCATCCGTCTTTTTTTCCCCTATCACAGTGCCTTTCAAATAAATAAAAATCTTAAAAAAAAAAAAAAACAGAAATGACAAATTCTTCCAGTGACTCATTAAAGGATCAGTGATTTAAATTAGCTAATCTGAAACACAAAGAGAAATAAAAGGACCAGAAAACCAACAGAGAATATCCCACAGTTGTGGACAATCAAACAATACGTGTATGTACTTGGATTCTAAAATGAGAAGAGAGAAAGGGTAGGACAGAAGGAATATTTGAAAAGATAATGCCCCTGAGTCTTCAAAAAAAATGATGGACAACAGCCACAGATCCAAGAAATTCAGAGTCCAAAGCAAGATAAACAGCAAAACAGAAGACAACAAAAAGTCCCACACGGGCGCATCATGGTCACACTGCTAGAAATCGAAGAGAGAGCTGACAGCCTGAAGGCAGTGAGAGAAAAACCAGACGTCAGCGACAGAGAGCAACGAGGACAAGCAGAACAGCAGGTGTCTTCCAGAAATGACACAAATCATCTTTAGCAACACTTGCAGACTCTTTAAGGCACTGAAAGAAGAAACCTCTTGAAACCCAGTGTCCTATACCCACCGAGAAGATCAGTTTTTATTAAACTTGTCTTTTTAATTTTTTTTTTTTTTATTTTTTTGACAGGCAGAGTGGACAGTGAGAGAGAGAGAGACAGAGAGAAAGGTTTTCCTTTGCCGTTGGTTCACCCTCCAATGGCCGCTGCAGCCGGCGTGCTGCGGCCGGCGCACCACACTCATCCGATGGCAGGAACCAGGAGCCAGGTGCTTTTCCTGGTCTCCCATGGGGTGCAGGGCCCAAGCACTTGGGCCATCCTCCACTGCACTCCCGGGCCACAGCAGAGAGCTGGCCTGGAAGAGGGGCAACCGGGACAGAATCCGGTGCCCCGACCGAGACTAGAACCCAGTGTGCAAGGTGGAGGATTAGCCTGTTGAGCCATGGCGCCGGCCGTCTTTTTAATTTTTCTACAAATTTTTAATTAAAGATTTACTTATTTGAAAGGCAGAGTGACAGAGAGAAGCAGGGGGATACTGGAGAATGAGAGAGAAAGAGAGACAGACAGACAGAGGGAGGAAGATCTTCCATCCACTGTTTCACTCTCCCCAGTTGGTAGCAACAGCCAGAGCTGGGCCAGGTGGAAGCCAGGAGGCAGAAACTCCCTCTGGGGCTCCCTCGTGGCTAGCAGGGGCCAAAGTACTGGGCCACCCTCCTCTTCTTTTTCCAAGGCACATTAGCAGGAAGTAAGATCAAAAGTGGAACAGCTGGGACTTAAACCAGCACTCTGATATAAATGCCAGCATTGCAAACAGTGGCTTAACCCACTGAATCACAACTTAGGCCCCTGAAAATATCTTTTTTTTTTTTTTTTGACAGGCAGAGTTAGTGAGAGAGACAGACAGAGAGAGAAAGGTCTTCTTTCCATTGGTTCACTCCCCAAATGGCCGCCATGGCTGGCACTGCACCGATCTGAAGCCAGGATCCAGGTGCTTCCTCCTGGTCTCCCATGTGGGCACAGGGGCCCAAGCACTTGGGCCATCCTCCACTGCCTTCCTGGGCCACAGCAAGGAGCTGGACTGGAAGAGGAGCGACTGGGACAGCATCTGTTGCCCCAACCAGGACTAGAACCCGGGGTGCCGGCACCACAAGCGGAGGATTAGCCTAGTGAGCCGCGGTGCTGGCCCCTGAATATATCTTTTAAAAAATAAAGGACTGGGCATTTGGCATGGCGATTAAGACACCACTTGGGAATGCCCACATCCCATATCAGAGTGAAGATCCCACTTGGGAATGTCCACAGAATCCCATATCAGAGTGTCTGGGCTTGAATCCTGGCTCTGCTCCCAATTCCAGCTACCTGCTAACATACACCTTGGAAGGCAGCCAGTGATGGCTCAGGCAGTTGGAACCCTGCCACCCACATGACCCACACTGAGTTCCTTGTTCCTGGCTTCTGCCTGGCCCAGCCCTGGCTGTTGCAGGCATTTGAGCAGTTAACCAGCTCTGTCTTGGTCTCTTTGCCTTTCAAGTCAACAAAAATAAATAAAACTTTAAAAATTAGTATGGTGGGGCCGGCGCTGTGGCTCACTTGATTAATCCTCCACCTGTGGCACTGGCATCCCATATGGGCACTGGATTCTATCCTGGTTGCTCCTCTTCCAGGGCAGCTCTCTGCTGTGGCCCAAGAATGCAGTGGAGACCCCATGGGAGACCAGGAAGGAAGCTCCTGGCTCCTGGCTTTGGATCGATGTAGCTCCAGCCATGGCGGCCATTTGGGGAGTGAACCAAAGGAAGGAAGACCTGTCTCTCTGTCTCTCTCTCTCACTGTCTATAACTCTACCTGTCAAATAAAAAAAAAATTAGTATGGTACTAAGAAAACTAGGAATAGAAGGAAATTTCCTTAATGTAGTCTAACTGCAAAACACACCTGTATACTCTGTTGTACTTCACAGAGAAATTTTAAGGCTTTTTTTTTTTAGACAGGCAGAGTTGGACAGTGAGAGAGATAGACAGAGAAAAAGGTCTTCCTTCCGTTGGTTCACCCCCTAAATGGCCGCTGTGGCTGGCACGCAGTGCCGATCCGAAGCCAGGAGCGAGGTGCTTCCTCCTGGTCTCCCACGCGGGTGCAGGGGCCCAAGCACTTGGGCCATCCTCCACTGCCTTCCCAGGCCACAGCAGAGAGCTGGACTGGAAGAGGAGCAACTGGGACAGAACTGGTGCCCCAACTGGGACTAGAACCTGGGGTACTGGCGCCACAGGCAGATGATTAGCCTAGTGAACCATGGCGCTGGCCAGGCATATTTCTTTTAAAATTGAGAATCAGATGAGGATGTCCACAATAACTGATATAATTAATATAGTGTTGAATGTTCTGATCAATCCTACAAAGTAAGAAAATTAGATCAATGAAGTATTAGAAAAGGTAGACAAAATTGGCACGATGTGCATGCAATGTGATTACCTCCAGAGAAAAGCAAAGAGATAGGACAAAAGTTACTAGAAATAGGGGCCAGCATTGTGGCACAGCAGGTTAAGCTGCCACCTGTGACGCTGGCATTCCATATGGGTATAGGTTCGAGTCCTGGCTGCTCCACCTCTGATACAGCTCTCTGCTAACAGGCCTGGGAAAGCAGTGGAAGATGGCCTACATGCTTGGGCCCTTGCACCCATTTGGGAGATCCTAAAGAAGCTTCTGGCTCCTGGCAGCAGATCAGCTCAATTTCGACCCTTGCGGCCGTTTGGGGAGTGACCCAGTGGATAGAAGACCTCCCTCCCTCCCTCCCTCCCTCCCTCTCTCTCCCCTCTTCTCTACTTATCTAATAAGCATTAAGCATGACTAATAAGCATTAAGCATGACCAATACAAAGTCAACCCCACAAAATCATTAGCATTTTTATATTTGGCAATAACCAACTGGGAAATATAATTTTAAAAGGATACTATTTATAATAGCAAACAAACAAACAAGCAAAAACAAAAGGCTACGAAGTAGGAATTGAATGAGCATATATAAGGCCTCTAGGGATGAAAATGTAACACCCTGATACATGACAAAGGATGATTTAAATGAAAGTTGAGACATTTTGTGCTCTCGGGATAATCTAGTAATATAAAGATAACTTCCATGTTAGAAATATGCTTATCAAGAGCATATAAATTGCTGTGGTAATGAGTGCTAGTCGGACCAGAGACCTGGGCAGGATGTTCAGCAGGCTGAGAAGCAGGTACCCCCTACTGTCTGCAAGAGGTATGACATGCAGCGGGCTGGATGTGGGTTTCCTATGAACACAAAAGGATTTTACCTCACGGGTAAAACAGAGTGCAGTTGGGTCAACAAGCAGTTCTACTTAACAACCACATGATACACAGCACTTGTAAACAGTGTGCTAAGTGTATGCTTTTATAGATTACGGAAAGTCACTGCTACGTGGTATTTGCAATGATCACTGACTTATTTAGTGGGGTTTGGGTCCTTTAATTCCTTCACCTATGACTCCAAACTTGAGAGAGTGGCTAGACATCCCTGTGGTAATAAGTAGGGAGACTACAGTGAGCCTGGAGCTTTTCAGAGAAGGAACAATGAATTGGACAGAGTAGACAGAGACAGACAGACATTCTCTGGGACTGGAAAAGATCATTGAGGGGGAAGAGTATAGATACAGAGAAGGAAAAGGAATAGAGACAAAAGATTCTGCAAGAACATCAATGTTTGGGGGTTGGGGAGCTCAGGCTGAACCAGCGTATGGGGAGGAGCCAGTGCAGTGAGAGTGGAATCACAGAACCTAACCAGATTTGAGAACGAGGGGAATTCAACTGAAAGATCTGCTGGGGTGCAGACCGAGATCCGACTTCGACATGAGTCACCGTAGGACATGGTGATGACCTTGATAAATACCAGTCACCAGAATGGTGGATGCTGGGAAAGCCCAGCCGGAGTGGGCTCAAGACCTCAAAGGGAGGTGGAAGGGCTGGGCCAGGTCCGAGCTGGGAGCTGGGAACTCCCAGGTGAGTGAGCCAGCTCAGTGGCCGTCCCAAGTGCATATTAGCAAGAAGCTGGAGTTGGAAGCAGAACCATCGCTGAAATGCAAGCACTCTGGTGTGGGATGGGGGCACCCCAAGGGGCATCGCAGCCATTGCACAAAGTGCCTGACTATGGTTAGGAGCTTTTTTATTCCAAGTAGCAGAAAGCCTTTTCCCAGCCACCTTAAATCACAAGCAAATGCAGTATCTGACTGAAAGGGAGGTTCCGAAGAGGGCAAGCTCTAGGCTGGCTGAGTCCATGGCCCTGTGAATTCAACAAGAACCCGAGTTCCTTTCCCCTCCACTCCGCTGTCCACACAATGGGCTTCCTCGTGGGGCTTGCGTCTTGCTGCTGTGACACGGCTGCTAGAGGCAGTGAGTCCCATCTTCTCCCTTAGTCAAGAAAACCTTCCACCAGCTGGGGAAAGAGGGGATTGCCTTCAGAGCTCAGCACCACCTTGGGAGTGACTTGTGCTGTGGGTCTCAGTCAAGCCCCCGAGTCGGCCACTGGTGAGGACCACAGGGTTCCCAGGATGGGTTCTGACAAGTGGATCACAAAGTACGGTTTTCAGATGAGCAGCGTCAGCATCACCCAGACAACCTGTCCGAAAGCAAAAGCCTGGGCCTCCCATTGGATCTACCGATCTACCTATCTACCGCAGCAAGAATTCTGGGCGAGGCCTGGGGGGGATGGTGGTCCTGCAATCTGTAGTTGAACAACCCCTCCCGGTGAGTCTGATACAGAGTGAAGCTTGAGAACTCCCGGCTTAGGATACAGTGGTGAACCCCAGGGACAAAGCAAAACAAAGTTTCTGTGAAAGGGGGGTACGGAGTAGGCATCGACTCAACCAGGGGGCACCTCAGAGAGCGGTTATGGAGTTGAGAGTGTTTGTAGCAAGATACTCTAGTGCGGTTCCTGAAATAAGAATTCGAAGGGAAATGAGGGGACGAAGGGAAGATGGGGTGGGAAGGTGACGGGTTGACAGACTGAAGCCCTCAGTGACCTGGGAGATTTGGAATGACCTAGCAGGACGAAAGGTGTGACGGCCACAGAACGTGCTCACCGATTTCCAGGGGCAAGGAGCACAACTGGCCAAGGGCCTCACATTTGCACTGAGAACTCACTGACCACCTGCTGCCGCCGCCAACTCATGCATATGTTGGGGACACCGGGGCCAACTGGTTCAGCGCACGATCTTCTGATGGCTGGCTATGGCTTACGGACCCTGTGGGACCTGACGAACTTTCCTTAGGCTGCAGGGCGCTCTAAGACCCTCCCACCCGACTCCTCCTGTGCTCTCACGGCTCCACTGGCAGCACCGCGCCACAGCTCTCCCATGTACCCACCGCCTCCCTGAATTTCTTCTCACACAGGCACTTCCCCTGTTGAAATCCTTGGCTCTGCTCCTGGGAGGATGTAAACTAACACAGATGCCTCTCGAGTATAGTTTGAGAAGGAGGCGTGGCCTTTGGCTCAGTGGGTTAAGGAGCCACCTGGGATTCTTCCAGCCCACACTGGAGTGCCTTGTTTGAGTCTCGGTACCCCTGTTGGATCCAGCTTCCTTCTGATCCATTCTGAGAGGCAAGAAATGATGGCTCAAGTGCTGCCACCCATGTGAGAGTTGAGGATGGAGTTCCAGGCTCATGGCTTCAGCCCAGCTCCAGCTGTTGCAAACATTTGAGGAGCACGCCAGCAAATGCAAGACCTCTCTCTCTTTCAAGTGGGTAAAAACAAACATGCATTTTTAAAAAGCAAAGCAGACTACACGTCAGGTATTGCGCTATGCATACAGGCGCATCAGTGAGAAACAAAGGTGCATGATTAATAATCACAAGACAGCCTTGTATGCAATGACACAGACCACCCCGGGGTGGTCCCTGTAGGCCTGGGTGGTGGGAAGATGAGGACACTGGATATCCCACCAGCTAAAGACCTCATGTTCAGTTGCTAGCCCCTTAAAGCGTCTTCCCCAAAGCACCCGTGTGGGTATCATTCCCTTACCCCATGGGGTGGGTAGTCATCGTGGGTGCTGCTGCCTCCCCCAGGCCTTATAAACCAATTCCGTCATCATCTCCTGTCCTGTGACCACCAGCAACGAAACAGGCGACTTCATGGGTACTGAGGGGGGAGACAAATACTCAATAAAGGGTTGGTTTTCAGGACAAAGTCCTTGCTTCCTGTCTGCTGTTCTCTGTGATTTCCCTTAGTGGCTGTCAACCTGCACTGGGGGCTTGATCTCACTGGGCGGTCAGGAGGGTCCCTGGGCTCCCTTGGAAATGGGAAGGAGCTGTACCCGGCAAGGACTTGGTCTCGCTGCCTCGCACGTGGCTGCATGCAGCCTGTGAACACAGTGAGCTCTATCCAGTGGGCTCGCTACTTCCACTGAGAACGAGACCTTGGGTCCCTTTTGGATGCGTAGCCTGGAATCTGGGGTCCATGCACAGGTTTTAGGGAGACCAACCCTGAAGTTCTGAGTGCACTTTTCATCTCGGTTTGTGGCATAGAAAGGGGTTGAGCTCATAGTCTTCCTTATTTCTCAAGAGTTTGTGACCTCAAAAAATACTGAGTGAGCCTCTTTTTTTTTTTTTTTTCTCAGAGATGGAGCACATAAGAATCACTACAGGACAAGAATCTTGGGGGCGGGGAGGGTAAAACTTTGCCTTTAAAACCCACCGGTGGGCTGGTGTTGTGGTGCAGCAGGTAAAGTCTCTACCTGCAGCATCGACATCCCATATGGGCATCAGTTTGAGTCCTGCCTGCTCCGCTTCTGATCCTGCTCCCTGCTGATGCACCTGGGGAAGCAGTGGAGGATGGCCCAAGTGCTTGGAACCCTGAACTCATATGGGAGACCTGGAAGAAGCTCCTGGCTCCTGGCTTCAGCCTGACACAGCCACTGATGCTTTGGCTAGTTGGGGAGTGAACCAGGAGGCGGAATATTTCTCTTTCCCTCTCTGTGTCTCTACTTCTCTTTCTATAACTGTGACTTTCAAATATGTAAATAAATCTTTTTTAAAAACAGAAATAAAAAATAAAATTTACCTGTGATTGTGGTTCTTTGCTTTAGATGAGAAGTAAAACTCTTTTAGCTTTCTGGTATGACAGGAAATATATATTTTTTTAATTTAATTTTTTTTTTTTTTGACCGGCAGAGTGGACAGTGAGAGAGACAGAGAGAAAGGTCTTCCTTTGCCGTTGGTTCACCCTCCAATGGCTGCCGCGGATGGCGCGCTGCGGCCGGCACACCGCGCTCATCCGATGGCAGGAGCCAGGTGCTAGGTGCTTTTTCCTGGTCTCCCATGGGGTGCAGGGCCCAAGCACTTGGGCCATCCTCCACTGCACTCCCGGGCCACAGCAGAGGGCTGGCCTGGAAGAGGGGCAACCGGGACAGACTCCGGCGCCCCGACCGGGACTAGAACCCGGTGTGCCGGCGCCGCAAGGCGGAGGATTAGCCTGTTGAGCCACAGCGCCGGCCATGACAGGAAATATTATGGAACTCTGTGGCTACTAATGACAGGGAATGATGAAAATTAATTTTTCTCCTTAATAAATTTTATAAGAGGATTTTTGCCTTCATAGAATACTGTCTTGGGAAGTTGAGGACTTAAGCCAAAGCAAAATTTCCTTTTATTCTCATTCTAACTTTCTTTGTAATTGGTCAGTCTTGGGGCTGGCGCTGTGGCGTAGGGGGTAAAGCTGCTGCCTGCAGTGCTGGTCTCCCATATGAGCGCTGGTTTAAGTCCTGGCCGCTCCACTTCTGATCCAGCTCCCTGCTAATATGCCTGGGAAAGCAGCAGAAGATGGCCCAAGTCCTTGGGCCCCTGCACCAACGTGGGAGACCTGGATGAAGCTCCTGGCTCCTGGCTTTGGCCTGGCCCAGTCCTGAGAGTTGCCGCCACTTGAGGAGTGACCCAGTGGTGTAAGATATCTCTACCTCTCCCTTGCCCTCTCCCTAACTCTCCTTCTCTGTGACTCTTTCAAATAAACAAATTTAAAAAAAAAAAAACTAAGTAATTGGTCGATCTTGGTCCTAAATGTTTTAAAGAAAATGTTCATTAGAGTCGTGGTTACAAGTAACTTACACAACAAACACTAGGCGTTCACAAAGCTTGTTTGTCTGACCTTTTCCTTCATTGGACACTAGAGGGCGCAACATACCACAGAGATGGCTCTGTTCACCACCAGGATCAGCTGCTGGGTCGGCCGGCTGTGTTTGTAGTGGGCGTTTTGCATCCTGTGCACAGAGATCAGCAAAAACATGGATGGAAAGGGCCTTGCTCGTTTGTACACTTGTCACAGAGCCCCAGGAGGGTCCCAGGGATTGTTCCGGTCAGGAGGCTGTGGCTGCTCCAGTAGGAGCACTTAGGACCTAACCAGGCCCTGTGACCGGAGAGGAGCTGCTGCCTGGCAGGTCCCGACGCCCTCACCAAGGGTCCTGGCTAGAATGAGAAGCCAAGCTCAGTTCCTTTCTCGGCAGGTGCCTAAGTGGCGAGGGTAAGAGACGTGCTCAGAGGTGAGCAGGCAGACCAAGGCATCTGTGAGATCTATTCTGATCTCCTGTGAAGGAGAAGAAAACGATGACGATGAGACATTGACACCAGTTCCTTGTCTTCAGTCACACTCTCACACACTGGTGGCTGCCTTTGACGCGGGTCTGCCTGGGGAACCGATCACAGCTGGGGACAGGTGCTTCAGAGGACGGCCTTACACCATCAGGTGTAAGGTGCAACATGAAACTGATGACTTTAGCCATTTTCTAAGTGTAGAGTTTCGTGGCATTGTCTGTTCACATCTCGTGCACATATTCCAGACCTTGTCATCCTCCCGCACTGAAGCTCTGCTCTCCACAAATCCCAACCTCCCCATTCCCCCTGCCTTTCAGTCCCCAGTAACCACTGCGCCAGTTTCTGTCTCAGTTTGCCTACTCTGGATACCCCTTATGAATGGACACATCCAGTATTTTTCTTTTTGCATCTGGCTTATTTCACTTCACATGGCTTCAAGACTCATCCATGTAGCATGTATCAAAATGTCATTCCTTTTCATTCATTTACCTTAAAAGATTTATTTATTTGAAAGGCAGAGCAATGCAGTGGGAGAGAAAGAGATCTTCCATCTACTAGTTTACTTTCTAAATGGCCACAATGGCTGGGGCTGGGCCCGCCTGAAGCCAGGAGCCAGGAATTCCATCTGGGTCTCCCAGGTGGGTGGCAGGGGTGCAGGCACTTGGTCCATCTTCCACTGCCTTCCCAGGTGCATTAGTAGGGAGCTGGATCAGAAGCAGAACAGCCTAGCCTGGAACCAGTGCTCCAAGATGGGAAGCCGGCATTATAGGCAGAGGCTTACCCACTGCACCACAGTGTCGGTGCTGTATCAGCCCTTTTTGAGGCTGAATAATGTTCTATTGTATCATTTACCCCACTCTGTGAACCCATGCAGCCATCTGTTGATGCATATTTGGGTTTCTTCTATCTTTTGGCTATTGTGAGTAACACGGCCATGAGCAGGAGCATGTGGCTACTTGCTCAAAGCTCTGTTTGCAGCTCTCATGGGCACGGGCCCGGAAGTGCTGGCCACCATCTGCTAACTCTCGTGGGACTGAGGAACCGCCCCGCCTTTGTCCACAGCACCTGCCCGGGTTCACTGTCTCTCCAGCGCCCAGAGGTTCCGGTTGTTCTGTATCTTTGCAAACACTTGCTGTCTAGTGCCTAGTGTTTCTAATGTGGTGGTTTTCAGCGTTTGAGGGCTGTCTCATAGACATGGGCTCAGGCATCAGTTGTACAGCAGGTCCCAATGGAAAGGGCCGGGATGGGGAACAGAAGCTACCTGCCATTTTTATTACTTGAAAAACAAAACAAAGCCAGTACTCTCCAAAGGTGGATGCTGCCGAGGGAAGCACTGGTCCTCTTTCCAGGGAGAATCCAAAGCGTCCTGACCCGGTGAGAACAGGCAGGCAGCTTCCTTACAGCCCTGCAATATAATGTTATCTCTCTGCCCGTCAGTCTAGAGTGTCCATCTTCCCAGAATACCCCGGGTCTCATCCGGGACTAAGGGGAGACACCATGATGAACTCGTGGATGTTAAACCGTATGTGGAGGAGCCACACAATTCCCAGACTGCTTCACGCACACTAGGGTACCGACTCTACCTCACTTGTACACTTGTACACTCACAGAAGAGGCTGAGAACAGAGTGCTCATCAGGCTCTCTCCTCTTTCTCTCTCTAAGCCACCCTCTGGCCCGCACTCACCTTGAGTAAATCCCGTTCCTACTTGTGCCCATTGCTCTACCTGCATTTAGAATTCGCAATAGAAGTAGATTGAGTGATGGTCAAGGCCAAGATGAGCCAGTCCCAGCGGGGGGCACGGACTGGGTTTTCCTAGCAGTCAGTGT
Source organism: Sylvilagus floridanus (assembly GCA_949820135.1). Lineage (NCBI taxonomy): Eukaryota > Metazoa > Chordata > Mammalia > Lagomorpha > Leporidae > Sylvilagus > Sylvilagus floridanus. The sequence goes on from OX463226.1 coordinate 106,506,901, forward strand.
GCCAAGGAGCTGTGTCATCTGCTTGGTGGGCTTACACCATTCCCCTGGGGCAGGCAGTGGGGCTGGGGGTGGTGTGGCAGTCTATCATTTTTCCCATTCACATTTGAGGATCCAGAGGCTCTGAACCTTGTGAGTGTCACACGTGGTGGCAGAGCTGGGACCCACAAGTCCCCTGATGGACAGTTTCCCAGCCTGGGCTCATCTGCCGGCTGGAGAACGCAATGGGGGCAATATTTAGATAAGAATGAAGCTGTATTTAAAACAAGCCCTCAGGCTCTGGCCTCTGCAGATGACAGGTGGGGTTCAAAGCCTTACAAAGCTTGATCCCTAGAATCCAGAATGTCAGCGCTCCAAGGAAGGGTCACCATGATCTAGCCCACACACACACCTGTCCCGATGGACAGACAGGGAAACTGAGGCCCAGAGTCGGCCTGGAGGCCCGTCCCACCTTAACCTTATTTACTCTTCGGAGAAGGGCAGGCTTGATCCTGCTGCCCACATCCAACAGTCCCGCCCCAGCTCAAAGCACTTCTGCAGCGCAGCACATTGCTTTCAGAACCAATTCAGCAGACACGTGAGAGGGTCAATCCCTTCACTCCATTGATATGTTTTGACTTTGACTCAAAACACCCCCGAGCCTCTGCATGCGCCCCACACTGCAGACCTGACTCCAGATGACTCACGACAACTGGCAGGAATTCCACCCGCCCACGGTGAACACAGATTGCCTCCATGGAGGGGGTCTGCCAAAGGATCTGTGCTCCCAGTAACTTTAAAAGTAATTTCCAAAGATACATGAAGCGATGCCAGTGTCTGACATGGGACACACCTGCCCGGGAGAGTGCCACGGGAGACTCCAGGAGCCCCAGATGGCTGCACTCCGCCATGGCTTCCACATCAGTCAGTCACTGTGTAGCTTTCACATGAGCTGCCACCAAGACAGGAGCTCCCTTCTGGGAAGAGGCTGAGGAGCTGGGGTGGCAGGGAGTGCCCCACCCCCATCCAGCTACCCTCCACGTCACAGCCAGGTTATCGTCACTTACCCACGACATCACAGCTAGGTCCTCACCTCCTACCCACGACGTCACAGCTAAGTCATCACCAGCTGCCCATCACAACTAGGACATCACCTCCTACCCATGATGTCACAGCTAGGTCCTCACCTCCTACCCATGACATCACAGCTAGGTCATCAACCGTGTAGGACAAGTAGAAGCCACGTGTGTCATTCTGGACACAGGTGATGAGGAAACAGGCATGTCTTCTCTTCCTGCTCGTTCCCCATCAGGCAGCTGAATGCAAGCGACTTCCCCATCCCTGCAAAGTGGGAGCCTCAAGAGGGAAAGAGCCTGGGTCAGAACCAGTTCTATCCTGTAGCAGAGCAAGAAAGAGACTTTCATCCATCAGGCATTTGAGCTATGGAGATTTCTCTGTTACAGAAGTGGGTGAGCACAACCTTATTACTCTTACAGTGGACCCAAGTCAGATTTCACCAAATGTGAGTGTGGAGGCGCAGAGCCCGACACACGCTGTCACACTAAGGCACTCGATGCACATGAGCTACTGAACCAGGAACCGAGTCTCTGGGTACAACCGAAGGGAAAGGGAGTCCACGTGTGCAGAGGGTGTTCTCCATGCTGACTACTAATTTTCCAACTGTGCTCAGGAATAAGTAGACGTGGCTTGGAGTTGCCACAGAGAGAGGGTCCCTGGGAATGGATTTCTGAATCAACTGAGGTCATATTATCCACAAACAGCTCAAAACCCAGGCGAAGGAGCCTCTCCTGCTAGGTGAAGTTAGAGGTCTCGGCCGGCTGATGGGTGTGTACATAGGGCCACATTTGGACACTGAGTTGCCGCCTTGAAAGGCTACCTTCTGGAATGGGAGAGCTGGAGGCAGTGTGGACTAGCCTGGTCTATTCTTCATTTCACAGGCAAGGGAGCTGAAGCCCAGGAGAGGGGATGACTCACCCAGCACCCCTTAGTTGTCGGCTGGTGCACACACTCCACGATGGAGAGTGTAGACTATGGGTGGCGCAAAGGAAGCCAACTGCCTGGAATTTAATGCCAGCTCTGCTCCCTGGTAAATTCCCCATCTTTAAACTGGGGGGCTCCTCAGAACAGAGCCGTTTTGTGGGGTTGTCATGGAGATTAAATGAGATACTACATGCCAAGTGCTCAGGAGGAGCCCTGACATGCAGGAAGGACTGGATAAATGTTGTGGCCGTTTAGCATCCTCATCATCCTCATCACAGAGTTCAGACCGCCCTTTTCCTGTGTCCGTGGTCTTTGACCTTCAGAATAAAGACATCCTGCCCCACGGAAAATGGAGAACCTTGCTGCATCGTGCACGGCACACGAGGCCCGAGAAACCAAAACATTTGACATGAAAAAAAAAAAAAAAAAAAAAACCATGATCTGTGGCACATGCGCAGTAACTGATTCACTGACCGAGCAGAGAATGCAGCCTCCCGCCTGGCCCGGGAGCGCTGGCAGGAGGGCATAATGTACCTTTGTTCCTCACCGAGTAAAGGAAGAGAGACGGCGCTGAGTGTAACATTAATTCTGAACAAGCCGGAGAGGCTGGAACATGAGAAGCAGGCCAAGGAAGGAACAGGGCCAAACGCTGCTTCTCCCTGGGAAGAAACAGAAAGTGTGGACTCTGGTAAACTCGATGTTGCCAAAGAATCTATCAGGCTTTGGGAACCCTAGCCCGCCGGGTGCTTTATGAAAGAGGCCAGAATCCATTAGGGCGTTGTGAAACAAAGCACACTCATCCTCTCATCGAGCTCTCCCGGCCCGACCTTCACTCCGGGGCAGAACTCCTTAATCCAGCCCCGGCAGATGGGCAGCTGGCTTGCTTGGACACTCCTGAGCCGGGAGACCCAGGGCCCGCATGCAGGCCGCTCACTCGGTCCTGGGCAGCTTCATTGTTGCAGAATTCTTCCCTTGGCTGAGCCAGCAATCTGCCCATGTTGGCCCATTGTTTCTGCATTTACCTTCTGGTGTGAAACATAAGAAATCTCCCTGCTTTCTCCCTCTTGGTGGTGGGGAGTGAGTGGAGTTGGGTCTCCCCAGGTCGACTGCCGGCCCTGAGCGTCCCTCAGCTGGTGCTTTAGCTCCCTTGCCTTGTGTGGCTTGTTTTCAGAAAGGCACTGAGTTTTCACACAGATCTTTGAAGCTTTAGGTCAGTAAGTGTCATGGGGAGTAGAGCCTGGGACTATTTATCCAGGAGACGGTAGCAAGAATGGTCATAGCTTGAATTCAGCTCTTCGGGTCCCCAAAGTCTTCTATCATCTAAATATCTTTATTTCTTCCAGTTGTCCCCACTTGGGCTGGCCCCCCACTGCACCCCATTCTGGCTGCCTCCTTTGCAATGCTTCTCCAAGTCCTCACTATCCCATCCACTTGTCGCGTTGTCACTGGTCCTCACCATGGAGTGAGGACACCCCTACTGGGGAACAGGCACAGCCGGCTCCAGCTTTAGGAGTGACGGGATCATAACTGCAGAGGAGCTGGGCCATGTGGCAGGGAGGAGGCACCTGGGTGCCCCGGGAGGGAGGCAGGGTCAAGGCATGGATCCCAGAAGTGGCTGCTCCAGGACTGTGGTGTGTGGGTGCAGAGAAAGCCAAAGGAGAGATTTCATCTTTTTTGAAGACTATTTAAGCCAATTCCAAAGGAGCAAGAAGCCAACCTGGATGTGATGGAATTATTCTGACTTCCGATAAGAAAGTGTGGTGTGGGGAGACATTTTTCTTTGTCTTGGGCCCTTATTTGCCAACTTTGGTCAGTACTATAGTTTCGTGGAAACAGCCATGTGCCATGCACATGGAGGATGGTGCCCATCCACTGAGTGCTTGCAGTCAACTATAAACTTTGGATTTTTTTTTATCATGAGATCCAGCCATCCTAAACAAGTAGAGCTAAGTTTGGGGCTCAAACGCAGAAATTGACAAGAAATTAGCCCATTGCCCACCTAGTTGTAAGTACTAAGTAAGCGTTAGCCATTTTAGTAGTATTAGTATTATCCCCCTTAGGTTTCATTGTCCTGGCTTTAGGAACCTTGAGTAGAGGTAGTTTTGAGTCCCAGCTCTGATTTACACACACACACATACACACACACACACACACCTTCCCAGCCTCAAGTGAGGCACCTGTTTGGCCAATGTCGCTCTGAGTCTAACGTGGTAATTAACCAATCGAACTTGGAGCGCCATGCACTGACTGGAAGAAACTCCACCACCCTGTTTTTCTCTTCTCTCCAGAAAGATCTCTCTCCCAAATGTTCAGAATTTCACAATGAGAAAGTTCTCCCTCTGGGGTTAGCTTTGTCCTGGTCTTTACGGCTAAATAGAGAATGCAGAAGCCTGTGAAGGAACCAGATATTAAACCCCAGGAGTCGTGAATAGCCTGGGTTCTGGGGAGAATGTGAAAGCAGAAGGAGGCTCTGATATAACAAAAAATACATTTGGTGTCTGCCCCCGGCTCCTAAAACTCTGCAATTTCCTGAGCAAGATGGGTGTTAGGATAGCTTCTGTTTTCATATTTGGTCGTTGTCCCAGTTGCTGACACAGAGCTCCTCAGTCCTTGGGACTTTATGGGCAATAGCACCTGTTCTCATGAGGGGGGCTCCACGGCTGCTCACTGGAAAGCCCAGCATGACAGAGCCTTGGAACTTTCATTTCTGTCCTCCAGGAAGGGGTAAAGGGAGGAGGGTTCAGTTCGGAATTGGCCATGACTTTAGGTGAAGCCCATGGAAAATCCCCGTGCTGCAGCATTGAGATTATCTCCAGGTTGCTGAACACATGGAGGTGCTGGGTGGGTGGTACACCCAGGGAAGACAGGGAACACACCCTCCTCCCCCAGGCCTGGCCCTCTGTGTCTCTGCCCTCTACTGCTCCTGCAACAAACTGCGGTCCTAGTAGGGGATGTGTTTCCCTGAGTTCTGTGAGCCATTCCGGCAACTTATCAAACGTGAGAAGGGGATGGTGGAAACCTCTGAGTCATAGCCAGTTAGTTGGGAGCACAGAGGACAACCTGGACTTGCAATCGGGGGGCAGCCTTGTGGAACTGAACTTTCAACACGTGAGGTCTGCATGGATTTTAGGTAGATGGTGTCAGGACCAAACTGTAGGACACCCAGTTGGTACAAACAGAACTTGAGCATTGCTTGGTGTGGGAAAGCCCCGGCACATGACACGTTGGAAGTAGAAAAGGAAGCCCAGTGAGTTTTCCTAGGCAGAGGCTAAGAGGAGACAAACCAGTAAAGAAAGGGGCAGGCAGCAGGCAACCTCCAACTTCAATCGCGTCTCGCACTTGCCTGGGGAACAGGCTTTCAGGAAGTGCACAGAAAGATGCAGTGGGTTGAACAGCACCTCCGCCCCCCAACAATACAACCACATCCTGATCCTGGAAGCTGTGAGCATAACCCTGCTTGGAAAACAGGTCTGTGTGGATGCAAGTTAAGGATCCTGAGATGAGACCATCTGGCATCCTCCTGTGGGTTCAAAACCCCATGAGAGTGTCGGAAAGGTGAGGGGAGACTTGAGACAAAGAGGAGGAGACCCTCAAAGATGGAGGAGAGCTGAGGGCGATACAATAAGGTAAAGGATACCAGAACTGGGAAATCAGAAGGGGTAGGGAGGGATTCTCACCGGGAGCTTCCAGAGGACTCCTGGCTTTGCCGGCAACTTGGTTCAGAACCTCTGGCCCCAATGCTGTGAGGGAATCAGTCTTTCAAGGCACCCCATGTGTGTTAATTTGTCACAGCAGCCACTGACACTAACATAAGGTGCATCATTCTGTCCCTGCGAAGCCCTTCTCAGAGTCTGAAGGATCTGCCCAGAGAAGGAGGAAGCCATATCTCAGCTCCCTGACTGTCTCAGAACCGTGGGGAAAGAGTGAGGCTTAGTAAGCAGTGGACAAGCTTGAACACGTGATGGGGGAGTTAATCTGACACTAGGTGAAGGATAATACCTGGGTGAGCAAGAAGCATCCTGAGCTCATAACAGACAAGGAGGCCTGACAGACTGAGAGCCTCACTGACAGGCCGGGCACCTACCCAGCAGCCCGAGGGGAGGGAATCCACCTGTAGCGGCGCCATCTTGGATCCCTGTGAGGCAGGAACTGGCCCAGCAGTCGCTCGGTGCACACGGCTGGGAGCCTGCCTGGGGCCTTCCTGTCTGCCTGAGGAGAGACTTTGTCTTCCCTGGCTCTCGGTTCCCAAAGCAGCCCAAAATGATGATGCGCCAGCTCTAAGTACTGCTGTGAGCTAATTAGTCATGGCTGTGACACATGAAACTTTTTTTATATAGTCCCCAGTGTGGTTTTTCATAGCATCATAAATACATAGACAACCCAAGAAGCTGTCAACGTGATGGTTTCCCTGCTTCTGCCAAATTAGCCTGGAATACGCCATGGTAACAGACAACACCCGAATCTCAGTGGCTTAACACAATGAAGGTTGCCATGGGCTGAGCTGTGTCCCCTCAAAAACCCTTGTGTTGCAGTCCTGACCTCCAGTACCTCAGAACAGGACACATTTGGAGATGGAGTTGTTAAGAGGTAATGAAGTTAAAATGAGGTTGTTAGGGTGGGCTCCTATCCAGTGTGACTGTGCCCATGTAAGAAGCGAAAACATGGACACAGAGGCAGAGGAGGGTGATGTGAAGATACAGAGCGAAGGGGAACAAGGCAAGCCAAGGAGCAGCTGAGCTCTCCCTGCTGTTCAGAGGGAACCAGCACTGTCCACACTGACCTCGGACTTCTGACCTCCAGCCCAGGAAAGCAGAGAGTTGTTGGAGCCACCTATCCTGTGCTACTTAGTTAACAACAGCCCTAGCTCTGGCAACTAACTGGCTGGAATGGAGATAGACCTCTGTTTGTTTTGGACACAGATCTCGCTCAGGTTCCCAGAACAGGATCATGTTCTAGATTCCAGATCTTAATAAGTGCTTAGTATTTGTTAAATTATATTGAATACATACTATAAGAACATAATCAAGGCCAACACTGTGTATCTGTGGGATTTGAATTTCTTCAAAGTCCATCTTCAAATGATTTGTCTGCAATTCTAATTACTAAGTGGGAGGAACTCTGTGGAGTCCTAGTGGAATGAAGGTCTTGATCTTTTCCTTGTCTTGTAACAGATGACCCAAGCTTATTGGGAGTCTCTGGTTATAAAGAAGAAAAACTCAATCTGATCCAGTGTAGAGAAGAGGAGGACTTTTTCTAAGGAGTTGGACAATCAAGTCATGATAATGGTAGGTCTTTCTGGGTTTCAGAAATAACTAGAATAGGGATTTGAGTGACATCAGGGCCACTCAATCTCTGTTTCTCTCCTCTTCTCCCCCACCCCCTCTTTTCCTTCCCTCCCTACGGAATTTCCTACTGTGTGTTGGCTTCCTCTGCACTGCAGGGATCTGGCTACTGGATCCTTCCCTTAGCTCCACTTTGGAAAACCCTGGAGAAGCCTTTAGATGCAGTGGGGTGGGTGCTCCCTCTGGCCCAGCCAAGGGTGGCCAATAGACTGAATACCCTTGCCAGCTTGGTCAGATGTTTACTCTGACTCTTTTGGTTGCCATTCCATTCACAGTGGCCAGGGGAAGAGCTATGTGGCAGGGTAGCCAGTGGGCACTGTCTTTCAGTATTCATTGAAAGAGAATCTAGAACCCCCACCACCACCAATTTGTGCTCACACACAGACCACCCTCTTTTCTTAGATTCCTGCTCTTGCCTCATAGTTGACTCCTTGACCATACATCACGGTCAATGCTCAGAATTACCCTTGTTGTACGTCATGCTGATCTCTGTCATGAAATCTCCTAAACTCCTACAAGTGCTCATTCTACCAGAAAGCCAGACTACCCTCCACAGGTCAGAGCCCATGCCCATCACAGGCTGGACAGGGTCTAGGACTGGAAGGGCACAGCCCCGCACCCAGAAGACCTTGACCTTGATCCAGAGCCCTGGAGCAGACACCTGGACACGAACCATCACTTGATCTCACCTCTTCAGCTGAAACCTATGGTCTGAGGTCAGTCCTAATTACACCCTTGATGAATTTTCTCATCATTCCCCTTTCTTTCCCTTGGGTACACTTGTCACAGCTGAATCCAAGCTTTACTGGGCACAGGGTAGTTTATGTCCCTACCTCCACCCCCTGCTCACCACTTAGCATAAGGGCAGGCTTTTCCTCATACCACATACCCAACATCTAATACATTACCTGGAATATATCAGGCACTCGAGTGAAATGAGGAATGAATACACGAATAGGCCACTGAGTAACCAGGGCCTGCAGAAGTACAGCAGGGGGATCTGAACTAAAGAGGAGTTGGGAAAGGCATCCCTAAGGAATGACACGGAGATGGGGACCTGATACTTTGATGAGAAGCATCTGGAAGAAACAGGCACAAGTCTCCAAGTAGCAGGAGCAGCAAGGGCTAAGTCCCTTAGGCAGAGAAATGATAGAATTCAGACCTAGAATTTGGCTCTCCAGACACCCTATTGCAGCCAGTAGAGTCCCTGGCTTGGTTCTGTTTGGAGAGATTTTAGTAGATTAATGGTTTTTCTGCTCCAATGTGGTTAAAATTATCACTCAAATGCTTGCACCACATCAGAATATTCTTAATATTTAATATTCCATTGACTCTCAGGAGGAAACTAAAATTGCCTATTAGTCACTTGGTAGCTGGTACCAAACAATGACGGCCAGCCCGTGTGTGTGTGTGTGTGTGTGTGTGTGTGTAGGGTGGATAACCAGAAATGCAGAATGGCTTAGAAGTGTTGAGAAAACAAACAAGTCAAAAGATTAGGAAGGAAGAAAAGCAATGAATCATTTGTTTGAATTATTTGATTGATTCAGAATAAACACCACATATGGGTAGAGTTGATGCTCTTAAAACCCCAAAGAAAGCCCTGTATCCATTGTGCTAATTCACAATTTGCAGCTGCCTAAACCAAAATCGCAGCTCTGTTGTTCTTGGTACAGCCAAAGCCAGAGACGAACCAGAAGCATCTACCACCTACCTAAGGCTAAAAATGCTTTGCATGGCTGAAGCCCTCCCCTCCAGGGTGGAAACCTCAGAGCACTCACAAACACGCAATGGGGCCACCGTGTGTAGTGGATCACAGAGATGTTTCCAAGATTAGCCACACATTTTTGGGGCTGTCCTGAATCCCATCACATTCACTAATCACACTTCAGACCGTCTGTCAATCAAAAGAGCCACGTAGGTGGAAGTCCTTAGCAAGACTGTGCAACCCTGCTGTTGTCTTACCTGGCTTTCTTTGCAGTGGCATCCAAAACGAAGCCTGAGCTCCTTCTTCTCCTTGCTCCCTTCTTCCCCCACCACCATTCAGGGGGTGGGAATAGGAGAGATGGCCACAGGTTGTCCAGGCCAATTTTGCCCCTTTACAAGTTGTCTTGTGGCCTACAAAGTTGCCCTTCCATGACACTGATCCCGCCCACCCCCAAGGGTACCTAGGATTCAAGGAACCCCTGACTGTAAAGTGGCAATCCTGGCACAGAGCCGTGTTTGACTACCAAGCCCCTCTGGCTCCCCTAACGCCCCATGTCATTCCTTCTCCAAGCCAAGTTCAGGAACCCATCATTCGCTCTCTCCCGCCGCACTGCCTCTGACAACAGCAATTCTCTGGCACATTTTCCTCCAGATTCCCATCTCAGGTGGGCATCTAAAGGTTGAAAATCCATCAGGGTGGGCATTGTTGGTGGTTAGAGTGGCAATGCGCATTTCGGAGCCCAGAAGCCGGGCCCCCAAGACAAGGCTAGCACCTGGGCCTCCGCAGAGGATGCGCTGCAGTTACTGAGGGACACCCATTACAGCTGCAGCAGGTGCACGAGGCTGAATAATGGCTCCTAACATGATGAGCCTTAACGCCCGCCCCCTGTTGTATTTCCTGCTGCTACGGCAGATTGCCACAGCCTGGGCAACTTACAAACAACAGAAATGCATTCGGCTCACGGTTCTGGAGGTTCGGAAGTCCAAGCATGGGGCCACAGCTGGGGAGGGTCTTCTTGCTATGTTACCACGTGGTGAGCTATCACACGGTGAGACAGAGGAGGAGAGACTGAGTTCAGGCCTCAACCCGTTCCTACCTGGCTTTAATACACTCGTGAGGGCTCCACCCCGTGACCTCACCACGTCCACGAGGCCCCACCTCCCAGCACTGTTGCATGGGGAATTAGTTTCCAACATGTGCTTTTCGGGGAACTACATTTAAATCATAGCACCTGCAAATGTTACATTATTTGGAAAAAGGGCCTTTGCAAATGAGGTTAGCTTAAGGAGCCTGAGGTGGGGGAAACTATCCTGCATTATCTGGGCCCCCAAAGCCATCACATTTCTCCTTAAACAAGGAGGCAGAACAAGATTAGAAACACACAGGGGAGAGAAGGCCAGTGCTGTGGCTTAGCAGGTAAAGCTGCGGCCCACATTGCTGGCATCCCTTATGGGCACCAGTTCAAGTCCCTGCTGCTCCACTTCTGATCCAGCTCCCCGCTAATGCACCTGGGGAAGCAGTGGAAGATGGCCCAGGTATCTGGGGCTCTGCACCCACGTGGGAGACCTGGAAGGAGCTCCTGGCTTCGGAAAGGCTTGGCTCTGGCTGTTGCGGCCATTTGGGGAGTGAACCAGCGGATGGAAGACCCCTCTCTAACTCTGCCTTTCAAGTAAACAAATAAATCTAAAAAAATAAAAAGCACCCAGAGGAAGACATGCCATGACCTTGAAGGTAGAGATTGGAATGGCAGAGACACAAGTCCAGGGAACAGCGGTGGCCACTGAAACTGAAAGCGGCAAGAAGAGGCTCTCCCCACAGTGGACGTCTGGATGCGTGCGGCCCTGCCAGCACCCCGAGGTTGGCCCCGTGGCTCTGATTTCAGTCTCCCGTCTTCAGGGCTGTGAGAATAACCTGTTGTTTTAAGGCATGCAGTGTGTGGTTTATTGTTCCAGCAGGCACAGGAGCTGACACGCCAGGAATGGAGCCTAAACAGAGGTATCGTGTATGTGAGACACACCTGCCTTCCATGGCCTTTCCCAGAGCTGGGTGTGGCTAGGAAACCTCAGTACTGCATGTCAGATAGAGATGGCAAGTGGAAGGCGAGAGAGCAGCAGGCACAGGACTTTGTAAAGGCGAGCGGTGAGCCAGGGGCAGGTGCCTGGGAGCCGCAGTTAGGCCAGCGCTTCTGTTAGAACAGACATGCAGACAGCCCACGAAAACCTGGAAGACATGATCTCTAGGCTAACAATGGGCTCAGTCACTTACAAACTTCTCCTAACAATGGGAGATGCTCAGGTGTAATTAAAGGGTTGGAGCATAGCTCCACTCTCATCTAATGCAACCCACCTGTCACAAAGCCCCAGGATCAGATGTAGCCAGGAGGCAAACCTCACCTGAAGTCTCTGACTCTCATGGCTCCTTGTTCTCTGTTGGTTTTATTTCTGGCTCTGTCTACCCAGTGTGGCCCAGAAATTCATGCAGTCTGGGGGCTTTGCTTCTCTGGCACCAAGTGAGGCATAGTGAAGTTCGAGTCATCCCGAAGTCATGACCAAGTTCAAATCATTTCACTGGAGTGGGTCAGAATCAACATCAAGATCATGCTGGAGAACACGCACTACTCCATGGTCCCCCGCTGGCTCTGCAGTTGAGAGAGCGAGCGTCCCTCTTCTGTTCCTGCCTCCAAATCCTTCTTCGTTTCTTCTCCCCGTCCCGGGCCCAGAGGCCAGCCCAGCCCTCTTCTCTGCAGAAGGTCTAGGGAGGGAATGTTTTACGTCAGCTGTGGCAGAGGGCTCCCTGCCAGTGGAGGAGACCCAACACAAGAGGGGGCTTCTTGGACCCTGAGAACTGTGCCTCGCGGGCTGGCCATGACCTGGCGCAGAATTGAAAACAGAGGGAGGGTATGGCTAGGAGGTGACAATCAGGAGGAGTCCAGGACATTCTGAGTTCTCCTTTTTTTCCCGAGGTCTCAGCTTCAGCCCCTCTATCCTGACAACTCTCAGCTACCTGCGAGGGGCCCTCATCCACCCAGGCCCCCAGGGCTCCTCCTGCCTCCCCACATTGCGAACTCCTGGGTGCTTTCAACAATGCCGCACCTGGCTCCCACCCCCAGACTCTGATTTATGTGTCTGGAGTAGGGCCCAGGCACTGATTGTTTTTCAGCACTCTCCAGGTGGCCCTAGTGTGCAACCGTGGATGAGATCCCTGAACTGGAAGTGGGGTTTGGATTGGGATTTTTTTTTATTTTGCATGAAAAGCCATGACCCCACCTCCCGTCATAGGCTTAAATAAGCTAACACAGCACTGGGTGGTTTATTTCTGGCATGTTACACATATTATAAATGTGCAGATTTTAAAATGGAACCACTTCTTAAATTTTTAAAATGTGTTTAAGAAACAGAGAGAGCTCCCTTCCACTGGCTGCGTCCCCAAATGCCCACAACACAGCCCCTGGCTGGGACAGAAGACAGGAATCAGAGCTCAATCCAGGCCTCCCACGTGGGTAGCAGGGACCCAATTACTTGGGCCTCACTGCTGCTTCCCAGAGTGTGCGTTAGCAGGAAGCTGGAGTCCAGGGCTGGAGCTGGGATTGAACCCAGATACTCTGATATTGACATGGACCTCTCAAGTGCAAGGCCATGTGCCTGAGCCAATGGAGCTACTTTAAATGCATTATTTAGAAGTATCCAATGATATACGGGCACTGCAGTGCTTCAATACCCATTTAAAAATACACAAATCAGCTCTTTTCTAACAGAAAATTTTAAACTATTTGAGTTTAAATAATTTAAATTTAATAATAATTTAATTTGAATTTACATTTTCATGATCTTTCCCTCACAGAAGTGGAGCCCAAGGTAATAGAGCCTCTCTGCTTTAAAGCCTTTTGTGGATCCCCCACAGAAAAAGCAAAAACATTGACATAAACTGAAACCTTACAAACAGCACTCTCCCTGTGTCCTTACAGCTGTATATTGAGTAGTTTGTTCTCGGTGATCACTGTTGAAGTTAGCCCATTAGTCAGCATTCCAGGGGCAGGCATTTCCAACCCCACATGCCACATCAGCCTGCCTGGGGGATGTCCTGGCTCCAGCTCCTGACCCCAGCTTCCTGCTAACACAGCCTCTGGGAGGCAGCAGGGATGGCTCAGGTATGTGGATCCCTGCCACCCATGTGGGAGACCCGGACTGTGTTCCTGGCTCCTGGAACCAAAGCCCAGCTTTGGTTGTTGAGGGCATTTGGGGGAGGAAACCAGCAAATGGAAGTGCACTCTCTCTCTCTCTATCAAGTAGAAAAAAAATTAAATTACTTTATTTATTTATTTTTTATAACGCTTTTATTTAAAGAATATAAATTTCCAAAATACAGCTTAAAGATTACAATGGCTTCCCCCCCATAACTTCCCCCCCACCCGCAACCCTCCCCTTTCCCACTCCCTCTCCCCTTGCTTCACATCAAGATTCATTTTCAATTCTCTTTATATACAGAAGATCAGTTTACTATATATTAAGTAAAGATTTCAACAGTTTGCCCTCACATAGCAATACAAAGTGAAAAATACTGTTGGAGTACTAGTTATAGTATTAATTCACAATGTATAGCACATTAAGAACAGAGATCCTACATGATATATTTTTTTAAAATATTGATTAATTTTCTAGGCAATTTCCAATTTAACACCAAGATTTTTTTTTCATTTTTAATTATCTATATACAGAAGATTGATTCAGTATATACTAAGTAAAGATTTCATCATTACTTTAAAAAAATCAATATAACAGGGGCTTGTGCTATGGCTTAGCGGGTAAAGCCACCACCTGTAGTGCTGGTATCTCATGTGGGCGCCAGTTCAAATCCCGCTGCTCCACTTCCAATCCAGCTCTCTGCTATGGCCTGGGAAAGCAGTGGAAGACGGCCCAAGTGCTTGGGCCCCTGCACCCGTGAGGGAGACTCAGAAGAAGCTCCTGGCTCCTGGCTTCAGATTGGTGCAGCTCCAGCTGTTGTGGCCTTCTGGGGAGTGAACCAGTAGATGGAAGACCTCTCTCTCTCTCTCTCTCTCTCTCTCTCTCTCTCTCTCTGCCTCTGCCTCTCTGTAACTCTGCCTTTCAAATAAATAAATAAATCTTAAAAAAAAAACAATATAAGAAAGATATGACAAGCGATCAAATGTGAAAATAATTATTAACCACGAAAGGCAAAGTGGCATTTGAAAGATACTGCCCAATAAACTAGCTGAAGGCATGTTTTATTGTGTGCTAATGAGCTCATGTGCTGGGGATGAATGAGACAGAGTTAGCAACAGTTTTATTTCTGTCCCTCGCACCAGAGATTCTAGGGCTGGCAAGAGCCCGTTTAGGGAAAGACGTAGGCAGACGCCGAAGCATCACTCGGGTCTTTAGGCTCTTTCCAGGCTGTGGGCCAGAAGCTGCATTTTGCTTGTCAGTTGACAGCTCAGTTAGTTACGTCCGCCTGCGATTTTGCTCAAGGCAGAGATTTGAAAACCACTTCACTTGCACGGGAACTTATTACCCCGTCATTGGAGTCGCTGTTTCTCAGTCTGGAGGCAGAGAACCAAAAGCTTCCCCACGTCTTCCCGAGACGCCTAACTGCTGGCCGCTCCCCCGCGCCTGCGTATTTTCATACCTGATATTCTCAGAGAAGGTTGCAAGAGCTGCAGCATCGTTCATGTCTATCCTCGCTTATCAGTGCAACTTTAAAGTATATATTAAGTGTGGATCCCCCCGGATCATGGTAGGGAAATGCCTATCATGTCGTCTAAACAGCAGGGCCAGGCTTCATTGTCCAATGAGACACACTTCCTGCTAGAAAAAAAACGAACCTTTTCTTTTATAAAAGATTAGTTTTTATTTATTTGAAAGGCAGAGCTACATAGAGAGAAGGAGAGAGAGAGAGAGATCTTCCATCCTCTGGTTCACTCTCCAATGGCTGGTGCTGGGCCAGACGGAAGCCAGGAGCCAGGAGCTTCTTCCGGGTCTCCCATGTGGGTGCAGGGGCTCAAGCACTTGGGCTATCTTCTACAGCTTTCCCAGGCGTATCAGCAGGAAGCTGGATTGGAAGTGGAGCAACCAGGACTTGCACAGGTGCCCACAGGCGGCAGCTTAACCCACTACTCTGCAACACCAGCCACAACTTTTCAGTCCAAATCATCCTGCTCCCATGTGCCCTCCAGGAGAGCACTTTGTGTCTGATTCCTACACCCCAGACAGAGGGAGGCGGGAAGAGCGAAGGCGAGCAGCCATCATTGCATCCACTTTGCACATGCGCAGGGCAGCATAAGAGGGCCTCCAGTCTTTGACACACAGGCTGGCCTTGGTCCCTTTTGTGCTGCTAATTTATAATAAACTGCAATTGATTTTCTCACAGTTCCGGAGGCCGAGAAATCCAAGATCAGAGAGCCAGTGGGTCAAATGCTTCCTGAAGCCTCTTCGGTAAGAGTCTTAAGCCCACTCACAAGGAGGAGCCCCCAGGGCCTGGTCACCCTCCCTGAACACTGTCACACTGGCAGCACCTGAGATTTGAAGAGGCCATGTTAGAGCAGGCCACTTCCATCAGAAGTGGGAGCAACCAGGACTCAAACTGGCGCCTGGACGGGATGCAGGCACTGCAGGTGGCGGGTTTTGTTCCATTTCCAATCCAGCTCTCTGCTGTGGCCTGGGAAAGCAGTAGAAGATGGCCCCAGTCTTGGGGCCCTGCACCCAAGTGGGAGACCCAGAAAAAGCTCCTGGTTCCTGGCTTCAGATAGGCCTAGCTCCAGCCATTGCAGCCAACTGGGGAATGAACCAGAGGATGGAAGACCTCTCTCTCTCTCTCTCTCTCTCTGCCTCTGCCTCTCTGTAACTCTGCCTTTCAAATAAATAAATAAAGCTTTTTTAAAAAATGGAAAATGAGCTGGTGTCTGCCCAAAGCACAGTTCACTTTTCTGTCCTCCTCCTGATTTCCCTTTGTCGGCCTTGGGCATCTCCAAACGAGCTGGCCCTCTGGCTGCCTGAGGGTTGCTCTCTCCACTTCCCTGGACCTGCCACAGCTGTGTCCAGCAGACCAGAGGGCTGGTTTCGCCATCATTTGCCTGAGCTGCATTGCAGAACTGCCCGGGGCGACTCAGCTCAGGGAAGTGCTCCGCCCACCTGCTGGGTCTTTGTCTCCCTGGGCAGCAGGTGGATGCGGCAAGGGCTTGTCCAGCCCCATGCAGCTTCTGGAAACCTCTGTCTTTCATCCCAAACACTTTCCATCTTGAATCTTTTCACCCTTTCCCAGATCTAATCCACAACAGGTTTAATACCACCTAGCATGAAAATCATATGCTCTTTGTGCCTTATGAAGACTGAATTTTTTTTTTTTTTGACAGGCAGAGTGGACAGTAAGAGCCAGCAACCGGGACACAATCTGGCGCCCTGACCAGGACTAGAACCCGGTGTGCCAGTGCCGCAAGGCAGAGGATTAGCCTATTGAGCCGCGGCGCTGGCCTCTCTGAAATATTTTTAATAATCTCTCTGTATAATTCTAAAACTTAAACTAGAGTTAAGCTTACAGGGGAGAAAAAGGGAGAAGTGACGTGCTAACCACAACTCATAGTAGCTGTCTGCTAATAACACTGTCAATTATTTTTTCTTGATTGAAAAGCATGCATTCAAAATCCTTCTCACTGCATGATCACACAACCCTTTGGCTATAAGACTATCTGATGCAAGAAAAACATCCAAGAAGGGGGCAGACACAGGTAAAGGCGAGCAGAGGAAGAAGACACTGGCATGCAAGGCAAAGTCCACAGTTAAGAGGGAGCGCAGGCACACTCAGGGGGAGCTGCCCTCAGTAAGCGTGGCAGTCAGCCCTGTGTGTGAAATGGAGGCATAGGCATAGTGTCTGGGACAGCGTCTGATTGGATACTCGTAGGGAGCAGAGTTTGGGGCCAGGTGTGAGTACTGTCATTTTCTTGTCCTCTTTTGGAAATCTGGGAGTGTCATGCATCACTACTGTGTAACAGGAGGAGGAGTGTCAGCCATGCCGATTTTATGATAATGATATAATCACCTAATGGTCATATGGGGCTGCAGTTGGCAGTCACGTTGGTTAATTTTCACTGCTGCCGCTTCTACGTGGCAATGCCGCAGAAGCTCTGGTGTTCCGCTGCACAGCAGTGAGGGGGGTGTTTGGGCGGTGCAGGGGGGGCTGCAGGGAGGGGCTGGCGGCCTCAGCTTCTTGCTAGCTACCTCCTTACCTACACGAGAAACTTGTGCGTGACCTACAAGATTCGGTCACAGTCACTGACCAGTGTTGTTTGATCTTCATGAATGTATAGTCATGAAAAGCTAAGTCCAGAAGAGCATCCTTGGAGACTAGGATATTCCAAGGAGAAAAAAGGGACAGGTGAGGTAAAGCCTTGGAGGTGCCTGGAGGTGGAAGTGGTACGGTCAGCTGTCCTGGGGCAGGGAGCTGCTGGGGTCCCAGAAGACACTGACTTCTGGAGAGATCAGTTAGCTTTCAGGACAGAGCCTGGATCCCGACTGCACACTAGAATCACCCGGGAAGCTTCCAGCTTCCCAGTCCTACCCAGGACCAGATACAGGGGAATCTCCCAGAGGTGGGTGTGGGGCTGGGAGTCTTTCAAGCTCCTGGCTGATTCCAATGTGTGGCCGAAGTCATGAGTCATTGCACCTGTGCCTAACAAATAAGCATTCAGCATTTGCTGAACGAATAGATGGATAAAGAAATACCAGCAACGAAACTGAAGAAAGAACCCAATTATGACGGTTTTGACTGAGTTGGAGGACCCTGCACTCCCCACACACCACGCACAAGCTCTTGGTTCAGAAACAGGCTGGTGAGGTTAGAGCATCGCTCTCCTCCGCCCACACCCAGGAGGGGAAGGGGAGAAGGCACTCTCTCCGAAGCAGATGTGCCGACAGCAGAAGGAAGGAGCAATGGGGCAACCTGAAACCAAGTAGGAAGTACAAACACTCCAGAGCCGGAGACAGAAGTCTGGGGAGACTGTCTGGGGCCATTGCACACCAGGGCAATCTGACCCGCCCAGCGCAGTTTCCCCGAGGGCGTCCCTGTATTAGAACATCTTGGTAATGGATGCTCGGACTGCCTGAGTCATCCAGCAGAGGTGCAGTTCTGTTCCATCTCCACTGTTTAAGGAGCCACAGGAGAACGGGCAGAGCCGGAGGCTTGCATAACACCGGCTATAACAGGCTGCCCCGACTAGAACCCGGATCTGTTTTTGGAAACCTTGCTGTATTTCATAGCTGATAAAACAGCATCACTTTAACACTGGCAGCAGAAGCTGTCTCCTAAGGGACCGATGTGAAATTTCCCACTGGGGCAGGGTGGCCCTTTCTGTCCCTTTTTCAGGGAAAGCCCCGCTCGGGGGTCCACAGAAGGTAGAGCTAGTAGTGCGTAGACTTTTCTGGGCTAGCCAAGGTTGGTCCGAACACACATCGCTTAGACTGAGCAGCTACGCTTCCGAGAAAGTGTCTTTATAAGCCACGATTTGCTATTTTTTTTTAAAGAAGAGCTCTTACTCTTCTCAGCAGGGAGTTGGATTGCGCTGTGTCTGTAAGAAATTGCCTGTTCTTGGGCGTGAGTATGTTCCGAACAAGTGGGCGATCTAGATTTGGGTTTCCGTGGGAACAGGAGGGCACTGCAGACTTGAACTTGGCCCCATGCTAACGGGAAGACCACACAAAGGAAGTGGATGTCTCGGTGCCCCGGAACACAGGGCTGCGGGGTTGCTACAGCCCGGTGTGGCTTTGTTTGTACCACGCAAGGCCAGGCTGTCAAACATTGGGGGAGAAGGGTGGCCATTCCCTCTGACAGTCCAGGAGACCCCTCCAGATCAGGAAGTGAAAGGTGAGATCTGTGCTAGGGGAGGGAGCAGGCAAAGGAGGCACCTTCACGCCAGCTTTTCTGGGCCCCTGGGCAGTGGACGGCAGTGTGGGAGCTGGCACTTACCTTGGGGAGTAGCTCGAGACCATCACAAATGAGGAACTCTGACATGGGTCCCAACTGGGAGCTCAGAAGGCAGCCACGATGTGGAGTGATCCACCATTCTTCCGGTTGTTTCTCTTTAGAGAAAAAAACAGAAAAAAACTTTTTTTTTTTTTTTTACTTATTTAAAAGGCAGAGTAATGGGTTGGGGGAAATCTTCAATCCACAGCTCTACTCTCCAAATGCCTACAACAGCCAGGGCTGGGCCAGGCTGGAGTCAGGTGCCAGGAACTCCACTGAGGGCTCAGGGACCCAATCCCCTGCTCTCTCCCAGGGTGTGCGTTAGCAGGACTCTGGATAGGAAGTGGAGCAGCTGGGATTCGAACAGGTAACCCCGACATGGGATGTGGACATCTCCAGCAGCAGCTTAGCTCACTGGACTGCAACACCTGCTCCCAGGGTGGTTTCCCTTTTGCACTTGGCTGGGTTGACTGTATGGGCCACACTTGGGAAAGGCCGGGCTCCCAGAGAAGTGACCAGGAGCCGGGATGGCTGGGCTCAGGGGTCACCAGCAGAGGGCAGAAGTGCACAGCAGAGCGGTGGGCACTCAGTGGCTGTTGGCAGGAAAAGGAGGGGCAGTCACATCATAAATAAGGCAGAGTGGATGCTTGCGTGGGAGTGGGAGACGCTTTGCTCCTGAGCTGGTGGGCAGCTACGACAGGGCCCTCACAGGACCCTCTGGAGGGCTCATGGAAGGGTGCTAATTCTTGACACTTAGCAAGGCAGGATTGGAGCGGGTATAGTCTGGGTATTTGGAGGAAACACATTCATTTTCACTGCAGGACCTTGCCCCTCTAAGTGGGGGTGTGGGAACGGGCCTAGGTAGGGGCAGGGTTTATTAAACAGGTTCACGTGTGCGTGGGCTGCTCCACGTGGAGAAATAGCCGGCAGGAGTGGGCTGGGGGGTTGCTGAGAGAGGGTAAAAAGCCTGGATAGCTCCCTCCACCATGGTCAGGGGCAAACGAGGGCCCTCCCCACTCTCAGCTTCTTGCAGGAGGCTGAGACAGGAGGTGGTGCCTTAACAGGTGTCAGCCACCTGGGATTTCCATGGTGCCTCCTCCTGGAGTTTAATACCCCATGAGGTCATCATGGCGCCTTCTCCTTCCTCATCCCGGAGGAGACACAGGGGCATCCTGGGAAGGTGGGTGTTTTAGACTGACTGGTAAAGAGATGGCATCGTATTTCAGGGCTTCCAGGAATTCCAGCTCACTTAGGCCTAACTAGCAGCTTGCCTATTCACAGCACATCATAACTGCAACCTTTGGGCCTTCAACACGTGAGAAACACTTGGAGTCAGATCTTTGTTCAAAACCCTCTCCACCACGCACTGGCTGTGTGGCTGCAGGTGCTCAGCTCAGGTTCCTGACCCTCCATAACCTTTACTCTCCTGACCTCATCAGGTTGTTTCAAGGAACAAAGAAGGTGAAGTTCAAATATATTCCACAAGTGGCAAAATACAGTGCAGACCCAAAGTGTTATTTTATCTTGGAAACTTTTGCACTGAAAATGATGGGACACATTTAACATTTTTTGCTTTGGCTAATAATCTGTGTCTCTAACAATCAGCTGGCAGGTGTGGGCAACACAGGTGGGATCAATCCTGGTGGTTAGTGCCACCTTCCTTGGGGGAGAGGGCTGGGCCCGGGAGGCGGCCCGTGGGGCTGGGGCGGTAGAACGGGTGCTGTGCTTATCCCTGGCTAGCAGAGAAAATAGAAGTCGCCCTCTAAAACAAATAAGTAAAATGCAGGAAAAGCAACTACCATATCCCCAAGATAACCACACAGAGGATAATGTGTTTTTAAAGTCACAAAATGAAGTTCAAAGAGTAGCAACATTCTGGGAAAAAATTCACAAGCTTGAGTCAGATGATTGATCGACAAGTTCTTATTCAACCAGTGGTACTTGGCCAAAGCAGGGCGCTGTGGATGTCACCTTGTTAAAGTGATGTCTGCCCTGCTCCCCCAGAACTGCAAACCTTTATTTTTCTTTAAAGATTGTTTGTTTGAAAGGCAGAAAAAAAGAGAGACGGGGAGGATCTTCCATCTGCTAGTTCACCCCCAAAATGGTCAAAACACCTAGGGCTAACCCAGGCTGGAGCCAGGTGCCAGGAGCTCCATCTGGGTGTCCCATGTGGATGGTAGGAACCCTAGCACTGGGACCATCATCTGCTGCTTCCCAGGCACCTTAGCAGGCAGCCCGGCTCGAGGCTGGCACTCTGATATGGGATGAGGATGTGTCCCAAAGAGTGTCCCAAGCCGCTGTGCCACCATGCCTATCCATAGAGCTACCGTCTTAGGGAAAACCCCACCTGGGCCGAAGCAGAGACTGACCAAACATGAGCCATGAGATCCTACGTCTGTGCCATTCACGACAGTAGCCTCTGTGGGCTGTGTAGAGCAACAGAGCACTCAAAATTCTGAGTGTGTTCACACTCTTCAGATTAAAAAAAAGTAAGAATGTAAAATATCTTGTTTCTAAATTTCACACTGATCATATTACATGCTGAGATGATATTTGGAGTGCATTAAATAAAATATGAAACTTTTAAAAAGATATGCTTTAAAATAGGCGAGCATCAGTTAATTTCTGTACGTGGGAATTCTCACACAGTGGGGTTTGATTAGATGTTCCTGTGTCCCTGTACTGAATTGCAGGGGTCAGCACCGTTCTCAACAGCCTCCCCCTCAGCCTGGATCCTCTTCCTGCTGGTGCAGCAGGCGCCCCGTGCAGTTAGAAGGTGGAGACTGTTGTCTCCTGGATACGATTTCAATCTGATCCAATTGAGATTCACATAAAATGCTTTTCTTTCCTTTCTTTTTAATTTGAAAGGCACACAGAGAGAGATACAGAGAGCAGGTGTGTGTGCTCCCATCAGCTGGTGCATGCCCCAAATGCTCACAACAGCAAAGGCTTGGCCAGGCCAAAACCAGGAGCCAAAAACTCCTTCTGGGTCTCCCACAGGTAGGGCAGGAACCTGTGAACTTGAGACGTCATCTGCTGCCTCCCAGGGTGCGAATTAGCAGGAAGCTGGACTGGGAAGCAGAGAGGAGACTCAACCCCAGCACTCTGGTATGGATCCACGTGTCCCAAGAGGCATCCTAACTGCTAACTCAAAAGTCCAGCCCACAATGCTTGTTCTTGGGGCAACGTTTGGCACAGTGGTCAATGCACCTGCTCCCTATATTGAAGTGCCGTGGTTCGAGTCCCACTTGTGCTTCTGATTCTAGCTTCCTGCTAATGTGTACCCCAAAAGGCAGCAGGTGACGGCTCAAATACTCAGGTCTTTGTCTCCCACATGGGAAACCCAGGTGGAGTTCTAGGCTCCTGACTTAAGCCTGGCCCAACCCTGGTTATAGCAGGCATTTGAAGACTGAATCAGCAGACAAAAGATCTGTCTGATGGTCTCTGTCTCCCTTTCAAATAAATACAGATTAATAAACAAACAAAACTCAGAACGCTTGTTCTTTATCTAGCAATTCCTCACATTCAGAGAATGACACGAGACACAGGACAGGGACGTTTTTGTCACTGTTGGGTCTTCTACCAATGGGAACTCCTCTTAGTCACTTTGCATGCCTGATTGACTCAACAGATGAAAACCAACCTGGTTAGGCTCCAAATAGGTCCCTGGTGAAGTGCACCTTGCAGTTACGCCTCTACTGTGCTCGCCACGGTGCCTGACACATAGTAAGTGCTCAAGAAGTAGTGATTGGGGCTGGTGCTGTGGCGTAGCGGGTAAAGCAGTGCCCTTGGCGCCAACATATGCATGCTGGTTCGAGTCCCAGCTGCTTCACTTCCAATCCAGCTCTCTGCTATGACCTGGGAAAGCAGTGGAAGATGGCCCAAAAATAAATAGCTGCACCAAACTCAAACCGCATGCAGGCAGGCACACCTCACGTCAGCCTGGATGAGCCCCTGTGCAGCGGCCACCACCTCCCTCCCACTGGACTGCCCTGCCTCGCCTGCTGCCCCGAGCCACCCCCTTTATTTCCCACGCATGGCCCAAGCTGTGTGATCTCAGCGGCTCCCTTTTGTAGCACTAAAACACACGAAGCAGAGCTCCAGGGGCTGCAGGCCTGTGCACCTCGCAGCGCTGGAAAATGTTCCGTAATTACTAAGCAGAAAGCACATGGGCTGAGGGGGCCGGAGGCGAAGGCTTCCATTCAGAATCCGCTTCCATTTAGCATTTGTCCTGGGTCCTTCCAGAAGACTTCCAGGGATAGGGAAAGCTTTGAATGACTGGCTAGCTGGGTTTTACACAAGAATTTTTAAAAAATGAACAGCAAATTTTTTGAACACTTTCTTTGTGTATTTTTGGGCCACTTGGGCATCTTTTTTTTTGTGTGTGAAATGTTTGTTCAAGTCTTTGACCATGTGAGATTGGTGTTTTGTCCTTTATTATTGATTTGTAGCCATTTTTAATAGATTCTGAATATGTCATTTGTTAGAGAGATGTGTTGTAACTATTTTTCTTTCCTCAGTATGTGGTTTGCCTATTCATTTTCTTGATGATATCTTTTCATGAGCTGAAATTTTAAATGGTTAGTACCTTCTGCGTCCTGCGCAATGAGTCTTTGCCCACAAGGTTATGAAGGTATTATGTTTCAGACTACAGCTTTGTAGCTGTGGGTAGAACATTCGTGTCTGTAACTTATTTTGATTTAATATTTGTACAGAGTGAGATACAACTTGATATTCACTACTTTCCACACATATATCCAGTTTTTCCAGCAATATTATTAAACGTGCTTTTATTTTTCCCTTTGAATTGGAGCCGACAACTGGAAACAACCCATTTGTCTATCAGCAGGTAAATGGTTATACGAAGTGTGGCCTATTCAGCTTTTGTGAAGACGAGCCAGCCATCAACACGGGCAACAACCTGGGGGAGGGGGCCTCGGAAGCATGATGTGGAAGGCAAGAAGCTGGAACACGAAGGAATTCTTGCTGTGGGATTCTACTTACACAAAATTCTGCAACAGCCTCAAGTGATTCTGCAGTGACCGAGAGTGGTTGCTTGCCTGGGAGTAGGGCTGGAAGATTTCTGGCATGATAGAGACGTTTTGGGTGTTGGCTGTATGCATGTATATACAATTGTCACAATTCATCCATCTGAACATCTAACAAGTGACATATTTCAATATAGATTAACGACATCTCAACTTATATTAAAGAAAGAAGGTTAGAAAGTGAGCTGTCCTGGATTATGCCCAAGAAACAGCAACATTCCTCCCTCTCTGCAGATGGTTTGCCCTTGAAGGCTGGGAAAGGGAGGGGGGAGATCACGCAGAGCCCTTGACTCCTCTCCGCTCCCCAGACGGTGGGATAGAATTCTCAAAACATTGGCTAGGAGACTTGCATTCAAAACCAGCTGAATAAATAATGGGACTTTGCTGAGTTGTTTTTTCCCTCTCCGTGTTTGGAAATCTGAACCTGGTGTATCTTTCTCAAACACATTTCATTTAGAAGATAATTTACATTTGCACAAAACCATGGCTACAGCCCATCTGCTCAACGATTATGTAAGAGCCAACACTCATTAGAGTGTGACGTGCATCGATCGCAGGGAGCATATGAACTTGTGCTTGGGACTTCAGTTGTTCCAAAAGAACTTGCAGCTCTACCCAGCTACCGTGGCCCCTGCTTTTTGATATTTTCTTGGGAACATCACAGTTGATCTCCACTTTGGGGAAACTGAACTATTGGGAGGCTTTCCATTTTTAATCGTCTACGACGGTTAAGCAAGATTGTGTTGGTGGTTGTAGAGGGGTGCAGACTAGAGTTATTGTTTGGTTATTTCTATCCGTCAGTTTTATCACCAAAGATAATTCTCAACAATGAAACAGCTGGAGCAGTGACATGATTCATATTAATATATGCATGGAAAGGGGGAGGGAGGGAATTAACATAATTTCTGTGCTTTGGTTTTCCCTCTGAAGTTGAGACTACTGGTGTATTTACAGTCTGCCTTAAGCAGAGCCAGGCAGTTCTGTTGCTGACAGATGGCAGAGACGCCTGGGCCATGTGCTGTGGCTCAATGGGCGAATGTGAACATTGCAGTGCGCGGGTCCAGCTCTTCAAAGAGGCTGGAGCCAGGAGGAGAAAGCAGAGGAAGACAAAGCCTCCTTTTGTCTTCCTCAGTTCTTCAGGCTTCCACTCGATCCCTTTGTCCTAGTTTTGCCTGGCAGCATTAGGAGCGGAGGGGAGAGGGGAGACACAGGGAGATCCAGCACCAGGGTTACCAAGACAGAATCTTGTGAGAGGAGCGAACCAGAGGAGGGAGCTGCTATAGGGGGCACCAAGGGAGGGCACCAGGAGGCAGGAGCTGCGCCCCAGGGAGAAGGCAGGCTGGGAGAACCTGGGGCTGGAGGATGGACCAGACCAGAGGCCCACAGCCAGACAGACTCTGCTCACTGCAGAGAGCGGCAAGGTACAGGGAACACCCTGCATTCCAAACAGAATCTCGCGGGGAGGCCGAGGGTTGAATGTGATGCACCAGGAGACTTCTAGCTCTCTGGTGCCGAGAGGAAGTCTCAGGTCATTTAGGAAAGGACAGAACCAACCCCAGGACAGAGAGGCTTGTGGGTGGAAAGGGACTGCCTGGCTGGGACATGGGCCCAGACAGCGACAGCCGTGCAGTCACCAGCATCTCCATCCCACAGCAGCCCCTCTTCTGGCCAAATTCTCCCCCTCCAACAAGGTCACTTCCACCCCCGGGGAAGCCCTCGGGATGGGATGCGTCCCAGACCCTCAAGTGTTGGAAGCTCTCTGTAAGGCAGTGGTGCTGAGAGCTGCGCCATTCAAGAGGTGAGTAGGACACGAGCCGTCTCCCCTGATGAGTGGACTCGGGTCTACTTTCAGAGCAGGGGCTCGTGGTTGGGAGAGTGTGGAAAGGAAGGTCAGGCCTCTCCTGCTCTCACACTGTGATGCCTCCCATCATGTTCAGACACAGCCAGAAAACCCTCCCTGGAGGCAGCCCCTCCACCGTGAACTTCCAAGAGTCCAGAGGCCTGAGCCACATAAGCATCTGTTCACTATAAATAACCCAGTCGTGTGTGTTCTCTTACAGTCGCACAAAACGGGCCGAGACAAGAGGTGAACTCCTTGAACAGAAAGAAAAATACCTCCTTCTCCCTGCCCATGTTTCCTTCTCATGTATTTGGCTGTGTCTGCTTGTGTGTGTAAGAGGGAGGGTGTGTGTGTGTGTGTGTGTGTGTGTGTGTCCTAAGGAAAGTGAGTTCAGAAAGATGCCAGAAGTGTTACACCGATGCTGGTCCCCTATGTAGAAACATGGAGCAAGCCCTGGCCATTGGGGCAATTTGGGGAGTGGATCAGAGGATGGAAGCTCTCTCTCCCTCTCTGTCTCTCTCTCTGTAACTCTGCCTTTCAAATAAATAAATCTTTTGAAAATAAGAAATGCTTAATAGCATACTTTGTTCTCCTGAACATAGCTGTAAGGTTTTAATCTACCTAATCCTCTGTTCTTGGGATAGGGTTCACTGATACTTCCCTCTGAGTTACTGTGAAATGCACATGTGTTGACTTGACAGAATTTCACATTTAGTTTTTGAAAATTTATTTGTTTATTCACTGAAGACACAGAGAGAGCTCCATCTGCCTACAACAACTGCGCTAGGCCAAGGCCAAAGTCAGGAGCCAGGCCCTCTATCCAAGCCAGGTGCCAGGTCCTCAATTCTTGAGCCATCGCCTGCTGCCTCCTGGTGCACATTAGCAGGAAGCCGGAATGAGCAGAGCTGGGACTCAGACCCAGGCATTTGATGGTCGGAGGTGGGCATTCCCACTGGTGTCTCAGCCGCTAGGCTAAACCCCACCCTGACATTTCCTTTTATTCTCTAAGGAACTTACCTGAATTGGCAAGGGCAGGGTTGTAGAAACACGGTGGTACTTCCAACAAGTGGAAGAGACAACAGAGGTACCGGCACGTTTTGCAAGTGTTAAAAGGAGATCACACCATAGCTTCTGCTCTGAGCTCTAGAGGTTTAGAAGTGGTCCTGACATCACAGTGCTGTCTCTCCCTCTCTCCTGAGCCCCAAGAGTTGCTGGCAGAGCCTGGGCCTCTGCATCCCCAAGGCACCTGCGTCAGGGAGTGAACTAGCACAGTTGAACATACAGCTGCCCCCTTCTCAAAGTATTTCCATGTCAGCCACGGCCTCCCGAGACATCTTCCACTTACTGAGCATCTACTCATTGCCCACCAGCATGCAGTGACCTCTACGCATGCTGACCCCGTGTCAATGTCATTCCCATTTTCAGATGCAGAACTGAGAGGCAGCAAGCAAGACACTTGCTGCAGCCCAGAGCTGAAATTTCATATTTGAGTTGACCTATGCCAAGCCTGTTCTTTTCCCACTACATCAATCAGATTTCTCTACCATAAAAGCTTTGTAGCCCTCAGTAGGTTCCTATTAAAATAAAATATTCTGGAACAATATTAAACCCTAAGAGCCAATGTCTTGGTTGTGCCAATTGCAATATAGGTTGGCAGCAAATGGACATTCAGTATAAACAACTATTAGTGGATGGCTGAGGGGTGAGGAAACCATAATGAGGAGGAACTGTAATTAAGATTGTTTTGTCCTAGTCTGCAGAAGTTCAGGGAAAACCACAAAATGTATGTGATGCGGTAAAGGTCATTTGCCTTTGTTCCTTGGTGCTTTTTTTTAAAAATTTATTTGACAGATAAAGTTAGACAGTGAGGAAGAGACAGAGAGAAAGGTCTTCCTTCCATTGGTTCACCAACCCAAATGACCGCTACAGCCAGAGCTGTGCCAATCTGAAGCCAGGAGCCAGATGCTTCTTCCTGGTCTCCCACGCGGGTGCAGGGGCCCAAGCACTTAGGCCATCCTCCACTGCCCTCCCGGGCCACAGCAGAGAGCTGGACTGAAAGAGGAGCAGCCGGGACTAGAACCCGGTACCCATATGGGATGCCGGCGCCGCAGGCGGAGGATTAACCAAGTGAGCCACGGCGCCGGCCCTTGGTGCTTTAGTATCTGACTCATCCTTGTACGTGTGGGACTCCTGAATCTAGTGGTCTAACTGCCACTGGAGGAGAGTCTGGTATTGGCTCTTCCAGGTGGCTTGCAGCTGGGCCTAGAACCTCCCAACAGAAACCCTACAAAGACTTGGAAAGAATAACACTCTGGTGGGGCTGACTCACTGCTTGCCATGCTGGCATCCCATGTCAGAACACTGCTCAAGTACTTGTGCCCCTGCCACGCACATGGGAGACCTGGATGGAGCTTCTGCCCTCTGGCTTTGGCCGGGCCGAGCCTTGGCCATTGTGACCATTTGGGAAGCGAACCAGCAAATGCAAGATCTCTCTCTTTGTGTCTCTCTGTCTCTCTGCCTTTCAAATAAATAAATAATTTTTATTTTTCAAATGAAGAAATTGTTTTATGATTTGAAGTCCATACAGTATCATTTTAAATAAAGGTGAAATAAATCCTTCTGTGCCTTTTGAGGCATTACCTTAAGCCACGGGCCTATACTATCTATTTAAACAAGAATGTACGAACAAGGCGTGATGTTTAGCTCCTTTTCCTCAAGTATGGCCCATTCTTGGTTCTTTGTAGTTATTTTTTTTAGATTTATTTTATTAAAGATTTATTTACTTGAAAAAAAGATTTATTTATTTGAAAGGCTACATTTCAGAGAGAGGGAGAGAGAGAAAAAAGGGAGGGAGAGAGAGAGAGATAGAAAGAGGAGAGGAAGGGAGAGGAGAGGAGAGATCTCCCATCCACTGGTTTGCTCCCCAAATGACCTCAAGAGCTAGGCCTGGGCCAGGTCAAGGCCAGGAGCCAGGAACTCCTTTCAGGTCTCCCACATGGGTGGCAGAGGCACGAGCACTAGGGCCATCTTCTGCTGCTTTCCCAGGCACATTAACAGGAAGCTGGGGCAGAAGTGGAGCAGCTGGGACTGGATCCCCTGCATCACTGTGATATGGGAGGCTGGCGTTGCAGCTGGCACTTTAATCCCCTGCATCCACACCAGCCTCCCACTCTTGGTTGTTTAAAGAACACCCCAGGGTGGTGGCAAGTTTGACTTCTTGGGCCAAAGGTGGCAGTGTGCTCAAGGCAGTGCCGCACGCCATCCCTGTCACACAGTGGCTGTGACTTTGTGACTTCGTGGCCTCGGAAAACCACTCCTGCAGCAATTCCAGACACTATTCTTAGCAGGTCAGCTCCTCCAATAATTCTGTGAATCACCCACTTTCACTCTTTTTGTTTTTTAAATAGCAGCTACATGGGCATGTACTTTATATACCATAAAATCTCTCCTCTTATGGCATACAATTTCATGGTTTCTAGTATATTCTCAGAGTTGCGCAACCACCAAAACTATCTAATTACACAGATTTTAATCACTGCCTTCCAAAAACCCATGCCTATGGCCAGCTAGTCCCTGCTGCTCCTCCCCCAGTCCCTGGAAACCACCAACTACTTGCCGTGTCTTCCAGACATCTTATGTGGGTGCAGTCACACAAGATGTGGCCTTTCCTTTGTCGCTTCTCCTACTCCGCGGGATGTTCAAGGTTCATCCACGTAGTAACAGGACATCAGTATTTCCTTCTCTTTTATGGCCAAATGCTAGTCCCATTCTATGGCTCTAGTACACGTTGTCTATCATTCACCCATTGATTACCATTAACAATGCCGCTAGAGATGTTTGTGTGCAAGTTTTTGTGTGGATGCTTGTCTTTCTTTCTTTCTTTCTTTCTTTTTTTTTTTTTTTTGGACAGGCAGAGTGGACAGTGTGAGAGAGAGACAGAGAGAAAGGTCTTCCTTTGCCGTTGGTTCACCCTCCAATGGCCGCCATGGCCAGCGCGCTGCGGCCTGTGCACCGCGCTCATCTGAAGGCAGGAGGCAGGTGTTTCTCCTGGTCTCCCATGGGGTGCAGGGCCCAAGCACTTGGGCCATCCTCCACTGCACTCCTTGGCCACAGCAGAGAGCTGGCCTGGAAGAGGGGCAACTGGGACAGAATCCGGCGCCCTGATCGGGACTAGAACCCAGCGTGCTGGCGCCACAAGGCGGAGGATTAGCCTAGTGAGCTGCGGCGCCAGCCATGGATGCTTGTTTTTCGACCTCTCGCGTGGACATCTACAAGTAGATTTGTAGCATCAGGTGGTAATTCTGTTTAACTTCTCAAGGAACTGTCCACTGCTTTCTACAGAGACTAAATTCCTACCGGCAGTGCACAAGAACTCCAGTTCCTACACACTTCACCAACACTCTTAATTCTAGTTCTTTTCTTTAGCTGTCCCATGAGTGTGCCGTTTGGGGTATGCCAGACCTTTCCCTGGTAGACTGCTCAGCATCTTGTCCTGTGCTTGCTCCCTATTTATGCATCTTTGAAGAAGCATCTGCTTAAACTCTCCCTAAAATTTTAAATAGCTGTGTTGTAAGAATCCTCTGTAGAGTTTGCACACAAGTTCCTGATCGGCACGTGATTTGCAAACATTTTTCTGTTCAGAATCTTGATAATGTGCTTTGGAGAACACATAGGTTTAGTTCTGATGAAGTCCAGTTTCTTTGTCTGCTTGGACTTTTGCAGTCATAACTGAGAAGCTATGACCTAACCCAACGTCACAAAGATTTACTCCTACGTTTCCTTCCAAGGGTTTTATGGTTTTATCTTTTCCATGTAGGTCTGTGATCCATTTTGATTCCGTTTCTGTTTGGTGTGAGATAGGAGTCAAAATTTGTTCTTTCTGCCTGTGGGTGTCCAATTGTTCCAGCCTTATTTGTTGAAAAGACCATTTTTTCCCTCCATTCAGTTGTCTTCGTAACCTTGTCAGAAATCGATGAACCATAAATATAAGGGTTTATTTCTGGCCTTGCAATTCTGTTCTATTGCTGTAGTGTCAACCCTTTCCCCAGCATCCTCCAGACACAACGCATCGCAGAGCGGTTCTCAGCCCTGGGAATCCCTGCCGGGCCCACCGAGCACAGAGCCAGCTTTCCGTGGTTACCAGTTCAAGCCCCTGACAGACGCTAGAGAGTTTCTAGATGCATTATGGGAAGGGGATGGGAGACTTTCAGGGAAATGGGCACTTTCTGCTCTCTCTTACCACGGGGGGAGGGGGAGCGGGACAAGCATTTGCCCTCAACAGTTCATTTGGTGGCCCTGTAAACAGGGTCAAAGGATGTTCCCGTTACACTGAGAAGGTGTTGGGCCTTGCTTACAGCTCGTCTTCGAGTCTGGCCCCAGGTGCTTCTGCAGGCGCCCCCCGCTCTTCCTTGCTCCAGCCCTGTCTCCCCACAGATGGCAGCATCTCCCCTGCTCTGCCAGGGTGGGTAAGGACAAATTCATCCTGTGTCTCAGGCTGTCCTCAGTCATCCTCAGGCTCCTATTTCCAGAGGTTTTGGCTTCCTAGGGCTGCTGTGTGCAGTCACCACCAACGTAGTAGCCTAAAGCAACCCAAATTGACTCCCTTATGGTTCTAGAAGTCAGTTTGAAGTCAGGTCCGTGGGACTAACAGCCACACAGCTTCCAGAGGCTCTCCGGGGCAAAGCGTTTGCTCGCCTTTCCCTCTCCTAAACGCCACCTGCACTCCGGGGCTCAGGTGCCCTTGCTTTGACTTCAAAGCCCGAAGTGTCGCATCTCGCTTCCCAGGCATGTTGCCTTCCGTCTCCTAGCAGCAAGTGGCCCTCTGCCTCCCTCTTATGAACACACTTGGAGACCCTCCTGTGCTGTTCAGGGTGCTCTTCCTCTCCCAAGATCCTTAACTTAATCACATCTACAAAGTCCCTTTTGCTAAACGTGGTAAAGTTCACATCTTTTGGAGATTAGGACAGGGGCATCGTTGTGGGCCCCTTACACAGCCTGCCATGCCATGCTGCACGGCTGGTTAGGGCTGGTGTCTGTTCTGATTGGGGCCTTCACCAGTGGTTGATATTTTAGCTGTAAAATACATCCTGACCAGTTGTCAAGCCTTTTGAAGCTGATCCTATTGTTAGCTCTCTTTGTTGGGGGAGCTGGATTGGATATAGGTTTGTAGGAAGCTGAAACACCACTCAGTGTGACAATCATTGGCATGAGCCAAGAAAAGGAAAACCAGGGCCAGGTATTTGGTGCAGGGGTTAAGATGCTACTTGGGATGCCTGCATCCCATCCCAGAGTGCCTGGGTTTGAGTCCAGGCTCTGCTTCCCACTCCAGCTTCCTGCTAATGTGCACCGTGAGAGGCACCAGGAGACGGCGCTAGCTGCTGGGTGGCTGCCACTCAGCTGGAAGATCCAGATGAAATCCCAGGCTCCTGGCTTTAACCTGCGCCAGCCCCAGCTATTGCAAGAGTTTGCAGAGCAAACCAGCAGATGGAAGCTCGATCTCTCTCTCTCAAATAAAAAGAAAAATAAATAGATGAATTTTAAAAGAAGGAAAACCACAAGACAAGTTCTGAGACAGATCAGTCATACAAATCTGAACTATCAGAGACATTTAAGAGGAACCCCACAGAAAGGTAAGTGCAAAGTGTCTCGGACCAGCTGAGTGGTAAGAAGCAACTTAATAGAGAGCTTTCTGGAGTTCAGATCGACCAGAATCCCAGGTAGAGACAGCCTGGCCCATCCGTCAAGAGGGCTTGTTTCCAGGCGGGAAAGATGAGGCGGAGTCCTGGCCAGCCTGGAAGAGGGATGCCAGATGGGACTGAACAGGAACAACCCAGAGCTGAGCGTGCAGGAATAGAACGCTGCTGCCCACGCGGTTCTCTGTGCCTACGCTGTGAGCCTGTGCCCGGCCTCCCTGCTTCGGTGGCAAAGCCTCCCAGAGAGTAGTCACCGAACACTCCGTCCCACAGACTCCCTAGGTAAGACGAAGAATCGGGGCCACACCCCTGAGCAATTAGGACCTCTGGGGCTGGGAGCCTGGCAGTTCCCAGGCGGGAGCCCAGCAGCTGTCCTATTTGACGAGGCTCAGCAACGTCATCTTCCAATAAGATTCTGTACAAACGATTGTGAGCTGCCCATGAACGTACGTGCGATGCACACAACTGTCACAGGAAGAGACTTCACAGTCACGTGAGACCCGAGGGGCGGATGCTCTCTGCTTCCCTGGCTGGTTGTGATTTATTGGTAGCACCTGTTCTGGTGTTGCACTAAATCATGAGCCCTTGTCTACTACAGACAGGAAGCGGGCAGTGATTAATTAGTAATGTCTGCCTTGGCCACTGGCTGGGGTGGTGCGGAGAGGGGAGGGGGAAATGAGTACCTTCTAGAAGACCTTGCTACAACTTTCCATTTTGTGCATAGTGTACGTACAAGATATGGGTGAAAACATACATGCACACTTTAAAAATAAAACACATCCTTTCAAAAATTTCTCTAGATAGCAGGTTCCAAAACCTTGGGTGACATGTTGCATTGTCTCACAACTTTCTTAATGTCTAATTTAAATAAATCCCATTTGGCACAATTTAAGGCCAGTCTCTTTCATTCTTTACTCAGAGAAAAACAGAACAGCTGCTCCTGCTCCCATACTCCATATGCCTCCCTATTTTTAAGAATATAGTTTTCCAGAAAAAAAAATTAATGAGACTCTTATTTTAATGAGTTACGTGCTTGGTGAATTGGCATTTTTCCTCCCCTCAGCTGAAAATTCTTGGTTACAGAGGCAAAGTAGAACAAAACATGAAGAGGGGAAGGAACTGAAGTTTGGTCCAAGTCTGTCTTTTCACAGATGGAGTGCGAGGCCCAGGGAGGGGAGGGCATGGCTCGCCCTCACAGCAGAATCAGCCATTTGTGGAGACACTTGTTGGTTTCTTGTTTGTTTTTGCTGTGGTGGCTTTTAACTTTGGACTATGTGTGGATCAGTGGAGTGTCTGCTCTCAGGGAATACCTAGAGCCTGTGGTGGGTGTGGCCAGGGAGCTCTGTTCAGTGCTCCAGGGTGAAGGTGACACCCAGGTTGGGCGTGGTAAATCTTTTTTTTTTTTAATCAGAGAGGAGATTTTTCTTCTGTTGGCGTAGACTCAGCTCATTTCTTCTCCTCAAAGGAGACCAGGTGACAGCACCATTTATTGAGCCCCTGCCATGTGCCAGGCAAGGTGCAAAGCCCTTTAGAATGCTTGATGTCAGGCAATCCTCATGTCACTATTGTGATTTGTTTTCATCACCGGTTCATAGCTGAGGTCCCTATAACAAAAGATGTATGTACATATGCATGTAATATAACATATATATTTTATAAATGATGTCAAATGTTTGTACTATACGTGTTACATGACACAAGCCTTCAGAAATGAAGGCTTAAATGAGCAGGTAGATTTAAGTATTTTATGCTTAGATTTGATGAAGAGGTGAATAGTCTTGGAGAAGTAGGGTGGACACAGGGGTATCATCCAATGGGATGGACACAATGGATGTCAACCAAGGGGATAGACACAGGGGGTGTGAACTAATGGGATGGGCCAGGGGGTGTGAACCAATGGGCTGGACACAGGGGTGTGAACCATTGGGGAGCCTCCAGAAGAGGCTTGACCGGCCTGTACAGATGCTTCTCTGTCCTGCGTCTTCAGTGCTGAGGCTGCTCCTCCCCCTTTCCTCTGGCACTGGGGTGGGAGAACCCCTGGAATGAAGGTTTCATGGCCTTTGTACTTCTGTTGATTTCTTAAATTCCAAGGTGCCAGATTTTGGGGTCCTGCATCCCATCACTATCCCATGAAACAGATATCACTTACTGGGAATTCTATTGTACTAGACAAGGGACACATGGCAGGATGCTGTGTGATTTTTCCTGTGATCCTGGAGTCATGGCTAAGGCTGAGAGCTACAGGAGAGAAAAAGCACCACTGGATGGCATTTTCCACAGCAGTTACCTCAGTGCCCCGGGTTCCCTCCAGCTGTGCTCCTGACTACAGAGTCCTGCCAGTGCCTGGGAGGCAGCAGGTGACGGCTAAAGTAATTGACTTCCTGGCCCCCAAGTTTTGCCTAGCCCACACCAGCTGTTGTGGGCACTTAGGGAGTGAGCCAGTGGATGGAAAACCTCTGTCTGTCTCCTCCTCTCTCAAAGAAAAAAAATTATAAAAGCAGCATCATTGTGTGGGGGGTTAGGATCCCCAAAGGTGTCTTCTTCCCCAGCACCTGTGCCCGTGTTCACTTTATGTGGACACAGGACTTTGCCAACATGATTGGTGACAAGGGACACATTTTTAAAAATCAGTTTCTAGCTCATTCCAGTCTGAGGACACTGTCCCTTGGTCCCTGTCTGCATGCTTCACTTTGTTCAGCATTATTCTACCTTCCCCTCCCTGCTCCCTGGGATGCCTCTGATCTGAGGACCAGGGGGCCGGCACCGTGGCTCACTTGGTTAATCCTCCACCTGTGGCGCTGGCATCCCATATGGGCACCAGGTTCTAGTCCCTGTTGCTCTTCTTCCAGTCCAGCTCTCTGCTGTGGCCCGGGAGGGCAGTGGAGGATGGCCCAAGTGCTTGGGCCCCTGCACCCGCATGGGAAACCAGGAGGAGGCACCTGGCTCCTGGCTTCGGATCGGCACAGCGCTGGCCATAGCGGCCATTTGGGAAGTGAACTAGTGGATGGAAGATTCTCTCTCTCTGCCTCTCTGTAACTCTGCCTTTCAAATAAATAAATGAATCTTTAAAAAATTATGCTAATATGGATATCCAAACATTTCTATTAAAAAATGTGTACTAGATAATCTGGTTTTCCCCTGTTAGTGATGTTTTGTAGAGCCATCCAAGTTCACATGTGTTTTCCAAAATATTTGTAGAGCAGAATAAACAAATTCTCCATTCCCCAGTGGAGTCTCATAAATGTAGCTTCCTTTCAGTTTTTTTAAAACCATCTTCATCAAACTAAGACTGTACACAGTTTATAAATTAAACAATTATGTTGTATTTTCCCACATTTCTTATTAAACATTCTTAGAGAGCTTTCTGGACAGCAGCTTCTTATCCAACATGTGGACAGTAACTCAACCATTCCTTTGTTCATAAACGTGTAACAGTGTTTCTGTGTGTTTCTGGTTTAGTGTAACACCGCCGACAGAGACCAGCACTCCCCCTGCGGTCCCAGGCAGTTCCCTACCTTAGCTCTCTCAGCTTTGGTAGTCAACATTAAAAAAGACTGGACAATTTTGTAAGTGAATTTTCAAAGGCATGGCGAACAGGAATTTTAGGGAGTGACCCAAATTGTTGGAGCTGAGGGTGTGCAGTGGGCCAGGCATTTGGCACCGTGGTGAAAATGTCTGCAGCCCATCTCGGGAAGCCTGGGTCCCAGTTCTAGCTCGCTTCCTGCTGACATATATCTTGAGAGGCAGCGGGTGATGGCTCAAGGACTTGGGTTCCTGCCACCCACACGGGAAGCCTGGATTGAATTCCTGGCTCTTGGCACTGGCGCAACCTGACCCAGTGCTGGCTGTTGTGGGCATTTGGAGAGTGAATCAGCATATTAGGAGGTCGGTTGTCTCTCATTCTATGCCTCAAATAAATTTTTTTTTAAATATTTATTTGAAAGGCAGAGTTACAGAGAGGCAGAAGCACACACACACACAGAGGTCTTCAGTCTACTGGTTCACTCCCAGATGGCCACAACGGCTGGAGCTGGGCAGATCCAAAGCTGGGAGCCAGGAGCTTCTTCCGGGTCTTCCACAGGGGTTCAGGGCAACAAGGACTTGGGCCATCTTCCACTGCTTTCCCAGGCCATAGCAGAGAGCTGGATCAGAAGTGGAGCAGCCAGGACTCAAACTGGTGCCCATAGAGGAGCCCGGTGCTGCAGGTGAAGGCCCTACCTACTATGCCACCACAAATGTTTGGATGTGAATTTTTTTTTTTTTTTACAGACAGAGTTAGAGAGAGAGAGAGAAAGGTCTTCCTTTTTCATTGGTTCACCCCCCAAATGGCTGCTACGGCCGGCGGGCTGCGCCGATCCGAAGCCAGGAGCTTCCTCCTGGTCTCCCATGCAGGTGCAGGGCCCAAGCACTTGGGCCGTTCTCCACTGCCCTCTCAGGCCACAGCAGAGAGCTGGACTGGAAGAGGAGCAACCGAGACAGAACCGGTGCCCCAACTGGGACTAGAACCCAGGGTGCCGGCACCGCAGGCGGAGGATTAGCCTAGTGAGCCACAGCACCAGCCTTTTTTTTTTTTTTTTTAATTTGAAAGTCAAACTTACAGAGGGAGAGAGATCTTCCATGTGATGGTTCACTGCCCAGATGGCCACAATAGCCAGAGCTGGGGCAGGCCACAGCCAGGAGCCAGGAGCTAATTCCAGGTTTCCTATGGGGGTGAGAGGCCCAAGCACTTGGACCATCTTTCACTGCTTTTCCCAGGCCATTAGCAGGGAGCTGCATGGAAAGTAGTAGCCAGGACATGAACCAGACCCATATGGGTTGCCGGCACTGCAGGTGGCAGCTTAACCCACTATACCACAGTGCCAGCCCCACAGCCCACATTTTAAGATTTATTCTTAAAAGAAAATCAAAGCTCTGTCTTAGACCTTGAGACCTGTCTGTGTCCACAACCTTTGCTCAGAACCCTAGCCTGGTGTTCTATGCTTCTATGAACTTAGCTCCCTATTAAACTGCCTGACCGTCAAGGCTTTGGTCATGAACTCCCGTTCTTCCAGCCGTGGATGGGCTCTTTGGATCTGACCTCCTTTGACTAAGTGTCCTCGCACCTCCAAGCCTGGTCCACGGCCTGACCTCCCTGGTCAGCACTGACCTAGTTTTGTCCAACCCTCTCTCTGCAGTATTCACCAAAGAATCCTCCATGGGCCAGTGCTTATGAGTTTATTACCAAGCAAATATAGATATTTTATGAGTCCTTTATCAGCAAGTGTTCTCCAGGAACTGGCTCTATGGTAGGACATATCTGGAAGAGCAAATATGCAAAGGATAGAGTGCTCAGTAGTAGTCGGAAAGAAGGGGAGTGGAGGGGACTTTCCCAGCTGGCAGTGACAACACATTAGAAAGCAGTCACATAAAAACAGGGTTACTGCAGTAATAAACAGGACAGGGAGCAGGGCTTGCAGAGGAGAATTAGAATCGAGGAGGAAAGACATGTGATTCAATAAACAATCAGTGGACCATTGCCTAGCCATTGGAGGGGGAAAACTCATCAGACCCCACATAGGAGGGCCATGTGCTTGACATAGAGGCCAACAAGTACAGCCAGAGCGTGGCTTCCTGAACAGCAGGTGTCAGAAGATAATGGCCCTAATGGCCCCACAGAGCAGGGTTCAAGGCTGCCTGCTCCCAGGCGGAGGCTTCCTGGGGTCAGGGGTCAATGTCTCAGAGAGGGAAGCAGGCACCTTCCTGTTCCTGGGGAGTCTTTGTGCCCCTGGACTCTCCCCATGTTCTAGAGACTCTGGCCATGTGTTTCATGTCATCGATCTAAGCAACTTGCTCAGAAAAAGCTCTGACCCTTACCTGAGTGTTTACTGAAGCTCAGTTTCCCAGGCTCCCAAATTCTTGAGACTGATCAGGCAGGTCCAGGCTATGGGCCTGCCCAAGTACTCTACCTGTGCATCCCTGCTCACTCCTTATGTATGACCATCTTCCAGCCAGGCTCAAGATTTAAATAGAAAGACTGTGGACAACAAAAGTGCTAAAGTAAAAGAGCGCTGGGAAGAGCACTAATGACACATTTGGACAATGGGGGAGGGTATGCAGATACTCCAAAGAGGGAAAAACATACTGGCAGTACATGTAGGAGTAGATGCAAGTGTTTGGCTTAGCAGGCAGGGCCAACATTTGCTACTGGTAGGCTGAGATCTGGATTCAACTCCAACCCCCAGACTGCTGTAATGCCTTCTCAGGACTGGCGTGTCTTGAACCTGGCTGTAATCAGAAGGCTGCTGAAACCCTAGAGTCTGAACACATTCCCACCTGCAGAGCTGGCTTCCAGGAAAGACACAGAACAGAGACACCCGGTTCTTTGATCCCTCTTTGTTTTCTTAAGTCCAGTAATCCACGTGTGTCTCACATCATGGTGTCTGTGCTCTTCCAGTCCCAGCTCTGGTCCTGACTCCAGCTTCCTGCTAAGGCAGACACTGGGAGGCTGCAGGGACAACTCAAGTAATGGCTCCCTGACTCCCACATGGGAGACCTGGGTCGGGGTCCATGCTTCTAGCTTTGGCATGGCCCAGTCCTGGCCATTGAAGGCATTTGGGGAGGAAGCAGTGGATGAAGCTCACTGTCTGTCTCTCTTTCTTTGTCTCTGCCTCTTAAATTTAAAAAAATATTTTAAAAGATATTATAGTTCTCAGATAAGTAAATAAATACATTTGCAAACAATGAATCATCATGTTTTAATTACCAAGTTGGCAATGGTTGACAGCAGCAGAGATTGCTGTGTTGCATCTAGAAGCCAAGGAACACCAAGGATTGCTGGGAGCTGCCAGAAGCTGAAAGAGGCAAGACATTGTCCTTCCCTGGAGCCTCAGAGGGAGCTTGATGTGTGCAAAAGCCAGAGCTCGGTCAGGCTGAAGCCAGGAGCCAGGAACTCCACTGGCTCTTCCACATGGGTGGCAGGGCCCGAAGCACTTGAACCATCATCTGCCACAGCCTAGGGTGTGCGTTAGCAGGAAACTGGATTGGAAGCAGAGGTGGGACTTGGCCCCAGGCACTCTGATATGGCATGTGGGCATCCCAAGAGGCTCCTTAATCTGCCACACCACAACACACACACACCCAATTTCATCTCAAACCATCCGGGTTGTGACACTCAGTACAACAGCCCAAGACAGCAAACATATAAATCACAATAATACTATGTCACAGCACTGGGAATAATAATATGAAGGTTTTTCAATGAGAAGGTGCCTTATCTTTTAGTTCCATTTTCCATGAAGTTTTTGAAGTATCCTTGTAATGTTAATAACCACACTTCTTGTAAAAGGAGATACAAATGAGTAAGTAACATAGTTTGAGAGACAGTGGTGAAAGAAGCTGAATTCGAAGTTATTAAATTTAAAGAAAAGTAGGAATTTGTGTCACCCAAGGGTGTTTTTGTTTTTGTTTTTTCACTGTCAGATCAGCAATTAGTGCAAAAGCTCGGGTCTCAGGGCTTGGGGTCAGCTCCCAGGTCCATCACTTCCCATCGGTGTGACTGTGGGGACATCACTTAACTTCCCTACTGGAGTTCTTTTTTCTCATCTTTTAACCTAGAATTATAGCAGTTCCTACCCAGAACGTTGTGGTGAGAATTAAATAAAGCCCAGGCTGTTGAGCATTGCATAGGGGTTGCCCGTTGCCAGTGCTCATGTGGAATGGCTGCTCTTATGCTGTGAAGTTATGGACACAATCATTTTTCTTCAAGGAACTTATTTAAGTTGACAGAAAAAAATGTTGTCTAGGCCTGCAGGTCCCCTGGCAGACACACTCTTCGCAGAATATAAGAGATGCCAAGAGCCTTTTCCTATAGCACTAAATACAGGTCCAAGGTATCCAAGCTACTCATCAGCAATATTTATGTAGACAGCAGTCAATGCACACAGACAGTCCTTAAGAAACAGGTGCCCTTTGGTTTTTGGCCAAGAACATCCACATCAGCTTGCTCCCAGGTATCACCCAGTTACATGAGTCAGCAGAAACAGAGGGTGAGTGGTTTGGGGCCACAGCTGACTTCTGAACCATCCTCAAAGCACACTCCAAGGAGGTGTGACCCAGTTGGCCAAGTCAACTCCCACCAGCTCCCAGGAGAATGTATGCTTTTACTTCAGGGAGCAGCAGGAATACGTCTGCCTTCTTCAGCCCCTCCCTATGGTGCTTCTCCTCTCTATTCTGAATCCTGCGTGGGAGAGAGCCACATACTGCTGTTTAGCTTTGAACTTGCCTATCTTCTTTCTCCACTGGGATTTATTTTTCTAACGCCCATTTGGATGCTTGATTTCCTAAACTCCTTTACAATACTTTCCTGTTGAGTCATCTCTTCACTGAATTAGGCACTTTCACCTCCTCTGCTCTATCCACGAGGCTGGCTCGCATTTACTGCTGGTATACAGAAGATCTGGGTTCGACTCCTGCCCCACAGGCTGCTGTAACGCTTTCTCAGGATTGGCGTGTCTTGAACCTGGCTGTAATCAGAAGGCTGCTGAAACCTTAGAGTCTGATCACATTCCCACCTGCAGAGCTGGCTTCCAGGAAAGACACAGAACAGAGACATCTGGTTCTCTGATCCCTCTTCATTTTCTTCTTTAAGTCCAATAATCCACATGACAGGCCCCCTGGTACCAACAAGATTCAGTACACATTAGCATTCGCCTTGCTTGCAACATTTTTCTATCTCCCAGAAATGTTTTTGTGTTTTTGCTCCACTGGGTGGCTGAAGCCTGGGGAAACGGAATCACCCGTTGCCCGTTCTTTCCCATCTTCTTGCTGCTTCTAGTGGTTTAGATAGCGCTGTTGCAATGGGAGGAAGTAGAACCTGGAGGCCAATTATCTGAGATGCAGCTTGCGAGGGTCTAGGTTAAAGCCTCAAAATAGCCTTTATTTGATTAAAGAACCAATGGGGGCTGCTGTAGAAAGGGACTTTTTTTTTTTTTTTTTTTGACAGGCAGAGTTAGACAGCCAGAGAGAGAGACAGAGAGAAAGGTCTTCCTTTTTCTGTTGGTTCACCCCACAAGTGGCCGCTACGGCCAGAGTGTTGCGGCCAGCGCGCTGTGCCAATCTGAAGCCAGGAGCCAGGTACTTCCTCCAGGTCTCCCATGCGGGTGCAGGGCCCAAGGACCTGGGCCATCCTCCACTACAATCCCAGGCCACAGCAGAGAGCTGGACTGGAAGAGGAGCGACCAGGACAGAATCCGGTGCCCCAACCGGGACTAGAACCTGGAGTACAAGCTTCGCAGGTGGAGGATTAGCCTAGTGAGCCATGGCGCCGGCTGAAAAGGACTTTTTGACAGGTGCATTGAGCCCCAGAATATTACCTATTTTGCTTAAGGGGCAAAGACTGAATTTATAACCCTAAATTCTCCTCTGAAGGGAATGTCAAGTCCACCCAAACCCACAGGATGTTTCCAGTGTTCAATCTGGGCTCCCCACTGGTCTAAGGGCCTGGGAGGACACAGGTAAGCAGCAAAGCCCCCACCCCGACCCCCTTCGGAGGAGCTGACAGTCAGTTAAAATGCAGATGCTTTTTAAAAGAGAAGTAATAGGAGACAGATTATAATCGAGTTTGAAATCTGAGCACCAAAGGTGGGAAGAGAAGAGTGAAGAGAGGTGAAATCGGGATCGGAGACAGTGATCGCAGAGCGGAAAAGCAGCAAAGTGAGCAAGGAGACAGTTGGCCTGGCTTCATTTCCCTGCGTTCCTTTGAATAATTCACAGAGCTCTCGGCCTGGTGTCATTTTTGTTTTCAGACCACATATAAATATTGACTGTAATGCATAAAATATAATTAAAAATTAAGATGCTATTACTCATAAGACACAAAACTTCGGTTCCTAATATCACTGGGTGAATTGTCATTACCTGGGACAGAGACTTCTGCCTCACAGCGTATCTTTCAATAACACCTGAGCAGGTACTGAACCATAAGGCAGAATCCCCGAGAGAACAAATTTCTCCCCACGGTGCATCTGTTGCTTTCACATTTTAAAAGGCTGTTTTAGAACAGTCTTGTGGGAATTCAAACATGAATTTATATTGTCATTTTTTAAAAAGGATGTATTTTTTGAAAGGCAGAGTCACAACAGAGAAATAGAGAGACAAAGAGAAAAAGCTTCCCTCCACTGGTTCACTCCCCAAATGGCCACAGGGTCAGGGCTAGGCCAGGCTGAAGCCAGGATCCTGGAACCCTGTCTGGGTCTCCCAGTTGGGTGGCCCAGGCCCAAGCACATGGTGCATACCCAGGTGCATAAGCAGAGAAGTGGATGGGAAGTGGAGCAGCTGGGACTCACATGGAACACCAGCTGAGCCACAACATTGGCCCCACCCTGTAATTTTAACCAGTTCCCATTGGCAGCTTCTTTTATGTGACTGAAGTTTTGTTTACATTCTCAACCTCATTACAAAGTACATTTCAATAAACTCAGTCATATGTAGTACTTCTTCTTTATGAAATTAAAGGAGCATTCCTTTGAGGAAATACTTTCAACATGTGATAAGCTAAGGATCTATAGATGGTCACTTTTAAATTAGCATTTGAAATTTTTCTGCTACTAAAAATAATACATGATAATTCTAGAAAGATTGACAAGACATGACATCTTCAAAAAGGAAAACAAAAGTCATTTATGGTGAAAATAGACAATCAAGAATAGTATTTAGGTATATTTCCTTTTAGTTTTTTCCTACTTACATGAAGATTTTTCATAAAATTGGGACCATGTTGCATGTACAGTCTTGTTTTTTACTTTTTCACTTTATCATAATCATTACTTATATTACTAAATAAATATTATCTAAAAGCATGAGCTTCAGTGGCTGCAAAATATTTTCTGGT
Source organism: Sylvilagus floridanus (assembly GCA_949820135.1). Taxonomy (NCBI): domain Eukaryota; kingdom Metazoa; phylum Chordata; class Mammalia; order Lagomorpha; family Leporidae; genus Sylvilagus; species Sylvilagus floridanus. Next base: position 106,550,338 of record OX463226.1, read on the forward strand.
ATGGACTTAAAATTAATCCATTTAAATACAATTGTGTTACACATTGAAGATCAGAAATCTTAAATGCTCCGAAGTTTGAAACTTTCTGAGTGGTTACATGATACTACAAGTGAAAAATTCCACACCATAAAACTATTGAACATACAGACTTTAAGACAGAGTGTAAAATTACCTTTGGGCTATGTGTCTAAAGTATATATGAGGGGCCTGCGCTGTGGCACAGCAGGTTAATGTCCTGGCCTGAAGTGCCGATATCCCATATGGGCGCTAGTTCGAGACCCAGCTGCTCCATTTCCGATCCAGCTCTCTGCTATGGCCTGGAAAAGCAGTAGAAGATGGCCCAAGTCCTTGGGCCCCTGCACCCGAGTGGGAGACCTGGAAGAAGCTCCTGGCTTCAGATCAGCACAGCCCCAACAATTGTGGCCAATTGGGGAGTGAATCATCGGATGGAAGACCTCTCTCTCTGCCTCTCCTCTCTCTCTGTGTAACTCTTATTTACTTATTTCAAGTAAATAAACAAATCTTGTTTAAGAAAAAGTAAAGTATATATGAAGTAGAAATGAATTTCATGCTTAGACTTTGGCCTCATTCCAGGATAGCTCATTATGTATAAGGAAATATTCTAAAATCTGAAAAAAATCCAAACTCTGAGATACTTCTGATCACAAGCATTTTGAATAAGGGTCTTTCAACATGTACTGGGAATTTAGGTGGTCCCTGATTATGTTTTTAAAGATTTATTTGAAAGGTAGAGCTACATGAGGCAGAGACAAAGCGAGAGTGAGAAAGAGGTCTTCCTTCCTCTAGTTCACTCCCCAAATGGCCATAATAGCTGGAGCTGGGCCGCTCCAAAGCCAGGAGCAAGGAGCTTCTTCCAGATCTCCCATTAGGGCACAGGGGCCCAAGGCCTTGGGCCACCTTCTACTGCTTTCCCAAACTATAATAGAGAAGTAGATCAGAAGTGGAGTAGCTGGGACTCAAACCGGCGCCCACATGAGATGCAGGCGGCAGCTTTACCCACTATGCTACAACGCTGACCCTGTCCCTGATTATTTTCTGCAAGAGATAAGCCATGTCCTTGACATAAACATCTTGGCAGGATTGGCAAGTTCTCTAACCATATCTACAACGTGTGTCCCTAGAAGTGAGAGTGTCAGGTCGAACACCCTAGCCATTTTAGACTCTCGACCAGCATGACCAAATTGAATTCTAGAAAGGAGATTCCAATTGACTTTCCCACCAGCAGTTTATAAGATGCCTATGGCATTGCACCCTTGCCACCAACAAATACGATTTTTAAAGAGCTTTTCAAGCCCGAGCCTTGAAATGAGTCCAAGAATCAGAGCTTCGGCAGTCCGATGCCAAGCTCAGCAGGTTCAAATGAGGTTGTGAAGGAGAGCAGAGGGAGGGAACAGGCTGGGGACACACAAGGGAGCTTGGGAGAATTCCTGCAGTTGTTGAAACACCCCTGGGCGTCCACAGAGCCCTTTCAGAGGCCAGCAGGTGGGTCGCATGCATGCACTCTGCAGGACCGGCTTCAAGGTTGCCAATGGAGAGAGTCTCACTTCTTCTGAAGCCTCTGCCTAGCGTCTCTTGCTCTGCTCTCTCTTTAGTTCCTCCCAGCATAAGCTACTGTCAACCTGGGAGCAACCCGGGCCCACGGTCACTTCTGTTTCAGTCCACTCAAGTAAGAACAAGGTGAGTGTGAACAACTTCTACACCCACTGGAAGTGAACCTGAAACTAATTCTCACTTCCTTGCCCAGGAGCCGGGTGAGCCCTAAAATAAGGCAGCCCTCTGTATCACAGCTTGAATCACTTTCACTTCCGACAGGACTTGGGACCATAGTGTGCAGCTGCAGCTGGCTTTTCAACTCCAAGTTCAGGGATGGTAGCTTGAACTTGGCCAGAGTATACGTACTTCCACTACATATTTTACACCATAAAATGGGGCCTGTTTAATAATGTATAATAAACTTAAAAGTATATCATGTCTGCCTTGGGTAAAGCATACAAAACTTGAGCAGATAGTGTTCCAGTGTGTTCAACCATCAGCTGATGCAGCGGAGAAGTTGATGAAGTCACGATGAATGAGTGAAGCCTCAACACTCATTGTCATGGTTTTATTTTCATCTTGTTGGTTAAATTACACGAATTTATTAGCCAACAATGGCATCGGTTGATGTAAGCAGCTTCTTTGCTGATTCCGATAGCAACCAACTATTTATCTATAGTTTGATTTTATGATGCTATTTTTGATGGTAGAGTTGGTAAAACTGATAGTAGATTTTAAAGAAAGTGCAAGTCATACTGATATAGAGGTATAAATGGAAAACCAAGAAATGTATTTCAGTTCAAAATGTTTTAAAGCCTAAATACATTTTTTTAAACTAAATAAACTTTTTTAACACAAATTTTTACACTCACCACTCAGGTGGTCTTGTGACTTTCACAGATGTAACACAAAATTATTTTTCTCATGCAGCTACCGCAAATGCCCACATGCCGATGGTCCTGCAGTGAAGTGGAGAGAGATTTCAGTTTAGTGAATGCAACTTGTATGAGCAGAGAAATACTTTGCTAGTAGATCACATATCAGAGCGAGGGTAAACAGCTTGGTGGGGAACAGGTATTGGATTGGGATGCAGTTCCATCAACGATCATTGACTTAGGACCACAGATTAGCTCTATCTATAAGAAACCAACAAAAACAATAAAATGTCCTGTGAAGATCAAATGGCTGTAGGGGACATATAATAAGGAATATTGGGTATGTCACTATCATTTGTCAACTGTGTGCTGCACATCCTTTATATCAGTAAAATTTGTAACACACACACACACACACACACATGCGATGTTCCCGGAGAGCTGGTTGTTAAACAGGCACCAGCACACCACCGCCCCCAGCCACTGTCACCCTACGCTGCCTGCTCCACAGCTTTGAGTTGTTGTCTAGTTCCTTCTGTTCAGTTTTGCTCATGTCTACTTCGGGCCCCTGCCTTTAGACTAGTGCTGGAACAGAGCCCCGGCTGTGCCTCTGATTTGACACGGGCCATGTGCACCTCTTACCCCTGCAAACCTATCTTCCCCAGATTGGACGAGGCCCCACGTACCTCTCACAGCCCAGAGCTCTGCCAGGACCTGGCCATGCTCCCATCACTGGGCGTGGAAATCCTGGACTAACTTTAAAATAGTCACACACATGTCCTATCATTCCCACAGCAGGAGCTTCCGACTCCACATTCTGTAGCCTTTGGAGTTCTTACATCTGTGCTGTAACCTGTTGTTCTGAGAATGCCGAGCTGCAGACAACGTGATGAATGTGTGGATGTGAGCGTTGGGAGTGGTAACTGATCAGAACATTCTCTTCGCTGGGCCAGTATGGCTTTGCCAGCTGCTTCTAACAGCTCTGTGGGCTTTGGTAAGAAGCGACTTCTGTGCAGAGCCCATGGAGAAAGCGCATGAGGAAGGCAGACAGGGATCTATTTACATATCTACTCCCAGGATCACACTTGCCCATATTCTGCTCAGAGAACTCGCTGTTTACAGAATCACCTTTGGGCCTCGGAGGGCACTCAGCACTAGCGCCTTTATGCAGGTAACACAGGAACTGGCTGAGATTTTGCATCAGGCAAACATTGTCTGGACAAAAAACAGAACCGTTGTGCTGCAAAGCAAACACGCAGTCAACAAACACAACAAGCGTCGCGTTCTCCATAGTTTGTGGAGTGAGGCAGACTTTCTCTGGCTGCTGGCCCATCCGTTTCTTATTTTTGTTTGAAATCATTGTGTTGGCTCAGAATCTTTTAATTTTTAAAAATAGTGTGCGTGCATGGGCCATCTCAGATGAACTGGGGCATAATTGAGAATCCTGAATAAATGTTCACCCTTAATTATCTCTGATAGGTTCCAAGTAAACCCCATTTCCCTCCATCCCGAACTTTATGAGGAACTTAAAAAACAAGAAAGGGAATAAACTGTTGTTTTTAAGGTGAATGAAGCTCAGAATGCACTACCAAACTGTAAAGATAAATACTCCAGAGAAGAGTTTCACAAAGGAATTTCTTGCACTCGATAAAGAAATTATGGGATATGTACACCATGGAATATTACACAGCAGTAAAAAATGAAATCCTGTCATTTGCAACAAAATGGATGAAATTGGATATCATACTTACTGAAATAAGCCAGTCCCAAAAGGACAAATGCCATATGTTCTCCCTGATCTGTGATAACTAATAGAGCATCCAACAGGTAATCTATAGAAGTGAAAGTAACACTTCAGGATGCAATGACTTTGAACAGCCCTTGTCTCAACTGTTGAGGAACAGTTTTTTTTTCATACAATTTGTGGAACTTTTTACTTAATATAGCATTAACTGTATGTGTATAACGTTAATTGAAAATAGATCTTAGTAAAAAATAAAAATGAGACTAGGAGAGGGAGGAGAAGAGGGGTGGCAGTGTGGGTGGGAGGGCAGGTACGATGCAAAGAATTGCTATATTCCTAAAGTTGTATTTATGCAAAAGAGTTGTTATACATTAAAAAATGTAAAAAAGGAACTTCTTTCAAGTGTCATTAAGAAAATCAGCGTGGTTGTAAATATTACCTATTGCAGCCTTCCTTATGGAACTCCTTGTTATTCACACAATGAGCCACACATTCCGATTCAGAAGCTAAACAGAGAACACAGCATATAGCTGACAAAAGGCAGTACCCACTGCAAGAGTTTTCAGAGCAAGTTTCCAGCAAACACGATGTCCTGCTAGCGGCTCCAAAAGCCTTAAAATAGCAGGCAGGCTGGGGCCGGCGTTTGGTGCAGCGGTTACAACACTGATGGGGTTGCCCACATTCTGCATCAGAGTGCCTAGGCAAGCCCCCGGCTCTGTCTCTGATTCCAGCCTCCTGATAACATGGACCCTGGGAGGGAGCAGATGATGGCTGAAGTTCCTGGATCCGTGCCACCCCCATGGGAGACCTCAATTGAGTTTAGTGCTCCTGGCTTTTTCCTGACCCAGCTGTTGTGGGCATTTGGGGAGGGGAATGAGCAGACTGGGAGAGCTCTCTGTCTGAATGTGCGTCCTTTCTCATCTTCTCTCTGCATTTTAATAAATAAATAAAGGCATCCTCAGGGCCAGCAAGCCAGTGGGGCAGGTCTTCCCTCTGCCCAGGCTCTGCAGGGTGGGAGGCCACCAGCTTCTCCCCACTTGGCCAGAAGTCTCCATGGGGATAACTCCAGGGCCAGCTGACACTTGTCAAAACGTCACTGATCTTTGGAGAAAGAGATTTCCAACCTTTCTTCTCGATGGGGGAGTGAATAAATCAGTAGGTGAATCAGCCTGCTGACTATGGGCTAAAAAAAATCAAGATATTCTGTATCTCTTCTCCCATTTCTCATTAGATGTTGACACCATGCAAGCGCACGTGAGGGTATGCACACACACACACACACACAATGTGTGACCCGGGAGAGACTGAGCTGTCAGCTACTTCTCTCCAGTCACAAACTGTAGAACTCAGAGCACCTCCTTACATAGGAGCCTGGGGTTGCTGCTTTTGTAAAATGAGGGGGTGGAATGAGATGATCGCTGGGGACCCTCCCAGCTCTACTCACCCACACAGGTTCAAACTCTTCCCACACTGCATAAGGTGTCTCTAGAGGGGATTGGTTCTGGAACCCACAGCACCCCACTGAGGAATCGTCACCCTCCCACTGGGGGCCAACTGGCTGTCACTCTGGGGAGTCTCTCTTGGCATATTCAAAGCACCTATACGACCTTGTCCAGGGGCCTGTGCTTCATCTCTAAGTTCAGTTAAAGTAACTAGAGCAGTTAGCAGGTGGTCACCAAGGAGGAAGGCATGGACATTTTCCTGGGAGAATTTTTTGCTGAGAGACTTAAGAGGCTGACACCTGTGAAAGAATTTTCTTGCTGAAATTCCTCAGTCAGGGAATTGACATACTCCCCCAAGTTTTCCCAGAATTCTTATGGTTGCCAAAAGGAAACTCACTAAGCAAGGAAGGATGGCTACATCCTTCCTGAAATAAAGTGGCTCATGCAAAGGTAGACATCCCCCACTATTACAGCTATCCATGGCTGCATACAAAGCTGAGCCAGGATGTATCGGCTTCTGACAGCAATCATTTTATTACATTTCCCAGCTCTGCTGGTCAGGCTAGGTGATCATGCCTTTCCATGCATATCAGGCAGGTAATTTAGCAACCGCTGGATGGACTGGCCTAGAAGGTCAAAGTTGGCTTCGTTTGTGTGTCTATTGCTTTGTTAGGATGGCAGTGAGACAGGATGGAAGTTGGACTCCTTAAATCAAGTCCCTTCGAAGATAGTTGAAGAAAAAAAAAAAGTGGAGAGAATACAATCTCAGGGAAGAGTTAGGGAGAAAACTTCAGAGGAAACTCCACACAAATTAGAGGGACAAGCAAAGTGTGGATGCACAGAACTTAGGACCCTGGCAGCCAAGAGCCTCAGCACCAGCTTTGGAGAGCGAGGTGAGACTAGACTGCAGCAACCCAAGCCACTGGCTATAAAGCTGCAGGAAGAGCCTGCTGTGAGTTCAGCTTGGAGCCCAGTGGGAGACACTGTGCATGCCAACCTAGAGCTTAAAAAACAGAAAAATGGGCACATTTCTCTCCCCAACCACCCGGCACAGGAGTCCTGTAACCAGCTGAGAAGGGGTGGGCACCACTTTGGACATATGTAACAGCCACACCAGCTTGTGTCCACGTGCCCAGCAACTAGCTGAGAGGACACACCTGAGTCTGGCCGTAAGCACTGACGGTGGTTCTTGTGGCAGCACAGGAGACTATTGCAACTACTGGGGCACCTGGGCATTGGTCTCCTTGGAGGAGAGGAGGTGAGCATAAGACTACACTAACAGAGCAGATCAAACCCTTCTCTCTGAAAAAAAAAAAAAAAAGGAGATTTTCCACACCCAACTTGGCTGTTACCTTGGATACTCCCCTCACACTGGAGCACTCCGGGGCCACACCCAGCACACACCTCTGGATATTTACTGAAAGAGCAGACATTCCACTAAGCCACAGAGGCATGGTCCAAAAATAAAAGCCATCACAGAAAAAAAAAGAATTATCTCCACAAATGCCTAAGAATAAACACAGCAATTTAAGAAACAAGCATAAAGCATAAGGAAGACAACATGATGCCTCCAAAGGAACACAACAACACTTCAATACTAGAATCTGAAGATGAAGACATTGAAGAAATGCTGGAGACAGAAGTCAAAAACTTGATTGTAGGATTACTTATAAATAAGTAGAAGTAAGTCCATGAATTAAAGAAATCCATACATGACATGAGTGAAAATTTTTCCCATGAAATTGGGAAAAATTTATACCATAATGGTATGAAGCTAGAAATCAACAACTCAAAAATCTCTAGAACATATGTAAACACATGGAGACTGAACAACATGTTCGTGAATGAATAATGGGTCATAGAAGAAATCAAAAGAAAAATCAAAAAAATTCTGGAAACAAATGAAGGTGATGATACATCATACCAAAACATATGGGATACAGCAAAAGCAGTGTGAGGAGGGAAGTTCATAGCAATCAATGCCTACATGAAGAAACTAGAAAGGTACCAAATAAAGGAGCTATCAATGCAGCTCAAAGGCTTAGAATATCAACAACAAACCAAACCCAAAACTAGCAGGATGAAAAAAATTATTAAATTAGAGAAGAAATAAATTTTATTTAAACAAAAAATACATAAAAATCATTGAAATAAAAAGCTGGTTTATTGAAAAAAAAATAAACAAAATTGACACACCATTGGCCCAACTAACCAAGAAAGTAGAGAGAAGAATCAACTTAATAAAATTAGAGATGAAAAAGGAAATGTAACAATAGACACCACAGACATAAAAAGAATCATCAGAAATTACTACAAAGAGCTGAATGCCAACAAACCTGGAAACCTAGAAGAAATGGATAGATTCCTGAACATATACAACCCACCTAAATTGAGCCACGGAGACATAGAAAACCTAACAGACCCATAACCAAGACAGAAATTGAGTCAGTAATGAAGACCCTCCCAACAAAGGAAAGCTCAGGACTGGATGGATTCACTGCTGAATTCTACCAGACATTTAAAGAGCAACTAACTCCACTTCTTCTCAAGCTATTCAAAACAATTGAAAGGGAGGGAATTCTCTCAAAAATCTTTCTATTAAGCTTGGATCACCTTAATTCCTAAACCTGAAAAAGATGCAACAGAGAAAGCAAATACAGACTAATTTCTCTGATGAACACAGATGCAAAAATCCTCAACAAAATACTGCTAATTGAATCCAACAACACATCAGAAAGATCATTCACCCAGGCCAAGTGGGATTTATCCCTGGTATGTAAGGATAATTCAGGATTCCCAAATCAATCAATCTGATACATCACATTAACAAACTGAAGTACAAAAACCATATAATTATCTCAATAAATGCAGAGAAAGTATTTTATATATAAAAAAAAAAACCCTTTCATGATGAAAACTCTAAGCAAATAGGATATAGAAGGAACATTCCTCAATACAATCGATGTAATTTATGACAAACCCATGGCCAGCATCCTATTGAATTGGGAAAAGTTGGAAGCATTTCCATCAAGATCTAGAACAAAACAAGGATGCCCACTCTCACCATTGCTATTCAATATATTCCTGGAATTTTTAGCCAGAGCCATTGGGCAACAAAAACAAAGGGATACAAATTGGGAGGAAGGACATCATACTATCCCTATTTGCAGATGACGTGATCCTTTATATACGGGATCCAAAAACTCCACTTAGAGACTACAGGAACTTATAGAAGAGTTTGTTAAAGTAGCAGGATATAAAGTAAACACAAAAATCAACAACCTTTGTATTCACAGATAGTGCCATGGCTGAGAAAGAACTTCTAAGATCAATCCTATTCACAATAGCTCCAAAAAAAGTAAATACCTTGGAATAAATTTAACCAAGGATGCCAAAAATTTCTATGATGAGAATTATAAAACATTAAGAAAGTAGAAGATACAAAAAATAAGGAAAAAATATTCCATGTTGATTGATTGGAAGAATCAATATCATCAAAATGTCCATACTATCGAAAGCAATCTACAGATTGAAGGCAATACCAATCAAAATACCAAGGAGATTCTTCTCAGATCTAGAAAAATGATGCTAAAATTCATATGGGAACATAAGAGACTCTGAATATCTAAAGTAATCTTATACAACAAAACAAAGGCACCACAATACCAGATTTCAAGACATACTATGGGGTGGTTATAATCAAAACATCCTGGTACTGGCACAAAAATAGATGGATAGACCAAAGGAACAGAATAGAAATGCCAGAAATCAACCCATGCATCTATAACCAACTTATAGTTGACAAAGCAGCTAAAATCAATCCCTGGAACAAAGACAGTCTCTTCAACAAATGGTTCTGGGAAAACTGGATCTCCACAGCCAGAAGTATGAAGCAAGACCCCTATCTTACACCTTACACAAAAGTCCACTGAAAATGGATCAAAGACCAAATCTATAACCCAGTACCATCAAATTATTAGACACTTTCAGGTTTGATGACTTTGAACAGCCATTGTCTCAACTGTTGAGTAATAGGCTTTTTTTCATACTATTTGTTGAACTCTTAGAATAATCTCATGTGTATGAAGCTAATTGATAATTGATCTTAGTAAAAAAATAAGGATGGGAAGAGGAGGAGGAGGAGGAAGACGTGTGGGAAGGTGGGTAGGGTGGGAAGAATCACTATGTTCGTAAAGTTGCATTTATGAAATGCATGAAGTATACATATCTTAAATACAAGTTTTCTGGAAGAAAAAAATAAATAAATCAAGCCCCTTCTGACCTGACATTATTCATCTTTGACTCCAAACCAAACAGGGCCAAGAAGTATTTGGATCTTAATTGCAAAAGACCCCTACTGTCCTGTTTGAGACCTCCCCGGCCTGCGTGAGTGCCCAGAACAGTCCAGCACAATGGACAGATGACTTTCCTGGGGTGGTGTTAGTGAGAATCACCGCCATATAGAATGTGCTGTATGTGGGGAGGGTTGGGGGGTAGAGGGAAGCAACTCCACCCATGTATAACCTCAAGGTGGGTGCAAACTGAGCTAGAGACCTGGAGGGCATGGCCATGCCTCTCCAACCCTATGGAAGCCCCTGATCAGTTCCTATGGAAGAGCCAGTTGGCAGAACCTCTTCCCACAATGCTGTCTCCTGAGTAAGAGCATAAGCCTTCAATAAGCCTCCTCTGGGGTGCATGTTGTTCCCTTGTCAATTTCTATTTGCAAATGAGCCAAAGAGCCCTATGTGTGTCTCAGTAGGAAGCCTGGGCTTCACTGGAGCCCTTTCTCAGCACCTGACACAGGACCTCTCTCCCAGGGGAGCCTGGGGCAGAGGAGCTCAACTTCTTACTCAATTGATTGGGCTCCCACAGGGAGTACTCCAAGAGGCCAGGTGGAGGGCAAGGCTTCTTATGACCTCACATGAAGCTTCCAGAATATCAATGCCTTCGGTGGGTGAGGAAACTCACAAAGGCCACACTAGGTTCGGGGTGACGAGCTAGTTTCCAGCTCTCAGTGGGAAGACTGCCAGAGACTCACAGTCGTCTTCAATCTACAACACCCATCCCACCCCTAAAAGGACATGGCCCATGTGGAACCTGGGAGGTTTTTAGCTATGTGGTACGTTTGGCTGCCTGGCTGATACCAGGGTTTATGTGTCTCATCAAGGACAATGCTCATGGCACCCAAGCACTGGTTGGTGGTTTAACTCTGTCAAAGCCGGTGGTCCATTTTCTCTTTGCTCCTGGAACCAACCTCTTTCTCCTCATTTTTCATTCTTTTGTATTAGTAATAAGTAGCATGATGTTTATCCTAGTTCACGTGGGCTGTTATAACAAACATAGTATTCAGTGGGGAGCTGACACAGCAGCATTTGCTCCTCACTGTTCCGGGGCTTGGAAAGTTCAAGATCAAGGTGCTGACAAATCAGGTATCTGGTGAGGGTTTCCTGCCGGGTTGGTGCCCTCCCGTGACTCAGAGAGAGGTCATCTCTCTCTGCTCTCTCTTCCTCCAGGGCACTAATACCAGCATCAAGAACTCCACCATCGTGACCCTTCCCAGGGCCCTCCCGCCTACCAACATCACTTTGGAGATTAGGTTTGATCACGAATGCTGTGGAGACACATTCAGTCTACAGAAGGCTTCCTCTAAGTCACAAAGGAACATGCTTTCATTTGGAGAAAACTGAAAAATACAATATACAGAAGAGAATGTCTCATTCTGCTCCAATCTGGAGAAAACCACAAATAACATAGCCTCCCGTTCTTTCTGCCATGTATGCATACTTCAGTTTGTAGTTTATGTTATATTTAGCTCATGACTTACTTTTTAAATCAACAACTCAAATGTATTGTCTTAAGTGGCCGAATACATTTTGAAAACATTATTTTGAATGCCCACATATATTCCATTACATGGAGGACCATGATTTATTTATTAATCTCCCTGTTGTAGTACATTTATGTGGTTTCTCCAGTTTTGACTTCGGTAAGTACTATTCTAAATATTTTTATAAATCAAACTGTCCAGTTTAAAAAAAAGAAAAGAAAAACTCTGTCTACATTTTTTGGGGAATTTATATTTATATATATTTTTAAGGGAATTTATATGGAATTACTGACATGAACTTCTTACTTTGAAATTCTCCCTTCTTTTGACTTTTAGGTCACTTTTCCCTCCAGAACCCCATTATCTCTTAGATAATTACCTGCTAAGCAGAGCCTATGACTTTTCTTCTGCATATGGCTGGCTAACAAAGCAACGGGACCAGGTAAGAGGGGCTCAGAGAGCTGAAAATTCCAGAAAAAAAAAAAAAAGCAAAAAGATTGCTTTCAAATAGAAAAAGTGAATTTCTAAGAAATCCAAAAGAAATAGACTCAAAAAATTTGTACAACTACTAAAATGTTCAATAAAATGGCTGGTTATGAGCACTACCTCGCAATTTCTGAGTGAGACATAAGAAGAAAACATAATAAAAATGAAATGTTCGTCAAAACAGGCAAAAGTATAAAATGCATGTTAGTTCACCTAAAGCAATTGTGGAATAATAAATACCATGTTCTTTGAAGAGAGGAAATACAGTAAAGGTGATAATTGTCTTCAGTAATAAGTCAGCTTTTATACTATTCGAATTAAAATTCCAATAGCCTGCTTTACAGAACTTACTATAATAAACCTAAAATTCACTCGGAAAAGTACAGAGAATACTGATAAAAAGAACACAGAGAGACAACTCGTTTTCCCTGAAAGTCAATTTCATTATAATGCCACAGTCATTGAAATAGGCAAAATAGTATTTTGGGGATATGCTCTAAAAAATAGGCATAGATCAACACAACAAAAAAGAAATGGAACAGGTGCTAATGTACCAAAAGTTAATACGTGAGAAACCAAGCAAAACAAATGACCAGACAATGGAGCCATTACTCTTACAATAGTCTTGATGTGGCTGGATATCAGTCGGAAGATTCATTTGAACCCACACTACACATTAGAGATAGCAAAGAATTAGATGCTTTGTTTTAACTTAAAGAATGAAAAAAAAATAGAAAATAGAAAAAGATCATTACAAAGAGATTGGTAAGTATTTTCCAAACAGTAAAGTGTTTGCAAAGAAAAGGACATTTTAAAAATTATTTGTTAATTTGGGAGGTAGAGAAAGACAGAGATAGACACACAGAGAGAAGACTTGTGTCTGTTGGGTTACTCCTGAAGTGACCACACTGACCAACTTTGGGCCGCAGTCAAAGCTAGAAGCCAAGAACTCAGTCCAGACCTCCCAGCTGGAGGGCAGGGGCCCAGCTACTTGAGCTATCACTGCTGCTCCCTGGGGTCTCCATTAGCAAGAAGCTGACGTCATGCGCTCGAGCTGGGGACCAAACCCAGGCTGCGTAAAGTGGAATGTGGGTGTCTTAACCTCTAGGCCAAAAGCCCACTCCAAAAAGGACAATTTTAACCTTCTTGGAAGATCAGGGATGTAATAGCCCACTTTTTGTTACTTCAGTAAAATACCTGAGGCAGTCTACTTCATAAAGAAAGGAGGTTTGCTTGGCTCCTAGTTTTGGAGGTTCAAGGGCATAGCCCTGGCATTGGCTCAGCTCTGGTGAGCTCCCTCTTGGCTGCATCACATCACGGCGGGAGCATACGTGTCTCTTTCCTTCGGCTTACAGAGCCACAGGATTCAACCATGGGGCCTCCATCCTAAGGATCTTATCTGATCTTCCCAAGGACTTCGCCTCTAGACTCAAAAATTATATTAATTTTGCACTCTTGATATTTCACTCTGGGAATCAACTGTCAGCATGAAGCCTTGGGAGACACCCAAACTAAGTCCAAAGCATAACAAGAAGAGAAGCCTTGTATATGTCATCTTTAAGCTAGGGAAATTGTTATTTCCTGGCCTGGAAAGATTTGGATGTTGTTACCCCTCTGGGACCTAGGGAGTGTAAGTGCTTCCAGGTGGGTGGGCCATACACAGAAGGGTGGTGGGGCAACCTGGCCAGTTCAGGAACAAGCGCCTGAAACATGTCGGGGACCAGCTTAGTGTCCAAGGCTTTGTGTTTTAAGATAAATGACTACAAGCCAGTGCCGCGGCTCAATAGGCTAAACCTCCACCTTGCGGCGCGGGCACACCAGGTTCTAGTCCCGGTCGGGGCGCTGGATTCTGTCCCGGTTGCCCCTCTTCCAGGCCAGCTCTCTGCTGTGGCCCAGGAATGCAGTGGAGGATGGCCCAAGTGCTAGGGCCCTGCACCCGCATGGAGACCAGGAGAAGCTCCTGGCTCCTGGCTTCGGATCAGTGCGATGCACTGGCCATTGCGGCCATTGGAGGGTGAACCAACAGAAAAGGAAGACCTTTCTCTCTGTCTCTCTCTCTCTCACTCTCCACTCTGCCTGTCAAAAAAAGAAAAAAGATAAATGACTGCCATCCTTGGAAAGCAGAGAGGCAAAGAGGTGTGAGAGCAGCGTTTCTCAGGGGTGGAGAGCAATGGAGGCATCGATCTGCGGGCAAGAGACTCAGGGCCTTGGAGGAAAATTGTGCAACTGGATTTCAGGGTTGGACTGTCTCTGCCCAACCTCATAGGAGCTTGAACTTGCAGGGTTGACCTTGAACCTCAGGATCCACTCTGGTGGGAGTGCTCTGGATGGAAGAGGGGCTGACCACTGTGCACCAGGACTGTCAGGGAAGCCATGGAATTACTGGTTGTCTTTCTGGAGAATTTGAGGTCTGCTGAGATCCTAGCTGGATAATCCACAAGCTGATACCAGAAATAATCTTGTGCCTACAGTAAGGCAGAACATCAACCTTTATCTCTTTCTTTTCTGGTTTGAAGAGGGAGAGAACAGTGGAGAAATCCACCTTATACCAAATCTCAATAGCTATCTTCAAGATACAACAGATTCACTGTATGGGAATGTTCACGATATGAGAACAGCACATATTTTAAAGGACTCACATTTATGAATCTGACGTCTTCTCTCTTGTAAGATAATTATTTATTTATTTGAAAGGCAGAGTGACAGCAACAGAGAGGGAGAGACAGAAGTTGAGCTTCTCTCGGCTGGTTCAGCTCCCAAATGTTCACAGAAGCCAGGGCTGGGCCAGGCCAATGGCAAAAGCTAGGAATTCTATCCAGGTCTCTTACATGGGTGGAAGGAGCCCAAACATTTGGGCCGTCATCCACTGCCTCCAAGGTACATTAGCAGGAAGCTGCATTGGAAGCATGGAGTAACCAGGGCTTGAACTAGATCCCTTGATATAGAATGTGGGCGTCCTGAGTGGTGGCTGAACCTGGCGTGCCACAATGCCTGTCCCCAGATATGTTCTTACCACTGTATATGTACAATATGTTTGTATGAGGGCATTTGATTTTAAATACACACAGGAGAACTGGCTATATAGGGCAACCCTGTGGTGAAACCATTTGTTAAGCAAATAGTCACTTCCTGAATAAATTTGTCTCCAAATCTGGATTTTCATCTTCTATAGCAGATTTGCCTGAAGGGAGATCTCTCTATAATTTTGTTCTCTGTTCAAATTAGAATTCATCTGTATCCATGTAACCTTTACAAGATTAATTCTATAACAAGTCAGCATGTGTTCCAACAGTCCAGCTCCATCAATAACACTAGCTCATTTTGGTGCCTTTTATCTATACTTAGAAAATATAGACCTCTGTCCTAGGTCAACTCCACAACAAACTAAGGGTTAACTGAGTTCAAGTCCCATCTGTCCTTACTGTTTGTCACGAGCAGCTTCTTCCACCTCTCCGGGTCTCGGTTTTCCAGTCTATATAATGCAGCTAAGAATGGCATCCACCTCCTGGAACTGCTGAGAACTGAAAGACAGAACTGAACCCAGCTTCTAGAACAAAATAAAATCTCTCTGTGCTGCATAGGGCAGTAAGGATACACACCGTGGGTGGAATCTTAGAGTTGAACTCGCTTGCAATGCTTGTGGTTAGATAATATTTTACCACTTGTAAAAGCATGCCCACAAGCCCGAGCTCATCAGATTCCTAAACAGTGCTGTGAGAACGTGGGCAGACATTAGCATCGCAAGACAACCAGGCTTAGGGTGGCAGCTAGGGTCAAATGCTAGGATATTTTGCAGCTGGAACTTAACACACGTCATTCACGATTCGCTTACGCAACTTTGAGAGCCCACTCTCTGTTGCCTACCACGCTAATTATAGGGGTAGAAAGATGAGCGAGGCCAGGTTAGTGGGAGAAGTAACAGGTTCCCATGGCAAAGCTACACAAAGGTAAGCCTGACATAACACAAACAGCCTCATTCTGGAAGCTACCTGTCCTGTGTCTGAATACTGACTCCAACACCAAGTAGGGTGTAACCTAGGTGAGGCTGCTAATACCCCACTGCCTCAGATGGCAGACCCGAAGTTTATCTGGGGTTTGACCATGTAAAAACAATTTTGCTTGATGACATGTGAAAGGACTTCAGGGGACAATTCCTTGATGAATTCACATGGTCCAGGATGGAGTCCTCAGCACAACAGGCTTCGATCACTGGTTTTCTCAGTAGTGAGATCTAGTTCTCGGGATGTCCTAACAATTCGCCACACCCATGGAGTCTGAGAGTAAACTCTCACACTAACTCATGATTAATGCTGAGAAAGAAAGGGACATACACCTGAAAATACTCGGGTCATCCTGAACAGTAAGTGGTTCCCCAGGGCCGACGAACACAGGAAGTTGAAACGAGTCTTGGGAATTGAATGCTTAACAGCACTGCAGTAAACACGCGGCTCTCCCGGTAGGACAGTTGCTTCCCAGCGGTCCTCACGGTGGCCTTTAACGGAAGCATGATTTCGTGGGATAACGCTGGGTTCAGACCGCCATGGTAGCCACACTTTTCTTGATGTTGCTTGCTCTGTGCTGCACGTTGGCATGTGTCCCTTCTGATTGACACATTCTTTCAGCTTTGTCCCTATGTCGGCACCACCACTGTGATCTCATCCACTGAGTATTTTAGAGATGTGAGAACAAAGACTGCCTCCCACACATTGTTAATTGGAACCACTACCTCTTCCACAAGGAAGCTCCTTGGGCGTTTGTGAAAATAGGCTGTCTGACCATACATCTTTGCCCATGACCATGCAAAACAATGGAAACACCAATCCAAATCCATACAGGCAGATGGATGGTAGACAAACATGGTCCAAACTCCCACAGCTGGGGGTGGGGGGGTTGTGACAATAGGAACAGAGAGTTTGCAGATACCACAGTTTGGGCCAGGGAAGGTAACACATTAATATAGATTTGAATCTCATTTCACATATACATGAATCCCTCAACCATAGCATACGGTTGGGATAGAAAAGTGTGATACCTCTCTTTACCCATTATAGGATCCTAATTGACACTCTTATTAAAAAAAAAAGTGAAAAGCAGAACAGGTTTATTTAGGCCAAGTTTTCCATGATATGGGAGTCTTCAGAAATGAAGACACAGCCCCACAGACCCTGAGAAAACTGTCAGTTGTTACATCTGGTGAGGAATGAGCCCTGTAGACATGTGATTGGACGGAGGGGAATACTCTATGGGAAACTGGGCAAGGAACCCAGCAAGGCCTCGCTGTTCAGATTCTTTGAGTCTCTCTTGGAGCGTGGCCTCCTCCCGCAATCAGAGTGGGACTGCTCTGGAGAAAGGGTCGCAAAATCTACAATCAGGCAACATACGTCAGAGAATTTCTTTATGGCCAGCTGATGGGGAAGGTTAGAGCATATTTCTGGGTTTTGTAACCAGCTTGGGGGAGAGAGGGTTTAGTTTCTATGGTTGACTTTGTGGGAGAGGGGGAAGCAGGACAAAGAAGGATGGAAGGCAGAAAGCGACTTTCCTTCTGAGACCCTTCCGACGCCCCTGGGCCCCGAGTGCTAGCATGCCGAAGCACCGTGTTTCGAGGTATTGTTTTCTGATCCCCAACACTATCTATTAGCTCCCACTGCTTTATGTAGGAAACTGGCTATGCTCAAAACAATATCTATTTTAACGTACTGATTAAGAATATCAGCTTCGGCCGGCGCCGTGGCTCAACAGGCTAATCCTCCACCTTGCGGCGCCGGCACACCGGGTTCTAGTCCCGGTCAGGGCACCAGATTCTGTCCCGGTTGCCCCTCTTCCAGGCCAGCCCTCTGCTGTGGCCAGGGAGTGCAGTGGAGGATGGCCCAGGTGCTTGGGCCCTGCACCCCATGGGAGACCAGGAAAAGCACCTGGCTCCTGGCTCCTGCCATCGGACAAGCGCGGTGCGCCGGCCGCAGCGCGCAGACCGCGGCGGCCATTGGAGGGTGAACCAACGGCAAAAGGAAGACCTTTCTCTCTGTCTCTCTCTCTCACTGTCCACTCTGCCTGTCAAAAAAAAAAAAAAAAAGAATATCAGCTTCATTATTTTCCTCCTATTGGAAGTCATTTGTTTCGGGTGCGCAGTTTGGACTCAGGCCTTCGCAGTTAGGGTCCTATCCTTACAAGGCTGTGCAAATGGCCTCACCTTCCTCTTCACAGCGAGTTCCCCGGGTCCCTCCTTCTTCCAGGCTTACATGCTGGCCTAGCTCACTGACAAGTCTGAGGAGAGAGACCTCAGGATTTCTCTCGCTCTCACTTTCAGCAGGGCATTGCATAAATACCTTAGCAGCAGACTGGCCGAATGCTCCGTTGAGACAAGTGCTGAGTGGTTTTAATTTGTGGAAAGAAAATGTTACTTGGAAAACTAAAGTTCTTAATGCTCTGCAATATTTTTACACTGTGGTGAGGCTCAGAGTGCTGGAGAAAGCACAAGACCAGAAGTCCAGCCCTGTGATTAGTAATTCATTTGCTGGAGTGCATACGGGAGCTAATGCGTTCCCTGGCTCTGCGGTGCAGGTGCTCAGCTCCGCCAGCGATGATTTGGAAGCACTTCTGAGCTGAGCGTCATGTGGGCTGCTACAGGGTGGCAGAGAGGTCACCCTCCCGCTGTGGCTGCCCGGGCAGCTGGGGTGGCGGCTCCTTCTATCGCTTCGTTAAAGCAGATGTTCAAGTGTAGCTGATGATGGGGTGCTCTGTAGTCCAGTCCTGCTGAACGCCCAAGGGAACACTTGAAGATGACCAGTGAGCACTCTCAGTGCACGGCTAATGGCTTGGGAAAGCAGCAGCAGATGACCCAAGTGCTTGGGTCCCTGCCACCCACGTAGGAGGCCCAGATGAAGCTCTTGGCTCCTAGTTTCAGCCTGGCTCAATCCTGGCCATTGTGGCTACCTGAGGAATGGACTTGGAAGATACCTCTCCCTCTCTGCCTTTCTCTCTCTCTGTGTGTGTGTGTGTGTGTGTTCTCTCTAATGCTTTCAAATAAATAAAATAAAATAAAATAAAACTCAGCTTGTTTAAGCCCCAATCTTTTTTTTTTTTTTTTTGGACAGGCAGAGTTAGACAGTGAGAGAGAGACAGAGAGAAAGGTCTTCCTTCTGTTGGTTCACCCCCCAAATGGCCGCCATGGCCGGCGCTGCGTTGATCTGAAGCCAGGAGCCAGGTGCCTCCCCCGGGTCTCCCATGCAGGTGCAGGGCCCAAGCACTTGGGCCATCCTCCACTGCCTTCCTGGGCCACAGCAGAGAGCTGGACTGGAAGAGGAGCAACCGGGACAGAACCGATGCCCCAACCGGGACTAGAACCTGGGGTGCTGGTGCCGCAGGCAGAGGATTAGCCCAGTGAGCCACAGCACCGACCAATCCCAATCTCATACTATCTAAAGGTCACAGGGGGTCACAGCCATAGCATTGGGCAGAACATAATGACCACTGTTTAAAATGTCTTGTATGTTCTAGCATATTCTATGCCAGACAACAGAAACAAACCTTCTACAGTGGGAGACACCAACACATAAGTAAATATACAAGTAGATTAATCAGACAATCCGTCAGTCATCAAAATGTATTCAATGTCTCTTCAATTGTCACGCTATTAGACAAGAACAATGCTATAATCTACCTATGTTGGATACATAGGTATACAATGAATACTGTTCATTAGTTATAACAAATTGGTGACTAATCAAAAAATCTATTAATCATTCATTTGGAATTGCATCATATGGTGTCCTCTCATAGTTGAGGTTCCCTTCTTGTAAGTATTTTACCAAGGTTGGTGCTGAAATGAGCCTTAGAACACATGAGTTAATACTACAGAGAACTAGCAAGATGTGTTGTATGAGAAGACCAACTGAGTTTCAGATGAACCTTTGAACAACATTTGCTGCAAAGGTGGTTATGACAGTCAGGGTTTGAAACAACGGTCATGTGTATGAGGGTTATGGCCGTGACACTGATGAGGAATGGCCAAACTTAGGATTTACCTTGAGGAGCTGAGAAAAGAGGCCTTGCTGATGGGTTAGATAGAGGATATGGGAGGAAAAGAGAACAAAAGATGATTCTTTTATTGCCTGCCATACTTGAAAGATGGTTAGCCAAGATGAGAAAGACTCAGAAAGAAATGGTTTGGAGGGAGGTGTATAGAGCAGAGGGTAGAGGGAGCAAAGGAAAGTTAATTGTCTTGCTCATGGTAAGTTGAGATTTCTTGGTCTTAGTTCCTAGAAACCTATTTTTGAGACACAAGTTTGAATGCAATGATTTATTTGGGAGGTGATTGAAGGGGACACAAGAGGGAGATAAAACAAGGAAGAGAAAGTAGCTAATAGGATGGACTTTATCAAGCAAGTAAGCAGCGTACAGACCATTGGAGCCTAATAACCCAGGGAACTCTGAAAATGGTTCACAGTGTGACCCTCAGAGCAGTTGCTCCAAAAGGTGAGAATGTTGAGTATTTGTCAATGAGCTCATCAGTGCTCCTGGGGTTGCTGATCCCTAGGCACTGTAAACAGGACCACCACAGGTTCCAAAGGCAGAGGAAGTCCTCAGGCGGAGAGGTCGCTGGTGGGCACAGAAACGGCAAGGGCTGAGGGTCTGGGTGGGAGAGAGGAGTTTGAGGGTCAAGGCCTGGTCAGAACACCAGGTAACACCAGGGGAGGCGCCAGTAATCGAGGAGACCAATGGCAAGGGTTCAGTCTGGGATCACAGAGCAGCAAGGGAGGCAGCGACTGGATCAAAGCTAATCCCTTAGACAGAGCTTACTGACCCTGGCACATCGAAGGCCTAGAGACAACACTTACAGTGCCTAGCTCCAGTTCCAGAATTAAGTGGACTGATCGAGATTGAGTGGATAAGCAAAGGATGTCAGAGCTGCTTCTGTGGGGAACTTGGTCTAAAAACTCATTAGGTGTCTTTCCAAGGTTGTCCCAGACCAGGAATCCTGTAAGTGTTCTTCTCGTACAAATGCAGAAACTGAGGTGGGAGAAAGATAAGGGTCTTCAACAGCTTGGTGGCATCCCCTGCGTAGAACACTGCACGACTAGAAGTTCATGTCGGTAGGTTTTCTACTAAGGGGATTGAATATATTATCAATATTCATGAAAAATCATTTTGAAAGAAATATGAATAGCAAAACATCTCAAACCCTAACAGTCATGCTACCCAAAGTTCTTTGCTTCTACATCATGTTAATTCCATGTCATTTTTCCTATGACAGTCCAGCACAAGTTCTCTGGCAATGGTAATTACTCCATTACTTGAGATCCTAATTAATTAGACTCTTCTGTCAAATGTAATCATCTGTTTATTTTAAATAGATTCTCTTCTCTTACTTAAAGCCACAAGTAAAAGGAAGCCTTGGAATTTTCCTCCAAGAATAGAACAGTTTAACTTCTCAATGTTTCCTTTCCTAACCTCAAGTCATCCTAGCTTCTGAGCCAGTGACTGTTTTCAAGGCATGGAATTTTTTAACCCCACTCTACCTCTCACCAAAAATTAAAGCTTTGTATGTAAATCTGATCAGAAAATATATACTAAATTATTGTGAATTATAGTAACCTCACCGTGCTATGTAGCACCAGGAACTCAACCCTTCTAATTGTGTGGTGCTTTTTTTTTTAAGATTTTATTTATTTATTTGAGAGGTAGAGTTACAGACAGAGAGACAAAGAGAAAGGTCTTCCATCTGCTGGCTCACTCTCTAAATGGTTCCAACAGATGGAGCTAAGCTGATCTGAGGTTAGGAGCCAGGAGCTTCTTCTGGGTCTTCCACATGGGTACAGGGGCCCAAGTACCTGGGCTCTCTTCCACTGCTTTCCCAGGCCATAGCAGAGAGCTGGATTGGAAGAGAAGCAGCCGGGACTTGAACCGGCACCTATATGGGATGCTGGTGCCACAGGCAGAGGCTTAGCCTACTGCGCCACAGCACTGGCCCCTCTAATTGTATTTTGGTTCCCATCACTCTACCCTTGTCGGTGCTCCCTCCTGCCTCCACATTCCCATCCTCTAGCCATCACAATTCTACATTCAGGTCAATTGTTTCAGCAGTATTTGTCTTTCTGTGTCTTGTTTGTCTCACTTAACATAACCCTCCATTTCCAAGCATTTTGTGGCAAATGGCAAAATTCAAAAAAAATTTTTGGCTTAATATTCCATTGTTTATATTGTTTACATTTTCTTCATCCATTCATCTGTTGGTGGACACTTTGGTTAATTCCATATGTTGATTGTTGTGAACAGCAATGCAATAAACATGGTGTTGCAAGTATATCTTTGTTACAATGATTTCATTTCCTTTGATATATACCCAACAGTGGGATTGCTAGATCATATAGTAGATCTATTTTTAGTTTTCTAAGGAATTTTCATACTGTTTTCCTTAATGGCTATACTAATTAGATTGCCACAACAGTATATGAGTTCTCCACTCTAAGTGGGGAGTGGCAATGTCTCATTGTGGTTTTGATTTGCATTTCCCTTAAGGCTAGTGATACTGAGCATTTTTTCAGGTATTTGTTGGTTATGCATATTTCTTCTGTAGAGAGGTGTCTATTTGGATCCTTTGCCAGTTTCTTAACTGGATCAGTCATTTTGTTGTTGTTGTAGAGTCTTTTGAATTTCTTCTTTATCCTGGATATGCATCCTTTGTCAGATGGATAGCTTGTAAATGTTTTCTCCCATTTTGTTGATTGTCTTTTCATTCTGTTGATTATTTTTCTCTGCTGTGCAGAAGCTTCTGAGTTTGATGTAAGCACATTTGGTTTCTTTGGTTTTGTTTTTGTTTCAAGTGCTTTTGAGGTCTTATCCAAAAATTGTTTGAAGACACCGATGTCTTGAAGTGTTTCTCCTATGTTTTCTTCTAGCAACTTCAGGTCTGACATGTATGTCTGTGATCCATCATGAGTTGATTTTTGTATATGGTGAGAAATAGAGCTGTAGCATCATTCTTCTATGTGTGCATATCCAGTTTTGCCAGCATAATGTACTGAAGAGATTGTTCTTTCTCAAATACATGTTCTTGGCTACCTTTGTCAAAAGTCAGTTGGCTCTGTGTAGTAGATTATTTTCTGGGTTCTCTATTCTATTCCATTGGTATATATTCCTACAGTTAGCACAGTGGGGTGACTATAGTTCACAACCTATTATAAGTTTTCTGAGCAAATAGAAGAGAGATGGTCAAAACTCCAATTATAAAATAAGGAGAGAGAAATGTTAATTATCCTTCTTTGATCCATATGAATTTAAGCAGGATCATAAATTCTTTTGAAGAGCAAAATTAAGGGAAACAATCCTAAACTGTATACATCTATTGAAATGTCACACTGTACCCCATAAATATGTACTACCATAGGCATGAGTCAGAAACCATTTCAACATTTAAGGAGATGGAAATGCTAACTAACCTGGCTTGATCTCCACAAATTGAATACATCGATTAAGTTATCACACAGTACCCCATAAATATGTATAACTAAAGTAAAAGAAAATAATAAATAAATATAAAACACTGATAACCAAAATATGAAGCTAGTTATATGTGGTATGATTCTAAGTCACTGATGTAAGGTTGTAAAACTCATTGGACTTTGAAAGGAACATGAACAGTCTTAGTCCTGGAGGTACTCTTCGAACATCTCCTTGGCAGTTGGATAGCTGCTCTTTCCCTCTGGGCTCCGGTTCCCACTCTTAGCAATCTCCATGGTCCTCCAGGATTGCCAGGCTTACCTTGGCTCTTTAAAAGCCTTTCTGACCCTGCTCAAAGACACTCCATCATTCTGGTTCTCAGTTAATTCCCAGTGAGTTCTAAACCCTGGTCTGTCTTCCACTTCTCAAGGGAATGCGGTAGGCTAGAAACATTTTGCTTTCCTTATCCCCATTTTATAAAATCTTTCACACCAAGAATTTTTCTTTGTTCATTTTCTCTCCTTTTAAAGTAGCTCTTCAAGCATCAGCCAGGCTGTTCGTTTTGATTGAATCATCCCAAACCAGCTTCCACTAACCATCCTTTTGCTTTTATATCAAATAACCCACACTTACACTACAATCCTGAATAATGAGATAGAAAATCATTATCCTGCCCTCTGATTCCTGGAGTGGTTAATATTTTTCCTGGAATGGACCTTATTAATATTTAAATGTTGTCCTCATTTCTTTATAAACCAGAATCATAGATTTTGCTCAAATAAAGATCACCCAGTGGGTGAATCATGCTACACAACAATTCAGGATACTCAGAAAAGTCAGAAAGGGGACAATGCTTTGCAGATCACGCCTGTGCCTGTGACTCCCGCTGTTAGGCTTCACGCTCATGTCCAGCACACCATATGCCACATAGCCAGCTAAAGGGCACGGTGGCACCTGCCCACAAGGGCCATGTGCCAAGAAACGTATCCTAGTCAGTTGTCCGCCTCCTAATGGGGGTAGGGGGCAGGATAATCTCGAATTTTTCTTCCAAGCTCTTCTAATCTAGGAAAGAAATATTGCATGTAGTCGGTATGGGTGTTCCATTGTTACTGCATGATCTGGAGATGGGGTTATACTTGATCAGAGGAACCACGCCAGGAATTTGGGACATTGTGCCAAAGGCAGGGGAAAGCCACTCAAGGTTTCAAGTAGAAAAGCAACGATCATATTTGCATTAGAGAAGTCCATTTGGAGAATAAATTAGGGAGGCATAAGCTTTGGCATCAGAGGAGGCAGTCAGAACTCTGTTTCAGGCTAGAAAAGTGGCGCTCTGTTTTAGATTAGCTGTAGAAGGTTTGGGGAGAGTGAGTCAACCATAAGGATACTTAGGAGATAGGGATTGACTGATTCACCGTGGTAAGAACAGGGCCAAAGAGGATGTGTTTGTTTTTAATCAGATCAAGGGTAGGTGGGTGTGTCAGTGACTGCCTAGGAAATATAAAGAGTGAGCAGTTTACTTGTGGAGAAGAGAGAAGAGGAATTCAGCTTTGAACATAATTGATTTTGAGGTGCTTACAAATGACTCCCAAAAAAGTATCCCATAGACAATTGGAGATACAAAGCCTGGGGCCCCGGGGGAGGTCTGGGTTTAGAAACATACACCCATCCCCATCCCTGTGTACGCAGTAGTGGAAGCCAGGTGAGTGAGCACTCCCAGGGGTGGGACTGAACCCAAGGAAGTCCAACATTGAAGAGTTGGATGGACAAAGAGCAGACTGAAAACAAGTCATCAGGCGGAGTTCAGGGGCAAAGTAAAAGTGTGAGTTGTTCCCCAGGTGAGTCTCGAGGACAATTCGCTAAGCAAGCAAGCCAAACACAAGAGGGAAAAACACGGGATGATCTGGCTTACAGTCACATGAGGTTCCGAGAAGTGAAATTCACAGGGACAGAAAGTAGGATGGTGGCTACTGCAGGCCAGGGGAGGCAGAGGTGGGACGTGGGGTTCTGTGGGAATAGAATTCAGTTTTGCAGGAGCAAAGAAGGTGGTGATGGCTGCTCAGAGGTGTGCATGTATTTCACGTCGCCGACCCATGCACATGAGAATAGTTAAGCTAATGCTAAGTTTGGTCTAAAGCCACCTCGAACATTTTAAGTTTGGCCTAAAAGTTTCAGTGAATTATAACCCTAACTTGATATGAAAACAGACTGTGAACTGCTGTTGTAGTGAGGCACTGAGTTGCAGCCAACTGTTAAAGCATATTCAGACAGCTGAGAGCCGGACGGGTCAGGCTGCCTGTACACGCACTCAGGTTTTCTGTACGTCACTTCCTTTTCCTGTGAACATAACCTGCTCCTTAGTGCAGGCGCTTCGGAACCATTTTTGGGCTGGACTGCAGCCTAATTCCAGCATCGCAAATAAAGCCAATTAAGATATGCAAAACTAGATTTGTTGGAATTTTGTCTTTTGACAATGGAAAATTTTATGCTATGCGTAATTTGCCAATTATTTTTTTAAAGCATGGATTCTCATGGAAGCCAGGAGATCAGAGTATTTAGGGAGGAAGGATGTAGTCAACAGGTAAACATGGGGCCGGTGCCGCAGCTCAATAGGCTAATCCTCCGCCTTGCAGTGCTGGCACACCGGGTTCTAGTCCTGGTCACAGTGCCGGATTCTGTCCCAGTTGCCCCTCTTCCAGGCCAGCTCTCTGCTGTGGCCCGGGAAGGCAGTGGAGGATGGTCCAAGTGCTTGGGCCCTGCACCCCATGGGAGACCAGGAGAAGCACCTGGCTCCTGCCATCAGATCAGCACGGTGCACCGGCTGCAAGCACATCAGCCACGGCGGCCATTGGAGGGGGAACCAACAGCAAAGGAAGACCTTTCTCTCTGTCTCTCTCTCACTGTCCACTCTGCCTGTCCAAAAAAAAAAAAAGAAAGAAGAAAAAAAGAAAAAAAAACAGGTAAACATGCCAAAACACCAAGCATGATTAGGACTGTGGGATGCTAATTCAGTTTAGCAATAAAGTGACCACTGACATCCTCTGAAGAGGTTGCTTTGGGGGTGTGGTGGGGCAAAAGTCAGATTTCTGTGCGCTATAGTAGAGGGCTGCCAGCTCAAGTATTAAGACTTTCCTCTCTGCTACAATATAACACCAACAAATAAGTCATAAGACATATTACAACAGAAAAGCAACTGAAAAGATAAAAACACGTTGCTAGGGGCCAGCATCGTAGAGTAACTGGTAAAGCCCCCACCAGCAATGCTAGCATCCCATATGGATGCTGGTTCAAGTCCCAGCTGCTTCACTTCTGGTCTAGCTCCCTGCTAATGGCCTGGGAAAGCAGCAGAAGATGGCCAGAGTGCTGGGGTCCCTGTTGTCCACGTGAGAGACTTGAGAGAAGCTCCTAGCTACTGGCTTTGACCTGGCCCACCCTGACCCTTGCAGTCATCTGGGGAATGAACCAGCTGATGGATCTCTCTCTCTCTCCCTCTCTATCCTTCTCTCTCTCCCCTCCCCCCTCCTCCCCTCTCTCTCTCCCCTCCCCCCTCCTCCCTTCTCTCTCTTTATCGATCCCTCTCTTTCTCTCTGTAACTCTTTCAAATAAAAATATATGAATCTTAAAAAAAAAAACTGCTAGAAACACCACGAACACTTTTGCTGAAATAAAACCAAGTTACAAAGGACGTGGTGACTACTGATATTCTCAGTAGCATGTGAGGACAGAAATTCCGTGTTGCCAATGAAGACTCGAGTTTGGATTAGGCCAGTGGTGAAGGCAATTGTGAAAATAGGGCGTGGGGGGAAATATGACAGAGACAAAAATTTCAAAGTATCTGGGAAAAAAATTACATAAGCCATCCAACAAAATCTACAGTCAATAGACAAATTCACTCCAGCTGATTGCAGTAATAAAGTATATTTAAAATAAGTATTTTTAGGACCCACGGAGTGATAAGGTAAGAAATTGTGTAACTAACAGAAATTTTAGGGAGACAATTACAGGGAATAATGGAGGAAGATTAACCAAGAGGAAATATTTGCAGAAGCAATGGCTAAGAATATTTCCTAACTGCAAATCTGTTCTAAGTTCAAAAATATTCTCCCCCTACCGGAAGGTTAAATAAAAATAAAAGCAAGCCGGAAATAACACAATGAAGCAAAATATAAATTCCAGAGAGAAAATCTTAGAAGCTACCAGAGAAAAACACTAGTCAGCTTACCTAAAAAGGAATAAGAAGCAAACAGCCCCAGACCTCTCATCAGCACTACCAGAAGCTAGAAGACCATGGAGTAACATCTTCCCCGCGGCAATGGTTGCATAAAGTGTTGTTCAAGTTATTTTTCAAGAATGACGGCAAAATTGAGGCACACGAAACTTACTATCCACTTTGGCAAGGAACAACGTGAACCCAAAAGAACAGTGTGGGATGCAGCAAAAAACTATGAGCACCAAGATCAAAAAAATAATTCAGAAATATCTGTTTAAAAATGATCTTTTAGTTTCTAAAAAAGATAGAATTAAAACTCTAGAAACAATTACTGATATGTATGGGAAGATTCATAACAGCTTCATTCACAATGGCCAACAACCAGAAAGAAGGCCAAAGCACTTCAACAGGCAAATAGATAAGTGATCGGTGAGAAATGCACGTGATGAAATATCATTTAGCATAAAGAATACAAAGACCAACTGACACCTGCATGAACATGGGTGGATGAATCTTGCAGACGTGTTGCGTGAAAAAGCCAGACACAGATAAGCACGTAAACACTCTGATTCCATTTGTATGAGGCTCAAGAAGAGGTAGAACCAATTAAGGGCTCAACATAGGCATCATATTAGGAGGTGACTATACACTGGGACATGGACTGGGCGCTCTGTGGAGGGAGGCACATGCTCTCTGTCCCGATCCTTTACAGTTCATTGAGCTGTATGCTTGAGACTGACCCTTTTCATTCTATGCAAGTTGTAATTCAATTTTTAAAAAAAGTCTTCCCGTGTTATAGGGAAGTTACAGAAGGGATAACAGACGCAGTAATGGTCCTGACCTTGATTATTTTGAACATATGATCCCTGAGAACAAAATGGGGAAAACTTTGATAAAAGAGAGAGACGTAAGGAGTTGAAGAAAGCTAACAACAAAAACAAAATCTTTTTTTCTTCAAGAGACAAGAAGGGACACTGAGATGCTAAAAATAAGGAACATTTTGAGAACAAATAGAGACCTTGGGAATTTTAAACATAATTTTCAAAAGCTCAATCAAAGGTTTAGGAAAATAAAGGCCACTTCCTGGAAATCGAAACCAAAGGACAAAGAGATGAAAGGAAGAAAAGGTAAAATTAGAAGACCCATTTAAGAGGTTCAACATCTGAGAGGTCTTCTTATACGGCTCCACTGTCTCCCACACCGGTCTGTGGAGGCCATTTATCTATAAACTGGACAGGAGAAAACTGCATCTTTATTTTGCCTAAGCTCTAACTGATAGCATTTCCTTCTGTTAAGAACATAAGTAACAAAGCACAGGAATACCCACAAATTTGCCACCACGGATAACTTTCATCAGATGGCAGTTGTTACAGAAATCTTGGAATTAGTTTGCACTCGTCACCACTTGAAAAATGCTAGTTACCAAACTAGCTGCTGGTCTTGTTATTTAGGCACACGTGTGAGTATATGATGAATTCATTTCACAATATTTTCTCAGTTGTAGTCCAGGAGCAGTGTTATCCTTTATAGTGCCATGCATTTTATTTTGTGCATTTGAAAACATTGTTGTGAACAGGGATTCATGATACGCAAAGAGAATGCTTGGTCCTAAATGTAGAAGTTCTACAAGGAAAATAAGGCATTAGACAAAAAATCAATTAAAGAAATTAAAGTTCCGAAGGTCATGAATTTCCACACTAAAGGGGCCACAGGTGTGTTCAGCAAAGAAACAGAAAGAGCCACATCAATGAAGAATCATTAGCACTTGTGTGTGTCTTGTTTAACTTGAGGCAAAGAGACAGGTGCAAAAAAAAAAAACAAAAAAAAAAAACAAAAAAAAAAACAAACAACACCACCAGAACTCGTTGAGTATTGCCATATCCAAAGACAGTTAAGAGTGACAAGGGTATTGGCAACCATAAAGGTGACTCCAGACCTGAAGAGCTGATAATTAAAAGGCAGAGGACACACTAGGCATTCAGCCTTGGTGGATTTTGTTAAAGATTTATTTATTTAATGTATTTGAAAGTCAGAGTTACAGACTGAGAGAGGGAGAGACAGAGAGATCTTGATCTGATTCACTTCCCAGATGGCCACAACAGCCATGTTAGGAGCTTCTTCCGGGTCTCCCCTATGTGTAACAGGGATCCAAACACTTGGGCCATCTTTCTCTGCTGTTCCCAGGCCATTAGCAGGGAGCTGGGTTGGAAGTGGAGCAGCCAGGACTCAAGCTGGTGTCCTTATGGGCTGCCCGCATTACAGACAGCAGGTTTACCTACTACCCCACAGTACCAGCCCCGGCCTATTTATTAACACACAGAGGCTAAGACACTTGCCTTCCACATCAGAAGAGCTGGATGATTACTGGCTTCAGCTCCCGATTCCAGCTTCTTGCTAATGCAGACCCTGGGAGGTAGCGATGAGGCCTCAAGCAATTCCACCTGCCACCCAGGTGGAAGACCTGGAGTTGCCAGCTCTCGACTCTGGCCCAGCTAACTGCACATGTGAATGATATTTAGAGGTAGGGCTTTGGGGAGGTTATCAGGGTTAGACGAAGTCACAAGAGTGAAGGTCCCTTGATTGCATCGGTGGCCTCATGAGAAGTTAGAGACCCCTAAGCCCATTGCCATGGCAGGATGCCCTCAGAAGGCCTTTGCCAGGGGCCACGTAGATTCTGGTGCCCTGTGCGTGGACTTCCCAGAACCATGAGCCAACTAACTACGGAATTAAGTAGCCAGTCTTGGGTGTTTTGATTTTGCAACAGAAAATGGGCTAAGACAACTACTATGATAAAACGAAAAATTAAATTTGGAAAGTCAAAAATACTCACATGCATCAATGATAGTCCATCAGAAGATATAACTGGAAAAGTTGACAGTAGCAACCCCAAGTGGAAGATACCTCAGAGTAGGCCTCAAACAAAGATGAGCCAGGCCACAATGGAACAAGGTGTGCTCGTTACTAACAGATCCAAGAAACCCCAAGTGCGTGAAGCTGCTCTGTGTTCATGCAGGGGAGCAGGAATGTTCCTAAAGAAGGAAATTCTTTCTTTCTTTCTTTCTTTTTTTAATTTGACAGAGTTAGACAGTGAGAGAGAGACAGAGAGAAAGGTCTTCCTTCCGTTGGTTAACTCCCCAAATGGCTGCCACGGCCAGCGCACAGCGCTGATCTGAAGCCAGGAGTCAGGCACTTCTCCTGGTCTCCCATCCAGGTGCAGGGCCCAAACACTTGGGCCATCCTCCACTGCACTCCCGGGCCACAGCAGAGAACTGGACTGGAAGAGGAGCAACCGGGACAGAATCCGGCGCCCCGACTGGGACTAGAACCCAGTGTGCCGGCGCCACAGGCAGAGGATTAACCAAGTGAGCCACGGATCCGGCCCCAAGAAAGAAATTCTTGCAAAAGTAATTTATACATTACACTGAGTTCCAATAACAATTCCTGTGGAATTTGCTGGGTTTGACAAGCTGATCTTAAGATCCATAAAGAAGAGAAAGATGCTAGAAGGAATGGAAGAGAATAAAGAAATGCCCTGTGGAAGTTGGTCTGTGCCAGCAGAATTACAAATACTGAGAGCATGGGTGGCCTGTTCAATACACAGCCCTGGGAGAACGAACCAGCCATGTGACAAAGTAAAATGGAACCACTCCCGGCTAATCAAAACCTAAATCTGAAAAACAAAATTATAGGTGAGGATATAGGAAAATCACTTAAGAAGGAAAAACACAAACCATAATGGAAATTGAGAGACTTGAATAAATTCAAATTTAAAATATCTTAGAACCGAGGGCACCGTACAAATGTAGAAAGGATGGGGGCTGTGGGAGAAGACCTTTGGAATGCTAAAAATGATGGGATTCGATTATTCGATTTAATGAATTAAGAGCTTTTATAAATAAATAAGGATAAACTTAACAGAAAAGGAGGTAAAGGGGGCTGGTGCTATGGCATAGTGGGTAAAGCTGTCGCCTTCACTGCTAGCATCCCATATGGGCGCCGGTTCTAATCCCGGCAGCTCCGCTTCTGACCCAGCTCTCTGCTATGGCCTGTGAAAGCAGTAGAAGATGGCCCAAGTCCTTGGGCCCTTGCGCCCGTGTGGGAAAACCCAGAGGAAGCTCCTGGCTCCTGGCTTTGGATCGGCACAGCTCTGGCTGTTGTGGCCAATTGGGGAGTGAACCAGAGGATGGAAGACCTCTTTCTCTCTCTCTGCCTCTCTTTCTCTGTGTAACTGACTTGCAAAAAATAAATAAATCTTTTTTAAAAAATAAGGTAAGGAAATAAGCAATGGTCAGCGCTCATATGGAATGGCGCTTACCCTCATTCGTCAACAGGGAAAAGAACATGAAAATCCCAGTAGCCCACCATGCGATTCCTATCCAAGCCTCAATTTTCTTGCGCTTCCATTCCCTCCCCTGCCCTCAGGTGAATCCAGGTTTAAGGCAACCCCAGCTAACAAGTTACGAGCAATTGTCTGCTGGGGCCTTCTGGGAAAGATGTCTTCCTTCTCAGAGAAGAGATCTAGAGAAGCAACAATTATCATTATTGCCTGAGATACTGGGAGCCGTGGGAGCCAAACAGCGAGTGCGGGTGGAGAGAGCTCGAAGTGGGCAGGCTGCAGACGACAGGAGAGAGGTGGGGGAGTCTGCGGAGCTGTGTGCCGAATTAACCAACCCTGCGACGGTCCAGCCAGAGTCTGTGTAGTGCGTGTGTGCGTGCGTGCGTGTGTGTATGTGTGTGTCAGGGAGAGAGAGAGGGAGGGAGAAAGGAGGGAGGGAGAGAGAGAAAGAGAAGGAGAAAAAGAGAGAGAGAGGACAAATTAAATCCCCTTATTGCTGACAACTCTTGTTTGAGTTGGGTTCTCCAGGACTTGCTGTTTAAACCACCCTGTGTCCTGACTCCTCAGCATAAGGGATACATTTTGTTCCTCCTGACTCTCTGCACTTCACTCAGCGCTAAACAGATGCTAAATAAAGGGGAAACCAGTTGCAGGAGAGTATACCTGGGCTGTCTACACAGAGCGTAAAGGAAATGAATTCACTTCTCTTGGTCCTCTCTTCTCCCCACCTACACACTCCCACCAAGATCTCAATGCCGCCTCCCCCCAGCTCTGCCCATGCAAAATGACGGGCACTAAGGTTTTTCTTCTTCTCTCCATGACCCCCAACACACCCACGGCTCTATTTGCTCCTGTTCCCCCGCCTCACTCCCTTCAAAGGCGAATGGTACCAACCAAGTGAACCGAAATTAATTCCTTCATTTAGATTCCTTCTTGGATCACATTTTTACAGCTCCTTGAAAGCTGCTTCACCTCTAAACCCCAGAACAAGCTATTGGTGGGAAGATGGCGCTGCACTGGGCAAAGCGAGTGGAGAGACATTGAGGGTGTCGGGATATTTTCCAGCAGCCATGTATAGGCAGCCATGCTTCTGGCTCGGCAGCTTCCGGTGGAGCCCGCCCCAGCTGAGACTCATGAACCAGGCAAGGACACAGGCACTCCGCTAGAGCCCACGTGAAGAGTGAGTTAGACGGTGTTTATGCCGCACCCAGGGAGTGGACCACCAGTGTGTTTCTTCTCAGGGAGGAGAAGGACGTGAACTTACTCATCCACTGAGTCTGGGCCAGCTCTGTGGCCACGGCTAGTCGCCTACCCAACTCCAACACCAGTCACCAGGAGGTTTATTTATAACCCATGTGGGCACTGGTTTGAGTCTCAGCTGCTCCACTTCCAATCCAGCTCCCTGCCGATGTGCCTGGGAAAGCAGTGGAGGATGGCCCAAGTCCTTGGGTCCCTGAACCCATGTGGAAGACCTGTAGGAAGCTCCTGTCCCGGCTTCAGACTGGCCCAGCTCCTGCAGTTGCAGTCATTTCTGGGTTAAACCAGTGGATAGAGGATTTCTATCTCCTCTCTCTCTCTCTCTCTCTCTCTCTCTGTGCCTTTCAGATAAATCTTAAAATAAAAATTTCCAGCTGGCGCCATGGCTCTCTTGGCTAATCCTCTGCCTGCAGCACCGGCACCCCAGGTTCTAGTCCCAGGTCAGGGTGCCGGATTCTGTCCCAGTTGCTCCTTTTCCAGTCCAGCTCTCTGCTGTGGCCTGGGAAGGCAGTGGAGGATGGCCCAAGTGCTAGGGCCCTGCACCCGCATGGGAGACCAGGAGGAAGCTCCTGGCTTCGGATCAGGGCAGTGTGCCTGCCGCAGCGGCCATTTGGGGGGTGAACCAACAGAAAGGAAGACCTCTCTCTCTCTCTGTCTAAATCTGCCTGTCAAAAAAATAAAAATAAAAATTTCCAGGGGAGCCTATCCCAGTACCCCTGGAGTTACATATGGATGCCCTAACAGTTTGCACTCAACAAATAACTGAGACATACCTGGTAGTAGAGAGTTGGTGTCTCTTCACTTGGTGAGTGGGAGAACTCTCCAGAACCTTCCAGGGCAGGCTTTGGCACATCAGTCCTTCTGTGCAGAGACGCTGGAGCGATGGAAGCCAAACCGTGAAGAGTGGAGACCGGAACCAGGTGACCCCGTCCGCGTCAAGGGTCCGGAGCTTGGCTGCGTGCTGGAACCACCTGGGAAGCTCTACAAACTGCTGCTGCCTCTGTGTGGGAGAATCGGTCAGGTGAGGTGGGCCTGTGCATCAGTGATCTTCAAATACCCTCAGGTGAGCCTGTGAGTTGCCAATCACTGCCCCAAGTCTACCTTAGCTGGTGCTCTCCCCCCCCACCCCAACTCCCACCCCAAACCTCTTCCCATATGGGCGCCGGTTCGAGTTCTGGCTGCTCCAGGAATGTTCTCTTCACTGTTGCCTGAATTCCATGTCTTAGTGTCTGTGCTCATTACGTCATCTATAGGACACTCCGTAAGGAGAAGTCCTGGCTGCTTGCCTACTTCTGATAGGAGCAAAGCAGTGCTGAGAGCATGTGTATTTATGTTTGGGGTTTATAAAGTGCTTTTCCTCTTAGGAGGTTACTTTGATGGTGAGAGTGAAAATGCTCTTTCACCCTTTCCCCCGAGGATGTCGCCGGAAGCCGAGGACTGTCATCATAAAAGGAAACGACGAGCTCTTGCGTGGATGTTGACAACTTGTGTTCTTCATCGTTGAGATGTGTTGCCTTGGGAAGGCGAGAATCAGGTTTCGTAGAGTCCCTTACTCGGGACAGCTGAAGTTGTTCATGTTTAGAGCAAGAGAATTGACCAAAGTAAGTCTCAGATTTTTCCAAACCTGCAACTAAGAATGCTACACATTGCCCTCTGCATTTCTCTCCAAAAGACGTTTAATATGAGGGGACATCAGGAATTCATGGAGGGGTTGGCTGCACTGCACCACTTGGGTGGCCTGCAGCCCCCGTGGGGAAGCCTGGCTCCTGTCCTAGGTACTCTGCACTCCTCATCCAGCTCCCTGCTAATGCACCTGGAAGGCCGCCGCGGTGGCCCAGGTACCTGGGGTCCTGCCACCCATGCAAGAGACTCAGCTGGAGTTTCTGGCTCCTTGGCTTTGGCCTGGCCCAACCCCAGCTGTTATGGGCATTTGGGGAGTGAACCAGCAGATGCAACATCTCTCTGTGTCTCTCCCCCTCTCTCTGTCATTCTACTTTTCTAATAAATAGGTAAATCTGGGGGGGGAAAGTTCATGGAAAATATGTATAATGAAAAAACTATGCATGGATTTCATGGTTTTACACCAAAATAAGTTTATCTTTAAATTTCATTGTTCTGAGACCTTTTTGAAGTCTCTCGTATTTTCCCTAGTATTGGCTTTCATCACTGGATGCCAGGCCCTTGCTTCTGAGCAGATTAACAAAATCTTGCACAAATGGTGTAAAATATAAGCTTAATAATGAGCTCATTTATGCATAATAAAGATGATCAGTGAGCAAACTAATTCTGGTTTGATGAACGTGAAATATTTTAACTTGGTTTGGAGTAATACCAAAGTTGTAACAAGAAAAATAGCCCAGAGAATATGCGGCCGGTGTACCCTTTACGCAGATTCGTCTGCTGTAAACATGTCACCCCGTTGCTTGAGCATGTGTGTGCTCTGCATGCACACATGTGTGTGCGTCTGTGTGTGTGTGTGTACACGCGTCTCCCTCACTCTGATCACACACACACATTTTTTCTGAATAGGTTAAATACATCACTGCCTCTTACCGTCAGATGCTTTGAGGCACATTTCCTAACAATAGGGACTTTCTATTCTGTAACCATAACACAGTCATCCACTTGACAAATCTACACGGAGTGATACCCTACCAGCCTGCTCCATTTGTTTTCAGCTAACTTTGTCATCCCTTTCACAGTCCTTCTCCCACCCACTAGTGGGTCACTGCAGGGGTAGTTAGTTCATTTAGGTTTCATGTCTCTTCAGTCTCTGGTCCAGAGCATTTCTGCAGCCTTCCTGTGTGTTCTTTCAAATTTAACTTTAAAAGCTATTATTCTTTAAAAGGCAGAGCGAGTGAGCGAGCGAGCGAGAGAGATCCTATCTTCTGGTTTACTTCCCAAATACCCACATCCGTGGAGGCTGGGCCCAACTGAAACTGGGATCTAGGAACTCAACCCAGGTCTCCTATGTGGGTGCCTGACTATTTGGGCTGTCATCTGTTGCCTTCCAGGATCGAAATCAGCAGAAAGCTAGAATCAAGAGCCGGAGCTGGAACCAAAACACAGGTGCTTCTGGGCAGGATGCAGGTGTTTCAAACACTAGGGCAGGTGCCTGCTCAGCCACCCTTGACTTTATTTTTGTCTGAAAGGCAGAGTTACAGAGAGAGAGGCAGAGACAGAGAGAAAAAGATCTTCTGTCCACTGGTTCATTCTGACCAAAGGCACATAACCTCATAGCAATTACAAAGAAATATCAGATAAACACATGACCTAAATGACCGCAACAGCCAGGCTGGGCCAGGTGGAAGCTAGGACCCAGGAGCTTCTTCTGGGTCTCTCATGTGGGTGTAGGGGCCCTAGTACCTGGACCATCTTCTGCTTTCCCAGGCCATTAGCAAGGAACTGGATTGGAAATGGAGCAGCCAAGACTCGAACTGATGCCCATATGGGATATTGGCGATGCAGGCAGCAGCTTAATCTGCTATGCCACAATGTCAGCCTCATACTTTTGACCTTTATACCATTAACATCTTTAAAAAGAGTTCCCCAGGATGGGTCTGTGGTGCAGTAGGCTAAGCCACCACCTGCAGCACCAACATCCCATATGGGCACCAGTTCATGTCCCTGGATGTTCCTCTTCCCATCCAGCTCTCTGCTATGGCCTGGGGAAGCAGTAGAAGATAGCCCAAGTACATTGGCCCCTGCACCCATAGGTGTACCCATAGGGGAGGCCCTGAGGAAGCTCCTGGCTCCTGGCTTCAGACTGGCCCGGCTCCTTCCATTGCAGCCATTTGGGGAGTGCACCAGTAGATAAAAGACCTTTCTCTCTGTCTCTGTCTCCTCTGTCTCTCTCACTCTATAACTCTACCACTCAAATAAATAAATAAGGTTAAAAAAAAGAGTTCCCCATCCTACCTCTGCCTTTAAAAAATAGTCCTATTCTTCATTTTGTGTTTGTCTGATATTTCTTTGTAATTGCTATGAGGTTATGTGCCTTTGGTCAGAATACTACACAGGTGATGTTGTACCCACCTCAGTGCATTGTGTTAGGGGGACAGATGCTGCATCCCTCATTAGTAATGTTACCTTGGATCCCTCAGTCTGGTCCTGCCTGATTAACACACTGTACAGCGACTGCTTTCTTCCTCCCACGCAGCTAAGATGCCATCCAGGGACAGGCACTTAAAGACCATACGAGCTCCGGTTCCTCATTGAAACGTCCTGGTTCACGGCTCGTAACTCTGGCCTGTTCCAGTTCTTACCTGGATGTTTGCACAAGGAGGGTTTTGTCAGCTCCAGCACTCTCTCTACGTTCATCGATTGATCTGTAGCCTAACAAATACAAGAGTCCTCCTTTCTCATTTATCTGTCCATCTGTCTGTCTGTCTGTCTATTATCTGCATGGGTCATGAATTACTATTTTTGACTCCTCTCTAGATTGTTCTTGTGCTGAATCATGGGGATGCCAAGATTGCGCCTGATATGACAGGGGCCTCCCCTGCCAGCTGGTTGCCCCTGGGAAGTCCTGGGCTTGGTTGGAGCACTCCTTTACCTTCTGGCCCAGAGAAATACTATAGCCTAACATCAGCCTTGGACCCAGGCAAGCTCCTGGGCCAGCATCCCAGGAGGCTGTGTCCTCTAAGAGTGCCAGCCTCAGAATTCTCAGTGTCTTCCTGTGGCTCTCGAGCCCCGCTGGCCAGCAGTTTGGCTTTGGTGGGGTGGCCTTGTTTCTTTTCTCCCCTTTGAAGGCCTTTCCCAGCCTCATTCTCTCCTCCCCTTATTTCTTTCATGGGGTCACTCAAGACTGGACCAGCAGAAGGCTACTGATGTTCTTGGAGTGACTCATTCACTTGGATGCAGGGTGAATTCAGAGCACTGGGCTACCTGTGGCCCACTGCAGGCCCTTGGGCTTGATCTCTGTGTGTGTGGCTGAGCATTGACGCTCACCCATCCATGTCTGATTCACAGCACAAGGACCTTGCCTATCCTTGCCAAGGCTTTTGAGACCCATAACCTCTTCCTAGAGCTAGCTGAACTGTAAGGTCTGAGGGAACAATCCCACGAGATGTCCTCACTGTTGACACTAATTGCAAGTTTAGGGGGTGCCCAAACCACATTCAGTTGTGATAATTCACTAGATGGACTCACCCTACTCACTGAAAGCTGTTAAACTCACGGGTGCAAAGACACATACTATAACCAGCCATGGGAAGACTTGGGTGTAGGCCGGAGTCTACCAAGGGCCCATACGCAGAGCTCTGGTTGTCTCCCCATGGAGTCATGGGCGGCATTACCTCCTTCCAGCCATGGTGTGCACAGATACATACAGGGTATTCTGACCAGGGAGGCTCACGCTGGGCTTTCAGTGTCCAGAGTTTTTACTGGGCTTGTGTTACATGACCGGCGCTTAGTCTCCAATCCTTCCCAAAGGTCAGGCTAGTATCTCGTCTCCAGTTCCTCCAGAAGTGAGAACTGAGATGCTGTGGCCCACAGCTCCCTCCTGAATCACACTGTTAGACTGCGTGGCCACAGAGTAAACAGAGATAACTCCCATCAGGTGGCAAAATCCAGGGACCTGGAGATCACTTCCCTGGCACCAAGGGGAAAGGCCAGATCTCAACTTGGGTAAGGCTGATTCTCCACTCCGTATGCCAAGGAGGCCTTCCATTCAGGGTCATCTCTTGTCCTCTGGGAGTGTAGCACATTGTGATGAAGGAGGGACAGACACTTTTTGCACAAATTGTATTACTCTTCTCGCTCCATCCATGAGCGCTCCATTCCTCTCTGCTGTTAGTAACAGGTGCACGTGGCAGGGGATGGCCAACATTGAAAGGTGGAAAATCTCAGGAGTGCAAAGATTGAGGCCAAAGGAATTCAAGAGAAGCCAAGGCTGGAAGACATATTAGTCTACATGTAAGCTACAAAATTCAGACAGTGAATTTAGTGCGATTAGAAGATAAATTATAGTTTATGTTTGCCTGTGTCCTTGAGGCATTGTGCGTAGCATCAGCACAGCATAGGAGCACCATCGAGTTAGGGGATGCCAACACTCATGGGTGGCACAGGAGCAAACGGCAAGAAGAGCTGGATCATCTCAGTACAAGCAGGTTCCAGAGAGCCATGGTATAGCGAGTGATAGTGTTGCTACCCTCTCTTCTGTGGGGAGATAGGAATTTTGCCAGGGACAGCACTCTGACAGTAAAGAACAGAAAATATGGCACTGGATACTCAGAAGGACCTTCTTGTGTGCATTAAACAATCAACAAATGGAACAAGCTCCTCTCTACTAGTTTAAATACCTATTGGCACACCGCTAAGCTTTATGTGGTCTAATGAATATTGTAATATTTTTTGATCAAAGATTTATGTAGATAAGAGAGCTTACAGAAATTACTCACCCAGTGTCCCACAAATGTAGGGGCAGCCCTGTTTCTGACCCATTGTATACCTACCCTTTCCCAGTCTCGGAATTAGTCTCCTCTGTGGAGCTTGGTTCATGGTATTGGAGACCAAATGTTAGGTGTTAGGTGAGTTTGTTGAATACAAAACTTTGAATTTGGGAATCGCAATTAATAGCTGTAGCCTTTCATCAGATCACTGTCTGGGATGGATAATTTCATTTTGGGCAGTCCAACTTCCAATTCTTCCTGCCTCCTACCAATGCCCCATCTTCTAGGGTTGTCTTTGCTGTTCTGTACGTGTTGAGAGATAGTGACTGTATCACTATGGAAACGAAGGGCTATGTGATTGGCATGAGCCAATCAGAGGCTTCCCCTTGGGGATTTACATCTTGAGCCAGTGTTACAGAAATGTAAAAGACTGCAGGCGATCCCCGTGGCAGCAACGTGCAGTGGAATTTTTATATCCTGCTTCTCAGCCTCACACCACCTTGGTTGCTAACCATTTCTCAAGATGCATTTCACCCTCTCCCCATTGCTTTTCTGAGCCCCCAGTATTATAAATCTCCTTTTTCTCTCTTTCCAGGAGAGAGTACCTATTGGTTTTGTTTCTTATAACAATGAATCCTGTCTAATTAGCATACTATTTATTCCCAGCTTTGGTTTTTTGGTCTTTTAGAGTTTGTTTTTATTTTTTAATTTTTTTTTGTGGCAGGGTGGGGGTTGTTTGTCATCAGGAAATTTTCTGTCCACTCAGTTAAGTTTATGAAAATGATAATAATTTAACACCTTGCCTTGAGATCTCTGGATGCACTTACTTAAAAATCCTGCGGAAGCTTGGGAATAGAGTTATAGGAAATTTCACTTTCAGAGGAAAGCTTGTACAGTATCCAACAGTTGTAAGCTGGTGACTGTTCAATTTCTCCAGTGTTCGTGAACAGCTTTCTCAGCCACTTAACATCTCTGCTGTTCATGGGAAACACTTTCTAAATACGCCTTACAACATGATGAAATGTTCAGTGCTGTAAATAAAAAGAAATGCAAAGCTCCTAGTGTCCATTCCTGGCATGGATTTATGCAACGTTCCAAAACAACCGCATGTGTTTTTGTTTGGCAAAATAAACTTTACTGCAAACACAATAAGCTCCAAACAGAATCAAGGAGTAAGCTTGACTTCCTTCCCTTCCCTCATGCATCCTCTGTAAGACAGAGACAGACACTGAGTTCAGAACACAACAGAGAAGCCTTTTGACACTGGCAACACATTGCCGTCTCCACTCTGCTTAGACTTCCGTTCCAGCGGAGGGTACATGAGTATGTGTTTTTGCAGGTCTAAAAAAAAACCAGTAAGAAG
This sequence comes from Sylvilagus floridanus, assembly GCA_949820135.1. Classification (NCBI taxonomy): domain Eukaryota; kingdom Metazoa; phylum Chordata; class Mammalia; order Lagomorpha; family Leporidae; genus Sylvilagus; species Sylvilagus floridanus. The sequence goes on from OX463226.1 coordinate 106,591,257, forward strand.
TGTGAAAAATCAATTTGGGTTTATAGGCTTCTATGTGGAAGCCTGTAAACCCAAAAAGGTGGGGGCGGGGAAGCTGCTGGAAATCACAGCGGTGCTAGCAAGACTCTCCCTCTTCTGTTTAATTTTTTAAATTATGCTACTCCAGTCTTGGATCAAGTCCCACATCCTTACTGGCATCTTCCCTACCGCCAGCCTAAAAGGAGTTTTTTGTCTTGTACGTGCTTACAGCAAGGATGTCTCTCCCATGGCAAGAAAGGAGGCAAGAGATGCCCTTCTCTGATTGCTTATCCCTGGGACTTGTGAGGCCCACTTCTTCACATGGACGGACCTTGTTCTGACAAATTAAAATACACTGGAAGCTCCTCGAAGGCATACGCCAGATTTTGCACAGATATTTGTCACTGGATCAGCATTAAATTTCACCTCTGCCCTTTAGGTCTATTTCTTCGGTGGTGGTTTACAAATGTGTCACCTGCCGCCATGTTTCCTGCAGAGAAACTCACTTTCTTAATAAACACATTTATTTTAAAAGGCGCTTTCCTCGGGTGGAAACCACAAAGTGAAGGTAACCTTAAAATAAATACACAAAGCGGCCACCACCACACGGCTGCTTATTGCACTCCAGCCGGCCACCTTTGCCTAAGAGGGAGCGAGGATGAGCGAGGGCCAAGAACACCCGCTTAGCTCATCAGAGGGGTTTGGAAGGAGCATTGCAAAGGGCGATCCTTTTTGGCTTAAGGTGGGATGCCTTGTTTTTCAGTCATCCCGGCAATCTAAGCCCATCGCCGGTGGGGCAGGGTGGTCCATGAGGCAGACACATGCTACCTGCAGAAGGCTAAGAACACGACTTGCACTCCGGGTTCTCGTTTCCTAAGTCTGTGCCACTCGCTTCCCGTGGTCTTCTCCAGTCTGCCCTGCACATCTCGCCATGATCTTGGCCTTCCCATGAAAGAAGAGGAGTCCACCAGGTTGCTCTTCCAGCCCGGACGCCAGCTCTGTGATGACCAGGTCGCTGCACCTGCATGTCTGTCTAGGGGTCCAACACCAGTTACCAGGCGCTCGGCAACGCTCCCTCACCTTGCCCGGGAAGGCGGAGGACGTCAGCCTCTCCTTCACGCAGGAATGGTGTTGAATACCAGGAGGTTTGAGCGCGGCTCCACCTCCAGACTTCCTGTTGTTCTCCCAGTCCCAGTGACTCCTGACACTATTCATATTAGCTTTCCACAAACAGAAGGGAATTGTGGACAGGCTAAATGTGTGTCAGTGTGTCGTCCCAGTTTCGTTAGCTGGAAAAAAGGAACTGTAAAACCACCTTGAAATCCCCAGACGTAATTTTTTAACTTTTTAATTTATTTATTTTCACTTTATTTGGGGGGGGGGGAGAGAGAGAGAGAGAGAGAGAGAGAGAGAGAGAGAGAGAGAGATCCTCCATTCACTAGCTTGAATTATTCCCCCAAACACTTGCAAGGCTAAAACTAGGGACCTGGAACTCCATCCCAGTCTCCCGCATGGGTGGCAGGAGCTCAAGTACTTGTATCATCATCTGCTGCCTCCCAGGGTGCATCGGCGGGAAGCTGGATCAGAAAAGACACGCAGCGACTTGAACTGGCACTGGGACACAGGCGTGGGCCTTAGAAGCAGCAGCTTAACCTGCTGCCCCTTTAAATCTTACTTAAAGGAAGGGCAGGTTGGCCATGAGCTGGTCAGTGCTGAAGCTGGGACACCTGTGCGCTGGTACTTGCTGACACTGAATGAAACAGCAGAGAGTTTCGGGCAGGCCTTGTAGCACAGCGGACCAGGCCACGGCTCTGGATGCTCGCATCCCACACTGGAGCTGCACCTCTGCTTCCCGCTAATGTGCACCCGGGAGACAGCTCGGGTACCTGGGCCCCTGACACCCATGTGGGAGACCAGGATGGAGGTGTTGGCTCCTGGCTTCTGCCTGGCCCAACCCTGACTGTTGTGCCATCTTGGCAGTAAATAGGCAGATGGAAGATCTCTCTTGCTCGCTCGCTCCCTCCCTGCCTTTCAAATAAACAAAAAAATTAAATAAAATGAATGCATTTAAAAAGAGTTTTGGGATTTTGTTTTTTTTTTTTTTTTTTTTTAATTTGCAAGAGGGCATTTGAGCAAATGGGCAAAGTGTGGACATTAGAGGTCGAAAGGAGGCCGTGGAAGAGGGAGCTGTCAGCCAGGCAGGCCGCTGCAGTTGGCACTTTTGCCTCCAGAGCAGGCAGGAGGGAAGATAAAGCATCCGCCAGTGCCTGCCCTGGGTTAGGCTGGTGAACTTTGGGTGCCTCTCCTGCACCCCGAGAGGCTCAGCTTGGCTTCTGAGTGCCTCCCAGCATCATCAGGTCCGGTCCCCTTCCCTGCTCTCTCCACGAACATCTCTGCCAAATCTCATCCCAGGGTGCTCTGCGCTCACCACGTTGCTATCAGAAACAAGCGTGCTGCTGCTGGTGCTCCCCTCATTTGCATTCACATTTCTGACCTTCTCCCTATTGGCTGGTAGTCATCTTTATAGGGAGGGAGGAGGGGCCGTTCAAACAATGACACAAGGGTTACAACAGGCGTGCAGAGAGAAAGAGAGCGACTTGAGCATCTGGCATTTAACATAGGATTTCGCCTGAAGGTACAGCATCCAAAGCCAGCAACAGAATTTACATTTCCTTCGTCTCCTCCCAGGGACCCTGTAGAGCCTGGCCTGGCCACCTGCCACTTCTCAGCAAGGCCAGAGAGGAGAGAGGAGAGGCCTGCTCCACCCACCCTATGGAAACTCGGGGCAAGAAAGGAGGAAGGGGAGAGCAGGTGCCAGCACCCTCATGGTCTCCCCTGCCCCCTCGAGGAGGAGGCTGGGGGCAGCTTTAGAAATATCCAGCAGGTTGACAGCTGGACAGCAGAGGGGCACCTGCCCTGCCTCCTGGCCGTGGCTTAGCCACAGCACGACAGGGCTCAGCAGATGGAGGGGAGATGTGGCTCCACATGGACCCCATGAAGCCAGCAGACTGACTCCACCTGTATCTGAGTTTTCGGGGCAGGCAAGGGACAGCTGGCGTGGGGGTCAGTGGACCAGCCCTGGGCCCTGCAGGGCAAGCAGTGAAGGGACCCGCCCGGCTAAGGCCAGGCAGGGCGTGTAGCACAAACTCCACCAGATCCATGGTGTGGAAGAAAGCAGAAGCAAGGCTGGGCTGGGGCACAGCGGTCCAGCAGCGAGCCTGGGCCACGCCAAGGGAACAGATGGTCACTTAGCAGATGGAGCAACCGTGTGGCCAAGATACATCCTTGGAGAGACTCTAGAAGCCGGGGACCCCACGTGGGCTGCCCTCCTTTCGTGGATTCCTCAAGGGCTCACAGTGCCAGCAGTGCCCTGGAAAGGAGGGAAAGGGAGAGGTGAGGGTGAAGGTGAGTGGCCCCTGACTGCAGGAAGGGCCCCCTAGAAAGCCAGAAAGGCATGGCTCGTGGTGTGTCTGTGTGTATGTTTCCAGAAGACGTTAGCACAGGAGTCCGAGTGGACAAGACTGGAAATCCTGGCCTCAGTGTGGGCGGCACCACCCAAACAGCCAGCTGCAGACTGGGAGAGAACTAAATCAGAAGACAAAGCCCCGCTCCCCGCTACCCCAGAACTGGGGCACGCTCATCTCCTGCCTGGGACGGCACAAGTCCAGGCTGCCCCGCCCTGGCCCTCCAGGGTTCACATCAGTGGCGCCCAGGGGTTCCCAGGCTCAGAAATCCCCATAGACTTTCCTGGTTCATGGGGCTAGGACTGAGCCATATGATTGTCAACCCAGGGTCCCCAACGGGCAGATGCCCTGGGTTGGGATTTCTCACTTACAAATCCTACTGCTTCTGTCTCTTTGGGGCACCCTGACTTCTACCGGAGGGGGAAGGGAGAGAAAGAGGAGGACTAGTTCTGAGGTTCCCACTGTTTTCACATGAAGAAGTCGGGCCAGTTCTTGGCCAAGCGGTGCAGACACCACTCGGGACTCCCGCATTGCATATTAGAGTACCTGGGTTCGAGTCCTGGCTCCGCTCTCCATCCCAGCTTCCTGCTAATGAAACCCTGGTGGGCAGCAGGCGGTGGTCTAAGCACTTGGGTCCTGCTGCCCACCTGGGAAGCCTGGATTCAGTTCTGGGCTCCTGGCTTCAGCCTGGTCCAGGCCTGCTTGTTGCTGACATTTGGGGGAATGAACCAACCAATGGAGGATCTCTCTCTCTCTCTCTCTCTCTCGCTCTCGCTCTCGCTCTCGCTCTCGCTCTCACTTTCACTCTCTTTTTTACTTTCTTGTTCTCCTTCTCATCTCTCTGCTCCTCAAATAAATAAAAAAATTTTCAAAAGATGTATTTATTTTACTTGAATGTCAGAGTTTCGCAGAGAGAGGAGAGGCAGAGAGAGAGAGGTCTTCCATCCAATGGTTCACTCCCCAACTGGCCACAACCACCGGAGCTGTGCCGATCTGAAGCCAGAAGCCAGGAGCTTCTTCCGGGTCTCCCACATGGGTGCAGGGGCCCAAGGACTCGGGCCATATTCTACTGCTTTCCCAGGCCACAGCAGAGAGCTGGACAGGAAATAGAGCAGCTGGGTCTCGACCCTGTGCCCATATGGGATGCTGGCCACAGCGCCGGCCCCAGTAAAAAAAAAAAAAAAAATTAAAGCATTAAAATTATTGCATCATATTTGGATTACCCGATCAGACTGAAGTTCACTGATTTTATCATGACTGAGGGACTGGAGCTCTTGAGGAGCCTCCTTCTCCCACCATTTTATCTGAACATTTGAGGGCAGCATCTGCGATTCTGTGGTCCTGCACACAAGTTGTCCTTGAACTTGGCTTCAGTTGTTGCCCCTTTCAGAAGCATCATCTTTATCTCTACAACTCAAAGGGATTGCTGTGACCCCATATGTCACACCCCAGCCTCTCGTGTATGGACGGCCCACCTGTCCCACTTGTCACCGGGGATGGGACTCCAGGCATCCCTGCCCCACCCCTTCTTCATGGAGGGATTTGAACGCTGACATGATAATGGGCATCTTGGAGCTAACTGCACACACACAGACGAATGCCAGGTGTCAGACCAAATGCTTTGCCTTACAATCACTTTCAGTCCTCCTGTGGACCAAATGAGGGAGGCACCAATTGGATCGACACATCCAAGTAGGAAAACCAAGGCTTAGCGAGCTTAATGACCCTACAGAACAAGCAGTAGAGTCAAACTGAACCCAGGTCATCAGGCTCACGGCTCTTAACCACTACACAGCTTCCTCTCAGCTACCCCAAGGCCTTGACCTAGGAGGTGGCTACTCTGTCCCCTTGGACTTGACCCCTGGACAGGGTCAGCCCCTTCCTGCCAGGCTCGTTCCCCTGCTGCATTTCCCAGCTGCTCTCTCATCCCCCAGCACCTGTAGCTGAGGTCCCTGCATGGTGTGTACCCTTTGTGACATCCCTTCACCTTGCAGTCACCACTCAGGTCTTTGATATCACCTCCTGGGTGGAAGAACCTTCTGGACCTCCCCATAGCCATGTGTGTGTTCCTGTGTTGTTGGTCTGTGGCTAGAAATTTCCCCGGGAAACGTCATTGTGTATTCACAGAGCCATCACCTGAGCCGGACTGGGAGCTCCTTGCTGGCAGGTTCATACATCTTCCTCTGAGAGTTCTGACCAGGTGAGAATACGGTAGAGACACGCGCAGCCTTGCTCAAAGCTCATCCAACCCTTATCTTTCAGTCTGACAGAGGCCAGAAAGCAGAAACAACAGGTGAGGCCAGGTTTTGTGGGTAAGGTCATACAAGTGCTGCTAATTACACCATTCAGGGAAGATGCTGATTCAAGACTGTGTTACAATGGGCACAGGCAAGGGGCAGGGCATCCATGCTGGAGCACATCTTGGTTTTTAGGCTGTAATAGCCATCCCCTGAGCCAGACTCCACTATAGAGCACGCAGTCCATATGCATAAGTAAAGAAAGACACAATAAGTACAACCAAACTGCTATCTTAAAGCTTGCCAACAACCTCCGAGGCTCAATTTCCAGCCCCTCCCCCCTTGGCCTGTTAACCATGACTTTCTCATTTGCCTTTTTAAAGAAATTAGGCTTTGCACTGCCTTTGATTTAGAGCCATCAGAAATTCTGTTAAATTTGCCAATGATTCCAGCTGCTGGAGAGAGAGGTGGGGGAGCAGAGAAAGGCAATGGAAGCAAAAGCGAGGATTACTGCTGAGCAGGAAAATCAACCAATGGCCCCCGAATCCTTGAATCAGCCCACAGAGCGAGGAGTTAAGCTTCCATGCAGTGCTTAGCCTTAACTTTGGCTTTTGCACATTTCCTATTATGTTTGTCTTCCACCTCCGGAGTTCTGTGTTGCTATGACATCGGTGATATACCAGCAAGACATAAAGTGCACCAGGATAGCTCCCAGGAGGGTGCCAACAGCCTGCAAGACTTCATTCCAATCTGCATCCCACTCGGCCTGGTGACGGTGACCTTCTCTGCAGAGAAGACAGAGGAGAGAGAGTCCTGGTAGAGGAGAGGGAGGCTCCGTAAGTTTTTGAAGTTCCAGTGAGTTGGCAACCAAATCCCAGGGAAGTCTGTTGGCAGCACAGTTTCTACCATGCCCCTTTGAGGAGACTTCTTGGCAAGAGTTGAAGATGGCCACTGCAGTGTGCCCAGGGCCACGAGGCCAAGCCCCATGACGTCCTGTGAGACTCCAGGAGCAGTCAGCCAGGGAGGGGAATCAGAGCCTCCCAAAGCCACAGGAACGCTACACAGTGGAGAGTTTTTGCCCCAAGGGCTTTGGTGCCCCATGGTGGGAGGTGGTGTGGAGGATGTTGGACAAATCTTAGTTGAAGAATCATGAATGGCAGAGGCGGGCATTTGGCACAGCCGTGAAAAACCCCATTTGGGATATCAGCATCTCCTATCAGAGTGCCTGAGGTGGAGTCCTCGCTCCTGATGCCAGCGTCCTGCCAATACACACCCTGGGATTCAGGTCGAGCACTTCGGTCGCTGCCAGTGCTCTGAGTTCTGGGCTCCTGGCTGCTGCCTTCCCAGCCCAGACTGTTGTGAGCATTTGCGTCGTGGACCAGCAAATGGAAGATGTCTGTCTACCTGCCTCGCTCTCTGCCTTCAAATAAACAATGATGATGAAATCATGAAGAACAGAGTGAGTGGTCCTTGGAAGCCATATACCCAAGCGCGAGGAATAAATCCTCCGTGTTGAGATGGTGCCAACAGTTTGCTCCCCTCGGGCAGCAGGGAGCCTCCTTGGGTTTGAATATTTACATAGAGCTTGCAGCACCAAGTTCAGTGGTATTGGAGCAGGCAGCCGCTCAGTGGGAGTTTAAAGATAACAATGCCCCCACGCTTTGTCCTTTCTTTGGTGTTAATGGACGAGAGCAAGCTGTGCAGCTTCTTAATAAAACAGCAGCCTTTTGTGACCTCCTTCCTCCCAGTCGTCTCCAGCACCAACTCAGTTATTCACTGGGCGCTGTAAGGAAGGTTTTAGATTTGACTCAAACAGTCATCCCCCGTCCCACCCCCACACACACGATAGAAAAGGAGAAGAATCAAAGACATTTAAATAATCACAATTTTTCAAAGCAGAACAGACGCTTTTTATTTTAGACCTTCAGTGCAAGAGGATTAGCATTTTCCTTAGAAAACACTGATTCGAGGATGGAGGTTGAATTCCAGCTTTGCCGCCCAAGCCTTACCTCTGCGGATTCACGATTCCCCTGTTGTAGCTGTGCGTCCGACCCCAGGTGTTTGTTCCCAGATCACGTAGCTAATGTCCTCCGGAAAGGAGTGGCATGGGGAAGCTCGGGTGTCTTGATGATCCGTCTCAGAGCCTCCGCTGAGACCACGGCTGCACGTGTGCCATCGTCACTGGCTCTTCCTGTCCTCTGCTCGCGGCTTCCCCCCTGCCTGGCCTTGCTCCAAGGTCAGTGCCAAGCACTTTGCCTTCTTTAGGTGCATCTGTGTTTTGAAAGCAGGATTCTTATCCAGAGGAACAAAAGGCAATTGTCCAGAAATGTATTTAACTATAAAATAATGTGTTGGTAGGAAAACCACAGGTCAAGGGCTCAGGGGAAAAAAGAATACCCACCTCCCTTTCCTCATCCCAGTCCTTCTCCTCTGGGGAACTCCTTTTTGTGTTTGTAAATCACAAGGAAGTAGCCCCATAGTTCTAAATAACGCGATACATCCGATTTCTTGGTTTATCTCTTTAGGCAGGAGCTGTTGACTTTTCCCCCATGAAAATGAATTTGGTTCATCTTTTCTCCTCTCCCTTTTTTATTAAATCTATGGGTATTATATTTTTATCTTCTGGTTCTTGTGTGAGTCAACTCTGGAAATAAACGAAGACTAACCAGATAAGAAAAGAGAAGGCTACGTACCCAGAGCTTGCGACAGCAAGGGAGCCAGCTGCCCACCCTTGCTTGCCTTTGGCAGAGTCTCAACGTCAGGCAGGAGAGTGAGAGTTTCATGGAAGAAAGGGAAGGCTTCAGTGAAGGTCTGGCTGGAGGCTGCAGGTAGAAAGCAGGCTGGAAGCAGAGGGTCCTGGGTGAGAAGCTACAGGTGCGTATGTGGCTGCTTCTGGTTGATCCTGACTTGGATGCTGTCATCCATCAGTCAAGCGCTGGCCATGTAGGACTGCGTGTCACACATATCGTTACTAGCTTCCTGGGCTGTGGCTGTTGATAGTGATCTGACTTCCTGCAGGTCTGACTTAAGCAGCCTGGTCCCCGTGTTGCTCATCGGAGCTGAAGACTTGGTTTCCTGGGCAGGTTGATTCAGGTTCTGGGTCGAAGTTCTATCTCTGTATATGTTCAGGCTGTATCCCCAAACCATCACAGCTTAGTACCTTTAAGTAATAGAATTGAACTATTTCCAGAGCTTTCAACTGTAAACTTCATGTTGTATGTATCTCTTTCTTCCCATTCTCTAAGATCCCACCTGCATGACTAGTCTCCCTCCCTCTACCTCTTACTTCTGGCCACCAAACCACTAATTTTACTTGAAGATTTATAATATTACTATCTCTTTTCAGTAAGTACAAATAATCCATGATGTGTCTTTAAGTCAGTTTTGAGAATCAAAGGCTGATCAACAACATAATTATATAATAGAAATAGAAAATTTTAAATGTAAATATTAGTAATTTGAAAAATTATAGGATTCCATTCATAGAGCAGGAACAGTGATTCTGTGTCCCCAAAACTAACTCACTGGAAGCATGATATTTTAGGCAATTGATTCTCTTTTATTAAACTCACAACTTTTATTCCACACAGGCGTGCATGTCAGATAAATGTTCTTAGTCTTGATTATCTCAAAATATCAGTTCTTCGTCTCACACTTGATTGGTAGCCTGGCTGGGTATTTGATTCTAATTCTAGACTTGGGACTTTGAGGACATGGCCCTGTTGAAATCTGCTTTACAGCACTGCGAATAAAATCATCTGATACCAATCTGATGCTCATTCCTTTATATGTAGTTTGCTTTGTTCCTTCTAGAAGGTTTCCGGATTGTTTCTCTGTCGTCACTGCTCTGTGTTTTCACAAAGACGTGTGCTACGGACTGAGTGTTTGTGTCCTCCCAAGAGGAATGACTTCAGTGTGTCTGCTTTCCCCTCATTCCCAACCCCAGGGTCAATGTCCAGGTCTCATTCACGTTTCTGAGGTCTCCCTGTGGTGACATATATCAGTATTTTTAATTCGTGAACAGTACTTTCTTGTTTGATGATACCACTTTATGTTCATCCATGCACCAGCTGATGGATGTTGTGATGTGCCGAGTTTTGGGCTATAATGAAGGGTGCTGTACGCACATTCATGTGTGAAGTCTTCTGTGGATGTATGCATTCATTTTCTTGGGTAGATTTCTTGGGTGAATTCTTGGGGCATATTTTCTGGGTATGTTTATGTTTAACCTGTTCAAAGTATATTTATTTATTTATTTGAAAGGCAGAACAACAGAGAGAACTCTTCCATCTACTGATTCACTCCCCAAACAGCTGCAGCAGCCAGGGCTGGCCCAGGCTGAAGCCAGGAGCCAGGAACTCCATCCTGGTCTACCATATGGGTGGCAGAGGTCTACACTCTCAGGCTGCCTTCCATTGCTTTCCTGGGCACATTAGCAAGAAGCAGGATCAGAAGTAAAGTAGCTGGAACATGATCAACATTCCTAAATGGAATGCAAGGAGCTTAATACACTGCACCACAATACCCAGCACTCATAGTTAACTTTTTAGCAAGCTACACTGTTTTCCAAACTAGTTGTCCTATTTTATATTCTCACCATCCATGCATGAGGGACCTAGGTCCCCTCTAAGTATTTTATACTGTCTTATTTATTATAGTCATCCTTGTGATATGAAGTGGTATCTCAATGTGATTTTAATTTCCATGTTTTTAATGTTTAACGATATTGAACATCTTTACATGTGTTGCTTGGCCATTTGTATGTTGTCTTTGATGAAGTCTCTATTTAAGCATTTTGGCCATTTTTAAAAAGATTTATTGATTTTATTTGAAAAACAGAGTTATATATATAGAGAAGAAGAGACAAGGAGCGTGACAGAGATAGCTTCCATCCACTGTTCACTCCCCAAGTAGCCCCAACGGCCAGGACTGAGCCAAGCCAAAGCTAGGAGGCTGGAACTCCATCTAGGTCTTCCATACACAGGGGCAAGGAACCCAAGTACTTGGGTCATCCTCTACTGCTTTCCCAGGGGCATCAGCAGGGAGCTGGATCAGAAGTGGAAAAGCCAGCACTCACATGGTATGCCAGCATCACAGACGGAAGCTTAACCAGCTGTGCTACCACACCAGCCCCTATTTTGTGCATTTGTAATTGGATTGTTTGACTTCTTATTGAGTTCTCAGAGTTCTTAGATTCTGGATACAAGTCATTTGTTAGACAGTTGGCATGCATGTCCACAAATACCATAGCAACCTGTTAAGTCCTACAGAGCAGAAATACACCAGTCACCCATGTAGGAAGCCATGGCACACAGAACGAAGTGCAGCTCCCTGTGCTGGGTGAGGCCCTAGGAGACTTCACCTGGGAGGTAACAGCTGAGAGAGGCCTTGGTTTTCCCCCGATGAGCTGAGGAAGCTCATTCAGGCCAAGGAAGAACACGGGTAGAAGCAGCAAGGCTGGGTAGCCAATCAGAGAGCCAGCGCCTCGCAGAAGTGGCCGGAGCAAAACACAAGGATGGGGGAGCAGAGGTGCAGCCTCGTCTCGGGAAACTGTGAGGCGTGGCTGAAGGAAGGAGGGGTCTAAAGAGGAGAGGGGAGGTGGGCCACGGGCTTTGCCCCATCCCTGTTCAATCCTAAGAACGTTCTCTTCTGGTAGGGAGGGGGAAGGAGAGGCAACAGCCCACACAAATCTGTGGCTCCCACGGCAGCAGTAAGTAGAAGACACCCTCCCATTGTGAGTCACCAGTCTCATCTCCAGACACAAATGACAAAACATTTTCATTGTTGTTTTTTCCACTGCTCACTTGGAACCTGAAAGGTCTGAGGATTAAGTCACGCCATAATGCTGCCTGGCCACAGCGTGAAATTGACCTTGACACCTGTTCCTGCTTCTGGCTCTGTGCTCTCCCCTTCTTCCTTCTCAAAGGCTGCTGGGTATTTTTTTTTAAGATTTATTTTATTTATTTGAAAGACAGAGTTACAGAGAGAGGTAGACATCAGCTGGTTCACTTCCTAGATGGCCGCAACGGCTGGAGCTGAAAGGATCCAATGCCAGGAGCCAGGAGCTTCTTCCGGGTCTCCCACGTGGGTGCAGGGGCCCAAGGACTTGGGCCATCTTCTACTGCTTTCCCAGGCCATAGCAGAGAGCTGGACCGGAAGAGGAGCAGCCAGGACTCAAACCAGTGTCCATATGGGATGCTGGCGCTTCAGGCCAGGGCTTTAACCTGCTGCACCACAGTGCCAGCAGCTGGGTATTTTTTTAAAACTTGCCTTTGACTCTGAAGCCTTCCTATTGATCGCTGCTGTGGGCCACGCTGGCCACAGAGGAGATGATCTTTTGTTTTTGGGTAATTTGCACCTGGCTCAAATCTGTCTAATATGGAACTGGATTTGTGTGATGTGTGAACCCCTCAGATCACGTCTGCTTGGAAAGGAGGTTGACCCCACTGTGTCTCCATCACAGCAGCCTTCCTGAATGCCACCGGAGTCCTCGTTCTAGATTCTTCCAACAGAGTTCAGCTTCCCAAACAGCAGCCCAAGCATTGGCCTTCACTGATATCTATTCAGGGTCCAGGAGCGGTATACAACCTTCACGTTGCTCAGCAAAGCTCCCATGTCTGGGTAGCTCTGGACACACAATGTTGAGATGTGGCTCGAGCGATCGAGGTAAAGAGAGAGGTTAGGAGAATGTCAGGTGCATCCTTCTTCTTTGGCTCTTGCAAAGACTTTGAGTAGAGGTAGAGCAAAGGATTTACTGACTAAAGAGTTTTTTTTTTTTTTTACAGGCAGAGTGGACAGTGAGAGAGAGACAGAGAGAAAGGTCTTCCTTTTGCCGTTGGTTCACCCTCCAATGGCCGCCGCGGTCGGCGCGCTGCGGCCGGCGCACCGCGCTCGTCCGATGGCAGGAGCCAGGAGCCAGGAGCCAGGTGCTTTTCCTGGTCTCCCCATGGGGTGCAGGGCCCAAGAACCTGGGCCATCCTCCACTGCACTCCCGGGCCACAGCAGAGGGCTGGCCTGGAAGAGGGGCAACCGGGACAGAATCCGGTGCCCCGACCGGGACTAGAACCCGGTGTGCCGGCGCCGCAAGGCGGAGGATTAGCCTGTTGAGCCACTGCGCCGGCAAAGAGTTTTTTAAGTATTGAGAATGTGGTCAACTGGCCAAGACACACCCATGCCAGTCTCTCCTTCCACAGGATCTCCTGGAGAGAAGCTGATGAGCTGAGATCCTCACTGACCCACACTCCTTTGCAGGTAGAGGCAGCCAGTGCCACAATTCTGCACCAGTAAGATAGAACAAGGATGGTGGCATTTTGGGCAAAAATGTTTCCTTTACAAATGAAACAAGAGAGGCATTGGAGGAAATGTTCTTGTACTGAGAGTTCTTCCTCTACGGCTTTCCCTTTTGCAATTCTGTTGCAATGCCATTCTGTAATCATGAGACCTCGAGCACAGGGATGGCAAAACAACTCATAGAGGATGACAGAGAAGGAATGGTAGGAAGAACCCAAATCCGGAGCAGGCCACACAGCAGACTCATAGAATGACAAACACTCTAAACAGCACTCTGACCTCAGAATCAACCCTTAAGGCAATCGGATCTGGCTGAAAAGCCCATGAGAGCATTTCAGGCATGGAAAGCCAAGACACTGTGGCGAAAAATGACCTACATGAAGGATCTCTGTGAATGAGACCCTCCTGGAAAGAAAGGGCCATAAAAGACGGAGTACTTTTCTCTGAAGGGAGGAGAGAACTTCCACTTTGATTATGGCCCTGTCTAAATAATGTTGGAGTTTGTGGACTCAAAAGGATTCCATGGCCTTGGCAGCTCATGAAAAGAACCTTGGGTGATCAGTGATGTCATAAATAAGAGTGTCAACTGTTGAATCAACAACAGGAGTCACTGTGCACTTACTCCCCACATAGGACTTCTGTCCTTAATGAGTTGTACTATGAGAATTAATGGTAAAACTAATCTTCAAACAGTAGTTTATACTTTGTGCGTCCATGTGGGTGCAAACTGTTGAAATCTTTACTTAGTATAGAGTTAGTCTTCTGTATATAAAGATAAGTAAAAATGAATCTTAATGAAAAATGGGTTGGGAGAGGGAGTGGGAGGTAGGATAAGAGTGGGGGTGGGAGGGTGGGTATGGGGGAAAAACCACTATATTTCTAAAGCTGAACCTATGAAACTTGTATTTATTAAATAAAAGCTAAAATAAATAAATAAGAAAAAGAGCCCAGATCCTTGAGGCTGAACTGCAAGCCCAGCTCCCGCCTGGATTCTTCCAGACAGCGCACGAGGTGAGAGAGCCGGTGCCGTCCTCCTATAAGCCGTGCTTGATAGAGATTTTCCATGCCCGTGGCCAAATTCACCCTGGATGGTATGGACCCGACTTCTTCCGCTTCCTCCTCACCTCTGCACTACGCTGTTACTGACATGGAAATATATAGCACTCTGCTGGGCCCTGCCCAGAAAATCAATTAAGCTTAAAAAAAAAAAAAAAAACAAAAACCCTCACAAACCCACGGCGGCACTTCCAGTAAAGCACCCTAGCGGCGGATGATGACATGGGTGACAAGGCCGTGAGAGCAGGGAGAAGGCAGGGTCGGTGGCTCAGGGCCCCGCTGCGGCAAGCGGCCTTCGCCCCGCGCAAGGACCGGTGTCTGGTTGTCCACTCTCTGCTGAACGGGCTTACCAGTGACTGGGCACAACCAAGCCTTGTGCAGAGGTGAGGAAAGGCGCTTCGGGAAGGGAGGGGAGAAGGAAGGAGGGAAGAGGAATGAGGCAGGAGGGAGGGATGGAGGGAGTGGAGGCGGGGTGGGGTCCACACGAAAGTGAAGACTTAGAGGCTGCCGGGATGTGGAAGTGGCCCTGAGCTGCAAACAGCCCCGGGGTGCCGTCAGAAGCTCAGGCCCCTGGGCCAGCTGGGAGGCTTGAAGGCAGCACAGGGAGGGGCAGGAGGTGGAATCTGTCCGCGTCTCAGAAGCTAGTTTACCAGATCTGTGGGGCTAGGCAGGCAGAAGCAGAGAAAACAGACACCCGTGAGAGGCGAGGCAGGTGCAGGCGGAGCCCGGAAGGCACAGCCCTCTGGCGCAGAGCCCCGGCGTCCCCTGGAGTCCCCCGCCGTTTGACACCCCCCACCCCGCCCCCGCCCCCCGCCCCACGGCGGATTTGAGAATGAACCGGTAGAAAGCCTCATCATGGATGGTGAGGTGCAAGCTGAGCTGGAAACAACGTGGCCGACGAATCAGAGCTAAGGAGAGGAAATTGAAAGGCACAAGGCAGCGGGCACTGTGTCAGCGACAGTCTAGGGGTGGCTTGGGGTCGCAGTAACTGGAGCCTCTGTCACCGAAGCTGACTGCCGCTGACTTTCATATAAATGCTGCAACCCAGGGCTGGTGGTCCTGGAGCCGCAGCTGCCGGAACAAAATACCAGGCTGGGTGTCATAAACAACAGAAGGGTATTTGCTCACTGTTCAAGGTTGCAAATTCACAAGTTCAAGAACAAAGGGTCAGCAACTTGGCTTTCTTCTGAGACCTGTCTCCTTGTTGCTGTGTCCCACCTGGGTGTGTTCTGACCTCTTATTAGGACATGAGTCAGATTAGATTCAGACTCACTGTGACCTCATTTTACCTTGAGCCCTTCTAGAAAGGTCCAAATGGAGTTATGACCTGAGGGTTTAGGACTCCATATGTGAATTTGGGTGGGCGCGTTTCAGCCCCTGTCCCTACTAGAACACATTATCACAAGCTTTGTGTGATTCTAGAAGTCAGAAGTACAAAATAGGCTTCCCTGGGCCAAAGTCAAGGTGCAGGCAGGGCGGCCTTCCTTCCAGAATCCTCTGGAGAGCGCTGGTTTCCTGTTTTGCTCCAGAAGCAGCCTGCATTCCCCAGCCCGTGGACCCTGCCTCCAAGTCCTCACCTTGCACGACTGTGACAGACACTCGGATGCTGTAGTTAAGTCTCCCTTGCCCCTCTCATATGCACATAAGGACACTTGTGTTGACATTTAGGGTCCACCCAAAAGCCCCGGATAACCTCCCCATCTCAAAATCCCAAACTTCATCACCCTGCCAAGTCCCTTTTGCCATAAGAGGTAGGTGATGGATCCTGGATTGGGGGGATTAGGACATGGGCATCCTTGGGGGAGTCCTGTTAGCCCATTGCACCTCTTAAACCCACTCCTGCCCTGACATCTGATACATTGTATCAGACCCCTCCCCCCCCCCCAGGCCTGTGCATCAGAGTTGCGTGTAGCTGTGACCCTGAGGACTGGTCTTGAAGAGGAATTTCCAAACGTTACACCCACAGACACCATGTAGCAGGGGGCTCGGAAGCCCGTGCCTTCCCTTGCCTGAGTCTCCAGCCAGCCAGGCTGCCCAGCTAGCACCTGAAGCATGAACCAGACCTCTACTCCAGACACCACCCCTCTCTGGACTTCAGGCGCCGCCCCTGGCAGGAAAAGGCACGCAGTGGATGAGATACATTTCTGTGACTGCAGGCATCCCTGGCTTTCGTATCCTTGACCATAATGTTATATGTTGTGGGAACTATCTCACAAACTTCAAAAAAATAAGGTTTATTTTCTATTAAAAAAATGACCCAAGGTTTCATTCAACCCCGTTGGGGACTGTGCCAGTATAGCTGGCTCCCTAAACTGGCCAGGTGACAGCACAGCGGCATTGCTGATGCCTTCTCAGATGTGATGACGTGTGATGTATGCGTGACTAAGTCTGGTGACTTAGTAAGTACTGTTCCCGCAGGACCTAACCCTTTGAGAGCTAAGTGGTGTAGGAAGATCTTTCAAGGGCGCTTATAGATCAGTCACCCTGTAAATCTCCCAGAGACGTCCCCGTGATTAAAAAGTAATGCGGAGGCTGGCGCCATGGCTCACTTGGTTAATCCTCCGCTGGCTTCCCATATGCTAGCTGGTTCTAGTCCCAGCTGCTCCTCTTCCAGTCCACCTCTCTGCTGTGGCCCGGGAAGGCAGTAGAGGATGGCCCAAGTGCTTGGGCCCTGAACCCACATGGGAGACCAGGAGAAAGCACCTGGCTCCTGGCTTCGGATCGGCATAGCTTGGCCGTAGCGGCCATTTGGGGGGTGAACCAACAGAAGGAAGACCTTTCTCTCTCTCTCTCACTGTCTAACTCTGCCGGTCAAAACACACACACACACACACACACGTGCTAATGATTCTTCATTGATGTGGCTCTGTTTTCTTTGCTGAACACACCTGTGGCCCCTTTCAATGTGGAAATTCATGACCTTCAGAACTTTAATTTCTTTAATTGATTTTTTGTCTAATGCCTTATTTTCCTTGTAGAAATTCTACATTTAGGACCAAGCATTCTCTTTTCCTATCATGAATCCCTGTTCACAACAATGTTTTCAAATGCACAAAATAAAATGCATGGCACTATAAAGGATAACACTGCTCCTGGACTACAACTGAGAAAATATTGTGAAATGAATTCATCATATACTCACACGTGTGCCTAAATAACAAGACCAGCAGCTAGTTTAGCAACTAGCATTTTTCAAGTGGAGGATGGCCCAAGTGCTTGGGCAACTGCACCCATGTGGAAGACCAGGAGGCCGGCGCCGCGGCTCAATAGGCTAATCTTCCACCTAGCGGCGCCGGCACACCAGGTTCTAGTCCCGGTCGGGGCACCGGATTCTGTCCTGGTTGCCCCTTTTCCAGGCCAGCTCTCTGCTGTGGCCTGGGAAGGCAGTGGAGGATGGCCCAAGTGCTTGGGCCCTGCACCCCATGGGAGCCAGGAGAAGCACCTGGCTCCTGCCATCGGATCAGCGCATGCGCTGGTCACAGTGCAACAGCCGCAGTGGCCACTGGAGGGTGAGCCAACGGCAAAGGAAGACCTTTCTCTCTGTCTCTCTCTCTCACTGTCCACTCTGCCTGTCAAAAAAAAAAAAAAAAGTAATGCGGAAAAGCAGTATTGGGAGAAGCGTTGCTTGTCCCTGCAGGTTCAGTGGCACAGCTCAGCAGTCATATTGCAGCACTGGGATGTGGTACCCTGCTGACTCAGCATCAGAAGACTTTCCCACCGAGTTGCTCCCTAGACGTCTGCAATGGCCAGGGCTGGGCAAGGCCAAAGCCAGGTGCCCAGACCTTAACCCAGGGGCCCACATGCCTGAGCCATCACCTGCTGCTTCCCAGGGTGCAGGCAGTGACAGCGGAGCTAGCACTTAGACCAGCTTGCTGCTCTTTGTGGTGGAACACAGTCCCGGATACGTGTGGTCCAACATAAAGTCCACAGTGGAGAAAACGTCCTTTATCTGCAAAACCCAATGACAGCAACCAGCCCCCACGTCGATATGAAGCACTTGAAATGCAGGTTGTGTGACCGAGGAAGGAAATCTTAGAATTGCATTTCATTGTACTAAGTGTAAATTTAACTAACCACGTGCAGCAAGTAGCTCCCTTATTAGACAACCTGGCACTGGTAGCTTTCGGAGAAGGAGCTCAGGAGAAGTCATTTGTGAGCCTTTACATTCCAAGGCTATTGGCATTCCATCCTCGCACCACACTGGTACATGAGGCTGGGTTAAAATAACTTGACCTTCAAATTGTGAAGGCAACCTCCCTACCTCCCCAGCATCAGTCCTGATTTTGAGAACATTCGAGTCCTCATTTCCTGGTTGTGATCTGCTTCTCCCCTGAACGTGTTAAGGTCTCATCTTTGTTGCGTTTTCCTACTTCCTGCTGCAGTGCCTTTTCTGGGGGGGCCTGCTTTCATCCACCAGTCTGCTAGTTCAGTGAGCTCTTTGATCTGGAAATTCATGGCTTCCAGTTCTGAGAAATTTTCTCCAGTATTTCACTGAAAATTTCTTCCCTTTTGTTTTTCTCTATCCTATTTCCTAGTATTCCTGTTGTTCAGATAGTAGGCATCCAGTACCAACCTATTTTTCTATTTTTCTTTTTTTTTTTTTTTTTTTTTTGTTATATATATATATATATATTTGAGACTGATAAATTTTTTTTTGATGCAGTTTCCAATGTAACACTGAGTTTTTCTTTTTTTTTTTTTTTTTTTTTCCCTTTTCGATTATCTTTATATAGAGTAGGTCGGTTCAGTATGTATTAAGTAGGAATTTTCATCAGTTTGCATCTAAACAGAAACACAAAGTGTAAAAATACTGTTTCGGCACTAGTTACAGCGTTACCTCACATTAGATAACATGTTAAGGACAGATCCCACATGGGATATAGGTACACAGTGACTCCTGGTGTTGATTTAACAATTTGACACTCTTATTTATGGCGTCAGGAATCTCCCTAGGCTCTAGTCATGAGTTGCTGAGGCTATGGAAGCCTTTAGGGTTCGCCGATTTTGCTTCTATTCCGACAGGGTCACAGTCAAAGTGGAGGTCCCTTCCTCCCTTTGGAGAAAGGTGCCTTCTTCCTTGGTAGCCCCGTTCCTTCCACTGGGATCTCGCTCGCTGAGGTCTTCCCTTTAGGTCTTCTTTTTTTCCTTTTTCAGAGTGTCTTGGCTTTCCATGCCTATAATAATCTCATGGGCTCTTGAGCCAGATCTGAGTGCCCTAAGGGCTGATTCTGAGGCCAGAGTGTTATTTAGGACTTCTGTCATTTTATGAGTCTTCTGTGACTCTGCTTCCCATGCTGGATCGTCCTCTCCCTTTCTGGTCCTATCTGTTTATGTTGGTAGAAACTAGTCTTGTTTGTATATTCCCTTTGATTCTTGGCCCTTTCAGTGTGATCGGTTGTGAACTGAAATTGTTTACTTGGGCCGTTGAGATGGCATTGGTATATGCCATCTTGATGGGGTTTTATTGGGATCCCCTGGTGTGTTTCTAACTCCATCATTTGGTGCAAGTCCAATTGAGTTTGTCTCAAATTGTACCTATCTTCCCTTTCTTTTTCCCTCTCTCAAAGTTGACTTTTCAGTTAAACTTTAAACACCCAAGGCTAACTGTGTGTTAGTTGCAGAGTTCAACCATTAGTACTATCACTAAAACGAGCATCAAAGAGAGATACTAAGATGGGTAAAGATTTACATTGTACATCAACAGTCCAGACAAGAGCTGATCAAGTCTTATTTTCTCATAGTGTTCATTTCATTTCAACAGGTTTCCCTTTTGGTGTTGAATTAGTCGTCGCCGATCAGGGAAAACAGATGGTACTTGTCTCTTTGGGACTGGCTTAGTTCACTCAGCATGATGTTCTCCAGATTCCTCCATTTTGTCGCAAATGACAGGATTTCATTGTTTTTGACTGCTGTATAGTATTCTATAGAGTACATATCCCATAATTTCCTGATCCAGTCTACTATTGATGGGCATTTAGGTTGGTTCCAGGTCTTAGCTATTGTGAATTGGGCTGCAATAAACATTAGTGTGCAGATGGCTTTTTCGTTTGCCAGTTTGATTTCTTTTGGGTAAATTCCAAGGAGTGGGATGGTTGGGTTGTATGGTAGGGTTATATTCATGTTTCTGAGGAATCTCCAGACTGACTTCCATAGTGGTTTAACCAGTTTGCATTCCCACCAACAGTGGGTGAGTGTCCCTTTTTCCCCACATCCTCTCCAGCATCTATTATTGGTAGATTTCTGAATGTGAGCCATTCTCACTGGGGTGAGGTGAAACCTCATTGTGGTCTTGATTTGCATTTCCCTGATTGCAAGTGATCTTGAACATTTTCTCATGTGTCTGTTGGCCATTTGGATTTCCTCTTTGGAGAGATGTCTATTGAGGTCCTTGGCCCATCTCTTAAGTGGGTTGTTTGTTTTGATGTTGTGGCGTTTCTTGATTTCTTTGTATATTCTGGTTATCAGCCCTTTATCTGTTGCGTAGTTTCCAAATATTTTTTCCCATTCTGTCGGTTTCCTATTCACTTTCCTGACTGTTTCTTTTGCAGTACAGAAACTTCTCAATTTGATGCAGTCCCAGTAGTTAATTTTTGTTTTGAGTGCCTGTGCCTTTGGGGTATTTTCCAAGAAGTCTTTGCCAGTACCTATATCTTGCAGGGTTTCTCCTATGCTCTCTAATAATTTGATGGTGTCGGGTCGTAGGTTTAGGTTTTTAATCCATGTTGAGTGAATTTTTGTGTAAGGTGTAAGGTAGGGATCTTGCTTCATGTTTCTGCATGTGGAAATCCAGTTTTCCCAGCACCATTTATTAAATAGACTGTCTTTGCTCCAGGGGTTGGTTTTGGATCCTTGATCAAAAATAAGTTGGCTGTAGATGTTCGGATTGATTTCAGGTGTTTCTATTCTGTTCCATTGGTCTATCCATCTGTTTCTGTACCAGTACCATGCTGTTTTGATAACAACTGCCTTGTAGTATGTCCTGAAATCTGGTATTGTGATTCCTCCAGCTTTGTTTTTGTTGTACAAGATTGCTTTCGCTATTCGAGGTCTCTTATTCCTCTATATGAATTTCAGCATCATTTTTTCCAGATCTGAGAAGAATGTCTTTGGTATCTTGATTGGTATTGCATTGAACCTGTAAATTGCCTTTGGGAGAATGGACATTTTGATGATATTGATTCTTCCAATCCATGAGCATGGAAGATTTTTCCATTTTTTGGTATCCTCTTCTATTTCTTTCTTTAAGGTTTTGTAATTTTGATCATAGAGATCTTTAACATCCTTAGTTAGGTTTATTCCAAGGTATTTGATTGTTTTTGAAGCTATTGTGAATGGGGTTGATCTTAGAATTTCTTCCTCAGCCGTAACATTGCTTGTGTATACAAAGGCTGTTGATTTTTGTGCATTGATTTTATATCCTGCTACTTTGCCAAACTCTTCTATCAGTTCCAATAGTCTTTTAGTAGAGTTCTTTGGATCCCCTAAATAAAGTATCATATCGTCTGCAAAGAGGGATAGTTTGAGTTCTTCTTTCCCTATTTGTATCCCTTTGATTTCTTTTTCCTGCCTAATAGCTCTGGCTAAGACTTCCAGCACTATGTTGAATAACAGTGGTGAGAGTGGGCATCCCTGTCTGGTGCCCGATCTCAGTGGGAATGCTTCCAGCTTTTCCCCATTCAGTAGGATACTGGCTGTAGGTTTTTCATAAATTGCTTTGATTATATTGAGGAATGTGCCTTCTATACCCAGTTTGCTTAGGGTTTTCATCATGAAAGGGTGTTGTATTTTGTCAAATGCTTTCTCTGCGTCTAGTGAGATGATCATGTGGTTTTTCTTCTGCTGTCTGTTAATGTGGTGTATCACGTTGATTGTTTTGCGCACATTGAACCATCCCTGCATCCCAGGGATAAATCCCACTTGGTCTGGGTGGATGATCTTTCTGATGTGTTGTTGGATTCTATTGGCCAAGATTTTATTGAGGATTTTTGCATCTATGTTCATCAGGGATATTGGTCTGTAATTCTCTTTCAATGCTGCATCTTTTTCTGGCTTAGGAATTAATGTGATGCTGGCTTCGTAGAAGGAATTTGGGAGGATTCCCTCTTTTTCGATTGTTCTGAATAGTTTGAAAAGGATTGGAGTTAGTTGCTCTTTGAATGTCTGGTAGAATTCAGCAGTGAATCCATCTGGTCCTGGGCTTTTCTTTGTTGGGAGGGCCTTTATTACTGTTTCAATTTCTATTTCAGTTATGGGTCTGTTTAGGTTTTCGATGTCTTCCTGGTTCAGTTTAGGTAGGTTGTATGTGTCCAGGAATCTATCCATTTCTGATAGGTTTCCCTGTTTACTGGCATACAAGTCCTTGTAGTAATTTCTGATGATTCTTTTGATTTCTGTGATGTCTGTTGTTATGTTTCCTTTTTCATCTGTGATTTTACTGATTTGCGTCTTTTCTCTTCTTTTTTTTGTTAGCTGAGCCAGTGGGGTGTCAATCTTGTTTATTTTTTCAAAAAACCAGCTCCTCGTTTGGCTGATTTTTTGTAATGTTTTTTTGGATTCAATCCTGTTGATTTCTTCTCTGGTTTTAATTATTTCTTTTCTCCTACTAGCTTTGGGTTTGGTTTGCTGTTGGTTTTCTAGATCTTTGAGATGTACTGTGAGCTCATCTATTTGGTGTCTTTCCAGTTTCTTGATGTAGGCACCTATTGCTATAAACTTTCCTCTTAATACTGCTTTTGCTGTATCCCACAAATTTTGGTATGATGTGCTGTTATCCTCATTTACTTCCAGGAAATTTTTGATTTCTCTTTTAATTTCTTCTATGACCCATTGTTCGTTCAGGAGCATGTTGTTCAGTCTCCATGATTTTACATGTGTTTTAGGGATTCCTGAGTTGCTAATTTCCAACTTCATTCCTTTATGGTCTGAGAAGTTGCATCGTATGATTCTAATTCTTTTGAATTTGCTGAGACTTGCTTTATGGCCTAGTATGTGGTCAATCCTAGAGAAGGTTCCATGTACTGCTGAGAAGAATGTATATTGTTTCTCTGTAGGATGGAAAGTTCTGTAAATATCTGTTAGGTCCATTTGGGCTATGGTGTCATTTAAATCTACTGTATCCTTGTTGATCCTCTGTCTTGGTGATCTGTCTATCTCTGAGAGTGGAGTATTGAAGTCCCCCAGTACTATTGTATTGGGGTCTAAGTCTCCCTTTAAGTCCCTTAGCAAATTTTTCAAGTAAACCGGCGCCTTGTAGTTAGGTGCATATACATTGATAATTGTTATATCTTCCTGTTGAATGGATCCCTTAATCATTATATAGTGTCCCTCTTTGTCTCTCCTAATAGATTTTGTGGTAAAATTTATGTTATCTGATATTAAGATGGCTACGCCCGCTTTTTTTTCGTTTCTGCTGGCGTGGTATATCTTTTTCCAACCTTTCACTTTCAGTTTGTATGGATCTTTGCTAGAAAGATGAGTTTCTTGTAAGCAGCAAATAGATGGGTTTTGTTTCCTGACCCAGTCTTCTAAACGGTGTCTTTTGACTGGGCAATTCAAACCATTCACGTTCAATGTGACTATTGATAAGTAGTCATTTTGCCCTGCCATTTGCCAAAGATAGTTTCTTATATATACTTTGAGTTTCCTGTGGTCTTTTGCTGTGAGGTTTCCTTCCTTTAGCTTCTTTCAGATTGTTGACCGTGTTTCTGTGTTTCTGTGTGTAGTACATCTTTCAGGATCCTTTGTAAGGCTGGACGGGTGGCTACAAATTCTTTCAGTTTCTGTTTGCTGTGAAAGGTCTTTAGTTCACCCTCAATCACAAATGAGAGCTTTGCAGGATATAATATTCTGGGCTGACAGTTTTTCTCTCTTAGTACCTGGGCTATGTCTCGCCATTCTCTCCTAGCTTGCAGGGTTTCTGATGAGAAGTCAGCTGTGAGCCTAATTGGAGATCCTCTGAAAGTAATCTGACGTTTCTCTCTTGCGCATTTTAGGATCTTTTCTTTTTGTTTCACTGTGGTGAATTTTATTACAACATGTCGTGGTGAGGTTCTCTTTTGGTCATGCCTATTAGGGGTTCTATGGGCTTCCTGTACTAGGATTTCTCTGTCCTTCTCCAAACCTGGAAAGTTCTCTGCTAGTATCTCTCTAAAAATGCCTTCTAATCCTTTCTCTCTCTCCATGCCTTCAGGGATTCCTAGAACTCTAATGTTAGTTTTTTTAATAGTATCCTGTAGATTTCCAACAATGTTTTTTAGATTTCTAATTTCCTCTTCTTTTCTTTGGTTTGACTGTATATTTTCCTGTGCTCTGTCCTCTAAGTCCGATATTCTCTCTTCTGTTTCGCTGACTCTGTTTCTAAGGGATTCCAAAGTGTTAGTCACTTGATCTATGGAGTTCTTCAGTTCTGATTGGTTTCTCTTCACTATTATACTTTCCTGTTCTACTAATTCCTGCATCGTATTCTGGTTCTTCCTTAAAGTTTCATTTTCCCGGGAGAGATTCTCTATCTTGTCCAGTAAGGATTTCTGTAGTTCAAGAATTTGCTTTTGAAGACTTCTAAATGATCTTATCATAAATTTTTTGAAATCCATATCTTGCATTTCCTCTATCTCATCATCTTCATATTCTTGACTTCGGGTGTTTTGTTCATTTGGAGGTATCATTAGGTGTTCATTAATCTTGTTTCCTTGACTTCTGTGTTTGTTGTTTCGCATTTTGGAGGGATTCTTTTAATTCTTCTTCCCTTACTGTGATTTTTTTTTTTTCTTGATATACTATGGCTTTGTTAAGCGGGCTGCCTGCTGTTGGTGGGGCCTTGGAGGTTTGGGATGGGTGTAGCCTGAGGATTCTGCTTGTTTCTTCAGGGTTAGTTGTGATAGATCTCCATTTATTTATTAATTTTTATTATTTTTTGTTCTTTTCTCCGGAGGGAAGTAATACCATCCAGTTGTGCAGAGTTGATGATAGTTAGCTTCTAATCTCTAGCTTCTATGTGTATAGCGTCGCAGGCGCTTTTCAGGAAAAAATTTTTTTTTTTTTTTTCCTCCCCTGGATTTATCGTGTATGGATGCACCACTCTCGGTTAGCGCTAGGTGGCAGCAGCGTGCCGCTGCTCGCCGCCGCCGCGCACTGTCGCCGCGCGTCCCCGCCGCCGCACGTCTCCACTGCGCGATGCCGCCGCGCGCCCCCGCCGCCGCTCGCCCCCACCGCCGCGCGCCGCCGCGCGCCGCTGCGAGCAGCTGTGCAAGATGCTGGCGCTCCCTAGGTCCGAGTGTAAACAAAAAAAGAGACGGCCGCTTCCCGCCCTCTGCCGCTCCGACAGCCGCCGCGAGCAGCCAGTTCAAGATGTTGGCGCTCCTTAGGTCCGAATGTAAACAAAAAAAGACGGCCGCTTCCCGCCCTCTGCAGCTCCGACAGCTGCTGCGAGCAGCCGTGCAAGATGCTGGCGCTCCCTAGGTCCGAGTGTAAACAAAAAAGGAGATGGCCGCTTCCCGCCCTCTGCCGCTCCGACAGCCGCCGCGAGCAGCCAGTTCAAGATGTTGGCGCTCTTCAGGTCCGAATGTAAACAAAAAAGATGGCCGCTTCCCGCCTTCTGCCGCTCCGATATGGGGGGGGTGGAGGTGTCGTGGGGTCCCGTCTTATTTAGACTTCTAGATTCCCCCCCCGTAGCGCTCTCTTCCCGCGGGGTGTCTCACGCCCTGTTCCCCTTCTCATTTCTCTCCCGCTCAGCCGTGCACGTCCCCGTGTCCGTCCCAGGGCGGGATGGGGGGAGGGGTGGCCGGCGCCGCGGGACCGGGCGAATGCGCTCTCTCACCTCTGCATCCCGCACCAATGTGTTCAAATTTCCACCAAATTATCCTTTGGTCTGACCCAACTGTCCGGCTTCCCCTGGGTTGAAGCGTGGGGCTCCAGGTTCGTTCCACACGGGTCGTCCACGCACTCCCCGTCGGCAGCCCGCGGGATCCCTATTTTTCTATTTTTCTTAAATTTTTATCTCTCTCTTTTTTTTTTTTTTACCTATTTCTTTTTTCTTTCTTTTTTTTTTTTATTGACAGGCAGAGTGGACAGTGAGAGAGAGAGACAGAGAGAAAGGTCTTCCTTTGCTGTTGGTTCACCCTCCAATGGCCGCCACGGCCGGCCTACCGCGCTGATCCAAAACAGGAGCCAGGTGCTTCTCCTGGTCTCCCATGGGGTGCAGGGCCCAAGCACCTGGGCCATCCTCCACTGCACTCCCGGGCCACAGCAGAGAGCTGGACAGGAAGAGGGTCAACCAGGACAGAATCCGGTGCCCCGACTGGGACTAGAACCCAGTGTGCTGGCACCACAAGGCGGAGGATTAGCCTATTTAGCCATGGCGCCGGCCTCCTATTTCTTTTTTGCTTTGCTTCCTGGGAAATTTTTCAGTGCTGTTTTCTAACATGTCTGTTGGGTTTTTAACTTATGCCCTCATATTTTTAATTTCTAGATTTTAATTTTTTTTTTTGACAGGCAGGCAGAGTTAGACAGTGAGAGAGAGACAGGTCTTCCTTCCGTTGGTTCACCCCCCAAATGGCTGCTATGGCCGACACTTAACCGATCCGAAGCCAGGACCAAGGTGTTTCTCCTGGTCTCCCATGGGGTGCAGGGCCCAAGCACTTGGGCCATCCTCCACTGCCTTCCCGGGCCACAGCAGAGAGCTGGCCTGGAAGAGGAGCAACCAGAACAGAATCCGGCGCCCCAACCAGCACTAGAACCTGGAGTACCAGCGCTGCAGGTGGAGGATTAGCCTAATGAGCCATGGCGCCAGCCTAGATTTTAATTTCTAATGCTTGTCCCCCAAGTACTCTTTTTTCATAACACCCTGTTCTTAATTCACAGTTTCAATATCTTTCTATCTCCTTGGGAATATTTGCAGATTCGTAAAGATTTTCTTCTACCCACATTGTTTCTGTTTCTTCCTATTTGCAGTTTTTGCCCTGATCTCTACCACCTGGAGCTTTTCTGGCAGCTGGTAGTCCTTGGTTGTCAAGTCAGATGTCAGACCTGGGGAGCATGAGGATACAGGGAGGAAGTGAGAACAGAAGCCAATAGAAAACATAGGAAGTCACGTTTTGGTGCAAAGCATTTTGAAATCTGTGCATGACTTTCCATAATGCACATTTTTCCATAAACTTAAAAAAAAACCCTGGGTAGCATGTTCTTAGAAAGCTCTGGGCTGTGCCTGGATCTCGTCAACCATTAATTTCACTGTGGGATGCAGAGGCTGAACCATGTCGTTAGGGAAGTGCTAGGGTTGGATCTTCAGGTGCTCGCTCTTTATCAGGTGAGATGCTTCACAGTGGACTCTGCCCATCTCCTGCCGGGA
The DNA here is from genome assembly GCA_949820135.1 of Sylvilagus floridanus. Taxonomy (NCBI): domain Eukaryota; kingdom Metazoa; phylum Chordata; class Mammalia; order Lagomorpha; family Leporidae; genus Sylvilagus; species Sylvilagus floridanus. The sequence goes on from OX463226.1 coordinate 106,618,646, forward strand.
GGGTGCTGGCCTGGCTGCGGAGAAGAGGCCAGGAGCAGCACCCAGTAAGTGGGACCTGTAGCACTCCCCCAGCCCCCACCCCCGCTTCAGTTCAGTATTTCTCTGCTCAACCCAGAGCCCATCTGCAGAGGAGAGATCTTGAGTCTTCCACCAAAGTGGGCGCAAGGCGGGGAGGCCGCAGGTCCCCATGTTCATTCAGGCTTTGGGCCAAGCCTCCTTACTCCAGCAGCGTCCTCTCTACCGGCCTGGGACTGCCAGTGTGGGCGTCTGTGCCGTCCACTCTGTTAGAAGTCAGGTGGGGCTCTGTCTTCCCCAGAGCCAGCTCTGTGAGGGCCTTTGTAGCTCCGGGAGGACTTTAACCAGCCACCCCCGCAACTTGCAAAACCTCTCCCATGTTCCCTGTTCTTATGGCTTTCTGTATTTTTTTAAATTCCTTTTACTGTCATTTCTGTGTGGTTTCAAGAGACAGAAAAATGAGCTCAGTTTGTTCCCCCTCCTTTTTTAATGGCCGGTGGCAAACCAGTTTCCATTTGTCCTAGAAAACGTCCCCCTCAAGCTGGCTGATTGCAAAGCCCAGTGCCTTTAGTGACACATTTATTGCACGGCTGATGTGAGTCTGCACTGTACTCAGCACTAACCAAGTCCACCCAACCCAACAGCTGTGCAATACAATACAATATGTGGTGCATTGCATCGCGGCCACATGAGCGCTGTGTGGCAGCACATCGCCGCTGACTGCCTGGGGTCTCCTGGCCTCTGAGGCAGCCCTGACTCTCGTCCACTCCCCCAGAGTGCCTGTTCCTGGGCTTGTAAGGATCACGCACATTTGACCTAAACCTCATTACCACACTGTTCTGAGCATGCATTCAAATGAAGAAGAATTGACTTCGAATTCTTGCTCACTGAAAATATTTTCCATCAACACTAAATGAAAGAGAAGGGCAGAAACCAAGTGCACTGAGTGTAGGTCTGTTGAGTCACTCTCGTTAGTCACCCTGATTCCTTTTCTTTCCTAACCCCGCAGAATAGAACTGGCTTGTGCTCAGCTACAGTAACCCTTATGGTATTCAAGATCCCTCCTGTGTAATTCCTATGAAGTATTGATGATCCACTTGTTTGAGTGGTATTTTTGATGTGACCCAATTGGAAGCAAACCTGAACCAAAGTGGGGGTGGCAGGCCATAGGCTACTCTGAGAAAAAAAAGCAGTTTTGTCTGTAGAATGTTTTTATGTATTTTACAATATGCCAGGTACTGTGGCAAGCACTTTACAGATACTGTATTGTGTGATTTACTCTGACAGCAGTATGAGAATATGACCGTTGTCCTTGTTTTCCACGTAAAGAAACCAGCCCAGAAAGTCTAAGTAACTGCTCAAGTTTGCACAGTTAGTAAGACTAAGAGCTCAAGGTCACATAATTAGTGAGAGAGACCTTAGCAGCTTGACTTCAGAACCAAAAAGCATAGACTCTGGCCTGCATTCCTCTAAGCCAGTGGTGTCTCAACAGGGGACAATTTTGCCTTCTCCCCCAGGAGACATTTGGCAATGTCAGAAGGTATTTTTGATGGTCACCACTCAGCAAGTGACACCACTTGCATCTTATGGTAGGTGTCCGAGATGTTGCTAGGCATCCTACGGTGTCCAGGCCAGACCTCCCATGCCGAAGACAAGCTGGCACAAACGTCATAGGTGCCAGGGATGAGAGCAGGTGCCGGCACGTGCCAGGGTGCTGGCCATGGCTGCTCTTCCCTCAGGTTTGCGGATTTGCATTTCTTGAAGCTGGTGTGGCCATGCCTTGCTTTGGACAATGCAATGTCACTGGAAGTGACATGTGTCTCTCCTTGGCCAACACTTTGAAAGCCAGTGCGTGATACCATGTTTTCTTTTTTTTCCCTCCTTGGGCCATCTTGCAAATCCTGGAAACACAGACCTGGAACTGCCCTTGGCCTGGTCCTCAAGTGAGGATCGAGCACACCAAGTCCCATGGAAGTAAAGCAGCAGAGCCAGAGGTACCAGCAGACTCAGAAGGCTCGTGGAGAAACAGAATCGAAGTTTAAGTTTATTTTGAGGCAATAATACACGTAACACACCATGATTTTTTTGAAGACCACTTTCATGGCTGGATTTTAAAAAATATTTTGCGCCAAAATAAACTTATCTCGTAATTCTTTTTCCACCAGGTTTTTGAAGTACACTTGGGCTGTGCTGTTTTAAGCCACTGAGGTCCAGGGCTGGTTCCACAGTGTTACTCAGACTCCCTGACTGCTGTGAGTCTCGGTGTACCTGTTCCGTGTCTCCTGGCTCAGGTCTTCCTACCCAGTTCCTGGGTTCCATCCTCAGAGCAATGGTTTCCTGCTGCTGTTCAATGGGGCCTGGGAGCTGCCCTCTGTCTGTGTCAGAGGTTTTGCTTTGTCACTGAGCTAGTCACATCTGGATTCCATGAGATGACCTTGCTTCTCTTTCGGTATCATGGGAAGTCTGACATCAGTTGCGTAGTACTTGTTGCCATGACAACCACGCAACTCAGTTAACTCGAGTTAATATATACACTGGCTCCTCTTGTTTTATACCTGCACCAGCTCCGGTTACGTCAGAATGATTAACGTTATAATACCCAGGATTACATGAATCCTAAATCCCAGGAGGTGCGGGCAGCCTTTGGTTCTGATATTCACAAGTCGTCTTATTCACAAGTCTTCTCGATACTTAAGACGTGTAGGTGTTCTGACTTGACAATTTGTACACCTTGCTGGATAGATTAAGTTCATCTACCTAAAGATAAACTAGAATTCCACGGGCGTTTCAACCAGTATGGATTGATAGAGAATGAATTTATGGCAACCTAACATGAGAGATTCATAAATAGCCCACACAATAGCTTATTGTTTTAATCAGTGAAATCTTAGTACTCAGTGTAAGCATGTCTTCATTATAGAACTGGGGAAAGCAGATAGTAAGCATTTGTGGAGTCCAGTAGCCACACAGCAAAGACTGTAAGAATCAGGCTATTGCTGCTGCTTTTCCCTGGGAAAGAGCTTCCGCCAGGAACACCTCTTTAACCTCCTTAAAATGCCTGTCTTCTCCCACTCGCACGCCCACCTTGCTTTGTCTTGCTGTTCTTCTCTTTGAAATGCCTTCCTGTCTCCACTCTTCTCCCTCAAATCCAGAAAGCGCTCCTCAAAGACAAGTTCAAGTTTCTGCTCTTCTCTAATGCCTTCTCTTTCTTTTCGTAGCTGAATATTTTAGTGCTGGACTCTCCGTTCTCCAAAGACAAGAGTGTAACCATACAAGTAAATCTTCATGCAGAAAAATAACTTATATTCATTATCCATTCATTCATTCATTCATTCTTTCAACAGACTGTGTATATCCTGAGTTGGATCCAGAATTACAGAGGCACCGACCTGGAGGAGCGCATGGCCTGATGGTGCTAATAGGTATGGAAACATAGGCATATGCTGCAGAGAATGTACAGAGGTGGTTAAGCTGAGTGTCGTATGGCTGTATTTTACCTGTGTTTCAAGCATGGTTCTGTTGGGTCAAGCTGAGACCAAGCAGTAGACAAGGTATTGGGCAGACGGGGAGTCTGACAAACCGCATAGCCAATCACCCCAGGATCCAGCAACTTCAAACAACCGCTTCAGTTCTGCTCATGAATCTGCAATTTGGGTGCAGCTCCCTGGGGACAGCTTGTTTCTGTTGTACTCAGCCCAGAGCCTGGAGCAGGGGTCATCGGAGGGCTCACGTCGTGCCTGGTGGCTGACACTGGGAGAATGCAGGCAGCTGGGGACTGGACAGGCTGTGGCTCCTCCGTGGGCTGTTTCTTTACCACTGCATGGCCTTCCCACGTGACCTGTTTAGCGTAGCATCTCCAGGGTAGCCAGGTGTATTGCATTCCAACTGCTACACAACAAATCACCACAAACTCAGTGGTTTAGGTGACGCACATTAATATCACGGTTCCTGTGGGTCAAGCTTAAGCCACATGGTTTGTCCGGATCATTTGCTAAGGGTCTCATGAGGCTGTAATTATGTGGGCTGGACTGGACTGTGCCGTCATCTGGAGACCCAGCCTGGAGGACATCCGCTCCTAAGCCTCTTCAGGTGCTTGGCGGAATCCACTTCCCTGAGCGCTCAGACAAAGGTCTGGCTTCAGGTTGGTGGTCAGCTGGAGGGCATCTGAGACCTTGATCAGATAGAAAGGGGCAGGGTCTGGAGCCCGGCTCTCCGTGGGAGGAACACACACGATGTCCTAAGAAAAGGTAAGTGGGACTGGGAATCCGCTTTGGAGAAAGATAATCTGCCATTGCCCTCTGACCCCAATAACTCAAAAACATCCACATGCAAAAGCCATTTACTTCTCTCCCCCCAGTCTTCGATTTGCTTCTGGAGATAAGGCACTAGAGAGTGATGCTAAGTGTTAACATCCAAATGGGAAAAACTGATGAATGCAATCTGAGAGAGAACATTTGGGGGGGGGGGAGTATTTTCCGCCTGAACTGAATTTTGAAATGGGGAGCGGTTGGCTGTATGTAGGGTTATTAAATGGGTCCAATATCTGAGGGCTATGTTTGTGCGATCTGGGGGTTGCATTCTGCTTGCCCTCCATCTGTTTTATCTCCCTGATGGGACTGTAGACTTTCAGGAAATGGAGACTATGCCTTTGTGTCTTCTGCCTTCCTTGAGCACCGCCAATCCCAACGTTCCTGCTAAATACGCCCATCCCTCCATTCCCCCAGGCCCTGATGTTTAAATTACCACCAATTCCTGGAAAAGTCTCTCTTGGGAAAGGTGTCTCTTTATCAGCTCTGCTGCCCCACAGCCAGGAAGCACGGCGCGATCTTGAGACGGTGCCTGGGTGTCCAGTGAGATCTCATCCTTTCGGGAATCTATTCGTGCGTAGAGTGGAAGGAGTAGTACAAAGGCATCCAGAAACACTTGGCTGTGTTCACATAACACAGGGGAAGCTTTGGAAGATGTCACCCAGGGCCTCCCTCCCCTGGGGAAGTAATTGCTGGTCTGAGGAGCTGAACTGGGGAGGTGGCTTAAAGAAGAATTCCATGTCCGCTGAGTATGGAAACATCTTATAAAGGGGTGCTTTGATGCTGAACTCTCTTTACATTTGTTTAGATCAAAGTTAACCCTGAGAAAGTTCCTTAATTAAAAAAAAAATCTCCCATGCATTCCTCCTTCCCATTTGTGTAGTTTTTTTAATTACTTCTCCCCAAAACTGTTAGGAAATATCCTCCCATGTTTGATCACAGGTTCTCCTTCTTCCTCTCAAATACATGCACTCGGCAGGAAGTAAAGAAATGGAAATTTATTCAGATGAAGGCAGCAAGGACTACTAATGCTCAAAGCTCAGTCCTCAGCTTAAGAGTGCCTAAAATCTCCTTGGGAAAAATCACCTTGGTAAAAAATGCAGGCCGCCAGGTCCCTGAGGGAGAATACATACATGAAGGTGCCTAGAAATATACATTGTTTTTCAAAATCTATGTATTTCTGGGGCGGCGCTGTGGTGCAGTGGGTTAACGGCCTGGCCTGAAGCACCAGCACCCCATATGGGCACCGGTTCTAGTCCCAGCTGCTCCTCTTCCAATCCAGCTCTCTGCTATGGCCTGGGAAAGCAGTAGAGGATGGCCCAAGTCCTTGGGCCCTTGCACCTACACGGGAGACCTGGAGGAAGCTCCTGGCTTGTGGCTTCGGATGGGCGCAGCTCTGGCTGTTGTGGCCAATTGGGGAGTGAGCCATCGGATGGAAGACCTCCCTCTCTCTCTCTCTCTCTCTGCCTCTCCTCTCTGTATGTAACTCTGATTTTCAAATAAATAAATAAATCTTAAAAAAAAATTGTATGTATTTCTGTGTGTATTCATTTATTTGAAAGGCCGAGAGACAGAGAGAGCTCCCATCTGCTGGTTCATTCCCCAGATGCCTGCAACATCGAGCCAGGAACCAGGAACTCCACCTAGTTCTCCTGCAACGGTGACAGGAACCCAACCGGTTGGTGCCTCCCAGGGTGCATGTTAGCAGGAAGCTGGAATGGACAGCCAAGTCGAGACTCAGTCTCCAGGTGTTCTGAGGTGGGAGGTGGGGGTCTCAAACAACAGTGTAACTGCTGTGCCAAAAGCCTACCCAGAACAGGTATTCGTAAGAAGCGGATCTGAGGTGGTCTTTGTGCCTCCCGGAGGCCAGCCCTAAGTGACAGTGGCTTCTCACACTAACATAGTGAAGTGTGTTTTCCCTTTTCCACATAACAACCTTGCCTTTGACAAGAACAGAACACAGAGGGTAGTACTCATTGAGAGAATCCTTCCTGTCTAACCTCTATGATTCTGTTAATTATATCTACCCGCAATCCCAGATGTTCATGGCTTCCCTATAAGATTGGATTTTTCTCCTGAAACCATGCGAGGCAGCTACATGTGAGTTGTAATTTCACAGGCTCTATTCCCTGTGGAGGCCCTTCTGATTAAACCCAATTCCCAATTCAAATTAGAATTTAGCATTAAGGATTGAAATAGGGGCCAGCACTGTGGCATAGCGGGGAAAGCTGCCACCTGCAATGCCAGCATCCGGGCATCCTGGCTGCTCCACTTCCAATCCACTGTCTGCAATGGCCTGGAAAAGCAGCGGAGGATGGCCCAAGTGCTTGGGCCCCTGCACCCGCATGGGAGACCTGGAGGAAGCTCCTGGCTCCTGGCTTCCGAAAGGTGCACCTCCGGCCATTGCAGCTAATTGGGGAGTGAACCAGCGGATGGAAGACTCTCTCTCTCTGCCTCTGCCTGTACCTGCCCCATCACAGATTTTTCTAACCTTTGTGTCATTTTATCTGCCACGTTTTGGCCCCCAATTCTGGTACATATCTCAGCAGCAGCAGGAGTGATTCTAAAGCAAAAACGAGCTCAAGATAATTGGGGCAGGTGCTGTGGTGCAGGGGTTAAGTGGGTTCAGGTCCAGGCTGCTCCACTTCTAATCCAGCTTCCTGCTAATGTGCCTGGGAAAGCAGTGGAGGATGGCCCAAGTCCTTGGGCCCCTGCACCTGCGTGGGAGATCGGAAGAACCTCTGGGCTCCTGGCTTCTAGCTCTGGCTGTTTTGGCCATTTGGGCAATTAAACAGTAGATGGAAGACCTCTCTCTGTCTCTCTCTCTCTCTCTCTCTCTCCCCCTCTCCCTCTCTTCTCCCCTCTCTCTACACTCTGCTTTTCAAATAAATAAAATAAATCTTAAAAAACAAAAAAGATAGTAAGAATTTCCCTAAGAGGATGTTCTACACATGAATCTCTTTAGCATTATTTCAAGAAAAAAGAACTTGTAGCAAATTTAATACTTCATATAATGTCACAACTGGTGTAAAATCTATGCACCATGAGATAGAAGAGTATGGCTGATGACAACCTGAGCTGGTAGGATCACTGCAGAGCACACGATCCTTGACAGTTGGTCATGAACCAAACAAGACGGCACCCAAGGAGCTTGCCAATCTTGCAAGATCTTGGCTGGATCCCAGATCTGCTGAATCACCCCTTCATTTTCCCAGCCTCCCCAAGGGCCTTGCAGGCAGGTAACGTTTGAGACATAAAGATCTCCAATACGTCTCCGTTCATGAATAGAGCAATGGGCAGCAGTAAGGGTGACAGAGTGGCACAGACTGGAGTCTCGACAGCTCACGTTTTGCTGCTTCTAGCAATTTTACACAATCTTTCTGAGAATCCGTTTCCGTAAGTATGAACTGAGGCTCTGGGCGGATAGACTGCCATGATGAGCGGCTGGCAGAGAGCTTTCCTCAGGCCGAGTTGTGTAGGACAGTTTGAGTGACGTGCGTCCCATGCATCTGGTACGCTCAGTGAATGCTATTAATAAAAATGTGAATCACAAGTGTTACTCCCACGGACTTCCCATCTCTAGGAAGAAAGCGTATGCATTGCTGAGTTCCCCAGAGTGGCAACTTCATCTAACTTTCCTTCTCAGAGAATCCTAAGGCTCAGGCCAGTGATGGCTTCACCAGGAGTCCAGACTCGGGTTTTGAGAGCAGAAATGGTTTCCATAAAAAGGCAACATGTGATGTTTTGTTTCCTCATCACGTTGCTTCGGTTCCTCCCTGTCTGAAGCTTCCTTAATCTCCAGGCTTTGGGCTCCACCTTCAAAGTTTTGACTCGCATTATTGATCGCAAAGTAAATACTGACTAGGGTGGTGGCAAAGTCAACATACTCTTTGCAAAGCAATTAATCTCGCTGCTGAATGAAATCAGGTGCCAGCAATATACACCGTGCTGTTACAATTCTATTCTATAGGGCTTAGAAGAATTCCTTTCTGCAGGTAGCAACTACCTCCTACCAGTTATTCTGGGTGAGGAATGGCATCTACATTTGGCAGGGCCCAAGGAATATTTGACTTCATAAATCAATAACCAGTCTCAAAACTGCTATTGACTTCTGACCCGCAAATCTGACAGCAAGGAGAGATTATGGAAACTATATTGCCAGTAAAATGCAAACCTGTTGGTTAAACATTTGCCGAGAGCCCTGCTAGTGACCTCTGATAAAAAGCGGACCTAATTTGGCCATGTGTCCTTGCCATGCTCTGGGGTGTTGGAGAGCAGCTGCCTGACTCAACACATCCTACCTCCGGGCTGTGAGGGCTGGCAGAGCGCTCCTCAGTAGCTCTCTCCATCACTCCGTCCTAGGAGGTGGGACCTGGGTTAGGAGGTTTTTAAGTGATCGTTTCTGTTGCTAACCCTCTGAAGAGCTCCAAAAATTTTCTTTTCAAGCTTACTGCTGTCCCTACTCAAAGAAAGGCACAGAAATTTTTTCATTTATTTATTCCTCTATTCTCCTCAATGCCTACAGTAGTGTTCTGTACTTAATAAGCACTTTCAAAATGAAGATTCATCTCGCTGGGCTACAACTCTATCTTGCACAATCACCTACCAAGCATTTACCGTATTGAATCGTGTGTTTGATTTATGGGTCTACCAGGGAACTTCAAAAACTTCATGGAAAAGTGGAATTCAAAGTTAAGTTTATTTTAGCACAAAACATTTTGAAATCCACGCCTACGTTTTACATAACACACATGTTCCGTGAACATTGTGAAGGCCTTTCTATACACAGTTTCAAAAATTTTGACATCAAATTAAACACAGCTTTTAATTCCATTTTTCTGTAAACTTTTTGAAGTTCCCTTTCAGTGGCTCATCTTTTTAAAACAAAAATGTGTGCGTCTTATTCACCATTGTTTATCCGTCTCTGGCACCACTCCAAGGGTTGTAGATTATGCTTCCCCTTTTGTAGTTTCTGGGAAAGTGGAATGACCAGCGAGAGTAAGATAACCCTGTTTACAACGATTTTCATCGTGGATTAAATAAGATCATCTTCCACACGACAAACACAGTAGGACTTCAGCAAAAAGAATGAGATTCAGAATTTCCCCCATAAAAGGAAAATTAGGAAGTCAAACACTTGCAGTACCATGGTTAGGGGAGATTTGGAGTCTAAACGTTAAAGTGGTTCTGTGAAAGCCTTCAGCAATATTTTCTGTGTTCACAGAAGGAAAATGAACAGCTGAGAGCATACCAAATAAGAAAATTGCAATGATGCCTTACACATCTTTAATTAGGACTAATGAATGCTATGTAATTAATTCGAGTTACCATCCCGCCTGCAGTAGAAGCGTCTCCCTCCCCCGCAGCTTGCAGATGATGTGAATGGGCCCTGATTGGCTACAGATATCAGCTTCAGCAGCAGTGTGTTGGCTGTCTCCCAGGCTCAGGAGCTGGCCTGGCCCGCTGGGTCTGCATGCAGATGGTTTGAGTGTTTCCAGTGCCTTGGTTTCCTCGAGTTGGCCTTGCTCAACACACATTTCTCATCAAGCTCTTTTCCCCAAGACCCAGTGATGCAGGTCTAACTCCACCCTGCCAACATCCAGCCCAGCTGCAGGAACAGCCCACTCCATACCCAGATCTCAGCGGCTCCTACCTCCTCACAGGCCAATGGCGAACCCCAACTTCTGCGCTTATTCTGATTCAGTGTAATTAGCACCACAAAAACGTCCTTTCTGCCACTGATCCCTATTCTACAAGTTGTACAAATGATCTCCATTCTAAAGGTCTCTCTTTTGTAATATTTCAAGATAAACTATTAACCAACCATCATCTCTTATTCACTAAAACACACGAAATATATATTTTTTGAAAATATTTATGTACTTGAAAGTCAGAGTTCCATAAAGGCAGAGAGAGAGAGAGAGGTCTTCCATCCACTGGTTCACTTTCCAAGTGGCCGCAATAGCCAGAGCTGGGACTGTCTAAAGCCAGGAGCCAGGAGCTTCTTCAGGGTCTCCCACAAGGATGTAGGGGCCCAAGGACTTGGGCTATCTTCCACTGCCCTCCCAGGCCACAGGCAGAGAGTGGGATCGGAAGAGGAGCAGCCAGGACTAGAACCGGCGCCCATATGGGGTGCTGGCATGGCAGGTGAAGGCTTATCCCACTACGCCACAGCACCGGTCCTGACATTCTCTTTTTTCCCCCAAAGCATTTTCAGAAAAGGTGAGAGAAGAAAGAAACTGACCATGGAGGAAGAGAATTGCAAAACTCTGCATTAGGTGGAAGTGACATCAAGGACTGAAATGGGCTTAATCATCTCACATGACACCGGTAGACAGGGGCCTGGATTCCTTGCCTGTTAGTGGTGTGGCCTTTGGGCTGGAAATGGAAAAGAAACGTCTGGAAATGTGAACTTGGCCAGAAATGATGAAAAGCTGATCTGCTGTTATTTTTCTTTGGAAAAGGCTGTTCTCTACACCACATCCCAAGAGCAACATTTGAAACCCATGATGTCAGGGCCTGGGCTGTGACTAGCACTACAGTGTCTCTGAGAAGTACAAAAATCTCCTGTTTCTCCATGCAGATTTGGAGTGCCGGCTGCGTATCAGCCCAGTCCCCTTGACCAAATGCCCTTGAGCAGTGGGTAAACAGTGTCACCTTACGTGAGAGCCCTCCCTGGTCAGTGCTCTGTTTAAATTCCTTTCATGGTTTGTTACTGCTCTCAAGTCAAAACCCAGGTCCCATAGAGCAGGCCCAGTCTTGCTCTCCTGTCTTCGGAAGCTTCAGTTAAACAAATGTGAGATTGTCCCTTTTGTGTCTCTTAATGTCCTTTTCTATTTTTCACTGCTCTCTGTGCTGCATTCTGCATAATTTCTGCAGACCTGTCTTGCAGGTCCTTCATTCTCTCATTGGTCATGCCTAATATAATGTGTAATACATCCAATGAATTTTTACTATTAATTGTTGAATTATTTATTTCTGTAAGTTTGAATTTTAAGATCTGTTATATCTTTTCTTGTACTGTGTTCTATTCTCAACAGATATTTGCAAGCACATGTATTTGCTCATTTGTTTTTGATCTAGTAGGCTTAGTCCTTTTAAAAATCATTTCTTTGGCTAATTCTAATATCTGAAACTGTGTGGGTCATTTGTACTCTGTTTTTCTTGTCATTCGCTCTCACTTGTGGTATCTGGTTGCCTGGAGTGCTCATTCATCCATTCATGATTATAATTAAGCTAAGCATTTTGCTTAGGAAATTCTTTGAGGGACTTGTTTAAGGCCCAGAACAAAGTGAGAGTCTCTGATAGTTACATTTGCTTCTGTCGGCTTCCTGCAAGCAGTTTGGGACAACTTTACTGTAAGTCCATAGTGTGAGGTTTTCTGCACTGCCCAAAACGCCTGATGTGAATCGGGTCTGCGGGTCCGTGGGAAGAGTTGTTTTTCACTCCAGCTTCTCTGGGCTGATAGTTTAATTCCTTCTGATTGGCTCAGTTCCAAAAAGCCTTTCCTGGGGGTAAGGTTATTTCTGGTTCACTGTCAGAAATGAATGGTCTACAGCCCTTTGGGCTCCCAGATGAATAGGCGGAAGAGCTCCTGTGAGATCACCTTGGGATCTCAGAGCAGGCCTTGGGATCTGTCTCGTGTGTCACTTTATCTAAGACACCTTGACAACTGGAGTTTAAGATCAGGAAGTACCCTCCATAGAAAAGCACTGTCTATGTTTCTATTTTTCTGCGTTTCCACCTTTACTTAGATTTTAACCTAACAAGTTATTTATTATCAAGTCAGCTTTTAAATGCTTTCAGGAATTTTTTAAAAAGATTTATTTTATTTATTTGAAAGGCAGTTACTGAGAAAGAGAGGGAGAGACAGAGAGAGAGGGAGGGAGAGATCTCCCATCCTCTGGTTCACTCTCCAAATGGCTCCAATGGCTGAGGCTGGACCAGGCTGAAATCAGGAGCCAGGAGCTTCTTCTGGGTCTTCCAGGTGGGTACAGAGGCCCAAGCACTTGGGCCATCTTCCACTGCTTTCCCAAGCATGTTAACAGAAGTGGAGCAGCTGGGACTCAAACTAGCACCCACATGTTGCAGAAGGCAACTTAACCCGCTATGCCACAAAACCGGCCCCAAAAAGATTTTTTTAAAGTGTGAGTGTACTTTCAGAAAGTTCATGGAAAAATGGAATTAAAAAATAAGTTTATTTTTGTGCAAAAAAGTTTTGAAATCCAGGCAAAGTTTTTTCATTATATGCATTTCCAGTGAAATTTGGAGACACCTCATATGCATGGATTTCAAAGTTTTTGCAGCAAAATGAACTCATGCCTTAAGTCCATCTTTCCATGAGATTCGTGAAGTGCCTTCATGTATTTTTACTCAGGCTACTTCTCATTGTTTTCAGCAGCAGGGCTGCTCTGAGCCTCTAGCTAGCCTTGGTATTGGCATTGAAGACCCTGTGACCCTGAGCAAGTGACTGACCTGTCTGCCCCTATAAATGGAGATAATACTAAAAGGGTTCAAAGAACTGATGTGAAAATACCTAAAACAACACGTGGACAGTGCTTAGAAGAACACCTAGGCACCGTAGGCACTCGGCGTGGGTTGACCCCTCTCAGCCACCACATACAGCTGTCCCGCCTTCTTACCCCAGGCCCCTTCTCGCCTTTGGCCACAGGTGTCCTTAGGTAGTGATGTCTGTGACTCTTACAGAGCACCTGTGTCCCCAGTTACTCTATGATCTCAGGGAGAAAGGGTTATGTTTGTCTCATTCAACTGGAAACCCCTTCTTTCGAGTGTATGACAGATGTGTTGGGTACTCACCAAGCATTTAAATGAATGAATATGTTTCTCTGTATTTTTAAGAGAGCCCAGACAGAATGTGGACTCTCCTGAGCTGGAGAGGGTTCGGTGGGTAATTCCCAAGCACATTGGCTCTGGAATCGGGCCAGTTGCAAAGACACTAGCCTGCTGGGTCCTGGTTTCCTTTCTCTGTAAAGTAGGAACAGCAATAGCCCGTGTGTAGGTTCAAGGCTTGATGAGGAGAGACCTATCAGACACTCAGTGCAGCGTCCAGGCTGTAGTAAGAACACACTAAATGCTAGCTGCTGTTATTTCTTCTATCCTTTTGTGGTTATTCACAAAAACGATCCCTTTAAGAATGCATGGGTGAAAAAAGCCAGGGCCCAGGAATCATCTGGGAAGGTGAAGTGCGTCAATGTTTTCGCTTGTTTCTGAGAAAGTGTGTGACACGGTGTTTAGATGAAAAGCAGAAAGGGGCTTCTCGCTGTGCCGGGACTGTTATTCTCTCTGTCGCATGGGGTGTTGCTTCAGCTCTTAACCAGAGAAAATATCCACAGGGTTAGAGAAAGAGATTGGGGCTCCCCTGATCCCATCGGGTTCTGCCGTTTGATTGACATTTAATGAAATTGATTATAAATGTTTATAAAAGCCACCAGGGAAACAAAGAGTTCTGAGGAACGCTAGCAAGAGAATTAATCGCTCAGGTTGGGAATCCATGCACCCGGCGTCTGGGGAAGAAAACCCAAGCCCTCCGGGTGTGGGTTGGAAGCACCAAGCTTGTTTTGCACAACAGCCTAAAGACAAGCGCTGCAAACCTCCAGTCACACGGACCTGTCTCCTCGTGATGCGGACACCGCCATCACTCCGTGGTACCCCGCAGCCCATGGCGGCATCTGCCTCTCGTTGCCTGGTTCAGGGACATGACGGATGTGGATTTGGTCCTGGGGTGTTTTCAGGCATGCTTTTCCTATCTCTTGTCTGCAGTCGAAAGGAGAAATCACGTTCTGACCCAGGTAACTTGTCCAGATACTGAGGCAGCAGAGCAGAAAAGAAGTTGCAAGAAAAACCCTCCGGAGAAACCAAGGCACGTTGTGATCCCCCTGCTGCTGCCAGCCCATCTGAGGCCACAAACAGAGCTGCCACAGAGCTGTCAGCCACAGCTGAAGGCAGAACCGGCTCGCTCCTGTTTACTTAAAGGATCATCATTTTCAAACCAAAGGAGAACCTTAAAGATAACTGATGCACCTGTTCATCAGAATCAGCTAGGAAATTGGCAGGGGCGTTGACACCCACGATCCACCCCCGATGCAGTGAATCAGGATTCTAGAAGCTCACCCTGCTGTGAATTTTTTTTCAACTCTCCAAAGGTCGTTGCACTAAGAAGCACTGACCCTTGACCTAGCCTCTTGTTATTGTGGAGTAATTCCTAATGGCGCTCAGGCTTGGCAAAGGATTTCCAGGGATGGTAGGAGAGGCGTTATTATCCCTAATTTACAGATGGGAAAATCAAGGCCTGAATTACTTAAAGGTTTATTTGGGGTCTCCATGAACTAGTTCAAGTATCAGAGTGCAGTAAGCGCCTTCGAGAACGCACCTCCTCAACTTTTCCTTGATCTTTAAGTGAAGGATCTTTGAATCATAAATGGATACTTTAGCAGGTCAGGGAAACATGGAATGAAAAGACAAGTTTATTTTGGTGCAAAAAACAAAAAAAAAACAAAAAACCATGTTCAAATGCACGCGGATTTGTGCATTTTTACTAGGGAAGACCAGATCTGAAATGTGGAAACGGGGGCTTGGAGAGGAGCTCAGCCCCCACCTTTACATTCCTGCACTCCCTAGTACTGTGCACTCCACAAACACCTGATAAATCGGGCGAAACGACATGGCCAAGGGCACACAGCGCCCACACCTGGCTTTTGGTCCCCAACCCCACTACTGCACTTCCCGGTGCAGAGGCTGCCGGTCCCTGGGTGGGTACGAGAACCACGCCTCCTGCATTGTGCGGCTGAGTCAAGGTTTGAAATAGTCGGCTTCCTTCTTTCCAAAGAACATTTCCTTTATCTCTCAAGCTTGGGGAGTGATTTCTTTTATTCCAAAAATATCGCAGCTGTCTACAGCACAGAAATATCTGTTACTACGTGGGAGTCCAGCTTCCCCGTCCCTGCTTCTCCCTCCCCTCCCGTTCTCTCTCTTTATGAAAGTGTAGGAAAGCAAGTGCACAAATGGCCTCCTCTGTGTGCAGGAATTGTCTATTCCTTTTTTTTTATTTTTAAAGATTTATTTATTTGAAGGGTAGAGTTACAGAGAGGCAGAGGCAGGGAAAGAGAGAGGTCTTCCATCCGATGGTTCACTCCCCAGATGACCGCAATGCTGTGCCAAACCAAAGCCAAGAGCCAGGAGCTTCTTCCAGATCTCCCACCTGGGTGCAGGGGCCCAAGGACTTGGGCCATCTTCTGCTGCTTTCCCACAGCAGAGAGCTGGATTGGAAGTAGAGCAGCTGGGACTCGAACCAGTGCCCATATGGGATGCCGGCACTGCAGGTGGCAGCCTTACCTGCTACGCCACAGCGCTGGCCCCGGGAATTGTCCTTTCACCTGGGCCCTGTCTCAGCCCCAGTTGCCAACAGCCATGACCAGCAGTAGCTCCAGGATTTCCTGGGAATAAGTCAACTTGTTGGTTTCTTATTTGGTTGTGCTTCTCCGCAGCTTTCCACATTCCATGTGTGTTTTCCCTGCCCCCTCTCCCTTGCACCTGCTTGTGGGTTCTGATGCATTCTTAGACTTTCTCCTACCTCTGTCACCACCACAACCCCCTCCCTGCTCATCCCTACCTTACACATTCAGTGGCTCTGAGGATGCTGGGTATGTGACTGGACCACAGGATTGTAGCTGTAGTCAATTGACAGTTTCTGGTGCGTGGACCAGGGGAAGAGGGAGGAGGTGGGCAGACAGAGGCCAAAGAGAAGAACAGAGGCTGAGGCTGGCTGCTGAGCTGTGAGATACTGTGTGAGGGATGGAGCTGGTACCCGCTCTTGTTTTTACCACTGATGGCAGCGCCGTAGGTAAGAGGCCATGGGAGGGTTCCAGGTCTGGATGGCAAAATCACAATGCACTAAGGGAGAGCCAGCCTATCAAGAAAGCCACAGGAAATGGAAGTCACGTGCTATAGGGAGCACGTAGTCTGGGAGGATGGGAGACCCTGCACACTGAGCTGTTGCTTCCAGAACTGCATGCACATGCTGTTACTTGTCTCCCAGCATGCACTGCCTGTGTGAGAATGGGTTGCTGGGAGTGTGTGTCTCAGTGAACCAGACTCTCTGCTACCCCAGAAACAGAAACAGTCACCGTGTAGACACTGAGAGCCAGTACTGAGTCAGCCTGGCCTAGGTTCTAATCCCACCTCTGTGACCTTGAACTTACTCCTTAATTTCTCTGGACCTCAGCTGGCTCATCTGTAAAATCTACCCACTATATAGGATGCATGTGGCTACGGTGATTTCATATTAAAAATTTCATCAAGTTTCCCCTGTAAAAATTTTATTTTTACTGAGATAAAAAAAATCCACTAAAAAATGATAGCATGAACTCTCCCTTACTGTGCATTTTATTAGAATGGTTCACCATAGAATATGAAGATCATGGATACCCCTGTATCGTCAGTATAGAGAGTAAGGTACTGGGGCAAGCATCTAGCCTCATGGTTAAGACCCCTGTTAAGGCGCCTGCATCTCATACCGTAAGGCCTGGATTTGTCTCCCAGTCCCAGCTCCTGACTCCAGCTTCCTGCTCACACAGATCCTGGCAGGCATTAGTGATGGCTCAAGTCATTGGCTTCCGGCCACCCGTGTGGGAGACCTGCATTGAGTTCCCAGCTCCCTGCTCCAGCCCCAGCCCAGCCCTGTTGTTACCAGCATTTGAGAAACGAACCACCACAATGGAGATCTCTTTCTCTCTCTTACTTACTCTCCCTAACATTCTGCCTTTCAAATGAATAAAGTTTGAAAATTTTTATTTTATTTTATTTTATTTTATTTTATTTTATTTTATTTTGACAGGCAGAGTGGACAGTGAGAGAGAGAGACAGAGACAGAGAAAGGTCTTCCTTTTCTGTTGGTTCACCCCTCAATGGCCACTGCAGCCAGTGCGCTGCGGCTGGCGCCCCACACTGATCCAAAGCCAGGAGCCAGGTGCTTCTCCTGGTCTCCCATGGGGTACAGGGCCCAAGCACTTGGGCCATCCTCCTCTGCACTCCCCGGCCACAGCAGAGAGATGGACTGGAAGAGGGGCAACCAGGACAGAATTCGACTAGAACCCGGTGTGCTGGTGCCGCAGGCAGAGGATTAGCCTATTGAGCCACGGCTCTGGCCCAAAAAATATTTTAAAAATGAATTAGTCCATAAATTTCATGTACAATTGGGACAAAGTACATTTGATTTTTTTTATGAAACTGATACTGACATTATAACATTTTATACTATTTTTCATTTTACTATCTCAAAGAATACTTGAAAGCGTGCACTAATTAATCTTAAAACCAGGGATGGGTATTTGGCCTAATGCTTAAGCTGCTGCTTGGGACACCCACATCCCGCATGTGGTGCCGGGTCTCGAGTCCTGGCTCACTCCCAGTTCCAGCTTCCTGCTAATGCAGACCCCAGGAGGCGGCAGGTGATCGCTGCTGGACTCTTGGGTCCCTGCTGTCCACTCGGGCAAACAGGACTGAGTTCTCGGCTCCTCACTCCAGCTCGGCCCCACTCCAGTTGTTGCAGGCATTTGACACAGGAACCAGCAGAGGTGAGATTTCTTGGCCCCTCCGTCTCTGCGTCTCTCAGTCTCTCTGCCTTTCAAATAATCATTTTCAAGAGCCCCACCCCTATATGACGTTGCAGTGATGACCTGGATTTCCTGAGGGAATGCAGGATAGCATTATTGAATTATGCATTGCAGTAGGCTCCAAGGGCTTAGCAATTAGTCCTCAGTGGTAATTATTTGGAACAAGAAATACCATCAAACAATCTTTTTGACCAATTATTCCTTTCAGAACAGTCTGGTCGCAAAAATAATTCTAGCATTTTTGTTCCTTAATTAAAAAAAAAAAGACATCATGGAAATATTTCAGTTCCCTGTGTCCTCCAATTGCCTGTATCTGGACAGGTTCTAAACAGGCAGATAAGCTGAGGCCCAGAGAGGTCTTAGATGGTGGAGAAGGGTTAGTGACAGGATATGTGACAGCCTTGCCAACGTGCGTCTCCCAGGGTGAGGCTCCGCGGTTCTCCCGCACATCCACTCCTTGTCCTCACGGCTTAATCCTCTACCTGCTTCTAACCCACATACATGAAGGCCATCGCTGGCTCTTGTGCGATAGCCTTACTTTGTTTTGATCAATGAGTAAAAATGAAATCCTGGGGGTGTTTGGTATGGTGTGTGAGATGCTGCTTGGGACACCCGCATCTCGTGTCACAGTGCGTGATTCCGGGCCCTGCTGCTCTGCTTCTGGCCCAGTGTCCTGCTGGTGTCACCCTGGGAGGTAGCAGGTGAGGGCTCAAGTGCTTGGGAGACTCAGACGGAGCTCCTGATTCCTGGTTTCAGCCTGGCTCAGCTCCGGCGGTTGTAGGCAAAATGGAAGACCTCTCTCTCTCTCCCTCTCTCTCTCTCTCTCTCTCTCTCTCTTGCTCTGCTTTTCAAGTAGATGAACAGACACAAATAAGCATGAAAAAAATGTTCACAGGAAAATACTTTTTAAAAAGAAATGAGCTTCATTTTGAGATTTTTGCAGCCACCCTAGATGTGGGATGACATCCAGGGAGTGAGTGCAGGAATAGCTTTCGAGACCCAGCATCTAGGAAGTGTATCCGGCTGCTCCCTCTCGTGTCTTCCTGCTTATTTGTGTGGGAAGGGAAGAGACACATAGCTGCAGGCCCACACAGGTGGGCACAGAGCTGGGTTTAGAGGGCCGGGAGCAAAATATTAATGGGATCATATTGATTCTTCAGGAGGGGGACAAGGATAGTTTGTTTACACCTGGAGCATTTATAACTAAATGATCATTCATTCATGTGATTCTCTCCATAATTCTGGAGTTGAGGGATGAGAATGAGCTGCTTATCACACTAGGTCACACTGCTGGTGAATCAGGCCAGCGCTCAGGCAGCTGCAGGGGCCGGAATGTCACGGGACATCATAATTACCTTTGTGGTGCAAACCTGAGGAGGTCAAAGGTCCTTTAGTGAAATTCCTAACACCTTGCGGCTCTCCGGACCTGTTTGCTGCAAAAGTAAATGATAAAAGCTCCCTCGAAATCTGCTGCCTGCTCACTTAACTAAACATTTTCCGGAACTTGTTTTTATGTTTATGTTTATTCTGGGGCCCTCACCACTTTGCGAGCTAAGTTTCCTAGGTTTCTGTCCATAGGATAACATTTTATATTTTATGAGTTTCAAAGAGGGTTCTCCACCTGGGGTGTGTCCAGCAGTAAGGGGCCTGTGTCTCTCGTGTGTTTATGAACCTGTAGGCTTTTTCCATTTTAATCGGATCCTTCATTTTTCTAGCCGGAGGCCCATCATTTTCAAGGGTTGGTCTCATGTGAACACCCATCTGTATTAAGCTTGTCCGCAGTGTAGCTGTCACGTGTGGGGGAATGTGGTTGGATGTGTGTCATTAAACACATCCTGCAGTCTACTGAGCACTCAGACTCTGCAAACCCAAGCCAGCCTTAGAAGCACCATACTTCCTCCACACGACTGCTTTGTGAGGCAGGCAAAGGCGGGCGTCTGTGAACGTCTTCCTTTGCCATGCAGCAATGGGCAGTTCTTCCTGGAGGAAGGCTCCACACGACAGAGGCATGGTTCGCTGCTGGAGGAGTATCTGAGTCCTGAGAGACTGTTCTGTGCCTTGAGAAAAGGTGTGATGACTTGGTGCGGGACAAAGACAGCTACCTCGTCTCATTTCATGATCTTCAGGTCTGTCTTGTGGCTAAGAGGCCTCCAGAATGCTGTTTTCACCCTGGCGTCACGGTTTGCAAGGTGAATCAGAATTTCAGCTTGGCATTTGCCCGTATCAGTTGCTCACATACTAACCACTCATTGTTTTTGTTTTTGTTTTTTGTTTTTTGACAGGCAGAGTTAGACAGTGAGAGAGAGACAGAGACAGAGAGAAATGTTTTCCTTTTGCCGTTGGTTCATCCCCCAAATGGCCGCTGCGGCGGCGCGCTGTGGCCAGAGCACCATGATGATCCGAAGGCAGGAGCAAGGTGTTTCTCCTGGTCTCCCGTGCAGGTGCAGGGCCCAAGTACTTGGGCCATCCTCCACTGCACTCCCAGGCCACAGCAGAGAGCTGGCCTGGAAGAGGGGCAACCGGGACAGAACCGGCGCCCCGACAGGAACTAGAACCCGGTGTGCCGGCGCCGCAGGCGGAGGATTAGCCAAGTGAGCAGCGGCACCGGCTCAGACCATCTTCTCGAACAACTGCCTCCTTGCCATCCAATCTATGGAGAGCCTATTCCCTAACAACTCCCCCCGTCTCCCCTGTCAGACCCCAGCAGAGAAGAAGAGGTAGGCTAGCAGGAGATGCTCAGTTTAGGAGCCTGTGATACCACCTGGCTAGTGCTGCCCCTCCCACACTCATCTCCAGCTCAGCTCCCTGGCATTTTGCCCCTGGCAATGAAGACCAAGAGCATCTGTGCGAGTCCATAGGATGCTGGCGGGAAGGATCTGGTGGGGTCTGGGTGTCCAGCACACTGCCTAAGACACTGAATGAGATGCTTCCACCCCCATTGCAGTGCGTGGGTTTGAGTCCCAGCCCTGCACTCTGGGAGGCGGTAGTGGTGGCTCCAGTAAGCTGCGTCCAGCACCCACATAGGAGCCCCGGATCAACTTCCTGCCTCCCAGCTTCACTGTGATCCAACCCGAGCTGTCATGGGCATTTCATTTTTTTAAAGTATAATTTAAATTGAAAACTTTAAGGAAGAAAGGATACAAGACGAGATGGCTGGGGGTGGGGGTGGGGGCAGAGGGTCCAGGCTTCCTTGGGGACAGGAAGGAAGGTGAGGGACAGGGCTAGGCTGAGGTTAGGGGAGTGTCTGCAGGCGGGGCTGTGAATGACCTACCTGCTCCTGGTTTTTCTTTTCTCCTGGAAGTAGGAAGCGAAGTCCTCCGCCGAGAACGAGGGAGTGGAAGTGTGGTTGGGAGACCAGAGCACAGCTGAGGTTGGCCACTGAGCATTTGCCCTGGGCAGAAAGTGCTGAGCTTTCTCTTTTCTTCAGCGAGTCTCAGCCCCTTGGGCTCAGGCCTGGATAAAGCAGAAACCACAGAGGACGGAGGAGGAACGAGTTTTGGGATAATTGCAGGAGAAGGACCGAAGTGCGGGATGGTGGAGTAAGCTAGAGGCACGAGGGGGTGAGGTTGAGAGGGAGAGGTCTGGCACTCAGGGGAACGTGCAGGGCGTAGTGTCCTTGGCAACAGCAGAGAGAATGGGGGACTCCGGCTGGCTGTATGAAGGCTGTGATCAGATGTGTTAATCGCGGCGTTTCGAGTTGGAGCAGTTTGGAGAGTGGACAGGGCTAGGATGTAGAGGAGAAGAGAAGGTCATTCAGAAGGAGAAGGCCCAGGACCTGGGCAGCCAGAGCACTGGACGAGACCCTTCCTGTGTGCTCACTGCGTCCTGTGTGGACTCTGTCCCGGGAGTGGAGGTGGAAAGAATGGTAACTGAGCCACAGGTGGAAGCTCCCTTACCTGCAATGTCTACGACCAGAAGTGTTTTGAATTTGGGATTTTTTTTTTCAGATTTCAGAATATTTGCACATATTTAATGATTTGAGGATGAGAGCCAAGTCTAAACATGAAATTCATGTGCTTCATTTTCTATCAGTAGCCTGAGGTCATTTTTCAAAAGAATACGTTATTTATATTGTTTTGCTTATTTGAAATGCAGAGAGAGAGAGAGATAGAGAGAGAGAGAGGGGTATTTTCCATCTGCTTGGTCACTCCCTAATGCCTGCACAGCCAGGGCTGGCCCAGGCCAAAGCCAGGAGTCCAGAACTCCACCTGGATCTCACACGCGAGTGACAAGGACTCAGGTATTTGAGCCATCATGTCCTGCCTCCCAGGTGCACATTGGCAGGAAGCTGGAATCCGAAGTGGAGGTGGGACTTGAACCCAGGCTCTCTGGTGTGGGATGCGGGCGTCCCGAGTGACCCCTTCATCTGCCGTGCCACAGCGCCCACCCCTCAGCGTGAGGGAATTTCATCCAGTGTTTTTGGAGCACCTGTGTTTTGACCATGACCCATCACATTTGAGGCTGGGTGAATAATTTTCCTGTGGCAGCATGGTGGTGCTTAAAGAGTTTCACATTATGGATTTTCCAATTTTGGATGTTCCACCTGTATCAGACTTCTCTCGGGGGGGGGGGGGTGCAGAAGGATGGGGCATTGTATGATGGCATCAGCAGTGACATGGGGCACAGTGACATGGGCCTCCAGGAAGTGCTTTGTAATATTAAACTTTAATGATGAACATAAAATGGAAGAATAAAAATATATTTTTAACATGTTGTGGTTCTAACATAGGGTGATGCTGCAAATAACAGATTTCTGATTTTTTTTTTTAAAAAGATGGCATGTAGGGGTAGGAGTGGCGGCATTGCAGGTTAAGCTGCCACCTGCAACATCCCTCTTGGGTGCCGGTTCTAGTCCCATCTGCTCTACTTCCGATCCAGCTTCCTGTTAATATGCCTGGGAAAATACTGGAAGACAGCCCCAGTGTTTGAGCCTGTGTACCCATATGAGAGACCCTGGCTCTTGGTTCTGGGCTTTGGCCTGGCCAAGTACCAAGCACTGATGCCATTTGAGGTGTGAACTGGTGCTTGGAAAATTTCTCTCTTTCTCTCTCTCTCTCTCATGTCACTCTGCCTTCCAACTAAATGAAATCAATCTTTTTCTAAAAAGATGACATTCACATTGTTATGAGGAATACCCATTATCATCAAGGCATAGGCGATGGTTTGTTTCATGTTAAGCTGTTTTGAGACTTTGCTGAGCAGATCCTGGGGACCTACAGAGCAGGAGGCCATTAGCTCGCAGGGCTTCCTGGAATTACCTGTGAGAGGTGACAGGGCCATATCCTTGGGCTTCGTTCCCACCATGGACGACAGAAGATTTCCTCTAGCCACAGTCCAAAACTGTCCTTGTAAAAAGCCACAACAGTTGTGGCTCTTCGACGTTTTCACACCCGAACAGCCAGGAGCCACCCGGGAATCCATTTCTTGGCCAGCCCGGCCTTGCAATGCCCACACATTTTGCTTTCTCTTGGACACTGTTGCCTGTCTTTGGAAATGCTGGCATTGGGCAAGCAGCCAGCACGTACAAAGTTCACTAAAAGCATCTCCATCTGTCCCAAAGTGCTTCTAAGGTCATTCGCTCCTCACACTTCTCCATTTGAGCCACCCCAGGGAATGCCAGAGGCGTCCACACCCGCATCCAAAGGCAGAGCTCTCAGTGTGAAACCTAACACTAGAAGCTGTGTTGTCTCAGCACAGGCACAAGTCCTGATGTTTTTATTCCACCTTTCAGTTCAGAATTCACTTTCTAGATTCTCGTTTCTTTTCCTGGGGTAGCTCTCAGATTCCTTTAAAGATCTGCTAAGTGAAGTGGAAGAGGTAATGAGATGTAGGATGGACATATGGAAAGGCCTAATGTACTATATGAGGATCATAGTGGGTTTTTTTTTAAGATTTTTATTTTATTTCTTTGGAAAGAGAGTTAGAGAAAGAGAGACAGACAGAGAGCAATCTTCTATCTGCTGTTTCGCTCCCCAGATGGCTACAACAGCCAGAAGTGAGCCAAGCCAAAGCCAGGAGCCAGGAGTTTTTTCCAGGTCTCCCACATGGGTCAGGGGCCAAGGACGAGGGCCATCTTCTGCTGCTTTCTCAGGAGCATTAGCAAGCTGCTGGATTGGAAGTGGAGCCTCTGGGACTTGAACAGCCACCTATGTGGGATGCTGGCATTGCAGGCGATGGTTTAACCCACTGCAGCACAGCGTCGGCCCCAGGGTCAGTGTTTATTATAATAGTACTTGGGACTTTATAATAGTGCTCAGGACTTGCGCTTCACCACCTGCTCTGACACCCCAAGATGAGAGGACTCAGTGCTGATTATGTCACATCTTTTGTGTAGAATTCTGATCTGGGCAAACAGAACTAACTCCCTCTTCTCATTGTTCCATTCTTGGAGGTCTGAGGTGGTGGTGGGCATCCCTCCTCCTTGTGTTCGCTGTTCCCATTTCATCTGGGGACTCCCCACTCCCACCATGCCAGACGGTCCAGTAGGGCTGCCAACCGCTCTGTCCTGTCCTCTCTTCCCCCTCGCACCGCTGGGCTGTGTTGCAGGTGGGGTCTTCCTTGTTTGATACAATGACTGAGAAGGACCCGTTCTCCCACTCAGCTTTGTTAAGGTATCGGAGACAAAAACCAGCTCTGTATATGCAAGGAAGACAGGCAGCTTGGGCTGCCAGCAATCTTCCCATTTACTGTATGGACAGAACCAGACTCCAGAAGGCAGCCAAGCAGAAACGAGACAGCACTGATGATGTCATCCTATTTTAGACCCAGGCATGTTTTCCCATCTGCATACAAATGGTCACCAGGATAAATATGGTTCTGTACTTTGCTCCTTTGCGCTCTCTCTCTCTCTCTTTTTTTTTTTTTACCTTAATAGATCCTTGAAACTACATCATATGGAGAGAGCATCCCCATACGTTTCCACAGCTACCAATGGATGGATGTGCCGATAACTGATTCAACCACTTCTGCAGGGATGACCATTTGGGATGCTTTCCAAGCTTTTGATATTTCAGATGTACAAGTCACACTGGATTTTGCCGGCGTAGGTAGGCTTTGAAGTGCAATGGCTGGGTTAAGGAGTGGATGCCAATGTAATTTGCTAGAAGCAGACAAAGTCCTCTCCATAGGGTTGCTTTGCACTCCTATCAGCAAAAAGTGAAAGTGCCTGCTCCTCATAGTCTAGCCAGCTGACTGCTGTCAAACCCTTGCTGCTGTTCTCACCTGGGTTTTAGTCCCGCCCACTCGGGCTCGTGCTCCTAACCCTAACCCTAACCCTAACCCTAACCCTAACCCTAACCCTAACCCTAACTGCTGCCCACCTCCATCCGTGGCGCTGGCTCGCCCAGACTGCAGCATCCTTAGGGCTTCTGTTCTGAGCTCTTGGAGGGATTGTCTGTGTTGTGGATCTCCTTCTGACCTGATCCCTGACACTGGATGCGCGGAAGGGAAGAGGAGGGGGCCAGTGGGGGTCTGTCTGGGATGGGGATGAGAAAACCAGAGAAATGCATGAGATGTTCCTCCCCCTTACCAGCCTTGAATTACTTCACCAGCTGACTCCAAGCTGTGAGTCCTCGCAGGTCATCCAAGAGCCTTCCCAGTAAGTGCAGCCTCTTTCTCCTTTGCAATATTTATCTGTAGACCCTAAGTAGACCCAGCATCGCCTCTTCCACGCATCTCTCCCAGCACAGAGGAGGAAGATGTATCCTAATTGTTAGCAATATCCTAGGAACTATTAGTGGAGTCGCTGAATGACTCCGCTTCGGTCTTCCGGCTTTTAATACAAATAATATATGTAGAGAAAAATCACTTAGAAGCACACTTTCATATTTTATTAGCAGAATAGTAAATAGTTTGAACATGAAAAGATACATTTTTCACCTTTTAAATTACTGAGTTTCTTCAAATTACTAAAGAATTTTTTTTTGCAAAAATAATCAATGAGCTTGTCGAAACTGTTAATTAAAGCAGCTGTTTTAGAACCTTTACCATGGAATTGAAGGATGTAATCTATTTTGCTTCCAGAAAGTTGAAGTGCAAAGGGAGTGGAGAGAAACAAATCATTCCCTTGATCTACCAAAAGCTTGAACTCAAATAACTGAGCACATATGGCATCCAGAAAAATTGGCCACCATGCACCTTGTGGTTGACTGACAGATGGACTCCCAAGAAACCCAGGTCTTTATCCCTGGAGCCACCGGTTCCTGGAAAAGGGAATTTGATTTGTTTATTTGGAGGTAAAGAAAATTTTGAAATCTATGCACAGTTTTTCATGATATGCATCTTCCTGAACTTTGGAAGAGCCCTCCTATGTAGGAATTTCAAGGATGCTCTTCACTCAAATCAACTTACTTTTTCATTGCATTTCCTGCAAACTCTGAAATACCTTTGTATATGGTAAAGGAGGTGCGATTAAGTTAAGGATCTTGATATGGAATGGTTATCCTTAGGTAGATCTTAACCATTCCCTCATTAGAGGGAGGCGGACAGAAGAAAGAAGGGGATAGAACGACCAGAGCAGAGAGGAATTTGAAGATGCCACTGCTTCAAAGATGGAGGGAGGGGCTGTGAAACAAGGAACGTGAGGAATTTGCATCTCTGGAGCTGGAAAAGGCAAGGACTCTGTCATGACCTCCAGAGGAAGGTGGAGCACCCTGGGTTAGGCCCAGTGATTCGGAAACAAATTCTGGCCTTCGGCACAGTAAGAGACTGCATGTCTGTTGTTTTAGGGCCATTGAGGTCCTGGTATTTTCTTACAGTAACCACATCAAATGGATAAACACTGTTCCCAATGTCTGGGAAATAAGAACTTGGCATTGATTTTAAAGTTACAAGCCGGCACTGTGGCGTATTAGGTTGAGCCTCCACCTGCGGTGCTGGCTTCCCATATGGGCACCGGTTCTGGTCCCAGCTGCTCCAATTCTGATCCAGCTCCCTGCTAGTGTCTTGGGAAAGCAGTGGAGGATGGCCTAAGTGCTGGGGACCTTGCACCATGTGGCAGACCCAGAAGAAGCTCCTGGCTTCGGATCCTTCCAGCTCTAGCCATTGTGGCCATCTGGGGAGTGAACCAGTGGATGGAAGATGTCTCTCCCTCTGTAACTCTGCTTCTCAAATAAATAAATAAACCTTTAAAAAAAATAGAGTTCATCAAATGAGTTACTAGGGATAAATAAGGTTGTAAAGGTGTTATTTAAGAGGAGAAATTTGGTGATCTCTCTTTTTTTTAAAAAAAAAAAAAAAACTACTTGAAAGGCAGACTTACAGGGAGATACAGAGAGATGATTGACATCCTGCACCTGCTAGTTCTGTCCCCAAATGGCTATCCAGGGCTAGGCCAGGCCGAAGCCGGCAGGAAATCTACTCAGGTCTCCCACGCGGGTAGCAGGGACTCCAGTACACGATCCATTGCCTCCTGCTTCTCAGGCCCATTGGCAGAGAGCTGGGACTCCAATGAGCACCCTAATATGGCATGTGAGTGTCCCATGTGGCAGCTTAACATGCTGTGCCACACCTGTTCGACTGTGTCACATTTAAGCAAAAAAAGCTTGGCTGTGTTAAATCTCACGTTCTTCATTTGTAGGGGTCAACAGAGCCTCTTCAGCTGGCCTTCTGGTGGTCTGGCTACTCTGAAGGGTCTCCCTGCTGTAAGCCATCCTGACTTTTTATTTTCTTTAAGATTTATCTATTTATTTGAAAGTCATAGTTACACAGAGAGAGAGAGAGGAGAGGCAGAGAGAGAGAGAGGTCTTCCATCCGATGGTTCACTCCCAAATTGGCCACAATGGCTGGAGCTGCGCTGATCTGAAGCCAGGAGCCAAGAGTTTTGTCCAGGTCTCCCACGTGGGTGCAGGGCCCCAAGGACTTGGGCCATCTTCTACTGCTTTCCCAGGCCATAGCAGAGAGCTGGATCAGAAGTGGAGCAGCTGGGTCTCGAACCGGTGCCCATATGGGATGCCACACTTCAGGCCAGGGTATTAACCCATGCACCACAGCACTGGCCCCAGCCATCCTGACTTTTTAAACGTACTGCTGGCTTGCTGAAATAGACATTCATTCCTGAAAATCCCATATGGAAGTCAGCCTTGGCTGCAATAGTGCTATATAGCAAACATCTCAAAATTTCAGTGACGAAAAAAATGCTGCTTTTTTTTTCCCCCTTGGAGTTTGCCTTGTATGTCAGCGGCTCTAAGTTGGGTGACCCGGCTCCAGGCTGCACGTCAGGTGATCTCTGTCTCGTGTCTTTCCTCACTAAGGCTTAAGGAGCGATCCTCACCCTCTGCATTCTAATGGTGGAGGACATACGCACAAATGAGGGAGCAGAAATTGCACAACGTTTGTGATCTCTGCTTTGAATTGGCCACATTGCCACTTCTGCTCATATTCCACTGGCCAAAATAAGATCCATGGTGAAGGGCATTCTTTACTGGAAGGTGGGGACATGAATATTTTCTGAACTATACAACAGTTGAACATACCTCCACACCCTGAAAAAGTTAGCCCAAACCAAAGAACGATGCAGGAAGTGGTAAATAAACGCTCCATCCGCCTGCAGCCAAGGAGAACTAGCCCTTCAACTAGTCGGTGGCTTGGACCAGACTTCTTATTGAGTTGAGATTCTTAACCAGGTCTCAAGTGGACCCAGAGAGTGGTGGGCTCCCCTGGATCTCAACAGAAGCAAACACAAGCCTACTGTGATCCCACAGACTAAATTAACCAAATAAAATCACAGCAATCACATGTAGTAAAGTCGCTAATAGTCAACAGAAACAATGGAAGACGCACCCCAGACTTTTAGCTGTTAGGATTAACAGATGATAAACTAAATAGTTATGAATGATGTCATGAAGTTAGGAAACACATAATAAAAAGCTATGAAGAATGATGAGGCTTATTTGCAGCAGAATTAAATGGGACTTTTAGGTATAATTATTGAATAAAAAATAAATTGCTGGATTAAATAGACTCAACTAAGTAGCTGTTTGGCAAAGTGGAAGAGAGATTTGAAGAAGTCACTTGGAAAGCAGCACAGACAAGGAGAGGGATGTGTGAAGGAGGTTAAGAATCCAGGGAACCAATTGAGAAGGTCTAACATGTAATTAACAGGAGTCCCAGAGAGACCGAATACAGAGAATGGCACAAGGATAATGATTGGAGAGGTAGTAGCTGAGCACCCAGACATGGTAAGGGATTTAAATCCACAGATAGACAAAGCGCAAAGTATATTAGGCCTGGCAAAGACAAAGAAAGCCACGGATTATAGAGAGTTTAGAACACCAAGAACCAACAGCCGCTTAACGTTATGAAGCCATGGTAATTAGAGTAGGAGCTGACCATCCATCACTAGCAAGGAAAACCGGCAATCCGGGGAAGCTGCTTTTTCTTAAGCGCTATCTTGTTCCCCAGCACCTCCCAAAACACATCGGATGCCAAACCCGAGACTTGAGAGTGCCAGGACCTGGGAAAATGGGTGAATGGGACTGGTCACATTTAAGTATTAATTTTCGCTCTGCCACGCTCCGCAGTGACTTTTGAGTCTGCTCTTACTAGACAGTACAATTTCACCTGCTGCTGTGGGTAAGGGTAGACACCTGTATAGCTGAACAAAAACTCAGAGCTTATCATCCGTGATGCTTCACAGGAGGAATTAAAAGGATGTCCCTTCAGAAGCAGGAGAATGGTCCCTAGGGGACACCTAAGACGCAGTAAGGAATCCTTAGAAAAGAAACTGCAAAACATATTTATAAGGTTTCAAGTTGTATATCACAATAAGGTCTGACTTGGTAGTTTGAAGAAGTGACACCAGTACCACGTGAAGAGTTGATTGAAGGTGAGGCTTTAAACTTCTTAGATTGTTCAGATGATGGACTAAGTTTAACTTAAAAAAAGATTGACTTATTTCTTTGAAAGCAGAGTGACAGAGTGAGGTGTGTGCTCCCACACCCACACCCACACACAGGAAGGGAGGAAGGGAGAGAGGGAGACAGAGACAGAGAGAGAAACAGAGAGGTATCTTTCTTCCTTCAGTTCACTCCCCAGATGTCCAAAACAGCCAACCCGGCCCCAGACTGAAGCAAGGAGCCAGGAACTCCATCCTGGTCTTCCATGAGAGTAGCAGGAACTCAAATACTTAGGCCATCATCTACTGCCCCCGGGTGCATTAGCAGGAAACGGGATTGGAAATGCAAATAGCTGGGACTCACACTGTCACTCTAATACAGGGTGCCTGGTGGTGCAAGTGGTGGCTTAGCCCATTTTGCCACAATGCCTGCCCCAAGTTTCTAACATTTGGTTTGTTACCTTTAGGCATGCATGTAACATGTTAAGCGTAGCAGCTGGCACTGTGGTGTAGTGGGTAAAACTCCAGACCGCAGAGCCAGCATCCCATATGGGTGCTAGTTTGAGTCCTGGCTGCTCCACTTCCAATCCAGCTCCCTGCTAATGCTCCTGGGAAAGCAACAAAGATGGCCAAAGTCCCTGGGCCCCTGCACCTACATGGGAGACCTGGAAAAAGCTCCTGACTCCTGGATTTGGATCAGTGTAGCTCTGACCATTGTGACTATTTGGGAAGTGAACCAGCAGATGGTTCTTGTTCTCTGTCTTTACCTCTCTCTGTAACTCTTTCAAATAAATAAAATGAATCTTTAGAAAAATGTCAAGTGTAATCAGTAAAAGAACAGAGATTCAGTGATGAACATCCTAACCAGGAAAAGCAAACAAACACAATAAGAAAATAGACAAGAACACTACTCAATGAAAAGACCCATTAAGAAGAGGAAAAATGTGGAAAGAAATCCAGATATTTTGGAAATGATAATGATGGTTTTTAAGTCACTAATATATCCCATTAAAAGGCAAATATGTTGTCAGATTGAAAAACACATGACGGCATTGTGGTGCATCGGGTTAAAGTACTGGCCTACAGGGCTGGCATCCTGTATGGGCACTGTTTAAAGTCCTGGCTGCTCTACTTCCGATCCAGCTCCCTGCTAATGTGCCTGGGAAAGCAATAGATGTCCCAAGTCCTTGGGCCCCTGCACCCATGTGGGAGACCTGGAAGAAGCTCTTAGCTCCTGGCTTCAGATCAGCTCAGTTCCGGCCATTTTGGCCATTTGAGGAGTGAGCCAGCAGATGGAAGACTCTGTCTCTCCCCCGCATCTCTGTAACTCTGTATTTCAAATAAATAAAATAAATCTTAAGAAAATCATGGAAAATATATGTTTTTCAGATAATATTTCATTATTTTGAAAGTGCTAGAATGAATATTAGAACATGTGTTTCTTTAAAAGCTTGGCTATTTCAGGACAAAAAATTAGCCATTTACAAGTCACTCTGACTTACCTGTTTTTTGCAAAAAAAATGAAGCATCGTTTTTTGTTTAAAAATTATTTAATTTGAAAGGCAGAGTTAGAGAGAGACGGAGAGAGAGAGCTCTTCCATTCACTGGTTCACTCCCCAAATGACTGCAATGGCCATGGCTGAGCCAGGCAGAAGCCAGGAGCCAGGAACTTCATCCAGGTCTCGCATGGGGGTGGCAGGGGCCCAAGTACTTGGGGTATCTTCTGCTGCTCTCCCATGTGCATCAGCAGGGAGCTGGATCAGAAGTGGAGCAGCCAGGACTTGAGCTGGTACCCTTACGGTATGCTGACATTGCAGGCTGTGCCTTAATCTGTTATGCCCAAAATGCTGGGCTCTGCATAGTTTATTTTCTTATGTAATCATAAATTTATCAATTTCTCTTATGTGTCAAGGAATGTTGTTAAGTTTCAACATGGCACCAGATTTTGTAAGTGTGTCAAAATGCTTGGCAGGCTTTCTTTTTAATGTTTATGGCAGAGCAACAGAGAAAAAAAAATCTTCCATCTGCTTGGTTCACTCCCTAAATGCAGGTGGGGCTGGGACAGGCTGAAGCCAGGAGCAGTGGGCAGCAGAGCCCCAAGGACTTGAGCTGGCACCTGCTGCCTCCCATGATGCAGTAGCAGGAAGAGGGATCTGAAACACAGGAGCCAAAGTTGACCAGCATTCTGCTATGGGACGTGGGTGTCCCAAGAGGCAGCTTAAGCTGGTGCCCCACAATGCCTTCCCCTGAGCTTTCTTTCTAAAGAATACAAATCATCACCAAAAATCAAAGAGAGAATTCTAGTGCTAATTTATAGAGACTTCCATAGCGATGTGACATTTTGTTTTCTTCTGCTTTGGGTTCTTCCCAGATGTGATCAGGCTACACCAAGCTTTGCTAAGACAACTCAATGATCTGTACATTCAAATGTTCCCTACTTGTGATTACCCATTGTACTTTAAGATTGTTCCGGCTAATTTTTCATTCCTGATGATCCAAGTGAAGAGCACTTAGCAAAACACACAGTTCCAAATGTAAAATGTTAACAGCAGTCTCCAAAGAGAACAGAATGGAACAAATGCTGGCGGAGAATCCACAAGGTGTCGTTCTGTGTGATTGCAGGGTAGATGTGAAACTGATTGGGGAAGACTGATTGCCTGGGATAAAACTGCGGAACGGCTTACCCTGCCCGAGGGGTTGTCTGCTTCAGCCCGGAAGACACTGGATTATGAATCTCTGAGACTTCAGATGGGGACAGAGCAGGAAACACGGAAGGATATCAGCATTAGTACCTGTGTTTACATCCTACTTTATTCCACAAAGGACTTGAGTGTATTTATTATATGTAATTTCTCCTAAGTTGGAAAAAAAATTTCAAAATCAGTACCATGGAGAAAATATAAATAGGAATATAAATCTAGGCTAGAGGCCCCTAAACTTTACTCTGTATTAGAAACACCTGGTGAGCTTTAACACTCCTGATGCCCACGGGGCACCCAGTACCAATTAAATCAGAGGGTCCTGGGCTGGGAGGCAGGTGGCAGTAGCCATAAGGATCCCCAGGTGTTTCTGTGTGGCAAAGTTTGGGAACCACTGGCCTACACTGAAGTTTGCATGTTGCCGCATATTAGCATCACCTGGGATGCTATTGAAATAACTGATGCCTGTGCTTCTGCCCTGAACCAATGAAATCAGTCGTCTCTGCTACTGACACTTGGTGGATTTTAACTTGCGACACACACACAGAGGTTCTGGGGTGCTCCCATCTGCTGGGTCACTCCCCACATGTCTGCAGCCTGGGCTGGTGCTGGGCATGGAAATCAGAGACCTGATCCGGTGTCCCACATGGGTGGCAAGAACTCAGCTCCTTGAGTATCCCCCCCCCCCCCCCCCCAGCGTCTGCATTAGCAGGAGAGTGGGATCAGGAGCCAGGGCCAGGTATTGAGTTCAGGTAGCCCCTGTGGGACAAGGACATCTTAACCATCTTAACTGGTAGGCTGAATTCCTCCTCCAAATCTATTGTAAATATTCCCGGGTGGCTGCACTGTGGCCCTGGGTAGGATCCACGGCCTGAGGGAAAGTTAGTACAGTGTTGCAAAGGGGATTGCTGCTACTGCTGTTTTATTTTTTTATGGCTTTAAGGCCATAAATTTGACTGAGTTTCCTGGTAGCCAAAATAAATTAAAAGAAAACCACAATTAGTTGAAATAATTTTTGTCATCCAGGATGCAAAAACTTAAGCAGCTCCTTGGAAGTAGGCAAGAAAACTTTTCTCCCTCCTTATGAAAACGAATGTCCTGTTTGATTCTTACAGTGGATATGGAATAGCGTCATAGGCCACAGTTTTGTAAACAATCATACATACTAGTAAATGGCATACGGCAAGTTTCATATCCCGGGCTTCTAATAACCGTCCCCCAAGGAGAGCCAAGTACAGGACCCCAGGCTGCAGGTGGCAACAGACATGCGGGGTGAAGGAAGGGGGGTCCGACAGCCTTTCTAGTACCCAGATGATACAGCACCCCCCCCCCAACAAAGATGAAGCCTGGAACCCTCACCTCCAGGGTTTCCTGTGCAGTTCCAAATTATAGTTTTCTATTAAAATATTTAAGGACTGATGACTGTCCCCGCATGACACCCACTGTTCGAATGGAACAAAGGCCCGGCTAGTCCGGAAGCCACGGCTCCCACCCAGGGGTCCCCGGTGAGGAGAGGGGCGTCTTGGAATCTCTCTGTGTGTGCCTGGTAATCAGGAGAGAAGAACCTCCACATGGAAAGCAGGAGGGGAGCTCCGATTTTCATCTCAACCAGGTGCCGACTCCCCCGGGCCAGCTCTGCAGAGGAGACCCATCGGACGGCACCCACGTCACGCCACGGGCAGCGCGCAGGGAGGCCAAGGTGGGCTCGAGTGAGGACGGGGTGCGCCCCTACCCTGTCACACGAAGGACCCGCAGAGACATTTGCTAAAGCAGCTGGCGACGCGCGACACCCAGGTAGGCAAGTTCACGTGTCATCTTCCCACCACTCGGCGCCAGCCCGGCGTGCTCCGTTTTTGAATTACCATCCGAAATGAAGGCAAGGCCCTCCGGAGGATGCCCGGGGACGCGAGCCCCAGCCCCCACCCCCGCTCATCTGCAGTCGTCAGTGGCATTCTTGGACATCCGAGGGAAGAGATGAGCGCGCTGCGGGAAGGCTCTCGCAGCGGCCGACACCGCGTCTCCAGCGTCGGCAACTGCAGCTCCACACGTCCGGTGGCGGCCCGGAGCCGAGCTGCCTCTTCCCTAAGAGCCAGGCGCTCCGGCTCCGAGGGCGCGGCGGAGCGCGCGGGGCGCGGCGCGGGCTCGTCCCCCGCGCGGCGGACACCGGCAATGGCGACCGGCGGCCGCGGCGGGGCAGCCTCTCCCCGGCCGGCACAGCGCCCCGGGGAGCCGACGGCGCAGCCAAGTCCGGCCGGCTGGGGCTGCCAAGGATTTAAAGGGGGCTGGAAACCTCCATCTGCGCCCCCGTAAAACTGAGACGGCGCGCTCAGGGCTCTCGGCCCAAAGACCCCAGTGCGGGCAAGGGCCCACGCTGCTCGCCAAAGCCCTCTCGCCCGCGAAGGCCCAGTCCGCCCCCTCCCCAAAGCAGAGCCCAGCCGGGAGAGGGGGCAGGGTCAGCTCCGCAGGCTGAGCCGGCCCGGGCACGCCCCTGCGGACCCGCCCCGCGGCCCGGGGACCCCCAGAGCGCCGCGCGGGCGGCTCGGCGGCGGGGGTGGGCGTGGGGGCCGAACTCCACCACCCCCGCAGCCCGCGGCCCGCCCCCCAGCCCGGCCTGTGATTGGCTTGGGGGGCGCGTGTGCCCGCCCCGGCGCCGGGTGGGAGGAGGCGGAGGAGGGGGCGGGGAGAGCGGGGGCCGGGACCGAGCGGGAGCGGGGGCGGGCGAGCCGGGTGCCCCGGATCGCAGAGCAGCCTCGCAGAGGGGCGGAGAGCGGCGGGCAGGGGAGGCGCGAGGGAGGCGCGGGCCGCACGCAGGGAAAGCCCGGCGGAGCCGCCGCCCGCTGCTCAGCGCGCTCTCGGGAGCCGCCGGCCGGCACGTCCCGCAGCCTTCCGGGAGGAAGCGGCGCGGTCAGCGGCCGGGGCGCGCGCTCGCTCCGGCACCCTCACCTGCCGGCGCCTGGCCGCTCCCCCGCGGGGGGCGCGCAGGCCCGGGTGCGGAACCCGGCGGCCCGCGCCACAGCTCCGCCGCCCGCGAGCGCCTCGGACCCCGCGCGGGGCGCGGGCGGCAGCTCCGGCTCCATGGCGACCGGACTCGGGGAGCCGGTCTATGGACTTTCGGAAGACGAGGTGAGTGGCCCCTTCCCGTCGGGACTCCCCGGGGGAGTTCCTGCCCCGCGCCGGCAGGGGGAGGGGCGCGGGGCTACCCCGGGGTGCGCCTGCAGGGGCGCCCGGGACGCGGGAGCGCCCCGGAGCGGGGTCCCGGGGGGCGGGCCTGGGTCCTTCCGCTCGGCTCGCGGCTGCCGGCGCATTGTTTGTAAATACGGCTGCGCCGTGCCCGGGGAGCCTGGGCTTTGCTCGCGGTCCGAGCCGTGGGGTGGGCGGAAGGCGCGCGCGCCTCTCGCGGCGCGGCCCCCTCCTCGCCAAGCGGCGACTCCCGGGCTGTTGGGCAACTTTGCGCCCCTCGCCCGTGCAGCCGGGAGTCTATGATGCATGTCACGTCTGGGTCGCGGCCGCACACCCGCTGCTGCCGAGGAGCCCCCCGGGTCGCCCCTGGAACTTTCTTGTCCCGGTCGGGTCCGTGGGCGCTGTGCGGTGCGTGTGCCGGGTGCGGTGGCCGTGGCCCTGGCCGGTCGGGGTCTTTTCTCTGCTGGCTGCGGGAGGTGGTTAAGGATGGTGGCAGGTGCTGCCTGAAACTTGGAGGGAGCTTGCAGCCCTGCCCTTTTTTTTTTTTTTTTTTAAAGCCTCCTCCTGAGGATTCAAAGCCTGGCACCACCGGGGTGGGTGGAGAGAGGAACGCTTAATTGATCTCTTTTATTAATCAAACCGACGAAGGAAGCCACGCCCCCAGGCGGCCGGTTCGCCAGGAAAGGGCTTTGTTCCCCCTCCCTCGCCTGCGCGGCTCCCACTCCCCGCTTTGCGACAATCCTGCTAAATCACTGCTCAGCCCTGTCGCTGGCCTCGCGCGCGCTCATTGGTGCGTCGCCCTGCCAAAAAGGGGGGTGGGAGGCCTGCGGCGGGCGCGGCGTGACGGGCGGCTGCGGGGAGCAGGTGGGAGTGGTTTGCCATCTGGCGGGGCGCGCGCCCGGGGCTGGCTCCCCGTGGCAGAGGTGAATTTACGCTGGGCGCAGCATTACTCAGCAGGGAGGTATTTCCGATCCTGGTTGTGCATTTCATGAAAAGTTGATGCCTGGAAATGCGGGCTTGCTCCATCTCTCTGTCTTCCCCTCCCTCTTTTCTTCTCCGAGGTTCCCTCTCTGTCTCTGGTGAGGGGGGTGGCGTCCAGAGAGGCTGCTATGCGCCGTGGGCTTTGCCGGCGCCCGGCCGCTCCCTCCCGGCCTGGCGTGGTTGGTGTGTGTGTGTGTGTGTGTGGTGCCAGCGTGCCCTGGAAGAGGTATCTGGGAGTGGGTGGGGTGAGTGTGGGTGTGACTTTAGGCGGTGCTAGCAAGGTGGGTGCTGTGATATTTATTTTTATCGAAGGATGGTCACGCCACCAGTGATGTGTGTTTTGCCGTGCTGTGCTCCTGTAAGCTGATTTGCCTCTTTCGTGTGTGTGTGTGGTTACCTAGGCCGGGTGGGAAGGAGCATTGTCTCACTTCCCTGGGGAATCCGCGCCCTCCTGGGTTCCCCCTGGGTGCCCTGCACTTCTGCGTGGAAGTGGCAGCAGGCCAGGGTTGGTGGGCGCTCTCAGAGATCCCAGCATTCCGAAACAAAGGCGCGGCTTGGGAGTGCGGGTGCCAATCACCTTGGGTTCTTTGTAGATTTTTATTTAATCACACGATTACTTATAAAAAAAGCTTTCTCAAAAAAATCGCAAGAATGTTTTGGGCAATGCAGCTGAACCAACGGGTCGGATTCTTGTCACTGTTGTTTGTGCTTCGTTTACATTGGCAGTAGGTGTCGGAATCCACCCAGAGCCATGGGGCCAGGGTGCCTAGGAGGGCCCGTGTGGATCTGAGCTGAGTGTGTTGTTAACAGTGAAAACCAGTGCAGGCACAGGAGGCTCCCTCCTGTGTGTAGCTACAGGGTGTGTGTAACTGCTTGGGGGATGGAGACACCCTTTGTTAATTTGTTGCCTCCTAGCTGGTTCTGTGGGGTGGCACACACATTGTATCCCGCGAGAGGAGCCTAGTCTGTCTGCCTTTGGCAGGTTTTTCCTAGCAGGAAAAACAGCCGGGGGTGTTTTTGATGACTGCACATTTCCAAGTATTTGCTTTTTCCTGGGAGGTTCCATGCTGTTAGGTTGCCCTTCGGAGAACCAGGGCATGCCTTCATGGAACGCTACCAGCACCTTGTTGAATGCACACCGTTTGTTTTCTCTCCCTGAATTAGTCTGCGGAATACAACAGATGGGAGATTTTGACGGGCTCTGAGAGGAGGATGTGTGATGTGCGGAAGACAGGGGCGTTTGCCTGGGCAGTGCGTCCGCAGGAAGAGAGTCCCGGTGCTCTGTGGACGTCGCTTGCCCAGCCTCTTAGCAAAGCAGGTACCCACACCTAGCAGACTCTGCACATTAGATTTGTGTTTTCTTTGAGGTTCATGAAGAGCATTGTATGTGGGGAGCGCACTTAGTCATGTCCCGTCTCGTAAAGACTCTTGAGCCCTGGGTTCTGCTGGTGCTGCCTGCGTCTTGTCAACCACGAAGGTAGCAGGATACCAGGCTGTGCTGCCAACTTGGGGAAGGTATCCTGGTTGGCCTTGTACAGAAATTAACAGCCCTGTTGGCCTAGAAACATGAAACTTAATTTTTCACCATTTGCACAGGGGGTAATGCACTGTGTTAAATATGTAAGGTCTGATCTGTGTGGGTTTGTATTCTCTAAATAATGAAAAAAGACGAGAAAACAGTGGGACATCAAAGCAGAGGGCGCTGTTTCTGGGACCATCAGCCTCTGTCTGTCCTGTTTGTAGGACGAAGGGGCTGAAGATGGGAGTTTTGGTTGTGTGCATGTACGTGCTGTTTTAATTTGTGTTGTGTGTTTCTGGCAAAGACTCCTCAGGTGGGTTAGCGTTCATATTCACCCCGATTTGAATCCGGTTATTTCAAAGAACCAAATTTGAAGTCGCCATCAGAGGTGAGGGGGTTTTGGTGTTGGAGGGAGTAGCAGTCTAACAGAACTGTTATTCATGGCCCCAGATGAGATCTGGTCTGGAATCAAAACAGCCTAGACTAGTTTCTGCATCTGGTGTGGTGTGGGTCCTTGGCCTTTTATTTTTGGTATTTAATTTTGGCAGTCTATAGGCACATTTTGGCATAGTCTATCATGACTGTTACTGTGAACCTTCTGAAGTCTTTTATTACATCTTAGAAAGGTACCTTTTATTGAAAGGGTTTTCTGCTGGGTGAAATACTGGACGACAGCCTTATGTTAGGTTTGGCAGTAAGGTTGTGTGTGTGTGTGTGCGTGTGTGTGTGTGTTTAGAATGAGGCAGATGGTAGGCTGAGAAAGGGCAGCCTTCCTCTGGCCCATAGGGAGGGAGCTGGCTGATGTGCCGGGTGCCCCTGTGCACGGAAGCCTTAAGCACGTGCTGCCTCCGTTCATTGTGCCAGCCCTGTGACCTGCACCCTGATGGGCAGGTGAGAGGTGCAAGCTCAGCCTGCACAGCGAGGCAGTCACAGGTCTGTTGGTTGCCCTCATTTAAAAGAAAAAGAAGTTTTCATGTAAAAAAGAAACATTTATTTGAAAGAGTTACAGAGATAGAGAGGTAGAGGTAGATTGATTGATTTTTCCGTCCACTGGTTCATTCCCCAGAGGGCTGGGATTTGGCCAGGCCAGAGCCAGAAGCCAAGAACTCCATCCAGGTCTCCCACGTGGGTGCAGGGGCCCACGCACTTGGTGTATCTGCTGCTGCTTTCCCAGGAGTGTTACTGAGGAGCTGGATCGTAAGTGGAGCAGCTGGTACTCGCATCTGCACCCATGTGGGATGCCAGTGCTGCAGGTGGTAGCTTAGCCTGCTGTGCCGCAATGCTGGCCCCAATTGCCCTCTGTGTGTGTGTGTTTTTTTCCTTTCTCAAAGATTTATTTGAAAGGCAGAGTTAGAGAGAGGCAGAGGCAAAGAGAGAAAGCTTCCATCCACTGGTTCACTCCCCAGATGCCTGCATCGGCTGGAGCTGGGCCCATCTGAAGCCAGGAGCCAGTAGCTTTTGGGTTACCCGTGCCAGTGCAGAGGCCCAACGACTTGGGCATCTTCTGCTTTCCCAGATGCATTAGCAGGGAGCAGGATTGGAAGTGGAGCAGCCGGGACTTGAACTGGCACCCATATGGGATGCTGGTGCTGCAGGCTGCGGCTTCACCTGCTGTGCCCTCGTTTTTAATGTGTGGAATCGTCATCCCTTATTTCCAGGTGTCCTGGAAGATCCTCATAGTTCAGTTTTTCAGACTAATGGAAGGTGGAGATAAATGCCATCGACTGCAAAATGGTGACTCCTGGGCCAGATCTTTATGTCTGCTGTTTGAAAGCTTGGAGTTTCTCCTGCAAATGGTAAAAACCTGGCTTCACTGGACCCACCGTCTCACCTGGCAGCCATCAGGGCAGGGGCTGTGCCTCCGGGCCCTGGAGATGTGGCAGTTGGGTGTGGTTGCCCCAGAGTTCAGCGCACTCTCTCATTTTGGAGGCCTCTTCACTCATTTGTCCATAATTACGCATTTCGTAGCAAATGTTTCTGGTTACCCTTTGGCACAGAAATCCCATTTCTTTCACTTGAATGTGCTTTCAGGCTTAAAACACACCATTATTTTGTGTACCACTAAGCAGCACAGTCAGCCCATGAGACACCGTCACTTGTTGAAGCCTCCTTGGCTCAGAGATGTTGGAGGAGAGCAGATGCTTATTACTTTTTAAAATATTTTTTGGAAAGGCAGAGTTACAGAGAGAGAGAGAGAGAGAGAGAGATCTTGCATATAACTGACTGACTCTCCGAATGGCCGTAACCTTGCAGGGCTGGGCCAGGCTAAAGCCAGGATCCTAGAACTCCATCCCGGTCTCCCACGTATTAGCAGGGTGCTGGGTTGGAAGTGGAGCAGCTGGACTTGAATCGGCACCCAGACAAGATGCCAGTGTTGCAGATGGCATCTGAACCCGCTGCACCTCACATGCCAGCCCCCACAAGGATGGTTTAGGGTGGCTGAATGACAGGGACTGGAGACCTGGGATGACCCCAAACTGTCAGTCGTTGGATGTTTGGAAGTTAGCAATCAGATTTCCTGTCCGAGAAAAGGGCTGGAAGGGGAGGAGTGCGGTCCGTGGGCAAGTGCAGAGAAGCCCCGAGCCCAGGTGGTAGCGCCTCGCTCTGATTCGGGACAGTGCCCGGGCCCTGCCTGCGTGTTGTCTGTGGGAGAGGGCAGAATGCTCCAGGGAGGCTTTCGACAGCCACAGCGCAGCACTGCTGGCATCTGAAGGTGGCCGCTGAGCAGCACGTTCCTTGAGGAAGACCAGCTTTCTCAGACCATAGCAGAGATCTGAATCAGAAGTGGAGCAGCCGGGACTCGAACTGGCGCCCATATGGTATTGTGGCGCCATGGGTTAGGCTGCTGCTTGGGATATGCACATCTTGTGTCAGAATTCAAGTACTGGCACCTCTGCTTCCCTCTCTCTTTCCCCTCCCCTCCCCTCCCCTCCCCTCCCCACCCCTCCCCTCCCCTCCCCTCCCCTCCCCTCCCCTCCCCTGCCCTCCCCTCCCCTCCCCTCCCCTCCCCTCCCCTCCCCTCCCCTCCCCTCCCCTCCCCTCCCCTCCCCTCCCCTCCCCTCCCCTCCTCTCCTCTCCTCTCCTCTCCTCTCCTCTCCTCTCCTCTCCTCTCCTCTCCTCTCCTCTCCTCTCCTCTTCTCTTCTCTTCTCTTCTCTTCTCCTCTCTCTCTCTCTCTCTCTCTCTCTCTCTCTCTCTCTCATCTTGCCTTTGAAATAAGTAGTTTTTCTGGTCAACACCTAATAATTGTACTTATTTATGGGGAAGTGCAGTTTTGAATATTTGACGAATATGCATCATTCGTAGTTCTACAGTTTTATTTTCTTCAAGGATGTGTTGGTAGAATCTGTCAACACTGAGAGTTCATAGCATGCTCTGTTTTGTTGTCACACTGTTTATTTGAATTGTTTCATTACTGACAAGCAGTTCAC
This sequence comes from Sylvilagus floridanus, assembly GCA_949820135.1. NCBI lineage: Eukaryota > Metazoa > Chordata > Mammalia > Lagomorpha > Leporidae > Sylvilagus > Sylvilagus floridanus. The sequence continues at coordinate 106,660,240 of OX463226.1, forward strand.
AGCACGGGACTGCTCAGATTCATTCTTTAATCACCGTGGAGCACAGTTGGAAGGAAAGCCATGGTGTGGCCCTGGGCACCCCGACACCAGGGACGCCCTCAGGGATGTCTGGGGATTCTGGGAGCTGCGGTCTGCTTGATATGTATTCAAAGGAAAAATGAGTAACCCCAAGGAAGAAGTCCTTGTGAACACGTGAAAAGCCATTGAGTTGGATTTTTTAAGTGGATGAATTGCCTTGTGAGATAAATCTCAGTAAAACTGTTTAAAAATTAAGAATGGTTTAGGAGTGTATTACTATGGTAACAACATGTTTGAATTCCTGCTAAATTGCTTCTGCACTTGTCAATTTAACCATCTTTTTGGCCTTGTGCAGTATTTAAAAATGCATCATAAAAATGCAACGAAATGTGGTAGAATGGTAACATTAAAATTTTTCTATTTTAAGTTAGAAGATCTATATTAAGAATTTGTTGCTGCCTTTGGATTTTGGGTCCCAGATGAGTAGGAAAAAAATGAAAATGGGATCCTCACTTGATGTTGTAGATGTTGGAGTAAGTAGGTTTGTCTTATCAAAGTCGCTTGTTAATTGGTAATAAAGCAAACTACATTTTGACCATCTAATAGTTCATGTTAAGGAAGATCAAAATAGTTTACAAATAGTTCACGACAGGAAGTGTTAGGGTAGTGGGGTTAATGAAGGATGTGGGAAGTGTAACAAAATGTTACTTTCTGTTTTTATATTGTTCCTCTTCCTGAGCACAGTGTAAAGACACGCATTTAGTTTTCTGACTATAGGTGGCAATGTTCTGTTTACTTTTTAACGTTGCTGTTGGCATGGCTGTTCCTTGTGAGTGGAATATGGAAATGAGAGGGGGATTTAGAGATGGGAATAAAAACATTTTTAATAGGATCGGTTATTTAACAAAAACACCTGCAGCAGTGTTTCTCACCGAGGGCAGTGTGGGAGCCTCAGTTTCCCAGGCTTTCAAGGCTTCCCTTCCCCAGGGCATATCCGGTGTTGGAGGAGGGGTGGAAGTTGGGATTTGGGGAAAGAAGGCCCTGCAGCAGCGAACCCGTGGAAGAGCTACTTGTGTCACAATCCCGTTCTGCTGTGTGGACCCTGCCACGCCTCACTGCCTAGGAATCGGTTATCCTTGCCCCTGGGTTCGATGCCCTGAGCTTCTCTTGGCTCCTGATGCAAGCCTGTGGCTCAGGTTCTAGCAGAGGGAGCTTGTAGATGCGCGGTCTGGTCACATCATTGGTCAGCGCCCAGGAGCTCCTTTTAGTTGGGATGTTCTGCCCCGAGTGGTCTGGACCTTGGCTGCTTCTGTGATGCCTTCGGGTGAGCAAAGCCGTGTTACGTAAGCGCGTCTGGGGTAGCTAGCTTAAATCTGACACTTCAGTTGACTTTTTGTCCCTGGCTCTGGAGTCCTGTATCTTTGCAAAAATCACCAAGTTTAATGGCCGGGCTCTCAGGTTCCCTGGCTGTCATCAGATTCAGTGTTTGGGACTTCTTGGCAATTAGGCGTCCACTGTTGTGTTCTTGTACCTCTGCTCACCAAGAGGGGAGGGCTGGGCCTGTCATCCTGTGAAGGTGAGGCTTGCAAGGGCTCACGTGCTCTGTGGGGAGGCTAAGCACCGGTTCAGGTGCTGTCCTTCCTCTGTCCCTCGGATGGGGCCGCACTGGGCCCTGGCTTTCCTGGGATACCGAAGTGAGCCGTGGATGGATTGGTTGAGCAGCTCTGGCTCATTCCTTACCCGCCCTGTACCCGGCAGACCCAGTGGTGCAGTGACAGTGACCTGAGCAGGAGCCAGGAGTCTATGGCCTGGAACTCCATCCGGGTCTCCCGTGTGGTGGGTGCCCAAGCACTCTGGCCGTCTTCTGCTGCTGTCCCAGATGCGTCAGCAGGGAGCTAGATGGGAAGTGGAGCTGCCGAGGCGCCATCCAGTGTTCGTGTGGGATGCCAGTGTGGCAAGCGGCGGCTTCACCTGCGCCACTGCGCCAGCCCCACTGACGGCTGTTGCATTCTAGTTCCAGTTCCCATTTCCAGGCCCAGGCAAGGCCTGGCTGTGTCTGTCTCCTGGGAGCTTGTCTGGATTGTGTGTGACGTTGGGTCTTTAAAGCAGGTCGGCCTCCTGACCTGTCCAGTGAACACCTGTGAGGGCGGAATGTTGTAAAATGCAAACAGCTTTTTGTTTTAACTGGCCTGCATGACTTTAGGTTTTGGCAAGGGGTAGGTGTCGCCCTTGGTGGGTGTGGTGAACATAGGCTTTGGATCAGGGGTAAGGTGGACTTATTTACACATGGAAGAGGTTGTTGTGTTTTGTTTTTAGACTGGATGTCACTTTGGTATGATGTCTAAGAAAGGAGATGCAAGCCGCCTAACCCACTTAGCGGCTTTGTTTGGTAAGCACTCGCTGTTAACTATTGAACAACGAGAGAAACCCGTGTGTCCCGCTGGAATTCCCCGCTCCACATTCTTGCTCCTGATCGCCCAGCCGCCCTTTGAGCCCCAAGGGGCCAATCTGCAGGCTGCTGGGAGTCTGACTGCTGTGGGACTGCCTCCCGGCTAGCGACCACGTGTCTTCAGGGTATCCTGGGGAGGGCAGGGCACTGAGGCTCAGAGGAGAGCAGCGCCGAGAAGCTGTGTGTGTGTGCGTGTGTTTATGCTTCCCTCTCGCGCTGTGTGTGATGTTTGCGTTCTGCCCTAATTGCGGCTGGACGGCACGTCAGCCTGGACCAGGGTACTGCAGAACGTTCGTGGAAAATGGAATTAAGCAGATGCTTACTTTTGGTGTAAAATATTTTGAAAGCTCTGCATAGTTTTCTTGTTTGTTAATAATACCCATTGTGAATAATAATACCCATTCCTATATGTGGCTTGCAAAAAGTGTGCGCGCCAAAACAGAAGTCATCCCTTCATTCCGTCTTCTGTGGGCTGCTTGAGGTCCCCTTGTATTTGGTTCTGGTCACGTTCACCCTGGATAGGTGAACCCGCCGCTCCCCCCTGGGGTTGAGCTCCCCGTGTGGACTTTGCATTCTGGAGTGTGTTTCTGCTGATGCCTGAGAAACTGGCACGTGGCACTGTAGGCCATGCCTGCCTCTGGCGCCAGGATCTTCATCTGCGGCGAATGTTGTAGAGGAAAGAGCACATGAAGGGGGGCGTGAACGCTTTGAGAAGGGAGGAAGAGAAGGGTGTAGGGCAGCCATCAGGGGTGGGGAGACGCGGAAGAGTATTTAGTGACATGGAACCATCAGGAGTGTAATATGTAGCAAAAGGAGGTTACAGAACCATGGGTGAAGTAGAATCCTGTTGCTATTAAAAGTGATCACACATAGGGCCGGCACCGCAGCTCACTAGGCTAATCCTCCACCTTGTGGTGCCGGCACACTGGGTTCTAGTCCCGGTCAGGGCACCGGATTCTGTCCCGGTTGCCCCTCTTCCAGGCCAGCTCTCTGCTGTGGCCCGGGAGTGCAGTGGAGGATGGCCCAAGTGCTTGGGCCCTGCACCCGCATGGGAGACCAGGAGATGCACCTGGCTCCTGGCTTCGGATCAGCGCGGTGCGCTGGCTGCAAGTGCGCTGGCCACGGCGGCCATTGGAGGGTGAACCAACGGCAAAAGGAAGACCTTTCTCTCTCTCTCTCTCACTGTCCACTCTGCCTGTCAAAAAAAAAAAAAAAAAAGTGATCACACATAAAAAGTGCCTGGGCGTCTATCTCATAAAGTTAACGGTGGCTCTCTGTGAGCAAAGGGATGATAGGTTATTTTTTAAAATTGTCATCATTTTTGTTTACTCGTTTATTTCTATTTCTACAACAAGCTTTTTTTTTTTTTCTATGATGGGTCTTCAAATAGTTCATGGAAAATGCATATTTTTAAAATGCCATGTGTGGGTTTCAAATGATTTTGCACCTAAACAAACTGAAACTGAACTTTTTCCACCCCATTTTAGAGACAGAGCTCGTGTGAGAGAGACAGGGAGACGGAGAGCTCCTGCCCACGAGGGCACTCTGTTAGTGCTGGCAGTGACCAGGCCCGGGCTGAGGACAGAGCTCGGAGCTGGAAACTCAGTCCTTGGTCTCCCATGTGGGTGACAGAAGCTCCGTTAGCAGGGAACTAGGGTCAGGGTCCAGAGCCAGGCATAGAACCAGGAGTATTAACCGCTGGTTCAAACACCTGTCCCCAAACTTTCCTTTTCATTCCAGTGTTTTTTTTTGGGGGGGGGATTTTATTTGACAGGTAGAGTTACAGAGACAGAAAGGTCATCCATCTGGTGGTTCACTCCCCAAATGGCCCCAACAGCCAGAGTAGAGCCAGTCTGAAGCCAGGAGCTTCTTCTGGGTCTTCCTTGCAGGTGCAGGGGCCCAAGAACTTGGGCGTCTTCCACTGCTTTCCCAAGCCCTAAGCAGAGAGCTGGATTGGAAGTGGAGCAGCCAGGACACAAACCGGTGCACATATGGGATGCTGGCACTGCAGGTGGAGGCTTAGCCCACTGTCCACAGCGCCGGCCCCCTTTCAATTCCATTTTCCAAGATGTTGTTGAAGCACCCCCCTGTAGGTATTGAGATCAATTGGAAGGAGACTCCCCACCTGCCTGCGCTTCAGGCTTCAGCTAAAAATGAGGGCACCTGTTCCATGCAGGGACTGATACAGTGTGCTTGTGGAACCTGCATTTGTGGGGGCCGCCTTGTGCTTTGTGTCTAGAGGTACCAAGGTCATTGCATTGCTGTATTACGAGCTCACTCCTGCATTGGGAGGGAAGGGATAGATAAAAAATTGAGTATTTTCTCAAAAAAGTGACTGGTAAATTAGTTTTCTTTTTTTCACTAGCAGCTTGCAAAAACAGGTGTTTTATTTTCTCTACCGCGGACACTTAAAATTGGTATTTTCATCCCACTGTGCATGGCAGTTGCAGAAAAGTTTTAATTTTTAATGGTGTTTTCCGTTCTCTGGAATCTTTGTGTGTACTGTGAAAATTGTGCCTGTGATAAAACTTTTTTTTTTTTGAGCTTTTCAGTTAGAACCTTATTATTATTAGATTTCAGTGTTGAATAGTGGGATGTGGCAAAATGATAGCTGTGTGTCGCTGTCGTCACTCATGCAGACATCTGAGGGGCTGTGGCTCTTCCTTTTGACTTTAGCTGGCTTCTGAGGTCCAGCGAGGGTTGGGTGGGATGGAGCACGTCTCCTCCCAGATTGAAAGGTGGCATCCACAGCACCATCGCCATGCTGCTTCCAGCCTGAGACGGGTCTTGGGTGAGATGGGGCCACGCCCAGCCCCAGCCCCAAGTATGTGTTTGCTGCGCTGAGTTCCCAACACTCAGGCCATCTCCCCCCCATACTGCCCCCTCCGCCCCCTGCCCCCCCCCCCCCCCAAGAGGTCCTGCTTCGGCATCTGAGCACCACGGAGCTGGAGTCCGCCAGTGGCAGTGTGTGGACTGCGGTGCCCCTTGTATCGCTGTAGATGATGGAGGTCATCACAGCCTGGTTCAGCTTTGATGTGTCATCCAGGAAGCGTCCACTGAAAGGACAAGGACGCGCGGCAGCTCTGTGATGTCACCATGCAGCCAGCGTTGTTGGTTTCTCTACTCCACCACTTCCAGGCGGTCCCTGTCAGGGCCTTGGTTGTCGCTGCGTGGTGGCCGTGGGCAGTGTGAGCTGCCCCCCCCCCCCCACTCTGGGATGTGAAGAGGGAGGAGAAAGGCCTGCTGTGGCCTTCTCTCGAGGTTGAAGATATCTCATCCCCAGAGGGCCCCGGGAAGTCTCCCTGGTGTCCCCTTAGCCCACGCGGGCTTAGATCTGCTCACCGCTCCCAGGAGGGCGGCGTCCCCCGAGTGACGGTGCGGTCAGCCAGGGTGTCCCGCTGGTCCGCCTCCTGGATAGGTCACTCTCCTGCAGGCACAGGCACCTTCGGAAATGCCTGTGGCATCCCGAAGCACAGGTGCCCTCCTTCCCTCCTGGGGAGCCCCGCAGGTGTCCGGCTAAGCTGCTGCTGTCTCTGGGTGTACTCTTCTCCTAGCACTGAAAGGAGGTTTTTGTCTTGTGTGTTTTAGTGGCCTGGGGACGTATGGCTAAGTAGCTCATGCTAGGTTATATCCCTCGACATGTAGAACCTACAGCGGCACAGAAGGAACAGGGTGACCAAGGTGGACCCTCTGTTGGAGAAGGGGGAGACAAGAAGTCTCTCGGTGGGTAGCTGGCTGAGCCAGGCTGGCAGCTTCTGGTTCTGCAGAGGGTGCCCAGTGTGCCAGTCTCCTTGGGTCGTCGTCCTCTGCCCTGTACTGGGATGGGGGTGGGAACTGGCACAGTTCCCTTTCTTGGGTCCTGCTTGGCCTGGGCTTGGGGCTTTGGGGTTGAATACCCACGGGCTGGAGTCTGCCCAGCTGCGGGTCTCTTTGCAAACCATTGCCATGAAACACTCAGCTTCTGGGTTTGTTTGCTTCCATGGCTGTAGCCACGCTGGTGATGCCATCTAGCCGGAGTCTCAGGTTTTGGGGCTTCCGGGTCTGGCCGCAGCCCCCACACCCTGCTCATCCCCTTTGCTTCTGCCTTGAGGCAGTTGGAGAGCAGCGTAGAGCAAGGAGGCACGGTGTGGGTCGGACCAGGCGACCTGGGCAGTTTAACCCTGCAGGTTGGGCTCCGGCGTATGAGCAGGGCTGACTTCCTTGGCTTGGGACTGTGAGACTCATGGTACCCTCTGTCCTGCCTGCCGAGGGAATCGAATTATGGTGAAGTACACGTGAAAAGTTAAAGTGTGTGGTTTGGAGGCAGTAAGCACATTCACTTAGCCATCACCGCCATCTGCCTCCCGCACTTGTGTTTTAGAAATGTGTACTTTATTTGTAATGAGGGGGGAGGGAGCACACGTGAGTGAGCGAGCATGCACACTTGCATCTACTGGTTCCCTTCCCAACCGGCTGCAACTGGACCCATAGAAGCTGGGACCTGGAACTCCGTGTGGGTCTCCCTGTGGGTGGCAGGAACCCAAGTACCCGAAGCATTACTTGCTGCCTTGTAGTGTGCACATTAGCAGGAGGCTGGGACTGGAATTGGAGTCGGGACTTGAACGTCCAGGAGCCCAGGTAAGGGATGCAGGTGTCCCAAGGGGCAAATGCCTGTCGCGTCCACAGAACTCTTTTCATCTTGCAAAACCAGTACCTCCCCATTCCCTGTTCTCCCAGTCTCCCTCTTTCTGATACATCACCCGTGCCATGGTTCTTGAGTGTGGGCAACAGCAGCTGATTCTGAAGAATTTGAACAGCAAGGGAACCCCTTGAAGGGACTGTGGGTAACACAGATGTACCTGCCACAGCGGGGAGCCAGGCCTGGACCGCGGTCAGGGACTTGGGAAGGCCGAGATCCCAGAACTGCAGCTGCTGGCATGTTTTAGTTTCTTTGTCACTTGGCTCAGAGCTCTGTCTCTCTCTGAGGCAGGACACCCTGTCCCTCCACCCACTGTTGCACCCCAGGTGCAGCAGCCTCCTGTGCGGTGAGGGCGCCATGGCTCATGTGCCTGTCTCTGGGAGATGAGCCGCTCCATGCAGCGAGAGCCACAGCCCATGGAATCAGCCCTCGTCCCTGGCTCGGGCTCAGGCCCCTGGAGGCTCTGCTCTTTTCCAGCGGAATTTGCAGATTAAACCATCTCGGGAGATCTGTGGATCAAAAAAAAAAAATTGTCTTGAAAAGATCTTTTTGAAATTTGCGGCGTGAATTGCTCTGAAGTGTTCTCCTCCCTGCAGAGTCTAAGTGGAGAGACCCCTCGCTTCTGCCGGCCTGAGAGGCAAGTGCTTTCCACAGCCTCACTCACGATCGCCCGACCCCACCCGATTCTTCGAAGAGCAGAGATTCTGGAGACCCTCAGAGACCCCCACCGCTGATACCAGAGCAGCGGCTTTGAGGATTCGCGCTGCCCCTCTCTGCAGGGCAGTCTCAGGAACGTGTGGCCCAGTGGTTAGGACACCAGAGTGCCTGGGTTCGATGCCCACTGTGGCTTCCCGCTAATGCAGGTGCTGGAGGCAGCCGGTGATGGCCCGGTCAGGTAATCAGGTTCCTGCTGCCATGTGGGACACCTGGATCGGGGTCCTCCTGGGTTCTGTCCAGTCCAGCCCTGGCTGTTACAGTCATTTGAGGGGGGACCAGTAGGTGAGATCTTTCCGTTTATTTGCCTCTCTGCCTCTTAAATAAATAAGGAAGGGCAGGCAGGCAGGCTGGGGGGAGAGAGACAGACACAGGAGGAGAGAGGGAGGGAGAAGAGAGAGAGGGACGGTCTTTGTGTTCTCCAGCTGTTAAGTCTCCGGAGCGCACCTGGGTGCTGAGAAGCGAGCGGCTCCTTCCAGAGCAGCAAGGATGCTACAGCATGGGGCACCTGCCTGCCCGACTCTCACGCCCCACAGAGGTGCCCGTGTGCTGCGAGCCGGTTGTCTGACATGGTGACTGCAGTTCATAACAGCAGATTGTATTGGAAGCTACTGAGAAGATTTTTTTTTTAAGTTTGATTCCATTTATTTGAAAGGCAGAGAGAGAGAAGATCTCCCGCCCACTGGAGGTGCCTGCAGGAGAAGCCGGGAGCTGGGGCTCAGTTTGCCCAGTCTTGGTTTCCGCCCGGAGGACAGGTACTACAGGTACTCGAGCCGTCACCTGCGGCCTCAGAGGATGCCCATTAGCAGGTGGGAGGTGCTCCTGGCATGGGGTGGGTGGAGGCCGGGGCAGCCAAGCAGCTTAGAAGACCCCCACAGCGATGAGCTGGCCCTAAAATGCCACCAGGGCTGAGACTGGGAACCCTGCTCTGGGACTTCAGGGGTCTTCAGGCAATTTGTGGGACATACGTATCCTGAAAACATCACCTAGGTCTTAGAGATGTCTTGCACCAAAATAAACGTAATCTTTTATTTCCATTTTACTGTGCACTTCTCGAGGTGCCCTCGTGGTCTCGGTCATGTGAGGTCACAACCCTTTCTCTGGTTTATCAGGTGAGAAAAGGAAGGTCAGGAGTGAGGGGTCGCTCGGCCAAAGCTGGCTGCTGGTGGCCAGAGCAGAGTGGAAGTGCGGGTTTTCCACGCGTCAGTGTGCAGACGCAGCCTCCTGCGTCCTTCCTCATGGCCACGTGCAGGGGGGGACACGTGGGGAGGCGGGGTGCTTTCTGCCCAAGGTGGCTCCAGGCAGGCAGGTGGCTGAAGGAACAGCTTTGAGGGGAAGGCTTTCCCCCCGCAGGTGGAGTGTGGGAACCTCGCCATCTGTTCCTTTTCCAGCACTGTGGCAGTCAAGGTAGAATGCAAATGTAGAAACTCAGGCAGGTGTTGTGGCGCTCAGGTATGAACACCGGTTCAAGTCCCAGCTGCTCCACTTCTTATCCAGCTTCCTACTAATGTGCCTGGGAAACCTGAAGATGGCTCAGGACTTGGGCCCCTGCACCCAGTGGGAGACTTACATGAAGTTCCTGGCTTCAGCCCAGCCCAGCCCTGGCCACTGCAGCCATTTGGGGGAGTGAACCATTGAATGGAAGGTCTCTCTGTCTCCCTTATCACACTCTGTAATCCTACCTTTCAAATAAACAAAATCTCTTAAGATCTTGTCTTTACTTTTTTTTTTTTTTAAGTTCAAACCCCATTTATTTTCCATGCATATGAACTCGTCCAGGCTTCTCACATTAATGCTCCTTTGGGAAGGGGTAGGAGGAAAAGGGACTTGGAAGGTCAGGATGAGGGAGTGTGGAACCTCTGAACATCTTCTGCCTTGCCAGAGTTCACCTGAGTGTGATGAGTGGGCTGGAGTGGATCTGGTCGCTGTGGCAGGTGCGTGGGCTTCTGGTTCCGTAGTCCTGTCTGAGCGGATGTTACCCAGTGTCTGGGAGTTCTTTTGCTTATGCCACTGCCTGCCTTCGTGACCCATGATGTCACCAGCGTTAGGAGTGAAGTTATCACAGTGGAACTCTTCATCAGATTGTGTTATTGGGTCTGCACAGTTACGCAGGTGTGTTAAGATAGTCTCTGGGTAGGGCTCTGAGTGAGGCTCTCTGCTGAGATTCAGGTAGGTGCTTTCTCGGTGTGATTGCTGCAGTGACAGAGTCTTTATGTTGGTCCCATGTCTTTTTTTTCCTGCCTGGCCACACAGCGACCTGGTGCACTGGGCTGCTGGGACCGTCTGGTGAGTGCGAGGCTTCTGCACCTCTCCCCCAGGGCCTGTTCCTGCAAGCCGGGCAGGATTAGGGGAGGCAGGCATGTGCTGCACCTTGTGGTCTGCTAGGAAGCAGAGGCTCAGAAGAGCTTTTTGGGGTGGGCACTCGTGGACCTGGGCAAGCAAACAGGGCCTCAGGCTTAATGGTAGGAGAGACCAGTGCTGGGTTCATGTTTTAATGATGAATACAAAATCAAGGGAAAACGGGGGAAAAGGGGCACCTACAACCTTGTTTACTTTGTTGCTGCCCCGAGTTATAGCACAGCATTGAATGCCAGCATGACTGCTGCTTTTCAGACTCGTTGTTTAGGTATAACAGGACTGTGGTGACAGGGAAGTGTGGCTGAGAAATTTGAAGATCAGTGACAGTCAAGGAACAGTTCTGTATTGAGCTCAGTTTTGGGCGAGTAATCTTATTACTCTCCAAGGTTTGATCTGTTATATTCCTGTTCATTAGTGCTAAGCTGATTGTGCTTATGTTTTTTTTTAAACTTGTATTTAATGAATATAAATTTCCAAAGGTGCTTATGTTTTATTCCATTCTGAAATTTCCCGTGGAGGAATACCTCCTTCTAATGTTGCTTTCCTGGGAAGGACAGTGGGTCATGTGTTTCCTCTTATGTTGTGGGAAGACAGCAGGCAACATGATACAGTAGTTTTCTAAGGCTTGAATAAGGTGGAGGGATCCCTTAGAGAAGTCAGCCCAGTGCTGCCTTGTTTTTATTGTAATTTTTTTCTTAAAAGATTTTTATTTATTTGACAGAGTTACAGACAGAGAGAAAGAGAAAGGTCTTCCTTCTGTTGGTTCACTCCCCAAGTGGCCGCATATCTAAAGCCAGGAGCCAGGTGCTTCTTTCTGGTCTCCCGTGCAGGTCCAGGGCCCAAGCACTTGGGCCATCCTCTACCGCTTTCCCAGGCCGCAGCAGAGAGCTGGACTGGAAGAGGAGCAACCGGGACTAGAACTGGCGCCCATATGGGACGCCAACACTGTGGCGTAACCCTCCGCCTGCGGCGCCGGCCCTTGTAACATTTCTTAAAATGGGAGGGGTCTTAGTCATGGGCATTGTGTATTAGGAAAACACCATACTTGGATATCATACATGTTCTGCACCAAGTAAACTTACTAAAATTGGCATTTTGATGAAGTGGGTTAAGTGGCTGCTTGTAGTACCAGCAACCTGTATTGGAGCACTGGTTTGAATCTTGGCTGCTCCACTTCCAGTCCTGCTCCCTGCTAATGGGCTTGGGAAAGCAACGGCACACTTGGGCCCAGAAGGGAGACCTGAAGTTCCAGGCTCCTGGCTTTGGCCTGGACCAGGCCCAGCTGTTGTGACCATTTGAGGAGTGAACCAGTGGATGGAAGACCTATCTCTTTCTCTCTCTCTGTCACTCTTTCAAATAAATAAATATTTTAAAAACCTTATCTTTTTTTTTAAAGAAAACTTTTATTTAATGAATACAAATTTCATAGGTACAGCTTTAGGAATATAGTGTTCTTCCCCCCATAGCCCCCCTCCAACCCTCCACTCCCGTCCCATCTTCTACTCCCTCTCCCATCCCATTCTTAATTAGGATTCATTTTTAATTATATAAAGACCAACTCTATACTAAGTAAATATTTCCACAATTTGCACCCAGACACACATAAAGTATAAAGTACTGTTTGAAAACAAGGTTTATAGTTAATTATCATAGTATAGCACATTAAGGACAAAAGTCTTACATGGGGAGTAAGTGCACAGTGGCTCCTGTTGTTGCTTTAACAGTTGACACTCTAATTTATGACATCAGTGATCATCTGAGGCTCTTGTCATGAGCTGCCAAGGTATGGTAACTGCTTGAGGTCACAGACTGTCAGTATTTAGACAGGACCATGAGCAAAGTGGAAGCTCTCTCCTCCCTTCAGAGAAAATTACATTTTTTTTGATGGCCCCTTCTTTCCACTGGGGTCTCTCAGAGATCCTTCATGTAGATCATTTTTTTGCCACAGTGTCTTGGCTTTCCGTGCCTGAAATGCTCTCATGGGCTTTTTATAGCCAGATCCGAATTCCTTAAGGGCTGATTCTGAGGTCAGAGTGCTGGAAAAAACTTTACCTTTTCATGCCATTTTCCATGAACTTTTTGGTTTCCTTATCCACCCAAATATAAAAGGAATAGACATATTTTCCGCTGCTGTGTCACCATAGCTATCACAATAACATCATAGCCAATATGCAGATGCATTATGAAAACTGACAAGCGAATGCCGCTGCGATGTGGTGCTGTGAACATGTGGTGCTGTTCTGTTGAAACTACATCTGTTAGGACAGGTTTTCCTTTCCTGACCGGTTCCTCATCCAGTGGGGACTCTCTCTCACTTCCTGAATTCCGACTTCTGTTGTGCTGTGACTGGAGCCTGAGTACCTCACTGACCTACAGGCTTGCAGAGTAGGGCCACTAGAGGCCCAGGAATCCTGATCTAGAGTGGGCTTGTCCAGATGCTCCCCACCTTATTTAACTTGTTATTTATTTATTTCCACCTTTTAATTTGAAGGAGAGAAAGAGATACTGATGGATTTTCCATCAGTATCCAAAGTATCCAAAGGCCTAAAATAGCCAGGATGTGCCAGGTTGAAGCCAGGAGTCTGGAATTCAAGGCAGGTCTCCACTGTGGGTGGTAGGGACCCAGGTTCCTGAGCCCTCACCTGCTGCCTCCCAGGTGCCGGATCAGAAACGGACTAGCTGGGCTTCAACCCAGGCACTCCGATGTGGAGCTGTGGCAGCCCAGATGGCGACTCAGCTGTGCTGGACATCCAAGCCGTGTCTCTGATTTACGATGTTTCAATGTTAATGATCTCTTGATTGGACTGTGGTATGAAAGTATACCCACACTTTTTGACTTCCAGTACAGTATTCAACAAACAATGCTAGATCCTCAACACTTTTTTTTTTTTAAAATAGAACGGGATTTGGTCAGATGATTTTGTCTCATCTGTAGGCTAATGTTAAATGTTCAGAACATTTTAAAGTAGGTGAGGCTATGGCTTCGAGTCTCAGCTCTGCTTTTGAGTCTAGCTTCCCGCTAGGATGCACCCTGGGAGGCAGTGAGTGACAGCTCAAGGACTTGGGTCCCTGCCACCCATATAGTACACCAGAACTGAGTTCTAGGCTCTTGTCTTTGGCCTGGCCCAGCCTTGGCTGTTGTGGGCAATTACAAAGTGAACCAGTTGATGGAAGATTTCTTTCTGTCTCTCTGCCTTTCAAATTAAAGAAAATTAAGGAGGCTAAACTATACTTTGATGTTCAGTAGATTAGATTGCAGCATGCAATTTTGAGTTTGGTTGTTCTCAACTTACTGTAGGCTTCCCAGGGTGTAGCGTCTTTGCAAGTCGAGCAGCATCTGCATTAATGGGTTATTGTTACGTGAGACTTCCTGTGCCAGGTGTGGTCCTGGCTGTCCAAGAAGTCAACTGCATCAGGGAGGGAGGGTGTCCTCGTGGGTGGTGGACCCTCTCCTGATGGCCAGTGTGCTTGTTCATCGTCTCTGCCATTACACAGCGGTGACTCGTCAGAATCTGTGCGACCGTCAGCTGGTCCCAGCAGTGTGCCTACAGTGGAGACTGTCAGATGAGAAACACTTCGTTCCTTTGGTGCTATGTGATCCTGCCTTCACTTTTAAAGAGTTTGGTACTGAATATTCCCCTGGTAACACCAGTCATTGAGTCTCTCATCTTTCTACTCCTTAGCAACTCCTTTTCCATTGTCACCGTCAGATGACCTTGCTGATTTTCAAAGTGGAAATGCTTTTGTTGCATTTTTTTTGAGGCCAACAAAAATCCATTATTGGCTCTGGAGTGCCTGGCTCAGATCTCTGTGCCGCGGCCGTGAGCCGGCGCCTTGGCCTCTGTGCTTGCTGGTAGCTGTACTAGTTTCCATCTGACGCGGGTATTCTTGCTTGAATGGTTCCCTTTTGCTTGGGTTTCTCTTTGCCATGGCTGGCAGCAGAACGTGGACTGGCCTGTTTGTTTTTTTCAGAGATAGGCTGGACATTGCCCCTGCGAATGAGCATTAATATTTCAAGGTTGTTGCTTGGGAGGCGCTGCGTTTGCCTTTAAAGGGGTCACCGTGGGTCAGTGCACTTCTTGGTAATCCTTACTCTGTTTAGCTGGGTTACTAGCCACGCTCATCTCGTTACCCTACCATAGCACCTCATTAAAACAGTCTTGCCCTGAACACTCATCTCCGTCATTGTGGTCGGGTTTAAAGCTGTTTCTAGAAGGGAAGTTGATCCTGTGGGAAAGCACACCTGCCTGCTACTCTGCGTCTCCTTCTCTGTGTAACTCTTGAGTTTCAAAAATAAATATTTAAAAAACTTTTACTTATTAGAGAGAGAGAAAGAGAGGTCTTCCATCCTCTGGTTCACTCCCCAAGTGGCTGCAATGGCCAAGCTGGGCTGACCCAAAAGCAGTAGCCAGGAGTTTCATCTGGTCTCCCACGTGGGTGCAGCGGCCTGAGCACTTAGGCCATCCTCCGCTATTTCCACAGGCCATTAGCAGGGAGCTGGGTTGGAGGTGGAGCAGCGAGTACTCAAACCGGCACCCATCTGGGATGCCAGCGCCACAAGAGGCTTAGCCTACTCCTCCACAGTGCCAGCCCCCTGGGCTTGGCTTTTGGCATTGGTTTCTGGGTACTAGGAAATGAAACAAGAGGCCGAGAGAGAGGTTTCTCAGTGGACGCTGCAGCTTGTGTGGAGATGGCTTTATCTGTGTGATGTGTCTCTACTCCGATTCCTTCACACACATGCATGGCGTAATGCAGAATTTGTCATCTCTTAATGTTTTTAAGAGCCTACCTCTTCGCGTGAACTTAAATGCATTTTGATTTTTGTCAAGAAAGAACAGCAGCACAAAGGAGAGGCATCAGGAGCTCATAAACCTATGTCCATAAACAAAGTTCACAGAAGCAAGTGGATGTGGAAAATGGTCTTGCTGGTTTAGGGTCTGATGGGTTAAACCGTGCAGTCACAGTTTGAAATGGGTGTGGATAAAGCAGGTGTCTCAATCCGATTCTGTGGATGTGTCTATGTTCTATCTGATAGCTTGGTGATCCCAGGCTTGGAGGAGTGAAAATACAAGGAAGTGATGTCGTCTTGTACCCCTGCTCAGCGCTCTGGTAAACTCTTCTCTTCCTACTTGCGAGGGTCATCGGGAGTGAGAGCTGATTTGACATTTTCCAGTTACAGCAATGGCTGGGGTAAGGTGAGCCACTGCAGGCCTTCAGGGGTGTACCTGGATTACCTGGTTGGCACACCTGGCTGGGAGCCGGGGAGGTTACGCCTGGTGCACTGATGGTTCCCATGGAACTGGCCCCCCAGTTAGGAAGTGGGGTTTGAGTGCTGTCACAGCTGCCCCCGAACACTGGTCTTGCTGATGCTTGGCGCATGTCCCATGGAGCCCAGGAGTGGGAGCTGGAGGAAGGAGTGCAGTACTGTGTTATGCAGGTGGGCGGTGAGGTGAGGTGACCTGGGAAGCTGGCACGTCCCTGTTGGCCTGGGGATGCAAAGATCTTCGTAGCAGCTGTGGGCTGCAGCAGCGAGTGGGGTCTGTGTCAAGGTGGCTTGGTTGTGGAGTTTCCTGAGGGCACAGCGGGGCTGCACTGTGTCACAACAAGGCAACAACAGTCTTTTTTTTTTTTTTAATAAAGATTTATTTATTTGAGAGGCAGAGTTTGAGAGAGAAGTCTTCCATTCACTGGTTTACTCTCCAAATGGCCGCAACAGCCAGATCTGAGCCTATCTGAATCCAGGAACCTGGAGCTGTGTCTTCCAGGTCTCCCATTCAGGTGCAGGGGCCCATCTTCCACTGCTTTCCTAGGCCAGCAGCAGGGAGCTGGATTGGAAGAGGAGCAGCCAGGACTAGAACCGGTGCCAGTATGGCATGCTGGCGCCACAGTGCTGGCCCCACGATAATCTTGAATACAAAGAACAGAAACACGGGTCCCTGTTCTCAGATGAGGTTTGCATGTAGTGTTGGCAGATGGAAAAATGATTGCGACTTGCAAAGAAAGAGCTAGATGAGGAAAGAATGAATTTGATTCTGCACCACCCAGAGATAAAAGTGAGCAAACTCTCCTAACTGTCTTCTGTTAGGGGTTACCACTGATGCCGAGGTGTCCTGCAGGGGGTGTCAGGGAGGTGGGTGGCCATGGCCCAACCTTGATTCTGCGTTCATGGGAATGTTCTGGGCCTCTGGGTCTTTCATTCTGCCTTTGGAAGGCTGTGCTCCCTGTGGCTCTGCTCCAGAGTAGTTTATCAAAAGGTGTGACAGCGCCTTGTGCCTTCCTCAGCACGTGTCAACAGCGCCATGAGTACTGTTTGGGAAGCCTTCGTTTTCAAGCAACCAAACACCAGCAGGGTTAGAATTGAAATTGAGGTCATCTCACCGGGAGGCAGCTTTCAGATGCTGAAGTCAGTATAAATTTAGTAATGGGGAAAACACTGAAAACACTCCCGCTCCTCGACTGACTTCTCTTTGTTGGCTCAGTCGTAGAATCGGTCCTGGGGATTGTCCTCAAGGCAAAGTCACTGCACGAGGGCAGTGGTTGTGAATTTTCCAAATCTTTCTTGGACTGGATTTTTTTTTTTTTTAAAGGCAGAAGTCTCTTGGGCCACAACCAACTAGGAAATGTTAATGCTGTTACGTTGGGTGACCCCTAATGCTAAACGTAAAGTAGTGGTAAGTAGCCCACTGGAACTGCACGCAGGGCCCTGCCATTCGGATGGCTGAGTAGGGACCTCGCAAAGTCTTCACTGTAAAATGGGAACATTGGCAAAACTCATCAGTACCAATTCCAAGGAATTACTATTCAGGGAGAACATGGGAGTGGGGAGTTCTGTGGTGGCTGAACCTGCCCCTCTCCCATTCCCCCACCCCACCGTGGTAGCTGTGAAAACCAGATAGTGTGGCAGGCACTGCCCAGAGCAGAGCAGAGCTGGAGCTCCCCGAAGGATCATCCCCAAAGAAGTGGCACAGTCCCGCTGCTCTGGCAGCGTGCTGGGCAGCGTCTTCTGGGGTGCTTGTGTTTATTTGACCTGATTCAGCTCGCTTTGTGCAAACAGCTCTCCCTGCTGAGCGTTTGTTGAAAACAATCAGTGGTAATAGTTTAATCTCAGCTGCCTGAGTTTGTGCTGCTGTTTGAGCCCAACTTCAAAGTGGCTGATTTAAAAAAAAAAGTGGGGAGGAAGTGTCATTGGGAGCTCTGAAAGGCACCCATGTATTTCTGGGGCTCTGCAGGGCTCTGTGCCTGCCCAGGAAGGACCCAAGAGAGCACCTGTTCTCGCCTGGGGTCGACCTTGAAGCCCTGTGCGAGCAGGAAGTGAGCTCTGCTGAGGCAGAGTTATAAACCATCTGGCCGAACATTGAAGGCACACCCCGTCACACACACGGACAGTCTGTTGGTAAAGGCTGAAAATATCTTAGTTCAAGGGGTTTAAGAAAATTTCCATTCAGCTTTTCTAAACATTATTGAACCAAAAAATTAAGCAGAGATTCACTGGCCTTCTGGGACCAAAAAAAAAAGTGTAGACATCACAGAATGAGTTCAGAAAATTCACTGAATAAGTAGTAGCAAGATAAGCTGGAGTGGGAGGAATCTGTTATCCGGAATTGACAAGTTTTCTTATTTAAAATGTCCAGTTTTGGCAGAAAATGAGAAGATTCCCAAAGAAACAGGGCTGGTTCATGTACAGGTGAAGGGGAACGGAAACTCTTGGAGGAAGTTCAGATAGTGGGTGCCCCACACCGGACTTGGAAGCAGCTGTGGTAGAGACGCCTGGAGAGCTGTAGTCCACCGTGTCCAAAGGACTGATGCCACCAGAGAATGGACAGGACCGAGCAGGCAGGAGTTATCTAGAGACAGCAGCCAAGTAGACGTCAGAGCTGGTACGTCCACTAACTGCAAGGAGAACTCACTCGACAGGAGGTTTGAACCAGCAGAAGAAATAATCAGCTACCTGAAGACCCGTCGATTGAGGAAGTCTCGTCTGAGACACAGGAGAACAGAAGGATGAACAGAACCTTGGAGACCTGTGTGACATCATCAGGCGTACTCCTAATGGGAGCCCCAGAACAAGAGGAAAGACAGAGGGGGAAAGGGAAAGGATGCTGTTCACGGTTGTGTGCCAAGAAATGAGATAGCCTGGTTGACATGGGCAAGGTCATGCGGTTGGAAATCACTGTAACTGAGAATTAAGAAATCCGTACAGACCAGTATCAAGTAAAGAAATGGAGTTAGTAACCAGAAAACCTCCCAGGAAGAAAACACTGGGCTCATGTGGCATACTAGAAAAATCCTACCATGTGTTACTACAAATTCTGTAAGAAAGAGACAACATTTTCCCGTTCATTCTGTGAAGCCAGTATTAACCTGATACCAAAGCCAGACAGACTTTGCAGGAAAACTACAGGGCAGTATCCCTTATGAATATAAGTGCAAAAATCCTACAGGTAGTACTAGCAAAGTGAGTCCATCATCATATAAAAAGGATTGTACAATGCAACAAAGTGAGATTGATCCCAGTAATGAAAAAAATCAATGTAATGTACCGTATTAATAGAACCGAAGATAGAAACCGCACAGCCTCTCTGGTAGATGCAGAAAAAGCATTTGATAAAATTCAACACCTGTTCGTGATGAAAGCTGTCAGCTGAGAAGAGAAGGGGACTTCTGAACTTGATAAAGACCGTCTCTGAGAAGCCCAGGTTAACATGGGACTCATGGTACAAGCTGGATGCTTTCCTGTAACACTGGACGTGAGACAAGGGTGCTGGTCGTTCTTCCTGCTTCTACTGCACCTTGCAGTGGAGACTCTAGCCAGGCCAGTTAGTCAAGGCAAAAAAATAAAATAAAATAAAAAAGGGATTGAGATTGGGAAGGAAGAGACCGGATTGTAGATACAGTTAAAATGATTTTGTACGCAGGCGATCTTAGGGTCTACACAAAGAATAAAACCCCAGCGAAACAGCTGAGCTCGTAGGTTCAGGAGTGGCTGTTTGGCCTGGTGGTTTCAATGCGGCTTTGGACGCTTGCGTCCCGTATCAGAACAGCTGGACTTGAGTGCCAGCGCTGCTCCTGATTCCAGGTTTTTGCTAATGGGAATGCCAGGAGGCAGCAGGCGATGGCGCAAGTGCGTGGATCCCTGCCACCCATGTAGGAGACCAAGATGGAGTTTCTGGCTCCTGGTTTAAGCCTGGCCCAGCCCTGGCTGTTGAAGGCATTTGGGGAGTGAACTAGCAGCTTGCTTGCATTCTCTCTCTCTCTCTTTCTTTTCTAAGTACATAAGCAATAAAAAAAAATTAAAATCTGTCCATTCAGGAAAGTTCCATGATAGAACAATGAAAAGCTCAGGAAAAAATTAAGAAAGCAATTCCATGTATGATAGCATCAGAGGAATTAAAAAAAAAAAACTTTTGGGGTAAATTGAACAAGACAAGTATCAAACTTGTCCACAGATTACTTCACATTACTGAAAGATTGTAAAAAAGGCCTAAATACATGTAAAGATATTAATGTTCATGTTGGAACAGTTAATTGTGTTAGGATGACAGTAAATTGAATACAATACCCACAAAATTCCAGCTGAGTTTTTTGTAGAAATTGACAAGCTCTTCTTAAAACTCACAAGGGAAATGAAGGGGATCCAGAGTGTTCAAACCAAAATCTTTAAGAACAAAGTTGGAAGACTCCTACTTGGGTCTGAAATTTTAAAACTTCAAGGGCTGGCATTGTGGTGCTATGGGTTAAGCTGCTGTCTGTAACACAGAATCCTATATGAGTGGGAGTTTGAGGCCTGGCTGCTCTGCTTCCAATCCAGCTCCCTGCTAATGCACCTGGGAGAGCAGCAGAGGGTGGCCCAAGGTCTTGGGCGGCTGCCACCCATGTGGGAAGCCTGGAAGGAGTTCCAGACTCCTGGCTTCATCCTGGCCTAGCCCCAGACATTGTGGCCATTTAGGAAGTGAACCAGTGGATGTAAGATCTGTTTTTCCCTTCCTCCCCTCCATAGCACTGCCTTTCAAATTTAAAAAAAAAAATATATAAAACATACCACAAAGTGACAGTTATTGAGCTTGTTACTACTGGAAGGCTCTCCATGGAAATCAGTGGAACAGAATCGAGAGTTCACACATAAACCTTTATGTATATGGCTCGTTTTTTTGACAGGGCTGGGGGGTGCTAGGATTGGGTCAACAAGCTGTGGTTCGTCTGTCCAGTGGAACATTACTGGGCCATTAATGAATGACATTCAGATAAAGGCTGTAGCATGGGCGAGCCTTGGGAAGGTCACGGTAGGTGGAAGAAGGCAGACGCGAGAGGCTGCACATCCAGCTGAGATGTTTGGGACAGCAACTTCGTAATTCCAGAAGGTCCGTCAGTGCTAGTGTTGGCTGGAAGGTTGTGGGGAGGGCAGGCGTGTGACTGTGGGGGATAAGGAGTTTTCTTCTTGGAGAACTGAAAATTTTCTGGAATCAGCTGATTGTGTTAGATGCACAGCTTTGTGAAGATGTTAAAAATCGATGCATTTCACCCTTTAAAAGGGCAACCTCTGCAGTGCATGAATGAAATCTCAGCAAAACTTATTTAAAAATAATACAGCAAGAACACACCGAGATGTAACTAAGTTGTTATCAGAACAGAAATAGCTGGCTTGTGCCCACTGAGGCGTTTTGTTAAGTTCACCTGTCCCCCGGCTGCTGCTGGCGTGGCTGGCTTCCCTCCCTTCCCTGGAGCTGAGGGGCAGTGGTAGGAGCCTCCGTTCCTGAGATGCGGCCATGGCTGGAGGAGAGGGCTGCAGGAGCCACGCGTGCTCCCCTGGCTGATGCGTGTGCTTTGACTTGCCGTCCGTGCTGCACAGGGCGAGTGCTCCCCCCCCACCCCCATGCACCACATCCCTTTGCTCTGCTTTTCCGAAACGTCTAAGGAAAGTGCATTTGGAAGTGACACCGCGAGGACAGAGCGCTGGCACCGATCCCGGGCAGTCAGAGGCTGTGAGCGGTGTGTGCCTGATGGTTGCTGCCAGACACCCATGGTGAGCCCGTGGTCCCACAGCATGCCGGGGCCGTCTGTTTCGAAGAATCAAACAAGCTCTTGTCTCCGCTGGTTAACCAGAGGGGAGGAAGCGGTGCTGCGTCCCAAGACCAGGAGGCGACACCCAGCTGGCCGGGCAGTGACAGCGAGGACACCGCCACCCAGGCCCCGTGTTGGCTGCAGAAGCTTTGCCGGGGTGGGGTGATTCGTGGCTCAGAGTGGGGTGGAAATGTGAGAGGAACAAGGGGAGGATGGAGTGGAGGAGACTTTTCTGGGGGTGCAGTTACTGGGACAGAACACCAGACTTGGGATGAGGGTACTCCTAAGAGTTCATGGCATCTCAGGACGAGTTTATTTTGGTGGGAAGGTATGCTGAAGTTCATGGCTCATTTTTTCCATAGTGCACATTTTCCAGGGGCTTTTTGGAGACCCCGTGTGTCTCTCTGACACTTGTCTGGTGGATTTGTCTCACCCACCGTTCTCCAAGGAGGGAGCGTGCTTCGCGCAGACGTGTTTATGATCACGATTTCGAACCAGAGTAGTAGGGGCTTCCCGTGCTAGAGAGCAAACGGAAGTGCAAGTCCGAGACTGCAGGAAGTGGTTCTGAGAACTTTTCCTGTGATCTCTAGGCACCCTGTATTTTGTTGCTAATCTTCCGCTGGTTTTATGGCAGACAGTAACCATCAGAACCGCCAGGTGGACAGGAAGCACCATGGAAAGTCACCATGCAGCATCAAGAGAAATGATTATGCAGTGATTATGAGATTTGATAACAGAGGGAACTGGATTACTGCAGAGCGTTCCCCCTCATTGCTGGAAGGGGAACTCAGTGAAGATGTTAGCTGTCAGGTTTTTAAATTTTTAAACATTTTTTAAATTAATTTATTTTTGATGATCAGGATATTTTGATAAATTGAGAAGCCCACAGATAGGCAAGCTGAAGGCGTTGTATTTTGGGGTGAAGCCGGACTGTGGCAGGGTTGCATAAGCTGGAGTGTGCAGAGACAGGGATGGTGGCCAGTGTCACATGAAGAGCCAACACTTACCTATTTTTTTCCCCTCTTTTTAAAGGTAGAGTTCTAGACAGAGATAGACACAGAGAGAAAGGTCTTCCTTCCATTGGTTCACTCCCCAAATGGCCGCCATGGCGGGCGCTGCGCCTATCAGGAGTCAGGGGCTTCTCCTGGTCTCCCCTGGGGGTGCAGGGCCCAAGGACCTGGGCCATCCTCCACTGCACTCCCGGGCCACAGCAGAGAGCTGGACTGGAAGAGGAGCAACTGGGACTAGAACCCGGGGTGCCGGCGCTGCAGGTGGAGGATTAGCCTGTTGAGCCGCGGCGCCGGCCACAAACGCTTACCTTTCTTCACACATCCTCCACGGACACCTTCCTTCCCAAGATGGGTTCCAGTGAAGGGCGCAGAGGCTTTCGTAGCCTGTGCAGAACTCTCCCTCAGGCTGGGACTGTTAACCTGAAAGATGAAAACAAACAGCAGCAGTGTGGTGAGCTTGATTTTTTTTTTTTTATTTGAAAATTGGAGTTAGAGAAGGAAAGGCAGACAGAGAGAGAGGTCTTCATCCGCTGGTTCACTCCCCAATTGACCGCAATGGCTGGATCTATGCCAGTCCGAAGCCAGGAACCTCCTCTGGGTCTCCCACACGGGTGCAGGGGCCCAAGGGTTGGGCCATCTTCCACTGCTTTCCCAGGCCACAGCAGAGAGCTGGATCGGAAGTGGAACAGCCAGGACTTGAACCAGCACCCACATGGGATGCTGGCTCTGCAGGCGGTGGCTTTACCCACTATGCCACAGTGCTGACCTCAGTAAGTTTGATTTTGTTTTAAGGGAGTATTAGGGTATGGGGCGGGGGTTGGGGGTGGGCCGGAGCTTGAAGGACCAGCATCTGTTTCGAAAGTCTTGTTGGAGGTTGAAACCCATTTTGTTTAATTTTTTTCCCTTTATAATATCTTTTATAAACTCTTTCTACAGTTTTCTTTTTATAGATTCATTTATTTGAGGGGCAGAGTTACAGAGGGAGGGAGAGACAGAGAGAGGTCTTGCATCCAAAGGTTCACTCCCTAAATGGCCACAGCGGCTGGAGCTTGGCTGATCCAAAGCCAGGAGCTTCTTCTGGGTCTCCCACACAGGTGCAGGAGCCCAAGGACTTGAGCCATCTTCCACTGCTTTCCCAGGCCATAGCAGAGAGCTGGATTGGAAGAGGAGCAGCTAGGACTCGAACTGGCGCTCATATGAGATGCTGCTGGCGCAGGCAGAGGCTTAAATTATGCCACAGTGCGACCTCGTCTTGAATTTGGGTCACCTTTGGGCAGTCACATCATAGTTGAGTGAGAGGTGGGATGAGCTTGTGTTCTTCGCTCAAGGAAGGGAGAAGGTGGAGCCACTCTGCCTGTGTGGGTTTCCAGTCTTGCCAATCATCAGAAGTGCTCCAGCCACCTGCTCCCCAGCCCGTGTTTTGTTATGTAAAATTGGAAGCCAACAGAAAAGTTGAAGGGATGCACAGTGAACACCGTGTGCTCCGTGTTAGAATTCCGCAGGGAGCGCTTTGCTGTCTTTGCTGTGTCACGTCCTGATCCCTTCCCTCCGCGGCGCTCCCTGTCCTGGATGCATCTCACAGTGTGCGCCCGAGATGAGACGGCAGTGTTCTTTCATCCTAAACACTATGCGCGTCAGTGAGCTGCAGCTCAGTATCCGTGAGGGAGATCTTCCAAGCCTGTCTTCACTATGAAACTCCCTGCTCAGTTAGAGGGGCGGGGGCAGACCCGGGAACCTGGGCTTTGCAGAGCTCCAAGGAGCTTCCTAGGATGAGACCCTGGCTTGGGACCCTGTGCCCCAGGAAGTGCCTTCTGGGCCAGCCAGCCCTCACCGGAAACACGCAGTTGGGATCTGTGCCATCGTTCAGATCTTGGAACCCTGTTTTCCATGGAATCTTCAGCTTAAAATGTTGGCTCCTAATGTTGGGCGGTGTAGCAGGATCATTCAGTTTTCACACCCGGAGTGAGGAGTGCGCTCTTGCGAACTGAGGCCAGGAGTGCTGCTAATTACGCTGTAGCGGGAGTGGGTTTCACAGTTTGTAGAAAATGGATGGGAAGATAGGTTTGTGTTGGTGCCAAAAGATTTTTGGAGTCGATACATGTAAGGGGTCTTAAAATGCTTGTGAGAAATCATATTGGGAAAACTATGCATGGATATGAAACATTTTTTGGCACCCAAATACATTTTTTTACGCAAAGCTGCTGCTGCCGCCGCCGCTTTAGAAATTATTTGATGGGCAAAGCGACAGAATGAATGAATGAATGAATGAATGAATGAATGAATCGGTCTTTCATCTGTTTGGTCACTGCCCAAATGCCCACAACAGCCAGGGCTGAGCCAGGCTGGAGGCCAGGACCCAGGAACTCTGAGCAGATCCCCCACGTGGGCGGCAGGGACCCAGGTACTGGAGCCACCTCTCGCTGCCTGCAGGGTGTGTATCTGCAGGAAACAGTTGGAAGCAGGTGGGTCTTGACCTCAGGCACTCCGATAGGGGGTGCAGGTGGCCAAGTGCTGCCTTAACCCGCTGTGCCACAACACCCGCCCTTCCCCCAGATGAACGTCTTTTAATCCCATTTTCTGAAAACTTTGTGAAATACCTTCCTACACTGGTTAGCCCCCTACATGAGAAGTTACCCAGGCAAGGAAAAAAAAGTCCATCGTGTCATGCTGAGAAACTTTTTGCCTGGAAGAAATTGGCTAAGAGAAAATTACAACATGAGGCTGGTGCCGTGGCTCAACAGACTAATCCTCTGCCTTGCGGCGCCGGCACACCGGGTTCTAGTCCCAGTTGGGGCGCCGGATTCTGTCCCGGTAGTCCCTCTTCCAGGCCAGCTCCCTGCTGTGGCCCGGGAGTGCAGTGGAGGATGGCCCAGGTGCTTGGGCCCTGCACCCCATGGGAGACCAGGAGAAGCACCTGGCTCCTGGCTTTGGATCAGTGTGGTGCACCGGCCGCAGCACGCCAGCCGCGGTGGCCATTGGAGGGTGAACCAACGGCAAAGGAAGACCTTTCTCTCTCTTACTGTCCACTCTGCCTGTCCAAAAAAAAAAAAAAAAATGTGCTTTAAAATACCGTGTCACAGTGGATGGCGGAGAGCAGTGCTTTGGAGGGGGGATCACAATGGGGGACTTTACAGCTGTGTGTCTCTGTGTCCCCAGTCCTGTCCTGAGGGCAGCAGGGGTGGTTCCGCGTGGACTGCCCCAGTGGTCCTGGGTGGGGCTGGGGGACACAGAGTCCTTGCTCCACAAAGTCAGAGCTGACTGCGTCACAAGCAGCTTTCCTGTCCGTTGGTGCATTTCTAGCAGTGTTTCCACTGCTGGCCTTCACGAACACAAAATGTAAAATGCAAAAAAAGGAGAAGCTGTTGTCTTGAGTGAGATGGGGGAGCGGGGCGAGGGGGGAGGAAGATGAAGGAAAAGGCGGTGGGATTGGGTTGTCCTGTGTTTGCTTGGCGCCCAGGCCGGCGTGATGGGGAGGGCAGACCGTGCGCTGGGCTGGCCGGGGCTGAGCTTGGTCTCTGGACGGCTCGGCACCTCCCGGCTGCTGTTGAGAAACTACTTTGTGTGCCTGTTAGGTGATGAAATGAGACCTTGAAGGGGGCCGTGTGCATGACCTGACTCAGTGCCCATGTTAGAAGGGGTTCTTGCCGGGTGGGTGGAGGACACACCTGGGCTGGAGAGGCCGCTGTGCCCGCGGGGTGTGTGTGAGGACTGGGGCGGCCAGCCCCTGCTGGGTGAGCACTGCTCATGGGGCCATCTCCTGGGGCGTCCTGGCCCCCTGCCCCGCTCCTGGCTTTCATTACAGTGTGTGCTGGGGCATGTGACTTAATGGGCCTGATTTTATTGTCCCTCATTTCTTCGTATCTAAAATGAAAGAGGAACTCGGACGATCCTAGGGATCGTTTGTCATTCTCTACTTCTGGTGATGAACTTTCTGGGAGAAAGGCTCCTGGACCCAAAGGGGCAGCAGTGAGGGCCATGGTCAGAGAAGGCAGTGGACAGCCGCTTTCCAGTTATTTTGTTACCAAACACAGAGCAGTACTGTGTCAGGCTCTGTCCGTGGATTCACATAGAACTCATTGAGACACAGCAGGTTAAGCTGCTGCTTGGAACACTGCATCCCACATCCACATGCCTGGTTCAAGTCCTGGCTCCTCCACTTCCAATCCGGCTTCCTCCTAATTCACGTTCTGGGAGCAGCAAGATGATGGCCCAAGTATGTGGGTAATCTGCATGGGAGTTCTGGCTCCTCACTGTGCCCTCTCCCTTGCCCTCGCCCTTTCCCTTGCCCTCTCCTTACCCTCTCTTTCTCCCTCTCAAATACATTTCCCATTTTTATTTAGTTCCCTCAACATCCTAGAACAGCTGTTCTACCCATTATGTAGATGGGAACACTGTGACTTGCCCCAGGTCATGGCTAGGCGGGGTGAGGCAGGCTGGCTCCGGACTCTTAACCCTTTGGCTGCATCCCTGACTCGGATCCTGAGGAGCTCGTGGTGCCCCTGGGGTGTGGACGGTAGAGTTGGTGCTGTGGGCTTCAGGGTTCTGAGCTGATGGGCAGAGTGTGAGGAGCTGGAGCAGCCATTTTGCCGTGGATGAGGCCACGGAAGTTCTTGTCTGTTCCCTTTTTTAGTTTGCTGATTTTTGCATTGATGAGCCAGTGGGTGGCTGCAAGATGTGTGTGGTTGTTGGAGAGCAACAGGTTTTCCCCAGGTGTCAGCGTTTTGGTTAAGGCTGGTGCCCCGAAGCGTGTGGCTGTGCCCTGGGCTTGACACGGGTGGTCAGGGCCGATTGTTTCTATTCAGTCTCCTTATTCCCTGGAAAGAGGCCTGGCCTGGGCGGGAGAGCAGCTTGAGCGGTTTTCTCATGGGCCGGTGTTGGCCTGTGATGGCCGAGGTACCTCTGCCATGCAATGAGCCAGGTCAGGAGAGAGCGCTGTGCCTGTACCTGCTACTGTGGGGAGCGCGGCCACACCTGGCTGCCCAGGTCGCTTTGGCTGGTTTGCTGTCACTTGGAGTGTAAGTATAAGCAAGCCTGGGAAAGGAAACGGTCATTTAGAAGCCCAGTGAGGATGGGAGCCTGGGGGTGGTCCCAGATGAAGGGGCATGGCTGAGGTTCCACTGGCAGCTTGGCTTGCCCTGTGGGGGAAAGACAGGGCAGCTGGAGGAGCAGCTCCACGGGGCTGGGGATGAAGTAGCTTGAATGTGGAGCCCCAGGGTGGGCTGCTGGGGTGCCGTGATTGGTAGCGTGCAATAGCATCCCCAGGGAGTAGAACGGACGGTCCTCCAGCTGCTTTGTGAGTTAGCTGGGCGGTCGTGGCCTGGCCTGGAGGCTCACCGGTGTCTGGGAAGATGCACTCATTCCAGGTGCAGAGGACCTGTGCATTGGTGGGGTTTTGGGGAGAGCCCGTTTGTCAGCAGGATTGTCATTGGCACAAGTGGAAGGCTCCACTCAAAGGAAGCTCGCGGACTCCCTGCCGCCCCTCCCAGAGACTGCAGCACGGCCTCCGTGGCTCGCCCACGCCGACTTCGGAGCCTCGGTGGGTGCAGGTTGAACCTGGGCCCCGGCCTCTGAGCACTTAATTATTACAGAAGAAACTGGAGAGGGGCCAGTGTGGTGGTGCAGTGGGTGAAGCCGCTACCTACAGTGCTAGCATCCCATGCGGTTGCTGGTTTTCATCCCATTTCGTGTCCTGGTTGTTCCATTGCTGATCCTGTTCCCTCCTGTTAACGACCTGGGAAAAGCAGTGGAAGATGGACCAAGTGCTTGGCCATCCCTCGAGGGAGACCCGGATGAAGTTCCTGGCTCTTGGCTTCAGCTTGGCCCATTCTGGCCACTTGGGGAGTGAACGGGCAGATGGAAGTTCTCTCTCTATCTCCTACCCTACCCCCTGTCTCTCTCTAACTCTTTGAGATAAATAAAAAACGAAGAGTTGGCTGGCTGCTGAACCTTCTGATATTTCCAGGCTGTTTTCTCCAGGAGCAATGTATCTTGCATAGGATTGGAATTGCCTGTTTCTCAAAATACACCTTCCTTAGGGTTGATTGTAACTGTTTAATAACCTCTCTTCATATGTGACAGGGCTCCATATTAAATTCTGGAGTAAAATAATACATTTCTTTCATTTTAGAAAGGAATAGTACAAGAAATGATTATAATCCAGGCATAAATATACAACTTGAAATCTTTATATTCTAGTTATTTTCTAATGAATATTCTTTGACACACTGAGGTAGTACTGTGTGTGTGTGTGTGGTTTTTTTTATTTACATTGGCTTTTTAATTTATAAAGTTAGTATTTCTTTTTTAAATATATATTTATTTGAAAGAGTTACAAAGAGACGTAGAGACAGAGAGAGAGGTCTTCCATCCGCTGGTTCACTTCCCAAATGGCCAGGGCTGAGAAGGGCTGAAGCCAGGAGCCAGGAGCTTCTTCTGGATGTCCCGTGTGGGTGCAGGGGCCCAAGGACTTGGGCCATCCTCTGTTGCTTTCCCAGGCCATTAGCAGGGAGCTGGATTGGAAGTAGAGCAGCTGGGACTTGAACCAGTGCCCATATGGGATGCCAGGGCTGCAGACTGGGACTTTAACCCACTATGCCACAGCATTGGCCCCAGCATTTCTTTTTCTTTTTTAAAAATCTTATAAATATTATAAATGGTTACAGAACATTCCATCGTGTGGTTGTTCACTTACTTGTCAGATGCCTCGTCTAGACTCTTGGGCTGTTTCCAATATTTGAATGTGGTAGGTAAGGCAATAGGAACATTTTTCATCAAAACCTTGATTTTTAAACGTCAGTTTCTTTTCATGGGTTGTAAGCATGTACATTTGTATCCGGGGCTCACATCCCAGCAGAAATCTTAGTTACATAATGTGTAAGTTACATATATACATATATGTTACATATATACATATACATACATACAAATCTTAGTTACATAAGGGTGGGGAGACCATGTTGGCTGAGTGTCTGGCTCTGGTGGTGCCTTGGTGTAGTGGAGTCTCCATAATTGCTTGTTGACTGACTGGATGCAAGGCAGAAGATGTTGATCATTGAGTCGTTGGTGGTGTGTCATAGTCATGGTGCTCACCGTGTAATAGTGGCACTGCTCACCGAAAGAATGGTTTGCCTGTTGTTTCTTGGGGTTTTGGAGGAGGTCTGCCTTACACTGTTTCTTGGGAATTAAAGTTGGGTTCTCGGATTTGATTGGCTCAAGAATGGGAGCAATTGAGACGTCCGTTGGTGATGAGTGGGTAAGTGGATGCCGTCCGTGCACACAGAGGGAGGAGGTACTGGGACTTGTTTTCAGCACGGATGGGTCTGGAAAACCCTGTGGAAGGAACCAGCCACAAAAGGCTGAACGTCGTGTGATCCGCTTATGTGCGGTGACCTGCATAGGCAGTATGTTTGGTCAGCTGGCCTCAGAAGTCACCCTCAGTCATTCGGCCGGACGCATGCTTACCATCAGTAGCATCCGCGGTGAGAGGTGTCTGCGTGGGAATCCGGGGGTTACTGACCCATACAGTTTCTGTGGGTTGTGCACGCCATTGGATAACAAGATCTGTGAGAGTGACTTGCCCCTACCCCTGGTTGAAGGTGAAGATTGTGTGTGTGCCCTCCGCTTTTAATAATGAATGCGTACTGAGAAGACTGACCTTGACTGTTGAGTTTTTATGGAAAGGCAGCTTGGGGCATTCTTCATTATTCATTGCTGGTTTTGTAGGCTGACGTCCCCTGTCTCCTGGCAGAAATCACTGTGAAGGAAAGCTTGGCTTTCACTCTGCCCATGAAGAAGCAGTGAATGAAATGTGCAGTTCATGATGGCGACTATGGGACCCTATCGCTTGCATGTGTGTATTCTCCTTGACTTGCCCCTGTGCTGTGAGGTGTTCCAGTTGATTCTTGAATTCCTGAGCTCCACGTGCTTGCCAGACACTGTTCCAGAAACGTGGGTGACACAGCACAGCGGGGCGGACAGAGGAGGCCCCACGGCGGCATGGTTTGCAGCCCCAGCGATGAAACTGCCCGAGCCCTTGCCTCAGGGTGCGCACGACCCCCAGGGGAAGCCTAGCTCGTAGGTGTATCGCCCTCCTGTCCCTTAGGTGTATCTCATAATTCTCTAGTTTGCTCATACAGAAAGGTGGCGGGAGAGAGCATAACCAATCTGGGTTATTGATTTCGGAGAAAATTCTCGGAAGTGATTGACGGGCCTTAATGAAGGTGGCACGGTGGGAGGTTTAACACAACTTAGTTCTGTACAGGCTGCAGACTCGTCGGTTTCAGATGCCTCTCAGAAAGGCAGAAGGCGAGTGGGAGACTCCTCAGCCCTTGAGGGCAGGACTCCGGCCGGGAGCCTGTGGGTCTGCCGGGGCCACCCTCACGGTGCAGCACGGACAGAGCTTCTGGAACCTTCTAGAACCGTAGACACGGATCCCTCAGGGTTCCGGGGGTCAGGGGGAGGCAGGCTGGGCTTCTGCTGGGGCCGCTCCTTTGCTTGCAGTTGACTGCACTCTGGTGTGTGTGTGTGTGTGTGTGTGTTTCCTCTTCTTACAGCGACACCAGTTTCACGGGGTTAGGACCCGTGCAGATGGCCTGGTTTTAATTCCTCTCTTTTAAAGACGCTGTCTGCGCCTGTAGCTGCATTCTGAGGCAGTGGGCTTGGGACTCCAGCCATAAGAATTCTGGGGAGGAGACACAGTTCAGCCCATGACGAGGACTCGCTGGCTTTGTGGATACGCCGTGAACGTTGTGGTGGTTAGTGATTCAGTTATCGGGCTTCAGCCCTGGCCAGGGGCCTTGGTCAGCCCTGCCTCTCCCTGTCCTGGCTGGTGTTGTGCTCACAGCTGTTCTCAGGGCAGTGGGGTGACGTTGTGTGTGACGGGTGTAGGGATCCAGCAGCTTTCGCTCTAAGTGCGAGTTATGGTGGGGTGGGGTGGGCTCTGAAAGTCCTCACCCCTCCCCGGGGGCAGGAGGCCTGTTGAGTACAGCTGGCAGAGCCTCCTTGGACTTTATTTGGGGGGGGGGGGGGTGTCGTGTGAACTCGTTTGAGCTTGTGTGGGTTCCTTCAATCGTGGTGACGTTATCCTAATCACACTCGTGCTTTCTTTTCCTGCGTCGTAGCTCTGACTTTGCTGCATGTTCATTCTCTTTTTAAAATTTTTATAAAAAAATTTATTTATGGCCGGCGCCGTGGCTCAACAGGCTAATCCTCCGCCTTGTGGCGCCGGCACACCGGGTTCTAGTCCCGGTCGGGGCGCCGGATTCTGTCCCGGTTGCCCCTCTTCCAGCCCAGCCCTCTGCTGTGGCCCGGGAGTGCAGTGGAGGATGGCCCAGGTGCTTGGGCCCTGCACCCCATGGGGAGACCAGGAAAAGCACCTGGCTCCTGGCTCCTGCCATCGGACGAGCGCGGTGCGCCGGCCGCAGCGCGCCGTCCACGGCGGCCATTGGAGGGTGAACCAACGGCAAAAGGAAGACCTTTCTCTCTGTCTCTCTCTCTCACTGTCCACTCTGCCTGTCAAAAAAAAAAATTTTATTTATTTATTTGAAAAGCAGAGTTACAGAAAGGCAGAGGCAGAGAGAAAGAGAGAGAGAGATCTTCCATCTGCTGGTTCACTCCCTAGATGGTCACAACGGCTGGAGCTGTGCCATCCAAAGCCAGGATCCAGGAGCTTCTTTTGGGTCTCCCACATGGGTGCAGGGGCCCAAGCACTTGGGCCATCTCCTGCTTTCCCAGGCCACAGCAGAGAGCTGGGTCAGAAGAGGAGCAGCCAGGACTCGAACCGGCGCCCAGATGGGATTCGGGCACTGCAGGCAGCAGCTTTACCCACTACACCACAGCGCCGGCCCCCCCGTGTTCTTCCTGTACAGGTTTCTTGCAGAGGCAGGGGCCTGCTATTGCTGAAGCACATCACGCGGCACTGGGTGCCTTGCTTGCGTGTGACAGACACGGCGTCTAGGCATGCTGCCTGTCCAGCGAGTGAGTGTCCAGCCTGTGCCTCGATCTCCTGCTCAGCAGGGACTTGGCACCTCCTGGGGCACCTTGTTCTGCCTCGGGCTGGTGACGTGTCTGACAAAGTCACCATCTTGCAAGTTTTACACACCAACCTTCATTCCAGCAGAGGGAGAGCCCGGTGCCCGCGCACAGCTCCCCGTCCTTCCCCACAGACCTGTTGGTCTCTTTCTTCCTTGAGGTGTGGCGGCCGGAATTTGACACAGAATCCAGCAAGGTCCCCGAGCTCCTGGGGCAGCGCAGTGGAGAGCTGGGGCTCTTGATTTTGCATCAGTTTGCAGTTCTTGGTCCTTGGGCAGTGACTGAACCTTCTTGGAGCTCCATTCCATCAGTTGTGAAGTGACGGTGGGGCGTGGTGGGGGTCGGATGTGTGAGCTGTTGGGGGGGGGTGCGCGTGTGCCCAGTGTCTGGTGGCTGCGGTGGAATGCACCGCTCGTCCTGCTCCCTGCATGAAGTACTAACCTGTTTCAGGCTCCGTGGCGCAGGGCTTTATGCATTTCGTCGTCACCGCAGCCTAGACCAGTGTTTGCTTTATCTCAGTTGTACGGATGAGCCCGTGCGTCTCTAAGAAGCTGCATCCTTTGCCTGTGTGTGTGCAGCTGGTGAGAGGAGCAGCCGGCGCTTTCATGCTGGCTTCTTGGCGCCTTCTAGAATCTGCTGCTCACCTGCTGACGTGCCGTGTGCTGTGGAAAACACGCCGGGACTAACACCCATGCTGTAGAGTAGCATTGCTCATGGGGTCTAGGGCTGTACACTGTCAGCTACATTGTATTGCTGGCTTTTTTCCCATAAGAGTTATTTATTTTATTTGAAAGGCAGAGTAAGAGAAAGATCCAGATTTTCCTCTGCTGATTCCTTCTCCAAATGACCATAATGGTCGAGAGCAAAGCCAGGAGCCTGGAACTCCAGCGGAGTCACCTGCGTGCGTGGCAGGGGCCCAGGCGCTCAGGCCATCCTCTGCTGCTGCCTAGGTGCAGTAGTAGGGAGCTGCATCGGAAGTGGAGTGGCTGGGACTCCCACTGGCTCATGTGGGATGCGGGCGTTGTAGGCTGTGGCTTAACTCGCTGCACCACAGTGCTGCCCCCCTACTGCTGGCTTTCAGAAAATTGGAGCCCCAACATGTCCCCGGAAACTGTGTTGCTCCCTGCAGATGTGAGGTTGATCTGTTAAATATCACCTCTGGCACTCAGGATTCTGTTGTTGTTCTTAGCTTTACGTCGGCTCTGAACGTGGTTAGCAGCCCTGTAGGAATTGAGCTAAAGGTGGAGTGCCATGGGGCAGAAGTCAGAGCAGCTCAGGACTCGCCCCCTGCCTTCTCCTCTCAGATTGGGAGATCCCTAGCCTGTACTGCCAGGGGCTGGCCAAAGAGATCAGGATGTGGCCCCCGACTGACCGTCGGCTCCCTCTCCTGTCTAGCATGTGAGGTGGACCGCAGGATGTCAGATTCAGGGCTGCTTGTGTGTCTTGGGGGCGGTGCACACAATGGAGGGAAGATGGTGAGCAGCCCTGCTTGGAACAGGGTGGAGGTGGGGCTGGTGGGCAGTGCAGGTGCCGCTCACAGACGTGAGGAGCGGTGGGCGGGGTTTCTGGCGAGGCTTTGGTACTGGAGGTGTAGAGGTTTCCTGAGGCAGGTTGCTAAACTGCTGAGCGGGAGTGCAGGTGGCTAGGATGGCTGTTCGCGTGCTGGCTCCACGGCGGCTGGGCACCATGCTGCCCTGGGGGGAAGAGGAGAAAGGGCCTGGGCTGGGGGATTCTCTTCCCAGAGGACAGGGGCTTCAGCCAGCTCCTGAGAAACATCTGATAGGAAAACACCATCCATGGATTTCAAACCTTTGCACCAAAATAGACACCTTTTAATGCTGCCCCCCCCCCCCCCCCCCCACGTTCTGAAGTGTCCTCCTGAAAGCAGTAGAGCAGCCGTGCTTGAGACGAGGTGCAAACGGCCAGGCTCTCAGCTCGTGGGGAATTTCAGATGCACAGATTTCAAAACAAAACAAAAAAATCTTGGTACCAAAGGAAAAAATCCTTGAGGAGTGTGGGGCCACAAAATGTTTTTCTTTTTTAAAAGATTTATTTTATTTATTTGAAAGTCAGAGTTACAGAGAGAGAAGGAGAGACGGAGCGCTTCCATCCACTGGTTCACTCCCCAGATGGCCGCAACGGTCAGGGCTGAGCCATTCTGAAGCCGGGAGCCAGGAACTCCATCCAGCTCTCCCACATGGGTGCAGGGGCCCTAGCACTTGGACCATCTTCCACTGCTTTTCCAGGCACATGAGCAGGGAGCTGGATTGGAAGTGGAGCAGCCAGGACTCAAACTGGCACCCATGTGGGATGCCGGCACTGCTGATGACAGCTTAACCTGCACCAAGGAACAGATTCTTAGGGCAGATGACCAGGGGTTTGCACTGTGAGTGTCGCTTATGCAAAAGGAGTGGCGATGGTTGTGGGTGGCTGTCTTAGGTTGGGAGCTTTTGAGGACCTGGATTCTGCTGGCTGTGCTGATGGCCCTTACAGATGTCTGGGCGTCTAGCACAGAGCCGTCCACACAGGACCGGAGCTCTTCACGCGGGTGCTGTGGTGTCGAGTGAGCCGCTGGGTCGGAAGTGCTCCTGCAGCTGAGCACCGTCCCTTCCCAGCATCCCTGGCTGTCCTAGTTACTGCACCTGTGAGCACAGGTGAGCAGGGTTTCTTGGAGAGCTGGAATAGCCCACTGGGGTCACGGGTGGGGGTCAAAAAGCAGCATGTCCCCCCACGCAGAGTGAAGCTGCATCCCCTGATGTCGGTGCGCGGCGCCTGTGTTTGCTTTCCGAGGTGCGAGGTGCACGGTGCAGCTGCTGGGCCCTCCTCCTGCCCGGAGTTTGTGCCGTCGGACGGCAGAACGCAGAGGTCGCCTCCTGACCTGCACCGCTGAGCCCCAGGGTTGTAGTGTAAACCAGGGCTCCAGCCGCAACTCAGCAGCACACTCAGAGCACAGACCGCTGGGGTGACCTTGGGGGTGCAGGGTTCTCTCCCGCCGGGAAGCGAGCTGTCGGTGTGGTCTGTTGCGGACACCGGCTGGGGTCTCTTGGCTCGGTTGTGACACTGGCTACGTGGAGGTAGAGTCAGATCCTGCAGGCTGACCTGCCCTTCCCCGCTTATGCTGGTTCCAGTCCCCAGGTTGTCTCTCATGCTTCTGGTGACCAGTTAGAGAAATCGGGGTCCCTCACCCCTCCTCGGTCTTCAGAGAACTTGCTTGAGCAGCTCGCAGAGCGCAAGGAAAGCTCAGGTTTGCTGATGGAGTCTCAAGGGCATTGCCAAGGGTAGGGGGATGAAGAGGTGCCTGGGGCTGAGTGGGGGAGGGTGTGGAGCCTGCCTCCCTCTCCAGCCCGCCCTCCAGAGATGCTCAGCAGACCCTGTTCTTCTGGGTTTCCCCGGAGGCTTCCTGTACAGACGTGGACAGCGCAGACAGCCACACAGTGACGTGGCTGGGTGCAGAGGCCCCGGCTGATGCTCCTAGGCTGATGGGGAGGCCATTGAGGCCTCCGTGCGTCTTGGCCTCTCTGCGTGGCATTCCTTTCTGGTGAGCACGCAGGGCCCGTTCTGGTAGCTCTGGGGGGCGGGTCCTCCGACCTGTCAGACGCGGGGTCAGAGAGCTTCTTTATGGTCGGCAGCTCTGAGGCCACAGACAATTAGCAAAATTCTGGTTTCTGTGGCCTCCCTCGGGGAGAAATAGGAGCGATGGAAAGGAAGGCTCGAGAAGGGGGTGGGGCAGAAACGGATGGACAGACAGATGTTATTTTGTGAGGCCCGCAGGACCTGGCCTTACGCTAATCACTTAGAAAACAACACAGGCTGTGGGAGTAATAGGCGAGAGTGTTTCCCCTGTCCCAGGCACATGCGGGCAGGCGGCTGGCTGTCTCAGCAGGGTGGTGCTGACCGGCCCTTGGTGGGTGCAGGCTGGGCCGGGGCAGCTCCGTTCTGCGGAAGGCACCTGCGCCACCTCGCACTGCTTCGGTCGCTCGTCTGCAGGTGGTGCCCTGCTGTGGTGTGCAAAGCACTGTGCCTTGCAGCCCCCGCGCAACCTTGTCCCCTCTCCTGGGACTGTGGCACCACGCGTGGCCCAGCCGCCTGGCCCTGGGACTGCTGCTCCCGTTCCCCTGGCCCTCCTGGGCCCAGTGTGCTCTAGCTGCTTCCTCCCTGGCATCCCCATTCTCGCCGGCTGGGCCTCTGTTGGAAGTCCCCTCCTTGCAGCCCCTGCTTCCCTGGTTCTGTGACCTGCTGCCCTGCAGAGGCTGGGTACAGTGCCCAGGCGAGGGCTCATGTGGCCAAGGCCAGACCAGAGTGTGGCTGCCCCTTGAAGGCCCAGGAAAGCTGGCAGTGAGAGTGCAGGTGTGTCTGAGCTTCCCGGAAGCCGTGTAGGCCAGATGGCTTTCCCACTCTGCCAGCTGCCTGGATGCCTGTGAGGAGCACAAAGAAGGGATTTCCCTGTTGGTGGCCGGTGGGGGTGAGATGCCCGGCGCCATTTCACTTAGGGGTCCATGGTGCTTTCCTGGCTGCTGGTGTTGATGTCTGAGAAGCACCTGGGTGTGTCTGAGTTCAGATGTGTGCTGATCGCACATTCACATAGACCCTTGCATTTTTCTAGATGTTTATGGGATTCTCCTTATTTTCTTCTTCTTCGTGTTCTTTCCTTCTACCCAACCAACATTGCTCAACTGAGACCTGTGCACCCAAGTGGGCCAGGTGTCCACTAGCACTGACTGAACTGCACGGGGCACTTAGCACCCAGGGCCGGAGAGGTGCAGTGACTTAGCCCAGCCTTGCTGCAGGGGGTATGCCGGGCACAGCTATGTGGATACTGCCCGCCCTGAAGGAGAGCACGCTCACCCACTCGCCCGCCCGTCCTCCCACTCACTTCCTCACCAGCGGTCTCGCTCCTGAGCACACGCAGGCCCACTTCAGTCTCTCTTCACTGGCGCTCTCCCTCTTGGCCACATGAGGCAGTCTGGGGCCTGCTGCCCAGGAGGGGAGGGGTCTGTCCCTCCTGGCAGGTCTGAGCTGGCCATGCAGGGTCACTGGGAATTGAATAGATGAGTGTATGGAGGGAGGCAGGTTCCAGGCAGAAGGAGCAACACGGCTTGTGTGTGGAAGATGAGAAATTACTGTCCTCCTGCCCCCACCCCACCCTGCTCCATGGAGAACCATGGGATTTTTGGTGACAGAGAAGGGCAGTGGGAGATAGGTGAGTCCTGGACACGAGGGTGGGACCAGAAGGCTGAGGGTCTCTGGGGGCTCAGCCTGGCCTGTGTGGCAGGGAGGAAGGAGGCAGAGCACTGGTGGCCGGGGCAGCCCATGCCCGTTTCCCTGGGGCACACGGAGTCCTTACATGCTGGGGTCCTGGGCCTTGACCCACGCGGCAGTGCTTGGAATCCTGCAGGTGTGAGCATCCCTGCCAGCCTCCAGTGGTCGTTTCCACGGCTCCTTCTCTTACCGGGAACGTTTGCCTGTGCCAGAGAGCTTTGCCTCCTCGCACGCTCTGCAGTTGTAGGCCTTGGCTTGTGAGGGTGCCGTATTCCCATTTGGGGGCTGCTCCTGCCTTGGCTCTTCCTTCTCTCTGGGTGTTGCCGTCTTTTCTGCAGGGTAGGTACCCGAGAGCCAGGAGCTGTGCTTCTGAGAACACTGGAGGATTGGTTTTGGGTATTAAATCACCTTTCCAGGGTGGTTTGACGGTTCTCTGGTCATCCTCACCTAAAATGCATCCTCTGGGCCTGAGCAGGAGACTCTCGCTTTCCCCCTGTGAGCTGTGTTTTAAGCAGAGAACAGTAGTAAGTTGAGCTTCCTGCTTCCGTTTGTTGTCTCCCCTTTACAGCAGAAACATATAGGCAGTCCGTCCTGCAGGCCCATACGTCATGGAACGCAGCGGGTTGGGATGCGAGTTTTTCTTGCCTTGCAAAATCTTTATCATTGTGGAAGAACAGCAGGTGGCAGGGATGTTTTCCCCCTTTTTCTGCAGATTTCACTGTAGCCAAGGTTCTGAACTTCGGAGCATTCAGGTTGCTGCTTCGTGCAGTTTCAGACCAAACCACGGCACCACAGGAGGGAACACCATTTGGAATTCTTAAATCACACACAAAAAGGTGCATGCGTGAGGGCTGCTTTGTTCTCCAGACTTAGGACACGGCCCTCCAGCTCTGCCACTTTTTATTCTGATGGCAAAGAAATGAGACCTTTGCAAGTTGCTGTTTGGAGTAAGATTTCATTGCCAGCCCCTCATCCAGTGCTGTTGAGAACATGGAGACAGCAATATAGGGTGTGTTTTTCAGTCCTCGCCCGGGGCATGGTGTGCAGTCTTGCAAGCAGCTGCAGGGGCCACTCCAAGTGGGAGAAGCATTCTATTCTCGGATAAGTAAACGGAGAACCTAAAATAAACACCCTTGAGTTGAACTGGTCCAGCACTGGGCAGGGTATCCCTGGTGGAGGACCCCAGGAACAAAAGGCCCAGCCCCATGCAGTGCGCCCAGCTGTTCAGAGCGCAGTGCAGGCATCGGGGCTCTCGTGGGAGTGAGACAGAAAGCATGCGATGCCTCAGGTGTTGCTGAAAGCTCACTGAGCCCCAAGGGCCCTCGGAAGAGACACACGCTGGAATCGGAGGCGCAAGTGGAAGCGGAAGAGATAAGTGGTTTCAGACACCGGCCTGGTATGGTTTCACACTGGGGAGGATGATTGAAAAACTGGTTTTGCAGAGAGTGGCTTTTTTCCCTTCGTTTTTAATCTAGACAGTTGTCAGAATAACAGGGAGGCATGTGGCCTGGAGCAGGGGCAGAGCATGGAAGGGGACAGCTCACGTTTAGGGTCAGGACTGAGTGGAGGAGAGCTCGGGAAAGCAACCAGTAAAGAACAGCTGTGGGGGTCTCACGCCGTGGCACCAGTGTGCACCTGTGTGTGTGTGCACCTGTGTGTGTGTTGGGGTGGGGCCTGCAGCTGTGGCCATGCATACACTGCTTTGAGGACCCCAGCCCCACCAGAAGTCACTCTGGTCTCTCCCGTCAGACCCCACATTGCCCAGTGAGGCTCAGACGCCCGGGCCTGTAAGGGCCTAGAAAGTCTTTCTGTCCCCCCTCATGTCTGTGTCCTCTGATGCCTGGGTCAGGCTCCAGGCGTTTGGTCATGGAATGTGGTGAAGAGCAGCAAGGTGTTGCCCTTGATGGTGAGGAGCGAGGACCTGCAGGGCCAGCTGTCTGGGTTGAGGCCGGGCTCTGCCACTCGCTACCCTGTGACCCCTCTCTGTCTGTTTCCCCATCCCTGCCATTAATATGGCGGGGCAGTCCACACGTTAAAGGAATTGTGTGCATTTAAGCAAGGCCACAGCTCCTGTGGTATTGCTGTCGATGTGCTGAGCAAGAGGCCTGTCTAGTTGGCTATTTGGCATATTGAATGGGTTGGAAAATCTGACCTTGACACTTCAGGGAATAGAAGGATGGCACTGGGGTGCGGAGTTGGTCCTTCGGGGCCATGGAGTGTCTGGCAGGGACTGCTCCAGTACCCAGAGCTTTTAGTAGCCCACGGGCTGCATGGAGAACTCTAGAAGGAATGCCAGCCCCGGGAGATAGGCAGTGCTCCATTTCTCTTGCCTCATTGTGCTCTGCCTGCATTGCAGAACGATGAGCTAACCTATGAAACAGTGCAGGCCCCATAACATGAAAATGATTAACACAGGCCCAG
The DNA here is from genome assembly GCA_949820135.1 of Sylvilagus floridanus. NCBI lineage: Eukaryota > Metazoa > Chordata > Mammalia > Lagomorpha > Leporidae > Sylvilagus > Sylvilagus floridanus. The sequence continues at coordinate 106,700,234 of OX463226.1, forward strand.
GAAGGAAGAGACAAAGTGTATTTCGAGGCCTCCTGAGACAGATGGCGGCTGAGTTTCCTGGCAGCCAGGGCAGGGAGGGAGGAGGGAGGAGGGAGACTTGTGAGAGTGATGCAATCCCAGGCTCCTTGAGGGAAGCCGGGGCCCACGTGCTGGGGGGGGGGGGCAATGGGAGTGAGTGCTGGGGTGTCTTCCCCACCTGGAGCCCGGAAGGATCACATGCTTGGGCTGAGAGTCATCAAGACCTCACAGGCTGGTGGCTGGTCCTGAGATGACCCCCTGCGAGTTGAGCGCTGTGATGGGAGTCGAAGCCAGTTCTCCTGGAGGTCAGAGCAATGATGACTGAGTGCAATGAAATGTACATTGCACCTGCTCGTGGGAACTGCTCAGTGCTGTAGGGACTTCCCCAGGGGGATGAATCGAGGCTTCTGACAGCAGACCTGAAAGTTCTTTCCAACCTGCCCGTGCCCTCCTGGCCTTGAGTCACTGGGGGTGACCACACCTCTGGGGACCCTCTGCACCTGGAGGGTGTGGCCTGTTCCTGCTTCACTCCAAGCTGCACATTCCAGCTCGCGCGCTCAGGCAGAGTGGGAAGGGCCTCCAGAGCATCTTGTGTTTGTGTGATTGTGGTTGTGGTTGGGGAGGGGAGGGGAGGGGAAGGGAGGAGAGGAGAGGGGAAGGCCGGCTTTGCCTGTGAGCACTCCCCACCTTGCTGATACAGGAGTTAATGGCAGTGGGTCTTGCAGTATGAGGCTCCTTTCGGGACACAAAAAGGAACAGTGGGTTTGAGAGTAAGGAAGTTGAGTTTCAGAAACTGCCAGCGGGGAGTGCGTGTCTTTAGGGACCTAGGTGACATGTCGATTTTCAAAGTGCTGGAGCCAACCAGAAGGGCAGAGGCTTGGCTAAGTGGCAGCGAGTGCTTCTGGGCTTAGGACGGAGCATGGCTTCTTGTGTGCGCAGCCCGGCCCAGCTGTGTTGCTGTGAGGGTGAGGTCCTCGCGGGGCCCCTGAATGGCTGGACTCAGAGCAGGGCTCTGGCAATCTGCACCTTCTGAATACGGGTTTTGTTCTGTTGGTGTAATTTGCATTCAGGGTCTGGAGTGCCTGGCCCTGGAAGGAGCCTGTTCTTTGTTGGGGGAAAGAGGGCCCAAGGTTGCCATCAGTGTTTCCCGGGTCAGTCGGTGTCAAGTGCCGTTTGGGCAGCAGCGCCTGTGACTCCGGGCGCGTTGGTGCAGCGAGCCCTTTGGCACCTTGGGTTTTTGCACGCCCCCCACCCCACATGTAGTTGACAGAATGACGTCGCGGGAGGGAAAGTGTTTGCGGGTGGAAGTTGCACGCCGCTCGGCCGCTCGTGTGCGTCTGTGTTCTCTCCCCCACCCCAGGTGGCCGGTTCTTTCCTTGAGGAGGACTTGCCGGTGCCCCCTGTGAGCCCAGACACGGGGAGGAGCCAGCGCAGAGGCCTCTCCACCTGTCTCCTCGGTGCTGCTTGGAGAGTGAGTGGATTGTTGATGGTGAAGCTAATGGGGGTGCTTCTTGATCAGGGGAGAAGCGAGTGGTGAGCCCCCCGTGCAGTAAGCTCCCAGTGTTGAGCTGGCCCCCTGTTTTGGAAGCGTCAGGACCCACAGACGCTGCTGTGCTGTGCTCCTTGGTTGGTTGGCTGTTGGTATTGCTGGCTGCTCACCTGATTTAGTCCTCTTCCCTGGTTACCTTTTTCTGGTTCCCCCCTCAATCTGGTAAGTTGCTCTGCAGTGAAGTCTGGTGTAAGCTTTCCTTTCTTCTCCTCTTCCTCGCCTTCGCCTTCGCCATCGCCCGCGCCTTCCCACGTCCTGGGAGGTGAGAGCGGCTGCCATGGTCCGCAGAGCCTGGGCCCAGAAGCAGCCGTCATCGTGCCGAGCTTTGTGTTCCAGCTCACCTCCCTGGAACTCCTTACGTTGTCACCGTACATGTTACAGGCATCAGAACCGGAAGGTGGACAAAACTGGCCTGCGGAAACATGGGGCAGAAATTCTGCCTGGGACACAACGTACTTCTCTTCTAATCAATATCTTCTTCAGGCCCTCTCTCAGGACCAAGATTTGAGATCAAATCTTCTTCCTTTTAAAATTATAAAAGCAATAATGAGGGTCCAGTGCTGTGGCATAGTGGGTGAAGCCACTGCCTGCAGTGCCGGCATCCCATATGGGCACCGGTTCGAGACCTGGCTGCTCCACTTCCGATCCAGCTCTCTGCTATGGCCTGAGAAAGCAGGCCCAAGTTCCTTGGGCCCCTGCACCAATGTGGGAGACCCGGAAGAAGCTCCTGGCTTTGGATCGGTGCAGCTCTGACTGTTGCAGCTCTTTGGGGAGTGAACTAGTAGACGAAAGATCTCTCTCTCTCTCTTTCTCTTTGTCTCTCCTTCTCTCTGTGTAATTCTGACTTCAAATAAATAAACTTAAAAAAAACACCACCACCAGTGAGTGTTGCAGAGACGAGCCCTGGAAAGCTGGGTCCCGAAGCCGTTGCTGTCTGTAGGGCTCAGCGCCTTCTGTGGGCTCAGATCCAGCTGTGACTCGACCTCCCGGGTCACAGCCGGCGAGGAAGTAGGGGATGCTGCTTCTCGGGGAGACAGCTGTGCTGGCTCCCCTGGGCAGTGACCGGCTGTGTCCACAGCGAGCTTCTAGCGTGAGCAGCCAGGGAGGTGTCAGAGGCCACCCTGTGTGTGCTTCTCTGTGCTGCGATGGTGGCACTGATGGTTACAGTGTTGTGTGTCCTCAGACTAATGGTGTGTGTGTGTGTAAGATGCGTATGCATGTACGTCTTTATATTACCACATTTGCAGATGATCTGCGCTTTGTACAGTTCTGATATGCGTGCATTTTTCTTCCCTAAATTTAAATAATAACAGCTTTCCAGCAGTGGAATTCAGATTTCAGCGACTTCTGCTAACTGAGTAATTGCATGAAGTGTACCGGCTTCCTACTCCATGTGAATAACCAGTACAGACTGGGGTCTGTGCCCGGTCCAGCTTTTCTTTCAAACTTTGCGGGTGATTGGTCAGTGCATGGATTTTTCAGTTCATACCTGGAGAGCAAAGAGTATAGCTGTGGACTCCTTGTCTGCCAAGAATAAACCATCTTGTACAGCTCAGAATTGAGAGAGATTTGGTCAGCAAACATAAAAGTACAGCAAAGGAAAGTGATTATAATGCTGGAAGTGAAATCGGAACCTAAATGGGGTGGGTGTTTGGCACCGTGGTTCAGATGCCGGCATCCGTATCAGTGTCTGGGGTCAGGTCCCCGCTCTGCCCCGTTCTGGCCTCCTCCTAACCTGCATCCTGGGGAGCAGCAGGTGGTGGCTCTGCACTGGGGTCCCTGCCAACCACATGGGAGACCTGGATTGAGTTCCCAGCTTCCAGCATTGGCTTGGCCCAGGCCTGTGGGCGTTTGGAGAATGAACCAGTAGATGAGGGCTTGCTCGCTCGCTCACTTTTTCTGTCTCTCAATCAAATAATGACCTAAATGGAGTTACAGAAACAGCTGAGCAGAGGAGGGTGCTGTCCAGCCCTTGGAGAGATCACACGTGCCGCCCAAGGAGGGTACTGAAGGTGAACTTAGCCACGCTAACAGGGCAGGCGGCTGCAAAGGAAAGTTTGAGCATGTCCAGAGGAAGTGAAGCTGCAAAGACAGAGAAATGTGGCATTCAGGAAACCCAGAGCTCTCCCCAGCGTAGGCAGAGGGAAGGTGTGAGTGCTCCGTGCCTGTCCCTGCTTGTGGCTCCCGCACTGCCGTCCGAAGCAGTGCCGGGCTGGGACAAGCTGAGCGTCTGCGAGTGGCTGAGTAAACACACGGGTGAATGGACTGCAGGTAGGTAGGTGGTGCAGTCTCCAGTCAGGGGGTGTTAGTCACAGGGAGGAGTGCAGTGCGGACGCGTGCTGCAGGGTGGGTGAGCCCTACCAGGATGGTGCTGAACGAAAGGAGCGCGTGTTGTAGGAGTCCACCCCAGGATCAGCGAGTCCATAGCAGCAGAATGGAGACTGGTGGGGCAGGGTGCGGTGGGGAATGACTGCCTCCTGGGGGCCGGTGTCCTTGTGGGTGAGGAGGACGCTTGGGAAGGCACCGGAGCAGTGGCTGACCAGCACTGTGCACGCGCTCGCTCCCTCTGAGTGGCTCTCGGGAAATGCCTGTGGTTACATCATGCATTGCGTGTCAGTGACAAAAGGAGTGTGACCTTTTGCCAAGGCATGAAGAGCTGCTTCCTTTGTGTTGTGGCTTTCTAAGTTGTATGATAAGAAAAGAAGACAGGTGCTTCACATTTTTTTTATTTTTGGGGGGAAGGGGGGACCGATCATGTGCCTAAGTGTATGTGTGTCCACTTGCTGCTGGTTCACTTCCCTAATGCTTGAGACGGCCAGGACTGAGCCAAGAGCCTGGAACTCACTCCAGGTCTTCTGTGAGGATGGCAGGAGCCAAATGACTTAAGTCCTCGCTGCTTCCTTCCTGGGTCTGCATCGTGGGGAAGCTGGAGCCAGAGCTGGGAGTCAAACCCAGGGACTCTGCTGCTAGGGTGAACACTCACCCTGCAAGCGTTTTAAAGTTGCCTTTACACATGTGTGTGTGTGTGTGTGTGTGTGTGTGTGTGTGAGAGAGAGAGAGAGAGAGAAAGCAATTGAGTTTGCAGTGTTTTAAATGGCAGTGGTCAAAATATTTTTCATTTCCCTGTACATTTGTAACTGACAAAATGTTTTAAAGGTCGTGGCATAATAGCAGTTCTTTCCGTTGACTGCCAAGATGGCTTGTGTGGCTGTGGCTTGCGTGGCTGTTTTTGTGGCCTGGTACTAGTGGACACGTGCCTATGCTTGTGTGTAATGGTGGATGCACCATCGGCATTTGGGTACGGCTGTGCCACTCCCCGTGCCAGAGAAGATTCCGCATGCGTCTGCCACAGTGGAGAAAGGTGCACGTGGCTTGCCTTGGAAAAGCAGAGGAGCCTGGCTTAGTGGGTCAGTCGGTGGAGCTCAGCTCCTCAGGAGAGAGCAGAGGTTGTCAGTTGCTGGGGACTGTGCAGAGGCTGTGGCCTGCAGGGCAGGGGGTGGGGCTGAGTGGCAGGAAGCGTGTGTTTCAAGGAGAGCGGGCTGCAGACCGGGGGCTTCGGGCTGGGAGCAGGCTGCTTCCCCTCCTGGGGCTTCTCTGTGCTCATCTGTAAAATGAGCTCGTGAAGGAGCCGTCTTACGGGGTCGTCACGGATGTGAAATAATTTAGCATGCAAAGGACTGAGAGCAGCCTGGCAGGTAGTAAGCTTTGTTTTTAAATACTGTTGTTATGAAGTGCGGCACAGAGATCCCTAGCACAGCGACCCCTCTAAGCACTCAGGCCCTGTGGGTGGTCGCTGTTTGGCCTTGGGAAGCCCCGTCACGGCACTTGCAGACGTCACCGGGTCCCCAGGACCTTCCCCTGCTTTGCTTCTGGACTCACACAGCAGGGGGAGGCGTGGCGGTGTCAGGCGTTCACTTCTCCAGATCCTGGAAGCTGGGAGTCAAGGCCAAGGTGTTGGCAGGCTTGGACGCTTCTGAGACCTCTCTCCTTGGCCCGTCCTGGGAGATGGCCGTCCTCTCCCTGTGTCCTCGCGTGGGGGTTCTTTGTCCGTCCAGGTCACCGCTTCTTGAGGCAAGACTCCGGACACACTGGATTAGGGTGCATCCTAATTATTTTGTTTGAATGTAGTCTGTCTCTCTCTCTCTCTCTCTCTCTGTGTGTGAAGTTTAGTTGAAAGGCAGAGTGATAGAGATACATGGAAATCTTCCATGTCCTGGTCACTCCCCAAATGCCCACTGAAGCCGGGAGACAGGAACGCCATCCAGGTGTCCAGCGTGGGTGGCAGGAACCTGAGTACTTGGGACATTGTTGGCCGCTTCACAGGTGCCTTAGCAGGAAGCTGGGTCAGGAGCAGAGGGGGAGCTGAGACTTGATCCCAGGCTCCCAGTGTGAGCTGTGCGGTGCTTCCTCCACTCACTGCAACACCTGCCCGATTAGTAACCTCTGGAAGACCTGTCTCTAAACACAGTCACATTCTGAGGACTGACTGGTGCTTAGGACCTCAACATAGGAATCTCTCGGGGCACAGCTCAACCCATAGCGAGAAAGGGTTAGTAATGAAAACAGAGGCATTGAGCAGATGCAAAGGAAGGGTTGGCGTGAAGGCAGGATCTGGAAGCACCTGATGGGGTCCAGGGGCCTGGTGCAGGTGAGTCTCGGAAGTGCTTCTGCGTGGCAAGGCCTGTTTCTGTGCTGAGAACCGAGGTTGGCAGACCCACGTGGGATCAGCAGGAGCACTGGCTGAGTTCGAGCCTGGGTGAATTGGCTTACTGGGTGTTAAACATTAGCTTGAGAAATCAGTATTTTATTTTGATAGGCATTTGAGTCACTCATTGAGCAAATAACTCTGGAGCCCCTAATGCCCGGGCCCTGGGTCATGGCACGCTTCTTGCCAGAGGAGAGAGAGGTTGGGTCTCCTGCCAGGTCCCTGAAAGGAGCGTCTGGCTCCAGAACTGTCTTAATCTGGGTTTGTAAGGAAGATTAAGTAAACCTTTTAAACTTAAGTCTGCCTTGGTTTTACACTGTTGCTTTAACGAGCAAAGATTGGATTTAGATTTAAGAATATCTGGGTTGAAATGCTGGCTCTGTAGCTTAGCAGCTTTGTCAGCCTCATCACATGACGGAAACGGCTGGAACTTTAGGGTTCTCAGCTGCAGAAAGTATGTTGGTTATGCAAGTTTCATAAGCATTAGGTTGCTGTCTCGGGAGGTCCTAGCATTGTGCTGTTCCGTGGTGTTCCATGGGAGGCAGAATGACAGACAGACTACTTCCACTCTCTGGTTCCATCTCCAAATGGTCCCAATGGCCAGGGCTGGGCCAGGGGTGTGTGAGAGGCTGAGCACTGCTCATTCTCCTTCCTTAGCTACCGCAGCCATCCGTTCTGCACTCCTGTCATCAGTATAGGCCTGTGCAGGTGGCTGTGTGCGTGTAGGCCAGATAAATACAGCTGGGACCACAGGAGTTTCTTTTGCCACTGTTAAATGTCAAAATGCACATACTTTTGAAAAGCAGCCTCATTGCTGGTGCCGCGGCTCACTAGGCTAATCCTCCGCCTGCGGCGCTGGCACACCGGGTTCTAGTCCCGGATGGGGGTGCCGATTCTGTCCTGGTTGCTCCTCTTCCAGTCCAGCTCTCTGCTGTGGACCGGGAGTACAGTGGAGGATGGCCCAGGTCCTTGGGCCCTGCACCCCATGGGAGACCAGGATAAGCACCTGGCTCCTGGCTTCAGATCACCGCAGCACACCGGCCATAGTGGCCATTTTGGGGGTGAACCAATGGAAGGAAGACCTTTCTCTCTGTCTCTCTCACTGTCTAACTCTGCCTGTCAAAAACAATAAATGGGGGGGGGAGCAGCCTCATTGAGGTGTAATTCGCATACCAAAGGGCACTCATTTCAAGTTTCACCTTGTTCTTCGGCTTTTGCTAGTGAGAGTCACATGATCTCTGACAATTTTAGATTTTATGATGCCTAAAGGAACTGTGCCGTGCCTTGAAGCCATCAGCCCCCAACGCTCCCTACATCCATATGCCCATCCCTGGGCAGGCTGTGATCTGACCACTTGTTGTGGAGACTTTGTGCACACAGAACTGGGCAGTGAGTGGACCTCTGAGATCGGCGTGTGTGAGTTAGTGTGGCATTAGCAGGGGTCGTCCGTGTCGGGGCCCGTGTTGGTGCTTTGTTCCTTGTTGCTGGTCAAGTCTTGTGCTGGGTGGAAGGCAGTGTAGGCGGCTTCTTCAAAGAGGACGTAGAAAGATGAGATAAAAAGATAGGTTTTCTCTGGTGCAAAGTTTTGCAATCCGTGCACAGTTTTTCCATAGTGCACATTTCCCATGCACTTTCCCCTTGTTGAAAACTGTATGGTTTCCAGTGAGGGAAGCTGTGCAGACTCCTGTGGAGTTGTGCTCATCCCTTTATTTTTTCCTCTCGATGGGCATTTGTCTTGGTTCTGCTTCTTTGATTCCGGTGAGAGTACTGCGGCTGTGAGCTCTCGGGTGCATTCTTGCACCTGTCTTTGGGCGTGTTCTCACCTTCCTTGGCGGGTCCCCTGGAGTGGAGTGGCTGGGGCCTTTGCTGACTCCGTGTTGAACCGTTGGAGGAGCTGCCTGTCTGTCTTCCAAAGCAGCTGCGCCTTTTTCCCACCCTCAGCTGCACGTGAGTGTTCCCATATCCGTCTTCTTGTGACACGCGGTGTCGTCTCAGGCTGTAGCGTCTTAGTGACTGTCATGGGCCCTTTGATAGCCTGGGACGTGAAACCTACATTGCGTTTCTGCTCCACTGATGTTGCTACTTCACCTGCTGCTGGTGCTGTTACCAGCTCGTGTGTGGTCACCGCTGTCTGGTTGCTTCCATGGCGTTGTCCGTGTCAACATACATGTTCCTCCATTTCTAGACCCACATTCTCAGTTTAAAATTGGGTAATTGAGTGTTTGATTGTTCATCTCATCCGCTGACCAGCCCAGCCCAGTGACTTTCGTTTGAGCAGCTTTCCTGTTTAAACTGATGAGTGTTAAACATGGTTTAGTACGAAAATGTCATCCTCTCGCTTGTCTTCACCAAAGAACTTAGGTGGCGAATTATTTTTCAGCATACTTTGGTTTTTGTCAGTAAAAACCAAATGTACTTTCAGCAGAAAAATATTTGAGTATTCCTTTTGTAAAATTGTCTGGTTTCTTTCTTTTTTAAGATTTTTATTTATTTGTTTGAAAGGCAGAGTTAGAAGGAGAGATAGAGAGCCTCCATCGGCTGGTTCATTCCCCAATTGGCCGCAATGGCTGGGGCTGAGCCAGGTCAAATCCAATATTCAGGAACTCCATCCAGGTCTCCCATGGGACCCAAGCACATTGGCCATCTTCCACTGCTTTCCCAAGTGCATCAGCAGGGAGCTGGATTGGAGGTGGAACAGCCAGGACTTAAGCTAGCATTGCAGGATGTGGTTTTCACCCCAAAACTGTATCGTTTCTGCTGTGGACTGAGTGCTGGTGTCCCCAGAAACTCATGTTGGCATCCTGGCCCCCAAGGCAGTGGCACAGGAAGTGGAGCCCTTGAGAGGTGAGTAGGTCAGGGGGCGGAGCCCTCACTGCAGGGGCCGGTGCCCCAGTGGGCGCTTCCCTTCCACGATGAGCTGACATAGCAAGGAGCCCCTGTCTGAACCAGAAAGGCTGTGGGCATCTTGGCCTTGGACTTCAGCTTCCAGATAGGTGGGGAGAAAGTTTCTGCTGTGTGTCAGGCACCCTTGACGATAGGGGTCTGTTAGAGCAGCCCGAACGGGCTGAGGATGGAGGTGTGGTGACTCCCCTGAAAGGCAGGTACTCAGCATGCGTTACTGAGCGATGAGCCCTTGCTTCTGCTTGCTCTGCGTCCAGGGGCGACAGAGCATGATGCCGAACAGCACCCCACACTGAGAGATGTTGCTGTGGAACCACCAACTGGGGCTGTTCACCCAACATGCAGACAGCCGATCCCTGACATCAGGTGGTGGGAGAAAGTAGGCGCTCACTGTGAAGCCAGAGCAGGGAGCCGGGCAGCGATGGCTTCATCCCCGGACTCCTGGAGGAAGGGTCTCTCGCACACTGAAGTCGGGGCTGCGAGGTGCGTGATCCACTCGTGCCCAGGTTCCTGGTGACCGGGTCAGGGGAGTTCGTACCCTCCTTTGATTGGTCAGTGATGCTGATGGCGGCCGGGGACTCCAGTTGGTCTGGGGGGTACGTTCTGCCCAGGCCTGGAATTCCCCCACACAAACCACCCCAGGACAACACTGGCCGTCAAGGTTATTATCTCTTGGAGAAGCAAATGAGCCCTTGAGTCTGGTGACTGGAAGCTTGTAAGGCCAGCTGGGTCACTCCCTCAAGCCAGCGAATTCCTTCTGATGAGGGGCGGCAAGGACACCTTGGCTAAAGGAGACAGACGAGAGCTGGGTCCTGCTTTGCATAATGGGGCTCGGTTTCCAGAAGAGGGGTCCCTGCCGTCCTGGAGTGTCCGGTCTCGGTCTCGTTGGCAGAGGTGGTTACAGACCCAGCAAGGGCTGTGGAGGGAAAGCAGTCTCTGGGGGTGAGCGGGGGGCTCCCAGGCTGAGCTTTGCTTCCTTGGGGAGGCTGTGTCAGGCAGGGCCTTTGTGGGGCAGGGGAGACCTGCAGCTGGGACCCTAGGAAGGAGGAGCTAGGCCAGGGCGGTTTCTGAAGCAGGGACCAGTGGGACTAAACGGAAGCCAGTGTGGCTGCGGGCAGGGGGCAGAGGAGGCCAGGGGTGGGAGCCCTAGGGACAAGCACTGAGCGTGGGTGCTCATCAGGGTGCCCTGAGATGGGTGTCGGGTCAGCTTTCAGCAGAGGGAGGCAGCATCCAGCCACTTGGCTTGGACCACGTGGGCCGTGTGGCCAACGGGCTGGGACTGGGGAGCCCAAGGAACAGGGAGATGAGTCACAGAGCGAGGCAGGAGGCTGACGGATGGGCCTGGCCCGGAACCCCACCGGAGGTCTGGCCGCTGGGGCCCTGGGCTGGCGGCGAGGCCGCTGTGGCGCACTCCTGCCGCCAGCGGGGCGCTGCTGCTGGCTTGCGCTGCGGAGATGTCTCCTTCAATTACAGACAAAAAGCACCAACACGTCCCGTGGCAAAGACAAGGGCTGTGCTTTGCTAAACAGCAGAGTGACCTTGCCATAATCGAAATGCATCAGCCAGGCGGCGGCTGTGATCTCCCAGGTTCTGAGTTGGTTGGCAGATTGGTGGTTGATTGACGTGGGACGCTGAAGCATCGTGCCGAGGGCCAGGACGGCTGTAGGGCGGCATTTGTAGAGTGAAGGTACTTGTTGCCCTGGGAGTCGATTGGAAGGTTTCTTCCTCTTGTTCTCTCTTGCTTGTTACGGTGTAGCACAGGGTTTTGGGCAGCACTTGCCATAGACTAGCAGAAGGCAGCCTGGTGAGAGGACAGAGCCGTGGACAGCCTGTGGCGTCCGCCGTGGGCTGTGTGCGGCCATTGTCGCTGATGACCACAGTGCAGTGGCTGCGGACTACACAGAGGAGCCGTCTCAGGTCTGCAGACACCGGGCTTGGGTCTTGTGGCGCCAGGACGCGTTCCTCTTCTGGCGCTCGGCGAGAAGCCCCTTGCCTTTGCCGGCGGCAGGAGGGCACCCGCGTTCCTTGGAAAGCGGTCCCTTCCCCGCCTCCAAAGCCAGCACTGTGGCGTCTCTCCGGCCGCTGTTGCATCGTCGTCACAGTGCCTCCTCCGCCTCCCCCTGTACCTGTTCTTCCCACTTTAGAGAGCCCGTGCCCGTGCCAGCGGCTGTTCCGGCATGAGCTCCGTGTTTGAAGGTCAGCTGATGAGCAGCTTCCATCGCGTGTGCACCCTTAACCCCAGCTCTGTGTAGCCTACCACAGTCCCGGGCTCTGGGACCAGGACATGGATATCTATGGGGACCCCCATCCTGCCGACCTCAGAGCTAGGCTTAATCTTGGGCATCTAACGTTGGGAGCTTAGCTCGCTGGCCCTTGTCTTCTCGTTGGTTCCCATTGCTGTTTGCCTAAGTCTGCTTTCAGCTGTTCTGGGCATGCAGTAAGTGCTTCTCACAAAAATCACACAAAGCTGACTTACTGTGTGGGAAAATATAGACGCCTCACTGGAATCAGTGATAAAGGGTTTTTTCAAAGATTTTATTTATTTGGGAGGTAGAGTTACAGAGAGAGGGAGAGACAGAGGGAAACGTTTTTCATCTGCTGGTTCACTCGCCAAATGGCTGCAATGGCTGGAGCTGGGCTGATCTGAAGCCAGGAGCCAGGAGCCTCTTCTGGGTCTTCCACCTGGGTGCAGGGGCCCAGGCACTTGGGCCATCTGCTGCTGCTTTCCCAGGCCATAGCAGAGAGCTGGATCAGAAGAGCAGCAGGCGGGACATGAACCGGTACCCATATGGGATGCCTGCACCACAGGTGGAGGCTTAGCCCACTACGCCACAGCACCAGCCCCGGTGGTAAAGCTTTTTATTCGTGTCTTTTAAATGTTTATTTATGTATCAGATAAGCAGAAGACAGAGGGAAAGAGGGAGAGCTGGGGAGAGAGAACGGGAGCTTCATCCCGGTCTACTTCGCAAGTGCCATGGTGGCCAAGCCAGAGCCGGGAGCCGGGAGCTGGGAGACTGTATCTGGGTCTCCCACGCTGGAGGCAGGAACTCAATTACTTGCGCCCTCGCTGTTGCCTTCCAGGGTCTGCATCATGCAGAAACTCGAGCCAGCACTGATGTGGGACATGGGTGTCTAGCTGGTAGGCTACGCGCATGCCCCACCAAAGGCTTTTACAGCCATTTCAGCGGAGATAAAATTGCTTCCTTAGGAAATGTGGGGGGTTAGCTTGTGTTTTTCTCATTGATGCAGGATATTAAAATACCAAGGACAGCTTAGCATCCCCCCAGACGGATCTCGGCGTTCGTTGTAATCGTAGAAGATGGTGGGAAATGCAGGGTCCTGATTCCCCGTGGCTGCGGGGGAGGAGGCTGTGAGCACAGTCAGAATCGAGAGGGGGAATTGGGAGGCCAGGAAGGACCCCTGGAAGAATGACGTGCCCGCTCCCGGCTGTGTGAGCACTGCCAGTCCTGGACCTGCTGGACGGCCATGCCGTGGGCACCGGGGATGGGGGAACGCGAACCGTGCGTGGTGTTGATGTGAGGTTCTTGGCTGTTGTCCAGCTTCACCCCGGGTGCAGGCTGGACATGATGGAGAGGACCCCTTCCCCCTGCTAAGGGGTTAGAAAAGCCAGGGCAGCGTCTGTGTGGCGAACACCATTTGGTAGCTGTAAATATGGATCGGAGATGGGGTTGTTGGAGAAGAAATGTGTGTTTGATTTTTAGATAACAGGATCATACCCAGAACTGTCAGAGTGACCCCCAAACCTTGCGTGCCCTTTCTTGGTGGTTCCTGGGCCTGACCAAAGACCAGGTACTCCGCACAGCGCCGCTCTGTGGGCTCTGAGCCGACTGGAGGTTTGGTTGCAACACCTCTCCCAGGCAGGCAGACAGGATTGCATTTCTCACTTCAGTCTTCTTGCCTTGTGAGCAGTTTCCACAAGTAACCAAATTAACCATAAAATCTTACTTTTTTATGAGAATGGAAAAATCAGGTTTATTATTAAATTTTTTTTTGACAGGCAGAGTGGACAGTGAGAGAGAGAGACAGAGAGAAAGGTCTTCCTTTGCTGTTGGTTCACCCTCCAATGGCCTCCGCGGTTGGTGCGCTGCGGCCGGCGTACCGTGCTGATCCAAAGCCAGGAGCCAGGTGCTAGGTGCTTTTCCTGGTCTCCCATGGGGTGCAGGGCCCAAGCACCTGGGCCATCCTCCACTGCACTCCTGGGCCACAGCAGAGAGCTGGCCTGGAAGAGGGGCAACCGGGACAGAATCTGGTGCCCTGACCGGGACTAGAACCCGGTGTGCCGGCGCCGCAAGGCGGAGGATTAGCCTGTTGAGCCACGGCGCCGGCCTATTAAAAATTTTTTTAAAAAAATTTATTTGACAGAGTTAGACAAGAAGCAGAGAGAGAGCGAGAGAGAGAGCGAGAGAGAGCATCTGCTGGTTCATCCCCAAATGGCTGCAGCAATCAGAGCTGGGCCAGGCTGAAGCCAGGAGCCTGGAACTCCACCCAGGTTTCCTGCGTGGGTGGCAGGGGCCCAGGTACTTGTGCCGTCTTCTGTTGCTTTCCCAGGCACATTAAGCTGAGACTGGACTAGAGGTGGAGCAGCTGGGCCAGAGCTGGCGCTCCGACATGGGGTGCTAGTGTTGTAGGCGGCTTGACCTGCCATACCATGACGTCGGCCCCAGGGCTGTTAATAACTGCTGTGTCTTGGGGGCCAGCGCCGTGGCTCACTTGGTTAATCCTCTGCCTGCAGCGCCGGCATTCCATATGGGCACCGGGTTCTAGTTCCGGTTGCTCCTCTTCAGTCCAGCTCTCTGCTGTGGCCCAGGCAGGCAGTGGAGGATGGCCCAAGTGCTTGGGTGCCTGTACCGGCGTGGGAGACCAGGAAGAAGCTCCTGGCTTCAGATTGGCATAGCTTCTGCCGTAATGGCCATTTGGGACGTGAACCAACGGAAGGAAGACTTTTCTCTCTGTCTCTCTCCCTCACTGTCTAACCCTACCTGTCAAAAAAAAAAAAAAAAAAAAAAAACCTGCTGTGTGTTTAAACTCAGACATACGGAGAGCTATGATCTTCCATATTTTCTCAAAATGTGGTGTGGGTTTCCAGAAGTGCCGTGTCAGATTTAGGGGTGAGAGTCTTGGGAATTCGCATTCTAGAATATTCTCTCCTGGTGAGTCTTAACTCTGCATCTACAGCCACGCCATCGTGTGTCAGCTCTTCTGCACTGTATAGTAGCAGCAGTGGTGCTAGGCACTGGCGCTTGGGGTTCCCGTAAGTGTGGGTCCCAGAAGCAACAGGAGTTTGCAGAGGGAGAACAGACAAGCTTGGCATTGGGGCCTCCGTGGCCAGGACTGTGGACCTTGTGCAGAAGGATGGGAAATGAGGAGACCCAGAAGAAGCTCCTGGCTTTGGATCGGCCCAGCCGTTGTGGCCATTTGGAGAGTGAACCAGTGGATGGAAGACCCCGCTCTCTGTCTGTAACTCTGCCTTTCAAATTAATACATCTTTTTTTCAAAAAGGATGTTTGTTTTGGTGTAGAGATCTGTGAATTCATGCACGAGTTTTTCATAGTACGCATCTCCCGTGAACTTCTTGAGGCCCATTCATCCACATCAAGCCATAAGCCCTTAGAGCTGAGGGGATGCCTGTGTGAGTTCTTGATTTCCCAGTGGAGGACGTTGCTGCCACTCCACAGAACGCTGTCACCAGGGATACGCTGCCCCGCCTCTCGGCGGGCCCAGAGCAGGTGGTGCGGCTGCCATCACTCTCAGGTGAGTCACCCAGACCAGATCACCTCTGGCACCGGAAACTGAGCAGGGTTTCTCTTGGGAGATCCTGACCTCAGCCACGCCACCTGCTGCCACCTGCCTGGGGCCACCCCGCAGCATCGAGGACCCGGGTCCCCAGCATGCTGCCTGCGCCGTCTCTGTGGAGGCCGTCTCTGAGCCTCAGTTCCCGTGAGAGCAATTCCAGCGGTGTTTCTGGCTCCACAGTCCACGCCTCCATCTCCCTTGGAAACGCCTGGCCCCTGAGCTCTGAAATCCTGCATTTGACCCGTCTTGCTTTCCTGTCGTCCACAGCGTCCCTTCCGGTCCAGTGCTTCTCCTGGGCCAGGGGTACCAGAAGGACCGGGGGCCCCATCCGCTCCGCATGACTGCTGGCCCTCCCCAAGTGCCGGAAGACTGAGCTAGGCACGGGGAGGGAAGGTGTGGACGCTGGCAGGGCCCCGGGCCGTTCTGGTACCCTCCCAGCTCCCAGCCCTGTCCTCTCTGGGTTCTCCCAGGCTGGCGATGGTGCACATCCCTGCATTCGTCAGCTGCAGCCCCAGTGCCTTTGCACCCACGCCACGTGCTTTTTGCCCTGGATCCACTGACCCCTCTCCTGTCCTCGACGGCCCTTCTGCGTTCTGTCTGCTTTCACTGCAGAAAAATGTGGGCGAGTGTCACCAGTCTAAAAGGTGGCTGCTGGGAGCTTCGGCTGACGACTACTGATTTTGGCTGCACATTCAAGTTGCCTGGGGGAGGGGCCGCCCTGGCGCTGCGGGCCGGAGAGCCTGCGACTGACCGCTGAGCTCAGGCAGGCCTGGCATGGCAGGAGCTGTTGAAAAGCACCCAGGGGGCTCCAGTAGGCGTCCCGCGTTGAGAACCCAGGTCTGCGCGCCCCACTCTCTCACCTTCCAGCAGCACGTTGTCCATGCGTCAGAAGCTGGTCACCTGGCAGGCTGCTTTAAAAATGGTTTTGTTTTTTATTTTTAATTTGAGAGGGAGGTTTCTCCCATCTGCATGTTCACTCTCCACATGTCTGCCACAGTCCAGGCTGGGCCAGAGCTGCAGCGGGGAGCCCCACGCGGCTCCCTGGCAGCCTTTCTTACTGTGTCCTTTGAGACCTTCCCTCCACCTGCGGGTCCTCGGAGGAGGACATCTTCTTGCTGAGGTCCACCTGCCTGACTGCTCTGTCCAGGACCCTGGGCCTGCTTTAGTGTCTGCCAGACTGGACGGCCTAATGCAGACGTTGGAGTCAGGAGTGGGCCTTTGGCCAGCCGTTACCACGCCTGCATCCTGTGTGGAGAGTACCTGGGTCAGTTCCTGGCTCCACACTCTGACTCCAGCTTCCTGCTGATGCACGCCGTGAGAGGCGGTGGTGAATGGCTCGAGTAGCTGGGCTCCTGCCACCCATTTAAGAGACCTGAGTTGAATTTGCAGCAGCTGGCTCCAGCCTGGCCCACTCCTGGCCATGCAGGCATTTGGAGAGTGAACCAGCAAGTGGAGAATCCATGTCTTTCTGCTTCTCAAATAAATCATGAGTAATTTTGAAAAACACTGGGTTCATGCCAAGGTCAGAAAGCAAGGACGGAGAGAGGCTGCGACTCAGATGAGACTGGCGAAGCACTCTGCCAGGGACCACGGCCAGAGGTGGTGTGGAATAGGTGGACCTGAGTTTGAACCCTGGCTCTGTTGTTCACCGGCCAAGTGTGCTTCCCACCCCGTATGATAAGGGCAAGGGTAGTTACCCCTTTGGGTTTGGGGAGGATGGAGTGAGGCATTAGCATAAAATACTCCTATTACATTGCTCAGCCCAGAGCGAATGGTCAGCTAATGTTTACCTTTTAAAAAATGTTCCTTGCCACCTTCCGATTCGGGGAGTCCGACAGGTGTCATGTCCACCGTGCTGCCGTCAGGGCGGTTGTTAGCTCGTTCTGCCTGGGCTGCTCTTATGAACCGCACGTAGTCGGAAGCCAGGGGCTGGGTAGCATTGGAGTGTTGCTGTTTGCTGGTTAGATGATTGTAATGTTTTCTCAAGAGATGAAAACATCCAGGGAAACTTGAGACCAGATGGCACCTAAAGCAGACACGGCACGGTTCAGGTGCAGATCTCCTACGCGTCTCCTCCCGCTCTGAGGACAAGGAGTGGGGGAGGGAAGAGGGAGGGGAACGGAGAGGGCAATGTTGATGCCTAACCGCTGACAGCCACGTGGTGTCAGGACAGGACAAAGAAGGGGTCCCTGTGTGCTAGGGTCCTGGTGGGAGCTGGGTGTTACTTTGTTACGTGAGCAAAGGTAGTTGTACTCGGGGACAGCATAGGGAACAATGCAGAATTAGGTTGGGATGGATTTTATTTTTATTTATTTTATTTGAAAGGCAGAGAGATCCCTCTGCTGGTTCACTCCCCAAAAGTCCACAACAGCCAGGGCTGGGCCAGGCAGAAGCCAGGAACCCATTCTGGGTCTCCCGTGTGGATGGCAGAGACCCAAGAACTTGGCCATCACCTGCCGCCTCCCACGGTACCCATCAGCAGGAAGTTGGGCCAGAAGCAGAGTGCCCGGGACTCAAACCAGGTACTCTGCAGGGGAGGGCAGGGGTCTTAAGCACTGTGCCACCTGCCTGCCCTGGGTGGATCCAAGACCCTTTCTCACTTGCTGCACAGTGTACGTCCGTGTCCCCCCCCCCCCCCCCCATTAACTTTGTCCCTGCGGAGGTTCTGGTCAGTGGTAGGTTTTCTGTTGATATAGCTCCTGATTTTTTATGTATTTTACAGTACATCTGCAGTACGTGAACACATGGCATAATAGCACCTGCCTACCCATGTACCCCTCCCATGTCTTGTCTTTGCTGGGGATGAGCCATTGTTTGCAGTTTGCTGAGAAGCCCCGAGACTTTTCCTGTACACCTTATATACTATTCTTCTAGTCCTTTTATCCCGGCAACTGAATGACATCCTTGAACTTGAGAAATGTCAACCTGTGGTGCTCCAGTTTACAGCCTTGTTTTAGGAAAACCAGGGCCAGCAACTTAATCAAGTCTCTGAGCTGTGTCGCCCTCTAGTGGTGGCTGGATTTGGCTTAGCGCCGCCATCCTGTGCCCCCTTCTCCCGCAGGATGTGAAAGACGTGCTGGGTGGATGACAAGTCTCATCGCTGCCTAGAACACAATCTAGTAATCTCCAGAGTCGCCCCTGCCTTATAACCCCAGCTTGCCCTTTGTAAGTGGCTTCAAGTTTGTGTAGCTTTGCAAATGAGGCAAGAACAGGAACCGTAGAATTACAGTGACTGCACCTTGCTGATGTGTGGCCAGAGGGGCCGTGAAGTGCTGATTGTTTGAGTTGGCTACCTTGGTGCCCTTTGGGTCCCCTGTCTGTCATCGGCAAAGTCCTGCATCCTCTGCCTGCCCCTGGAATGTTCCCTGACCCCTGCGCTCCCTGAGGAGCTGGCGGGCTATCCCTGTACCCTCCGTCCATCCCCTTCAGGGGTCTCTCCCTGTTGCCCTCTCCAGCTCACCTGTCTTCCCCTCTTTGCAAACCTCAATGCTCTTTGATTTTTTTTTTTAAAAGATTTATTTATTTGAAAGAGTTAGAGATGGAGAGAGAGAGAGAGAGAGAGAGAGAGAGAGAGAGAGAGAGAGAGATCTTCCATTCACTGGTTCACTCCCCAGATGGCTGCAGTGGCCAGCACCGGGCTAGTCAGAAGCCAGGAGCTTCATCTGGGTCTCCTTCAAGGGTGGTCGAGACCCAAATACTTAGACCAACTTCTGCTGCTTTTCCCAGTAGTTAGTAAGAAGCTGGATCAGAAGTGGAGCAGCTGGGACACGAATCAGCGCTCCTATGGGATTCCAGTGTCACAGGAGGGGGCTTCACTCACTGCACATCCATGACCCCCCTGCTGTGTCCTTTGAAACCCGTACTGCCAGCATCTTCCCCCTGTGCCGCTTTGCTGGCTCCACTCACTGTTGGGGGACCTCTGTGTGCACAGGTGCATCCAGCTGGGGCACCCCCTCTTGTCCCCTTCCAGCCCCCATCTCAGGCTCCCGCTGCCTCGGGTCGTTTGCAGACCTGTGATTTGCAAAGTGTTCCCTCCATGCTTGTCCATCCCTCCACGCTCGTCCATCGCTCCCCTTCCTACTTGAGGCTCCCTTTGTGTGCCCTCCGAGGGCGGCTCCTGCAGGCTGAACCCCGCAGTCTCCTCTTGAACAAGCAGCCAGCCCTGCACTCCTGGGGGGCCCCCCTCCCTGGGGAGACTCTGCCTCGTGTCCCCCTGACCCCCACCACGGCTCGTGTCTTTCCATCATGTGTCAGATGAGACCTGTCGAGCAGTTCCACCTGTTTAGAGGGAAACGGTGTCACAGCTCCTGCCTCATCGGCTCTCCCACACCCCCTCCCCTTCTCCTGGCTGCTGCCCGTTCTCTTTATCTCACGGAGGAAGAGCCACATTCAGCCAGCAGACACCTGGTGGTCACTGCTGGTTCCATGGCCAGTCCCCATGTCTCCGGCAGCCCCTCCCTGAACCACTGCCCTCACCCACTCCCCACTTCTCCTGCACTGGACCTTTTTTCTCTGCAGTATTGGTTTCTCCCTTTCTTCTAGAGCCTTCTATATGGCCTAGAAACGGGCCTAGTAACACTTCTCTGTACAAAGTTCCTTAAAACGCCACGTCGCGTCCCTCTGTAGCCGAGGGAAGGAGCCTACTTCCTCCCCTGCCCTCTCCCGTGTAACTCCATTTAGACCGTCTCCCACGTCACTTCTGCCAGCGCCAGAGGTGTTTGTCACATGAGACATTGAGGCTGTCCTGGGCAGGCGCACCGTGTCCACTTCTGTCAGACCCCTGCATGGTCCTGCCCTTGTTCCCTTGGCCCTGGGCTGGGTCTGAGATGCCTGGTTCCTCCTTGAGGCCCTCGCTCTCCTCCCCTGCCTCACAGAGGGTCTTGCTCTCCCACCCCCAGCTCCTCCTTTGCTTCTGGGTTCCTGCAGGTGCAGGCTCAGGGCTGCACCAGGCCTCTTGCGTTCTGCCCTCCACCCCTGGGATTGCACCCAGCCCAAGGCTTCAGGCGCACTCTAAGCCCCTGTAAGTTGGGGTGGCGACTGCAACCAGGCCCCTGCCCACAACCCCACCTTCAGGGAGTCGCTTGTCTAGGGGTCAGTCCCCGGGAAGGCCCCTGGGAGTCACACCTGTGCATAGCCAGAGGACGGCTTTGGCCGAGGCATCGTGCATCTGCCCCAGCTCCCTGCCTCGCCCATCGCGGCTGCATGGTGGGTGCCACCCCTCCCTGGTTTCTCGGTTCATCCCCCCACCCCCCCGACATTGCTGGTCCAGTAGTAACCCCGCAGTGCAGATGTTGGAGCCTGCTGATGCCAGCCCTGGTCTGAGCCTGTGAAAGCGTGCGTTCACCTCTGTGCAGGAGGCTGCCGGCCACTTGATTTAGGAACGCGAACCTTAGGCACAGGGGGGTTAAGGGACTTGCCCGTGGAGGCAGGTTTCTGGTGTTGGAGCTGAGACTGCAACACCGGCCACGTGGGTAGTGTCACTTGCGGCCCTGGTTCCCTTCAGCATAGACAGCAGGGGAGTGAGTTTGTGCTTTGGTGGACCCTTGACATCAACATAGTATTTTAGCCGCACACCTAGTTTTCCGTTGGGAGCCACGTGCGGTTCAGCCATGTCTCCAGTGCTGTCGCTGCTGGCCAGCGTGGCTCTCCTCCTCTGGTGTCCCCCTGCCCTGGGATCCCCAGGCCAGCCCCAGCCTCAGCCTCAGAGCCTCACACACGCTGTTCCTCTTGTCCCCTGGGCCTTTGCTGTCGCCCTTGGAGGCTTTCCTGACACTTCCCCCGGGGGGCGTGGAGCCAGCGTGCCTGCAGTGGGGGGTCCTCTGTGGGATGTTACAGTGGAGGGGCTCTCTGTGCACCCACAGATGAGTGCAGCCCTCACCACGGTCGGCTTACGTTTTCAGCACCTCACAAAGAATCCCTGAGCCCCTTAACTCTGACCGTGGAGCCCCCATTGGCCCAGCCTCAGGTCTGCTTTCTTTGTCCGGTTGCCTGTTCTGAATGTTTCCTGTAAATGGAATCGCACACTTTTTGGCCTTTTGTGTTTGCAAGGCTCACCCACGCTGCAATAGGTGTCGGTACTTTTTATGGCTGAGTGATACGCCATCTTTTTCTTAAAAAGGAAATCCACCAGTTCTTGGACGTTTGGGTTGCTGGGCTTCTGGGTGCCGTGAGTGGCATTGCTGTGAATGGTCGTGGCTGGGTCCCTCTGGGGACCTGCCACGCTGCTCTCCATCTGCACCGATCTAGCATCAAACAGGACTCCTCTTGTCTCCTTCCCTCCACTCTTGCCACCTGTCACAGCCCACCGTTACTGTGTGGCTTGTGTGTGAGCCCCCAGGATGCTGGCCCTGTGGTCCTGGCCGCCTCCTCCCCAGCACCTGGGCTGCATTCAGGTGTTCCGCAGCTGCCTGTGCTGGTGTAGGACGGCGCAGGTGTGCATCTCTTCCTGCCCCCACAATTCTGTTGGGCACACTTGGCTTTAGCCTAGGAAACCTAGGAGGTAAAAGAAGACTCGATTTAATGTGGTTTTGGTGGGGCTGCGTGCAAGTGTCCATGTCTGGCCACCCACCTCATGGCCTCTGAGGCAGTAATCCAGGCGTCTTGGCCACTTGAGGTTTTGAGTCCAAATCTGATGCACGTCTGGTCACCCCGGATCCCTCTGCGTTTGTTCCCTCGGGGCAGCACCCGTACAAGGATGGGTGCGGGAGACCCTGGCTGGGAGGTTGTGGAGGCAGGTACGACTGGTACCTGCTGGTCCCCTCCACCGTGCTGGATCCACAAGCCCTTTCTCTGTCCAGGCACCGTGGCTGAGCAGACCCTGCCTGGAGTGGCCGAGGGCTCCCGCTGAGGGCAGTGCTGGCTTCGGCTTTCCCTGAGTGCACTTGGCCTTGGCCATGCTGAGGGCGCTCTCCATGTAGTGTTAATGATTTGCTGCCTACAGTAACCGGCTGTGCCGAGGACACGAGTACAGTGCGGTTAGTTCCGAGCTAGGAAGCGCCTGTCACGCATGTATAACAGGCTTCTCTGATCAGAAGAGGGGCCTGGGGCAGGAAGGGGGGGAGTTTCTAGCGTTTGTTTTCAAAACAGAAATGCAAATGACGTGTATGAGGCTTAAAATAAAACCACTCTGTGCTTTATCGTTTTATTGAGCGGGGGCGTGTGTGGCCGGTTCAGCCCAGATCACTGATAAAGACGGTTCTGGGGAGGTTGCCTGGCTGCTCGCTGGGGCAGCCCAGCGGCTGAGGCCTTGCCAGCTCTCAGGTATCGGCGATGGCAGATGCTGTGTTCAGGGGCCCGTGCTGTTGGCTTCAGCGTGAGCTGCCCTGAAGTTTGAGCATGGCTCTGTTCCTCGTGTCCTGGGGGCAGATCGAGGAATGGAAACGCAGTGAGTTCTTCCGGCTTCCGCCTCTCCCTTCTAGAAGCCTAGGCATGCAGAGAGAGGCCCGCCTCTGTGGCCCATCTGAGCTGGGGTGGAGCCTGGGAGGACCCGCATGTTATTGGGATAAGCTGCGCACTCCTGCTTTCTTGCCTACTTGAGCTTTATCTTATTCGAAAGGCGGAGTTAGACACAGAAGGAAAGAGACACCCTTCCATCTGTTGGTTCACTCCCCAAATGACCTCAACAGCCAGGGATGGGCCAGGCCTTTATATCCGGGAGCCAGGAACTCCACCCACGTGGGTGGCAGGATCCCGAGCACTTGGGCCATCCTCTGCTGCTTTCCCAGGCACAGTAGCAGGGAGCTGGATTGGAAGTGGAGCAGCTGGGACTCGAGCCAGTGCCCGTATGGGAAACTGGTGGCGGCTTAACCCACTGTGCCACAACAGCAGCCCCCTCTGTGTGTGTCCTTGATAAACTCCTACGATGTGATGTGCGTGTGGCAGACAGACCCAGAGCTGGCCCTCTGCACCCCGCCAGCCCATCTGCGGCGCTGTTGACTGTGGCTGCTTCAGTGCGAATCCATGGCTCCACGTGCCCGGTGCTCCTCACCACCTTGTGTCCCTGGGACCTGTGTGTGGTTATTCATGGGCGATGCCTCCGGGAGCCTTCTTCTGGTACGAACCTGGGAAATTGTGGGAGGACCACTTAGAGTGTGGAACCGGCCTTTGTCGGCGAAGTCCATTATGCTGTGTTCTTGCGGAAGTGTGTCGTGAAAGGCAGAACCCCGTCCTGCTGATTTCTGAAGTCACGTGAAGCTGTGACTCAGAGGGGGCCGAAGTGGGGCCCGGCGGGCAGGGGTCCCAGAGCCGGGGCTGACTGCTCGAGTGCTCGCTCAGTCCTGGTTCCCCCTCCCAGGTGCCCCAAAGCCTTTAGTCCCCTCCTGACGCCTGCAGGTGCCTGGGGCGTCCCTGGTCTGAAAGCCGGAAAACTGGAGTGCTCCTGAATCTCAAGGTTTTTGAGCACTGACGTGACGTCACCAGTGGAAAATTCCACACCGTGAGACTGTTTCGTGCACCAAATTATTAAAAATGTTATTTAAAGTCTCCTCGAGCCTAAGCGTATAAGGTGTATATAAAACATAAGTGAATTTTGTACTGACATCTGCGTCCCAGGCCCAAGATACCATCCATGTAAATATTCCAAGAACAGTCTGAACACTGCTGGGCCTGGGCGCTGCGGAAAAGTGACACTCGGCCCTGCGGCGAATTGTGGGGGCTCTGGCAGCGACAGTGGTGGGGCTGGAGAAGGGGCTAGGAAAGGAAGAACTGTGGGACCCAGCAGTGGGTCCCAGAGGTGTCACCTCTAGCCGATTTCATTATTTTTCTTTTTTTAAAGATTCTTATTTATTTATTTATTTGAGAGGTAGTGATACAGAGAGGGAGAGATAGAAAAGTCTTCCACCTGCTGCTTCACTCCCCAAATTGTCTGCGACAGCTGGAGCTAAGCTGATCCGACTAAGCCAGGAGCCAACCAGCTTCTTCCGGGTCTCCCATGTGGGTACAGGGGCCCAAAACACTTGGGCCATCTTCCACTGCTTTCCCAGGCCATAAGAAGAGAGCTGGATTGAAGAGGAGCAGCTGGGACACGAACCAGTGCCTGTGTGGGATGCCGGTGCTGTAGGCGGAGGCTTAGCCCATTATGCCACAGCGCCGGGCCCCCAGTTTCATTGTGTCTCCTGCAGAGGCGAGTGTGGCCTGACACAAGGTGCTGTAATGGGGCAGCACCAGGTGCTTTAGTCATTCCGTGTGAATGCAGCCCCCATATCATTTCCTCTGTTCTTCTGAGGCCTCACCCTCAGAGGGGGCAGTGGTCTCTGCCTGCTCCCAGAATGCTCTCAGCAAGTGAACTCGCCCAGCACGCACGCCTAAGGTGGCATGAAGGCGGCACGAGGCATAGGACTTGGCGCTGCCGTGCGGTGTAATGGGTTAGAGAATGAGCACGGTGCTTGAGGCACAGTTGTCAGGGACAGGTCTGATGCCTTCCCGAGCTTAGAGGGCCTTGGACCTGGCCAGGACTTTGACCTGTTTTTGGTTTTGTTTTGATTGCACCTTTTTTTTTTTTTTGGAAGGGGATCGAGGGTGTGTGTGATAGATTCAAGCTCATAAAAACTAAAACTCTATCTAGGAAAACATGCCTAGATGAAGTTAAAAAAGGCAGTGGGTAGCGATGACTTTTCCAGATGTGCTCGCTGGAGGCTCAGGTTACTTCGTGTGTCAGGAGGTCAGACAGATCCTTAGGAAACCACGAAAGTCCAGTGGGGTGTTAGTTAACCTCAGACCTCGCGGGTGAACGCTGGTTTTGAGGAAGGTGGTTGGTGCGCATCGCAGGCCAGACGGCAAGGCCACGTTTCTGGGCAGGTGTCACTCGAGGTGTGCCATGTGCGTCCCCTCCCCGTGTCTGGCACACAGCCACGGGTACACATGTGTCCGCTGAGCACGTGGAAGGAACATGAGTAGCGGCTGGGAACCGGCCCTGTCTCCTGGGTTCTTTGTGTTTTGCCGCTCATGGAGTTCTGGCTTTGGCTGCTGAAATCGATGTCCCTGTTGCTTAGCTTTTCGAAGCTTTTGCAGGAGGGGAAAAGGAAGAGAATGTGCTCAGGTGGGGGGGGGGGTTCTGTGCTAGCTGTGTGCACTTCTCTCGCGCCCGCATCGGCTCCCGGCTGGGCCCAAGGCTGCCTGTGGCCCCCAGCGTGTCTCCTGCCCCGGGATATCACTTCCCCTTCTGCGTGCGGCCGGAGCTCCCATGCTGGATTTAGTGGCTGCGACAGGACTTGAGCGCCCGGTATGTGTGCTCTTGGTCACTCAGGTGTTCTCACTAACAATTTTTTGGGGGAAGAGGAGTGGGTGGAGGAGTACATATATTTAACTAAGGAGTAAAATTCCCAAGGTTCAAGTTTTTCTTACTACACTGCTGCTGGCAGTGCAGCCCCCATATCATTTCCTCCCTGTGCACACGAACGCGCTAGTACCGTCACGGGCGTGTTGCTGCTGCTGCTGCTGCTGCTCCATGTTCCAAAGGCTTTGCACATGGGCCAAGGGGCTCATTCAGCCCTCATCACGTCTGTAGGGGCAGGTGTGAGGCTGTGAGCAACAAAGTTTGGTGCTGTGTTCTTGATTTACCTGTCTTTGTCACCTGGGTGGATAGAAGCATTCCCGGTCCTGGAATTTGTCATCTAAGTGTGCGCGTGCACGCACACACACACCAGCATCTCTGTCTTCTCCTTCCTGTTCTTCAGCGTAGCTGCACTGTGCCTTTATATCCTCAAGTCCAGGGTTGTCGGCATTGCCTGCTGCTGTATTTCCAAAAGCCTCGTTGAAGGCAAGGACTGGGCGCCATTTTGTCCAGTGCTGGCCCCACTGTGGATCCTGTCCAGGGGAAGCCCAGGCGCCCTGTGTGCTGAAGGAAGTGAGGTGCACCCCCGGAGGGTGGAGGGGAGGGCAGAGAAGGGCAGAGCACCGGGCAGGTCTTCTGATGCCTGCACACACAGCTTCTCTCCCCCCGAGGGAACTGGCCTCTTCCTCTGCTGTTTATTTCGAACTTCATTGTGCCTCTGCGGAGAGCCAGGGCCCTGCGGCGTGCCTTGCCCACTTTGTTTGGCTCGCCTCCCTCGCTGGCTGAAATGGACATTGCCACGCAGCCCGCCTGACCCTGGGCACCAGGTAGAAATCACTTTTTGCCTCTCTGGAAGCCACTGGTGCAGACTGTGAAATTCCAAGTCGTGATCACAGGCGTTCTGCACAAACTAACCTTTGGCACACTTGGCCGCGGCCGGCCTCTTTCTAGTAAATTCTCCCACTGGTTCTTGGCTTTTCTTGTGAAATGAACACATTTACAGTTTTCCTCATTGGTATTCCCAGAGCGTGGCCTGGAATATTCCTCACCCCTTGATTTGTGGGGTTGTTTTGTTTGTCTTTGGCTCCCACTTTAAAGGAGAGGTGAGCCAAGGCCAGACCGTGCGTGGGGAAGACGGAGGCGTGGCCCGCTGCAGGCACTGCCTGAAGGATTTTATGTTGCTCAGTGGTGTCTGTGCCCCTGGTGTGGCTGACCGGGAAGCTGAGCGCCTGCTCCCCACTGTGGCTGGATGACGAGGAGTTGTCCTGGCAAACCCTGGCCCGTGAGTGCCTCTGCCGAGGGGAAGAGGAGATTGTTAAGTGTAGATCAGTGTGAGGCCTTTTGCAGCTTGGAGTTCAAGTAAGGAAATAATGGAGACAGCAGCTCGCATGCTGAGGGTGTCTCCTGGGTTACCGTTGCGGGTGCTCATAACAGCCTGGCGCTCTGTGGGAAGCAGTTTCCTACAGTTAATTGGCTGGCAGAGAAAGTTCTACAGGGAAGATGGTTCCCCCTGAGCAGAGAAGGAGTCTCTCAGGTGAGGCCTGCCCGGGCCCCTGTGCTGTGCTGTGCTGTCTTCCCACCGGGTTGAGATGACCTCTTCTTGACTCAGCCACTAAGAAAGTGGTTTTTTAGCTCAGGGTGTGCTCACTGGACCTGTGCAAACACTCGTTTCTCCCTTAAGTGTTCTTCTGCACCCCACCCCTTCCCCAGGTTGGATTGGGTTTGGCCTAGGACAGAGAGGCTGCTGTGGGGTTTCCTTGTTTGATACGCACGAGACAGGAGAATGGATGCACAGACTTAGAGTGGATATACACCAAGGGGAGACAGGCTCCAGGTAGTAAGGGAAAAGCTGATAGTTCTTTCAGGTTTAAGGTCCATAAAAGGCATGGAATATTCCAGAGGGACCCAGAAATGGCTAGGAAGCCAGGCACTGCCATCTTGGAACTGCAAAGAGAGGCTGTTTCTCACCTTTGCTGTCCCGGAACTTTTCCTAGGGCACAATACTGTGTTTCAGCAACTTCAGATTAGACAAGGCGAAACTTAGCATGCTGTTCCATGGGGCCCGACCAGTGTTGTGTGCACTGACTACTAGGTTTTCCACTGAAATGGAATATTACTCTGATTTTGCTCATTTGCAGAGTTTAGGAAAATCAAGAAACAGTGTTTCTAAAAACAATATTAAAAACATTTCCCCTACGTACTTTATCTTAAACTTGTGCTACCCGCTGTTGCGTGTCTATGTTGAATCCAAGTGTAATGGGAAGTGCTCGAGCGCAGGTGCTTGGAAGTGATTTTTGGGCAGCACTTGGTGGCTTTCAGAGAGCAGAGCGCAGTCCTCAGCTGCCGCAGGCGTCCACCTTGATGACAGTGGCCTTACCCCAAGGTGAACGCTGTGCCGTGGCTGTCCCGTTGGGAGAAAGCCATTGCCGTCGCGTGCAATGTATGCACTCACGCACTGTCGCAGGGAACTGGGTGACAAGTATGCTGGGGCGCCTGTCTGTGACCCGGAGCCCTTGAAAGAACAGGAGAACAGGAGGTTGCTGGAAGGTGGGAGAGGGGTGGGAGCAAGGGCCTGAGCGCCGCTGGTCGGGAGGGGTGCCCGGGAGGGGTGCCCGGGAGGAGGTGAGCTAGCTGGGAGGGGCCTTCCAGGTGCAGCTGAGGGGTGGCTGGCGGAATAGAGCCCTCTGCTGCTCGGAGGCAGCCACTTCCTTCTGAACGGCCGGTTCCTGCAGCTTTTTTCTCTCGGTCTACAAAACCCGATCCTGTTGCTTCTCTCTGAATTTCCCAGCTTGGGGCCCATTTTGGAAGTTAAGGATTGGCTCGCTGCCACTCTCATCCACTGAATAGGATTCTCTCGTAACGTGGCTCAAGTTGCTTCTCTGGAGATAACTTTGAAAGTGCCCGTGACGCCTGAGCGTGGTAGTGTGGGGGCCATGCTTCATATCCCTGCCCAACTTGGCTCTGTCTCCTCTTGAGTTTCATCTGCGGGAGTGGCCATCTCGTTGCCGCGGTGCGCAGCCGTGTCTATGGGGTCCCCTTGCGTGCACACCTGTTAGGTGCTCTGTCTGCCTGTGTTCACAGTAGCTTTTCCTGGGGGCACTCACGAATGGTCTGGCCCAGTGCCTCTCAGTGCCAGTGGCTGTCCCGGGCTCCCCTGCCCCCACCCGGGGGCTCCCTTGATCCGTCACAGACACTGGTATCTCTGTTGGACAGCAATTAGAGAGACGGAAGGGGACGATCTTTTTCCATGCCCATTGTAAGGGGTCATGGCCAGCTCCCCTGTACCGAAAAAGGAAAGCATCCCAATGTGTCTGATTGCTGCCTGGGAGCCTTCGATGGAAGACGCAAACACACGGGTGAACTTCATGTTCAGTGTGGAAATTCGACTGGGCACAAAGGGTGTGAGCTGATGGAAACGGACCCAGCAGGGAAACCCAGCAAGGCCTGGCTGTCCGGATTCTTCTTGGGCCCTCACCTGGGGTGCGTCTTCCTCCTGTGTATGGGGCGGGGCCCCTACGGGATGAGGGTCTTGATTTCTGTGTGGCCAGCTCCTAGAGAGGCGGGAAAGAGGTGACCGGGGCAGTGTTCTTGGGCTCTGCCACTGGCTCGGAGGACGGGGGTTTCGGTGTCTGTGGGGAAGATGAGTGGACGAGGCGTGGAAGGGAGCCGAGAGAAGCTTGACTCCGGAGGCCTTCGCTCTGGGGTGTGGTTCTCCGAGCCCCCGCAGCTCCTTCCCTTTTCGGTTTCTGACAAGATAGACCGGGTGGTGCTGGCATGATGTGCTGTGTCAGTTTCCCCCATCAGGTCGGCAGGCTGGTTCCCCAGCCATGGGCCGGGGCCGCTGTGGTGCAGCTCAGCCGCCTCTGGCTGTAACAGGGCACCGCCGGCGTTCATTTCTCAAAGTTCTGGAAGCTGGGAGATCAAGGTCGGATCGGGCCTGATTCCTGGTGTGCGGATGGCAGTCTTGTCATACTGCGTTGTATTCTCCATCCCGGGGAGGGGGAGAGACACACACACACTCTGTCATCTTTTGTAAGGGCACTGACCTTATCCATGGGGGCTCCCGGACCTCATGGCCTGGTCACAGCCCCACCTCCTAACACAGGGTTAGGGATGCAGACAGGATGAGGCCCAGCAGTCCTGCAAGGCTTCCACTCCTCCACCCTGGTTCATTCCATGGGAGGCCACAAACCCCGCCCCCCCTGCACCCCCCCCCCCCCCCCCGGACTGAGGCTCTCTGTGCCCACAGCTCTGCCTTCATTGTGCTGATGCAGCCCTTAAAGGCTAAAGTGTTCATCCTTGTCTTCAGTCCTCTAGCACGCCTGGCCATCTAACAGTGCAGATTACACTGTTACAGATAGAGAGATGGGTTTACCCCCGAAATGCCCTCAGTGGCTGAGGTTGGGCCAAGGCTGTAGCCAGGAGCACCGCCGAGGTCTCCCGTGTGGATGGCAGGAACCCCGTCACGTGAGCCACGCTCACTGCCTCCTAGGGTCTTCACTAACAGGAAGCTGGAGTCAGGAGCCAGAGCCGGGAATTGAACCCGGTGTCCAGTGTGGAATGCAGATGGCTGAAGCAGCATCGGAACTGCCAGGCTAAACACCCTCCCCAGCTTGCGTCATTCTGTTCTCTCTGTCCGACTGTCGCACGTGTTCTGGGTGTGGACTTGGCAGGAGAGGATTTGACCCCGGTAGGATTCCTTCCTTCCTTCTGTTCCCACTGCACACAAGACCCTCACGCACATTTGTGTTGCAGCTCTCAGCTTGTGTTTTGGAAACGTGATATAGTGAACTGGAAGCTGGCTTTGATGGCATGGGGAAACCAGAACCAATCCTACTCAGGATCTTCAGTTATATAAATCGACTAAATCAATTTAATGCACATTTGTAAAACTCATCAAACAAATATGGAAAACAACGAAGTGGAACGCAGGCACCTCCTCACTGTGGTGTTGGTTGGGGTTTTCACTGGCATTACTCACTTACAGATAATCGTTCTGGTGGAGCCGCAGGGATCTGTCTGAGCAGAGGCAGCCCAGCTCCAGAGCAACTGTGTTCCCACATCTGCCTCCTTGCCAACCTCCGAAAGGGAGGAACCTTCTGAAACTATGGCAGAACTGCCCGGAGAGCAGCCACAGGCGGGCTCAGGAGTGGAGAGAGGCGGGATGGGCGGTTCGTGCCGGTGGGTGGGGACCCACAGCGTGGACTTCAGAGTTTCCCAGGGGGGGTGACGGGATTCAATTTCTGTGTTGCTTGCATTGCCAGTGAACATTGGCTCATGCTCACTGGACTGCATGAAGGCAGGAGTTAAGGACATGGGAGGCTGTCCAGGTCACCCAGGAGGGAGCTGTCGGCAGCCTGGGCTGGGGTTGGAGCCTGCAGAGCGTGGTCCAGCTGAGGACGGAGCCCATGGTCTGGCAGCTGCTGTGCGCGTGCAGATGGTGAATGCTCACCAGGGAGACTGCACGGCAGGGATGGAGGCGCTGCTCGAGGCCTGGCCCATGAAGTTGCTGCTTGAGTACAGCCGCAGTCCCCGCGGCTTGCAGGAGCCCCGTTTGCCCCACTGAGGGGCACCAGCAGGAGGAAATGGGCAGCGTGTGCCCGCGTGGTGGTGCAGAAACGAGCGGGCCACCTGCTGTCAGCATTCCAGTGAGATTGCCTCCCGCGCGCAGTCCTCGGTGGATTCTTCACGGGACTCCTTCTGTGGGTGGGGGTGCGGGCTCGGCGTTGTTCTCAGGGGAGGAACGCCTTTCTGGCGTAATCTATCCTGTCTGCAGCAGAGGCCCACGGCCGAACGGAGCCTTTGTGCTGGCTGCGGACACTCGCCTGTCCCCGTAGGACACAAAACGAGCCGTCGGGCTCCACCGAGACGGTTGGAGCCCTCGGAGGAAGGGTCGGGATTTCACTGTCCGCGGTTGGCTGTCCTATACCGTGGTTCTGGGACAGCATGGTGGGAGAGGAGCGTGTGTGTCTCTGTGGGTTGACAGAGCTGGGTTTGGAACCCAGCTCCCCGATCCCAGGCTGACCGTGGGTCTGCTGCTTCTCTCTGCGTCTCAGGGGCACGAAGGCAGCGATCGTTTGCCAAAGGGTTTGCTGGGTGGCGCCTCTCGCTGCAGGCAGCTGCACTGGGTACTGTTGATTGGCACGAGACGAGGGGGACTGGGGCAGCGGTGGAGCTGTCCCCTTACAGCAGATGTGGGTTTCCAAAGTAGCGTTGGTTGCCACTGAGCAATGAGCTAAGGGAGAAAGCCATGGAATTACTGAGCTGGGAGAGAGAGGAGCTCCCGTTGCTGCATAGCCACAGAGAGGCAAGTGTAGATGCAGAGAAAGTCGTCTGGAGTTACAGGGTAGGATAAGGCAGAGTCTAATTTCAGTCTCCGTTCTCCTGGTCCATCAGGATGGGGTGGAAAAGGGCGAGTGAGTGACCCATTCTTTGAAAAGGCAGCTCTGTTTCCCAGCTTTCAAGCGCTCGCTCGCTTCACTTGGCGAAGGTTTCCTCTGGTCTGTGAGTCCCTGCTCTGCTTTTGAAAGCTGGTCCCTGCCGGCGCCGAGGCTCAATAGGCTAATCCTCTGCCTAGTGGCGCCGGATACCAGGTTCTAGTCCCGGTTGGGGCGCCAGATTCTGTCCCGGTTGCCCCTCTTCCAGGCCAGCTCTCTGCTGTGGCCCTGGAGTGCAGTGGAGGATGGCCCAAGTGCTTGGGCCCTGCACCCCATGGGAGACCAGGAGAAGCACCTGGCTCCTGCCATCGGATCAGCGCCATGTGCCGGCCACAGTGCGCTGGCCTTGGCGGCCATTGGAGGGTGAACTAACGGCAAAGAAGACCTTTCTCTCTGTCTCTCTCTCACTGTCCACTCCGCCTGTCAAAAAAAAAAAAAAAAAAAAAGGCGAGTCCCAATTTCCTCCTTGTGTGTACATCATCAGAGCTCCTAGGAAGACATTCCCATCTACCCCTAGTATTTCTATGTCTGTGTTGAGTTAGGTGACTCGTGTGGTGTCATGGATACGTGTGTGTGTGCATCTTGTTTAGTTCAGGGTAGCAGATAGGAATATTTGGAAACTTTCCTTTGTCTCGCTCCAGTTTCTAGATTTCATATCAAAAATGTGAAATCATCTCAGAGCCCATGCCTGCGGTTAGAACCCTGGCTTGGCTCTTGCATTCCGAGCGGTCGTCCAGTGTGACTCACAGGGGCCCTGAAGGCCAGGTGGGAGGCCGTGGTCAGGACAAGCTTCAGGCAAATGCAGTGGGGCGCCCCTTGCACGATTTCTGATTGGGTTTGAGGCTCCCGTTTAAAAGTCCTGGTTCTGGTCGAATGTCCGGGAGATGGTCTGCAGCTTTCAGGAAGCGTCTCTGTGTCTGCCCAGTGGCGGGGGTGTGGGTGGGGACGGGCTGGGGTTGCCAGTGCTTCCTCTGACTTTTCACAGCCTGGCCAGTGGGGACAAACCTGTTCCAAACCCCAGCGGACTGCTAAACCCAAGCCATGTGCAGGCAGACCTGGGAGTCTGGCCTCGTGCTCCGTTTTGTGGAGACAACTGCATCTGATATATTTCTCATTTCTGGCCTAACGACGTGTGCGCAGGAAGAGCGGGTGCCAGCTCCACAGGCAGCCGCAGCCCCAGCTCTGAAGACTGCAGATGAGAATTTCAGTTCCTGCCTCCTGGGAGCGTCCCAACAAAGGGAGTTTAAAAACCCCAGTCCCGGCTCTGCCTTAGACTTTTTTTTTTTTAAAGATTCATTTTATTTATTTGAAAGGCAGAGTGACCGAGAGGAAGAGACAGAGGAGACTGACAGAGCTTCCCGTTTGCTTGTTCACTCCCCAAACAGCCACAATGGCTGGGACTGGGCCAGGCCAACGCCAGGAGCTCCATCCGGGTCTCCCACATGGGTGGCAGGGTTCCAAGGACTGGGGCCATCTTCTGCTGCCTTCCCAGGAGCATTAGCAGGGAGCAGTGGATAGGAAAAAGAGCAGCCAGGACTTGAGCCACTGCTTTGATACGCAGTGCTGTTGTACCAAGTGGTGGATTAAACTACTGTGCCACGGTGCCAGCCCCTGTCTGGCTACTTCTTGTGTGTGTGTGATTTTAAAACTCTTCGTAAGAGGAGTCTATCACAGGTGTATTGATTGTCAAGTCCCCTGTGTCTGTTCTGGCAGGTGAGACCCATTCAGAGGTCAGGAGTCCAGCTGAGGTCCTGGCTGGGAGGGACGTGACACGTGGTGGTGTCCTCTGTGTGCTGGGCACCGTGGTAGGTGCTGTTAAGAGTCGTTCAACTCCCAGGAACCTTTGCGTATATATGAGTGTACTTCAAAAACTCTGGGAAATAGAATTAAAAGATGCATTTATTTTGGCATAGAGAATTGAAATTCATAGAAGAGTTGTCAAAAATTCCTGGAAAATGCTGGTTCTGAAAGATGCATGGATTTCAAAAATATCTTGTACCCGGATCAGCTTGTTTTAGTTGCCCCTTAGCCTGCGTGTGTTCCGTCTCTGCTCCCTGATAGAACTGTGGCACGGCGTGCCCAGGGTGACGACCAGTGTGGGACCTGCACACTGCACCTCACCCTCCTTACGTAGAGCTCATCTGACTCCTTTCAGGACTGGGACACATTCGCTGGCCTCTCTGGAGAGTTCTAGAAAGTTCTGGCACTCTCCTGAGTGTTCGGGAACAGAGGGCTGTTTGCCTCCTGTTCAGCCTTACCTGCCGTGATGGCAGCAGCTGTGGAACAGGATTTAAGAGCTCTGTTAACGATGTTGGACAGACCCAGCGCCAGCTGTGAGGCGGTGCTGTGTAAAGATAAGTGTGTTCACCCCCGAGGACAGTGGGAGATTTATGTTCTAGAAGCCCCTGTGACCTGTGCCAGCCCCTTCTGAATTCAGGTCCTCAGAAAGGCTGGTGGAGGGGGACGGAGGCCACAGGAGCTGTGATCCGCACTCCTTGCTGATGGTCCCGGGAAGCAAGCTGTGGGGCTGGTGGATGTCTCCGACAGGGCAGAGAGCCTGAGGGATTTCCACAGCTCTCCAAGGCGGGCATGGGAGGGGCCCAGGGCCAACGCCAAGCGTGGCAGGACTTGGTCCCATTGGGCCACAAGGCTGGAGGTTGTCTCACATCTAAGAAAGAAGGGATTTGTTTTTAATATGATGAAGAAATGGGCATTTTCCCTGGAATCTGAGACTAGATACCCGAAATGCCACTTTCATGTTACTTTCCACTTAGATAGAAACCTTAGGTGCTTTGATTTTAAAAGTGGGTATAGGAAAAAAATCCCAAAGCCACACAAAAGGTGAAGAATAAAATAAATTATTTGCAGTATCATTACACAGTGCTAAGAACAGTTCCTGTTGTAGTGAATCTCAATGCCACCAACCTTTTTTTTTTTTTTTTTTTTAAGTTTATTTGAAAGGCAAAGTAAGAGAGAGAGACTGACAGAGGTCTTCCACTTGCTGGTTCACTCCCCATATGGTTGTCACGGCTGAGACTGGGCAAGGCCACATCCCAGAGTTTGGATCTCTGTCCGGGTCTCCCACATGAGTGCAGGGGCCCAAGCACTTGGGCCATCTTCCACTGCTTTGCCATGCACATTAGCAGGGAGCTGGAACTAAAATGGAGCAGGTGGGACTCGAACTGGTGCTCAGATGGGGCATTGTGGGTGGTGTCTTAACCTGCTGTGCCTTGACACTGGCCCCATGATTTTAGATTTTATTTACTTGAGAGGCAGAGTTAGGGAGACACAGAAAGAGAGGTCTTCCATCCACTGGTTCATGCCCCAAATAGCCACAACGGCCAGAACTGGGCCGATCCAAAGCCAGGAGCCAGGATGAGCTTCTTCCAGGTCTCCCATGTGGATGCAGGAGCCCAAGCACTTGGGCCATCTTCTGCTGTTTTCCCAGCCATCAGCAGGGAGCTGGATTGGAAGAGGAGCAGCCAGAACAGGAACCAGTGCCCGCATGGGATGCCAGTGCCACAGACAGATACTTAACTGGCCCTCTCTGATTTTGGTTTTAGTACGGTGATGAGGGAGGTGGAGTGGGTTTGGGTGCATGTAATTGTTCACAATGGGAGTAAACATTTAAAAAATCACAATAAAGAGCTAAAAGTTGAATTTGTTTTGTGTTAAAGATGTGAATCTCTATGTAGTTCCTTCTGGGATGTGTTTTCTGAGAGCTGTTGGATGGCCCCTGGGGGGTTGTGGGCGTGGTCTCCCCTTCCCCCACCCCGCCCTTTGTGCATGGTTGACCTGTTCTTCCCAGGGTCTGGGATGGCCCTTGGAGCCCGTGGCCTCTCTCTTGGGCCGTTGCCTCTGTGCCAGCAGGGCTTTCCCTTTGTCACAGGCCCTGGCTGCTGTGCCCTGGCCCTGTACCGCAGGAGGTGCTGGGCTCGCCAGGGAAGCTGTGTGCCTGGGAAGGACCTGGGCCCAGGGCCCACCCCTCAGTTCCTCTCTGAGCGTCCACCTAACGACAGTCTGGACTCGTGTCCTAGGCTGTGCTCCCCATGAATCCACCGCTCTCTGGAGCCCTGAGACTAACAGGACTCCACACGTGGGGTGCCTTAAGCCACAGACGTTTATTCTGCAGGGGTTTGAAAGCAACCATCTGAGGACGGGGTGCCCCCGGGCTGTTCGTCCAGCTGGCTGCCCTCTCCCCTGTCCTCCCCTGTCTCGCTTGTGGGCACACTGGTGGCCCTGGTGTCTGTGTTCAAGTTTCCCAATGGGACTAGACTGGGGCCACCCACTACGACCTCCTTCAAACTCTGTCTCCAAACGGTGACATGCTGAGGCACTGGGCATTAGGACATTGTAGGAATTTTGAGGGGACACAGTTCAACCCAAGAAAACCAGCTTACTTTAAGCTTTTATGAGACTAGATCAATGTGCAGTAGATTCCTGAATCTTTCTTAGAAGACAGGTAAACCTATTTTTAAAAAAAATCCTTATTATTTATTTACTTGAAAGACAGTTACAGAGTGAGAGCAAAAAAAAAAAAAAAAAAAAAAAAAACCAAACTTCTATCTACCAGTTCACCCCCCCAAAGGGCTGCAACAGCTAAGGCTGGGCCAGGTCAAAGCCAGGAGCCAAGAACTCCATCCTGGTCTCCCGGATATGGGTGTGGGTGGCAGGGACCCAAGGACGTGGGCCATCTCTGTTGCTTCCCCAGGTGCCTCAGCCGGTAGCCAGATTAGAAGTGAAACAGCCAGGACTCAAACCGGCGCTCCTTTGAGAGGCCTGAGTTGCAGGCTGCGGCTTAGACATCTGGGCCACAGCGCCGGCCCCTGTGTTATGTTCGATGTTTTACAGGTTCATCATTGGATTGCTCCGAGAAGTTGGCTGGGATGTAGGTGTCCCGGGGCCGAGTGATGCACTAGGAATGGCCTCACACACGGGAAGCCTAATGCACTTGTCTTGCCGGAAGGAATGCAGAGGCCGGCAGACGGCAATGCGGTTGCGCAAGGTGCAGCTGGCAGAGGGGAGCCCTTGCACGGGAAAGGGCTGGGCTGGCCCGGGGCTGCGTGAAGACAGGATGTACCTCCGAACGTTTACCCAGGGTGGAGGCGCGTCCACGGCTGATGTTATCTCTGCCTGCTTTCTGGGTCTCCTCTGGAACTCGGTGTCGGTGGAAAGTTCCACAGGTGCCTGTGGTTCCACGTGAGCCCATAGCAGAGCGGAGCAGCGCTGCGTCGGCTTTGCCGGGAGCCTGGTTCACCGTGCACCCTGTGACCGTGTCACCGGGCAGCGGAGAGCGCAGTGGCCATGGCCACAGCCTCCGCGTGCTCTTCAGACCTGGCCTGAGTTCTCGAGTTGGGTTTCCAGCGTTGGCTTTGCTGTTGAGCGTGTTCTGCGCCAGACGCCCCGCGTGTGGGAGACCGCTGCGGCCGGGTAAGAGTTTTCCCTGGGGAGGCGGCTTGACCTCCCCCAGCAGCGTCGCCTGCTCTGCTCTGCTCTGCTCGGTTTTGTGTTGCTTCTAGATTCTTAAGCTGTGAAGTCGTCTCTGAACCAGGTCACATCTTTCTCGAAGGGTGTCGAGCTGATCCCGGGGCTGTGACGTTCATTATTCAGGTGCGAGTCTAAGTGGCCCGGGTGCGTTTTCCTAAATGGAAATGAATGGATTTAAACTACGTGAATCCTGGGGAAGCTGTGAGTTTCTCTTCCTGAAGAGGAGAACAGGGCTACCTGTGACTGTTTCTCCAGCTGTGTGTGTGAGAGGAGGCTTTCGTGTGCTCAGCTGCCGTAGTTCTGTGTAGTTGGAGTTAGGTGCCTGTACATGTTGGCTGTTGGGGGTTGTTAGGTTGTTTTTGGGAGAGATGCGCATTTTCTTTCTTTGATAATGTTTCATTCTTTGCCTATTAAAATAATTGGATGCAAATTCCAGCGTCATGAGCCTCATAACCCTGCATTCTGTGTCCTGGAGAGGGGCCGTGCCTCTTAGTTCTAGAATCGGTCTGTCCACGCACCTGCTGCCCTTCTCTGTGTGATCAATTCTAATGACGCATTTGGAACTGTAGTTTCCAGTGCTAAAAAGGAGAATTTTTTTAAAAAATTATTTATTTATTTGAAAGGCAGAGCAGCAGAGAGAGAGAAATGTTCTGTCTGCCACTCCGCTCCCCAGATAGCTCCAATGGCCAGCGCAGGGCCAGGTGAAACCAGGAGCCAGAAGCTCTGTGTGAGTCTCCCGCAGTGGGTGGCAGGGCCCGAGCACTTGGATCATCTTTGGCAGCTTTTCCCAGGCTCGTTAGCAGGGAGCTGGATTGGAAGTGAAGCACTTGGGACAGGAATCGGTGCCCACATGGGATGCCGGTGTTGTAGGGCATGATTTTACCTGCCGCACCACAATGTTGGCTCCAGAAAGAAGATTAAAACAGCCTGGTGATCTGGGCTGATGGAGCGCGTTTGAGATCTTGGCTGGATTGCTTTGCATGTTTGCTGGGGATGGGGACTAGGAAGGGTTCTTTTGTTCCGATTGGAACCCACTGTGCCTGCAGGTAACTAGCCCCTTTGTGAACTGTGTGGGCTTGTCTCTGCTTCGCTTTCCTGGTTGGCTGCCTTTGTCTCTGTGGCTGGTGCTGTGCTGCCCGGTGACCCCCTGTCTACCATGATTTGCCTCAGTTCCCCTCCGGCCCCAGGTGATTGGTGGAAATCCTTGACTCCTGCAGCTGGAGGACTTTGAACTTGGGTGGGCGTTGAGGCGCATCTCAAGGAGCCTGTTTTTAGAAGACCTCCACAGGGCTTTCTGTAACTTCCTGTTAGCTTCTGGCGACTGACAGCCTTGACACTTTGGAGCCCTTCCTGTCCCAGGCCTGCGTTCCTTGGTGCTCTCCTCGAATGCTCCTCAGGCGTCAGCCCCGTGGCAGGTGCTAGGGCTCGGCGGCTCGGCACCTGTGCCGCTTCAGCGGCCTGTGGCCTGGAGGGCAGCAGAGCAGCCCTGCTCTCCGCGTCGCTGGCCAGCCCTGCCGCCCTTGCTCGGTTTCGTCCTCTTCGGTGTTTGCCCGGGCTTCTCTCTTCTCTGCTAAGTCTCCCCGCTTTAGTCTGCGTTTCCCCAGCTCTCTGGGTGTCCGCTGCGTCC
Organism: Sylvilagus floridanus; assembly: GCA_949820135.1. Lineage (NCBI taxonomy): Eukaryota > Metazoa > Chordata > Mammalia > Lagomorpha > Leporidae > Sylvilagus > Sylvilagus floridanus. The sequence goes on from OX463226.1 coordinate 106,739,042, forward strand.
CAGTGAGCTCGCGACTGTCCTGGGAGAGTGGTAGACATTGTGGAGTTTAAGTTCCTCCTGCGCAGTAGGTGCTCAGTAATGTGAAGTATGAGTGTGGGAATCCAGAGCCAAGTGAAGATACAGCTGTCCCCCTGGCTTGGTGATTCATGGGACTTTTTTAATCTTTGTGAAAGATTGTTAAGAAGGTTGGTGACTGGGCTCGTTGTAGTGTGTGGGAGTGCATGTGGAGGTCACCTGCGAAAGGTTTCCTGATTTTATTATTTATTTGAAAGGCAGAGTTACCGAGGTGGCAGGGAGTGGGAGGGAGAGAGATCTTCTGTCTGCTGATACCCTCTAAAACAGCCACAACGGCTGGGGCTGGACCAGGCCAAAGCCAGGAGTCTGGAACTCCACCTGGATTTCTCACATGGGTGGCAGGGGTCCAAGCACTTGGGCCATCTTCCACTGTTTTCCCAGGCACATAAGCAGGGAGCTGGATCGGAAGTGGAGTAGCTGGACTCAAACCGGCACTCATATGGGCTGCTGGTGTTGAGACAGCAGTTTAACATTAACAACTTGTTTTAAGTGGTGTTGGACGTGTCATGTCAGGTGTTAATAGTAGTTTAATTGACTGGTTTCCGGTACTCTATGGGTCAGAGAGCAAAGATTGACGCTGTGTAGGAGGGTGGAGCAGGGGACGGTGCTCACAGGAGACTCTGGACTGATGGTGACCCTGATGGTCCGGGTGGCCTTGTGGGCCAGGGTAGGGTCACTGCAGCAGTGGGGTGATGACATGCATTTATCATCCGCATGCATTTGATAAAGCAGAGCAGCAGTGGTACAGGGTAGTAAGGCAGGAAGAGTCATGGAGGCCTGGTAAGCATGGGGTGAGATAAAGAGCTCACACTTCCCCATGAGAACCATTCCATTTCTTTTTTTTTTTTTTTTTTTTTTTTTTTTTTTTTTTTTTTTTTTTTTTTTGTGACAGGCAGAGTGGACAGTGAGAGAGAGAGAGACAGAGAGAAAGGTCTTCCTTTTGCCGTTGGTTCACCCTCCAATGGCCGCCGCGGCTGGCGCGCTGCGGCCGGCGCACCGCGCTTGTCCGATGGCAGGAGCCAGGAGCCAGGTGCTTTTCCTGGTCTCCCCATGGGGTGCAGGGCCCAAGCACCTGGGCCATCCTCCACTGCACTCCCGGGCCACAGCAGAGGGCTGGCCTGGAAGAGGGGCAACCGGGACAGAATCCGGCGCCCCGACCGGGACTAGAACCCGGTGTGCCGGCGCCGCAAGGCGGAGGATTAGCCTGTTGAGCCACGGCGCCGGCCAGAACCATTCCATTTCTAATGAAAGTGTATCGTCTGTGCTCTTGGAGCAATAGAACAGAAGAGCTCAGATGTTACGGAAGACGAAACCCACAGTGAACACCCCCTCTTCAGGGCAGGTGCTTGGTGCCCGGGTGTAAATGTTCACATCCCGGGTCAGAGTGCGTGGGTTTGAGTCCTGGCTCCGCTTCCAACCCAGCTTCCTGCTAATGCACATTCTTGGCAGTGTTAGGTGACGGCTGAGTAGTCGGGTCCCTGCTACCCACGTGGGAGACCGGGATTGAGTTTTCTGCTCACAGCTTTGACTTGGCACAGGTTGGGCTGTTGCAAGTATTGGGGGAGTGAATCAGCAAAAGGAAGATCTCTGTCTCTTGTCTCTTTGCCTTTCAAAGAAATAAAATTAATACGTAACTTGTAAACGAGAAGATGGAATTGTCCTAGGGACTTTTTAAGACGCCACTCTACCACAGTAAGGTAGCCTTGTTACCGTGTAAGTATAGTTTTCACCTGGAGTAATTCTTGGTCAGAATTACTGAGAAGCATCAGGTTTGGAGCAAGGGGAGTGAGAGGACTTGGGTGAGAAACTGTGGACGATGGGTTTGTTGTTGTAGGTCTGAAGGCTCTGCCTAGCATCCCTGAGGGTCAGAGCGTGAATATTCAGGCTGGGATGCTGGGAGGAGGCGGGGTAGGGATGGGGCTTCGGAGCTGTGAGTCATCCCCATTGGGAAACTTTACTTGCCCTTTTCACACCTTTTCCTCCACATTTTCCCAAGGAAGTGAGCTGTGTCCAAGGCAACCCGGTTGCAAATATGAGATTTTTTTTTTTTTTTGACAGGCAGAGTGGCCAGTGAGAGAGAGAGAGACAGAGAGAGAGGTCTTCCTTTACCGTTGGTTCACCCTCCAATGGTCGCTGCGGTCCGTGTGCTGCAGCTGGCACACCGTGCTGATCTGAAGCCAGGAGCCAGGTGCT